>CM077005.1:16282920-17677420 GCA_039090855.1 Macrothele yani | reverse complement strand
AAGTTAATTATTTTGCTCATATTTCTTCAAAGTCACCTGATGTGTCGTTACCATGATGAAGGATCGTGCCTTCAGACTGCTAAAAAGCGAGCTTTCTAAACGCAAACCTAAATCAATTATTGGACTATTGAAACCCATAGAAGAGCAGTGGAATAAAATACCACTACGAATTTTAAGAAATGCCCTGTTATCTTGGAAATCTATTAGGTGTGTGCATAAGTTCTACCCGTTTTTGTAGGCTACGAAGAAAGGAGGAGAACACAACAAATAACGTACTTAGTGTTTCACATAATTGCCATCATTACGTATGACCTCTTTCCATCTGTCTATGATTAGGTGAATCCCACGCCGGAAAAACTCCTGTGCTTTAGAGTCAAAAAAGTCATGTAACGTCGTTTTCACATTGTCCACATCGTTGAATGTTTGGAGAGCGAAGGCGTTCTGTAATGATCGAAAAAGGTGGCAGTCCATAGGTGCCAGGTCAGGGGAATGCGCCGGGTGAGGTAACACTTCCCAACCAAAGCCCAGTAAATTTTGCCGAGTGATTAGAGCAGCATAAGATTTGTCGTTACCATGATGAAGGATCACGCTTTTGCGATTGACGAGTGCTGGCGGCTTCGATGTCAGTTGTTCTCGCAATCTGTCCAACTGTTGGCAGTAGAGGTCAGCATTTAACTTTAGGTTAGGTGCCAACACTTCCCAGTGTATTTTTCCCTGGACATCCCACCAAACACTCAACACAACCTCTTTGGGATGCAGTCCGCCTTTTGAGGTCGATAGAGTAGGCTCCGCACCTTGGCACATAGTCCGTCGACGCTTTACATTACGGTACAGTACCCATTTCTCATCACTTGTTGCAATTCTTCCCCAAAACGGTTTATTTCTGTGACGAGAAAGCAAAGAAACACAGGTACAGATTCTCTCCTCTAGTTGCTTTGCAAAAAGTTGGTGCGAAACCCAGTTATCGAATTGGTGATGAACCCAAGCGCGTGCATCCGTCTTTCGACTGTTATTCTGTGTACCGACGTCGTTTCCGCTAATTCTTAAACGGTTGGATGTGGGTCATTTGTTATGGATTGGTCCACATCCTCGTCAGAAACCAAGGATGTACGTCCAGGACGTGGTTGACCTTTACAGCTTCTGTCTCTGTCCCGGAATTTCCGAAACCAACGGCGATATGTGCTATCATCAACTGTATCCTCCCCATACACTTGACAGATGTTGCGGCAAGCCGCGGCTGCAGTACTGCTTTTATCGAACTCGTGCAGTAAACTATGTCTAATGTGCTCCTTGTCGCATGCCATGTTACAACGTCCGTGATTTCCGTTACAAATAACTTACTCGGACAAACCTAGTGCCTCTATATGCTTTACTGCTCCAAGCTTTATTGGCCGAAAATTCTGCATCGTAGCGTCATCTGTGACGTAACTACTCCGATTGCAATTTGAATCTATTACAAAAACGGGTAGAACTTTTGCACGCACCCAATCGATGTACGTTCATTCCAGAGAAAGGGCTATCAGATAGAACATTTAAGAAAGAAAAAATGTGTGAACATTCTCTCTATAAACACTTTCTTTGACCTTTTGGGTAACATTTAGTTGCACCGTTATTTTTGTGTTGACCAGATTTACCTGAATTCCGTATTCTTAAAAAGATTTATTGCTCGCGTTTTCCTTTTTCCTATTATGCGATGGTTTGAAAAATTTACTTGCCGGCTGATATATGGAAATACGAATATAATACAGCAAAGGCGATTCTGATGTATAAAAGAATATACTGATCGAAAGTAGAGGATGCCTCGAATTCATATGCAAAAGAAGAGAGTTGAGAGAAAGCTGGTAGATACAAAAGACAACAGTAATGACAATTAAGTGCATATCATTGTAAGGTGGAAGTTGGACGTGTGTTGGCGCGAATGAGAAAAGAAAACGAAATTTTGTTTTACAGTTGGAAGGTTACCCCAAACGAGTAAGTATTCTGGTGAGTTGAACGAAGACCTCTGACGAAAGACCGTCGGAGGTTGGCTGGTTGGTTTCCACAGTGTCTTTCTGAGTTGCAGCCGATGACAAATGTTGGGGCCGCTAATATGTGCTGATCGCCATCTCGGGTCCATTAGCGAAGAGTCGGATCCACGCTCAAATTTGATTTCGGCTGATGGTGGGAAAGAGAACGAGGGCACAGCGAACGAAGCGAAGAGCCGACCCACCGAGACGCAACTCGAGCAGGAGGAGGACGAGCTAGTCCTCACCACGGCTGCTATCTGATCTGCCACCAATGCTTTCGGTCGCTTTGCCAGGGTAGATTACCCACTCCGGTTCCTCCCCATCCTCCTCCTCTTCTTCCCATCTATTCATCCCAACATCCTTCTCTCTATCTTCCGGTGCAGAAGAGGACGAGAATGATGGTGACACAGTGATGGACTCTCTTCCCCCGATGCGATAACACGAAGCTTTGTTTTTATTCTCAAAGAAAAATCTCAGATGGTCGCGAAATGCATTCATTAATTTAGCGCCCAGGTTAAACAAAACGTAATGTGGTTACGTTTATCTTTGAAGGGGTGTTAATCATTAAACAGAAAAGCAATCAATTTAAAAAGTTAATTCAGTCCATTTTTTTATTGGTGTAGATTGATCACAAAAATCAGACGCGACAGTGATCAATTTTGTTTTGTTAAAACATAGGATTACGCAGTTTCTTTGCCATTTATTCAAAGAGTTGATGGTTGCAATGCTCAAGGAGATGTAACCTCGAGGAAATTTCATGCTTCCATCTCATTCTTTCCTCGATGAAGAAGCAGGGATTGGTCTAAATTGAATGCTTTTGGCTTGTATGCCGTATACTCTAAATTAACTTTCATTTAAACGAAATGAAAACCTCACCGTCTATGTGCGATATTTAATAAAATACGAAAGATATTTACAGTGAAAATACCCCACTAGCACTTTCGGTGTAACATTTACCCCATCATCAGGTGAAACAGAGGCAATGCAGTACTCCTTTATATCGTAGTGCAACGATGCATTATAAGTCATCAAACGTCGCATGGGTCGTGACCGTTGTCATTATAACAGTGTAACGGGTATAATTTCACAAGTTATTAGTTTAACATATCCATACAAGGATTGCCGCCCCGGTGGCGCAGTGGTCTAAGGCGCTGGCCTCTGATCATTCGTCCGTAAGGGGTCCGGGTTCGAATCCCGGTCAGGCATGGATGTTGTGTTTGTCTTACGGCACTGGCTCTTTCCCTTCCCTGGAGCCAGTGACCCAAAATTAGGGACGGGCGACTGCTTATAGCCCATTTGAGTTGCTCACGGTGGTCGTTAAACCTCCAATCAAAAAAAAAAAAAAAAATACAAGGATTCGTTACAAATACAAAGTTATGATCAATTTTATATATTGTTGGAATTGTTAAACATATATTACTATACACAGTGCGTCAAAAAATTTTTAAGACTGGCGCTAGATTTCAGCCTACGGTGGCGCCACCAGTGTAATCGCGAATGCGTTATAAACCGTGACCATCTGCTTGCTTTCTGCCAAAAGTACTGCGCAGTTGTTAAAGTAACTCAAACGAAACGGCCGTTCATTAGAGAGGTAAAATTTTTTTCATGTTGAATTATTAAGATGGAACAAAGGGCTGTTATTAAATTTAACGCAAAACTTGGTAAAAGTGCCTCTGAAACGTAGCAAATGATGAAAAAAGTTTACGGTGAGTGTTTTTTTTTAAGTAGACCAAATGTTTTCCTGTGGCACAAACGTTTTTTGGACGGAAGTGATACGCTAGAAGATGATAAGCATACCGGAAGACCAAGTTCATCTAGGACACCTGAGATTATTGAAAAAGTGCGTGATTTCGTGGCAAACAATCGATGTGCGTCACTAAGAATGATGGAAGAGTCTTTAAACATCAACAAAGAAACGATTCGAACCATCGTGCATGAAGATTTGGGCAAAACAAAAGTCTGTGCTAAATTTGTTCCACACACGTTAACCAATGTACAAAAATCAAGGAGAAGTGCACATTAGAGAGACATCATTTCAGCCGCTGAAAATGATCCAAACTTCTTGAAATCGATTGTTACTGGTGATGAAACGCGGTGTTTTTAATGTGATCCTAAAACAAACCGACAAAGTGCAGAATGGAAGTCAAAAAACTCGCCAGAAGCCCAAAAAACAAGAAAAGTTCCATCGAAAATCAAAACAATGCTCATTACATTCTTCGATAGTAAGGGTATTATCCACAAAAAATTTGTTCCAAGTGGACAAACAATTGCTGGTGAGTTTTATTTAAATGTTTTGAGGTGTTTGATGGGCAGAATTCTTCGCATTCGTCCAGAATATCGGGATGAAAACAGTTGGTGTTTGTTGCACGAAATGCACCCAGTCACACCTCACTTCTTGTTTGTAGATTTTTGGCAAAAAATAACGTCTGTGTGTTGAATCATCCACCGTATTCGCCTGATTTAGCACCCTGCGACTTTTCTTTATTCCCAAAACTTAAAATGACTTTAGAAGGGTGTTATTTTGATGATATTTCTACCATACAAACAGCTTCGACGCGTGCTTTGGAGGCAATTCCGCAAAGTGAACTGGAACAAGCATTCGAATCATTATTAAATCGCTGTAACAAGTGTATTGAAGCCTGAGGGACTTATTTTGAATAACAAACCAAAACAAATTATAATTTCTTGTTTCTATTTCATTTTACAGACTCAGTCTTAAAAATTCTTTGTCACACTGTGTAATTTAAAGTTCAGGTTGGTAATACGCTCTTTCTAAATTCTTGATATGTCCACAGGCAAGTGGTCATTACAACATTTGTCCCCCAAAGCTCCGATGTACATACTTTCAACAAAATGCAGCAAATGTATTGTATATATGCTGGAGTGTCCATTAATGTTCCTACCACTGAAATCTCTGCTATTATGAACGCACTTCATTTAGTTAAACGGCGTTCGTATTTCAAATTTCTTGACAGAATCTATTTACAAACCGAGGGTTCCTCCATGGGATCCCCACTTTCCGCAGTTTTAGCAGAAATCTTGCTACAATACATTGAGAACAAAGTTCTCGATGAATTCCCTTTAGTTCCCAGTTTATATCTTAGGTACGTCGACGACATCCTTGTGTTCTGGCCTCACTCAAAGGATGATTTAAAACAATTCGCCGACGCACTATCGTCAGTATTTCCTACTATCAGGCTTACGATAGAACTTGAATCTAATTTCTCTTTGCCTTTTTTGGATTCTCGTTTATTTCGTGATTCAAATACTAACTCACTGTACTATTGTGCCTATCGAAAGCCTACCGATTGTAACAGCCTTATCCCGTTTAACTCCTCACATGCAACTCCACAAAAATTTTCTGCTATCAATTTTCTTTTTAGAAAAGCCTTCACGCATTCTTCCAATGACAGTCATTTCCAGTCTGAGATACAGCTCATTTTCAAATTAGCGGATAAACATGGATACCCAGGACGATGGTTAATAGATTATACACTAGAATATCAAGTGAACGAACTATTAATCTGAAGCCAGATACATGGCCTAAAAAACGATTCGTGGGAGCATTGGACCAGCACCTCCTTATCACTAACACACTATCTCGTATCTGTTCAAAACATAACATACAATTCGGCACCAGCTCGAAGAACCTCCTATCATCAGTTAAAAAGGATCGAGCAACAACAGATATTATGAACAAATGGGGTGTGTATAACATTCCACTGCTGGACCCCTCAACCGGAGAACATGTTAACAACTACGTAGGCTCGACACGAAGAAGTTTAGGTATCCGCGTCCAAGAACACAAATACGATATTGTGACGTATATTGTAAATTAGCTTTCCTTTTTAGTTTCTTTCCCTCTGTAAATCTTGAGTTTATTCAGTTATTCTTCACTCTTAACGTAATATCTTTTCTCTCAAACGAATATGTTCGGCAATACAATTGAGGTTGAATGCACGTGACGTATGCCTGATATTGATAAGAACAAGAGATAAAAGCGATGACTAAATTGTTGCTTGGGGAGCGTTGGGTTGTAAACTGATTATTGAAAGGAGCGTTGTGAAAAAAAGCGTTGTGTTAAGAGTTGTGTTATATGTGAAAAGTTTAGTGCAATATGCTATGCTACGATGTGTTTGCTACATCCTGAATAAAGCATCTTTTCCGTAAGTGTGACTTCTGTTGTTTACATGTTTCGTCTGGCCGTTAAGGTTTCTTTCATTTAGGAACTATTTCTAAGTATTTTGATGTTTTAAATTAACGTAGAAGTAAGACAAGACTTCTACGTCATAATATCCGAACCAACAGCAATAATACAGCATTATCAAGTAATGTGGTAAACGGAATGTTACAGCAAGACTGGGAAAACATTAGACTATTAGACACTCCAGCATATATACATTCGCTGCATTTTGTTGAAAGTATGTACATCGAAGCTTTGGGGGACAAATGCTGCAATGACTACTTGCCCGTGGACATATCAAGAACTTGGAAAGAGCGTATTACCAACCTGAACTTTAAATTATAGTAATATATATTTAACAATTCCAACAATATATAAAATTGATCATAACTTTGTATTTGTTACGAATCCTTGTATTGATATGTTAAACTAATAACTTGTGAAATTATACCCGTTACACTGTTATAATGGCAACGGTCACGACCCATGCGACGTTTGATGACTTATAATGCATCGTTGCACTACTATATGAAGGAGTACTGCATTGCCTCTGTTCCACCTGATGATGGGGTAAATGTTACACCGAAAGTGCTAGTGGGGTATTTTAACTATAAATATCTTTCGTATTTTATTAAATATCGCACATAGACGGTGAGGTTTTCATTTCATCTGACGTATTGCGCGAAGTCATTCTTTTATCGTAACTTTCATTTTTAGTTGACTTTCTCTATGTAAATTTTGAGTTTATCCTCTTTTGTCGTTTCAACCATAACGTTATATTTTCTCACTCACTGAATGTTTTGTTGGCAACAGTCTCGAGGTCAAGTGTGAATAACGTGTACATGTTTCACAAGCGAAGAACGAGATATAATGTCTGGAGCTAGCAGACAAAGTGTGGTGTGGTATGTTTTGGGGTACTGCTGATAGGTTACTGTAGCTTTTTGTTGTGATTGGTAAGTTAGATGTAAACACGTCGAAACTAATTTGATAGAGGTTCAGTATTTTGAATTCGGCTGATGTGATCATTTGTGATACGTTACGAATCTGAGGTGACGTGAAGTTTCGACAATGATGACCATTTGCTCGTAAGTGTTTTCAAGTCTTCTCTCTTCTGGCCGTTAAGTCGCCTAATTTAGCCCACTGTGTAATTTACGCTTTTCAACCGTAGGTTGAAGAAGCGTATGTGCTGCAGCTTTGTCCGTCTGTCTGTCTACTTGTCCGCACGATAACTGGCGTAAAAATTGTTCGATGTCGATGAAATTTTAGTATGTGGTAGGGGACAACCTGAGGACGAACCCTATTGAAAATGGGCGAAATGGGGTCAAAGGTCCAGACTTAGAAGCGGGATCCATTCCATCGCCCTTATGCGTCATAACTTACGTAAAAATGCTTTGATTACTACAAAACTTTATCATGTTGTTTCGAAGGTATACTGAACCAATTCTGTTTAATATAATCGAAATGGGCTCAAAGGTCAGGGCACAGGAGCGAGATTTATTCCATAGCCATTATCCTCATAACTTGAGTAAAAATGCTTCTATTGCGACAAAACTTTGGTATGTTGTTCCGGAGGTATACTGAACCAATTCTGTTTAATATAATTCAAATGGGATTAAATGTCAGGGTACAGGAGCGAGATTTATTCCACAGCCATCATCCTCATAACTTGAGTAGTAACTTGAGTAAAAATGCTTCTATTACGACAAAACTTTAGTATGCTGTTCCGGAGATATACTGGACGAATCAATAGTCAGGGTAAGGAGGAGGGTTTGTCTGCGCGCGATTTCTCGTATGTTGGAAAGCGTATCATAATCAATGCATTGCATGATTTTACTAACTTGTTTAAAATTGTTCATGAACTTGCTCTCCGAATTTTAACAGTACATAGTTCCACTGATACGAGAATAACTGACTGATGGTACGAAGATAATTCTTAAGTAGTGATATATTCAACCGACAAACATTACACTTAGTCCAGGTTCGAGTCCCGGAAAGGAACAAAAATTTCGCCTTTGTCCTCCAAGGCTGGTTCTCTTCATTTCCTGGTGCTCCTTATGACCTTTTCTCCTGGCGAAATTAACGAATGAGATAGGAGATCAGATCATATTTAGAGGATTTTGGGAAGGGAGTGCCTGGCCCCAGGTCTTAAACAGCCCTTAGAAATAGGAAGCTAGGAGATTAACACTCGTAATTTTTTTTGGAGGGGGGGGGATTTTTTCCTGCACAGCGTTACCTTTCTAGCATCCTTAATATTTTACACCACCCCATGGTGAAATCCATGGGGGAGTTAAAGTAAAGGCATACCATGTTTATATTTTTAACCACTTGTAAGTGTAGATTTCTTGGAATTTGCATTTCCGATACACGAGCATAATTTTTTTTATATGTATTAATGTGTGTGTGTGTGCATATATATATATACAGGATGCATAGGAAATATCCTTTAGCCTGGAATAACTTGCGAACGGAGAGAGGTACAGTTATGCAAGTGAGATAACGGTATAGTAAAGCGACTACGCCCGATCGAATGCAACCAATAACAGCGCCCCTAGTGGCAAAAGGCGGAAGTTAGCCATTGCAAATCGAAAACGAAAAGAGATAGAGCAAAATTTTCAAATACAAAGTTGTAGAGTTTCAAGTAATTAGTACAAAACGACATTTGTTTTACACGGATAAGATAAATTGTTGCCTGAATACCCTACATTGTCCGAAATCGATGCGCTACGATTCGAATTTGCATATTCACATTTCGCAAATGTAGCCGTATACAAATGCAGATTGTGATGTTGTACCGTACCTACAATATAAAAACCAAGAGCAGGATTTACCCTGATCAGAAGTTTAGGTCTACGTATGCTGTGTGAGAATGGCGAGCTGGGATTTCTGGGGTTACGTAGAAAATCAGGTGTATGCAACAGCGCCTACAAGTTTGCTGGATCTGTAGCCATATGCAAATGCAGATTGTGGTACAGATGCTTGCAGTAGTGTGACACCTTCCATGCTGAGGAATGTGCATGCAGAGTTACTTTCGCGAATACCAATGGGTATCGTGGGCAATGGCGAACTCTTCGAACATACTCGACATTAACTTTTTATCACTGTGCGCCAATTTTTTTTTGTTTTTGTTTTATCTGACGTCATCAAACTGTATTGACATAAGTACGCATTTATGCAGTAAATTGTGTGTATTTGCTCATACCTATGTCTGTTCCCTTCAAACGTTCACACAAGAGGTCGCACATCGATTTAGGACATTTTAGGGTATTCAGGCGACAATTTATCTTATCCGTGTGAAACAAATGTTGTTTTGTACTAATTAATTAATGTTCTACAACTTTGTAATTGAAAATTTTGCTTTATCTTTTTTCGTTTTCGATTTGCAATGGATAACTTCTGCATTTCGCCACTAGGGGCGCTGTTATTGGTTGTGTTCGATTGGGCGTATTCGCTTTACTATACCGTTATCTCACTTGCATAACTGTACCTCTCTCCGTTCGCAAGTTATTCCAGGCTAAAGGGACTTTCTTATGCACCCTGTATACAGTCAAAAGTAATGAGCCATTGGATAGAAACACTTCAAACATGTGTAAAGTACAAACAAATATATTTCAATCTTCAAAATATAAGCTATTATGTTCTATGGTCTGAAGCCATCTCTCTGCCAAATTGTGAATTCCCGCTCTGTACCACTCCTTGGGTTTTGAGGTGAAAAACTCCTGGACCGTGACTTCCACCTCATGACGGTTTCGAAGGTTCTGCCATGGAAGAAATGTGCCATCGACCGAAACAAGTAGTAGACACTTTGGGCAAGATGTGGGCTATACGCAGTATGTGGAAGAAGTTCGATTCCATCGAGCTACCGGATCTTATCGCTCGTTGAACGGGCGGTATGGGGTGGTGCGTTATCGTGTTGAAGGAGAACCTGTTTTCTGTTGACTAGGGCCGAGTATACTTACGGACCAGAGCTTCGTACATCCTCTGTAGTTGTTGAGAGTAGAGCGCAGCGGAGACGCTTCGTCCAGCTGGATCGAATTCAAAATGTATGGGCCCCTCAAAATTCCACCAAGCACACAACATGACTTTGTCTGAATATGAAGATTTCGTACTTGATAGATGAAAATGAGGAACACAGGTTTGCTGTCTGTAGTACGATAAGTTAAAACAAATCCCTAAAACTGCCGAATAAAACTCAATTTATTTACAATTTTAAAAACCTATTTACATAGCTAGCACTTTCGGGGCTCACATGGCCCTATTTTCAAGCCCAAAAGCCCCGGAACACAGAGGCAACGACTATATACTATAGTTATTCGTTACTAAGCTGATATACGTCATATAAAAATGATACAGGTGATGCCATTTACATTAAGGAAAAAGAGGAAATTAAAGTCCAAAAACAAATACAGAACATGTTCACCTGACTCTTACTGTGAGACTCTCACTTAAACATGTTCTGTATTTGTTTTTGGACTTTAATTTCCTCTTTTTTCTTAATGTAAATGGCATCACCTGTATTATTTTTATATGACGTATATCAGCTTAGTCACGAATAACTATAGTATATAGTCGTTGCCTCTGTGTTCCGGGGCTTTTGGGCTTGAAAATGGGGCCATGTGAGCCCCGAAAGTGCTAGCTATGTAAATAGGTTTTTAAAATTGTAAATAAATTGAGTTTTATTCGGCAGTTTTAGGGATTTGTTTTAACTTATCGTACTACAGACAGCAAACTTGTGTTCCTCATTTTCACATGACTTTCTGTTCGAAGCGTCCCCGCTTAGCGACGGGTTCTGGAAGCTGGTTCGGGTTAATCCACTAGTTTCGCATGTCGGGATTACGGAAAAAGATCCACTTTTCATCAGACGTAACAATTCGCCTGATGAAACGCTCGTTCATGGAGTTGTTGAGCAGCTCTCTGCACAATTCTATCCGCCTTTGAGCTTGTGCTGTGGTCAATTCGTGGGGTACCACTCGGCAGCTTTTATTTGACCTTCCCAAGCTTGTGGAGATGCCGAACCACACTGGATTGTGATACCCCAATCTCGTCCGACAACCTGCGAGTGTTTGTGGTTGGTGTTGCCTCAACGGCTTCACGCAGGGCTTCCGAATCCATCGTTGGGGGTCTGCTAGAGCGAGGCTCATCTTGAAGGCTGGTGTCCTTCTTGTTAAAGCGAACAAACCATCTTTTTGCTGTGGCGTAGCTGACTACACCCACACCTTCCACTGCACAAATTTCGGCAACCACAGCATGTGAAGATAGTCTTTTTTCCAATGAAGACGCAACAGTACTCGAACTGCAGTTTTTTCGTCCATGTTCTGAAAGAAAAAAAAAATCATAATTAATTCATGTCCACCACCAAAGCAAATTCTGATAGTCCATGAAATTCTCATTCTACGTATAAACAAGTTCCAGTCCAAACGATTGTTTATTTCCGAAAAAACAAAACCACCTCAAACTACCTCTCACATGGCTCATTACTTATGACTCACCCTATAACAAAATTGTGATTACATGTACGTGATCAGTCAACAAGTTTCAGCCCCCCCCCCCCTCAAAAATTTTAACCCCACCCCTCCCGGAGAAAACTTTCTGAATGCAACACTAGCAATAGCTACAAAGTTCGAAATATTGGTTCTATTTCAACATTACTGTAAACGGGTTTAAAGTTACTGAAGCAGTCCGAAAAATTAACAGAGTTGAAGGAGAAGTCCTGGTGTTTGCTCGCACCACGCAAACATGGTGCAAGAAATTTGCGACTGGTGACTTGAACTTAAAAAGGAAGGTTCGGGCAGGCTCATTGCTGTTGATTCGGGCGCCCTGCAAGCGGCTAAGAAGGCAATCCACGAAAATACACTCGCAAATTATCAAAAGAACTGGGAACTTCTGAATCTATTATCGCTGAGCACCTGCACAAAATCTGAAAGGTTTACAGACGATGCTGTGAGGTGCCTCATGAGATTTGTCAAACGAATAGTTACTGGA
The DNA here is from genome assembly GCA_039090855.1 of Macrothele yani. Lineage (NCBI taxonomy): Eukaryota > Metazoa > Arthropoda > Arachnida > Araneae > Macrothelidae > Macrothele > Macrothele yani. The sequence goes on along the minus strand of CM077005.1, from coordinate 17,665,252 downwards.
TATGAAAAGAAGATAAATAAATACTATATTCAAGAACTACATATACTAGACAGTCGATATCACGCGGACAAAATTTAGTTCCCCTACCTCTAAGCGGCAACTTCCTGCTTATTCTACTTAGTCAAGTGCGTAAATTGCAACGGCTCACGATCTTTCCGAATACCTGGTCACCCGAAACATTTCAGTATGAAACAGTCAAATAAAATCGTGAGGTTTTACAGTCAACCCTCGATTTACCGCCACCCTTGCATAACGCCATCCCTCGGGTCTGAACAAACGTGCTCTACGTAAATCATCCCTTGATCCCTTGATATACCTCCACACCGTTGGCACATGTATATTTTTTATAAATTTATATGTTTTTACTCTTTTTTATAAATTGTGCCCGAACTCAGCACGGCTCCGCAGGTATAATTGAACAAGCCCCCGAACTCAATACTGCTCCTCGAAAATAATTGAAAAAAGGCCCCGAACTCAGCACTTCTCCTCGTGCATAATTGAAACAGGGCTCCGAACTCAGCACTGTTCCTCGGGTATAATTGAAACAGGGGCCCGAATTCAGCACCGCTCCGCAGGTATAATTGAAATAGGGCCCCGAACTCAGCACTACTCCGCGGGTATAATTGAAACAGGGCCTCGAACTCAGCAATGTTCCTCGGGTATAATTGAAACAGGGGCCCGAATTCAGCACCGCTCCGCAGGTATAATTGAAATAGGGCCCCGAATTCAGCACTACTCCGCGCGTATAATTGAAACAGGGCCTCGAACTCAGTACTGCTCCGCGAGTATCATTGAAACAGGGCCTCGAACTCATTACTGCTTCGTGGGTATAATTGAAACAGGGCCTCGAACTCAGCACTGTTCCGCGGGTATAATTGAAACAGGAACCTGAACTCAGAACTTCTCCGCGGGTATAATTGAAACAGGGCTCCGAACTCATCACTGTTCCTCGGGTATAATTGAAACAGGGTTCCGAACTCAGCACTGTTCCTCGGGTATAAATAAAACAGGGCCCCGAACTCAGCACTACTCAGCGGGTATAATTGAGACGGGGCCCCGAACTCAGTAGTGCTCTGCGGGTATGATTGAAACAGGGCCCCGAACTCAACACTGTTACGCTGGGTATAATTGAAACAGGGCCCCGAAATTCATCTGTATTTCGAACAGGAAAAGTTGTGCTTTGGAACAAAGGATAATGAAGGCAAAATTTTGATAATTGCTTAGGATAAAATGTTCAAAAGTAATTTTCCTAGAACAAAAAAATTTAAGTGGTCACATAATATTGTGACACAATTTAAATCTCAGTAATTATTTTTTAAAACCTCACTCATAAGAGTCGAGTGAGGACTTCAGCTTTGTTGTCAAGAGACATAAATTAAAAATGAAAAACAAATGGAAGGATGCACATATTTTTTTTCATTCTTTATATATGTACGCGTATTGCATTATGTGTTCAATATATTCTTAGTTCAGAAAATCTTTCAGTTAGTTTTATTCTCTCTCTTTTTTTTTTTTTGTCCGTCCTTTAGAAAAACTGGAGTTCCCTGCATTCACAAGAATGGAAAAAAAAGATGAAATTCCTTCTTTTCATGGATCTTGCAAGTATTATTACTTTTTTTAACTTTATTATTATTAAAATAAACTTTTTCTTGGGACGCAAAAATACATATTTCCCTTGTGTTTTCCATAATGCCAGTGTCCGGAAAAGTCCAGAGAAGAGAAAGAACGTGAGGGAGAGGGATTCCGAGCATGGTGATTCAAAAGGGGATGCCCAATCAGTGAGTGGCTTCCATGTGTTTGTGTCTGAGAGGAGATAGGAGTCCGGAAGCTGTAAGGATGGAGAAGAGGATGGAGGAGGAGGAGGGTGGGTCAGAGAATCTCTATTTCTCCATCTCTTTCTCTCTCTCCCTCTCTCTCTCTTTCCCAGCCTGGCCTCAAATCCTCGCGAAATGAAGACCACGCGGAAATCCCCTTTGAGATCGTCCAACTCCCCGCGCAATGTGTAGGGGACGGCGTTGAAGCTGCAGAGAGGAGGGATTAGGGCGTGCTCTGCCGTGGGTGGCCACCGCTGGGATCAGGTGGTGATGGAAGAGGCAGCCAGCCAGCCAGCCTTCGCTATACAGGAAGATCTTCTGCAGCAACGTCACTGTTGACAAGGCGACTATCTTCAGCGGGCGCATCTCTTCTCAATGCCTGCGCTTTTTCCACCTTTTTCCTCCTTCTTTTCACTCGTTTTCTTGTCTGACTTCCTCCCAGCTCGAACATCTTTTCTCTGGGTGTAACTCTTTCACCCTCCCTCCCATTTCTGCCCCCCCCTTTCCCGTCCGACGGGAACCAAACTATCTTGAAGCCCGCTTGAGAATCTTTCTCTCCGCATGGTGAGGTTTCGGGAGCAATCTCGGACTATGAAAAGTGCAGATAGACTACCAGAAAGAAAGCTCGAAACTTTTTTTCCCCTTCTTTATCTCCCTCTCTGCAAATATGCATTGCACTGAAGTGATACTTACCACCACTGCAGCATGCATTTTCAAGTATACTTCTTGCCTGAAGAGCTACCGAATATTTAGATAACAAGAACTAACTGTTATATCTGAACGCGAGCTTCGATTTTTCTGTTGACTCCTTTCTCTGAAACTCTAATGAGAAATCGCTTACGTCTTCGGGCATTGCTGCTACGAATGCATATTTCGAAACTTCTTTTACAGCAGTTCCTTAATTCTACATAATTCCAATTTAGCGCAGCCAAACCTGTTGTCACTTTTCCATTTTCATCCTCAACTTTCTGTGTCTCACGGCAGCATCTGCAACAGTACTCACCGTTTAAAACAGAATTCTCCGAGTACTGTTATTTTCCCGGAACCGATCGAAGTACCAGTTACGGACCACTTCAAGTACTATCTTCTTTTACTTACCAAATGCCGCCCCGGTGGCGCAGTGGTCTAAGCGATGGCTTCTGATCATTCGTCCGAGATGGGTCTGGGTTCGAATCCCGGTGAGGCATGGATGTTGTGTCTGTCTTACGGCGCTGGCTCTCTCCCTTCCCTGGAATCAGTGGCCCTAAATTAGGGACGGGCGACTGCTTATAGCCCATTGAGTTGTTCGCTGTGGTCGTTAAATCTTCAATAACAAAAAATACTTACCAAAAACTAATTCAAGTATTCTTATGTTTACGACAGACCATTTTCGTTCTGCATTCCATGTTCTTACCAAAAGCGAATTCAAGCATTTTACTGCAGATCATTCAAGTTTTGTTGCACTTGTAAATACCAAAAACCAATTCATATGTCCTTATATTTACTAGACTTTTCAAATTCTGTCTCACTTTAGCTTACTAAAAACAAATTCAAGTATTCTTGTATTTCCTACAGAACATTCAAGTTCTGTCTCACTTGTACTTACCAAAAACCAATTCAAGTATTCTTCTAAATGTATTTATAACAGATCATTCACGTTCTGTCTCACTTACAATTACCAAAAACTTATTCATGTATTCTTATACTTACTACAGACCATTCAAATTCTACATCACTTGTATTTACCAATAACTGATTTAAACATTCCTATATTTACTACAGACTATTGAAGTTCTGTCTCACTTGTACTTTCCAAAACCTAGTTCAAGCATCTTCATATCATTCAAGTTCTACCTGCCAAAACTTCATTTCAAGCATTCTTTATTTACTGCGTACCATATAAGAATGCCTGAATTGGTTTTTGATAATTACAAGTGAGACAGATCATTGAAGTTCTATCTCACTTGTATTTATCAAAAACCAATTCAGGTATTCTTATATTTTATACAAACCATTCAATTTCTTCCAGCCAAAAACTCATTCAAATATTCTTTATTTACTGCATACCATATACGATGCGTCTTATTTGTACTTGCCAAGTACTGATTCAAGCATTTCTTACTTTTAGTACAAACTGTCTGTCTCTTTTGTCACGACACACTTTAAGTACCGTTATACATGGCAGCAATTTAACTCCTAATTTTAACTGAATCAATTTAAACACTCTTATGTTTACCGCTCACCAATTCAAGTACCATCACGTTTTTTGCAGGGCAATTTATGTACTTTCATATTTACCACTGACTGACTCGAATCCTCGTAAATCGACCACGGACCAATTCCAATATACTTACTTTACCACGGGCAAGTTTGAGCACTCTCATGTTTATCATAGGCCGGTCCTAGTAATTTCATATTTGGCACGGACCTCTTTAGATACTGTTGAATATACCAATGACCAATTCTAGTTTTCGCACGTTTATCACATACGTATTGAATTATTATAATACTCACCACTGGTCACATTAACACGAATTAATTACACTAGTCACCAGATGGCTTCAAGAAATCTCACATTTACCACGGATTACGTCAAGTATTCTCATAATAACCACACATAAGCTCAAGTGTTCTCAGAGTAACCACAGATAAGCTCAAGTATTCTCATGGTAACCACAGATAAGCTCAAGTATTCTCATGGTAACCACAGATAAGCTCAAGTATTCTCATAGTAACTACAGATAACCTCAAGTATTCACATGGTAACCTCAAGCTCAAGTATTATCATAGTAACCACAGATAACCTCAAGTATTCACATGGTAACCATAGAAAAGCTCAAGTATTCTCATAGTAACCACAGATAAGCTCAAGTATTCTCATAGTAACCACAGATAAGCTCAAGTATTCTCATAGTAACCACAGATAAACTCAAGTATTCTCATAGTAACCACAGATAAGCTCAAGTATTCTCATAGTAACCACAGATAAGCTCAAGTATTTTCATATTAACCACAGATAAGCTCAAGTGGTGTCATAGTAACCACAGAAAAGCTCAAGTATTCTCATATTAACCACAGATAAGCTCAAGTATTCTCATAGTAACCACAGATAAGCTCAATTATTCTTATGGTAACCACAGATAAGCTCAGGTATTCTCATATTAACCACAGATAAGCTCAAGTATTGTCATAGTAACCACATATAAGTTCAAGTATTCTCATAGTAACCACAGATAAGCTCAATTATTCTCATGGTAACCACAGATAAGCTCAAGTATTCTCATATTAACCACAGATAAGCTCAAGTATTGTCATAGTAACCACAGATAAGTTCAAGTATTCTCATTGTAACCACAGATAAGCTCAATTATTCTCATGGTAACCACAGATAAGCTCAAGTATTCTCATATTAACCACAGATAAGCTCAAGTATTGTCATAGTAACCACAGATAAGTTCAAGTATTCTCATAGTAGCCACAGATAAGCTCAATTATTCTCATGGTAACCACAGATAAGCTCAAGTATTCTCATATTAACCACAGATAAGCTCAAGTATTGTCATAATAACCACAGATAAGCTCAAGTATTCTCATAGTAACCACAGATAAGCTCAAGTATTCTCATAGTAACCACACATAAGCTCAAGTATTTTCATGGAAACCACAGATAAGCTCAAGTATTCTCATATTAACCACAGATAAGCTCAAGTATTCTCATGGTAATCACAGATAAGCTCAAGTATTCTCATATTAACCACAGATAAGCTCAGGTATTGTCATAGTAACCACAGATACGCTTAAGTATTCTCATAGTAACCACAAATAAGCTCAAGAATTCTAATTTATCTCTGAGAGGGATGGATTCAAGTATTCTCATAGTCACCACGTACAACTTCGAGCATTCTAATACTTATCACTGACAATTTCAAATGTTCTCATAGTTACCACAGACAACTTAAATTATTTTAAGAGTTATTACTGACAACATCAAGTGTTATTATAGTCACAAAGGACAACTTCTAGCATGCTAATAGTGATCACTGACTATTTCAAGCATTCTAGTAGTCACCACGGATCACTTTAAGCACTCTAACCGCGATCACTAACTACTTTATGTGCTTTTCTGGTTACAACGGGCATGTATAATTTTTATCAATACTAATTCAAGTATACTCCTTTTTATCAGGAATCTGTAAAGTGCAATCATGCTTACTGCACACGATTTGCACTCTCACTTATTTGTGCACTATTTCATGTGCTGTAATACTCATCCTGGAACAATTAAATTACCTTGAGTTTTATCAAGGCCCAATCCAAGCAATCTCATTCACAGCACAGACAACTCCAAGTGCTTTTTTATTTTTCAAGTACCAATGTAATCAATGCAATACTTAGCACGAACCAATAGAAGTGGAATTGCACTCTTTGTGGAGATTTTCCAGAATTTATGTGCTTGTCACGAACCATTTCAGATAATTTCTCACTAACCAAAAATAACTTTTTCGCACATAGTTACCACGGACTTTGTTAAAACATACACTATATTGACAAAGTCACCGGACACCCCTTCAAAAGCAAATGAACGGATCCGCTGCGTTGTTAAGATGGACGGTACAGCTGCAAACGGTATAAAAACAAGCCCGCAGCTGACCGCGATCATGTCGCACTGTGAGGTTGAGTGAAAATGTCGCGGAGGGAAAGAACTCACTTTGAGAAAGGAAAGATTGTTAGATGTTATATTAGTGAGTTGTCCATAAGAGAAACCGAGAGGCGTTTAAAAATACCCAAGTCAACTGTTTTGGATGTACTAAATAAGTGGAAGACACACGACGTGCCTGAAGCAGCAAAACGTACCGGAAGACCAAAGAAAATCAGTGATAGAGGACGTCGAAGCCTCAGGAGAGTCGTTACAGCTAATCGACGGAGTACTGCACAAGACCTCAGTGTTCAGGTGAATAAAAATGCTGGAACCTCGGTATGTACACGTACAATTCACAGAGAACTTCATTCCATGGGTTTCCGTGGTCGGGCGGCTGCTCATAAGCCTTTCATGTCCACTCGGAATACTACTCGTTGTTCAGCATGATGTAAAGAACATTTATCGTGTACCGTAGATCAATGGATACTGGTCCTATGTACTGATGAATCCAGATACACAATCCATCAGTCTGATGGGCGTGTGTGGGTATGGCGGCAGCCCGAAGAACACTATTTACCACAGTGTACTGTTCCTATTTTTAAGTTTGGAGCTGACAGTGTACTCGTGTGGGGTGTTTTTCGTGGTATGGCCCCGGCCCATTGGTTATCGTGGACAAACCTATTAACCAGCACGTCTACTTCGATATTAAGGACAATTATGCCCTACCAACTCTGTGGTAATACTATGGAACCGAGCCTTGTTGGTACCAGCAGATAATGCACCGAGCCATAAAGCACGGACTGTTACGGCGTGGTTTGACGATAATTCCGTATCTTGTACAGACTGACCAGCACAGAGCCCTGATCTTAATCCCATAGAGCACCTATGGGATGAATTAGAGCGACGCATAAGAAGTTTGGAACCAAGGCCTACTACTAAGCAACAGTTAGCGGCAGCATTATATGTACTGAATGGAAGCGCTTACCTATCGCTGTGTTCCGAAACCTTGTCGAAAGCATGTCTCGAAGGGTCAGTGCATGCATTAAGGCCAAAGGTGGACCGACACCGTACTAATGTATGTCAATAAACGCTATGTTCTGTTTCTCTTCTGGGTGCCCGGTGACTTTTGTCAATATAGTTTCTGCAGTTGCCTAATGCTAACACTAGCAGAGATCGAAGCGGGTCACGGTCAATGGGTCGACAATTTCTAGCGGCTCAAACGAATCAACGGTCGGATTTTGACCAGGTTTTATTTCCGTTTTGTTTTTGACAAGCAAAAAACAATTTTTTTCAAAGAAAAATGCGTACTGGAATTTTGTGCTCGATACTGTTGGCCGCGGTCTGAAAAATCAATTGTCATGCAATATGAAGGAAGAATGTACCTTTTTTCTGAGAAGCAATGATGAAAACACCATCTACATTTTGGAAACTTTCAACTCATCATAAGCTTGTGAAAATTTGTGCTGTTGTGAAACATATTCTGAAGCTTGATATGTTATCAGGAAACAGCAAAAACTGAAATTAAGCATACAACAAATTGTTTAATTTAAAAAAAATTGACTATAGCGCCATCAAAACTATGTGGAACAACCTTAACATTACTGCAGAGGGAGTTTTTGACTCTCGCAGATGTGTTGAAAAACATGTGTAAAACAATTAGGTTATACACAGTCGAGTCACATTATTGTGACCACTTCCTACTTTTGACTTCAACTGCGCGTAGCCAATGAAAGAAGGCATGTGTCGTGAGCTGGCTTCGAGGGTATATAAGGTGTGCTGTAGGCAATCTGAAAACATATCACTCGTTGCTGTCATGGACAAAAGGAGTGATTTATCAGATTTGCAAAAAAGGATTATTATCGGCTTTCGGGTCAAGGGTGGCAGTATTTCTGAAACAGCGCAGGTTGTGAACTGTTCGCGTGCTGCTGTGGTTAAAGTGTATCGTTATTCGAGAAATGGAAACCATTGCGAATAAGCGACGTGAAAACTGCGGAGCACAATGTGCCATTAATGTGAGAGGTGAGCGTCGGCTGCGAAGGTGCGTGAGGGTCGACTGACACGCTACAGTGGAGCAACTCACTGGGCCGAATGAACCAGGGGGCTACCGGAAGTGTGTCTAAAGCTACAGTTCAGCGAACCCTGCTGTGTACGGGGCTCCGATGCAGACGGATGGTCATTGCACATATGCTAATTGAGCCATCACGGCCAGCTGGTGGCCAGCAGTTTTCCAACACTTGTGTTTTTGCTGGGAAGGAACGTCAATCTAAGTTTGCAAACCAATGGAATATTCAGATTTTTGAATGGCAAATCCCGATACGCAGTCTACCAGTGTAATGATCGTTCCTAAGTGTAACGGATGCCGAGAGAAAGGTACCTACCTGACTGTATCGTCTCTAAAATGAAGTTCAATGACACAGCGTGATGTTCTGGAACAGAACAGTCTTTCGTGTTTCGGCTTGTACCCATAAGTCGCTTTGGATAAAACCATGAATGCAGGACTCTATACCTAGAGTCTTGGGCAATTATATCATCGTTGTGGTAGAACTTTGGGGAAGGCCCATACCCCTATCAGCAGGACAACACACCATGTCCTGCAGTAAAAGCAAAACCATAACTGTTGAGCTCTACCTAGATGTCCTGGACAATTACGTACTACCAATGTTGCGGCAGTACTTTGGGAAAGGCCGTTACCTCTATCAGCAGGACAATGCAACATGCCATACTGCTCGCTTTGTTATGGATTCGTTTGAGAGATGGGGTTCAAAAAGTTGGACTCGGCTGCTCAGAGTTCCGATTTTAACCCTATAGCGAATCCCATGGACGAATTGGATTGTCGGGTGCTTGGGAGAAGAGATCGCCCAACAAACAAAGCTGAAGTAGTCACTACTTTGAAGGCCGAATGGCGGAAATAGGGACTGACATTTACAAAAACTGGTGGACAGTATTCCAAGAAGAATAGAGGCCGGAGTAATGCCAAAATTTTCAGCACCAAATGTCAAATTTTCTGCGAATAAAGATTATTGGTAGCCATGCCAGGTGTCCGGATATCAATGGGAGGGTAGTGTATTAAACATACACGATAAGTTTCAGATGGACATATGCGACTGAATTCCAGACAACGACGTAGCAACGCAGAAGGGCGTGTTAGAGCGAACCATAATTGCTTAACAGAAGGGCGTGTTACAAGGAACCATAATTGCTTAGTGCCTGCCTTTAATGGGATTCGAACTCACATCGTCCTTCTCCGGAGTCGGACATTCTACCAATTTAATTACGCCGACAAAGGCATATCCCCTCAACTAGCCGTTTTGACATGTGTGTCACCACTGAAGTAAGTACGTCACATTTTTTTCGATGTTTTAACAATCCTACGGTTCTTCTCACTGTTAAGTTGTACTCACAGCTACAAGTCTATCACTGGTTGGTGAAGGATACGAGCAAAAGATGGAGTCCCGTAGTGCTTTAAAATTCTTAAAATATAGCAGTCGATGTGGTTATTCTGCGTAATTGCATATTCTACTTTCAAACTACGGATATTAGCTTTTTTTGTGGAGTTGTACTTGTTATTAAGAATAGCGAGGATGAACAAATGTATGTGTGCGTGCAAAAGCATGGGAGAGCGCGCGCGCGCGCTCTCCTTGAGGGAGACAGAGTGAGCCAGTCAGTCTTGTGCTATCTCCCTCACTCCACTCTGGTAGACTGGCAAAGTGTTGGAGAAATATGTTGGCGTCTGATAGTAGGCCATCAATATCCCATTGATCCAGAGGGCAGCAGGATTTGTGCCGGGCAAGGCATGCCGAAACACAGAATTCGTCTTCGATTATGTGAGCTTGCTTCTCGAGCCAAAGCTTACATCGTTTCTAACGCACGCTGAAATTCTTCATCCCCACTAACTGCACCATTCCTTGTCGCACGCATCCCGGCCTCGTGCTGACAGATACCACCTCTGAAACCTTCAATACACCAAGTTGGTTGAAATCGATCAGGAATGGTTAAAGCCTCTCATTTTTAGTTTCATCTAAGTACCCCTCCCTCCATCTCGCTCCCTCTCTCATTTTTCTTTTGGAAAATTTGGCCTTTGGATGGTAAAATGGTCCCTATTATTTTCTTTTGCGAAATGCTTAAGCTAATATACAGAAACAGTGCATCACATATTAGATGTTTTTTACTCTACTCTTAACTCATTTTGTGACGTATTATAGAGGTAAAGCACTTGTCAAGACGACAAATTTGCAGCGATACATTCTGTCCGTGTAGCTTAGTTGGGAGGGCAACTTACTCCGGAGTGAGGGAGCGCGGTTTCGATCTCCGTCACGGACAAATTTGTGTTTTCGCATTAGCACCTGAAAGTCAAAATGGATCTCCTGGCCTTTGAATTCTTCGGAAAATCTGTGTTGTTTGTTCCACACATCGTCTGGAATTACTGAAAAAATTCCTACTTCGCTTCAAATAAAAAAAATAATAATAAGAGGGAGATGATGTGATGTACTACAACGCTAAAACACGTGTCAAGACTACAAATCCACAGCGATATTTTCTGTCCGTGTAGCTTAGTTGGGAGAACAACTTACTCCGGAGTGAGAGGGCGACAATTCCCGTCACTGACAAATTTGTGTTATCGCAATTTAAATTAAAACGGATGACTCGAAAAGTATCTTATAATATCTATTAAGCGCGGGAGTTAACACTCTCAAAAACAACTTCCTTCTTTTTTCTTAGTAACATGTTCAGTGTTATTGCAGTGTACACGAGTGAAGATAATTCATATGTACACTGAAGAGCAATTGAATTAGAGACAGCTGGTGTTATGCAAATGTGGCGCTGAGGGCGGCTCTGTACACTGAAACGACATGACGTATGCAGCGATCGGACAATATATGGAGTGATGCGACGGGACTCAGTAAAAGTCGGACGCAGTATGGGTAAAACGAAGGATCTAAGCGCATTTTATCGTGGGAAAATTGTCGGGAGCCGACGAATGGGTCTCTCCATGTCGGAAGTCGTGCAGACACTGGGATTTTCACGAGCCATCGTGTCACGGGTGCACCGTGAGTACATCGAATCCGGTAAAACCATCCCTGCAAGGGCCAACTGCCGTGGACAATAGCGTGTGGATGAGCGGGGTCATCGTCGGCTAGCTCGCATTGTAACAGCGAATAGACGGGCCACAGTGCAAGAAATCACTCGGTAATTTAACGCTGGTGCACAAAAACGTGTAAGCAGCCACACCATCCAGAACCATCTCCTCGCTATATGGTATAGAAGCCATCGTCCCACGAGGGTACCGCTGCTGACCGCACATAACAGGGCGCAAAGATTAGCATGGGCGCGTGAATATCGCCACTGGACCCTGCCATGTGTCAGAGAATCATTGGCGCAGTTGTTTCCACTGATTCACTTCGAGAAGCAATTTCTTCTGAGTTATCCATCGCTCGTGCTACATCATTTCAATTTTGCACCTTGTTTTTAAACGTATATTACACGAATTAATACGATAAAGTTTTCATGCTATAATGAAATACAAAAGAAATTTTTATAAACCACAGAAAATAAAAGTTTAGAAAATTTGCACCATCCATTTTTCGTAGGGGGCAGGGGGCACCTTGCTTTGCAGGGAGGGGTAAATCCCCTCTCGCCCCCTGTTAGCGGCGGAGAACAACCACGGGCCACAGAGGTCGTCCTCACTCTTATACACTGGCGGAAAGAAAACACCAAGAAAGAGACGTCTGATACCAACGAAATTTATACAGCATAATAACGGAATACAGAGGATAACGTGATCAAAACATTATGGCAAAATACAGCTGTATTTGCCGGTAAACTGAGAAATAACATTTCCATGTAACATGGTTAGTACGAGGTTGAACCGCCATAAACTGCGTCACACTTTGCAATTCTGGCATGGAGTCTGTCGTACAGATGTTGGATGTAAGTTTGGGGTATTGAGTTCCAAGCATCCTCAACCTGGACGCGTAAATCGGGGATGGTCGTGGCTGGCCGTGGAGACCGGATAAGTCGTTGTCCCATAAAATCCCACACGTGCTCAATGGGGGACAAATCCGGTAAACGTACAGGCCATGGAAGTTGTCTCATACCCTGAAGAGCATGTTGCGTTGCACGTGACGTGTGTGGATGTGCGTTACCTTGTTGGAAAACAACACGATGGACCTACCTTACAAATGGCACAACAACGGGCTGAATGATGTTGTTGATGTAGGAGGCGCTGTTTAACGTACCCGGTACAAACACTAGTTCTGTACGGGAGTGATAGCTGATCGCTCCCCACACCAGGAGACCAGGTGTAGGCCCTGTGTGTCGCTGGCGGATGCAAGAAGGGTGGAGACGCTCCCCTGTGCGTCTGCGAACACGTATACGACCATCGGAGGCTCCCAAGCAGAATCTGCTTTCATCGCCGAACACGACAGATCGCCATTGCGTTCTCCAGTGCAGACGTTGGCTACACCACTGCAGCCGTTCCTGACGGTGAGCTGGAGTCAGAGGTACACATTCCAGAGGCACACGTGCACGTAGTCCTGCATCCAGTAAACGGTTGCGGATTGTTAGCACAGTCACCTCAGGTGCAACGGCAGCTCTGATTTGCGTCGCAGTGGATGTTCTGCTTGACAACGCCGCTCTTCTTATGCGTCGATCGGTCCGCTCATCAGTCCGTCTGTGACTCCCGGTTCCACGTCTTCTCGTGTGGGAATATTCCTCGGACCATCTACGCCACCATCGTACCACCACCGATACTTCCCGTCCAATTCGCTCCGCAATACGACGATACGACCGCCCGGCCTCGCGGAGTCCGACTAGACGACCTCGCTCAAAGTCCGATAACTGCTGAAATCGTACACGTCTTCCATGTCCAGGCATTGCAGCTTCTTTAAGGTCTTCGCACGTGTCCGTACGCCGACGACTGATTACATTCACTTCGCCGTACTCCTTAAATGCCACCGACGATGATTTGCATATTATGCCGTGCTGTGGCGTAAGCGCTCACCGGTTGGTCCCGAAATTAACATCACACCTATACGTAAACTCGACCCCATTAACATATGTAAATGTCATGATCGTCCGCCAATTCCTTCTTGGGATTTCGTTTTTCACTTTCCGGCAGTGTATGTCATAAGTTTGAAGTGTCGGCTTATTTCTTTTGCTGTGTTTCTTACTTTATAGTATGTGGGTCATTCGACGCCCTCTTGGTTCCCTAATCTTCCAATCTGTGGTTGAATACTTTTCCTGTAACTACAACGGCCGTTCCATAAAAACTGAGAGAAAAATCACACAAAATGAAGAAATATAGGTGCAGTAAAACATATATAATTCTTTCTCAAAGTATCTTCCTTCGGATGATGTGCAACGGTCCCATCGTTCAGTCCACTTTTCAAAGCATGTGGCGAAGGCATTTTCTGGAAGCTGCTTTAGCAACCCTTGTACAGCTTCAATAACGTCCGCATCTGTGTTGAATGTTGCCCCACGAAACTTCTCTTTCAATGTTGGAAACAACCAGAAATTGCACGGGGCGAGGTCAGGACTGTATGCAGGCTGTGGCATGATTTTAGTACGGCATTCGTAAGAAAGTGTTGAACACAAACAGCCACATGTGGACGGGCGTTATCATGGTGTGGTATCCACCTGCCCACCAGTTCCAGTCACTTAATCGATATGTGTCGTCGCAGACGCTTCAAGACTGAAATGTAAGACTGAAATGAAATGACTTCAAGACTGAAATGAAATGACACCAATTTGTGGAGGAACGGCATGCTGGTAGACTGCAGCTTTATGATCAAAGAAAGTTATCATCCCAGCTGATTTGGTTTGGCGGACATTTTTTGGAAGAGGTGAGCTTGTGTATATCCAGACACTCGTTGCGCGCTTCATGAGGGGGTCGAAGTAGTGGACCCATGTTTCATCGGCAGTTATTACTGCATTTATAAAGTTCGGATCCTTTGCAATCATTGACACACCTGAACTTTGGCTAGCAATTGTTCTCTCGTCAGGTGGCTCGCCTGGAACACACGCTGCATCAGTAATTTGTCGCGTAGAATGCGGAATGCCGACATGTTTGAAATATTAGTTGACTCCGCTATGTCTTCACGCGTCATTCGTCGATGTTTTTGCAGGATTGCCCAAAGAGTGTTAATAATACGCTCCGTAACAAAACTTGCAGGTCGACCAGGCCTAGGAGCGAGTTCTGCCGACAAACGTCCTTTTTTGAAATCATGGTGCCATCTAAAAATCGTTGACTCACTCAAACATTAATCTTTGTAAGCTTTTTTCGTTAAATCAACTGTTTCTGGAGCCGTTTTGCACAAACGATAGCAAATTTTATCGCACAACGCATTTCACTTCTTACCTCTGTATCATTCACCTCCATAGTTGTATGGCGAATGCAGACGTACCTTAAACAACTGCTCAATAACAAAACCAGAAGCGTCTGCCACGGCTAATAACTGTTGCCATAGATGCTTCCTTAATTCAGTTAGTTGCCTGCGTGGTTATTTTTCCCCTTCACACTGTTGCCAGCTCAAAAAAAATACTCTCAGTTTTTAATGGAACAGCCTTTGTTTTCAGTTCCTTTAGGATTTGTTGTGGTTTCTGACACTGTCCCGGATTTGCCGCGTTTTTTTTTTTTTTTTTTTTTTTTTATGAGCAATGTTCTTTGCTTAACTGTGTCTAATCTGAGCAAGTTGAATTTTTTTTTTTTTCGGTGAAAGGAGAGTGTTAACATTTCAAATGTTTTGTCGGAAAATGAATACGTATTATTTCCATAGATATTTTTTATTATTACTTGCATTTGGCAGTTCATGTATTTTAGTGCGGCAATTAAATAATGAGACTGAATTAAAAAAAAATCCCTGTGAATCACAGGGGTCGGGAAGGCATTTTTTTTTTTTTTTTTTATATAATGCTGTTATCAGCTATGAACTGGTAACAGCGTTTGCGTAAGAATTACACAGATGATTATTTAAGTTGTGCATGACGTCATTCGGTGGAAGAACATTGTCACTGCTCATGGAGCAGAGAGCAAATATCTGGTTCTGTTTGAAAAACGGTAAAACTGCATGTCTGACAGATAAATTGATGAGTATGGGAGAGTTAATTCCCTAACTCGTGCACAAATATTCCGATGTTATGCACGTTTCAAGGATGGGAGGGAAGATTTGGAAAATGACGGCCGCCCCGGTGGCGCAGTGGTCTAAGGCGTTGGCCTCTGATCATTCGTCCGTAAGGGGTCCGGGTTCGAATCCCGGTCAGGCATGGATGTTGTGTTTGTCTTACGGCACTGGCTCTCTCCCTTCCCTGGAACCAGTGACCCTAAATTAGGGACGGGTGACTGTTTATAGCCCATTGAGTTGCTCAAGGTGGTCGTTAAACCTCCAATCAAAAAAAAAAAAAAAAAAAAAAATGACGAGAGGCCTGGGCGCCAGATTTCAGTGTGCGCTCCTGAACTCATTGAGAAAATTCGTGAAAGAGTAAAAGTGATCGTTGTGTGACATTGAGAATGCTGGAATGTGAGCTCGGTGTTAATAAGGAGTCATTTCGTCAAAGTTTAGTGCAAGACTTCAGGGGTAGGGGAAAAGTTTGTGCTCGTTTAAAGAAATTTTTTAAGTTTGTGCTCGCTGACGATTCGTGTCAGTGGTCGCAGATGATGGTTTCCCACTGCGTGGTTTGTCCTGAATGCTGGTTTCCCCTTCTTTGAACTTCTTCATCCATCTGCGCACATTGCTCTTGTCAATGGTGTCATCTCCGTAAACATTCTGTTTCCTTCTGTGGATGTCTGAGAGTCTGCTCCCTTCCTTCGACAAGAACTTAATGTCGCTGCGTTGCTTCTGCTTGGAATCCATTATTCACCTGCAATGAAGAAGGGTTACTATAGAGGAAGAGTTACTCTACCAACATGTACAATTTGAACGATCGCTGTCAGTTAATAAAAAAGTTATGCCCACTTTTGCATTACTTTCGGCACAAACCTCGTTCACTTGAATTATTTCGTTTATTCATAACAACTCCCTTTCCCAAAAATTTTGGGACAAGGTGGGAAATAGAAAAAAACAAAAAAAAAACAAAAAAAAAAAACAGGTTAGTAAAATAATGCAATGCATTGATTATGATACGTTTTCCAACATGCCAGAAATCGCGCGCAGACAAACCCTCCTCCCTACCCTGACTATTGAACAAGTTGGTTTGTTCAGTGTACCTCCGGAACAACATACTAAAGTTTTGTCGTAATAGAAGCATTTTTACTCAAGTTACTACTCAAGTTATGAGGATAATGGCTGTGGAATACATCTCGCTCCTGTGCCTTTACCTCTGACCCCATTTCGATGTTATTAAACAGAATTGGTTCGGTGTACTTCCGGAACAACATACTAAAGTTTTGCCGCAATCGAAGCATTTTTACCTAAGTTATGACGCATAACGGCGATGGAATGGATCCCGCTCCTATGTCCTGATTTTTGATCCCATTTTGTCCATTTTCAATAGGGTTCGTCCCCAGGTTTGTTCCCTACCACACACTAAAATTTCTTTGAAATCGAACCAGTTTTACACGAGTTATCGAGCGTACAGACAGACGGACAAAGCTGGAGCATATACGCTTATTCAACCTACGGTTGGAAAGCTTAAACAAGTTAGTAAAATCCTGCAATACATTGATTATTATACGCTTTCCAACATACCAGAGATCATTACTCAAGTTATGAGGATAATGGCTGTGCAATAAATCTCGCTCCTGTGTCCTGACCTTTGACCCCATTTCGATGATATTCAGCAGAACAGGTTAAGTACACTTCCGCAACAACATGATAAAGTTTTGTCTCAATCGAAGCATTTTAGTGGCAACGTTCGTGACTGCCACGGAAAGGACCTCAGGTTCGAACTATTTTTACGCAAGTTATGAAAGGACCTCAGAAATCGAACTACACTGCTGGACAATTGCTAAGGACGGATGACAATAGCAACGATAGCAACCATAAAATGGAAGGCAGGAAAATGTGGAAATTAGCATAAGTGCGGGATACAGTAAGACGTGTTGTGCGTATGCAAATTTTGGATTGCCGAACTTGTTCGTGACGTCATAGCGCTGATAAGAGATATAAAGGATTTGACGAGTATTGACCGTTGTTGTTCAAACGCAAAGTTGAAAGGGAAAGAATCAATTGACGAACTTGCAATTTTCAGTATGTATTCCCGACATCACCTAGATGATTTTACGCGTGGCCGTATTATTGGCAAGATTGAAGAAGGGCGAAAAATAACAGATGTTGCCAGGGAGTTCGACGTCAGCCACAGTGTTGTTTCAAGGCTTTGGAAATCATTTCAAACAAATGGAGAGTGTAGTAAACGTCACGGGGGAGGTCGTGTTCGCAGTACGACACCTGCAGAAGATCGGTACATAGTGCTATCAACAAAAAGACACCGGCGCAGCACAGCTAGCGAGGTAGCAAATCAGTTTATGGCTGCTACTGGCAAGCGGATCTCCCGAAAAACTGTCGCCAGACGTTTGCATGAAGGAAGACTATACGCCCGCCGACCTGTTGTGTGCATCCCATTGTCCAGACGTCACCGTACCGCCTGTTTGCAATGGTGCCATCAACATCGCAATTGGACTGATAACGACTGGTCTGCTGTCCTCTTCTCAGATGAGAGTAGATACAGTCTATCTTCTGATTGTCGACGACAACTGATCTGGCGTGATAGTGGTACTGCATATTGTCCAATCAAACATACAGGAAAGGGACCGATATCCGACATGTAGTGTCATGGTATGGGCTGGCATCATGATCAATGGCCGTACGTCCCTCTATGTGCTTCCAACTGGGACTATGACTCGCCAACGATACATTAATGATGTTCTGCTACCTCATGTTTGCATGTTCCGTGGTGCTGTCGATGATAGATTCATTTTCATGGACGACAACGCAACATGTCATCGAACAGTCGCTGTCCAGGAGTGTCTTGAGAGCGAGGATATTCAACGCCTCGTATAACCAGCACGTTCTCCAGATCTGAATCCCATTGAAAATGTGTGGGATGCTTTGGGGAGGAGTCTTGCTGGTCGCCAATGCCCTCCAATAAACAAGGACACCCTCATCCGTGCACTGACAGAGGAATGGGATAAATTACCCCAACAGCTGCTTGATAATGTTGTGCAAAGCATGACACGACGTGTGGAATCTTGCATCGCCCTCCATGGTGGCCATATCCCGTATTGACATCTTACGGCGGAACGCCTGCGGACGGTAATTGCATTTTTTTCACGTTTACATATTCTGCACAAAATGGCCTGTTTGTCCCTTGAACACGTTCCAAAGCCTTCTGGATTTCAGAGCACAATAAATTGTCTTTCTTGTAATGTCCTGGCATTCTGACATTATTTTATTTCACTTGGCTTCCAACCACACTTACTTTTTTATGCGCTATATAGCCGTTTATGATCCGTCCTTAGCAATTGTCCAGCAGTGTATGTTTAAGCACGTTATGACGCATAAGGGCAATCGAATGGATCCCGCTCCTATGTTCTGACTTTTGACCCCATTGCGCGCATTTTCAATACGGTTCGTCCCCAGGTGGTCCTCTACGACATAATAAAATTTCATCAAAATCGACCAATTTTTACGCGAGGTATCGTGCGGACAGGCAGACGGACGGACAAAGCTGGAGCATAAACGCTTCTTCAACCTACGGTTGGAAAGCGTAAAAAAGGATGTGCGAACTTATTTGGGAAATTTGTTGTTTCTGTATTTGTGTTCCGGAAAACAGCCAAGATTCAAAATGAAGTTAGACATTCACCGATCGCAACGTCAACAGGTATGAAGCCAGCTATTCAGAAGTTCAGAGGGGGAGAAACGTATCGTTTTTGCTTCTGCTTGTACAAGCAGAATGAATTTCGATAACGCATGAATGGAACACAATACCGAAAAGTAGCTGGGGCAGTGACAACGGGGTGGGGCAAAATGTATTGGAGAAGAAAGCGGTTTAAAAATTTTTTTTCGGGAGTCAGATATGAACCTGTCGTGTCTCACAATAGCGGGTTTCATGTTACTGGCCACGCACTGAGGCTCTATTCTCACGTGGTCGGACTGAGCGGACTATTGTCAAGATAGATCGGTATCGAAGACAGGACCGAAGGTAATTTATTACGTCAGATAAAGATGTCATGTCACTTTCACAATGGCGCGCGTTGCTGGACGGTCCCCAGGTATGCGTCGAAGGCGAAGGCTGGAAAACCATTGAGGAGGTGTTTTTAAGGTTCCTCTGCCTAGAAAGAGAGGGGGCTTGGATGGCTTAGCAAGCGATTTGACTTTGGGGTTTTGTGCGGGAGCGTCTTGTATGCATCGGCGGAGGACAAGTGGCAAAACAAGATCTTCAGAGATTTACTCGCGAAATCCGACGGCTTTTAAAGCATCGCATGGTTTTCAAGGTGAATGACATGTTGGGGTGGTGGAGGAGGTAATAAAAAAGCTCGGCATCAGGCTTTCTTTTCTTTTTTTTTTTTTTTTTTCTATTTTATTCTCGCTTTTCTGAGAAGACTTAATCCATTTCACGAAAGTTCATCTTGCGTTCCACGCAGCTGACAGTTATCCATTGAAAGAGAGGTGTAGAAATTTATGTCTTCATTTGCGAGTGTCTCACTCTTCTTCCAACGGAAATCTGTGTCGTTAATTCATCACTGCACTAGTACGAATTTCTTCGCCATTTAGCTGTTGTGGCGTTCTACAAAGGTGACAGGCGACAAATATGCAGCGATACATTCCGTCGGTGTAGTTTAGTCGATTACAGCCACTGACTCCGGAGCGAGGAGGCGCGAGTTCGATCCTCGTCACGGACAAATTTGTGAATTTCACTTTGACGCCCGCTTGTTGAAAATAAATCTACTGGCCTTTGGGTTCTTCGAAAAATGCGTGATGTTTGCTCCTCACATCGTCTGGAATTAATGAAAATGTATTCTTCGCTTTGAAAAAAAATGAATAAAAAAAATACAAGTACACGCAGTTCGATTGCGCCGTCGCAGATCGGAGAGTTGAAATGAGCTAGACGAGTATGGTTTCGAAGCGCTTTTTTAATTTGTTATAGCTAACACAGGTCTTTCTATGTTCTAAGTAAATGTACTAAGTAAATGTTCATTTCGTGTTTACGTTGACTTTCTATGTTGATTTCCGCCGTCTTTAAACGATCATTATTCTAATAACAGATTCAAATAAGGCATTGACTGTTTAGATGATTTAATGCGATGAATTTAATTATTAAATTCATATAAGAAAACACTAGAACTTTCAGGCCCGCAACGGACCCATCTTCAGATGTTATTAGCAGAATGGAACTGAGTATGATTTAAATACATTAATGTTATGTGGTTTTCTTGATATTTTGACCTGCTCGTGATGGACATCATATCTCGTGAAAGATTTGTTAACATCGATAAATATTTTACGTGTCAAGCATCGTATTAAAAACTATGTTTGAAAGAAATAATTGGTGTAAGTCTCTACATGTTATAACTCATTAAGCACCGTTTTCCAAGGTAAAGGGATGTGACAAGGAGTATCATCATTGCAGCATTCTTCACCATATTTGTGAATAAATAGACTTTCTAGTAGTAGGATTGATGCTTTTGAGTACGGCGTGGCGAGGATGTTGACTTCGTTCCAACATGGGTAATGAGATCCTTTGCATGATAGCCTTGATAGGGAAGTCCTTGATGAGTTTGTCTTTATATTATATTGGTGCTCTTTTAAACGAGTTTTTAATGAGCGTAGTGTAGATCCAACATATATACGATCTTCATCTTGAATGTCTATTGCCTTCATTGGGATGACATATACTCCATATCGGTTGTCCAAAGGAACAACGTCTCAATCATTTTTTATTCCTGAAAGTACATTGTGTGTTCGTACACCGAAGCCAATATTGTGACGATGACAAACGTTTTTGAGTATATTGATGATGCTGGGAATGTATGGAAGTGATCCCACATATTTAACTGGTCTACGATCTTTTGTTAATGTGGTATCTAATGTACGATTTATTTTCTTTATTATAGAATTAACGATGTCATCTGAGTAGCCTATGTAAGCTAGTTTTCATAACACAGGTCTGTGATATGAAAACTAGCTTACATAATTTTTAGAAATAATGCTGGATACATTGCGAACACAAAGCAGATCGATACACGAATTACCCAACGTGGGTAATTCTGTCTTGTTGGGCTTCTTACATTTCTCGTCACTTGCTCTTGCCTCTTGTTTTAATTTTCTCCACTTTTGCTTGCGTCCATTTTGAGAAATCCGCGGTATTGTCGGAACTGCTAACCCTTTCACACGGAGCCGCCGTAGATACGTGTACGGGCAACTGACGGAGTTTGAACGAAGCCCTATCGTTGGAATGAGAGTAGCAGGGTGGCCGACGCGCCGAATCGGCCGCCATTTGGGTCAGTCGGACAGTACGGTGCGATCGTGTTAGGAGCAATGGACACGGAAAGGGGCCCAGACACTGCGATCTGGCTCTGGACGACCCAAACACACTACCAGCAGAGAGGACCGTGAGATCGTGAGAGCGACACGAACAGATGGAACGACGTTCTTGTCTAATAGCCAGAGACAAGTGGCGGCTGTACAAGGGACTCCTTTGTCCGGCAGAAACCATTTCCAGAATCCTGGAAGAGGCAAATCTGTCCTCTCGACGGTCTTTACGGTTCCTGCTATTAACACCTGACCATCGTCGGTGTCGATTGCAGTGGTATCAACAGTGAGCAACGTGGAATGCTATGGACTGGCGACGTATAGTGTTCAGCGACGAATCCCGCTTCTGTATGGGAGCGGGCGACCACCGTGTCAGAGTGTGGAGGACCGCAGGTGAGCGCTACTATCCCAATCTCACTGTGCAGCGGCACACGTCCCGAACTGTAGGCGTGATGGTCTGGGGAACCATCGCGTATTACAGCAGGACTTCCCTCGCAGTGATCCTAGAGACGTTGACAGCGCAGCGCTACGTGCAGGAAATCCTGCCACCCCATGTTCTGCCTTTCTTGGCGAGGCGGCCCGGGGCCATTTTCCAACAAGATAACGCCCGTCCGCACACGGGTCGGGTTTTCCAGGAATGTCTATGTCATGCTTCGACGCTTCCGTGGCCTGTCAGATCGCCTGATCTTTCGCCCATCGAGCACGTGTGGGACCAGATGGAACGCCAGCTTTCTCCATGTCCCAGTGTTCGTGATTTAGGCCAATCTGTCCCAGGATAACATACGGCGTCTCTTTGACTCCATGTGGGACCGTATCACCGCATGCATCCGAGCACGAGGCGGTCCGACTAACGCTCACCAGAATGTGTACCGTATGTCCGCGGGAAATCGTCCTGCTGCTGTGATTTTGTAATCACTTCTGTCTTTGGTATGTACCATCTCGCAACTAAAATCTCATTTCAATCCGATGCCCCTTTCTTGGTGCGCGGATTTTTATGACAATGAGTGTATTTCATTTTGCTCAATCCAAAGAAACACATTGAGAGCATATTTTTTATAAGAAAGAATAAGAAACGTGTGAAGTAAACATGATTTTCTAGCTGTTATCGCACCCTCCTTTCTGTCTAAGGCTCTCAGCAAATGAAGGCACTGATTGCATCAGGGAAATGTCCGAAAGTCAGTGTATGTCAAGCTTAGAGATCAGAAGTTTCGTGTGGAGACCCAGCACTAATCCTTCTTTTGTTATTGAAGAAGCAAGGGGGAATGACATTCATAAACGAGCAGCAGACATTTTCGGTCGTTATGGTACTCTGAGCGACAAAAGATCTTAGGGTCATGGCCGTTAAAGGGTTAAGTCGTCTGCCAATGACGTCCCACAAGTTCTCGATTAGGGAGAAGTCTGAGGATCCCGGTGGTCAGGGCAGCCAACCAGCCACCTTGGCACCTTGTAGGCACGGTCAGCTCAGGTTGGCAGTGTGCGTGCGAGAATTACCTTGTTAACACTTGGCATCACGGATACCACGGATATACGGCAACAAAACGGACTGCAGTACCTCATCGATGTATCGTCGTGCTGTCACTGTACCGACTATTGGTTAAACGGCTGTTGAAACTGATACCTCCCCAAACCATGATATCCGGATGAGGATCTGAATGACGCTCCAAAATGGCAACGAGATCTGCCTGATGACCATGTCGTTCTAGTCTCTCATTCGAGGCGATCGTCGGCGCTCAGACAGAAACGAGACTCGTCGCTGAATACGCCATAGTTCTATTTGTCCCGCTACGCATGCCTGGTTCTGCACCGCTGCAATCGTGTGTAAAGATTTGCCGCGGCGAGTGACAGTCATCACAATGGCTGACGAGAGCGTAAACCTGTCCTAGCCAATCTGTGATTCACAGTCTGTGTCGATGCGGGGACATCTACAGATGCCTGTACACCTCGCTGAATGTCGTTCGCTGTGGACTGCGACGATGCTATGGCTTGCGGTCGATTGCCTCGATCAAAACGTTCGGATGTTCACCTAAGTGCACCAGTCCCACTACGGTGACTCACGTTACCTTCCTCCACTACTTACGACGTTTTACTGAGAATTGTTTCATCCCAGTGTGTTTCAGTGCGACACAGGGACACGCCAACCGTACGTATCCTTATGATGAAGCCTCGTGCGTCCGTATGATCGTAGGATTTCCTAAGATGTCACTCTCATTCCTTACACGCGTTTTCGCCACCGAGATCACTCCGATACAATGGTCTGCCCAGTCAGGTGCAAACGACCAAACTTTGCTACTCTGAGTCGTTTTGACCTTTCGTCTCCCTTACCTATCACGTAATTGGCATGCACAAGTACAATCATTTACGTAACTTAATTGTCGACACTTGCCCACTAACATGCCGCATGGCGCACAGACAAATACTCAAATACTCCCTGAAATTTTCTATGTCAAGCAGTGTATTTTATTGTCTTACTGTAACTTTATTGTACGTCTTATTTTATCTGTATTGTTGTACCGTCGCCCTCCAAAATATTTTCACCTGCCTTGCAGTACCAATGTTCTCCAACGAAGTTTATTTGCATTAGTGTGTACTTCTGTTTCCTAACTACCAATCCGTACTACTAGACTTCTGCTCCCAATTTATATCTGCATTATTCTACTACGATTTTTTTTTATTTGCATTAGTGTATTTCTGTGACTTTATTACATGATATTGTGACTTTATTACATGCTGTTGTGGCTTTATTACACTTTATTATTAGGTTGTAAAGAACTTAATGTCAGATGACGAGGAACTTGAAGTCCAACCCCGGTCATGGCGCACATTGCCCTTTGAGATTGCGCAGCACATAAGCATGACATCAGCAGGAAAGTGGCTTACGTCAGTGGCAGTTAGCTGTCAGAAGGCGAAGAGTGTAAGCGCCAGCCAACACGGAAGTGGACAAGGAGCACATCCGCCATTGCATGCTGTATGATTTGGGTTTCTTTTTTTTTAGCATCCGCGCAAGTCATGTAAGGAACATTACCAGAGTGTGCCCCAACGCCATATCACATCGTCAGTACTATTGTTGGTTCTAATGGTTTCGAGAGGGAAATTTTGACATATCACACAGTCCCAAAGCCGGAAGACAGTGGACTAAGGTCTTAGCATGTCCGTGGACTAAGGTCTTAGACAGTGGACTAAGGTCTTAGCATGTGTGTGGACTAAGGTCTTAGTTTATATGTGGACTAAGGTCTTAGTTTATATGTGGACTAAGGTGTTAGCATGTATGTGTACTAAGGTCTTAGCATGTATGTGGACTAAGGTCTTAGCATGTATGTGGACTAAGGTCTTAGTTTATATGTGGACTAAGGTCTTAGCATGTATGTGGACTAAGGTGTTAGCATGTATGTGTACTAAGGTCTTAGCATGTATGTGGTCTTATCTTAGCATGTATGTGGACTGAGGTCTTAGCATGTATGTGGACTAAGGTGTTAGCATGCATGTGGACTAAGGTCTTAGCATGTATGTGGACTAAGGTCTTAGCACGTATGTGGACTAAGGTCTTAGCATGTATGTGGACTAATGTCTTAGCACGTATGTGGACTAAAGACTTAGCATGCCGGAAGACAGTCTTCACTAAAGTCTTCAGCATGTTCAGAGCAGTGGCTCTGAACATGCTGAATACCTTAGTAAAGACCGACTCACGGATGCACACGCGGAAGTTGGCCGAACAGCTGGGGACCACCCACATGAGCATTATCCTGCATCTGCTTCAACTTGGGGAGGCACACAAGAGGAGAGTTTGGGTACCCCATCAACTCACAGTTGGGTAGAAAAGAAATCGCATGAGTGTATACGTTTCCTTGCTTGGACGTGACCAGGTTGAACCGGCCTTGGACAACATTCTGGCAGGTGACGAGAAATGGATCCTGTATGACAATGTCAGGACCCATTTCTCGTCACTTGTCCAAAACCAGTAGCTTGGCATGTGCCAATAACAGAAGCCCATGCCGACTCCTAAAGCCGGCTTACACCCAGGTAAGGTCCTGCTGTCTGTTTGGGGGGATATATGGGGTGTCGCGTTTTTGAGCTACTGCCAGACAACACAATTCTCACAGTTGATGTGTACTGCCGTCAGCTTGATGATCTGCACTCATCGCTAAGGCCGAAACGACCAGCACTACTGAATCGCAAGGACGTCCTCCTACAGTAGTACAGAGCAAGATTTCCCACAGCACAGGTGACCTGTCACAAGATCAGGGACCTCGGTTGGGAGCTGCTGCCGTACCTAACCTATTCCCCGGACTTTGTCTCAAGGGACTACTACCTTTTCCGGTAGCTGAAACGTTTCCTGGACGGACAGAGGTTCACCACCCGGGACGATGTCGAACGCGCACTTACTCACTTCTTTGTGTCCACTTCTCCACAGTTCTACAGGGAAAATAACCAACAGCTGCCCAGACGATGGAAGCAGGTCGTGGCAAAGATGGCGACTACATTTTGGACAGATTTGTACTTGTATGTATACGATAATTAGCACTTTTCTCTTGCCTTGCATTTGCAGACATCACTTTCTTTCCAAACCAGTACATGCGATTCTGTTTCCCCGTTTATTTTAGTCCGCATTGCTGTACCTTTTTCCAAATAGTTTATCTTTCACTGTACCTCGGTTATCCAACTTGCTTTTTCTTCATTTGTGCAGCTTTGTTTCCCAACCTCTTACGCGTGTTATTATCTATGCTTTAGAAATTATTTCTTCTCGTGATGTTCGATGTTTCACAAATTCTGGTGCATTTTCTTAATTGAATAAAAATGAACGTATTTTATTAAATTAAAAAAAATGCTTTTATAACTTTGAACATGCTATTTAGTAATTCTCTATATTTTACTTTTTGCTGTACCAGAACACATTTTCAAAATTTTCAGGAATGCTTTCACTTTTTGGTCCATGCAGCTTTAAATTGGCGAATTTTAAATGCGTTAGAGCGAAAAGTTCTGGAAGTACTTTAAAAATGTGTGAGCAGCTGCTTCATTGTTCCTTTCAGAGATTGAAAATTCGATTTGCGAAGACTTTGGTTCTCGCAGCGATATTTACGAACTAATGAGTCTTATGCTAAGGTGTGAGAACTTTTTGAACAGAAAACGTTCTTATTTTTCGTTCATCGGTGGTAATCTTGCTATCACTTAAAATTCGGAACTTTGGATGTGTTTCCTTTATGCTCCCTCCGTCTGTCTGTCTTTCTAACCCTTGCTTTCTCTCTTTTCCTCGTTCTTCCTTTTTCAACTTCCTTAAAATTTTCTAGAATTTCTTAAAGCAGTTTTAATGGCCCATGAGACGTTAGTCTGGTGGATTTCAAATGCTTTAGAGCAAATGCCATGGAAGTCTCCTAACAAATTGGCTACTTTGACTACAACACTTTTGATAGAATAAAATAGCAGCGTTTATTCACAATTAAAATTGTTAATAAACGTTGAAGAAATGCGGATGAACGAAATCGCAGGTTTCGGGTCAGCCAACAAACCATGCTTGAAGGAGCCCCTTAGAAGAAGAAATTCTGGTTCATCAGAAATTCTGATCCCTCAGAAAAAAAATTCTGATCCCTTTGAAAAAGAAAATTAGAGACGATGTGTGGATGAATCATCACACATTTTTTTTCAACTCACGGCCAGGAGGATATTCACTTTCACGTGCCAATATAGCGAATTACCCTTTTTACTGGTGATGAAATTCGAATCTTTCTGCTCCGGAGCGTCTGTTTTACCAATTGAGCTGCGCCAGCAAGTTTTATTGCTTCAATTTGCCGTTTTGACATGTACGTCCTCTCTGTGGTAGTTACGTCGCAAGTATGCTAAGATATTAGCCTTTCTCTGAAAATATGTATTTGTTTTCGTTCTTCTGTGATAAAATCTCTGGCTTACAATCTTTGTGTCTTCCTACGTACTTCTTTTCCTTTGTCACCCACTGTCTGCCTTTTTCTTCCTCAACCTGTGTCTGTCTCTCTTTTTTCTCTAAACCAGTGTCTCACTGTCTCTCTTTTTCTTTCTCTACTTCTGTCTGTATGTCTTTTTTTTTCTCTAAACCACTGTCTTACTGTCTCTCTTTTTTCTCTGAACCAGTGTCTCACTGTCTCTCTTTTTCTTTCTTTACTTCTGTCTGTATGTCTTTTTTCTCTAAACCAGTGTCCTACTGTCTCTCTTTTTTTATCTACCTCTGCTATCTCTCTGTTTTTTCTTTAAACCATCTTATTGTCTCTCTTTTCCTTTCTCCACCTCTGTCTGTCTCTCCTTTTTTCTCTAAATCATCTCACTGTCTTTCTTTTCCTTTCTCTATCTCTGCTTGTCTCTCTTTTTTTAAACCAGTGTCTCACTGTCTTTTCTTACTCTAAACCAGTATTTCACTGTCTCCCTTTTTTTCTCTACACCAGTGTTTCACTGTCTTTCTTTTTCTTTCTGTACCTCTGCCTGTTTCTCTTTTTTTCTCTAAATCAGCGTCTTGCGGTCTCTCTCTTTTTGTTTTTCTACCTCTGTCTCTCTTTTTCTCTCTAAACCACTGTCCTATTGTCTGTGTTTTTCTATTTCTACCGTTGTCTGTCTCTCTTGTTTTTGTTCTTCTATCTCTACCGTTGTCTATCTCTCTTGTTTTTCTCTTTCTCTGCCTATCTCTCGCTTTCCCCTTTTTCTATCCCTGTTTTCCTCGCCCTTTCTTTCTCAACTTCCTCCACACGTACGTATCCACAAAGAAGCAATGTCACCAATGAATCTTTTGGACGTGACGTCATCTTCTAGTCGGAGGGTTCCAGTTTGGTGAGGTGGATTAGCCACAAGGAGGGTGACCATCCAGCCATCCCCATCCTTGTTTCCAGTGAAGCGTCATAGTGGCTGAGAGAAGATTGCTGGTACACAGCCACAACGGAGAGGTCGTGCGTTGGGTGGGTGACCACGTGTAAAGGGGAGACAAAGGAATGGGGAGCCACTATTGAAAAGGGAACACCAGGATCAAGCCGCTGTCTCTGACGACACTCTCATCTTCCGAACAAAGAAACACTGGTAGCAGGGTGTTCCACAATGTCTACGGCGTTTGTGATTCGCAGAAGTGCTACGCTACCGTTGTCGTTCGTGGGGTAACAGCTGCGTCCAATAACGTGACTGTGAGCTGTGTTGTGGTGGATGACGATAAAAAAGAAAAAGAGGAACTGCGTAGCAGGAGAAAAAGAACAACAATATTAAAAGAAATAGTACAGTACAGTAAGGCAAAATGATGCAAGACATAACCGTGAAAATCTTTTTCCACCTGTAGGCAGTAGTTGGCAAAATATTTCATAAGGAACACACTGAATTCTAGACCTAAAGTGTCATCATATTCCTGAAGATTTGCTTCTCTCAAAGCAAAACTTTTCCAATTGCTTCCAAATTCATTTCGAGGGGGGGGGGGTATCAGCCGCTGATTTCAATGTGGCTACCATTTCAATTTCACTTTCCCACCAGTTTTTTTCTACTAAAGATGGTTTTAACATAAATTATACGACTTTTACCGTATGGCCAGAACTCGCAACTTTTCTTCTATCGATACGCTGAAATTAATTCCACTCTATCAATATTTCTTATTCGTTCTAAGTTCTAATGTACACTGGTATCCAAAATTAAAGTCCTGAAGTCACTAACAGAGATAAAAACGAAAACGAGTAAAACAGCAGGTACAGACGTTTGGCATGTAAAGAAACAACCATAAGGGTTACAAACATTTTATAACAACACACAAATATGTACACATTTTGCGTATACATATGGGTAACCATAAGAGTAATAAACATTTTATAAAAACAGACAGATATGTACACATTTTGCTTATACATAAGGTTAACCATAAGGGTAATGAACATTTTTTTAAAAGCAGACAAAATTGTACATTTTGCGTATATATAAGGCTAATCATAAGAGAAATAAACATTTTATAAAAAAAAGACAATTATGTACACATTTTGCGCGCAAAGGCTCACACCGCAAATATCACCAAGGGGAGATGTAAGAATCGAACTTAAAAATATCTTTATAAGGAATGTAATCGCATCATAGGGAGAGAGAACTCTCAGAAAAACGATACATATGCAGCAGCACTAGGCTATTGATGAACTCTGGGGCCAGAATTTCATTCCTCAATGAGGGCCGTCTGTAGCTCGCGAAGGGTTCTAGAACGGGGTTGAAGAACTGCTACGTGACGTACCAAAGTATCCCAGACAGACTCTACAGGTTTCAGATCCGGAGACCTGACTGGCCAGTCGAAACGTCTAATATCTTCACTCTGCAGGAAATCAAAAACAAGCTGAGCTGTGTGCGGGCGAGCGTTGCCATTCCTTAAAAGGAACTGAAGGCTGAGAGACAGCAGCTACTAAAAAAAAAATCTAACATAGGGTTTAGGGATCTCGTCTCTATAGTTCTCAACATTCATTAGGCCTTCGTGGAGTGGTGTGCGATCGTCGAACATAATGCCACACCACACGTGCACACCATCACCTTTAAAGAAATCTCGTTCGCGGATATTTGCAGATCATGACGGTTTCTCTATTCCCACCGACCAGAATCCGTTTGTAGACTGAATCTCGACTTGTCTGTAAAAAAGAACACCAACCCACACTCGTCTGGGCTCCTGGAACGATGGATGTCCCAAGAGTATAAGATATTCCTTAATAATGATTTACTTGAAGTTGAATTGGCGGCGAAAGAAAAAGCGCTACAAATCATAATACATTTTATGGCGTTACAAAAAGCCTATGAAAATCAAACTTCTCTTTTGGTGACTCTACCTGTCTATAAACGATCCTCATTCTATTAGGGGTATGCAAAAGTTTCTGCCGCCCCCGCTGGCGGGCGTTGTAGGGGTATAACCGGACGGCGACCCGTGCTGTCAGTTCGTACATGAAGCCAAGCATGGCGGCCGATAAAGTTCATTTGCGGCACTGTTTGTTATTCATGTTTAATTTAGGGAAAAGTACGAGTGAAGCATACGGTTCAATATGTCAGGCGTATGGCGAAACGGTTATGGGTGAGCAGACGTGTCGAGAATGGTTTGCCAGGTTTAAGAAAGGTGATCTAAGCTTGGAAGGCAAGCCACGTGCAGGTAGACCGCAGGAGCTCGCAGACGAGGGTCTGGAATCGCTGTTGCAAGAGGATGCCACACAATCGACCACGCAACTAGCGAAACGTTTAAAAGTGGCTCAATCGACGGTGGTACGGCATTTACAGGCCTTGGGGAAGATCCAGAAGATTGGCAAGAGAGTTCCGCATATTTTAACGAGCGTAATGTTAAAATCTCTTCAGCAACGGCATGCAGATGCCGTTGCTGAAGAGGTTTCAAGGGAAGAATTTCTTGTGGAAGGTTGTCACCGGGGATGAAAAATGGGTCTATTGCGACAACCCCGTACGCAAGCGATCCTGGGGTAACCTAGGCCAGCCATCAACATCCACTGCAGAACAGGATATTCACAGGAAAAAGGTGTTGTTGTGTGTGCGGTGGGATATGCATGGAGTGCTGTACTTCGAACTGTTGAAACAATCACTGCACAAGCGTATAGCGATCAGTTGATGAAACTGAACGCCGCAATCGAGCAAAAATGCCCATGGACAGATAAAGGACGCCGCCCAGTTCTCCTGTTACGCGACAATGCCAGACCATATGTCGGTACCACCACGAAATCAACCCTTGAACAGTTACCCTGGGACGCTCTACCGCACCCTGCTTACTCCCCGGACATCACACCCTCAGACTTTCATCTGTTTCGCTCTATGCAGCATTCCCTAGCCCAACAGCGGTTCACTACAGTTCCAGAGGTGGAAAATTTCGTCATTGCGTTCTTCGGCTCAAAACCCGAGTCCTTCTATCACAGGACCATTCATTTGTTGCCTGAAAAATGGCAAAAGGTCATTGATGCTAACGGCCAATATTTCGTTGAATAAATGTGTACTGGTTTCCTGATTGTTCCTGTCTCTTTTCTCCTTAAAAGGGTGGAAACTTTTGCATACCCCTAACAGATTAAGTGAAGCCAAGGTTGTCTAGAAAACACAAGGATATGACATTAGAGAGATGAGTTGCCCCCGTTTATGACGTCACTCTCGTGTTACACGGATTGATACTTCGGTTAAGTGGTTGTGAGTTGCCCCCGTTTATGACGTCACTCTCATGTTACACGGATTGATACTTCGGTTAAGTGGTTGTGAGTTGCCCCCGTTTATCACGTCACTCTCATGTTACACGGATTGATACTTCGGTTAAGTGGTTGGCGTCACACAGGACAGCGTTGGAAACAGTGACGTAGTTCTAAATAAAGAAAAGTACCTCAGCGATGAACGGATTAGGAAAAAAATACCCTCAAAATTTTAAAACTCCGATTTTAAACTTTAAAGAGTTTTAAGGTTAAGTGGTTGTGAGTTGCCCCCGTTTATGACGTAACACTCGTGTTACACGGATTGATACTTCGGTTAAGTGGTCGTGAGTTGCCCCCGTTTATGACGTCACTATCATGTTACACGGATTGATACTTCGGTTAAGTGGTTGTGAGTTGCCCCCGTTTATGACGTCACTCTCATGTTACACGGATTGATACTACTTCGGTTAAGTAATTGTGAGCTGCCCCCGTTTATGACGTCACTCTCATGTTACACGGATTGATACTTCGTTTAAGTGGTTGTGAGTTGCCCCCGTTTATGACGTAACACTCGTGTTACACGGATTGATACTTCGGTTAAGTGGTTGTGAGTTGCCCCCGTTTATGACGTCACTCTCATGTTACACGGATTGATACTTCGGTTAAGTGGTTGGCGTCACACAGGACAGCGTTGGAAACAGTGACGTAGTTCTAAATAAAGAAAAGTACCTCAACGATGAACGGATTAGGAAAAAAATACCCTCAAAATTTTAAAACTCCGATTTTAAACTTTAAATAGTTTTAAGGTTAAGTGATTGTGAGTTGCCCCCGTTTATGACGTAACACTCGTGTTACACGGATTGATACTTCGGTTAAGTGGTTGTGAGTTGCCCCCGTTTATGACGTCACTATCATGTTACACGGATTGATACTTCGGTTAAGTGGTTGTGAGTTGCCCCCGTTTATGACGTCACTCTCGTGTTACACGGATTGATACTTCGGTTAAGTGGTTGTGAGTTGCCCCGTTTATGACGTCACTCTCATGTTACATGGATTGATACTTCGGTTAAGTAATTGTGCGCTGCCCCCGTTTATGACGTCACTCTCATGTTACACGGATTGATACTTCGTTTAAGTGGTTGTGAGTTGCCCCCGTTTATGACGTCACTCTCATGTTACACGGATTGATACTTTGGTTAAGTGGTTGTGAGTTGCCCCCCGTTTATGACGTCACTCTCATGTTACACGGATTGATACTTCGGTTAAGTGGTTGGCGTCACACAGGACAGCGTTGGAAACAGTGACGTAGTTCTAAATAAAAAAAGTGCCTCAGCGATGAACGGATTAGGAAAAAAAATACCCTCAAAATTTTAAAACTCCGATTTTAAACTTTAAAGAGACTGCCCTCAGAGAAACAGTCGAAATCCTGTCCACCAAACTAGCGTGAAATGATATAGTTTTTACTGAACTACCAAGAGCTTGGCTTGCGTTATTAAAAGATGGAAACACATCGCGACATATCGCATAATTGCCTGACAAAAATTCGTGTAATATGCTCCTGATGTCACAAACGTTATTTTCAAAAATCATCTTTGTTCCTTACGTGTTCCAATTTCCTGCATTTTTGTGTCTACCATTGCCTTGAAAAAGCCTCCCAGGGGAGTGCGAAAGCTTGGGGAATCTTTGTATTTACTACGCCACAAAAATAAACGGATATAATAAGCTATATGCGTCTCTTGAGTGTTCACAATGTGGTGTATATATGATTACATCTACGATTCGTTATTTTTATAATTATAACTAGCTTTACTACCCGGCTTTGCCCGGGATTTAAGCTTATTAATTTCATATTCCCTTATATGTCACTGAAAAATCGGAAAAAATGGATGCTTGCAAGAAAGAAAAAAGCTGATTTTAACAAATTCGGTCATTACAAATTATTTATTCATAGTGTGATTATTTCAGCACTTCGCCGTACACAACATTTTTGGTTTCTCCTTCATCGGCGACAATATTGTTGGATCCTTTGCTCTTGAAATTCCAACATACAGCTGTACATGTGAGAAGCATCAAATGCATCACGTGTTTTCTGTTTCAGACGTCTTTGAGGGGCGAATCTCTGGGATAAAAAAATTAAAAACGTATCTTTGCGAATATTGTATGAAACTGGCTCACATTTTAATGAACACCATAAATCACTAATAGGAACATGACCTCCAAATTTCGCCTGAATCGGTAAGTAACTTTTAAATTAGCCGTTGAAATGTTATTAACCGTTTCTGCGTACATATTTATGTTTACCGATGAATTAAAAATTCCATGACTACTTTAAATTTGACCAGATTCCGGTGAAATGCTGAGGGACTATTACCAATTCATGGTGTTGATAAAAATTTCCGCCCGTTTCGTTAAGATTTCACAAAGTTCGTTTTGCATTTTTTTATGCGCAGCTCTCAAAGAATAGAAACACCTGTGGATGTGCCGCGGCGATGAATGTAGTCACGTGCTTTCAGATAACGATGACGTAGTAAACGACACTGACTTTATTGATTAGCTTATTAATTAATTTATAACTCGCGAACGGAACGACATAGAGATCTTAAAATAGTTGCGTTGACCTAGAAATTCCAGTATTAATAAGCTATGCAAATTTCACGATGCCACAGTTCGGCGTTCGAGAGTTTTTGCTGCTTCAGACAAACTGACGTTTTGTGTTTTATATATAAGATTTTTTAATTTTCATCACTAATTACCAATACGAATTTATATTAAAACTGCTTAAAACTGTGTAATTTGAGCAATTTTAAATAAAAATTAAACTCTCGAATTCTTGTAACAGAGTAATATGAATTCAATATGACCAATGCGCCGTTTCTATTAAGATTATATGGTACACGTGGAAGATTTTTGTATTGTCCGTAAGGAGTGAGAGAATGAACTCAGGGGATTACTTTTATTGGAGTTGATACCAGTGGTGAGTTGTTTAACACAAATGTCCACCACTACCCTTTTTCTCTGAGCACTGCAATCTTAGCCCTATACGGAGTAGCCATCTCCTTCAAATTTATTTTCACTGTCTAGGCAAAGGAGTTCACATTCTCTTTGCGATAGAATCTTATTATTTGTGAGACACCCTATTGCGTTATCCAACTATCTAGATCGATATAAACGGTATTTTTTGTTTGTTTGTTTCTGTGTTAAACAACTACCATGGGCAACTCAAATGGCTATGAGCAGTCGCCGGTCTCTAATTTTGGGTCACTTGTTCCAGGGGAGAGACAATGGTGGACTTTTGTGGCCATGCACACCACCCATGACTCATCCGGGATCAGTCTTAGATTGGAACAATGGTAAGAATCCTGCGCCTCTGACCACTCCACCACAGAGGCGGCCATTTCTGTATTGCGAACATTCGGTTAAGATACGAGTATGTTTGCATGCAGAACACATTTGTCCCTATTTTTGCATACACGATCATTTAAAAAAGTTCCTGTGCCCACATTCTATTACCATGCAAGCACGAAAAGTGCCTTAGCGCCGCTAAGGCACCCTGAGCCCCTTCTACATCACTGGTTGGAAACCAATCGGAAGCCTTGGTTTCCCGTGACGTCACTAAGAGAGAGTACTCTGATGTCATGGCCTGCTTTCTAGACGGCCTTGGTGAAGCCCTCGCAGCTAAGATTCTGAGACCAGTGTTTCAGTATGGACATCATGAATTAACAGCTCTTTTATCCTGGGGATTATGAGGGCATCCATTTGAAACCAGAATGCTGAATATTAGTGGAACATTTAAGATTTTATTCTACTACGCCACAAAATGGTGGAGTCACGAAGTTACGTCCCAGAGATTTATGAATTTTTAAATAACGCGTGTGTATCTCAGTTATGAAATTTTAAATTTTCATGCAAACCGAAAGTGAAAAAATATCCTTCTCGGAAGGGATCAAAGTTGAACTTTGGCTGCACCAAGAAGAAACACAACAACGCTGTCTTATTTAGGACGCAAGAAATATCTGTTTTAAGGACGATTACAAAGATACTCTACAACTGCACATACCCGTTCTCAATGAACAAACACTTTTATTCGAAATTAAAAACATCTATGTACAGCTAAGAGCATATTAAAAAGTTAAAAGGCGAGAACTTTCGGTCCACCCAAGTGGCCATTATCAAGCCAACAAGTGAGCTCAGGTTTTTGCCGCCCCGGTGGCGCAGTGGTCTAAGGCGCTGGCCTCTGATTGTTCGTCCGTAAGAGGTCCGGGTTCGAATCCCGGTGAGGCATGGATGTTGTGTTTGTCTTACGGCACTGGATCTCTCCCTTCCCTGGAACCAGTGACCCTAAATTAGGGACGGGCGACTGCTTATAGCCCATTGAGTTGCTCACGGTGGTCGTTAAACCTCCAATCAAAGAAAAAAAAAAAGCTCAGATTTCCTGTGAGTGGGCTGTAATACATACAGGGTTAGTCACGTGTAGTTACCATAGCAACGCAAAGTAGCAATAACAACGTGGTAAAACATGTATAGTTTTTTATATCTTAAAGTCTTTAGGTTAAGTTAAGTGTTCTTAGGTGGTCTAAGTGTTCGAATGTATTGTCGCCATGGGTTTGGTACATAACATGGTAAGTTGTAACATTCCGGATTCTCTGAAAGTTGTAACATTCCGGATTACGCGTAAAAGAATCAGAGAACCGCGAACTTTTTTTTTATAATCGGAAATTCACATTTTTTACGTATGATCTCAAAAAAGCGTAAAAATGAATTTCGTGTAACCGAATTGAAAAAAGTGATAAAAACTACAGCAAAACATCGGGACTAACGCAGAATTTCGTGTAAAAGTGAAGAACATATAACCGAAGTTCCATTGCATTAAAACAACCGTTCCATAAAAACTGAGAGTAAAATCACACAAAATGAAGTAATATAGATACAAAGTATATGTTATTCTTTCTCAAAGTATCTTCCCTCGGATGATATACAACGGTCCCATCGGTCAGTCCACTTTTCAAAGCATGTGGCGAAGGCATTCTGTCGAAGCTGCTTTAGCGACCCCTGTACAGCTTGAATAACGTCAGCATCTGTGTTGAATGTTGGGCCAAGGAACTTCTCCTTCATTGTTGGAAACAACCAGAAATCGCACGGGGCGAGGTCAGGACTGTAGGCAAGCTGTAGCACGATTTCAATACTGCATTTCGTAAGAAACTGTTGAATCCACATATGGGTGGGCGTTATCATGGTATAGGATCCACTTGCCCACCAGTTCCGATCAC
This sequence comes from Macrothele yani, assembly GCA_039090855.1. NCBI lineage: Eukaryota > Metazoa > Arthropoda > Arachnida > Araneae > Macrothelidae > Macrothele > Macrothele yani. The sequence goes on along the minus strand of CM077005.1, from coordinate 17,627,971 downwards.
TTAATCGATATGGGTCGTCGCAGAAGCTTCAAGACTGAAATGTAATACTCAGCTTTGACAGTAATTGGTGGAGGAACGGCATGCTGGTAGACTACACCTTTATGATCAAAGGAAGTTATCATCATCGCCTTCCCAGCTGATTTGGTTTGGCGGACGGTTTAAGGGGGGGGGAGGTGAGCCTGCGTGTTTTCAGACACTAGTCGCACGCTTCGTGAGGGGGTTGAAACAGTGGACCCATGATTCATCGATAGTTATTACTGTGTTTAGAAAGTTTGGACAATTTGCAATCATTTATTTCCACTCATGACACACCTGAACTCTGGCTAACAGTTGTTCTCTCGTCAGGTGATGAGGTACCCATCTGGAACACACACGATGCAGCAGTAATTTGTCCCGTAGAATGCGGAATGCCGAAGTTTTTGAAATATTAGTTGACGCCAATATGTCTTTACGTGTCCTTCGTCGATCTTTTTGCAGGTTTGCCCAAACAGTGTTAAAAATGTGCTCCGTAACAACACTTTAAGGACGACCAGGCCTAGGAGTGAGTTCTGCCGACAAACGCCCTTTTTGAAATCATGAAGCCTTCTAAAAATCGTTGACTCACCCAAAAAATGTATCCTCGTAAGCTTTGTTCATTAAATCAACAGTTTCTGTAGCCGTTTTACCCAAAGGATAGCAAAATTTTATCGCACAACGCATTATTAAAAATATATATATTATTAATATTTATACAATAATATAATTATTATTATAAAAGTTTTATCGCACAACCAGAATCTCCTGCCACGGCTAATAACTGTTGCCATATATACTTCCTTAATTCAGTTAGTCGTCTGCGTGGTTATTTTCTCCCCTTCGCACTGTTGCCAACTCAAAAAAAAATTACTCTCAGTTTTTTACGTTTTCCAACCATATAGGTTGAAGAAGCGTGTATGATCCAGCTTTGTCCGTCCGTCTGTCTGTCCGCACGATAACTCGCGTAAAAATGGTTCGATTTCGATGAAATTTCAGTATATGGTAGGGGATCACTGGGGACGAACCCTATTGAAAATAGGTAAAATGGGGTCAAAGGTCAGAACATAGGAGCGGGGTCCATTCCATTACCCTTATGCGTCATAACTTGAGTAAAAATGGTTCGATTTCAATTGAATTTTAATATGTGGTAGGGGATCACCCGTGGGCAAACCCTACTGAAAATGGGCGAAATGGGGTCAAAGGTCAGGACATAGGAGCGGGATCCATTTCATTTCCCTTATGCATCATAACTTACGTAAAGATGCTTCGATTGCGACAAAACATTACCATGTCCGGAGATACTCTGAATCGGTTCGGCTGAATATCATCGAAATGGGGCTAAAAGGTCAGTGCATAGGAGCGAAATTTATTCCACAGCCATTATCCTCATAACTTGACTATAGAAATGCTTCTATTGCGACAAAACTTTAGTATGTTGTTCCGAAGGTATACTGAACCAATTTTGTTTAATAACACGGAATATAAAAATAAATAATAAAATAGTATATATATATAACTCGCTCCTGGGCGCTGACCGTTGGGGTCAAAGGTCAGCGCCCAGGAGCTACATTTATTCCACAGCTATTATCCTCATAGCTTGAGTAATAACTTGAGTAATGATTTCTGGTATATTGGAAAGCGTATCATAATCAATGCATTGCAGGATTATACTAACTTGTTTACTTTTTATAGAGAGTCGTGTGTATCACGTGACATTTCCAGCGTTATACATTGGTAAAAGATTTTTTATCGATGAGACCTCGCCATTTTCCTGGCGCTGGGACCCCGGATGTTTTATTTATGTCCTGGGACGAAGCGAAATTAGTGAAAAAAATGTATTCTGAATTTTATTTTAATTTTAACCAAACTTTAATCACAGAGAAAAATATAAAGTACAGTGATTGTCGACTAAATATATATTTTTTTAAATGCACGGAATCCTTTTGTAAGCCGGTACTTCCAATGCAGTTAATGAAGTCAATGCCATTGTTTTTTATTTTGAGATCTGCACTATTTATAAATTTTTCGTTTTTTTAAACAATGATATACCGTCTCTGCTTGTTATTCCTCAGATAGCCAAACCTGGAATAGCAGAATGTAAATAAATCACCCCCTCCCCCCCCCCCCCTCAGAAGCATGGCCGCACCTATCAGGGGAGCAAGAGGGTGCTGAGCCCCGCTGCAAGACAAGAAAGCCCTCCATCCTGGAAATGCACGTTGTTGTAAACTCTTTGTACTTTTATTTTCGGTGGTATGAAAGTGACTTTTGTGTTTCATTATAAGCACACATACTTTATCTTATTCTGTCATACATTACACTTTTTAAAAAAAAAACAAGAAAAATTGATCGGATGCAGCACAGACGATGAATAACTGGAAAGAAATTAAATTTTGAGGTGAACATGTAGGGGCCCCTGTGCCAGTGATTCGTTGCCGTATGGTGACAGGGCTTGTTGGGGTCATGGGCCAGAAGAGAGAAATACTATTTTTTCACTTTTCGGAGAAAGTTAAACTTTTTAAGAACTTCACTAAAAAAATAATAAAAAATAAATAAAAGAGAGAGAAATATAAAAAGGTAGAAAGATAAAGAGTGACCGTGGTGAGGGCGTAGTCGTATAGAAGAAGGCTATAACTCTGTTGGTCATGTGGAAAGTGCCTAAGAGTTGCTAAGCTGCTGTTTAAAAACTTCCAAGTAGTTCGTTGCCTACGTAGGAGGGCTGTCGTAGGGACATTTTAACTGAATGTTTCCCTCTACGCGTCGGAAAACAGTGTTAAATGGAAATCGCGTAGCCTCACTTCCCCTAATCCATTTCCCCTAATTCCCGTTTACCCTAATCACGTTTACCCCAATGGCGTTTCCCCGAAATCGCTTTTACCCGAATTTCCATTTCCCCTAATTTCGTTTGCCCTAATCTCGTTTCCCCTAATTCCCGTTTGCCCTAAACGCGTTTACCCCAATGGCATTTCCCCAAAATCGGTTTTACCCGAATTCCCATTTCCCCTAATTTCGTTCTCGGTTCCCCTAAATCTCATTTCTCCTAATTCACGTTTGCCCTAAACACGTTTACCCCAATGGCGTTTCCCCGAAATAGCTTTTACCCGAATTCCCATTTCCCCTAATTTCGTTTGCCCTAATCTCGTTTCCCCTAATATCGTTTCCCCTATTTCACGTTTGCCCGTATCAAGTTTTTCCTAATTCGCGTTTTCCTTATTTCGCGTTTGCCCTAATTCATGTTTGGTTTTTATTAACCGAAATAAAACGGTGGGTCTTGATATCCCAAGAGAATTATTCTTTCCTTTCTTGTTAATGATGTCGATAACCATGCCAACAAAAGTGTAAAGAAGTGCACATGGCGAGGACCATTATACGGTTAGTCCTTAACGCAGCCATTGTATTTGTCACGACCCCCCCCTCCTCCGCTACCCTTCCTCACAGATAAAGTACTACATCGCATTAAACTTTTATTAAAGCAAGAGATACTATTGAAAAGCATTCGCTAGAATTGTGAACGCAGAAGGCCCACTTTTTAAGAGTTCTTAGCGTACTAGACCCCTTCCTTCTCCCCACCGTACGAGACTCTAAGCATGAGCCGTGGAAATGCCTTTTGCTAATTGAGTTACCCCTTAACAGTAGACGTCAGTTTGTCCTGTTTGAATGTTTTCTCAGTTAGCACCATCACTGATTGGGTGTAGGAGAACTGGCCATCGGTGAACTTGCCACAAAAATTTTAACAGGCCGTATAAAAATTGCGTTTTCGACCGCTTCGTGGCCACGTTCTTGGAAATTGGTTATCTGAATCACATAAAGTTTCCGTAATTTCGTCTTTTCTTAATTGAGATTATTAATGTAATTCTTAAAAAAAAATGTTTATGATCTACAACTGAACAAAAGATTTCAGGATTTACAAACTGCAAGTCTGCAATTAATTATCTGAGGGCATGTGCTGCCTCACGAAACCTTTCGGGGGGGGGGGGGTACTCCAAAAGTATAAAATATAAAGTATTTCTGGTCTGATCGGGAGATTTTCAGCATTTACAACCTACAAGTCAACAAATTATCTAAGGGCATGTGCTGCTTCAAGAAAACTGTCGGGGGGGGTGGCACGTGTACAATGTTGAGTTAAACGAAATTTGTTTTGGATTTTATGGATTTTTACACTGCCTGAAAATAAACATCTTTCCTTTTCTTTCTGTTGAACTTGAAATCCAAAAAGGATAAAGAACAATTTTTGTAATTTAAAAAAAAAAAATTACAATGCCCCCTTTTTTGTTCCTGAGAATTGATAGCGGCAATAAGGTGCACAAAATCCTCTTTTCAAATTTTTACTGTCTGTAGCAGTGGCTTACGCCGATAGATCGTTTTCCAAACTTAGAAATATGAAAAGTTACTTCTGATTAAATGTGAAACAGCAACGACTTTTTTTTTCGTTAGTAATTAAAACAAAATTGCTACAGACTTAGACAATTTGGACATTGTTATAAAGTTTGTAACAAAAAGAAAAACAAAAGCTACAAAATGAATTTTACCTGAAACTACGTTTGTTTGTGTGCTTTCTTAAAGCTTTAGTTTTTAATTTATAGGAAAAATAATTTCATTTAATACGAAAACCAATTATTTTGAATTCTACTTTCAGTTTTATATAATTTATTTGAATATGTACCAATAGAAGATATTTTTTGGTTAGAATAGTTCAAGAGACGCCCGTCATGTTCAATGTCATATATATACAAACTTAATTTCTGGATATTCATCACTGCTGCGTTGCGCGTCATGATCTTCAGAATGTGTGTTAAAAAATTTTGTTTTAAAATTCGGTTTTAAATTTTGTCCTTAACTCTGCTTTTGGGTTTATATATATATATATATATATATATATATATATATATATATATATATATATATATATCATCATCATCATTGTCAACCATTATCAATCCACTGCTGGACGAAGGTCTCCCCAAGTTTCCTCCACAACGGTCTGTCTTGTGCCAGTCTCCTCCATGTCACCCCTGCATACTTTCGAATTTCATCCACCCATCTCCCATGTGGTCTTCTTCTGGGTCTTTTCCTGTCCCTTGGAATCCAATCTGAAATTTCGGCTGTCCATCGATGATCTGTCCTTCTGGCAGTATGTCCAGCCCATTGCCATTTCAGGGATTTGACTCTGATCATGATGTCTTCCACTCTTGTCATTTTTCGGATCCACGAGTTCCTCTTCTTATCTCTCCTGGTTACACCAAGTATGCACCTCTCCATGCTTCTTTGAGTTGTCTGCAGCCTTTGTATGTCTCTTTTAGTTAAGGTCCACGTCTCTGCACCATACGTAAGCACTGGAAGGATGCATTGATCAAACACTTTTCTTTTAAGACATAATGGCATATTGCTCTTGAAAATTATCATATATATATATATATATATATATATACCCTGGGTCAGACCCAGGAACTTGCTGACAAGAGTAAAGAAGTGAGATTAAAAATGAACTTTCAGAAGACAAAAGTGATGTACAATGCTTTTACAAAAAATGAAAATTTATCGATTGATGGGGAAAATCTGGAGATAACCAATACCTACATTTATCTTGGACAGCAGATATCAAGTGAGGGTCACATTGATGAAGAAATTAATCGGCGTACAAAACTTGCCTGGATATCTTTTGGAAGAAGTAGTATAATTTTCAAGAGCAAAATGCCATTATGTCTTAAAAGAAAACTGTTTGATCAATACATCCTTCCAGTGCTTACGTATGGTGCAGAGACGTGGACCTTAACTAAAAGAGACATACAAAGGCTGCAGACAACTCAAAGAGGCATGGAGAAGTGCATGCTTGGTGTAACCAGGAGAGATAAGAAGAGGAACTCGTGGATCCGAAAAAAATGACAAGAGTGGAAGACATCATCAGCAGAGTAAAATCCCTGAAACGGCAATCGGCTGGACATGTTGCCAGAAGAACGGATCATCGATGGACAGCCGAAATTTTAGATTTGATTCCAAGAGACAGGAAAAGACCCAGAAGAAAACCATATTGGAGATGAGTGGATGAAATTCGAAAGCATGCGGGAGTGAGATGGGTGGATGAAATTCAAAAGCATGCGGGAGTGAGATGGGTGGATGAAATTCGAAAGCATGCGGGAGTGAGATGGTGGAGACTGGGGCAAAACAGACCGTAGTGGAAGAAACTTGGTGATATCTTTATTCATCTAGCAGTAGATTGAAAATGGTTGATGATGATGATTAAATATACATATATTTTCCTGAATTTGACGATAAAAAACTACATACAACGACGATTTTTTTCCTGAATTTCACGATGAATCCGATTTTTTTCCCTGAATTTTGGCGATAAAAGAAACGTTTTATTTCACTCAACGAAAATCAGGACAAACATGAATTGGGGAAAACGCGAATCAAGGCAAAGGAGAATTAGAACAAACTTGATACAGTAAACGTTTTAGGGGAAACTTTGATACGGACAAACGTGGTTAGGGCAAACGTGAATTAGGGGAAATGAGATTTAGGGGAAACAAAATTAGGGGAAATGGGAATTCGGGTAAAAGCGATTTCGGGGAAACGCCATTGGGGTAAACGTGTTTAGGGCAAATGCGAATTAGGAGAAACGAGATTTAGGGGAACCGAGATTAGGGGAAACGGAATTAGGGGAAATGGGAATTCGGGTAAAAGCGATTTCGGGGAAACGCCATTGGGGGAAACGCCATTGGGGGAAACGAGTTTTAGGGGAAACGAAATTAGGGGAAATTGGAATTCGGGTAAAAGCGATTTCGGGGAAACGCCACTGGGGGAAACGAGTTTTAGGGGAAACGAAATTAGGGGAAATGGGAATTCGGGTAAAAGCGATTTCGGGGAAACGCCATTGGGGTAAACGTGATTAGGGGAAACGGGAATTAGGGGAAACTGATTAGGGAAAACGGGTGTTCACCATGGAAATCCTTGCGCGTGCGTGGGAGAGAAAGCGCTCTCGAATTCTTGTCGTTCATCGTTTTTCGTCCAACAGGTGGGGTTTATGATGCCTATGTTAAAGAAAACTTTTTTTTTTTTTTGCGGGATTATAGTGCTCTTAGTTTTTGACAGGGAAAGGGGGTTTGACTATTTACCACGGTAAGATGTGGTTACCACCGAGCACCAGCGAAGGAGAATACGTGATTAAAGATGGAGAGAAAAAAGTGGAGCCGAAAAAGAGGAGTAGGAAAAAGTTTGAATATGGCATCAGTAAATTCTACGTGCTGCTGCATGGATCCACGAAAATAGGATCAGAACAGTAAACTAAACTAAAAATAAAAATTAGAAAGAAAGAAAAGAAAAAATAACGTTATTTGGGAGTTATTTTGCCTCCAGCGATAAAAAACGTGCAGCTCAACCACCATCAAGGAAATTCAAAGAATGAGATTTGTTTTTTATATTTCAAGAGAGCCCTTACTCCCACTTTTATTTTCATATTTTGTATTTTATCTAATTGTTTTTACTTTTTGGCATAATTATCAGCTAATGAAGTAAAATAATAAAAGGAGAATAAAAATAACTCAAAACTTGCATCTGTGTTCGTGAGAAAAGTCAGTTTGTAGTTGAACGCAGAGCCCCCACCCCTCCTGATTCTAGGGCTTAGCAAAAGCCCTACCTAGAAAGTAGGTAAAACTCCGTACTAACAATTACTGCAATGAAATCAAAATAAAACGTTAATAAAATTAACGTCGCCCCTAGTACGTCTTGTATTACTATTCGAAATTTCGGTTCCGATCAACAAATTTTACCTTCCGCACCCTGCATCGTAGAACTTCAAACTATATGTTACTCTCAGAAGAAAAAAATGCGCAGTGATGAAGTTTAAATATCTATTGGCTTCGCGACGTGTTGTTGTAAAAACAGAAACGTGTATTTCAACTATAGCTTCCACGTGGAACCAACTCCGTAATGTTGCTCTTCGTATGCGATAGAAACCACATGCACACGAGGCCATTGGGAGCCTATTCGTGAGAAAAATCTTCCTCGCCGCCGTGGTGCACAATGGCTTCCCCGACTCTTTGTGCTCTCACAGTCTAAGCACCTCTCGTGTCACAATGGGTACTTTTATACAGTATTTTCTGCATTTTCGGCTTCCCCTTTCTGCTGTAGAGCAAGAATGAGTTACCGGTGATCTACCATTTCCTTTAAGATCTCATTGAAGTGTTATTCCCTTCTACTTCGTTATTAGCTCTGCAATTGATTTGAAATTGCAGAAACTTCTGACCCACATCTGCATTTGGAATGAATCACATGACACAAACAGCTCTCTGGATGTTTCTTTCTTTCATTTCTCGCAATACTTTGAAGAGGGAGGAGAAAAACTACGTCAAAAAGTGGAAGGTGTGTCTCGCCATTTGTGTTTCAAATGGCATCTCTACGTAAATGGAGCGTAAGATCTGTTCCTACTGCACTTCATCTTGAGACTCACGACATTAGAAAGAGACCAGAAATAAAAAATCGTCGACCTCTTCAAAAATTTACCAAGAGTCTGCTAACTACCCTTAAAAAAATCCCCATACTAATTTTAGAAGGTATTCTTCGCGAGATCTTCTAACCAAGAATGTAATATATGTGTGAATTGCCCAATGTGCATGTTCAACAAAAAAAAAAAAAAAAAAAAAAAAACAGCTCTACTTTTAGCCTCATATACTGTAAATATTTATGCATTGGAAGTAATGAAACAAACGTATAGATGGAAGATAACAAAGGAACTGAAAGATGTGATCATTATAATTACCTAGGTGTTAAAATTACACAACAAGAAGGAAGAGATGCAATGGAATTAAGAAATAGAATTGCACAGGGAAGAAAAAGCTGTTAAACGCCCTAATGGAATCTGGTGGAGTGAAGAAATAACCAGAAAAAGGAAATGGGGTATTTATAATAGTACAAATTTTGAAGATGATAATCCGATTTTTGGTGTAACAAGGATAGTAAGTCAGATATATAGTTGAGACTTGGTCGTTCTGGGTGGTGCAGTGGTTGGCATACCCGGGCGCTATCTGCGAGACACGGGTTCGAGTTCCTCTCCAGGACGATGAAATTTTCAAATTTTCGGATATCATCTGACTTACCATCCTTGTCACATTTACACCAAAAATCGGATTACCATCTTCAAAATTTGTATTATATGGTGTAATCCCGTATTTCTTTCTTTATTTATAATACACTGCTGGACAATTGCTAAGGACGGATCATAAACGGCTATATAGCGCATAAAAAAGTAAGTGTGGTTGAATGCCAAGTGAAATAAAATAATGTCAGAATACGAGGACATTACAAGAAAGACAGTTTATTGTGCTCTGAAATCCAGAAGGCTTTGGAACGTGTTCAAGGGACAAACAGGCCATTTTGTGCAGAATACGTAAACGTGAAAAAGAATGAAATTACCGTCCGCAGGCGTTCCGGCGTAAGATGTCAATACGGGATATGGCCACCATGGAGGGCGATGCAAGATTCCACACGTCGTGTCATGCTTTGCACAAAATTATCAAGCAGCTGTTGGGGTAATTTATCCCATTCCTCTGTCAGTGCACGGATGAGGGTATCCTTGTTTATTGAAGGGCATTGGCGACGAGCAAGACTCCTCCCCAAATCATCCCACACATTTTCAATGGGATTCAGATCTGGAGAACGTGCTGGCCATACGAAGCGTTGAATATCCTCGCTCTGAAGACACTCCTGGACAGCGACTGTTCGATGACATGTTGCGTTGTCGTCCATGAAAATGAATCTATCGCCGACAGCACCACGGAACATGCGAACATGAGGTAGCGGAACATCATGAATGTATCGTTGGCCAGTCATAGTCCCAGTTGAAAGCACATAGAGGGACGTACGGCCATTAATCATCATGCCAGCCCATACCATGACACTACATGTCGGATATCGGTCCCTTTCCTGTATGTTTGCTGGACAATATGCAGCACCACTATCACGCCAGATCAGTTGTCGTCGACAATCAGACGATAGACTGCATCTACTCTCATCTGAGAAGAGGACAGCAGACCAGTCGTTATCAGTCCAATTGCGATGATGATGGCACCATTGCAACGGGCGGTACGGTGACGTCTGGACAACGGAATGCACACAACAGGACGGCGGGCGTATAGTCCTCCTTCATGCAAACGTCTGGCGACAGTTTTTCGGGAGATCCGCTTGCCAGTAGCAGCCATAAACTGATTTGCTACCTCACTAGCTGTGCTGCGCCGGTGTTTTTTTGTTGATAGCACTATGTACCGATCTTCTGCAGGTGTCGTACTGCGAGCACGACCTCCCCCGTGACGTTTGCTACACTCTCCATTTGTTTGAAATGATTTCCAAAGCCTTGAAACAACACTGTGGCTGACGTCGAACTCCCTGGCAACATCTCTTATTTTTCGCCCTTCTTCAATCTTGCCAATAATACGGCCACGCGTAAAATCATCTAGGTGATGTCGGGAAGACATACTGAAAATTGCAAGTTCGTCAATTGATTCTTTCCCTTTCAACTTTGCGTTTGAACAACAACGCTCAGTACGCGTCAAATCCTTTATATCTCTTATCAGCGCTATGACGTCACGAACAAGTTCGGCAATCCAAAATTTCCATACGCACAAGACGTCGTACTGTATCCCGCACTTATGCTATTTTCCACATTTTCCTGCCTTTCATTTTATGGTTGCTATCGTTGCTATTGTCATCCGTCCTTAGCAATTGTCCGGCAGTGTATTATTGTTAAGAGCATTTTACTATATAGGGCTGAGGACTGGCGATTAACAGAAGTGTATAGAAAGAAAATAACAGCCGTAGAGTTGGAAGGTTTAAGAAGATCATGTAGAGTGTAAAGAAGACAGAAAATAACGTATGAAATGATTTAAGAATTGATGGAAGTGAAAGAAACGATTTTAGAAGACATACAGAAGAGACAATTGCGTTGGTTTGGTCATGTAAAAATAATGACTAATAAAAGATAACCAAAAATTGCCATGGGATTTAAATCAAATAAACGAAAAAATAGAGGTCGATCTAGAAGGTGATGGTCTGACGGAATAAAGAGAGCACGTTGTCAAAATGGCCTGATGGAAGAATGGTGCTTGGATAGAAAAAGATGGAACAAACTCTTGGAGATCGGAAGGCGACGTCAGACGCCATAAACCGATTTTATATATACCCTAGCTAAATACCCGTTCATCGAACCTGAAAATAAACAATTTCGTTCGAAACTGTACATTTAAAAGCTAGCAAGTCAGATGATTTGTAACGTACCAGGAGATGTGACGTACCTGCCAGAAGGACGCGCACGACATAAAGGCAGATAGGAATCAGAATAAAATGTCCGCGTAGCTCAACTGGTAGAGTGACTTATTCCGGAATGAGGGGATCCGGGTTCGAATCCTGGCGTGGACAGAAATGACGGAGAAATTTACTTCGTTATAATGGCGCCCGAACTATCCGGATGACCCGACCGTTCAAAATCTCGCATTGGTGTGATGTTATTTCCACACCGCGAGATAGGAAAAATATGAGCAGCACTTCGAAAGAAAAGAAAAATAAGGGGGAGATGATGTAACGTACCAGGAGATGTGACGTACCTGCCAGAAGGACGCGCACGACATAAAGGCAGATAGCAATTAGAATCAATGTCCGCGTAGCTTAATTGGTAGAGCAACTTATTCCGGAATGAGTGGACCCGGGTTCGAACCCCGGCGCGGATAAAAATGACGGAGAAATTTACTTCGTTATAGATTTTGGAAGCGAGAGCAAAATTGTGCTGCCATCGCTAATATCTCAAAGGGGAAACCTTTTTTTTTTTTTTTAATTTCAATTACTATGAAAATCTACCCACAAATTTACGTTTATTGCAGTCATCTTACCACTTACATGACGTCACCGCTTCTTTGGTGAAAACGGATATTAGTAATCTGATTTTGACTAAAAAAAAACCAAAAACACTTATATGACGTCACCGTTGCTTCGGTGAAAACGAAGGTTGGTAATTTGATTTTGATTCAAAAAACCTTGACATTCGATATGTCAAACGATAATACAAATGTTTAAATGCAAAGCATATTATAATATGGAGCTTTTCACGTGATATTTTTAAAAGTTTTTCTTTGTTAAATAAATTTAGAACAAATCGAAAAACCTTGACATTCGATATCTCAAACGATAATAAATGTTTAAATGCAAAGCATATTATGATATAGCGGTTTTTACGTGATTTTAAGGTTTTTTGTTAAATAAATTCAGAACAAATAAATTTAGAACAAAATATACACTGAGCAGGTCAACTGAAGTCATTCAAAACTTAGGGCGGGGCATCAGGTGCTGGGCAACAATGGCTCGATCATTGCAAAACCTCCTAGCGTTATCAAAGCTGGGTTATTTAAAAAACCCATTTCGACCCACTTAAAGTTATCGTAGGAAAAAATCATTTCTTATTATGTTGTAAAAGGAACATTCCTGCCAAATGTGAAAGTTCTAAGTTCAGTAGTTTCTGAGACTCGGTGATGAGTCAGTGAGGGCTTTCAGTTTTACACTGCTGGCCACCCAAAATGCAACACCAAGAAGGAAGCATCCGAATGGCCTGAAATTCGCAGCATGCGTCGCCCGCGAGAGGACATGCAAACGATTAGCATTGCAGGGCATATGCAAACATGTGCGCGCGGCACGCCACCGAGCAGCACTATAAGAAGGGTGCACAGAAGTCGGGGTGTAAGTAGTGGAAGTGTGTTGTGCTGCCGGACCTGTGCGTGGGAAGCTTCCTGATGCCTCGTCGCAGAATACGGCAGTCATTCCAGCACGTTTCGGAGTTCGACAGAGGACGAATAGTGGCTTATCGCGGCAGCGGTTTATCGTACTGAGACATCGGCACCCGTGTGGGACGACATCCAGCCACAGTGAGGAGAGTATGGATTCGGTGGGTGCAGGAGGGACGGACGGACCGACGTGAGTGATTGCCGCAGCCGCGGCACACCACCGAACGAGAGGACCGGCATGTTGTGCTGCGGGCATGGACAGCTCGCATTGCCACATCAGCAACGTTAGCGCAGGAATTAAGGTATGTTGCGTAACAACCTGTGTCAGCACGTACCGTTCGACGTCGTCTGCAGGAACAGGGACTCGTCGTACGGCGCCCATTGCTCCGATTACCATTGACGTTACACCACCGGCCAGTGCGGCCGCAGTGGGCCGTTGAACGCCGCACCTGGACTACGGAATGGCACGACATTGTCTTCTCCGACGAATCCCGCTTCTGCATGCAACACCACGATGGGATCCGCGTGTGGAGGCACCGCGGCGAGAGAGTGTATGACGCCTGCATTATGCATCGCCCTACCGGTCCGTCGCCTGGCGTTATGGTTTGGGGCGCAATTGGATATGACACCCACACCCCTCTGGTACGCATCGCCGGTACATTCAACAGCCGCCGCTACATCTCCTACGTTTTGGAGCCTGTAGTCCTCCCTTACTTGCAGGAGGTGCCAGCGGCCACGTTTCAACAGGACAATGCGCGCTCGCACGTGGCACGCATCGTGCAACAATTCTTCACGGCCCACCAGGTGTCACTGCTGCCGTGCCCCCCCTATTCTCCCGATATGCCGCCCATCGAGCACGTCTGGTCGCTGATCGGTAACCGAGTGACCCGGCAAGCACCACCCGCGTGGTGCTTGCCGGGCCACCCGGTTGCCGATTCCCACTTGAGATATTAGCGATGGCAGCACAATTCCCCTTGAGTTATTAGCGATGGCTGCACAATCTTGAGATATTAGCAATGGCAGGCACTCGGTTGCCGATTCCCCCTTGAGATATCAGCGATGGCAGCACGATTTTGCTCTAGCTTCCAAAATCATCTGACTTGCTAGCTTTTAAATGTACAGTTTCGAACGAAATTGCTTACTTTCACGTTCGAAGAACGGGTATTTAGCTAGGGTATATATAAAATCGGTTTATGGCGTCTGACGTCGCCTTCCGATCTCCTAGGGTTTGTTCCATCTTTTTCTGTCTAAGCACCATTCTTCCATTTAGCCATTTTGACAACATGCTCTCTTTTTTCCGTCAGACCATCACCTTCTAGGTCGGCCTCTATTTTTTTCGTTTATTTGATTTAAATCCCATGGCAATTTTTGGTTATCTTTCATTGGTCATTATTTTTACATGACCAAACCAACGCAATTGTCTCTTCTGTATGTCTTCTAAAATCGTTTCTTTCACTTCCATCAATTCTTAAATTATTTCATACGTTATTTTTTGTCTTCTTTACACTCTACAGGATCTTCTTAAACACTCTACAGGATCTTCTTAATCATAGAGGTGTAGTCTACCAGCATGCCGTTCCTCCACCAATTACTGTCAATGCTGAGTATTACATTTTAGTCTTGAAGCTTTCTGCGAGTTCTTTTAGCGTGATGGATGAAATTTTTGTCAACTGATGGAATAAAAAAATAAAAAAGCAAAAAGGAAATGGGAAGGAAATGATGGCGGTAACAAGAAAATTTCAGCAATGGATGCTGTGCAGAATCAATGTAAAACAAATGTGGCTGTGAAACTTCCTGAGAAGAAAGCAAGGCTTGCTTGCAAGAGTTAAACTAGAGCTGATTTTCCCGTAAGTACAGTGAAACCTCCATTAACGGACACCTCCGAGCAACGGCAAGTTTTGGTTGGTACATAAAAGCTGCCGTAGGATTAACATTAATAATAACCTCCGAACAACGATATCTCTTAACAGCGGCCAACGGTCACCCTAATTATTCTCAAAAGAGCACCTTATTCTTATTGTACGGAGTTCTTTCCGTACTTCGGCAAGAGGTATAATATAAGGACAAATAATATTATTTATTGCAAAAGGAAGTATGTCTCGAGAAGGGTGGGTAGGATTGTGGCAGGTACAGTGGTGTGCTTAAGGTATCCCAATACGTTGGAGGCATTTTTTTTTTTTTTTTTTTTTTTTGAAAAAATGCAAGAATGGGTAATTTTTTTTAGGAAAGCTAGCACACAAAAACATATAAACGTTGAAAAGAAATGAGATCAATATAAATTTTCAAGAAAATGAGAAATTTGTGAAAGAATTTAAGGAAATACGTCGTTTAATGTAAACGCTCTAAATAAAAAAGTTACAGATATATGATGACATTTCTTGCCTGAGTATATGCGCATAACTATTATCTATGCAGTGAACTAAAAGGTAAGTGATGTTCCTAAACACTGCTGGGATACCCTCATTTCTACATGCATTAGTGTGAATTTTGACAAATTTCATCACTACGTTAAATGTAAATAGCTATAACATAACTTTGAACTGACAAACAGCTAAACTTTTAGTTCATTGCATGCACAACATTGTAAGAAAGTTGTATACCTAGTTTCATCAATTTATTTACATACCTTTTGCAGTTATCAGGTTTTCCTTAAAGGATTCGGGACGAAAATCTCCTCCTGCAAAAAATGCGTCTCAAGTGTCACTTCCAGTTCGTTTGACCCCTGGGTTTAGATATTTCGAAATATTTTCGATTGCCAAAACTCTGTATCTATTTATCGTAGACAAGAAACAAAGGCAGTTTTGGAATCGTGAAGAAAGTGGCTTTAAAATGAACGCATTTTTACAAAATGTGGAATTTGGCCCAAAACGACCTTTTTAAAGTGGTGGGGATACCTTAAATAAAAAGAAAGGAGTTATCGTTTAGTTCTACACGAGGCAAGCTGTGTATGTTTCAATCGCAACCTGGGGGGCGGATGAGGTTTGCTGATGCCTGATATGTTTCCCGTTGGCGGCGGTATATCTTTGTTCGGTCCTTGTGAGTTCTGTTCCTATTTTTCTGTTCGCGGCCAGCTAACTATGCAGTTCCACTTCACGGTCTAACATTTTTATATTTCTTTCCCTTAGCTTACCCTAAACTTAACCTCTCATCCTGCTGTTTCTAAGGGCACGTTTAAGACACCCCTTTCCTAAAATCCTGTTTTCCCTTAGCCTACCTTAAACTTAACCTCTTAGCTTGCTATTTCTAAGGGGAATTTCAAGATAACGAATCAGGCACCACTTTCCTAAAATCCTGTTTTCCCTTAGCCTACCGTAAACATAACTTCTTAGCCTGCTATTTCTAAGAGAGAGTTTAGAACAACGAATCAGACAACACTTTCCTAAAATCCTGTTTTCCCTTAACCTACACTAAACTTAACCTCTTAGCTTGCTATTTCTAAGGGGAAGTTTAGGACAACGAATCAGACACCACTTTCCTAAAATCCTGTTTTCCCTTAGCCTACCCTAAACTTAACTTCTTAGCTTGCTATTTCAAAGGGGAAGTTTAGGAAACCGGATCAGACACCACTTTCCTAAAATTCTGTTTTCCCTTAGCCTACCCTAAACTTCACCCTTAGTTTGCTATTTCTAAGAGAAAGTTTTAGGACAATGAAACAGACATCACTTTTCTAAAATCCTGTTTTCCCTTAGCCTACCCTAAACTTAGCCTCTTAGCTTGCTATTTCTAAGGGGAAATTTAGGAAAACGAATCAGAAACCACTTTCCTAAAATCCTGTTTTCCCTTAGCCTACCCTAAACTTAACCTCTTAGCTTGCTATTTCTAAGGGGAAGTTTAAGACAACGAATCAGACACCACTTTCCTAAAATCCTGTTTTACCTTAGCCTACCCTAAACTTATCCTCTTAGCTTGCTATTTCTAAGGGGAAGTTTAAGACAACGAATCAGACACCACTTTCCTAAAATCTTGTTTTCCCTTAGCCTACCCTAAACTTAGCCTCTTAGCTTGCTATTTCTAAGGGGAAGCTTAGGACAACGAAAATAACACCATTTTTCTAAAATCTTCTACACCATAATACTTTTAAATTGTTATCTTGAGTTTTATTTAGCATTCTGCATTTGGAAAGAGCTCTGAAACCATTTCCTTTATGCGTAAGCTTTGTACAATTACTCTCCTTTTGCACCAAATTAACGCACTAGAAAAGTAAACCTAGGCCTAACCCAACAACGGGAGATTAATGGGAGGTTAGGCCTAGGTTTCCCTGGTCTGAGTAGCGACGCACTGTTAAAAAAATCTACTTAAAAATGAGAACCTGAACCTACTCGTTTTTTTTAAATACAACCGTATCGTAAAGGAGTACATGACATGCTCAAATATAAGTAACCATACGTACTTGCAAATAACTGCGTCAATAGATATAAATATAATCTCGTATTACTTCCTTTCAGATATTATAGATTTCAAGAAAAATTCTTTAATAAATGTGTAAAGTGACACACATAAATAATTAGTACAACAAAGCCACTGACCATAAATAATTTAATTATGCATAAAGTATCATTGTGTACGCTTTCACATTAAATATATTTGTGTCAATCTCATAAATAATATATTGTCGCTTCATCACTATATTTGTCATAAAATTGTGCGGTCCATTTTCCCAGCATGTGACAACGAGTATATCTATTATCCCTGATGTGCCATCGAATAATATACTTCCAGTTGATTCTATGAAAAAATGAATATGTATGGAGTACACGCATTCCAAACTTGAAATCGAGCCGCGGGGGTCTTAGTGGTTAGCGATTCAAAGTATTGATATAGGGTCCTCAAATTCAAACCTAAGCTAGTAGTGTGAATTTCTAACAATCGCTGAATGTCGGGCGATCACGTTAAGTGACGGCCTCCGTAGGAATCACCCGGTTGAAGTTCCTAAGCACGCCCTCCCCTAATTTCTCTCTGCTTTCTATGTGCAAAATCGTACGGTGGCGCCATCTAGTGTGCTCTCACTTACAAATTGTCCTCCTAGATTCACTCTAACTTCCTTCAGTTTCTGTGCCCTGCCCTTTCGGGCAGGGCACAGAAACTGAAGTAAGTTAGAGCACATATATTTGAAATACATGGATTTTTTTGAGTACATATATTTGAAATACATGTACTCAAAAACAAGTACATATATTTCAAATTCGAAATACCAGATATTCTCACAATTGATTTCCTGTATGTACTCAAAAATAAGTGCGTGTCTTTTCCAAAAATGAGACACAAGTACTCGGAGCTATTATAAGCCCAGAATGTACTCAAAAACGAGTACATTTTGCTTATTTCTAAGTACCAATTATTTACAGTGCGTTATTCTGAGGTTTCACTGTATATCAATAGAACAAGAAAAAAAAATACTGTGTTTGAAGCATGTCTTTTAAAACCATTTTGTTTTGCTTTGAATTCAGCAATTTTATATTGTGAATACAGTGCTATGCTCCAGTTTAGTGTTTACATAAATAAATTACAGGGAACAATTTTATCTCGCTGTTGTCCTATTATACTCACACTTTCTCGCCCCTCGTTCTGCTAATTCACCCAGTTAAGAACTCAAAACTTTTTGAAGTTGTGTTTCCGTCTGTATGTGTAAATTATGACGAGAGTGGTATAGGTCAAATTATATCCGAAAACTTGAAAAATTTATCGTTCCGGAGTGGCAATCGAACCCGCGTCTCCCGGTTTGCGCTCGAGTACGCTATCCGCTACACCACCCAGAATGACTCGGAAAACTAATAGGAAACTTGAGACTTGGTTGTTCTGGGTGGTGTAGTGGATAGCATACTCGGGCGCAAACCGGGAGATGCCGGTTCGGCTCCTGCTCCAGGACCACGAAATTTTCAAGTTTTTTAGTTTACACCAATAGAAGAAATCACAACTTCAAATTTGTATTGTATACTGCTGTAATCCCGTATTTCATGTTTCGAAACCTTTTACTTACATTTGACTGCACCTTGTCCGACAGTAAGATTGCCAACTTTTACAAGCTCGTCGGGAGAAACTTTGTGACATTAAGTCAGAAATTATTTAACTAGGAGGGAAAAAACTTACGTGAGAACACAGAAACTCCAAAGGAAATTTAAATTAGAGGTATACGTCATAGCAGCAGCGTTAGCATTTAAATATTTGTCCGAGATGGGTCCGGGTTCGAATCCTGGTTGAGGTATGAATAGTGGGTCTGTATGACGGCCCTCGCTCTCTTCTTTTTCTGGAACCAGTGATCTTAAATTAGGGATAGGCGATTGTTAATAATCCATTTAGTTGCTCACTCTGGTCGTCAAATCCTCAAAAGTCGCCCCTGCGATGCAGTGGCCTACGCGCTGGCTTTTGTCCATTCTTCCGAGACGGGTCCGGGTTTGAATCGCGGTGTGGCATGAATGTTGTGATTGTCTTCCGGCACTGGCTCTCCGCGTCTCCCATGATTAACACTGGCTCTCTCTCTGTGTAAATTGATCACTTGACATACTGTGTCCCATGTTTGATATGTACTAGTTCTCTATGTGTTACTTGATCAATACGAGCTCTCTCTGTGCAAATTGATCATTTGACATACTGTGTAACATGTTTGATATGTACTAGTTCTTTATGTGTTACTTGATCATCACTGGCTCTCTCTGTGTACACTAATCATTTGACATGCTGTGTCCCATGTTTGATATGTACTAGTTCTCTATGCGTTACTTGATCAACACTAGCTCTCTCTGTGTACATTGACCATTTGACATACTGTGTACCATGTTTGATATGTACTAGTTCTCTATGTGTTGCTTGATCAACACTGGCTCTCTCTGTGTAAATTGATCATTTGACATACTGTGTCCCATGTTTGATATGTACTAGTTCTCTATGTGTTACTTGATCAACACTGGCTCTCTCTGTGTACACTGATCATTTGACATGCTGTGTCCCATGTTTGATATGTACTAGTTCTCTATGTGTTACTTGATCAACACTGGCTCTCTATGTGTTGCTTGATCAGCACTGGCTCTCTCTGTGTACATTGTCCATTTGACATACTATGTACGTTTGATATGTACTAGTTCTCTATGTGTTGCTTGATCAACACTTGCTCTCTCTGTGCAAATTGATCATTTGACATACTGTCCCATGTTTGATATGTACTAATTCTCTATGTGTTACTTGATCAACACTGGCTCTCTCTGTGTAAATTGATCATTTGATATACTGTGTCCCATGTTTGATATGTACTAGTTCTCTATGTGCTACTTGATCAACACTGGCTCTCTCTGTGCAAATTGATCATTTGGCATACTGTGTAACATGTTTGATATGTACTAGTTCTTTATGTGTTACTTGATCAACACTGGCTCTCTCTGTGTACACTGATCATTTGACATGCTGTGTCCCATATTTGATATGTACTAGTTTTCTATGTTACTTGATCAACACTGGCTCTTTCTGTGTACACTGATCATTTGACATGCTGTGTCCCATGTTTGATATGTACTAATTCTCTATGTGTTACTTGATCAACACTGGCTCTCTCTGTGTAAATTGATCATTTGATATACTGTGTCCCATGTTTGATATGTACTAGTTCTCTATGTGTTGCTTGATCAACACTGGCTCTCTCTGTGTGCATTGTCCATTTGACATACTATGTACCATGTTTGATATGTACTAGTTCTCTATGTGTTGCTTGATCAACACTTGCTCTCTCTGTGTAAATTGATCATTTGACATACTGTGTCCCATGTTTGATATGTACGAGTTCTCTATGTGGTACTTGATCAACACAAGCTCTCTCTGTGTAAATTGATCATTTGACATACTGTGTACCATGTTTGATATGTATTAGTTCTCTATGTGTTACTTGATTAACAATGGCTCTCTCTCTCTGTACATTGATCATTTGACATACTGTGTCCCATATTTGATATGTAGTAGTTCTCTATGTGTTACGTGATCAACACTAACTCTTTCTGTGCAAATTGATGATTTGACATACTGCGCATCATGTTTGATATCTACTAATTCTCTATGTGTTACTGGATCAACACTGGCTCTCTCTCTCTGTAACAGATCATTTGACATACTGTGTACCACGTTTGATATGTACTAGTTATCTATGTGTAACTTGATCAACACTGGCTCTCTCTGTGTAAATTGATCATTTGACAGACTGTGTACCATGTTCGAAAAATGTCTATACTGTATCTTGCTGCCTGTATGCCTGCCTGCCTGTATCAATGTGTCTGTCACCAAGTCCAATTAATATGTTTTATAGCACTCTGAGTTGCTCACGGTGGTCGTTAAATTCCCGATCAAAATAAAAAAAATATCTCTCAGCGGATTTTGATTTTTTGTTAAACACTTGTAAAAATGGAAGTTCGTACCAGAAAGAAAATATTATCGGAAAATTTTTTCCACACTGCAATTTAAAAAGAAAATGCTGCACTTCTTGAGAAAGAGTGTTTTGTAAAGGAACACTAAAAGTATCTCTTTACTACTGGAAATACTTGTATTCACATAATCATGCGACTGATTTCAGAATGTCAAGAAATCCTTATCTAATTGAGTTTTTTTTTTTTTCCCCTCCTTGAAAAGGTGTTTTAGATAAGTTGCCTTCAACGTTTGTTCTTTCGCAAATGCGACTAGAAGAACACAACGACTTGTGTTTTTCCTTTTGTTTCGTTATAATCCAACTACTTCACTCGGAATGAGATTTCATTAATTTGAAAGTAACATCATCCCTTTTCTGCCTGCAAGAGAAAAAACTCACATACACGCACACATAAAAAAAAGAAGCCATCATGTGTGATTTAATTTTTTTCTTTTATGACCAGTGCTTTTGCAGAGAACAAGTAGCTGGAGTTCGCATAAAAACACTTCACTTTTAAAGAAAGAAGTTCCCTCATTCCGCATTCATATTACTCTCAACAAATCTGTATTTTTTTTTATTTTATCTTTGGACAAAACAATGCCACACATCTTCAATTAATGGTTGACCACTTAGCTGTCTATGTTGTCTGTTCTGAAATTAATTGCCAGGCGCTTAGCGACCCTTGTAACCTAATTACCGCTGTGGAAGACCGCCAAACGGTCACCAGAGGGCTCTAGCTGATTTATCGGAGCTTTTGTTGCCAGAACCCTGTCTATCTCCTCCGAACAGTGTTGTGGGGATCGTATGCGTTTTCTCATTCGTTAGCTGACTTGTTGAGATCTCGCCGTTCCATTTATTTCACATTTTGAACACGTTCTTCTGAGGAAGAGGATCACTTCTTCCTACGCTGTTTCTTTCCGACCCATGACAGCCGAAAAGGAAAACGCGGTTAGTTCCACTAAGAAAGATCGTCGCGAAATTTGCGGAACTTAAATTATAAAAGAAAAAGATCAGAGGTTAGGTATTACTTAAAAATTTTCGTCGTAACGTGGAAAATTATACACACTTGAGATATTTTTACCCTGAAATTAAAACACATATGTTTATTTATTTTTTCTTAAAATGTGCTATCATTTTTCTTGACTTTCATAATGTGCACTGTAAAAAACGGGTGGTATTGAATTCATCGAAAATTCTTGAAAACAACGAGCTGCAAAGTTGTCGATGTTTTTCAGAATTTTCCGTTAACACATCCTGAAAACGGCAATTTACTCTCAATATAATAAAGGAAACGAAGAATTTTCCGTTAGCACATCGTAAAAACGGCAATTTACTGTCAGTATAATAAAAGAAACGAAGAATTTTCCATTAACACATTGTAAAAATAGCAAATCACCATCAGTTTAATAAAGGAAACGAAATTATCTTTATTATACTGACGGTAAATTGCAGTTTTTGCGATCTGTTAACGGAAAATTCTTAAAAATATCGGCAACTTTGCTGCAGTTTATTTTTAGGAATTTTCGTGTGAATTAATACGACACATATTTTTATTTTTATTTTTTAATTGGAAAGGGAGTGAGACAAGGTGACACCATATCTCCCAAACGCTTTAATGCTACATTACAAAATGTCTTTCAGTCGCTGACCTGGAAAAACAAAGGGATAAAGATTAATGGAGATTATTTAACTCACCTTCGTTTTGCTGATGACGTAATCATTTTTGCAACTGTCCTTTTAGAATTGCAAAGTATGATACAGGAACTTGCTGACAAGAGTAAAGAAGTGGGATTAAAAATGAACTTTCAGAAGACAAAAGTGATGTACAACGCTTTTATAAGAAATGAAGATTTATCGATTGATGGGGAAAAGCTGGAGAACCAATATATACATTTATCTTGGACGGCAGATATCAAACGAGAGTCACATTGTTGAAGAAATTAATCTGCGTATAAAACTTGGATGGAGAGCTTTTGGAAAGAGCAGTGCAATTTTTAAGAGCAATATGCCATCATGTCTTAAAAGAAAAGTGTTTAATCAATGAATCCTTTCAGTGCTTACGTATGGTGCAGAGACGTGGACCTTAACTAAAAAAAGACATACAAAGACTGCAGACAACTCAAAAAAGCATGGGGAAATGCATACTTGGTGTAACCAGGAAAGATAAGAAGAGGGACTTGTCGATAAGAAAAATGACAAGCGTGGAAGACATCGTGATCAGAATAAAATCCCTGAAATGGCAATAAGCTGGACATATTGCCAGAAGGACGGACCATCGATGGACAGCCGAAATATTAGATTGGATTCCAAGGGACAGGAAAAGACCCAGAAGAAGACCACATGGGAGATGGGTGGATGAAATTCGAAAGTATGAGGGAGTAACATGGAAGAGACTGGCACAAGATAGACCGTTGTAGAAGAAACTTGGAGAGACCTTCATTCAGCAGTGAATTGATAATGGTTGACAGTGATGGTGAGATGATGATAAAAGAATGCTGAAAGGAAGGTTTCTGAAAATTTCGGAATTTTCCGGGAGTACGAAAAATTCGTGAAATTCAAGTTTTTTTCCGTCATTTCACGGAAAAGTTTGTATCAGAAATACGTTCCGTTAATTCACGAAAGGAGTCGCGGAAATTGCCTCGTAAAATTCAGAAAATATTTTACGGTACGATAAATAAAGCGTAAGTTTTTCAGTATGGTTTCTGCGTGCGTGCCAAAAACTGACGTATCCCTTTGTTTTAGAATGTATTCCGAAAAAAAAAAAAATGTAGAATGAAACTTGTTTAACACAGAATCCGAGGCACTGAAACTATTTTCCGTTTTAGGCAGAGCTCTTTTCGTTTTAATCAGAATTCCGTCTTCTACAGGAGCACCCATGGAAAGCATTGAAATGTAAACCTTCGAATTTTGCAATGAAATGTAAACCTTCGAATTTTTGTCATGTGCCCCGCAGGACGCACACGACATAAAGGCAGATAGCAGCGAGAACGAGCGTCTGCGTAGCTCAGTTGGTAGAGCGGCTTGTTTCGGAATAAGTGGACTCGGGTTCGATCCCCGGCGTGGACCAAAAATGACGAAGAAATTTACTTCGTTATACATGATAATAAAATATTCTACATAATTAGTGATTACTTAAGCGAATGTATTGTGTGAGATACTACACAGGTAAAGCACGTGCTAAGACGACATATCAGCAGCGACACATTCCGTCCGTGTAGCTTAGTTGGGAGAGCAACTGCCTCCGGAGTGAGGGGGCGCGAGTTCGATCCGCGTCACGGACAAATGTGTATTTTGACATTGACGCCCGAACGCATAAATGGTTGTACTGCCTGTTGAGTTAATCGAAAAATGTGTGATGTTTGTTCCACACATCATCTAGAGTTAATGAAAGTTTGTTCTTCGCTTCGAAAAAAAAAAACCAATTAAGAGGGAGATGATGTAACGTAGTATAGAGGTAAAGCATGTATCAAGACGACAAATCTGCAGCGATACATTCCGTCCGTGTAGCTTAGTTGGGAGAGCAACTCACTCCAGACTAAGAGGGGGCACGGATTCGACCCTTGTCACAGACCAATGTATGTTTTCACAATTGTTTGTAGCACCTAAATCAACTAAATATCACAAACTTCTATTTTTTATAATAAAATCTAGCTTTAATTTATGTACAGTAGCACTTACAATATGACGCTCTGGGAGAGCACGGTAGCTGAGTATTAAGTAAAATACGTAGGCTATTCTGATATCAACCTCCGGTGGATCGTGAACAAAAACAAGCAAAGAGAACAAAATATTTTATTATACGAGGTCCGATCAAAAAGTTCCGAGACTAGGTTGATATACAACAAAGTACTTACGTTACTTAAGTCTGGCTATGATCTCCCTCAAAGTAGTCTCCTTGGGCAGCGATACACCGCTGTCAGCGTTTTTGACACTATTGGAACGCTCCCTGGAAGTCCTGTTCACGAATCGTGTCAATCACCGTCTGCGATTCGCGCTGGATCTCGTTCACGGTTTCAAAACGGCAACCCTTGAGTTTCACCTGCATCTTCGTTAACAAGAAAAAGTCGCAGGGGGTGAAATCCGGCGAATAAGGCGGGTGAGAAAGGGTAGTCATGCTGTTGCTTCTGCAAAACTGGCGTGTTGCTAACGCTGTGTAAGCTGCTGCATTGTCGTGATGGAGCAGGAAATCGCCCCTGCGCCTCATTTCAGGTCGTTTGCGGCAAATGTCCTCCCTAAGACGCCGCAGAACATTGCAGTAAAAAATGGTGGTGACGGTCTGGCCCTGGGGGACGAATTCACGGTGCACAACCCCACGAATGTCGAAGAACACGGTGAGCCTGCTTTTCGTTGCTCTCCGGACTGTCGGGCCATCTTCACTCGTGGAGATGCCGGGCACTTTTACAGCGACGACTGTTGTTTGGTCTCCGGGTCGTAACCGTTGACCCAAGTCTCGTCCCCAGTGATGACCCGCGACACGAACGTTGATTCATTCACCACCTGCTGACGAAGATCTCGACAGAGTTCGACACGGAGCGCCTTCTGTTCGGGGTTCAGAATTTTTGGCACTGACTTTGCAGCAATGCGATGCATCTTCAAAACCGCCGTCAGAAATTCTTGCACTGTTCCGTATGACACATTGACGATGGTAGCAATGTCTTGATTATGGCTCTCTGACGATCCTCATACACTAGTTCCCTAATTTTGTCCACATTTTAGGGGGTTTTGCTCTTGGACGGTCGCCCTGACCTCTCGTCGTCTTCCAGTGCGGTTCTTTTACTCTTGAAGCGCGAGTGTCCCTCAAAACACCTCGCACGACTCATTGCTTCATTGCCATAAGCCTGCCGCAACATTTGTGTTACAGATTTGCCGAGTGTGACGCAGAATTTGATGTTCACTCGCTGCTCTAGTTTGCAGTCCACTCAGAAATCGCAGCTATGTCCTGCACGTGGTTACCAAATATCGTGTAGAACAGCTCCTGATGTTCACAAAACGACGCCACAATGACTCATGAAGGTCACTGCCCTCGACCGCTGCTCGCACATCCGCGTACTGCCATCTGTTGGCGCGCTACGCACCTAGTCTCGGAACTTTTTGATCGCAGTACGTATACGAAACGCACTTACAGATCTAACCTGCTTCTCAATATAGTTATTCCTTAAATGGAGACATTTATCGTATCGGGGTACGAGCTTTTGTATCCCCGCATCAAAGAAGATTGACGCCTGGGAGTTCAGACATGATTTTACGCCGTTCTTCAACTCCTTATTGTCATTAAACCGTTGCGATCATAACCAGGTTTTCATGTGGGTGAAGATGTGATAATCGCGCGGTGCCAGATCCGGGCTATACGGAGGGAGCTGGAACGTCTTCCAACCAAATTCCTCCAGTAGCACTCGTGAGCATGCAGCACGGGGACGTCGCGAAGGGAATGTGAGGATGGGCGGGAGCCCACCTACTGCCCACCCAGTTCGAGATGTGCCATTTTTCAATTTTTTGTTAACTTTAAATATAAACTGGACTTTGCCAACCCTTCGTATTTCCCCATAGGAAGTGCGTTGTTTACTTCTCCGTAGAAAGGTTATCCAAATAGCATCAGCAGGGCCAGGAAAATGTAATTGCTCTCCACTCTCCGAAATCATAAGTTTAAGCCCTTTTCCATATTAGTATGGCCAGTACAACGAAGTAAATTTCTCCCATTTTTGTCCACGCCGGGCATCGAACCCGGGTCATCTCATTCCGGAATAGGTTGCTCTCCCAACTGAGCTACGCGGACGTATGCTCTCGCTGCTATCTGCCTTTATCTCATAGTCCATGGGTCAGCCGGGATCTTGTGTCGCTGTAGGCAGTCATCCGCTGAAGAACGTACATTGGAGAAATCCCAGTCAATTTGGTGTGTGGAACACAACATCACACACATTTATTTTTCGAAGAGCTGAAAAAGGTATTCTCTTATTTTTCTTGTCTCGCGGTGTGGGAAGAACATCACACCATTGCGAGAACTTTAACGGCCAGGTCATTCTTGAAGTTCCGGCGCCAATATAACGAAGTAAATTTCTCCGTAATTTTTGTCCACGCCGGGCATCGAACCCGGGTTCCCGCACTCCAGAATAAGTCGCTCTCTCAACTGAGCTACGCGGACGTATGCTCTCGCTGCTATCTGCCTTTATCTCATGTGCGTCCTGTTGTGCAGGCACGTCACACCAGGAACGAATGAGAAGGATGGATAGGAATTTATCGAGAGGGGTCATTACTCAGATCAGATCAGATCATATGTAGAGGATTTTAGAAAGGGAGTGTCTGACTCCAGGTCTTAGACAACCCTTAGAAATAGGAAGCTAGGAGATTTGGGTTAGAGTGCCCGATAGGAAAGTGACACGGAAACGAGGTAGAAAGGGGGAGGAAGACGCCCTTATTTATTACCGGGGGACCAGTACCCGGGGTCCGACGGCTTAACGTGCCCATCCGACGCACGGCGGATATTTAGCGGTTCGAGCGTTCGAACCTGATGTTTCTCCGTGACAGTTACGAACGTTGGGGGTCATTACTGATTGCTCTGCTGTATTTTATACTAAGTAGGGGATTTCAACACAGAAAGTGGAGTCTAAAGCTAAACCAGTGTACAGGGGCAGTGAGTGAGCGCGACTTGGCTGACGACTGCTTTGGAGGTGAGGAGTGGAAAGCAAAGTGGCTGACCTGAAGGAAGGGAGCTAATAAAAATATTAATTATTATTACTAAAATTGATTCATGATTATTCCAAACTCACTTGTCTCATACTTTTGAGGGAACTAAGTGCTTTGTCAGGACTCCTAAGATGACTTTTATCTTGTTCCTTTTGCTGTTTGTATGCATAAGTTATTGTAATATTGTTATGTTATAAAACGGCATTAATAAATTAAATTAAATTAAAAATAAGGAGTGGAGAGATGTTGTGTCTGCGTGTCACGACATTAAAACTTAATTTAGGTAAATAATAGAACAGTTTTCTTTTAAACAAATTGTTCAAGTACAGTATTATTTTCATTAAAAAAGTGCAAATTTTTGAATAGTATTTAAAGTAATGCATTTGCAACGAGAAAAAAAAAGTTGAGGGCGACATTCTACGAACTCCTATCTTACACCACTAATCCGCTAGTCATTGTCATGTTGAAAGTTCTGTGTGAAAATTCGTGTTACCATTCACAAATATATTAGGTTGTAATGCTGTCTAAAACACTATAAAACTTCACTAAAACCGCAGCACATTAGTTGCAAGATGAAATGAAAATTTACTACAATTAAAACCAGTATGATACAGTTAAAATGACAAAATTACATGAGGCGAGATCTTTCGGGTCACCCCTTGATTGTCAAGCCAACTGTGAATACATGTGGTGCGGTGACAACTTATATGCTTTATAATAGTCACGTGATGTCGCCATGGTAACAGTAATGCGCATATGAATAAACAGAGATTTTAAGGTTAACATTAAAGTCATATTAACGATGGAGGTTCCAATGACCGTATAAGTCGTTGCCAGGTTAACGGGAGGACATAAGGTAGGTCATCGTTACAGCATAATTTGTTAAACCATACTATAAACAGTGCTTCCGTAAACAAGGTGTCTTTCATGTATTTGGTGTAAGTGAGATGAGAGACCTCGTTCCAACACGGAGTAAAATGATTGAGGGTTTACCAGTGGCATAACTTGTCAGATCCAGGTGCGCGTGCGAGCGTGTGTGTGTGTCCGGGGGTAGGGGGGGCATGTTTTTTGTACCTGATAGTAAAAAGCAGTAAAAAAAAATTTTCAGTGTTTCGTAAATAAAGTTGTTATCAATCTTGCCCAGTAAAAATAATACTCGCCCACCCTGATCTCAAAGTCTAGCGACGTCCGTGGTGCAGCAATGTGTGGCCGCGCTTTGTCGTAGAGGAGCACAACACCTGACATCAGCATTCTTCTCCTTTTATTCTGAATTGCTCTGTGAAATTTTCTTAGTGTTTCGCAGTACCTTCCTGGCGTTATCGTGGTTCCTGGTTCCATGAAGTCAGTCAGAAATACTCCATTCCGATCCCAAAAAACGGTCGCCATCAGCTTTTTCTGAAAAAAAACGTCTGCTTGCCCTTTTTGGGCTTGTTTGGTGAATGTGTGTGCATTCACTGCTTTGACTACTCTTTCAGTTCGACATTCACGAATCGAACCCGCGTTTCATCATCCGTCACGATATGGTCAAGAAATGCATCCCCAACTTCGTTGTAACGCTGGAAGAATGTCAAAGCTGATCCCATTCTCTGCATTTTGTTCACATCAGAAAGCATTTTTGGCATCCATGTGGCACAGAACTTATGGTGAAGTACCGGTAATGATCTCGTACAGAACATTTCGAGAAATTTGGGGAAATCACACAACAGCTGTGATATTGTGAAGCGAAGCCTTCCGGGCACTTTTTGGTCAACACTTTGAACAGGTTCTGTGACGTTCCTGCCAGCAGGACGCACACGACATAAAGGCAGATAGTAGTCAGAACAAACGTCCGCGTAGCTCAATTGGTAGAGTAACTTATTCCGGAATGAGGAGATCCGGGTTCGAATCCTGGCGTGGACAGAAATGACGGAGAAATTTACTTCGTTATAATGGTGCCCGAACTATCCGGATGACCCGGCCGTTCAAAATCTCGCAATGGTGTGATGTTATTTCCACACCGCGAGATAGGAAAAATCAGAGAATCCGTTATCCAGCGCTTCAAAAAATAAATGTGTGTGACGTTGCATTCCACACACCAGATTGACTGGGAGTTCTCAAGTGCACGTTCTACAGCGGATGGCTGCCTGCAACGATTCATGGTCACGGCTGACCCGTGGGCCATGCCCCCGGCCCTCTTTCGGGGGAGATGTGACGTTCCTGCCAGCAGGACGCACACGACATAAAGGCAGATGGTAGTCAGAACAAACGTCCGCGTAGCTCAATTGGTAGAGTGACTTATTCCGGAATGAGGGGATCCGGGTTCGAATCCTGGCGTGGACAGAAATGACGGAGAAATTTACTTCGTTATAGTTCATCACTCACCACAGATCGCCGACCTTGACCCTTTCAACCTGCACGTCTGTTCGCCCATCTTTAAATTTTCGCAAGTTGTTGAAGAAATTCGTGCCAATACCACTAACTGTTAGAATGCCGTCGTTGCACGATATAACATATTACTGAAAGTCAAACTGAACGACGAAAATGACTTTATTTACACTGAAGTTAAAGTTGAAAGCTAAAATCACATCACTAGAGCCTTCATGCTGGCTCCCAGCACATCCTCAGGTGAATGCTAAAATGAGATATTGTAAAAAATATAAAAAGGAGTTTACCGTGGAACGTCACTCTTATTCATACACACGACGTTCAGCTCCCGAGTGACTTCAAGGAAACGTCACCACACTCTGACCAATGGTAGTTGTGTCTTAATTATTATTGGGTGAGTTCTGAAATAAAATTCGAGTTAGTAGTTTATTTGGTCCTTGTTGTTCGAAATTAGCGGTATCCAATGCGGAGGTATGAATCTGAGTACTTCATCATTACAACATTTATCAGCGTTATTGACGATGTGTAAATTCTCCGATAGCAAAGTCGCACTCCTGTTGTTGTGATTTGAAATAACTCTTGCTTAACTCCATAGAGGGACTTGGGCTCCCTGGTTAACTAATCTTGCAAGTGCGGTAGAGTTTGAATGTGTTTTAACACTGTAATTGTGTTCCGAAATACGAATGTTCAAATTCCTCATGGTGGATCCAATATAAATCCAATCCATGTCATCGGTAACCAGGGCCTTCAATGGTATTTTATAAACTCCAAATCTGCTATTACACGAGAGTGCGTCCCGATCTTTTTCAACAGTTGAGATTAGGTTCGAATCCCAAAATCCAAGTTGTACTTTTTACAGGAAGGCTTGAGTATATTAATAACTTTTGAGACACTGTAAAAAATTGATGTGAATAGTCAGTGTTTCACACGGATTAAGACGGTTTACTGATCGTAAGCACGCTACCTGGCGGTCAACTGTAAATTTTCGATAGATAAACCACATGTTCACGGTGTTTAAACTGTTTGAACTGTTACTGTATTTTAAACTTGACAATCTAGCAACGTTATTTTTAAAGTGGTTATACACCTGTTTTTTCATGTGCAGTTCAAACAGACTGGCAACACCTCTGTGGGCAACACGTTTTTATTTCCCGGTCAATAGACATATTATTTTTTCCCGGTCATTAGAAATATTAATGAACATTACGGCATTAGACGTTTTTGTTTCCCATTAGATATGTTAATGAACATAGTATGTATTATTATTTATTTGTCATTAAACATATTAATGAACATTTTGGTCATTAGACGTTTTTATTTCCCGGTCATTATTTATTTATTTATTAGAACTCTTTTTCTGTACAATATCCCAATACAACACCCAAAAGAACGAACAATATGTCACATAATCTAAGGTTAATAATAACAAGAATATATAATACATCAATGAAACCAATATAAGTAAGACAATTTTCCAGTTTTTAACAATATAATTCCCATGTTACGAAGATAAATACTTTACTGTATAAAATACAGGAACAAATTCACACTCAAATGTTGTCAACATGACTAAAACACCTTCAATATCAATTTAAAATGTACAGCAAGGAGCCAGGGAAAAGGGCTAAATTTTTAGCCTGACAAGCACCTGATCTCTGAAATTTTCAAAAATTTTTTTAAGTCCAGTCGAGACAACGAATATGATATTAAAGTATGTACTAAATAACATCCAGAAAGCCCAAGGCAATGAAAAATCCCTTTCCCGCCCCCTCCCCTTCCCCTTTTATATACAATTTTCAGTAAAAAAGACTCCTCAACAGTCGCCTGAAAACAGGGTATCGGATCTCAGATCTAATGGTCAATGGAAGTCTATTCCATTCTCGCAGGCCCAATACACCAATGCTGTTAAACATCATACCCGTACGCGTCCAAGGGGAAGAGAACTCTGTCTTCCTGCGAGTATCATATGAGTGAGTGGCACTCGACAACATTATGAGATTTAAACATCTTCCTGTATTATATTTTCCGTAGGAGTAACATGTTAATGAACATTACGGTACGGTACTGCAAAATTACGGTTTATTGACTGGTCACCCAGCTTCCTGTAATTTGACCCTGCAATTTTTTACAGCGAATGTAATCCACTGACACAACATATTTGCGTTGCTTGGGTTGTTTAGTCAATGTAGAGAAATGTGTTCTTAAAAAACACATTTTTCTACATTGTCAATGTTATTCGAAAAATAAGAACACATAACGCACAGGTGGTTTTAATGTTTTGGCAGATCAGTGTACTACACTAAGTAATAAATTTGTCTTTAAATTACCTCTTATTATTTATTTATTTTGCTTAAAAAGTATTGTTTAAAGGAAAAATTCGCTACTAATTTTCTTGCTTTATGTTTTTTGAGAATGCCTCCCCTATCTTTCCATTTACTCCTACGGAAAATTGTCTTGAATTATGTGATATCTTCAGGAACGCATCTCTCGAATTAAATACGACCGCCCTATACTGTGCTTAAAAATTGGAATATTTAGGCTAATTTTTTGCCAAGATCTAAACTTCAGGAACGCATCTCTCGAATGAAATACAGGAACGCATCTCTCGAATGAAATAACGCATCTCTCGAATGAAATACGACCGCCCTATACTTTGCTTAAAAATTGGAATATTTAGGCTAAATTTTTGCCAAGATCTAAACTTCAGGAACGCATCCCTCGAATAAAATACGACAGCCCTATACTGTGCTTAAGAATTGGAATATTTAGGCTAATTTATCGCCTAGATCTAAACTTCAGGAACGCATCCCTCGAATGAAATACGACCGCCCTATACTGTGCTAAAAAATGGGAATATTTAGGCTAATTCATCGCCTAGATCTAAACTATTGTAGCTTGGGAAATTTGTTTTCTTATGTTAGTTATTACGTCTCAACAGGTGTAAGCTTTAAAGTGAAGCTCGGTTTTATACACTAAGTTAGCTTTAAGTTAGGAACACTCCATGTTTTATACATTCCGTGAGATAACGAAGTACCACGTGACAACGGCACGAGCGGTTACTATAAATTGTGCATACCTATCCTTTGTACGGAATCACTAAACGTTTACCAGTAATGGGCAAACATGGCGACTTAAGTTAATTTGACCGCGGCCAGATAGTTGAGGCCCTGAGGACAAGTACCAGTATTTCGGAAAAAGCCGCACTTTTTGACTGCTCCCGTACTACTAAATCAAGGGTGAACCAGGACTGAATTCACCATGCACGGAGATATAGCATTATTCAGCCAAGCGCGGTTGATCCTACACTGTCAAAAAATTTCTGAAATTCACGGGTAACTTTCCGTCATTTCTTTCGTGAATTAACGAAGCATATTTCTGATGCAACCTTTCCCGTGAAATGACGGAAAGAAACCTGAATTTCATGAAATTTTCGTACAACGGGAAAATTCTGAAATTTCAGGAACCTTTCCGGAATTCCTTTCCTATATTAACGGAAAATCTCCGTTCTCACTTTTTTGGTATCACTATGATGAGAAATTACCGTTAATAGGAACGATTGGTGTGAATACTTGAGGTTTCATTCACTTTTAAATTTCAATCGTCTGTCGAATTTTGAAGTTCCCTTGCCAGATCGGATCGTGCGTTGCATATCGCATGGAATTTGTTTACTTTGGCATAGGATATTTCTTCTGCTTTCCCTTATTTGGTGCATCAGCTACTTAGTGTTATTCGTATTGTGTTACTTAAGAAACCTGGTACTTATTGTACAGATGATCATACGATGTCTTTGGGCAACTTAAGACAAAAGCTGTTATAGCTATCAAGAGTAAATTTTATATTTAGTGTGTATGTGTGTGTGTGAAATAATACTATAAAAAAGTACATTTCACCTTTTTTACGCTTTCCAACCGTAGGTTGAAGAAGCGTATATGCTCCAGCTTTGTCCATCCGCACGATAACTCGTGTAAAAAAGGTTTGATTTCAATGAAATTTTAGTATGTGGTAGGGGATCACCTGGGGACAAACCCTATCGAAAATGGGTTAAGTAATGTCAAAGGTCAGGATATAGGAGCGGGATGCATTCCATTGCTCTTACGCGTCATAACTTGCGTAAATATGGTTCAATTTCGATGAAATTTTAGTATGTCGTAGAGGACCACCTGGGCACGAATCCTATTGAAAATGGACGAAATGGGGTCTAAGGTCACGACATAGGAGCGAGATCCATTCCATTGCCCTTATGCGTCATAACTTGCATAAATATAGTTTGATTTCAATGAAATTTTAGTATGTCTTAGGGGACCTGGGGACGAACCATATTGAAAATATGTTAATTGGGGTCAAAGGTCAGGACATAGGATCGGGATCCATTCCATCGCCCTTATGCGTTATAACTTACGTAAAAATAGTTCGATTGAGACAAAACTTTAGCATGTTGTTCCGGAAGTATACTTTACCGGTTCTGTCGAATATCATCGAAATGGGGTCAAAGGCCAGGTCATAGGAGCGAGATTTATTCTACAGCCATTATCCTCATAACTTGAGTAATGATTTCTGTTATGTTGGAAAGCGTATCAGAATCAATGCATTGCATGATTTTACTAACTTGTTTAAAGATAACTGGAAGTCATTGTCAGTTTTGAAAAATCAAGTTGCAAAGCATTTTGTTGCCTCGAAAAATCACGATGAAAAATGCTTAATTTGTGAAAAGTCCTCCTACAGAAAAATAATAATTATTACAAACCTATTCAGAAAAACAATAAGCTCCAACAGAAAATAAAATGATTAAATCACTCGCATTAATGACAAAAAAACAAAATTTCATTGGAGCCGAATTCGTTTTACGATGTACGTGAAGCTGATCGCCGAGCGCTTGTAGCTCAGTTGTTAAATGCGCGAGTTACCTGTTGAGCAGGTCCCTACGTCGGGTGTTCGATCCTGTCTCAGCGGAAGGATTATCCGGGTAAGGGCTGAAAGGTACAGGTTCCTCACTTTTGAGGAATTTCAGTTTCAATACGGAAAAACCTGAAATGGAATTTTCTAAAATAAACAGAATTTCTGTCTACGGAAAATCTGTGAAAATGCGGAAGCTAAAAATAAACGGGCACTTTTAAAAACGGAAATTTCTGGAAAAAACGGATAACTACCGGCAACTTTGCTGCACGAAATTTTCCGCGAATTCACACCACTTACTTTTTACAGTGTAGAGGTGAGCGTCGGGTGTCACGACTGCTATCTCAGCAATGACGTGTTGAGATAGCAGTCGTGACACCCACCAGTACAACAGCGGTGCAGTTCGATCCATTTCCACATGCACTATGGGCTGTACCTTGCTTCGACTAGGGTTCCACAGCCGGAGACCAACGAGGGTACCCATGATGACGCCCAGTCATAGTAAGTAACACCTCGCATGGCCATGGAACGTCGGCAATTGACCCTCGACAGATGGAAGAAGGTCATTTGAAGTGACGCGTCCAGTTTCCTGCTGCACCATGCTGATGGCTGGGTTCCCATACAGCGTAAACAGCATAAATCCCTGGTTGCACACTTGGGGTTCAACAGGCAGGTGGAGGTGCTGTTCTGGTCTGGGGAGCTTTTTCCTGGCAAACCCTAGGTCCGTTGTTTATCATCCCACACACACTGAATGGTGGACAAGGACCTGTTAGCCGATCATCTCCATTCATATCTGCAGGAGGTTTACCCGTCTTTCCAGGCAAGCCGTATGTCCGTTGGTTATCATCCCACAAACACCGAATGGTGGACGCTACAGTGACCTGTTAGCCGACCATCTCTATCCATATCTGCAGGAGGTTTACCTGTCTTTTCTGGCAGGCCCTAGGTCCGTTGGTTATCATCCCACAAACACTGAATGGTTGACACTACAGGGACCTGTTAGCCGACCATCTCCATTCACATCTGCAGGTGGTTTACCTGTCTTTCCTAGCAAGCCCTATGTCCGTTGGTTATCATCCCACAAACACTGAATGGTGGACCTTACAGGGACCTGTTAGCAGACCATCTCCATCCATATGTGCAGGAGGTTTACCAGTCTTTCCTGACAAGCCCTAAGCCCGTTGGTTATCATCCCACAAACACTGAATGGTGGACACTACAGGGACCTGTTAGCAGACCATCTCCATCCATATGTGCAGGAGGTTTACCAGTCTTTCCTGGCAAGCCCTAAGCCCGTTGGTTATCATCCCACAAACACTGAATGGTGGACACTACAGGGACCTGTTAGCCGACCATCTCCATCCATATGTGCAGGAGGTTTACCAGTCTTTCCTGGCAAGCCCTAAGCCCGTTGGTTATCATCCCACAAACACTGAATGGTGGACACTACAGGGACCTGTTAGCCGACCATCTCCATCCATATGTGCAGGAGGTTTACCAGTCTTTCCTGGCAAGCCCTATGTCCGTTGGTTATCATCCCACAAATACTGAATGGTGGACACTACTGGGACCTGTTAGCCGACCATCTCCATCCATATGTGCAGGAGGTTTACCAGTCTTTCCTGGCAAGCCCTAAGCCCGTTGGTTATCATCCCACAAACACTGAATGGTGGACACTACAGGAACCTGTTAGCAGACCATCTCCATCCATATGCGCAGGAGGTTTACCAATCTTTCCTGGCAAGCCCTAAGCCCGTTGGTTATCATCCCACAAACACTGAATGGTGGACACTACAGGGACCTGTTAGCCGACTATCTTCATCCATATGTGCAAGAGGTTTATCTAGACCACAGTGTCATCTTTAAACAGGAAAACGCATTATGTCATCGGGCTTGTATAACTACTGAGTGGTTGGAGGAACACGACAAGGAACTCATCACACTGCATTGGTTCCAAACTCAACATCTGTGGGATATGCTAGAACGGGGTGTGTGAACTGCTGATCCTTCTCCACGGAATGAAAGTGAACTGACGGAGTTGCTACAGCGGACATGGGTCACTTTACTCATGGAGGATGTTCGAGATCTTGTAGAATCTGTTACTAGGCGTCTGCGAGCCGTGATTGCACAGAAAGGTGGACCAACACGTTATTAGGTAGGTGTTCCTAATGCAAAGCTAACTCAGTGTAGACATGGGTCACTTTACGCATGGAGGATGTTGGACACCTTGCAGAATCTGTTCCTAGGCGTCTTTGAGCCGTGATTGCACAGAAAGGTGGACCAACGCGTTATTAAGCCGGTGTTCCTAATGCAAAGCTAACTCACTGTGTTAGAACAGTACCAAATCCTAAACTGGCTGTGAAAATGTGCAAAAAAGCGTCATAAAGTGTTACTCAGAGGGCACAAATAGTGACTTTACATCATGAAGGACACTCCATACGTGACGTAAGCAGAAAGGTTAATGTGGGCAAGACTGCTATTCATAATACGATCATGAAATATCGAGATGCAGGTAAATTTAGGGACCGAAAGAGAAGTGGGCGTCCAAGGAAAACAACCCCACGTGATGGCAATACAGTAAGACGAATAGTAATGCGTTCTCCGAGGAATTCGAGCAAGAAAATGAAGGCCTTTCTACATTCTAAAGGGTCTGATATTAGTATTAGCATTGTTTCC
This sequence comes from Macrothele yani, assembly GCA_039090855.1. NCBI lineage: Eukaryota > Metazoa > Arthropoda > Arachnida > Araneae > Macrothelidae > Macrothele > Macrothele yani. The sequence goes on along the minus strand of CM077005.1, from coordinate 17,590,204 downwards.
CGACGTCTTAGCAAAGATTTTGGATTAAAGTCTTATAAAACTGCACATAAACCTAGACTAACCTCTGTCATGAAAAAGAAGATACTCCATTTTGCGAAGCGTCATCAATCGAGGACTGCTGAAAATTGGAGCCAAGTTCTTTTTCCGATGAATCAACTGTGCGTCAGTTTGAATCACGTGAAGCACACGTTTGACGACCAAAAGTTTGATGAAAAGCGCACCGTGAGACATCTGCCTAGTTAAATGATATGGGTTGCTATGTCAGCATCCGGTACTGCTTCATTCTCCCTTTTGCCGACAGGGATTAGCCATGACTGGTCTTTTTTATGTGGAAATGTTACGTGAGAAGCTGTTAACTCATATGCAAGTGCACAGATGCACAATCTTTGTGCATGATGGTGCTCCATGCCACAGATCAAAGACAGTAAAGGACTACCTGCAGAGGAAAAACATGACTGTGCTTGCCTGGCCCGGTAATAGTGTTCACCTTAACCCGATCGAAAATTTGTGTACCATTTTAAAAGACAAGATAACAGAAAAACAGCCATCAAATTCCCAAGCTTTGATTGACGTGATAAAGTACGTGTGGACATTTCAAGTGACTACTGCAAACCCTCATTGAGAGTATGTATGCCACATCGTATTCTGTCCATTATAAAAAACAAAGGTGGCCACATAAAGTACTGATTTCCGTCTTTTTGTGTTCTAAAGAATGTAAGTATTCATCTGTGGTGTCATTTTTTCATATATCTCTGTCTAGTAATTAGTAGTTTCTTTGAAATTCTTAATTTTCAATAAATTGACCGAGTAAGGCAAAAGATAGGAATTAGAAGGTGGAAAGGCATGAATTGTATTTTTGGATAGATGGGAAGTCTTTCTGGAATTACATGAGACTCAGAAAAAATAAGGGAAACAAAGTTTTAAGTTGTGTGAAGAATAGGATGGGGGAAATGATTTGGGAACCCAATGAGTTAAGTGAAAGATGGGGTGAACACTTCTGTGAGTTATTAGATCAGGAAAGCAAAGATGATTCTGAGGCGGAAGCAAATGATGGCACAGTGAAGGATGGAAGCACAGGAGGGATCTCAAGTGAAGAGGTGTGTAAAGCTCTAAAATCTCTCTAGAACGGTAAGGCTCCGTGAGTTGATGGCGTAACTGCCGAGATGTTGAAATATGGTGGTGACTCTGTAATTGACTGGTTAACTGAAATTTGCCAGTTGTGCTGGCAATTAGGAATAGTCCCTCGGGATTGGAAGGATGCTATCATTGTTCCCTTGTATAAGGGAAAAGGTGATCAGACTGAATGCAAGAACTATCGTGGTATTAGCCTACTGAGTGTTCCAGGGAAAGTGTTTGGTAAGGTTTTTATTGAAAAAGTACGGGGTCTTACATCAGAGAAAGTGTGGGATGTTCAGAGTGGTTTTATGCCTGGTAAAGGCTGCACTAACCAGATTTTTGCATTACGCATGATGATTGAAAAGTATCTGGCTGTTGGTAAGAAAGTTTTTGCTGCCTTCACAAGATTAAGAGAAAGCTTACGACCGAATAAATAGGACACCTTTGTGGAAAGCTTTGAGTGAATATGGTGTTACTCGGAATCTACTTAATAGAGTAAAAGCCATGTATGCTGGCAGTAGAGCTTTTGTACGAGTGAAAGGTGTTTTATCAAAATGGCTTTCTATTGGTGCTGGAGTCAGAGAAGCTGACATTACACAACCTTCTGAATATACACTGCTGGCCACCCAAAATGCAACACCAAGAAGGACACGAGATACCAAAGCCAGATTTACTGGACACATAACAACAGATACAAAGATGAAACGATTGAGCTTACAGGCCCGTGCGACTTGCGGAACACGCACACATCAATAGTTCGTGTGGCCCCCATGGATGGCAATAACGGCCGCTACACGCCGCGGCATCGAACGACAGAGGCTTTGGATGTGGGCTTGGGGTATGTCGGTCCAGACTGCTTCCATACGTTGCCACAGTTCATCAGGCGTAGCCGTGGATGGTGCTTGCCGGGCTACTCGGTTGTAGATCAGCGACCAGACGTGTTCGATGGGCGACATGTCTGGAGAACAGGGGGGCCACGGCAGCAATGACACCTGGTGGGCCGTGAAGAATTGTTGCACGATGCGTGCCACGTGCGGACGCGCATTGTCCTGTTGAAACGTGGCCGCTGGCAGGTCCTGCAGGTAAGGGAGGACTACGGGCTCCAAAACGTTGGAGATTTGAAGGTGGCTGTTGTGTGTACTGGTGATGCGTACCAGAGGGGTGCGTGTGTCATATCCAATCGCGCCCCAAACCATAACGCCAGGCGACGGACCGGTATGGCGATGCATAATTCAGGCGTCATACAGTCTCTCGCCGCGGTGCCGCCACACACGGATCCGACCATCGTGGCGTTGCAGGTAGAAGCGGGATTCGTCGGAGAAGACAATGTCGTGTCATTCCGTAGTTCAGGTACGGCGTTCAACGGGCCACTGCCACCGACTCGCCGGTGGTGTAACGTCAATGGTAATCGGAGCAATGGGCGCCGTGCGACAAGTTCCCGCTCCTGCAGACGACGTCGAACGGTACGTGCTGACACAGGTTGTTGCGCAACACACCCTAATTCCTGCGCTAACGTTCGCGGCAGAACATGCCGGTCCTCTCGTTTGGTGGTATGCCGCGGCTGCGGCAATCGCTCACGTCGGTCCGTCTGTACCTCCTGCACCCACCGAATCCATACTCGCCTCACTGTGGCTGGATGTCGTCCCACACGGGCGCCGATGTTTCGGTACGATAAACCGCTGTCGCGATAAGCCACTATTCGTCCTCTGTCGAACTCCGAAACGTGCTGGAATGACTGCCGTATTCTGCGACGAGGCATCAGGGAGCTTCCCACGCCCAGGTCCGGCAGCACAACACACTTCCACTACTTACACCCCGCCTTCTGTGCACCCTTCTCATAGTGCTTCTCGGTGGCGTGCCGGGCGTACATGATTTGCATATGCCCTGGAATGCTAATCGTTTGCATGTCCTCTCGTGGGCGACGCATGCTGCGAATTTCAGGCCAGTCGGATGCTTCCTTTTGGTGTTGCATTTTGGGTGGCCAGCAGTGTATTTATGGATGCGTGCATGCGTGATGCCAAAATAGATAATACTGGTTTATGTCTTGGTGATATTCGTATGTACAGATTGCTGTATGTTGGCGACACTGTTCTGTTGGCAGAGAGTAAAAGTGAGTTGCAGAGTATGTTGTCCCGGATGTACGAAGTTTGCATGAAATTCAAACTGAGCATAAATAAGGAAAAGGTTTTGAGAGAGGAACTGGTGGTACTGAACGTAATGTAAGTCTAAATGGCACAATGATTGACCAGGTGATGAGTTTGTGTAGTTTGGAAGCATGTTTGACAGAGAAAACAAATTGGATGGTGAAATTAGTAGGCGAGTGAATTTTTCATTGAAAGTCATATCGGCTTTAGGAGTTGTTCACAGGAACTATGGATTCCCAAGAGAGTCCCGTATGGATGTGTATGAGAATGTAATTGTTCCTACTCTGTTGTAAGGTAGTGAAACCTGGGTACTACAAAAGAAACATAGAAGTCGTTTGTGTGATGGAGAAATGCGTTACTTACGGGGGGTTTGTGGCAAGACACGTTCCGATTGTGTGAAGATTGAAGATGTGTTGCAGTTGTGTACTGTGAAGCAAAATGTTGTTAGCAAAGTGGAGACTAATATGCTTCGGTGGTTTGGCCATGTTGAAAGGATGAGTGATGAGATGCTTACTAAGAAAATCTTTTTGCCCAAGTGGTGGGAAGGAAAGTTAGAGGAAGGCCAAGGAAGTCATGGGGGGATCAGATTCAGGAGTGTCTGCATGAGAAAAAGATTATGTGTATGAAGTATAGAAGGTCTTGTGATGGATATCAGTGAAGCTCGAGTTGTATGTCAAGATCGCTGTAAATGGAGAAATTTGATACAGCAACAGTAAGGAAAAATAATCTGATAGTTTGTATTTCTTCGTAGAGCTAACCTCTGAATCTCAGAGAGTAGCTAAGTGGTATGTATGTATGTATGTATGTATGTATGTATGTATGTATGTATGTATGTATGTATGTATGTTGACAGGTGGTCTTAAATTTTTGCAAATGACTGTATTTTTGCTAGTATGCAGAAATCATATTCCCAATATGTCGTAATCAAGACACGTTTTATTATTCTGTAATATCCGTTTTATTGTACATTTATATTTATTTACAATGTAGCAAATTCAAAGCTATTAATATTTATTTACATATTTTGTACAGAACGTCTGCAACAAATTTATGCAGATGAAATTAACGGAATCCTGAATTTTTCGAGTGATTCCTCTTATACAGTTTGTACATACCTTGTTTCAGAAGGTATTTTTCATCAAAATAAATAATTACTCATCTTTTCTTACAAAGGTGTTCTTCAAAGTTTCGGCAGAAATCAATCAGCATGAGTTTTATAAATCTTCATGATGGAATCATCCTCTATATGTCCTTCTGCGCGCCGTCTTATGCTATGTACATAGGAAAAGTCTCGGGCGAAATATACAATGAGTCTCTTCTACGGTGGGAAAGAACAATGGAAATGAAACGCAGCTGTTGCTTTTCAATATGGCCTCCACAGGACTGACTCTGTTGAATGCCCGTGTCCGTTTGTTGTACCGAAGAGCGTCGTACCGTTGGGCGGCGATGACGTGGTGCTGGTCACGTGACTGTGGTGTCTCGTTTCATTATTGGTCGCTTCAACTTGAGCCAGCAGGTTGGCTATCGATGATCCACCGCCCCCGCCACTGGCGGCGCTGCCAGTAGAACTGTTGCGCGAACTGGGATTAGAACCTGTACTGCTGCTGTTACTACTTCGCTGGTGGTCGTTCCTTTGTGATTCGGATGCAGCCGTCCTCAGATCGTTACTCAGAAGATGAATGGAAGTATGGAGTTGGTTGTGAGCTACGCTTCCGTACAGTTGTGGGTATAACAAAGACGGCGGCACTACAGGTGGATTCAGATACATTCCTGGACCTGTGGGCCCTCCAGGACAACCGTTGCTGTAATAGCCGTGAGAGGACAATAGTCCATAGCCCGGATGGCTTACAGAAAGATACGTAGAGTTCGTGCTGTTTCCAGATAGAAGAGCAGCAGTTGTGTTAGGCTGTGGACTTGTTACAGCAGAACCTGTTACTGTAGTTAGTCCTTGTCGAAGTTCGGTCAGGCGATCTGTGAGACACAGTTCGGGGTTTGCAGCCGCTGCAGCTGCCATCGCATTACTGTACCTCGACATTAGAAGAGAATCAGCTGTTGTTTTCAGTGTGAGTCCGTTCGTATGTTCATTTAAGGAAAACGGTGAGGTAGTCGTCGACGAACCTCTGTCCGGAAGACCTGAAACACAGAAAAAGAGGTTCAGTTATACACACGCTTCAAGTACCTCAGATTCACATGTTAGCAATATACTGGTGTGAAGTTACACAGCTCTTAAATGAAAGACCAAAAGCACCCGAATAACTTTTTAACGACGGATTCTAGAAATGTAGAACTTAAGATTACCCACAGGAAAGTGGCCATGCTCTATCAAATGAGAACAACTGCAGCGTTCCAAGTGGAAAATTTAGGAAGCAGCAAACCTACCTCTGCAACGAAGAGAGAAAGAGAGAATGTGAATCATGAAGTTTTAGTGCGTCTTGCAGGGAGAAAACGACCTACAGTGTGCAAGAAATTCATCTATGAGCACGGATTTCCAGTTCTCAATTCCTAGCTATCGCTAAATACACAAATTTTGTGGTATGTTGCACCAGAAAGTGGTGCTACTCCAGCGGCGCCACATTTTGGGGCAAAGTTAAACCTTCATGTTGTGCATGAAATACAAAAAAAAAAAAAAAAAAAACAGGATTCAATTATGTAACGTGTGAAAACACAAATTTGTTCGTGACGAGATCGATCGGCGCCTCTTTCACTCCGGAGTTAGTTGCTCTCCCAACTAAGCTACACGGACAGAATGTACGGCTGCAGATCTGTCGTCTTGACACGTGATTCACCTCTGTAGTACGTCACACATGTTACGGTATCCAATCCGATTGGTGCGAAATTTTACCCATTTCGCTGTGTATTTGCGTGTTTCATACACCACAAAGCAAAATTTGAATCGCAAAATGTGATGCAACACAACGTTTTGGTGCCATGAACCACAGAATTTCTAAGTGTACTGAGCAGCGCCGCATAGTTTCTCAAACGTGTGGAAATGGCGATGGCTTAGCTTCAGGCCTGCGAGGTAAAAAACACCATCTCAGTACGTTAAACATCACCTATAACTGAGTAGGTGTACAGGCTGACGAGATAGCGGGATACTCCAACAAAGAATAGTACTCTTGCATGATACTGTTGTACTGGGGGTATTAAAGCAACGCAAGGGACGATTCTTTGCATTATGCGACAGCTCAAACATACCGTCAGAATAACTCCTCGTCAACAATCTAACCAACAGATTGACATTCATACCATTTTATCAAATCACTTCTTGTGTGCAATATGTAGTTTGGTGCTAACCAGAAATTCTACGATTTTGTAATATACAATTTTTTATATTTTTCTTTGTTGCAGGGTTAGGTCTGCTAACTTCCTAAATTGTCGCTAGGGGCGCTACAGTAGTTGATATTCGATCAGACTTGCTTATGGTAGGCCTTACTTTTCGCACTTCTGGGGTCCTTCGTTCAAAAGTTATTTGGGACTTCTCTTTGAGTAATAGAACATGGACGACAATAAAAATTCAGTTGAACTGGATGCATATTAGAATCCGAAAAACAAACCTCGTTCACTTTTTATTAATTTAATTTATTTGTCTGTTTCCCAATGATTAAGTAGTTGCTCATATTAGTTTGTTTCGAATCTCGGATGGGACGTACATACTGTGTTCCAATTTGTTTCTCTCTTTTCTGTAGAGCGAGTAACTTGAGATTAAAAAATTAGTTTTTTTTTAACTTTCGATTCTGAAGAGGGACGTAACATTCAATATACACTGACGAAAAAAAAATCCCAACACCAAGAAGGGGTTGTGTTAGATAAACGACAGTTGGTAGGCAGTGAGGGTACATCTGTAAGATGACGTCTATGCAAATTTCGCGCTCAGCGCATACGTGTGGCGCTAGTAGCGCCTCGGAACATGCAAAGCAAGTTTGCTGTGAATACCCGCTGTAACGTTCGTGAGCGTTAGTTATCGTTGAGATTCGACGTAGTATGTTGATGTTAGTCAAGAATGCCTTTAAGAAGACGAAGAAGCCATTATCAACAGCTCACTGAGTTTGAACGAGGTCGTGTAATAGGGCTACGAGAAGGTGGATCTTCGTTCCGCAATATTGCAGAACGACTTGGCAGGAATGTAGCCACTGTGCATGATTGTTGACAGCGGTGGTCAAGGGAAGGCACTGCCTCAAGAAGACAGGGTTCCGGCCGGCCACATGGCACTACTGAGAGGGAAGACCGCCGTGTACGGCGTATGGCCGTGGCGCATCGTACCGCGTCTGCGGCAGCAATTCAAGCTGCAGTTGCCACCACAGTGACACAACGAACTGTTACAAATCGGTTACTTGAAGAACAGCTCCGAGCCCGGCGCCCTGTAGCGTGCATTCCACTTACTCCAAACCACTGCCATTTGCGACGTCAGTGGTGTCAAGCTAGAGGTCATTGGAGGATGGAGTGGAGATCTGTTGTATTTTCTGATGAAAGCCGGTTCTGCCTGGGTGCCAGTGATGGCCGTGTGTTGGTTAGAAGGAGGCCAGGTGAGCGCCAACCTGTCTGCGGCCGAGGCACACTGGACCTACACCTGGAGTTATGGTTTGGGGAGCAATTTCCTATGACAGCAGGAGCACTCTCGTGGTTATCCCACGCACCCTGACGGCACAGTTGTACGTCGGTCTGGTGATTCAACCTGTTGTGCTGCCATTCATGAACAGCATTACAGGGGGTGTTTTCCAACAGGATAACGCTCGCCCGCATACCGCTGTTGTAACCCAACATGCTCTACAGAGTGTCGACATGTTGCCGTGGCCTGCTAGATCACCAGATCTTTCACCAATCGAGCACGTAAGGGACATCATTGGACGACAACTCCAGCGTCACCCCCAACCAGCATTAACGGTCCTTGTATTGATCGACCAAGTGCAACAGGCATGGAACTCCATCCCACAAACTGACATCCAGCACCTGTACGACACAATGCATGAACGTTTGCGTGCTTGCATTCAACATTCTGGCGGTTACACCGGTTATTAATGTACCAGCATTTCACATTTAAAATGGCTCTTCTCGCGCTTACAATAAACCACTTTTCGAAGGCTGGATGATTGGCCTTCGAAAAGTGTAATGGTCTCTTCGTCGTGTTGCAGAACATATTCCTAGCATACCGGCCATTGCGTCGTTTACCACAAATCGCTACCCATCGTCAACTGCGTATGGCTTAGTGCCGCCCACTGTATCAAATGGTCTTCAGCAACGAGTCCCACTTCTGCTTGGGACACAATGATGGGCGTATACAAGTGTTACAGAGATTTTATACGGGGTTTTAGGATTTCATACACAATCTCAAATTGCAACTTTTATTCCATCTCGTGCTCCACTTCCTTTGTCTCCACAAGCCGTGAGAGAAATTTCTCAGAGTCAGTTCCCCATTAAACACCGGATGCACGGTTATTTACTAAGATGACCAGGGATGCTTATTCTGTGAAATCAAATTTCCCGAAACCAAACCCAAATTTCGTGAAATTAACGTAGATCAATACTTACAAAAAAAAAAAAAAAAAAAAAATCAGAATATATGTGTTACATTTGTAATTTATTTCCCAAGTTCTGATATTTTTTTAAAGAACAGTGGCCTTTATAAAATTTTACTAATTGCAAATTTCCGTGTTTGGCCCTTCAAAGCTATAAATAATACTTATAAAAAGTAAAATACTGAGAAAAATAAAATAAAAAAGCTGCTCAGGAAATCTTTGTCATTGCATTGAAACCAATGACAAAGATTTCAGCTGAATTGATTAGACACAGAATGGACCTTTTTCTCTTCTCCTCTGTGGGGGTAGATTGACAGTCAGATTTCCCAACTCCCAGTGGAATTGAGTTTTGCTTTGGCCACCAACCAAGGGAAAACAGGGAAAGGACGGTGACAGGCCTTACCACTGGCCATAAAAAAAAAAAAAAAAAAAACCGCCGAGAATTCCAGTACAACGCCGCAAATTTCCGTGAAAAAAAAAAAATAATAAAAAAAAACGCAGAAAATTTCCGGAGTACAACGTCAAAGATTTCCGGAATTTCCGGAAAATAAGCACCCCTGGATGACATTTTGTCTATGCGTAGTATTTGCACTTTGTATATGTTGAATGGAGATTAACTCTATCGTGCCTCTTTTGATGCTTTTCAGGTTTCAATTTCAATGGTGCCGACTAATGCCCTCGCAATTTTACTTTGAGGCTTAATATTTACCGAAAGCGGTGTGGATCTCTCTCACGAAGAATTTTCTGATATGTTTAAGGACATTTTCGGGAGACAGGGGAATAGGAGACCAGAAGACAGTTGTCTCTAGGTTTAAGTAGCGAGTGGTCACGAAAAGTACGACGAGGTGATTGCCCCAGGGTAGGCTGGGAAGTCTGAGGTGGACCGGTAGGTCAGGAGATTTCACGACAGCGCGGGATATGAAGGAAAGCAGGACTTAAGAAAAAAGGAATTGGAGTTTTAAGCGAGGGAGTTAGGAAATAAACCACAGCTAACGGACAACCTTTGCAGACAATTAAATGGATAAAAGAATAAAAGTTTCTTAGACATATTTACGATTCGCAAGAATTATTTGTATACAATTTACTATCATCTTCACCTATATAAGACTTAGCAACTCAACCACGCAATGTTGATGAAGTTAACAACAAAAATAATAAAGACAAAAATAACTTGTTAACAATTTCTTTTATCTTCAGTATCCATTTTTCATATGGACTATAACGAAGTAAATTTCTCCGTCATTTTTGGTCTACGCCGGGATTCGAACCCGGGTCCCCTCATTCCGGAATAAGTTGCTCTACCAATTGAGCTACGCGGACGTTTTATTCTGATTCCTATCTGCCTTTATGTCGTGTGCGTCCTTCTGGCAGGTACGTCACATCTCCTGGTACGTTATAGGACAACGCCAGTATACCTACCGCAGGACTTTTCTGTGAAAGTCTTCGTGTTATGGAGTTGCTGTCTTGACCAGTCAGGTCCCCTGATTTCTCCCGAACTGAACACGTTCATGGGGTACAGCAGAATTCATGGCCCATGATTAGAGCCAGCAGCACGGACAACGGCTGTTCTGCGGGAGTAGGTGCACTAGCTTGTTAGAAAATCCCGCAGAAGGCTGGCTATCTGACAGCTGTACGACTTTATGTCGAGACGCTTAGCTAAATGCATCAGGAAACGAAGTGGTTTTACAACACATTGATATGCCTATAACAAGTATCATTTTGTGTCAACGAATGTATTCACTGTCATCTGCAAATTCTATCATGTATTCCTTGCCCCCTGAGGTATTATTAATCTAAGTAACGTATCAGTATTGCTGCCTTCAGAGTGCTGCAGTTTCAAAGTCGCACAGTGCATACTGATATACATAAATTCATTGATGAAGAAAGATAAATTTCTAAAACGTTTGAGTAATAGCTTTATGCCTAAAACCCAAATTACTTGTATTCTGGTAATATATTGTGCCAACGTGTTTTCACGTAGTCCTGTAATACGCTCAAACGCATTTGTTCCATCTGCATTAGTGTACAGTAACAACAGTCTTAATCGTGTCTTATAAATTGCGCCGGTGTTATTCCCCGAAGTTCGCTCTAGACCCTGAAACTGCTTCAAGATGGTGAAAAGTCATCACGGGCACTAACCATATTCACGTGAATAATGGCGGAAAAACAGATTGATTGGATGCGCCCGTCAGTGATGGCTGGCGTATCTAATCAGCTTGTTGGACTCCAACAACTGATATCCAGTGGCTAGATATGAGTCGTTGGTGAGATGAAGTCAGTGAGATGGATGTTTGTAGTGTGGCTCGTGGAAGTGTAGGCGAAGTGTTCCCAAGGGATTCATGCCAGAACTTGCACCGGGTGTTCATACAAGTTCAAACCGTTCGCGCGCCATCTGCAACAGACGGAAGTGCTCGTTGTCTTGCATCATGCCAAACCTCATAAAGTACTGTCCGTGAAAGTTTTTGACCCAAAATAATCCTACTGAGTCCTCCATTTTATTCCCCAAACGTGGTTCCAAGAGACTTTTGGTTGTCTCCTAAGATGAAATCCATCCTCAAAGGAGGCAGATTTGTTGCATCTGATGAAATTCAATAGGTTTTTGAGTAATGTTTAATGCCTTGTTAGAAAATGCATGTAAGCTCGTAATCATCATCATCATCATCGTCAACGATTATCAATCCACTGCTGGATGAAGGGCTCCCCAAGTTTCTTTCACAACGGTCTGTTTTGGGCCAGTCTCCACAATGTTATACCCGCATGCTTTCGAATTTCTTCAACCCATCTTTCATTTCCTTTTAAGACATAATGGCATATTGCTCTTAAAAATTGCACTGTTTCTTCCAAAAGCTCTCCATCCAAGTTTTATACACCGATTAATTTCTTCATCAATGTGATCCTCACTTGATATCTGCTGTTCAAGGTAAATGGTTGTCCATTGATGATCGGTTATCTCCAGGTTTTCCACATCAATCGATAAATCTTTATTTCTTGTAAAAGCATTGTACATCACTTTCGTCTTCTGAAATTTCATTTTTAATCCGGATCACTTCTTTACTCTTGTCAGCAAGTTCCTGGATCATACTCTGCAGCTGATCTCTGAAGGGGTCGTTGCAAAGATTCGGCTATTTGAGGATACAGCACCAATAAATTGGAAAGGGAGTGAGACAAGGGGACACCATATCTCCCAAACTCTTTAATGTCACATTGCAAAATGTCTTTCAATCATTGAACTGGGAAAAGCAAAGGGGTGAAGGTTAATGGAGATTAAGCTCGTAATATCACTACTTAAAACGAAGTATGTTTGCACATTCAGATATGCATTCTAATAAATTTGCTGTATTGCTTTATCGACAGACACACGCCAGCCGGGAGCTTAAAAAAAAAGCGTTTGATACTGCATTGACATGTACTATGATATGTTACCAATGTGAGAACCAAATTTTTTTCAGAATCGGAAATAAAGATTACGAATGACAGAGAAATGCAGCGAGCCGTAATTGAATTCCTGGAAAAAGAGGGATGTGAGGCTCCAGAAATCCACAGAAGACTCCTGGCGGTGTATGGAACTGCTACAATCGATATCAGTAATGTCCGAAGATAAGATGGATGAAGAGGTTTCGAGAGGGGGAAAGTTCAGTGTCGGACAAACAAACGGAGTGGAAGACCCGCAACTGCAGTGACAGATTCCAACAGGCAACGAGTGAAAGACCTCGTCGCCGCCTCGGTGGCGCAGTGGTCTAAGGCGTTGGCCTCTGATCATTCGTCCGTAAGGGGTCCGGGTTCGAATCCCGGTCAGGCATGGATGTTGTGTTTGTCTTACGGCACTGGCTCTCTCCCTTCCCTGGAACCAGTGACCCTAAATTAGGGACGGGCGACTGCTTATAGCCCATTGAGTTGCTCACGGTGGTCGTTAAACCTCCAATCAAAAAAAAAAAAAAAAAAAAAAAAAGACCTCGTCGCAGCTGATCGTCGTGTCACCATCCAGGAGTTGCAACAATAAACAGTGCTCACTATGTGCAGACATTGAAGAAGCTAAAGGAAGCTATCAGAAGAAAAAGACGTAACACTCCACTTCGTAGTGTTGTTTCACACCATGATAGCACACGTCATCTTAATAGAGATTTCACAGACTAATGTTAAAATGGGGTGGACGGTGATGCCCCAACCCCCCTTGAAGTCCTGATTTGGCTCCCTCAGACTTTTTCCTGTTTGCCCCTTTGAAAAACACATTTCGTGGGGAACGTTTCGACGATGTGACAGACGTTGAAGTGTCTGTGAACTCACAGGTGAAACGACGGCCTCAGGAATTTCTCCAAAATGAATTTTACCAATGGGTTCAAAGATGGTGGAAATGTATAGAAAGTGCTGGACAATACTTTGAATAGGCTAGCATAATTAACAATATGTCCAAGTATTTTGCCACCAAGTTTCACATTTGTGTCGCTACAAATGAAAATCTTGATGAGCAACGACGCATTGCTTTCAGGATGCCCTTGTGCATTCGTCAACCGAAGGATTATGGCATGTTTCTCGTTTTTTAGTGATAGCTACAGTATTTATATTTATAGGGTTGAGTTCGATCGCCGCGTGGCAGCAGCCGAGAGGACGTTAGTAGAAGTGAAGGGGCGCCCTATGCACAAAAGCTCTTTTCACCTTTCTCTCGCTCTCTCTAATCAAAGCCCGTCTGAAAATGTCCCCACGCCGATAACCCTTATAGGCATACTTAATTCCGTTTCAATCGATGAGACTGTCGGTCGTTACTGACCCTGCACGCAGGATGGGAAAAGAGGGCGGGGGCAAGCTGGGAACAGAGGCGGTGAGTTATTATGGACTGGAGTTGCAACAGCTTCGCAGATTAAAGCAAACATGGCCGCGCCAGAGGTCAAATTATGCTGTAATTACTCCCTTAACCGCAAGGCCACGAACTAAATATAGAGGACCTGAAAGCCAATGATCGATCATTTTTGGCAGCCAAGAGAGCTACCACATTTCGAAATAATTGGCGTAATTTAACCTTCAAGAAAAGATTTAAGATTCCTGAAAAGAAGAAAAAAAAAAACTATTCAAAGTACTGAAGTTTAGAACATATTGGAGGAAACTTAGAACCTCGTATTTCTGACTAAATGGCGGAGAAGTTACGCGTATAAATATTCATTCGTAGGCATTAAATGCCACTTTACTTCTGTTGTCGATTGGCATAGTATTTTGTTGAGCGAAAAAAAGGAGTAAAATAAGATAAATAACTTAACACCAGTAAAAGCAGTCATGTCTTGTTTTCCGATAAAGAGAAGATACGAACTACATGTAAAAATCTGAGTTTACAATATGGACACAGATATGGTCGTTGTAAACAGGTTTGAGAACCGGGATGGGGGAGGGGGAGGCTGAAGGGTCATCTGGGGTCTCTGTGTTAACCCAGGGGCGTACATAGTTTTTTTTCGGGGAGGGGGCGAAAACTGAAAGTTTTTGAAATACACCAGAGCAAAATTAATGAAAAATAGAATAAAAATCAAAGTTAATGAAAAATAGAATAAAAATCAAAATAAAGTTAATGAAAAATAGAATAAAAATCAAAGCACTTTTTTTAAATGTAGGTTGATGCAGCTTTATTAAACTAGGCCGGTTTTCTATGCATGTCGCATTTAAACTCAAAACATCAAAAATGAAACACTTTTGGTAGAGCCAAGGCCCTATGCCGCCCCCCGCTCTGAATACCCACCCCTGATTCAAGTACAAACTGCATTTTTTCCACGAGTAGAAACGCCAGTTCTGCTTTGTTCTTAATCTCCTTTTGTTAATTTACTTCATTATCGCACGATTATGCCAAAAAAAGTAAAAAACAATTAGAAAAAAATACAAAATATAATACAAAAAGAGGGAGAAAGAGAGCAGAACTTTAAAAAAAATGACATTCTGTGAAATTGCTTGACGGTGGTTGAGCTGCGTGTTCCTTACTACTAGTGTCAAAATAATTCCCAAATAGCGTTTTTTTTTTTTTTAGTTTATTAGTTTACTGATTTGGTCTCTTTTCCGTGACAATGCAAGGCATCGGGGATTTACTGATGTCATACTCCAGTTTTTTCTACTCCTCTTCTTCGGTTCTACTTTTTTCTCCATCTTTAATCGCGTATTCTCCTTCGCTGGTGTTCGGTGATAGCATCTTCTTACCGTGGTCAATAGCCATACCACGTTCCTCTCAAAAATCAGGAGCACCAGAATCCCGCCAAAACCCTTCATTTCTCCACCACAGGCATGTAACAGGGGGAGGGGTGTTTACGTTCCAAGTGGTTGAGACCCTCTAGCCATAGCTACAGTCCTGGTTGTGAATGGAAGTATTAATTCCCATAAGGTTAAACCCGAATTAGCAGATCACATGGTTTTGCCCAAGGTTTACAGATTTTAAATTTCGATCATTTTCATTTAAAGTCAAAGTACTGGATAAGTAAAAATTTAGCCTTCTGATTGGTGTGAATGCAGTTATGTGTGAAAAACGCACACACACGCAAAACAGGAAAAATTGCATTTTCTGCTAAATATTCTGACTCACGTTTTACTTTTGTTAAATCACTAACATAAAAGTGCACATCGTCTGTGATGCAAGTCCTCCTAAAAGTGTACTATTGCTGAAGGTAGGATTGCCGGCTCACTACGTCTCCGAGAATGGTATCAATCCGCACCATGCTAACCATCTCTCTTCCATTTATGAATTTACAGCCTTAACTGGAGCTCATCGGCCTCCCCCCCCCATTCCCCCTCCTCTCTTTCTCCCTGTCGGCTGCTTAAGTGCATACCCTAGCATTTCCCCGATTGTAAATTTATTATCTCTGTGTTGCGAAAGTTGGGAGAAGTCTTCTATCGCTTCCACCCAGTACCCCCTCTCCAAGATACATACATTTCCCAGCTGGACAGTCAGCGGCAGAACGTGCATACCCTCTGCCATTTTGAAGATGTTTCTTAAATGGCAATTTCCCCCATAACCTACTGAGGAAACAAAAATGGATTCCGACAAGTAATTCTGTTGCTTTTCGCTCTGAAATGCTAGGGACTACTTTTCGTAGCAGAGGTAGTTGTTTCGTACCTTTCGCTGTAGTACACTCTTAAGATGACTCGGAGTATAGATCTTACAATTTGAAAAATATATATACTTATTTATTTCATAAAAAAAAGAAGAAAAGGTTATAAGGCTGTTAATTTTAAGACCTCACCTGCAGGAAGCGCATCAAAAGTAATTTTAGGTAATAATGTATCCAAATGGCAACAGTGCCTAGCCTGAAGACGCATGCGCGAATTAGAGTTGCGTTTGTGGCAGTTCAAAATGGCGATTAGGATGGAACGTTGATCTCGTGAGGAGGTACAAGGTGTAATTCGATTTTCGTGAGAAAAATTTCGCCAGCAAATGTCCATCGTTAGCTTAATGTTGAGTACCGGGAATGTAAAAGGGATGTAAAATGTCACGCGAACATTCTGCTGGCGACATTTGGGGCGATAACAGCAGTGTGAGTCCAAACAGTTACTCTACGAAAATCAGAACAGCTAAAATTGAAGAAATGGTTCAGACCGACTGTAGACTGATTGGATGTTTTGATTTTTAAAAGGTCACTTGAAAGGATATTGCTACACCTGACATGAAGTAATTCACCCCGCTGACAGAGTGGTCAGAAGCGCGGGCTTTAAATGGCCGGGCCGAGTTGGGCCCGGGCCAAAGTCCTGGATGAGGTAAATGACATCAATAATCTGCTTCAGTGGTGTACGTCAATCCATCTCCAACTCAACATCTCCAAGTGTCGTCATTTCCTTTTCACGGAGAAGAAACCGAATTCTTTTTTACTACAAAGCAGGCGACTATTCTCTTAGCTGGACAGACGATGATGTTGATGACATGGGAGTCACATTTGACTCTAACTTGAACTTTTTTTTTTTTTTTTTTTTTTGGTTGGAGGTTTAACGACCACCGTGAGCAACTCAATGGGCTATAAGCAGTCGCCCGTCCCTAATTTAGGGTCACTGGTTCCAGGGAAGGAGAGAGCCAGCGCCGTAAGACAAACACAACATCCATGCCTCACCGGGATTCGAACCCGGACTCCTTACGGACGAATGATCAGAGGCCATCGCCTTAGACCACTGAGCCACCGGGGCGGCAACTTGAACTTTAAAAGCCATATCTAAAGGATTGTACGTTCAGCGTATAGAAACTATAACGAAGTAAATTTCTCCGTCATTTTTGGTCTACGCCGGGATTTGAACCCGAGGCCGCTTATTCCGGAACAAGTCGCTCTACCAACTGAACTACGCAGACATTTCATTCTGATTCGTATCTGCCTTTATGTCGTGTGCGTCCTGCTGGCAGGTACGTCACATCTCCTGGTACGTTACATCATCTCCCCCTTATTTTTTTTTTTTTTTTTTCCGAAGTGCTGGAGAAAGGATTCTCTTATTTTTCCTATCTCGCGGTGTGGAAACAACATCACACCAATGCGAGATTTTGAACGGTCGGGTCATCCGGATAGTTCGGGCGCCATTATAACGAAGTAAATTTCTCCGTCATTTTTGGTCTACGCCGGAATTTGAACCCGAGGCCGCTTATTCCGCAACAAGTCGCTCTACCAACTGAGCTACGCAGACGTTTCGTTCTGATTCCTATCTGCCTTTATGTCGTGTGCGTCCTGCTGGCAGGTACGTCACATCTCCTGGTACGTTACAAAACTTTGGATTAATAATGCAAAATTTCAAGAATTTTTCCTATCCTCAGACGCAGTCCCGGTCGCGCAGTGGTCTAAGCGGTGGCTTCTTATCATTCGTCCAAAAGGGGTCCGGGTTCGAATCCCGGTGAGGTATGGATGTTTGTCTTTCGGCACTGGCTCTCAATGTGTTACTTGTCCAACACTGGCTCTCTGTGTACATTGGTCACTTAGCATACTGTGAAAACCATGCTTGGTGTGTACTTGTTCACAATGTGTTACTTGATCAACAGTGGCTATATCTGCGTAAATCGATCATTTGGCATGCTGTAAACAATGTATGATATGTACTTGTTGATGTGAAATATCTGTATTATGTTTATGTCTGCCTACTTGTCATGTCTCTGTACCACCAAGTCCAATAAATCATTTTGGCGCGATGGTCTCTGATCATTCGTCCGAAATGAGGCATGGATGTTGTGTTTGTCTTACGGCACTGGTTCTCTCCCTTCCCTGCAACCAGTGATCCTAGATCAGGCACAGGCGACTGCTTATAGCCCATTAAGTTGCTCACGGTGGTCGTTAAATTGCCAATAAAAAAGAATCATTTAAAAATATATATATATCCTCAGATGCTTATTGGCATTTTTGAGACTACTGTCAGATTTTTTTAGATTGGAGGTTTAACGACCACCGTGAGCAACTTATTGGGCTGTAAGCAGTCGCCCGTCCCTAATTTAGGGCAACTGGTTCCAGGGAAGGTAGAGAGTCAGGGCCGTAAGACAAACACAACACCCATGCCTCACGGGATACGAACCCGGACTCATCTCGGACGAATGGCCACAAGCCATCTCTTAGACCTGTGCGCAACCGGGCGGGCGGGCAGATCTTCATTAGAGTATGCTGCGTTCATTTGAAGCCCTAACCTCGTAACGCCAATAAATGAAATTCAGAAAGTGGAAAAAAGATTTCTACGACACCTTTTCCACAGATTTAGTGATCGCGGATATCCCAACTGCTGGCCTTCTGACATTCGTCAAGTTGATCTCTCTACATTCGAGCAGGAAGGCTTTCCAACTTAAGTTTCTGTACCGTATCATCAATGGAGAGATTGATGATATTCAAATTGTAAACCTGTTAAGTTTCCGAGTGCCACGTTCACCAAGGACAAAATGTGAAGTATTTGCAGTGCCATTCTGCAAGTCTGATGCTGGGAAAATTCTCCGTTAAGGAAAATGTATAGACTTCACAACTCACTTGAACAATGTCGGGGTATTTTTAATGTTAAGTTATAATTTTTTTCGTAAAGCATGATTGTAATTATCATTTTTACTGCGCTATGATGTTATAGCAATTCCTATAACTAGATCTACCGTCCGTAAGAATGTGCTTACAAAATAAACCTCATAGGTGGTAGGTACACTTGCCCCCTGAGGCGTTGTCTTCTGTCCCCCTTTCAGGAACCACTGGCCCTAAACCAGGATGGGCAACAATTCACAGTCTTAAATACTGACGATGATCATAAAGTGTTGTAAAAAAAAAAAAAAAAAAAACGCTATGAAGAAGTGAGAATTTTTCGCGCTGTAGCGACATTGTGTCGTGCCTGCCGTGCAGGACGCACACTACATAACGGCAGATAGCAGCGACAACGAACGTCCGCGTAGCTCAATTGGTAGAGTGACTTATTGCAGAATGAGGGGACCCGGGTTCGAGCCCGGCGGCGTGGACAAAAATGACGGAGAAATTTACTTCGTTATAATGGCGCCCGAACTTCCCGGATGACTCGCCCGTTCAAGATCTCGCAATGGTGTGATGTTCTTTCCACACCGCGAGATAAGAAAAATAAGAGAATCCCTTCTTCAGCGCTTCGAAAAATAAATGTGTGACGTTGCATTCCACACACCAGATTGACTGGGAGTTCTCGAGTGCACGTTCTACAGCGGATGGCTGCCTGCGACGATTCATGGTCACGGCTGATCCGTGGGCCATGCCCCCGGCCCTCTTTCGTTGGGGGTGACGTGCCTGTTTTGCAGGACGCACACGACATAAAGGCAGATAGCAGCGACACGAACGTCCGCGTAGCTCAATTGGTAGAGTGACTTATTCTGGAATGAGGGGACCCGGGTTCGAGCCCCGGCGTGGACAAAAATGACGGAGAAATTTACTTCGTTATAACAGGACAAGAATTTTATGCAATGGGAATAAACCAACTCATACAACGCAGTGGTAAATGCCTGTATGCTTTGGATTTTAACGGGTGAAAAATAGAGTTAGAATGAACCTTTTATTTTGAATCAGGTCTTTTGGAAAGAGTTGCCACGGTCAACTCGCCCACGATGCCTACAGACCAGTCCGCTCGCAACGCCATTCGTACGAGTTGAAGGGCGGCTCAGACACCTCATACACGCCCTAATCGGTTGAGCTACAGTCGTTGCTACTCGTGTGAGAGTGACAACATGTTAGGAAGGAGTGAGTTGCGGGTGATTCTGTTTCATGCGTTCATATTGGGTCGTAATGCGGCACAAACCAACTGCAATGTTGTCGAGGCATGCGGCGAGGATTCTGTTCGCCTCCTCGCCGCATGCCTTGACCACATTAGGCTAGCGAAATTATGCCTCGACCTGTTTTGGCTAGTGAAATCATCTCGTTAAACAGCAAAGCAATTTTCATCCCATGTGACAAATTATTATTATTATGACTACTTATTTTGATCAGTAACGTCTTTGTTTCGAAGTAGATGTATGATGACACTTAATGATCGTCTTTCTTACCTGGTGCTCCTGCTAGTTGAACTGATGGACAGCTGTCGTGCGATGAAGATGTGGCTGTGAGCGTTGCGTCCAAGGGATACGTGGGAAAACCAGATCCCTGAAAACTCGATGCGGTTGTTAGATACGGAGCATAATGATGAGCGTACGTACCCCAGTGTGGATCAGCTCCGGTTAAATGGATTGCATCTGTTAGGAAGTGAAGAGAAAAACAAAATGTAATCAGTATGGTTTAGTTGGTATGATATATATATATTATATTTTAATTTTATACCTAGGTTGTCCCAGAAGTAAGGTACACCTTTTTTCGCTACAGAGTAGCCGCGTGCGTTTCAAGTCGATCACGTGATTTTTATCGGAGAAGAACAGACTACTGTGCCGCGATGTTTCTAGTCTGACAACAGTACTTTTTGTGCTACGGGAGTATAAAAATTGCATGCTGCACACAGAATAGGAGATGTGTTATGTGACGTACTACAAGAGGTAAAGCAGTGTCAAGACGACAAATCTGCAGCGATACATTCCATCCGTGTAGCTTAGTTGGGAGAGCAACTCACTCCGGAGTGACGGGGCGAGAGTTCGATCTCCGTCACGGACATAATTCCTGTTTTCGCGGTTATTCATTTTTCAAACTTTATACCCCACTGAAATTCTCACAGGGATTAGAACTGCTCACGGCCCAAAACATTTGCCGAAAAAAATATAGGAGCTCGCGATTCAAACGAGGCAAGAAAGCGTATCTTATGAATCTAAAGGACTGAAGATCTCTTCGCTCATGCCAGTGGTCATCTCTTCATGTGAAAATTTGCTTGTCTGAGGTAGAATACTGAAAATTCGTGGCTCAACTGGGCATTTAAAGGAAAGGTGTGGTCTTACTTGTTCACGAACAATTGAATTTTCGAAAACACTATGTTCAATGGGTAGCAAAGTGTTTGACAGACGACCATGAGCATGGGAATTTCTCTTGAGAATTTGTGTCGCCTTCAGACTGAAGAAAATTTCCTCCAGATTCTCGTGACAAGTGACGAAACGTGGGAGTGCTGCAAAGAGATTGCTGCCTCGGTGACCGAGTGGTCTGAGGCTTTGGCTACTGAATTTCCGTCCGAGATGCGTCCTATTTCACGCGTCTGGTGAGGCATGGGTGGCGGGTTTGTATAATGGCTCTGGCTCCGTACATTCCCAGGTAGCATAGCCTTACAATTTAACCTGGGTCCAACACTGAGCCACCGTCTCCTATTCTAAAAGACGGTGGCTCAGCGTTGGGCCTACATTAAATTGCACGGCTGTGTTGCCAGGGCTCTCTGACACCAGTGGCATTAAATTAGGGACGAACGACCTCGCTTATAGACCTCAAAATTGCCTAAGGTGGTTTACACTCCCTCGATATCCAAAACGAAATATAGGGAGATTCCATGATGTGAAATCTATTTTTTTTTATAGATCTGAAAATCTTTTTTTTTTCTTTTTTGCATCCTTGGTTGCAAAAAAGAAAAAAAAAATGGCATAGCGAACTATTTCCTCAGATAAAATCCTGACGACAGTACTTTGAGATTGCCAAGGCATTTTTCTTGTTGAATTTTTATGGCGTCGGCATACCGTAAACGCAGACCAAAAAAATTATAGGTCGTAAAGTCGGTCACAACATTTCTGCAACCAAAATGTGCGACCTTCATCGAGATGGAATATCTCTGTTCATACACCGGTGGGATAAATGCTTGAATTTGCACGGCCACTATGTGGAGAAGTAGTTTTTAACTATTAAGCAATAATTGTAGAAGTTCCGTGTCAAAATGCTAGTTATGCGGATTTCGCTTGGTGAGAGTACCTTTCTTTTGGGACAACTCTAATAAATAATATGAAAATGAACATTGAAATTCTTTTGAATCACTTGAATCTCAAAAATAAGAATAAGAGATAGTATGGGAGAGAAAAGACATTTTCTCCCTCCCGCCATCTTTAGAATTGAAATCTTTTATTTAAAATGCGTAATATTTCAGTCTATCTTCCCACCGAGCATATAGTCTTTCCTGATAGATAGATCTGAAAATCTATCTTCCCACCGAGCATACAGTCTTTCCTGCTTTATTTAAAGACAAACACATTCGACCTTCTTTAGAGCCTATTATCCAAAGAATCTTTCTGAATTTTCAGTTCTTTTATTTAAAACAGACTACCAGCGATACTTTTCAAACTTTATTCCTTCAATCTCAGTAAGTTCTTTTTATTATAAAATTAAGTGTACCAAAGCTTGGAAGAGGGAGTCTGTTGTTTCTTCAATATATCTCAGTTCTCTTACTAAAAATTAATTATTTCAAAGCCTAAAGCCTGCCTTACACTTTTCTTCTTTTTCTATCTCTCTCCTGTCTGCTCTTTTACCTTAAGTAAATTTTAAGTAATTAATTACCTCTTATATAATACATGTTTCCCAGCTCATCCGTCTATCTTTTCCTCGACATCTTTCAGAGTTTTTCCTTCGATGCATCTCTGTTCTGTTATTTAAAATTCCAGAGCCACGTAGTCTGTTGATCTCTCCCATCATTTCAAAACTACCTCTATTGTTCTTCAGAGCCTTATCTTTTTCTTTCGTTCTATTTCGATCTATATTTTGGTCTTTAACTCTCACCCTATCAATTGCTCTCCCTCTCTCTCTCTCCTTAAGGGGTTGGCCTGTACGAGCCCGGATAGTCTACGTCTACACCGGCCATTAATGGCGTACGGTCGACCACCCGTAACTTACTGAGATTTGGTACTTTCGTCCATGGTATACGCACAGTACAGCCTTGCTTCGGTTGCCCGCGGGGACCCTAATGTTGTTTCCACTTGGGCGATATAATGACCAATCTGTCTTGCGCCGGCAATGTGTCCACGATCAAAGTCGCTCAGATCACCACGTTTACACTTGTTCGTCGATTGTGATACACTGTTGGGAAGATCAGATCATATCTAGAGGATTTTAGGAAGGAAGTGTATTACTCCAGGTCTTAAACAACCCTTAGAAATAGGAAGCTAGGAGATTTGGGCTAGAGTGCCTGATATGAAAGTGACACGGAAGCTAGGTGGAAAGGGACAGGAAGACGCCCTTATTTATTACTGGGGGGACAGTACCCAGGGCCCCACGGCTTAACGTGCCCATCAGATGCACGGCGGATATTTAGTTGTTCGAGCGTTCGTACCTTCCTGGGATCGAACTCGAGGTCTTCTCCGTGGCAGTCGCGAACGTTGACCACTAGGCCACCCGCGGCCTCACTGTTGGGAAGCCCTGTTGTCCGGCTACTTATCGCTTGCATTAGGTTTGGCGGGGGATGCCCACGTGAGCTGCCCATCACCCATATCTCTAATGCTTTGCCTACTGAGTGCATTATAACTTAGTTATTTAAACCAAAAGCCGATAAATTACTTTCAATGAGTTTTATGGAAAAATAGAAAAACAGGGTGCTATGATTATTTCCCCTACAGAATAATAATAATAACACATTTCAGCCGGGTGGACTCTCCTTGCTTCAAAAAAATACAAGTAAGCTCAGTTCTGATTGAGTCGTAACTTTTGAACGTAGCACTACGACTTGCAGATCGGAGAGTTAAAATGAGCTAGTCGAGTACGGTTTCGAAGCGTTTATTTAATTTGTTATAGCCAACACAGGTCTATATGAAAAGTAGCTTACATAATTTTTACGAATAATGTTGGATAAATTGCGAACACAAAGCAAATCGATACACAAATTACCCAACGTGATGCTCTATCTTCTTGGGCTCCTTACATTTCTTATAACTTGCTCTTGCCTCTCGTTTTGATTTTCTCCACTTTTGTTTGCGTTCATTCTGTGAATTCCGCGGCATTGTCGAAATTGTTAACCCGTTCACACATAAATAATTTTTAAAAACTTTAGTTTAAACAACTGCAATATGTTCTTTATATATATTTGAGTAGATCTCGTCGAGAGCTTTAAAACGATACCACGCACAGTCGTTTTGCACTCACGGTTGTCCAGATAAACAGCGACATTGTCAAGAGTGTTCACCGGTTCACAAAAAAAAAAAAAAAAAAAAAAAATTAAAATGTTAAGTTCAAACCACTACGAAATGCTCTTCATATATTTGAATAGATCCCGTCGAGAGCTTTATAATGATATCACGCACAGTCGTGTTGCGCTCACGGTTGCCAACATAGACTGAGACAAACGCGGCGGTACACCCAGGAATATTGCATCATTTCCCCCGCGCACACGGAACGAGGGGAGCGTCGCGCGCACGATGTATTGCGCAGTACTCGAGTTGGACTCCATGCTGTTAACGAATATGCTAACACGATTAGTGTGCGGCACGTAGTGAACTAGACCAAGTGAACGCGGACAAAGTGAACTGTGGACGAAATGAACTGGATCAAGTGAACGTAGACGAAATGAATGTGGTCAAAGTGAACGGCGGACGAAATGAACACCGGATGAACTGAACCGTTAACGAAATGAACTGGGCCGAGTGAACGTAAACGAAATGAACGCGGACAAAGTGAACCATGGACGAAATGAACTGGACCAAGCGAACGTGGACGAAATGAACGCGGATAAAGTGATCCGTCGCCGAGAAAGTTGACAACAACGATGATAATATTATAGTAAATACTGCACAAGGTAAATACAAAGCTGTTACCTGCTTTGAATTTACATTTTCAATACATAAACGTGCTTTTGACTGAATTCATGAGTTTCTATCAGGAAATACGTGTCTGAAAAGTCACTTTCCGATTCTTCATGAGTTCTCAACACACATCTCAGAAAGTCACCGTACTTTCCTTCCGAGTTCTCTCTCTCTCTCTCTCTTTCTTTTTTTATTTTTTTTTTTTATTTTACCCTCTGCTCTAAGCAGCTCCACTGGCATTCAAGCTTGTCTTTTCCCTTTTTCAGCTTACGAAGAGATTTATCCCATTTAGTATCTTCACAGGCAGAATAATTGAAATAGCATCAAAGATGGGATAAAAGGAAACATTAAAATGCACCAACTAAAGTTTATGGTTGCAATAAAAGCGAGGGAGGAACGCCGAAACAAAGTCGTTAAATCAAAGGAGAGGTCCCTCTTTGTTGCGGTTCCGCGGAGAAAAAAGAATCTTAGACGATACTTTGATCCTGTTACAGTCCGAATTTCTAATCAGTATGGAAGTTTTATGTCTAATTTTTGCTGAAATATAAACCCGCAGTATCACTCAGGAACGGCTCTAAGTAAAGAAATCTTCGGAGTTAGTGGTCACAGTCATGTGCGTATCGATCCGCTTCAGGATTAGCCTGTGCTTTCATTTTTCTTCCTCTTCTACTTGTTCTTGCTACCAACATGGGCACACGCGAACTTTCTCCCTTCGCCAAAAGTCACACGCCTTTACACTAAGATATACAAGACTTTTACACTACACTAAACTCATATGTCGTTAAAATTTTATAATGGGAATTATGAAATAATCACTGAGAAATATCTGGTGGCATCTGTTTCGCGAGTGTTTAAGGCAATTTGTGTTATAGGAACTGAGGAAACCTTTCAACTATTGATGCTGATTTGTCGGTAATCAACGGGCATGACCAATTTTACTATCCTAAAACTCATGCAACAAGCAGGATTATAATATATCAGACAATAAAACTCTTTTGTGTTACCGACTTCGGGGAGGAGGGGGGGGGGTATTTCGTGGCTTGCTCAGGGCGCAGAAATTCTTGTTACACGCCTCTGCTCACCAACTCTGCAATACGCGTTTTTGTATAGAGACATTGCCTTTGAAAATAATATGTTTTGCAATTTCTTTTTTTCAGGTTGTTTTCAAGTAACATGTGTCGTGTGAATGTGAACTTACCTTGGGCAGCACCAGATCCTATCCTCCTGGGTAAATCTAGAGCCCACTGTTCTGCTGTTTTCCGTCTTAGGTGCTCCCATTCCCGAAGAGGATCTGCCAGCCGAGGATCAAGGAATGGCGGACGCTGACCGAAAGCGCTTGCAAATGCCCTAAGTTGCTGCTGCTGTCCTAGAGGAAGAGCAGAAATGATCAATTAATACGGTTAATTAATTAAAATAACAATTTCAGAAAACTAAACTTTTGAGAGAAGGAATTCGTTCTTAATGAGAAAAAAAAGAAAGATATGCAGAGCAAATTAAAACCATCTTCCTGGGTAATTTTTAAATATGAAAAATCTTACAAAGATGTCAAGGTTATTTTGTACATTTATGACGAAAAGCTAAGGGAAATATTTACTCAAAAAGTGCTTGTTCAGCTCCCCTTCTATGTCATCAGACAACAAACACTGATGCGCTCACGTTACTCTAACCCTTGAGGATAGAAGAATCACTGTATTCAATAAAGAAACTTGAAATGAATTAAAAGCCTCTACTTCTGCTGTTGGTGGTCACAAAACTCCCCAACTCCACAGTGGGCACCAATCTAGAATGAAAAAATGCTAAAAAAACAACAAGTGAAACAATAAACAACGATATATTCCCACCACCAATCTTCTTACTACAACCTCAATGTGACAGACCTGAAAAGTTCTTTCACGAATTACGTCCCGTCTCCAAACCGCAATGACCATAAAAAAAAAAAAAAGACAAAACAATGCTATCGGATGGTCTAAAATGTCTTCATTTTGTGTAATTGCGTTTCGCACAACACAGGCAGCCCTTTCTATTCAACTAGACCCCAATAAGAGGTAAGAGAAAGATCTACGAATATTTAAAAAGAAGGAATATATAGAAATAATATGTGTGAGGCATTTGCGAGTGCGGCAGCCACTTTTTTTTTACTTTTGTTAGAAGACAAAAGTAAAAAAAAAAAAAGATAAATTATTTCAGTTCTTCTTTCCTAGTAAAGCTTGTTATTATCGCTACTGTGGCTACATTTGTTAATTTTGGAATAGGGAATATCATTAAAAAAAATTAAAAGTTTCCAAGCTTTCGCACATCAACCAGATGGCTTTTCCAAGGAAGGTAGACAGCAAACCTGCACAAGAACGGTTCAACAATTTGTACGCTGTGACTTGACTGGACAATAAACGACTAGATGCAAATGTAATTATTCATTCCAAAACGGTATCATGTTGGTCGGGCACGCATTGTTCTGAGAGGAAAACAAAAGGAATTTTTTGGCAAGGCCTAGTAAAATTGCAAGCTTATGCTCACGCTGCACTTCCGGTGATTGCTTTGTGACGTCACTGTCCTAATCGTCATCGTAAGACCCCTAATCGCCACGTTTCTTTGTATCTGCACCAAGCGTGTCGAAAATTTATTCGTAAACCAGCAGGGATAACCTTCATAAATCCTATCAGCTTTTTTAATGCATAATGTTTTCAATTTTTAATTTAAAAATTGAGAACGTTACCGAGATGCTTTTATTATTCCTCATGAAGAAATTCTTTATTATATGACAATAATATGTCCTGTTGTGCGTTCCCCTTTAAATTTATATAAAAACAGCAAAAATTTCCCTTGTTGCTAAATTAACAGTTAAAAGTATAACCGTTTTCCCGCCCTTCACGTAACAATAATGTGCGTGAGGTATTTTTGAAATTTCCGTTACTAAAATATTCACATGACTGTGAATTTTTTCTGTATTCAATGTAAATGTGCTTTTGCATAAGCCTTTTTCCTGTGTTTTTTATAAATTGTTGAGAAGGCATCTTCCTCCATAGCTATAGTTGGGATCCACGATTCACCTAAATATACATGTAATTTGTGACTACAGAACTTTACCACAATAAAAGGTTTATTATACATCGACTATAGTTTCGCAGAGCGTTTGGCTCGGCATCATCAGAACGAAGGGAGCGTAAACATTCAAATCATTGTGACATCAGCAGAGTTCCGACGGTCACGGTTTTACGTGGGTTGTTGCTTGAAAGAAATGGAGTCGACGTCATATACCGGAACTCTTCACGGCTTGTCAACTCCATTTCTTTCACGCGCGTGGAAACAACTCACGAAAAACAGTGACCGTCAGAACTCTGATGATGTCACAATGATTTGAATGTTTACGCTTATTTAGCCTGATGATGCCGAGCCAAACGCTCTGCGGAACTATAGTCGATGTATAATAATTATTGTGGTAAACGTTGGTATTTTCATTCTACCATGATTCATCTGTTAGGATGGTGATGCCACTCAGTGACGTCACGATTATTCGTCTGCTAGGAAGACGGGATGTGCAAATCTTACTGGCTTGGAGAAATTGCATGGTTAAATGTCGCCGTAATGGTCATACACGTGATACCACTGCATTTCGTTTTAGGTATGATCTCACGATGATATTTGGCATGGCCTCGCGAAATGATGTGGTTAAATGTCGCCTCTAACGTCATGTCAACGCATTAAGGGCCTATTATTTGTCGAAGAAAGATGGCAGCCACGTATTTTTCATCGCTGTTCGGTTGCAACAGTTATTCTTGTCCATAGCAAACTGAAAACAAAGACTTCCCAATATAAGAGCGACCAAGAAAAGAAAGAAAGAAAGAAAGAAAGACGCTCAGCAAAAGAAAGAGACCACCAAAGTTTGTTTGAGGGCCGCGGGCTGCCTCTGTTTCAAGCGGCTTAAGAGCTGCTGCAAAGAAAAGCGGAAGAGAACGAAAGATGGATAATCTTCCGAAAGGGAGGCGCTAGAGGAGGAGGCCCTCGTGGATCGAGGCAAAAGAAGACGAGGATGGAGTTGAGAGAATCATTTCCGCTCCGTCTCCCATGCGGTGAGACCATCTATCAAGCCTTCTTCTACACTCTGTGTTCGAAAAGTAAAGCAAATAAATCCCTCGGTGATAGAAGATTATGGTTTTGCGGTGGATGGAAGAAAACCATTCAGCCACACCTTCAGTCGCCCTCCCTATCTCTCTCTTTTCCTCCCGTTTGGGAGAGAGAAAGAGAGAGAGAGAGAGGGACACATCTGAGGATGTATGGTGTGATGACCTGAGCTTTCTGTTATTGTGTCGCATTTATCTGTTCCTTTGTTCAATGTCTGTTTCCTGTTCCGTCCTATTATGCGGAGCTTCATGCCTTGTTCGTGAAATGAACTGGGCACACGTGTATCTTCAGCGCACGCCTTTTTTGAAAGAGGGTAGGGAGGTAAAGGCATCCAGGGGAAGAAAAAGAAGAAGAGGGGAATGTCTGCCGAATCTCTTCTAGTGGTACCTGCATAGCATAATGAGATATTTGCATCCAGGAGAAAGAGTTATTACACCTAGGAAATTGCTCCTCGAAAGGGTTTGACCTCAGGGTATTTTAGGGGTGTTTTTAAAGAAAGAGAGGGTCTTTCCCACGGTAGTCCGTGCAACGAACTATCTGAAGTTTCCCGGCAAATAATATAATACAATACAAAGGAAAAAAACCTGTGCGAGATTGAAGGAAACAGTAGGATTTCTTTGTTCATGTTACACCTTATCCGGCCTATAAGATGATTAATTCTTTCCTAAGTAGAACTAGACAAGAATAGAAGCCGACACACCCACTGAAAAAAATAATGGACATATATCCCAATTTCCGCAAGTAATCGAGAATCAATCATGCATCGGCTTGTTATGCTTCCGAGACATATGAGAGCAATCGTATGAGAAATAACAGATTGTGATAATCCGTACGATCCACGTGCCCTGCGATTGGGCCTCCATTAATATAAACCGATGAGCCATTACATTATGACCACCCCCTAGCCTAGAGAAATGAGCACTCTTGAAGGCCAAACAGTGGCGCAGGAGATGATCAAATGATCATATGTAGAAGATTTTAGGAAGGGAGTGTCTGACCCCAGGTCTTAAACAACCCTTAGAAATAGGAAGCTAGGATATTTGGGCTGGAATGCCCGATAGGAAAGTGACACGGAAGCGAAGTAGAAAGGGGAAGGAAGACGCCCTTATTTATTACCGGGGGCCAGTACCCGGGGTCCGACAGCTTAACGTGCCCATCCGACGCACGGCGGATATTTAGTGGATCGAGCGTTCGTACCTGCCTGGGATCGAACCTGAGGTCCTTTCCGTGGCAGTCACGAACGTTGCCCACTAGGCTACCCGGGGCCCAGTGGCGCAGGAGAAGTTCACAGAGAAGTACCTGTGAACTTCTCCATAATGAGATATTTACAACCCGAAGACTTGCTTTCGGTTAGTAGAGTGTTCGGAGGGAGAATGGGAAAAGCTGCCGATTTATCGAAGTTTGATAAAGGACAAATTGTGATGACTCGGCACCTCGGAAACGGCGCGGCTTGAGGGTTGGGTCACGTGCCACTGTAGTGAGTGCGTATCAAAAGCGGTGCACAGATGGCCAACGGACAAACTGTTGTCCAGCCGTGTGTCGTCCGCTGCTCATTGATGCCAGAGGGGAGCGGAGACTGTTGCGCATTGTTCGCAGCGATCGCAGTGACACAGTGCGACAAATCACCCGCAGCTACAAGAGTGGTGATCAGGGCAATGTGTCACAGCACACAGTTCATCACAGCCTTCTGCGCATGGGCCAGCCTACCTATAGACCCAGCCGGGTCCCCATTTGCGCCATCGCCAACAACGCATGAAATGGGCCCAAGATCACCGAGATTGAACTGTGGGCGAGTGGAAGAAAGTGGCCTGGTCTGACGAATCAAGTTTCCTGGTGCATCACGTAAAAGGCCGAGCGCGAATACGCCATTACCAACGGAGGCTATGGCACCTAGATGCACCATTGAGCGGAAACAGGCCAGCGGCGGCGGTGTTATGCTATGGGCGATGTTTTCTTGGGACACTTTAGACCCCATTATCCCTATAGCACAATCCCTGACAGCTGTCAGGTATCTGAACATTGTTACGGACCAAGTTCACCCATTCATGGCAACTGCGTTCCCTGCAGGTGATGACCATTACCAACAGGATAATACGCCATGTCACGCTCTAGAATCGTCAAAGAGTGGTTCGAGGAACATGCTGGTGACTTTCTGTTAATGCCCTGGCCTCCAAATTCACCTGACATGAATCCAATCGAACATTTGTGGTTCGACATCGAAAAGCGGGTTTGCGCTACATCACCATCACCCCGAAATGTACGGGAACCGGAGGACCTGCTGTTGACATTACGGTACCAGATACCCCAGGATACCTATCGCCACCTCATCGAAGCGATGCCTCTACGAGTGGCCACTGTTTTACGGGCTAAAGGGTGTCCTACAGCTTAACAGGAAGGTGGTCATAATGAAATGACTCATCGGCGTATTCCTGTGCGAGGGCATCACAGGAAGCAAAGTGACTGTATTTGGAAATTCCTCAACTGTGGTCTCAGTGTATGATAGCCAGTGGTGTAGCGTAGGCCGCATTAAGAAGTTCAGCAGAAAAATGAGCAATCAGAAATAAAGTCATCGAAGAAATCTTTGTAGTACTTTCCAAGATCAGAAATCATGTGGTCAGATTTCCAGAGGAGAGCAAGTGCCCCCTTTTAGCCCGTTCCTATGGGAGCCCATGATAACACTTAAATCATTTCCCGGATAAAATTCACCCTTACTTAGAACAGGCACCATACTAATTTCCTTTTCAGGTATTCATTGCACAGGGCAGTCTGGAGAAGATTTACTTTTTCTTCTTAAAACCATAAGAGATGAGGATGTCATCGCCAGACATAATTTTAACTAGTGTCCTGACTTCAGGTCTGGTGAACTGAGCCGCAATCCCAGTTCCCATTCTTTCTGTGTTCTGCAGGAGTAGGATCCTCTATGGGTTTCCGAAATCATGAGGTCAGCTAAATAACAAAATTTTCCTTCAGCAATCGATCTCTGCCATTTGGCCTTAATTGCTATAATTAATACATAGCCAGTGCCGTTAATGCCCACCAGATGGAGACGTCTCAGTAGCTGAGCCCATCTTACGGATTTATGATGTCAGAAGCTGACAGTAAAACACATTCACTGACCGAGTGGGTCCATGTACTCAAGGCGGAATGGAGGAACATTCACCATTCCTCCTAAAGTGCATCGACCAATTGGTAAACTGTCCATGAAGCTCGCCGTACTCCATGGACTTGGGGACAGTTTACCTCAACGGGTGCCTGCTGTAATCTCTGCAAATGGAGAACCTTCCGGCTACTGATGTAAACACAGTACTGTTTATTTACAGTGTACAATCACTTTTGTCTACATAATGTACGTCACAATCTACGATTCATAACAGATTACACAAGGTGTGCTTGTCAATTAATTCACTATTTGGTTTAACAGCTGCAATTATAAGCGCTATTTATATTGAGTCCATTAATAAAGAATTAAGAAACCCAATGATGTAATGCAATAAAAATAAGAATATACAGTTTGCATATTAAAAGTTAGACCCGGGCAGACGCCGTGCATCATTCAACCAGTATTATAATAAAATTATTTAAGTTATATAATGACTCTTTACGAGTTAAGGAAGCAGCACAAAACAATTATACTCTGTCGAACGGGCAACATAAGTTGTATACACAAAAAAGGAAATCTCACTTGTATTTTTTTTCTTTCTTTCCTTTCTTTTTTTCTTTTTTGCAATACTTTCACCCAAGTTGTAAACTTGATGACAATCCTGGGTTTCTAAAGACGATGGGCATTTGAATGCTTGTCGTCCCAGTGGCGATTTGGTTCTGGGTTCGAATCCCAGTGAGGCATGGTTGTTGTGTTTGTCTCACGCAGTAGCGCGCCCAGAAATTTCCCCGAGGGGGTGCCCCCCGGAAATTTTCCCAAAGGTGGGGGTTACCCCTGTAAAGTTACCAGGAAAACAGTCAGGTGCTATAACAATTAAGAAGGAAGTTGACTTTTGTACATTTATTCTTATCCAGTTAATAGTAATGCTGCAGTACAAGAATTTTAAATGATTAGAGGAAGCAGTACATGAAATTCTTCTTCTGGTTAGATTTTTCAAAATTTATTTAACAGAACTACTCCCTTATCATTATTGTATGTTATAATTATACGGTACATGATTAAGAAGTATATGCAGATCGCGTATCGTGACTTTTTGTTTCAAACTTCGACGTAATAGCCCCAATGGCCACCCCTGTCCAAAAGAAGGGCCGCGAGCCCCAATGGCCACCCCCGCGGGTGTGCCACTGATAGTCTCACGGCACTGGCTTTCTCCCTTCAATGGAACCAGTGGCCCTAAATTAGGGACGGGCGACAGCTTATAGCCCACTGAGTTGTAAAAACTACAAACTTAACTCTTCGAGCTACATTCCTGTAATTACTACATGTTCTTGTGATGAACATAAAGAAACAGTTCACTATGATAAGAATTACAACCATATTATCACCGGAAACTTGAGTTTTGTTGAAAATGAAAAGCTTAGGAATTTATTAGAGTATGGCTCTAAATTCAGACCTTCCTTCACAATTTCCAAAGAAAGGATTCTTGAGAGCTTCACTCAAGATGTTAATAGGTACATCGTAAAAACCAGTTTAACGTACAATCAGCCTATTGAGGCCTTCGCAGAATGGAAATATAATATAATCAATAGCTTCACCGGTGAGTTGGCAGGTCTGGACTTTTGTTTCGACAGAAATCTCTTTTTCTCTGGAGAAGCTAAAAGGTCACTCTCCAAACTACAAGACCAATTTATTTTTACCACTACGGATAAAGCTAGCAATAATTTTGCAATTATCTGTAAGAAGTTCTATTTTGAATTGTTAACTATGGAACTCAATAATAGAGTAACATACGAGCCCGTAAGTTATTCTACCAAGCAGTTAGAAAATCGGTTTAAGGCATTCTTCAAGAAACTTAAAATTCCACAAACTAGAAGATATGAGCCTGAATTTCCATTTCTTTTTTGCAACGGTTAAGTTTCATAAGGATCCTGTGAAGTTCAGGTTCATAGCTAGTGGAGTAAGGAGTCATAAAAAGAAAATAGATCTTGCTTTTGAAGATGTCTTAAAGAAGGTTTTGAAACACATTAGAAACTGTTCTAACTTGATGTACAGAGATTTTTGGATAATTAATAATAATGCAGAAGTAATTTCTACTATTCTCAAAGTTTGTCCCCTAGATATTAATAGTTATGATTTTGAAAACCTATATACTAATCTGCCTCTATCAGATATAATCACTACCTTTAAAGAGCTGTATGCAGAATTTAAACTTAACCAATTTGTTGATGTAGGAACTTGGAACTCTTATCTCAATTGCTGCATAAAAAATAACCATATCTTATATAATAATACTCTCTATAAGCAAGTGAACGGTATTCCCATGGGAACATCAACGTCCACGAATATCGCTAATCTATTCCTGTTCTTTAAGGAATATAAATTCATTAAAAATCACCCCACATGCTCAGATAACTACCTTTACACTTTTAGATATATTGATGATCTGCTGTGTATCAATAATTCAGAAGTTATAGAGAGTGATTTTGATAATATCTATCCTAGCTCTCTTAACTTATGTAAAACCAACCACAGTAATCAGGAACTTGAGTTCCTAGACTTAAGCATTAAGCTCAACAGAGGTAACCCATCTATTAGCCTCTTTGATAAAAGAGTTAATTTTCCTTTCAAAGTAATTAAATATCTACACTGGAATAATAACATTTCAGCCAAAGTAATTGAGAATGTACTAATTTCTCAGGTCCTAAGAATTTCAAGAATTTGCAGCAACAATTTGGACTTCAATTACCACATTAATATACTATTAGAAAGTTTTCTAGAGAACGAAATTCCTTCTTCTTTCATCAAAAGAACTTTAAGAAAAATTATTCTGAATAATAGAGTAAGGGTTGGCAGATCTGCTTTAATTTTCTACACAGTTAATAATATGATTCTGACCAATCAAAGCCGTAAGGAAGTTGGCTAGAGGATGCCTATTAACTACCTAAAGGAACCTTAGTGCTATGGATATGACGGTCCTATTAAAACAAAAAATTAAATAATATAAACAAAATCACAAAAAAGCTTAAAAATCTGTTTATAAAAGAAAATAAAAACAAATAAAAAAGAAAACTAGTTATTCAACACTAGGATAGCTATACTAAAAATAGTAAAACCAACATTAAAATTAATAAGATTCTGATTAATCTATAGAAGCTCACTAAGGTGATTTAATACATGCAAAGATTATTAAATACACTGCTCGTGTATTTTATAATATTTCTCATGTATTCTGGAGAGTTAATTCTGCTCTTTCTGATCATACAGATCCACAGTCTTAAGTTTATATATATATATATATATTTTTTTTTCTCTGGTTAAAATCTCCGCGCGTTGGTTTCTTGCTGTATGAGGAGGCCATCAGCCCCACCCTCACTGCCCCCCAGCGTCTAGGGAGTGGCGGAAGAGGTCAGCCATGTTCTTCTCTTGTGAGGAGAAAAGTTTTTGTCACACACGAGGTAAGCTCTCTTCCTTGTTTTTGGGTTCTAGGTTTTATAAGTTCAATGTTTGTACTTCATGTACTTTTTCTCTGTTGTTTTTTAGCTTTTCAGCTTTTAGGCATTGGTTTGTCTGTTAACATTTTTGCGGGTTTTAACTCTTTCTTTTCTCTGTAACTTTGAGCGTCTTTTGGGGTACCTAGGAACAGAAGATGGCTAAGCTTGTTCCTTTTCTATGCGCTGTCTATGCGCTGTTCTTTCAAAGTAGTTAAGTTCTTAATAACTAATTAATTATGCACTTAAAGCACTGCTGAAATACTTTGTACATATTGCAACTAACTGTTTAAGGTATATAACTTTCACAAAGTTTTCTTTAGTTAATTACTATCTTTAACTTATTCTCGTTTTCGTGCTGTCATAAGTTGTAGAGTAGGGGGTTTTAGACTCAAGTTTTCTTTCAAAAATCTGTTCGTTAAAAATTAATATTTCCTTTTTTAATTGCAATGTAAAAATTTGGATTTCTTTTGCATTGATTTTCAGGTTTAAATTCTCTCTCAAACGAACTTGGAATTTCGTTATGGCTGAAAATCATTTCTAATTATTATGTCACTCTCACAGCTTGAGTTCTCTTTTATCTTCTTCTCTCTGTTTAATAGTAACAGATGAAGAGCATGGGTCGGGCCAGGAAGGTTAATGGATGCAAGCGAAATTGTTAACTAGTGCTAGGTCATGCAACTCTACGGAGGACATGACATATATATATTTGTTAAACTATTTTAGGTGGGAATGTTACTTGCATCTATGGCCTTGCAGAAACCCATTTCCAACTAGGTCTTTGTGGAAGTGAGAAAATGCAGAGTTTTTGCTGGTCCTTGATAAAGCCAAGGCTCAGTATTCTCGACACCTTCTACATTCAGTTGTTTTATTTTATTTTTTTATCTTTTCTCCTTTTACTCACACAGGTAGATACATAACCTTTTCTATGTTGTACTAGGTGTGAGTCAAAATTATATATGTATTTTTTTTGCTTAGGTATCTTCTTTATAGAATGTGAATTCTGAATTTTCAAAACTGCTGCGTTGCGCGTTTTGATTTTCAGGTTATTTTGCAACCTTCGTTTTAAATTCTAAAGTTTTTCCTTAGTCTTCAGTTTTGCTCTTATGTATGTATATATATATATGTACTATTAAGAAGATACCTAAGCAAAAAAATACATATATAATTTTGACTCACACCAAGTACAACATAGAAAAGGTTATGTATCTACCTGTGTGAGTAAAAGGAGAAAAGATAAAAAAATAAAATAAAACAACTGAATGTAGAAGGTGTCGAGAATACTGAGCCTTGGCTTTATCAAGGACCAGCAAAAACTCTGCATTTTCTCACTTCCACAAAGACCTAGTTGGAAATGGGTTTCTGCAAGGCCATAGATGCAAGTAACATTCCCACCTAAAATTGTTTTAAAAAATATATATATGTCATGTCCTCCGCAGAGTTGTATGACCTAGCACTAGTTAACAATTTCGCTTGCATCCATTAACCTTCCTGGCCCGACCCATGCTCTTCATCTGTTACTATTAAACAGAGAGAAGAAGATTAAAGAGAACTCAAGCTGTGAGAGTGACATAATAATTAGAAATAATTTTCAGCTATAACGAAATGCCAAGTTCGTTTGAGAGAGAATTTAAACCTGAAAAACAATGCAAAAGAAATCCAAATTTTTACATTGCAATTAAAAAAGGAAATATTAATTTTTAAAAAAACAGATTTTTGAAAGAAAACTTGAGTCTAAAACCCCCTACTCTACAACTTATGACAGCACGAAAACGAGAATAAGTTAAAGACAATAATTAACTAAAGAAAACTTTGTGAAAGTTATATGACTTAAACAGTTAGTTGCAATATGTACAAAGTATTTCAGCAGTGCTTTAAGTGCATAATTAATTAGTTATTAAGAACTTAACTACTTTGAAAATACAGCGCATAGAAAAGGAACAAGCTTAGCCATCTGCTGTTCCTAGGTACCCCAAAAGACGCGCAAAGTTACAAAGAAAAGAAAGAGTTAAAACCCGCAAAAATGTTAACAGACAAGCCAGTGCCTAAAAGCTGAAAAGCAAAAAATCAACAGAGAAAAAGTACATGAAGTACAAACATTGAACTTATAAAACCTAAAACCCAAATACAAGGAAGAGAGCTTACCTCTTGTGCGACAAAACTTTCTCCTCACAAGAGTAAAACATGGCTGACCTCTTCCGCCACTCCCTAGTCGCTGGGGGGCAGTGCGGGTGGGGCTGATGGCCTCCTCATACAGAAAGAAACCAACTCGCGGAGATTTTAACCAGAGAAAAAAATATATAAACTTAAGACTGTGGATCTGTATGATCAGAAAGAGCAGAATTAACTCTCCAGAATACATGAGAAATATTATAAAATACACGAGTAGTGTATTTAATAATCTTTGCATGTATTAAATCACCTTAGTGAGCTTCTATAGATTAATCAGAATCTTATTAATTTTAATGTTGGTTTTACTATTTTTAGTATAGCTATCCTAGTGATGAATAACTAGTTTTCTTTTTTATTTGTTTTTATTTTCTTTTATAAACAGATTTTTAAGCTTTTTTTTGTCATGTACTTTTTCTCTGTTGATTTTTTGCTTTTCAGCTTTTAGGCACTGGCTTGTCTGTTAACATTTTTGCGGGTTTTAACTCTTTCTTTTCTTTGTAACTTTGCGCGTCTTTTGGGGTACCTAGGAACAGAAGATGGCTAAGCTTGTTCCTTTTCTATGCGCTGTATTTTCAAAGTAGTTAAGTTCTTAATAACTAATTAATTATGCACTTAAAGCACTGCTGAAATACTTTGTACATATTGCAACTAACTGTTTAAGTCATATAACTTTCACAAAGTTTTCTTTAGTTAATTATTGTCTTTAACTTATTCTCGTTTTCGTGCTGTCATAAGTTGTAGAGTAGGGGGTTTTAGACTCAAGTTTTCTTTCAAAAATCTGTTTTTTTTTTAATTAATATTTCCTTTTTTAATTGCAATGTAAAAATTTGGATTTCTTTTGCATTGTTTTTCAGGTTTAAATTCTCTCTCAAACGAACTTGGCATTTCGTTATAGCTGAAAATTATTTCTAATTATTATGTCACTCTCACAGCTTGAGTTCTCTTTAATCTTCTTCTCTCTGTTTAATAGTAACAGATGAAGAGCATGGGTCGGGCCAGGAAGGTTAATGGATGCAAGCGAAATTGTTAACTAGTGCTAGGTCATACAACTCTGCGGAGGACATGACATATATATATTTTTTAAAACAATTTTAGGTGGGAATGTTACTTGCATCTATGGCCTTGCAGAAACCCATTTCCAACTAGGTCTTTGTGGAAGTGAGAAAATGCAGAGTTTTTGCTGGTCCTTGATAAAGCCAAGGCTCAGTATTCTCGACACCTTCTACATTCAGTTGTTTTATTTTATTTTTTTATCTTTTCTCCTTTTACTCACACAGGTAGATACATAACCTTTTCTATGTTGTACTTGATGTGAGTCAAAATTATATATGTATTTTTTTGCTTAGGTATCTTCTTAATAGTATGTGAATTCTGAATTTTCAAAACTGCTGCGTTGCGCGTTTTGATCTTCAGGTTATTTTGCAACTTTCGTTTTAAATTCTAAAGTTTTTCCTTAGTCTTCAGTTTTGCTCTTCAGCTTCAGGTTATTTTGCAACTTTCGTTTTAAATTCTAAAGTTTTTCCTTAGTCTACAGTTTTGCTCTTAAGTGTATATATATATATATATATATATATATATATATGTATAAAGGGTGTTACTGCATATCAGTGGCGCACCCAAAATTTTCTAATGGGGTGGCATAAAATATTAAATATGCAAACAAAAATACGCCGCCCAAATGGCGCAGTGATTTAAGCGCTGGCTTCTGACCATTCGTCCGAGATGGGTCCAGGTTCGAATCCCGGCGAGGCATGGATGTTGTGTTTCTCTTATGGCACTGGCTTTCTCCTTTCCCTCGAACCAGGCGCCCTAATTAGGGACGGCCGACTGCTTATATCCCATCAAGTTGCTCACGGTGGTTGTTAAACTACCAATAAATAAAAAAAACAAAAAAAAAAAAACGGAGATGCCACAGAGGGAGAAAACATTTCCCACAACGAAGCGATTAAAATATTTCCGCTTTATTGAACGGCG
This sequence comes from Macrothele yani, assembly GCA_039090855.1. NCBI lineage: Eukaryota > Metazoa > Arthropoda > Arachnida > Araneae > Macrothelidae > Macrothele > Macrothele yani. The sequence continues at coordinate 17,550,497 of CM077005.1, read as the reverse complement.
TTTCGAATTTTTAGTAAAATATATATTTAAAAACATGTAAAAATATATTTTAAAATAAGCAGCCAGTAACAAAGAACGAAGGACCAAGTTATACCACACGGGGAGGATCCGGCCCCCTGGCTACTCAACCCCACTGAGTGCGCCACAGTTGCACAGTGATTCCCACAGAATGTCAACGAGAACAAGAAAGACAACCGTTTAGTATTTTTTTAGATTTCTGATAAGATATCAAGTTATGAATGTGCACACGCATACACAGCAAACTATTGAAATGATCTTAATAACTTAATGACCCTTCCCAGAGCAGAAAAATTTCGACAGCACGTAAAAATGTCAGCAGCTGCATTTTAATTCATGGCCACTTTATTAATGATGGTACCGAGTTGACAGAACAATAGTTCCGCATTTCTTTTTTTATATCTATAATTTTGTCATTAGACACAAATTAGCCTTTCCTTCAATTGTGTGCTTTCGGTTAACCTCTAATTTTCTGCTGAGATCCCCCCTCCCCCTCTCAATCTCTTTCTCACGCACGCACACACAAACACCCGCCTTCCTTTATGAAATTCATCGCCCAGGAGTAAAAGTATGTCGCTCCAAGAAACCCATCTAACAGACAGAAGTAACATGAGTTTCCTTTTTCCCTTTTAATACCACCCTTTCCTCCGACACACACACACACACACACACACACACACAAATATGTGCTTGCACGCACAGCCATCATTTATGAAACCTACCGCCCAGGAATTTGTAGCTCCGGTAAGAAATCATCTAACAGGCAGAAGTGATATAATCCCCCCCCCTTTAATGTTGCTAATCGGAACTCGTCATGTTGCAGATTCTTTTGAAGAACGCAAGAACGCTCATGAAAAAGTGCGTACGCTTCATCGAACTCATGATGAAAATTGTCACTTTATATTATAAATGTACACTTTAATACAATAAATCTCCTTTATGCCATAAATTAATGTGATTTTAGCCTACAGGCTAAACTTTTCCCCTGAACAACTTTACAAAATGAAAAGTTCGTCCTATCCTTGTGATATAGGGTACCCAAATCAAATCTAGAACTTTTTGATGATGTTTAAAAAAACGCAGTGCCTCTTACTAATTGTTTTGTACTTTCCTTCACTTTTGGTACATTGAAAATTCAGAATTTCTTGTGTGGCTGCATTTGCGGTGGGCATTACATCATTCAATTTTTTTAAATCAGAGGTTAAAAAGCTACTTTATTTTTTAAATCAGACTGATTCCCTGAGTAATTTTATGGCAAATACGAAAACGTGTTTGTAATAAAGAGTCTTCATCCCTGGACCCACTGCTTAGCATGATTTCCGAACAGGGGCGGCGTTTGGTGGTAGCAGGATACGAAGCTAAGAACGTCCGCATTACAATTCTCGCTCGCTAACTCCTGGGCCTACGTTTGTGGCTTAACATTTCAACAAAGAAAAAGAATGGGGATAGTTTAACCCGCCTTCGTCTTGCCGACGATATGGTCATGTTTGCAATTACCCTTTTAGAGCTGCAGAGTATGATCCAGGAACTTGCTGACAAAAGATATGGAATTAAAGATGAACTTACCAAAACAAAATTGATTTGTTCATTGCTTTTACAACAACAAAAGAATTAGAGGTTCATGAGACTGCGTCAAACCTGGGCAATAGATATCACGCGAGCAGCAAAGCGAAGAGGAAATTAATAGCCGTGTCAAACTTGGCTGGAGTGCATTTGGAAGAAATAGTACAATTTTTTAGAGCAATTTACCGGTATGTCCTTAAAAAAAAAGGATGTTTATTCAATGCATCCTTCCAGTTCATACTTATGGATAAGAGACATGGACCCTTACTTAAAAAAAAAAAAAAAACATACAGAGACTGCATAAATGAAAAAAGCTGGAGATGTACATGCATGTTGAAACCAGAAAAGATAAGAAAAGGAATGGATCAAGAAAATGGCAAGAGTGCATGACATCATAATCAAAGTAAAAACCCCGAAACGGCAATAGGCTGGACATATTACTAGAATAATTGTTCACCGTTGGACAACTGAAATATTATTAGACTGGGTACTAAGGGACAAAAAAATGATTCAGAAGACTTCGTGGGAGATGTGTGGATGAAATTCGATAGCGTGCCGCAATGACATGGAAGAGGCTAGTTCAAAAGAGAAAGTTATGGAAAATACTTGGGGAGACCTTCATCAAGCAGCAGTTTGGCAATGAGTCATAGTGAAGATAAACTTGCTTAGTGCAACCAAGAAAGATAGGAAAAAGAACTCATGGATTAGAAAAATGATTGGGCTGGACATTTTGCTGAAAGAACTGACCGCCATTATATAACTGAAATATTAGACTGGGCACCAAGGGAAACGAAGAGACCCAGAGCACCACATGGAAGATGGGTGGATGAAATTCGAAAGCATGCTGAAATGAAATGAAAGAGAATTGTTCAGGACAAGAGAGTTGTGGAAGAGACTTTGGGAGACCTTCATCCAGTAGTGGATTTAGAATGTTTGACGATGGTGACACAAAAACACTTTAAAGTAATTGAGAACGTTTAAAATCAATCGTTTTCCTGAATTACCGTCGTCGGTAACGAACTTAATATTCTCTTCTGTAGTTCTGTATATTAAAGATAGCCAGGAACACAGTCGCCGGGTTTAACGAAGGCAAAACAGTAAATTTTATTGTATCTGTGAAAAAGCTTTGAAATTGTTGCAGCAGCGAAACGAAATTTATTTCCACACTAAACATTTTTTTTCACTTTTTTTTTGTGTCCTTTACTTACTTAATTGACAGCAATTTCACGCTGCTGCACTTAATAATTTCTCAAGGGAACATCAGGGGTGTTATACTAGACTAAGAACATTTGGAGAGAAGGGGGCTGAACAGGGCTTAATTTTTTCACTACCTCGTACTCACCCGACCTTCTTCTGCTTAATGAAAAACAGAACTGCAGAATTTTAAAATTGATCACTTTTGATTTAATTACGGATCTCAAGTGTTTTCTGCATGTTGGCTGGGAGGTCTGGTTTATTGGGTGCGAAATTCGCAAATTGGTCGGCTACGGCATCGAGTCGCGCCTCCTCGCTCCGGAGCCAGTGCTTCCAACCGACTAAACTACACCGATGGAATAAATCGCTGCAGATTTGTCATTTTGACACGTGCTTTACCTCGTCATATATGAGATGCCGGGCTTCCGAGACACAGCTACGATGATTGATTTTATTGCCTTCTTTATTTTTTCATGATTGATCAATGAATTAAAAAACATGTAACATTCAGAACTTAACGAAGGTATAAAAATTTGTTTTATGACTTAAAGAAGGGAACTTTATTTCTGGATTTTTGTGCAAAATTATTAGGGGGGTTGTAACGTACCAGGAGATGTGACGTACCTGCCAGCAGGACGCACACGACATAAAGGCTGATAGTAGTCAGAACAAATGTCCGCGTAGCTTAATTGGTAGAGCAACTTATTCCGGAATGAGTGGACCCGGGTTCGAACCCCGGCGCGGATAAAAATGACGGAGAAATTGACTTCGTTATAATGGCGCCCGAACTATCCGGATGACCCGACCGTTCAAAATCTCGCAATGGTGTGATGTTATTTCCACACCGCGAGATAGGGAAAATAAGAGCAGCACTTCGAAAAAAAAAAAAAATAAGGGGAGGTGATGTAACGTACCAGGAGATGTGACGTACCTGCCAGCAGGACGCACACGACATAAAGGCAGATAGTAGTCAGAACAAATGTCCGCGTAGCTTAATTGGTGGAGCAACTTATTCCGGAATGAGTGGACCCGGGTTCGAACCCCGGCGCGGATAAAAATGACGGAGAAATTCACTTCGTTATAGGGTCTGTAGATACGATTGGAGAGAATTCATCCACCCCCCTCCTTGTAATAGTCTATCTTTTCGCCCCCCCCTTCATTTTCACCGCCCATTGCAAAAGCAAATTAAGCACGTACCCAAAATGGCAATGCTGAAACGAATTAGGTGAATCCGAGAGTTTTTGCGTTAATTACACAAATGACGTCTCATTTTATAATGCTTTACCGAGTGTGGATGATATTCCCTGTTCACTAGAACTACCTGAGTCGACCAGGGAGCTTTATCAAAGTCAGTGGACACGGCTTCCGTCATGTCCCCAGCTACACCACCAGTGGCTGACCAGCACTACGTTATCAGGTGACGTATGGTTTTCGACTAACCGCCTCAACGATCTCCCCTCTGCCCCTCTCCTCAACACAAAGCACCCCATTTTCGCTTCCACATATTCTCCATTCTCTTCCCTCCCTCCCTCCCTCCCTTCCGCACCTCCCTCCCAGAATCAAACGCGAGGCTCTCTTATGTGCCGAAGTCTGACGCTTAATAACGTGTTTGCTTGGTACCGGAACAGCTGTCGCCCAAACCATCTGCCGTCAGATCAATGCAGTTGTTTATCGGGTACCTTCATATTGCGACTCCCTCTGACTCCACCGACAACTCCCTCCCTCCACATTGCTTCTCTCCCATCCACCCCCTTGGTATATTCCTCGAACGGCGGCTCGATTTGCTGCCACACACAGCAAACCCCAGAATTATTCATTACTGAAGTGAAAGGCGCGGCCATATTTCAAGCGGCGGGCATTTCTAAGAGTACGTTCTCGCTGTTCTTCGTTTCAGAGTCTAACATGGCTCCCGCTAATCCATCCTGGAACTACAAGGAGGGAGAAATATCAAGGAGGGTTCTGCAGTTTGCTGGTAGGCCGTACCCGCATATCTTGGGTGTTACGCGCCGTCCACCCAAGCAGAAAGAGTGGATGGCCTTTGTCTCCACTGTAATTGGTGGTTGGCTCGCCAGAAAGCCTCTCTGGGCTCTAACCTCTATTTATCGACCATATATCCCATAATTATCCCAAATAGTTCTAATTCGGAGGCGGGAAAACATGTTAAGCTTTTCCTAAAGTTTCCACAAACACACGCGCGCCGCATGGGCAAGTAGTGTTTTAGGTATTTGGGTAAACTTTCGGTAAATGATCCCCGTTAATTTAGCTCATGGGCGGAATTAAAGGAAAAGCAGCTTAGCAGGAAATCCCCCGAAATTTATAGGGTTCCCATTTTAACGAGAATTTGTTCCTTGAAGCGGTTACCGACCCGCAAAATGGGTTGCTTTAAAACTTCCGCGTAGCCGCAAGCTTTATAGGGAACCGACGTGGAATTCCGAAATAAATTGAGTTTCTTCACACAACATATTTTTCATTTAAGTGAAATCCCACTGCCTGAAAGCAAAAGTTTCCGATGTAAATGTATTTTGTAAATCATCTAGAAAATCTCTATTTTGAGTTTCAGTTTTGCAAAGTCTGAAGTTTTTAAAAATTCATTTTTTTTTCTTCGTGGTTACTGGTGTGAAATAATTTTCCTTTACGTTTTCGGTTTACTTACTCGTTACGCAAGTCTAGAACACTGCACTAATTATCGATATCTGAATTCAGAATTTGTAAGTTTCTTCGGTTTTCATGAAAATGGAAATCCAAATATGCAAAAAATTTATTTCATTTTCAAGACTATCATTAATAAAATAATTACAAAAAAATCTCCAGAGAAAATTGAAAATGTTCCGAATTTCAAGAATGCGAAAATTAATTTTTATTTAATTGCTTTCAACTAGAAAAGGTCTTTTCGCGGTAGTTGAAACAGACTTCCCGGAACTGCTGTCCAAAAAGTAGTAAATCAAACGCAGATCTCGTACAGAAACGAAAGAGAACTTACATACAAAAAGCAGCAGCACGAAAATTTTACCGTAGGCGAACCCTCACTGCATTAACGTACCACAATGAATTTCGGGTGTCTATCAGCATATTGGGTTAGATTGTTTTAATTATTCAACTGCAACTGGCAGAAGCGAACTGAGTTAGAGGACATCAGCACAAAGGGGCGTGACTTAAATTAGGAATTTGAGAAGCAAGGTTATGTACCAAAACAGGGTTTGGGCTACAGAACATTTGCTAGGTAATTTTTTTATTTTGTTTTTATTTGAAACCATGAAAGTATTAGACAAGCTTTACCGTTTTAGCATCGCTTGTTTTTCTTTAGCGGGAATATAGCAAGAATGTATTTACTTCTTTTTTCTTAAATTATCATAAGGCCTACCGGCCCAGAATATGGCGGCCCATCGGGAATTCCCACGGTGTCCCAAGTCTGCTCCTGAACATGAGTGGGAAAGAAATTTCCCTGAAGAAATAGTTCTTCGCAAATACATGGAAGGCAATACAAATACAATCGTTGGCACAAATGTGCCGTATTTTCACTTTCCATGTAACAGCTGCTTCCGAAAACTTGAAAACGGCATTGCCTTGGAGCGGGAATCGAACTCGCATCTCCCGATTTCCGTTCGAGTATGCTAGAAATCTGAAAATCTGAACCGTTCTCAGATTTCTAAGCTACATCTGCTCAGCTTAAGTTGCGTGGAACTTCCTTGTTCTGGGTGGTGTAACGGATAGCATGCTCGAGCGGAAATTGGGATATGCGGTTTAGATTCCCACTCCAGCGCAATGCAATTTTCAAGTTTTCGGAAGGAGTTGCTGCATGGAAACAGTGAAAATACGGCACATCGTGCCAACGATTACATTCACATGAGTAAGTTTTGCAAATAAAAGCGACTAAGTCAAGGTTAAAAATCCCTCCCCGGTGGCGCAGTGATCATTTGTACGAGAAGAGTCAAGGTTCGAATCCTGGTGAGGCATGGATTTTGTGTTTTGTCTTACGGAACTGGCTCTCTACCTTCCCTGGAGTCAGTGGCTCTAAATTAGGGACGGGCGACTGCTTATAGTCCATTGAGTTGCTCACGGTGGTCTTTAAACCTCCAATAAAAAAAAAAAAAAGGTTAAAAATCTGCAAAAAAAATAAAATAATAATAATAATAATCGCAAATCATAGTAAGAAGAACGTCTTTTTATTATTCTTGGGGGTTTAACGACAACCGTGTGCAACTCAATGGGTTGTAAAGGTCGCCCGCCCCTAATTTTGGACCACTGCACTGGCTCCATGGAAGGGAGAGAGCCAATGCCGTAAGACAAACACAGCATCCATGCCTTGCCGGGATTCGAATCCCGGCCCATCTCGGACGAAAGGTCAGATGCCAGCGCTTAGACCACTACGCCATAGGGGCGGTGAATAATCTACAGGGTGATTCATAAAGAAGTAAACAGTTTCAACGCACTATAAATCAAGAACCATGTAAGATATTTTATGTTACCTGTAACAGAATTGTAGGGGAATGTTTCAAGTTTTTTTAGAGACAGTCACAGATGTTCTATGTGTGAACCTTTAGTCACACAACGCACATAGAGCCGGTAATTTATTTCCGCCCAAACGCGAGGTAAGATACCTCAATCAAGTGCAGTGATAGTGGATTTGTATGGAATCATTTTCATCTTCTTTCTCAAAATTCTCCAGACAGTGGGCTGTGAAATCTGCACTTCACGACTCACCCTCCGCGTTGATTTTCCCGGGCTTTGTTGAATGGCGGTGCAAACACTATCGACGACTTCTTCCGATACACGCGGTCGTCCAGGACATTTAAGTTTGCACAAACAGCCCGTAGTTTCAAACTTTTTTATGCCAATCGTAGACAGATTTTCTGGTTGGGGGTTATTTTCGGAATCGTGATCGAAAATGCCGTTGCACAACAGTTACAGATTCCGTTTTGCTCAATTCAAGAACACAAAACGCCTTCTCCACTGCAGACGCTTTCATTTTGACTGACTAATCACGTGACACGCGCGCTGTCGTCTATGTCACTTCCCTCAGTAGCGGGACACAAACTTTATGAGTATATCTACCTAACGGTTCACAGTTGTGGTTCGTGTCTTCAACTGTTACTGTTTTACAGCATCTGGAAACTGTATACTTCTTTATGAATCACCCTGTACAATGCACAGAGTATGGTATAAACATTAATTCAGTGAACCCCCATGGCTAACGGGGTGAACGCCAAATACCAAAGTACTTGGATGCGAAAAGGTCGTGATTCCTTCTATTAAATGTTTTGCATTTCCCTGAAGGATAAAATCAAACTTTGAAGAACATTAAACTGCAATCTAGTAAAAAAAAAAAAAAAGGGGGGGGGGGGTGTAGGGTCAAAATCGTCCAAAACCAAAATTTTGTTATTAAAATCAGTATAGGGTCGTGAAACAATAAAGAAACCTTTTCGGTTGATGAATTATTTTTACAGTAGCAAAAAATAATTCATCAACCGAAAAGGTAGATGAATTATTTCTAAGCGAGCCCGGCAAAAACGAGGTTCACTTGGGATCAGTAAAGCTCAGTGTATATATAAACTGAGAGGTTACTTTCTTAGGTGCACTATAGTCGTTATTCAGTCAGTAGCGCACCCAGAAATTTTCCAAAGGGGGTGGGGGGTGGCACACAGAATCTTCCCAAGGTGGGTGTGTCCCCCCTAAATTTACCGAGACAAATGCATAATCAGGTGCTATAACAATTAAGAAGGAGGTTGACTTTTGTACATTTATTCTTACCCAGTTACTATTAATGTTGCAGTACAAGAAAGCTAAATTATTAGAAGAAGCAGTAGATGACATTCTTTTCCTGGTCAGATTTTTCTAAATTTATTTAACAGTACTATTCCCTTATAATGATCGTATGTTATAATTATATGGTACATGATTAAGAAGTATATGTAGATCGCATATCGTGACTTTTTGTTTCAAATGACTTAATAATTTTCCGCTCTGTCAGCTCAAGTGTGGGGGGGGCATCGTCCATCCCCGCAGGTGCGCCACTGTATTCAGTGTAACAGTTTTGTTAAAGATTTGGAGAAAAGGAATGCGTTAAAGACAAGTGTATGTGTAAATCACCAAAATATGAAATAACTAGCATATTTAGAAGCAAAAAAAAAAAAAAAAAAAAGATAGCCTGAGTTTTTGAGAACAGCTTCTCAAGACTGGCATGTTTCCTGTTATTTTGGATCGCAGTCTGAAAAATGTATTCTTCCGCGTGCGTTGAATTCCGACTGACAAAAATTTTGAATTTTCCTTCCATTTAAAACAGATTTAAGAACAGGAACTGGGAAATGGATTAGCCATTTAGCTTAAATTTCCATGATCTTCAAATGTTATAAAGTGTTGGCGAGCCTTTGCAGCAAAAAGCTGAAGATGCGTTACGTCTCTAAAAGAAAGGCGAAAAGGAGAGAGGAGTATAATGCGTGTCCTCACCATTCCCAATAGAAAAATTCATTATCATGCGCGCTTTTACAAACTACACAATTAATCAAGTCATGGCAAAATGATGGCAGATTCACATCAACAGTACTTCGTAAAAGGGAAGTTGAGGAAAGTCTACAAATCGAATGAAATCATGGCAAAATCTTAGTGAAGAGATTCACATCAACAGTACTTCGGAAGTTGGAGGAAAGTCTACAAATCCAAAGAAGAAGAGGTGCCACAATTAATAAACACAAAGGCTAAGTATTACCGCTTGAGTGGCAGCACCTACTCTCTTGAGTCGTCCCAATGACCGGTTGGTGTAGGCTACAACCCAAAAATTTTACAAAAAAAGTAAACGTAAAGTCATCTTAGTAATTCTCGTATTGCAAAATTATACTTTTAAGACTGCGCAGTTAGTTTAACCAGCGGTTGGATCGCAATAACATAGCGTTTTCCCGACGCCGTTACTTTCTCTATGTGCGGGATTTTCTCACGTTCATGTATAAGTTGTTTTTTAAACTTTTTTAAGCAGATGTTTTATTAAATTGTTCATGAAAACTGTGTGTCGTTTTTGAAAGTGGAACTCGGCTTATTTTATCTAGTTTCATCAGAAAAATTTAGCTTACGTTTCTATGAATGAGAGATCTATAGGCTTGTGTCTTTCCCTTCAGCGTTTTCGGGGGCAGTCATTACTGAAAGGCAGACTCATAGTTTTCACTATTTACGATTTCTCTTTCCAGTGTATGATATAAATAAATAAATAAATATATTAGTTTAGATGCTAGCTCTATCTGGTAAACCTCACAGCTACAACAAATGAAAGACTGAGATTTTAACATAAACACAAGATGATCCCCGTCTGCCGGACGTAGATTTACAATGTTCTTTCATACGATGTCAGATCAAAAAGTTCCGAGCCTAGGCCGATATACAACAAAGTACTTACGTTACTTAAGTCTGGTTATGATCTCCCTCAAAGTAGTCTCCTTGGGCAGCGATACACCGCTGCCAGAGTTTTTGCCGCTGTTGGAACGCTCCCTAGAAGTCCTGTTCGCGAATCGTGTCAAGCACCGTCTGCGATTCGCGCTGAATCTCGTTCACGGCTTCGAAACGGCGACCCTTGAGCTTCAGCTTCATCTTCGGCAACAGAAAGAACGCGCAGGGGCCCAAATCCGGCAAGGAAGGGTAGTCATACTGGTGCGGCTGCAAAACTGGCGTGTTGCTAACGCTCTGTGAGCTGCTGTATTGTCGTGATGGAGCAGGAAATCGCTCCTGCGCCACATTTCAGGTCCTTTGCGGCAAATGTGCGGTCACAGTCTAGCCCGCCCTAATTTTGTCCACATTTTCGGGGGTTTTGCTCGTGGATGGTCGCCCTGACCTCTCGTCGTCTTCCAGTGACGTTCTGCCGCTCTTGAAGCGCGAGTGACACTCAAAACACCTCGCACGACTCATTGCTTCATTGCCATAAGCCTGCCGCAACATTTCATGCATCTCCGTTCCCGATTTGCCGAGTTTGACGCAGAATTTGATGTTCGCTCGCTGCTCTAGTTTGCAGTCCATATCGAAATCTCAGCTGTGTTCTGCACGTGGTCACCAAATATCGTGTAGCACAGATCCGGATGATCACAGAACGACGCCACTCGGCACAATGACTCATGAAAGTCACTGCCCTTGACCGTGGCCAGCGCATTCGCGTACTGCCATCTGTTGGCGCGCGACGTGCCTAGTCCCGGAACTTTTCGATCGCATTACGTATTACTTGGGACTGTTGTTTCAATAGCTTCACCGGCTATGGGTGTTCCTTCACACAGACATAATATGACTGCGTACCTAATAAAATGTCTACTCAGTGTACATTCAGGCACATAATCCCCCAAAATAATTCAGCAAATCTATACACAGAGGGAAAAACAGAATATTAAGAGAGCCCCTCACATATAACAAGCGTGCTTAAAATCTGGAAAATGGCTCACCTATAAAGGGAAGAGCAGAACGAGCCTGGAGGTGGAACAAAACGTTTGTCGGCACTAAAAATACATACAACAGCCTATTACTATCATCATTAGTTGTTGCATCGTTACATAACACAATGCTATAAAAAGGTGAAAATCATTATACCGACCCGTTTTTGTTTTATTTTTGCCATTAGCTAAGCAACGCCCCTCCCTTCCCTAAATTTAATACATAACATCAAAACGCACTGACACTAATTGCGTAGTGGTCCGAAATCATTGACTGTTGTGAAATGAGCAGATTATAGAACAAAAAATAACGCGTTGTGTGATGTAACGGTTGCATAAATGTTAACTGATTTATGCTCACTTTGGATGGAGTGCAAGTGCGGCGTGGTGTGTTCACTTTGCATCGCGCTCATGTGAAATGAATTACATTTACTTTGCACTGAACGCATGGCAAATAAAAAATGTTCACTTTCTACATAGCTCATGTGAAATGAGACACATTCACTTTCACGCAGGGAATGTGAGATATGTTTACTTTGTACCAAGCGCATGTGAAATGAAGTATGCTCGCGTTTCACAGGTGACATGTGAAGTCAAAGATGTTCATTTTGCATTGAGTTCGTGTGAAATTAAGTGTATCCGTTTTGTACCGAGCGCATGTGAAATGTCACATGTTCACTTTGCACGCAGCTCTTGTAAAACGAAGTATGCTCACTCCTCTCCGAGCGCATGTGAAGTGGGGTACGTTCGCTTTGCATTGAGTTCATGTGAAATGAGAAGTATTCACTTTGCATCCTGCGCATGTAAAATGAGCTACGCACACTTTGCACCAGAAGCATGTAAAATGAGATATGTTTACTTTGCAGCAAGTGCATGTGCAACACGGTTTGTTTACTTCGCAACTCCTCTGAACTCAGTTGTGTTAACTTTAAGCCAAGTAAGTGCATGTGAAATGCGATTCTTTCACTTCCCATCTAGAACATAAGAGTCGCACACTTTGCACCAAAAGCATGTGAAATGAGATTCGTTCACCTTTCCGAAAGTGTACGTGCCATATGGTTTGTTTACTTTGCAGCGAACTCTTCTGAAATGGGTTGTGTTGATTTTGCCAAGTGCATGTGAAATGTGCTACTTTCACTTCACATCTGGAACGACGCTGGCGTAAGGCATGTGCAAAGTGTGCCGCCGCACAGGGCGGCACTCTGAGTGGGGCGACAAAATTACCCTTTTCTTTTTTTAGCAGAGGAGAAGCGTAAAAATGGAGAAAGCAAACTAACCTATTTGTAAAGGGCTTTTTTCATCCAATATTAAGAATATGCAGAAAGAAAAGAGGGCTTGTTTATCCTTTTAGTGTTGCTTACATGAAAAGAAGCGATAGATCATGCGTTTGTCCACAGCGGACGGAGATGCGCCCTGTTCGCGCCCTTGCGGGCGTGATGAAAAGGGGGGCAAGTAGTTCACTTATGAAGGAGATGATGTGCCTATTGAAGATCTAACGATACGTTATAAAGTTGAACTTTACTTCCACCTTTTAGATATTATAACTACATCTTTGAAAGAGAGATTCATACAATTGAAATATAACTGTGATACCTTTGATTTTCTTTATATTGTAAGAAAGCTCCAAGACATGGCCATTGATCTGCTCAGTTAAAAATGTTTTAACCTTTCCAATGTTTTGCAGGACAAAGATTCGAAAGACATAAATTCTGATCAGTTAAAAGATGAACTGAAAGTGCTCTCAACTTTTGTGGAGCCTGGTTTTGGTCCAACAGAAACTAAAATTCATTAACCAACACAATTTTACCCCAAATGTAAGTGTGGCACTCTGTATCTTACGACTCTACCTGTAGCTAGTGAGGAGAGAAGTTTCTCCAAACTTGAGCCTATTAAGACATACTTGCGGTCAACTATGTCACAGAGCCATTTGAGTGGACTGGCAATGATTTCATTTGAACATCAATTGGCTAAAAAATTAGACTACACAGAAGCAGTCAAAGAATTTGCAAGATCTAAAGCCAGAAAAGTTCCTCGTATTTGAATTGCCTTTACATTACTATCTTCTTTTATTATTTAAACAAAATTATCAATTATTTTGGCGTAATTTATTGATTACAAAATTCTCTGATGTAATGAAAATGTAATTTTTTTAATTATATCACAAAATTTTATTAGTACGTTTAATTTCTAATGTATTAAAAGTTCAATAAATCCGTGTATTAACCAGCGGGCTGATAAATTTCTATTTTATTCCAACTTCTGTCTTGTCTCATTTGGAATACTTAGTACTCGACAGCAAGCAAGCTTTTTGCAGCTAAAGGAATAAATATATAAATAAAAAAGTTTAATTGCCTTCCTTATTAATCCGAGAGTAACTTAATATGCAATATCGTTTTGGGCTGTGACAATGTTTTTCACCAATATTTGAACTTCGTGTGCTTGGTGTAATAATTATAAAATTTTGGGGAAATGTAATTATAAAATTTGGGGGAAATTGAAATGTGAAGTGGGAAGGAAAAAGGGTGAACCCCATGGTTGATTATGAGCTAAAAAATATTTGCTATAAGGAAGAATAAGAACAACAAATTCGTGACAATGTTGCGGCAATTAGAGAGGGGAAGAGGCGGCAAAGGGAGTGGCGCACTGGGCGGAACTTTGGCTAGGGCCGGCTCTGCTGGAACAAACAGAAGAATCACACATTTTGTACCAAAAAGCATGTGAAACGAGATACGTTTACTTTGCAGCAAGTGCATGTGCGATATGGTTTCTTTACTTCGCAGCGAACGTCTCTGAACTGGGTTGTGGTGACTCTAAGACAAGCGCATGTGAAATGTAATACGTTCACTTTACATCTATATACACTGAAGAGCAATTGAATTAAAGACAGCTGGCGTTATGCAAATGTGGCGCTGTGGTCGGCCCTGTAAACGGAAACGACATGACGTATGCAGCGATCGGACAATATAAGGAGTGATGCGACGGGAATCAGTACGAGTCGGATACAGTATGGGTAACACGAAGGATCTAAGCGCATTTGAACGTGGGCAAATTGTCGGGGTCCGACGAATGGGTCACTCTATCTCGGAAGTCGTGCAGGCACTGGGATTTTCACGAGCTACTGTGTCACGGGTGTACCGTGAGTACATCGAACCCGGTAAAAACCATCCCTGCAAGGGCCAACTGCCGTGGATAACAGCGTGTGGATGAGCGGGGTCATCGTCGGCTAGCTCGCACTGTAACAGCGGATAGACGGGCCAGAGTGCAAGAAATCACTCGGTAATTTAACGCTGGTGCACAAAAGCGTGTAAGCAGCCACACCATCCAGAACCATCTCTTCGCTATGGGGTACAGAAGCCATCGTCCCACGAGGGTACCGCTGCAGACCGCACATCACAGGGTGCAAAGATTAGCATGGGCGCGGGAACATCGCCACTGGACCCTAGACATGTGGGAAAATGTTGCCTGGACTGATGACTCGAGATTCACGTTGGTACATGCGGATGGCAGGATACGAGTACGGCGCAAATCACATGAAGCGATGGATCCTTCTTGCCAACAGGGTACTCATCAAGCTGGTGGGGGTGGCATTCTCGTCTGGGGATTATTTACGTGGACTGAAATGGGACCCCTGGTACGTGTGACATCGTCCCTCACAGGTCAACGTTACCGGGATATCCTGGACGACCATTTGCTCCCGTTTGTGCGTCTTCAACATCCCACTGGAGACCTCATCCTGCAACAAGACAATGCACCGTACCATCGCTCCCGAATTGTATCCGAATGGTTGGATGAACACTCCACCGACGTGACCTCGCTTCCTTGGCCAGCTAGGTCACCTGACCTCAATCCCATCGAGCACATCTATGATGCCATCGAGAGAGATGTTCGAGGCTCTGACCCCACCTCCATCAAATCTTCGTGAACTGTGGGAGCTTGTTCAGGGGTCGTGGATCCGTATGGCTTCCCAACGCTTCCGTTGTCTTGTCAAGTCCATGCCGAGACGAATCGCCGCCGTCATCAGGTGAAAGGTGGTGCTACACGCTACTAGACAGATATCTCTAATTCAATTGCTCTCCCGTGTATATAGAACATAAGAGTTGTGCTTACTTTGTGAAAAACGCAGGCGAACAATATATATTTACGCTTCCTTTCTCTCTTACAGCAATGTGAACTGGGTTATGTTCACATCGCACTGAACTCATACGTGTTGAGTCAAGTTATGTATTAATTTGCTTATGTAAACTGAAGCTGATGTCGATCTTGCTTTGGGTGAAGCTCGCTAGAAACTTGAGTTCAAGACTTTTTATCGTTACGTTTGCAATGTTCTGTTTCATGGCCAGAAAGCGGTTCAGTGGCAGAAGCGTAGGATTAAGGCCTTCTCTCCCCTAGAGAAATGGCTCTTTCCAGGGACGAAACAGGGTACCCGATTCATCTTATTCCCCGGAATATCTACATCAAAAATGGCTAAGCCTGGAAACTAATAACCTATATATTAATTCTATAAGGTTTTTTACTGTGAGTCCTATTTTGAGAGAACTGCTGAATGTAAAGATATGGTTGAGGTATCAAAATAAAGGTCTTACAATGTAGATGTGACAGTCGAAGAGAAAAATCAGATTGATGCAACGGTTCGGGCGTGGCGGGGCGGCAAAGTTTCCATGTAAAGTCTATGGAAGAAGCGTGCGGTTGGCTCGCACGTGATTGACTCACGCGCTGTTGAAAGCGGAGGCCTGTAGGGACTGAGATAGTCCAAAGTCTCTTTTCTGAGCTAACCGTTGCACAAAGCAACGCTAGCAGGCATTCGTATTAAAGTTCTTCTCATCGGAACAGCGAACACTCTCGAAGACCTTATTGCGTTATGCCGTTGGACTGTCTGATGTATATATAAAATTTAATATTCATTCGATCCAGTTTATTCACGTAGGTAAGACGTTTCCCATTATGTAAAGATGTAAAGAAACATTCCGTTGATCATTGTTAGTGAAAATATTATGGGCGACTAGGTTGCTAACGGTTATCGTTAAACCTCCAGTCAAAAAAGGAAAAAAATATCACAAACCTGGACTTATTGTCTTTACGGAAGTGGTTGAATGAATTTGTCAATCAAATAAAGTTTACATTTGTTGTATCATATGAGTTTATTCTTTTCAAAGAAAAAAAAACTAACCGTCGATTCCGACGGGTGAAGAATATTCGCAACGCGAATCTCATTCCAACAGCATTTACAAACACAGTTGTGACTGAAGATGAGAGTGAAAGAGTGCGCTATCCAGTTGAATTTTCGCACACGATCCAGATGAGTGGACGTCCGCCTCACATTTTACGATTGAAAAAGGGTTCAGTCGTGATGCTCATAACAAACCTGGCCGCGCTCGGTGGCGCAGTGGTCTAAACGATGGCTTCTGATCATTCGTCGATGGCTTCTAATCATTCGTCCGAGATGGGTCCGGGTTCGAATCCCAGTGAGGCATGGATGTAGTGTGTTTGTCTTACGGAGCTGGCTTTCTCCCTTCCCTGGAACCAGTGACCCTAAACTAGAGACGGGCGACTGCTTATAGCCCATTGAGTTGCTCACGGTGGTCGTTAAACCTCCAATAAAAAAAAACTGACGACTCTATCAGAACTGAGCCTACCTGTATTTTTTTTTTTTTTTTATTCCTGCTGAAGCTAAAAGAGAACATTTTATCTCAAAATTTACAGTAACTTTTTGTTGTAATGAAAATTAAGGGATTTGATGGAACTAGTTGACACAAATTAGGTACAGATGACTGCCAACAGCCTTCAGAATTACTCTTGGTGGTCGTTAACCCCCTCCCCCCACCACAAATAAATTAAAAAAAAAAAAAAAAGATTCCATTTTGCATTTTGCAGAACATGCGCAGATTATTATGTTACGGCAGACGCACATGTTACTAAGAGTCCGCTGTACCTTTTATCGCTGTACTTAGCTGAGAAAGCATTTGATCGAGTTTCGATGATGCCAAACAATAAGGCAGCAGATGGCGAACGGTTCGTTGACTGTTCCCAAGGTTATAACAAAGGCCACTTATGTTATGAATTCCGTTTGGAGAGAACTATATGTTTGGATATCATTCAGCAAACACACGAACTTTTCTCCACCACAATGATGACAGATGCACAAGCGGCACCAGCGAATGATAACAATTCAAAGCAGGCATTTAATGAAACGTAATAACCACTCATTTAACATCTGTAGCAGTGTTACGGACGACAGCGGCACCTCCGTCTGATTTTGATATTCGCCAACCTTTTCCAACGAGTGATTTTTTCAGTTGGATTCTCCTGCATAAGCAAATACATCGCTTTTTCCACATTTCAGCAACCGAAAATTTTTTATTCGGTTCCCGGCGGTGACCGAATAATAATTTTGATTTTATTCACTTTGTTTTATTCACATTTTTTTTTAATTTAATTTTTTTTTTATTCACTTTTAAAAGATTGTTTCCCCGGCGGTGACCGAATAACAATTTTGATTTTATTCACTTTGTTTTATTCACATTTATTATTATTTTTTTTTATTCACTTTTAAAAGATCGTTTCCCCGGCGGTGACCGAATAACAATTTTGATTTTATTCACTTTGTTTTATTCACATTTATTATTATTATTTTTTTATTTATTCACTTTTAAAAGATCGTTTCCCCGGCGGTGACCGAATAACAATTTTTCTTGAGTTGCTAAAACGTGGAAATAACTATGTATTTGTTTATTCACTGACGCCACCACGTATTTGGAGGATTTCCACTTTGGATTCTCCTGCATTTGTGGGCAAGCTCTCCTCTAAGAAAAATCTCCACCAATTGTCTCATTTTTAAAGGGATTGTCCAGCAATAATTACATATTTTGAACATTACCATTTTTGTACATATATATTTCTCTAAGATTTAGAAAAATAAGGCTGTAATTTTGAGCCATTGGAGCGCATTAACAGGACAAAACTGATTGCTCTCTTTTTTGGAAACATTCGAACGCTTCTTAAAAGCACTTCGGATGTTAACAAAAGTTTACGAAAATTATGCGCAAGGACGAACTATATCATCAATTCTCAATCTATTACCAGGTGAAGGCAATAGATTGTGAATATTTCTACACAAATATTTTCCACAACACGCTGACTTGAGCCGTTCTCTTCCATGCCAATCCAGCATATTTTCGATTTTCATCCACACATCTCCCACGTGGTCTTCTTCTGGGTATTTTTCCTATCCCTTGGTATCCAGCCTAAAATTTTGGTTGTCCATCGATGGTCCGTTCTTCTGGCAATTTGTTCAGCCCAGTTCCATTTCAGGGATTTTACTCTGATTAAGATGTTTTCCACTCTTGCCATTTTCCTTATCCACGAGTTCTTCTTCTTATCTTTCCTGGTTACACCAAGCATGGTCGGCGAAAGGTAGGAGCAGACCCCCCTGGAATTTCATGGTCCCCTTATTGGGGAAGTCTTCCAAAGAAACGTCTAAAAATTTGTGCTTCACATACGATTTAACGTTATTTGTTTTTTTTTTATTATGAAGATTTCCTGGAGACCGTCGCTACGTATCGCAGTTCTCTGGAAAACACTAAAAAATAATTTTGAAAATTGATTTTGGTTGTGTTCTTCACTTTTTAAGGTTGTGTTCTTCACTTTTTAAAAGATCGTTAAAGAATTCTCAAGTGGCAATGGGTTGGATATATTGCTAGAACTGGTCACCGATGGACAACTGAAATATTAAAAGGAATACAAAGGGGCAGGAGAAGATCCAGAAGAAGACCACATGATTTGAAAGCATGCTGATGAGACTTAGAAGAGATATGCTCAAGACAGAAAGTTGTGAAAGGGACTTGGGGGGGGCCTCCATCCAGCAGTGGATTGATAACGACTGATGATTATATATATGCGAGTACATGCATATATATCCAACGGTTTTGTTCTCTCTGTTTTTCTTATTGTTATAACTCTCGGAAAAGTTGGACCCCTAACCCCCTGTAACTATTGGGTTCCGCCGCCCATGACACCAAGCATGCATCTCTCCATTCTTCTTTCGGTTGTCTGCAGACCTTTGTCTTTTTTAGTTAAGGTCTACATCTCTGCTCCGTACGTAAGAACTGGAAGGACGCATTCATGAAACACTTTTCTTTTAAGACCTAATGGCATACTGCTCTTAAAAATTGTACTGTTTCTTCCAAAAGCTCTCCAACTAAGTTTTGTACACCAATTAATTTTTTCATCAGTGCGACCTTTGCTTGATATCTGTTGTCCGGAGTAAATGTAAGTATCGGTTATCTCCAGCTTTTCCCTATCAATCGATAAACCTTCATTTCTTGTACATCACTTTTCTCTTCTGAAAGCTCATTTTTAATCCCGCTTCTTTACCTTTGTTAACAAGTTCCTGGATCATACTCTGCAGATTTGAAGGGGTAGTTGCAAAAATGTCTGCGTCATCAGCAAAATGAAGGTGAGTTAAATAATATCTATTAATCTTTATCCCTTAATTTTCCCAGTTTATAATAATATCTATTAATCTTTATCTCTTTATTTTCCCAGTTAAGGTCTACATCTCTGCTCCGTATGTAAGAACTGGAAGGAGGCATTGATGAAACACTTTTCTTTTAAGACCTAATGGCATACTGCTTTTAAAAATTGTACTGTTTCTTCCAAAAGCTCTCCAACTAAGTTTTGTACAACGATTAATTTCTTCATCAGTGTGACCTTTGCTTGATATCTGTTGTCCGGAGTAAATGTAAGTATCGATTATCTCCAGCTTTTCCCTATCAATCGACAAATCTTCATTTCTTGTACATCACTTTTCTCTTCTGAAAGCTCATTTTTAATCCCGCTTCTTTACCTTTGTGAACAAGTTCCCAGATCATACTCTGCAGGTTTGAAGGGGTAGTTGCAAAAATGTCTGCGTCATCAGCAAAATGAAGGTGAGTTAAATAATCTCTATTAATCTTTATCCCTTTGTTTTCCCAGTTTAATAATGTGTGGCGTATATTCTCAGTTAACTTTCATTTTTAGTTCCTTTTCCTATGTAAATTTGAGCTTGTTCTCTTTTATACTTTCCAAACTTAACGTTATGTCTTTTCCCTCAAACGGGAATACTGTTGCAAAACCCTAAGGTCGAAATAAGAGTGACGTATGCGTGGGAGGATAAGAACGGTAGATAAAAAGGCAATGTAGTGATTGTTTTGAGAGAGGGGCACATTAAGCCGTCGGGCCCCGGGTACTGGCTCCCCGGTAATAAATAAGGACGTCTTCTCTTCCCTTTCTACCTCGCTTCCGTGTGACTTTCCTATCGGACACTCTAGCCCAAATCTCCTAGTTTCCTATTTCTAAGGGTTGTTTAAGACCTGTGGTTAGACACTCCCTTCCTAAAATCCTCTACATATCATCTGATCTGATCAGTTTTGAGAGAGATGTTAGATGACGAACGTTAACGCTTCTTTTAGATACACGACTGCTTAAATTGCTGTTTAAGTATTTGTGAAGGTTAGGTGTTCCACTTTAATAACAGTGTTGTGCTTCATAGTTAATTGATTGTATATACTGTATATAATCCAAGTTTTCGTGATCTCACCTTGTTGAAATTCGAATATCAAGTGCCGACTGACAGCAATAAAGGATTAACTGTAAGTAACAATTGCCTCACTTTATTTGAGCGACTCGTATTTCACTGTAGGTGAAGTTTTGATTTATGTAGTGTTTCAGTAATTCAGCTACACACAAACGCTACAAATGATTGAAAGACATTTTGCAATGTTGTCACCTTATCTCACTCTCTTTCTAATTTTTATTGGTGCTGTATCCTCAAATAGCCGAACCTTTGCACCTGCATTTTCATAGATGTTATTAATAACGCTAATGTAAGCATCTTCAATACGGCAGGATTTCAAAGCCATTTTAACTGCTAACGATTTCATGGAATCAAAGGCCTTTTAATAATCAATAAAAGCCAATGCATAATGGGAGTTCGTATTCCCTCTTTCTTTTAGTTAGTTCTCTGAGTACATGGATGTGATCCATGGTGCTGTAGCCACTCCTGAATCCAGCTTGTTCTCTCGGTTGAGCCATGTCCAGTGCTATCTTCAAGCTATGTGAAAGAACCGTAGTGAAACTTTTATAAGCCACTGTGATAAAACTGATGGGCCTGTAGTCCCCGAGATCCTTAATTCACCTTTATTTATGTAGCAATATCATCGTAGCACTTTTCCAATAGTAGAGCGATAAATATTTCTTAACATTCTTTTTTTTTTTTTAGATGGGGAGCTTAACCCCCACCGTGGGCGGTTCTTGGGATCGCCAGTCCCCTAATTTGGTTACATTGGTTCTAAGGAGGGCTCACTAGACAAGCACATTAATCATGTCCCATTAGAGTGGTCAGATGCCAGCGCCTCAGACCTCTAGGCCACCGACGCGGCCCTGATTAAAACAGCAGCATGTGTGATTTCTAGTCTTGCCTTTTTATCGATATATTTTAAATCGGTATACAGATGATTTAATCAGGGAGAAATCGATATCAAGTCTATTTATATAAATTAGCTTAGTGTTTGTTTTAGTCGTGTGATCTACAGGGTGATTCACAGAATAACCAAATTCCCTCGCACGGAATTAACAAATTCCCTCGCATAGAATTAACAAATTCCCTCGCGTATGCCCTTTGCGTAAATGTGATCGAGTTTGTTATCCAGTACGTTTTCATGTTCGTTTTATTTCAGCATGAATAAATCGTAATGGCCCGTGTTAGTGTCAAACGACGCCTCTATTAGATTTGAGATACATGAGATTCCTCTATTCTCGCGAGAGGGCGCTGTTGTGCAGGATGTAGTAGCTGTCGCTGCCAGATTGCCTCAGTCACTGTGAACTGTGAAGATGCCGTACACGCGACGGCAACGGGTATTCCTTGTGAAAATGTACTGGATCACAAACTCGATCACAGCTACGCAAGGGGCATACGCGAGGGAATTCGGTGTTGGCAAACCTCCCCAAAGGAACTCCATACTGGCGCTTGTACGCAAGTTAGAAACAACAGGATCTCTTATCGGTGAAACCAGCAAGCATCATTCATCTGCACTGCCGATGGTTGCTGCAGACGACGAGGCACGACTGCAGCGATCACCCCGGAAGTCATTACGGCGTCTGTCGAAGGAGACCGGGTACTCGTACTCCATGTGTCAGAGAGCTGCTAAGAAAGCGAGGCTAAAGCCGTATAGGTTGATGGCTGTTCATGAGCTGCTGGAGCCAGATAAGGGAAAACGAGTGCACCATTGTCGCCGATTGCTCAAAATCCTGGCATATTATCAATCACGTGGTACACGGACGATGTGTGGTTCCATTCATGTGGCTATGTCAATTCACAGAACATACGCATTTGGGCCGCAGAACATCTGTACGCCCTTCAGGAAGCGCCTATGCATCCAGTCGGAGTTTGGTGCGCAATATCCTCTGAAAGAACATTAGGTCCCATTTTTTTCAACTGGACTGTCAACACTGCAGAGTACCAACGAATTTTCATGGACTTTGTTGAGCAATTGAATGACCTAGAGCTGCGTCAAGGCTATTTTCAACAAGATGGTGCCATGGCGCTGATTCACAGTTTCTTTGTGGACCGGATAATTTTCCGTAACTTGTCGCCACCGAGATTACCAGATCTGACAACACCAGATTTATTTCTGTGGGGGTTTCTTAAGGCTCTACGAGACCCGCCATCTTGTATTGCTGCCTTCTCTTGTTAACCAACGGGCAAGCGTATTTCACAAATTTTTCGGGCAATTTTGCACATTTTGGAACACCGTTTGTGGCTAATACAAGATATATGATAAATAAAGAATTCCCTGGTTTCAGAATTTTTATTGACCTTTCCCTTCATTTTTTATCTGCAGCGAAAGTCGTACCGAGGCGTCTTCCATAGTTTTATTAATTAATAAAAAATACTTAAAGAGTCCAAAATGAAAATCTGAAACCAGGGAACTCTTTATTTATCATATATCTTGCGTTAGCCACAAACGGTGTTCCAAAATGTGCAAAATTGCCCGAGCAATTTGTGCTTGCCCGTTGGTTAACAAGAGAAGGCAGCAATACAAGATGGCGGGTCTCATAGAGCCTTAAGGAAAGAATGTACTCTACACGCCCTCAGAAATTAGACGAATTGAAGGAAAACATTACAAACGAAATCAACGGTATTGACTAGAAGACGCCCCAACGAACAGCCAGGAACATGGAACGACAAGTCGAGATGTGCCTTCAGGAGGGGGCGAACATTTTCAGCATTTGATGTAAAGGTAAATGTTATTTAATGTAAACTCCCATAGATATGCTAGATTTCAGATGGCATAACTTGCTGTTAGCTTTATTTTTGTTCACATAAATTGATAATCAATTGTTCTAGTTTTATATGAACCCTTTATATCTCTTCAAGACCTATATAAATAAGAAAAGGTATCCAGTTTGCTCTTTATATCGATTAAGCAGGATGTCTAATCGATATAGAGCTACGTAAAAGGTTGTTTTTTTTTTTTTGTCTCCTAAGAGAAATCAGAGGTGTCTTTGATATCACAATTTTCACTGAAAGAGATTACACATTTTCACTAATACTATCTTTCTAATGTTCTTTTCCTTTTGTTCATCAGACGTTTGAGCACGTGCAAGACAAATAAAAAATAGGAATGAAGACTAAAAACAGCGATGCTGCTCGAATAATGAGACAAAAAAAGAAAAGCAGAAAGAAAACAATAAAATCAGAAAGAGTCATCTGCAAAATGAGATGACATGCTGAATCACTGCTTTCTTGACAGGAGCAGGAGCGGAGTTATTAAACCTGTGTCAATGGGATTCTCTGGGACTGTCACAGGAGGAAAAGAGTAAGGCTACAACTGGAAACAGCCACATAGACCGTAAGTGGTCTCGTCACTGCTCCATTCGTGTTACCCGCTCCTGACACATTTCTCTCGGTATTAACCAACCAACGTTCGAGAAGGCACTTTGATCCTCAGTAGCACAATATTTAATCGATGTTCGGCAATATGTGACTTCCTGTTTCTTTCATATAACGGCAATGACGCAATGGAAGATCTTGTAATGAGTCCGTCGTCGCAAAAAAAAAAAAAGGGGGGGGGGGACTCAAATTTAAAACCCCCAACGTAACATTTATATCGTGTGCTTTTCGGTACCACACTGCATCATCAGAGAGAAGATCACATATAACGAAGACTAAAATCTTGTTAAAGTCTCAAAAACTGCATACATGCCAAATTTCAAGAACTGAAATCCGTAAAAAATGTTCAGTGAACGTTTAATCGATGTCAGATTGACTAACGTAACGAAAATACTGATAAAATGCATCGAGCATATCGATTAAAAGCCGATTCATTATGTGAATGATACATCAGTTTCATATGCTGTACAAGTAATAAGTAAGATATTTCTCGCTTATAACGATTAAAATGCTATCGAAATAGTCATTAGTTTGAAACTGCGAAGCTATAGCCATAAGCGATATATTGCAGTGACTTTAAGGTACAAGTGGTTCTGAAATTTTTTGTCAGCATGCTAAAAAACAGCGCACTGGACTAAGCGCTGGTTTATGACCATTCGTCCGAGATGGGTCTGGGTTCGAATCCCATGTCTTATGGCATTGGTTTTCTCCCTTCCCTGGAATCAGTGTCGCTAAATTAGGGACGGGCGACTGCTTACAGCCCATTGAGTTGCTCAAGGTGTTCGTCAAACCTCCAATAAATAAATAAAAAACATTTATAAAAAGCAATTTCTTCTGTTTGTTTTTTTCTTTTGTTTTTGTTGTAACCGCCAATCTTAATCTTACAAAGTTTATTTCCGTCTCTCTTCAAATTGGATCAGATCCGAGAGGTTTGGATGAAATTATGATCAGGGAAATCAGAAACATGCAGGTACCACAGTCCCTTGGGAAAATCATTCTCTCTTCGAAAACATGTAAAGGTAAAGAAGGTGTGTGATTGAGTGTCACTGATCTATTTGGAAAAAAAAAATCCGCAAAATATGTCGTTCCGTTTAAAGCGTAAAACTTGGCACGTGCGAAAAAGTATCTTATAGACACCGGAAATGAAACTTTTTTTTTTTTTTTCATTTCCGATGTCTATAAGATACTTTTTCACACGTGCCAAGTTTTACGGTTTTTTTTCGAAATTTTCTGACCCAGTTTTGACCCGTTTCCTTTGATGCTTCATTTCTGAATTACAATGCTGTATGAAAAAAATGGCAAGTCTGTGCACAATTTTTTGCTCATGTTTTCTCTCTCTCCAAGTTCTGTAGTGGAGTGGTATGCGAAGAAACAAAACACCGCTGTACTTTGGGGAAAAAAATCCGTAAGATATGTCGCTCCGTAAAATAACCGCAAAACAAGTACAATTTCCGTAAATTTCACGGGTAAACCGTAAAACTTGACAGGTATGCTCTAGTATGACACACTTCCACTAGCACCGCCCACTGATGAAAAGAAAATTTTATGCGTATAGGAGAAGGATCTGAAACTAAATGTTTTCGTTAATTAGGGTTGAGGAGAAATAAAGACAAGCAGACATATTACCTTACCCTCCGTAACTCCCTTCCTTCAAGCCAGCAGCCTTGTCTTACACTCGTCTTTTCCAAAGCAGTCTTAGCCACGTTCTGCTTCCTTACTACCCCGGAGCAGGTTTAAGAGCGCTGGTATGGCTTTAGACTTTAGACTCGACTTTCTGTGTTGGAATCCCTTACTTAGTAGCACAAACAAACCTCGGAGAAATTACTAATGACCTCCCTCAATGAATTCCTATGGACCCTCCTCATTCACCTCCAGCCATAGTAAGATGAAAAAAAAGTCTAAAATAAGGATTTGGAAAAGTGGAGAACAACTGTGAATTTCCATGAGGATGCTATTTTGATAGCCTTTCTACGGTGAAACAAACAACACATCCTATAGGGGAACGTTAGGGGTACACGATGAAAAAACCGAGACTCAATATTTCTTGGTAAAGTCCAGATTACATTTCAAGTTAAAAAATTGAAAAATGGGACATCCTAAACTGGGTGCACGGTAGGGTGCGCTCTAGCCCATCTTCTAAGAATGCATAGAATGCGCGTGAGCACTGACTACAGCACATCAAACTCCCCTCTGTACTCGCAGTTATGGCGCCTGCGCACTGACTACAGCGCATGGAACTCCCATCTTTTTTTTTTTTTTTTTTTTTTTTTTGATTGGAGGTTTAACGACAACCGTGAGCAACTCAATCGGCTATAAGAGTCGCCCTTCCCTAATTTAGGGCAACTGGTTCCAGGGAAGAGAGACGGAGCCAGTGTCGTAAGACAAACCATGCCTCACCGGGATTCCAACCCGGACCCCTTTCGGACGAATGATCAGATGCCATCGCTTAGACCACTGCGCCACAGGGGCGGCAAATTCCCATCTTCCCTCTGCCTAGGAGCAGAATTTGACCTCCGTACTGCAGCGTCCGCACAAATCATTCCGCATGTGTTAGAAAAACACATGTAAAGAATTGAACACCCGGTATGAACTCTACCGAGCCCGCAAAGGGGGTCTTAGAGCCCTAGACAAACTCCCATTCATAAAGGTAATTTCTGCCAAATATTGACTTATTATATCAGCTACAAGCTATACCACAGCATTTTTAAATTATCCCTACCGCAACGGATCACCGTGTGCGTCCGTGTTATAATGTTATGGCTTATTAATGTGTATGTAAGGCGAGCAGTACATTCTTTTACGCACAATAACAGTCTGTGAAACCAGAAGGTACTCTAAACGGACAAAGTGTATGCACATGCACCCGGAAAGCAATATGCATATACAATCTTACAGTCCAAATCTCGCTTCTTGTTTCTATATTAAAAAAAAAAATCTCTGAGGAGTCTGTCCAGACCAGACGTATAATGACGTCAACGCTACACAGGTGTTTTAAAATGGACCCCACAACGTATTTGATGAACAGGAAAAAACGCTGTGGCAGGTGAAGTTCAAATGAGCCTATTTTTTAAAGGAATGACCGAAAATGAACCTTCTTCCATATTTTTTTAAATCCAATGAAGATAACACCACTTTCATAATAGGTGACTGAAATTAGTAAGCTTTTGAACAATACTTAGAGCACTTGTAAGAATAAAGATCTTTAAAATTGCTGATCATTTCTCGCCTTGCAAGTACCGCGATGGAATTAATAATCGCTTCAGTGTAAATTATTTAAGAGCAATCTATGCAGGCTTCAATTTAATTACTCGTGCAGAAGCTTTGGGCGGAAATTGAAGCGTTATTCTTTCCATGTTAGTAGAGGAATTATTTCGTAATCAGAGTTTTATGCACAAACACAGAGACAATGTTTCCAAATTGTTGGCGAAACTTTTGTGACACGAACCATACTATTTTACTCTTAAATACCAGAAGCTAAATTTCATGAAACTTACCTGTGTATAGGCTTACTGTATTAACACATTAGCCTTGAGTACAGTTTCTGTTACATATCAAAAGAATTTGTGGTGCTTTTGTTGCACAAAAGGTTAATTCAGTTTATTCAGAACATTCTCTAGACACGAAACTCCAGAAGCAGAAGGCCTATTGTCAAACCTTATATAAATTATGCAAAAATCTTAAGGTCACTATAGAGATCTATTCATTATATAGTAAACTTTACATCAAAACACATACAATTTAATACTGGTTCATAAGTAGATGGATCATTCTTTTTATGATGGTAATCATCCAACGGAGACACCCTTTTAACTCTAGAGGAAGCTCTGTTCATTATTCATGGATTTTATTTGTAATACGAGGAAACAAACAATGATGTACAACTTCAAGAGAGATGGGATGATTAAAATCACCATCATTATCAATCCACTGCTGAATGAATGGCTCCCCGAGTTTTTCTCTCCAACTTTCTGTCTTGAGCCAGTCTTCTCTATGTCATAAGATATTGACCAAGTCAACTGAGTAACTTGTAACCTAATACGTGGTTATAAAACTACAATCGTGGCCAAAAGTCCTGCACCCGTAGAGAGAAAGTCAAATTTTTGATGCTTGAACTTACACAGCGTAATGGTAAAGTCAAGAATACATATTATACATCATTTCAAAGGAAATTTTATGCTGAATTCAAATATTCTTAGAGAATGTTATTACCAGTAGTAGAAGTGAAGTTACAAGCAAAAATACAGCGTATAGTCATAAAAAGCAACAAATAGTGGAATTTGTGAAATTAGTGTATAATGCATTTAACGTAAAATTACTGTACAGTACATTATTGACACTTGCAGGACACTTGAAATAACTGTCCAACAAGCAAAATACGCTTTAATATTTAATTGGACAACCACGGTTGCTTAGTAACGAAGTGCACCTTCTTGGCATAGGACTAATGAGTTTCTCTAGTTGTCCATCGGTTATAACACGATACCGTATGACCCTTACAGACAATTAAAGTCTTTAATCAACTATTTGTTGCTTTTTATGACTAGACGCTGTACTTAATTAAAGTCTTTAATTGATAACACCGTTCCATACGACCCTTAAAGACTTAATTAAAGTCTTTAATTGAGTCTGTAAGGGCCGTATGGCACCGTGTTATCACCAATGGACAACTAGAGAAGCTCATTAGTTCCACTTTGTTACTAAGTAACCGTGGTTATCCAATTAAATATTAAAGCGTACTTTGTTTGTTGGTAAGTTATTTCAAGTTTCCTGCAAGTGTCAGTAATGTACTGTACAGTAATTTTACGTTAAATGTATTGTACACTAATTTCACAAATTGCACTATTTGTTGCTTTTTATGACTAGACACTGTACTTTTGCTTGTAACTTCACTTCTATTACTGGTAATAACATTCTGTAAAAATATTTGAATTCAGCATAAAATTTCCATTAAAATGATGTATAATATGTATTCTTGACTTTTACCATTACTCTGTATAAGTTGACTCAAACATCAAAAATTTGACTTTCTTAAGTCTGCTGTTGCAGGACTACTGGCCACGATTCTACTCTTTAATCTTAAATATCAGAAGCTAACGGCGATTTATATTGAAGCTATACATCAAGGTTGGAGGCATCAAAGTAAGGTAAGAGGTATCTCGTAATACTACACTGGCGGAAAGTGAAAAAAGAACACCAAGAAGGAGGCGTCTGATACCAACGAAATTTAACAGCACAATAACGGAATACAGAGGATAACGTAATCAAAACATTATGGCAAAATACAGCTGTATTTGCTGGTAAACTGAAAAATAACATTTCCATGTCACATGGTTAGTACGAGATTGAACCTCCATGAACTGCGTCACACTGTGCAATTCTGGCATGGAGTCTGTCGTACAGATGTTGGATGTAAGTTTGGGGTATTGAGTTCAAAGCATCCTCAACCTGGACGCGTAAATCGGGGATGGTCGTGGCTAGCCGTGGAGACCGGATAAGTCGTTGTCCCATAAAATCCCACACGTGCTCAATGGGGGACAAATCCGGTGAACGTGCAGGCCATGGAAGTTGTCTCACACCTTGAAGTGCATGTTGCGTTGCACGTGCCGTGTGTGTGCGTGCGTTATCTTGCTAGAAAACACCACGATGGACCGACCTTACAAATGGCACAACAACGGGCTGAATGATGTTGTTGATGTAGGAGGTGCTGTTTAACGTACCTGGTAAAAACACTAGTTGTGTGCGGGAGTGATAGCTGATCGCTCCCCACACCAGGAGACCAGGTGTGGACCCTGTGTGTCGCTGGCGGATGCAAGAAGGGTGGAGACGCTCCCCTGTGCGTCTGCGAACACGCATACGGCCACCGGAGGCTCCCAAGCAGAATCTGCTTTCATCGCTGAACACGACAGATCGCCATTGCGTTCTCCAGTGCAGACGTTGGCGACACCACTGCAGCCGATCCTAACGGTGGGCTGGAGTCAGAGGTACACATGCCAAAGGCACACGTGCACGTAGTCCTGCATCCAGTAGACGGTTGCGGATTGTTCGCACAGTCACCTCAGGTGCAACGGCAGCTCGGATTTGCGTCGCAGTGGATGTTCTGCTTGACAACGCCGCTCTTCTTATGCGTCGATCGGTCCGCTCATCAGTCCGCCTGTGACTCCCGGTTCCACGTCTTCTCGTGTGGGAATGTTCCTTGGACCATCTACGCCACCATCGTACCACCACCGATACTTCCCGTCCAATTCGCTCCGAAATACGAGGATACGACCACCCGGCCTCGCGGAGTCCGACTAGACGACCTCGCTCAAAGTCCGATAACTGCTGAAATCTTACACGTCTTCCATGTCCAGGCATTGCAGCTTCTTCAGGGTCTTCGTACGTGTTCATACGCTGACGACTGATTACATTCACTTCGCCGTACTCCTTAATTCCTCCAACGATAATTTGCATATTATGCCGTGCTGTGGCGTAAGCGCTCACCGGTTGGTCCCGAAATTAATATCACACCTACGTAATCTCGACCCCATTAACATATGTAAATTTCATGATCGTCCGCCAATTCCTTCTTGGTGTTCTTGTTTTTACTTTCCGCCAGTGTAATTACAATGTCTATAAGGATCTTTTGTGTCAATATTTCCGCAAGATTACCACCTGCCAAGGCCTAATTTTAGATCGATAGTAAAATGACTGAACAGAAATAGTATGGTATGAATATTGGATATTCATCAAATATTTAGATACTTCTCCATGTCATTTGTAAATGGTTTGAAATTACACCCACCTATCTCCCGCATGGTCGTTTTTTTTTTTTTGGAATCAGTCTTTTGGAATCCAGTCTAATACCTCAGTTGTAGTAACATGTCCAGCACATTGCCATTTCAACGATTTTATAATACTTTGATTATGATGCCATCAACTCGTGTCATTTTCCTGACCCACAAGTTCCTCTTCCTACCCTTCTTAGTTATGCCAAGTATGCATCTCCTCCGAGCTTTTTTCATAAGTTCTCTTAAAATTCTCTTTCAGGTAACGTCGCCTTCTCTGATCTGTAATTAAGAACTGGAAGGATACATTGACCAAACACTTTTCTTATTGTACTCTTTCTTCCAAATGCTCTTCAATCAAGTTTTATACGCCAATCAACTTCGTCTTCGATATGTCCCTTCCTTTACATCTGTTATCCAAGGTAAATGTCGACATCAGTTACTTTAAAATTGCCCCATCAATCGCTAAATCTTCAGTTCTGAAAAAGCACCAGTTTTGTTTTCTGTAAGTTCATTTTCAAGCCAATTTCTTTACTCTAGTCAGAAAATTCGTGGACCATACTCTGCATGTCTAAAATGGTACTTGAAAAATGACTATGTCGTCAGCAAAACGAAAGCGAATTAAATAATCTCCATTATTTTTTATCGCTGTAATGATGATTATACACTCTAATAAATCTGTAAAGCAAAATAACGAGTGATTAAACCAAGCCCGTTGAATTTGCACTAATAAATACACTGCCACAAATTAAGTACAAAAAAATTACTTTTTTCTTAGAATGTACTTACTCCTCGGCTCACGAGGTCCGTCTACTGTGACTTTGATGGCTTTGCCGTAAGTGACTACCTGAGGTGGACTTGTACTAACGGTGATTGTTAAGCTAAAGCTCTTTCCTGAAATGAATAAAATAAAGGCATTCATATCTTTAAAAATCAGCTCAAGTTAAGGACAATGTACAGAAATAAAACATTTTTCCGACAATAAAGTTTCCAGAATGTCTCATTCGCGTCTCATATTATGGCCGAAAGTAGCGCAAATTATACCGATGATCTTCCTGAGAGTGTGAAATTTAAAACTGGCTCGCCCTGAGGCTTAAGTGAACATGCAGTAGTGAATTATCAGGGTGATTCATAGATTTGTGCTAGTTGTGTATTCAAGAAACTGTTATTATAATAAAAATCACGTACGTTACTCCGCAAACTAGAAACCATCATTTCAACAGGTCCTAGTGATCTGTAGGTCAGTTGGTCAATTTCTTTTTGAAATAATGCTTGTCCAGCAAATCATCATCATCGTAGCGATCTGTCGACAAGTTGGTCGATTCCTATTCGACACCGTGCTTGTCCTACAAGCCATCATTTTCGATCATTAGTAGGCATCTGCCGATAAATCGGTCAATTCCTATTCGATACCGTGCTTGTCGTACAAGCCTTCATTTTCGATCATTAGTAGGCATCTGCCAATAAATCGGCCAATTCCTATTCGATACCGTGCTTGTCATACAAGCCTTCATTTTCGATCATTAGTAGGCATCTGCCGATAAGTCGGTCAATTCCTATTCGATACCGTGCTTTTCGTACAAGCCTTCATTTTCGATCATTAGTAGGCATCTGCCAATAAATCGGCCAATTCCTATTCGATACCGTGCTTGTCATACAAGCCTTCATTTTCATCATTAGTAGGCATCTGCCGATAAATCGGTCAATTCCTATTCGATACCGTGCTTTTCGTACAAGCCTTCATTTTCGATCATTAATAGGCATCTGCCGATAAATCGGTCAATTCCTATTCGACACCGTGCTTGTCCTACAAGCCATCATTTTCGATCATTAGTAGGCATCTGCCGACAAATCGGTCAATTCCTATTCGACACCGTGCTTGTCGTACAAGCCGCCATTTTCGATAGTTCGTAGGCATCTACCGACAAATCAGTCAATTCCTCTCCGATACCAGGCTTGAACTATCATTTTTCAATAGGTGATCTGCGGAAAGTTGGTGGATTCCTCTTCGATACCGTGTTTGTCCTACAAATCATCATTTTCAATAGTTCGTAGCCACTTGTCTGCAAGTTGGTCGATTTCTCTTCGATACCGTGCCCGGTCCTACAAACTACTCTTAGCTGGAAGTGCTTCACTAACGTATAATGCTCTATTGCTCTTGGAAATGCTTCAGAATAATTTCTAATGATTATTATTGGCGTTGCTGACGCCCTTGATGGCGATGACGTGCAGTTCCCTTTTGTTGTTTGTAAGACGTGAACAAAGAGAACTACTATTATATACCTTATTCTCGGTAACCAGTATTCTTCCAGTCATACTTTCTCTTGGTTCTATGTGAAGAGGTAGACGAATTTCAACACAATGATTTCGAGAAATCAGTCATTGGGGCAATTTAACAATGCAAGTTCAACTTGTATATGCTAAATATTGTACAATATTACAGTAATAACAAGTGCCTGCATATTAACGCTTCCGTGATTACAAGTGATTTCAAACTCCTCCTAACATTAGTCGATACAAATGCAGAAAATGGCGCCATTAATCGATTCCAAAGTCACGCAGTTCCAAGTGTTAATGAATAGTTCATCCAGCATTGTCTGATGGAGCAGGAGGAAGTGAGCGCAGAGAGATGTAAAGTGTAAATTCGGGTTTCGAAAGTATGATCTTCTGGCTTAGAGTCTCTTATAGTGCCTATGATCTCTAAGTGGAGCGTGAATGGAACACAATTTTTTTTTTACGCACGTGTTTAGGAATATTGTTTATTTGTTTTTTTGTTTGATGGGTTTAGTGACTATCGTGAGCAACTCACTTGGCTATAAGCAGCCACCCGTCCCTAATTTAAGGTCACTAGCTTCAGAGAAGGAAGAGAGGCAGTGCCGTAAGACAATACACCTTTCATGCCTCACCGGGATTCGAACCCGGACCCATCTCAGACTGATGGTAAAATGCAAGCGCTTAAACCGTTGCGTTAGAAATATTGAGTGGCTTGAAATAACAGTTTAAGTAAAAATGACGTAAAGCTTTCAGCTACAAACATTGCAATAATTAGCGCCTGTGAAAAGATCAGAATCATAGATAGCATTAAGTAGAAGATGCTACAATTTAAGCTTAACATCATGATAAAAACTGCTACTCTTAAAGAAAATATGCCTGAGGGTGATGAAACATTACGTAGGGATGATCACTTTCGTTTAGAATTGCTGTTATTTGATTAGTTTCCACAAAAAGGGTCATCTGGTGGACCTATATCTGGATAAGAATTAAAGCAAAAGTGGAAGGAACTTGCGTTTTTTGTTGACCCTGAGGCACAGTGGTCTAAGCGCTGGCTTATGACCTTTCGTCCGTGAAGGTTCTGAGTTCGAATCCCGTGAGGCACGGATGTTGTGTTTGTTTTACGGCACTGGCTCTCTCCGTTCCCTGGAACCAGTGACCCTAAATTAGGGACAGGTGACTGCTTATAGCCCATTGAGTTGCTCACGGCGGTCGTTAAACCTCAAATAAAAAAAAATAAAAAAATATTCTACAATGAGCATCGCTACACGACACTTTTTCGTGGCGTTATATCTCTCATTATAACAGATTATTATTACGCTTTTTAAGTTTTGCATGTCCGTTGTTCATCGTATCTAAAAAGGCCATCTATAGTCATTTCACTACTGTATGAGTACGTTGACTTCAAGGAGGAGTTTTTTGCCGTACGGAGTCTACGGAAGTAAATTTTGCTGATTTGGATCTTCTTGAAGTTGCTATACTGGACGAAAATTAAAAAAAAAAAAAAAGCACTCAGGAAACTTTATTGGCGGTCCTTTATGATCATTTGTGAAAAAATATTAAGTACTTTTTTTACCTTCTCAAAAATATTTAATTAAGCAAAAAATGTGATAAATAAGTCACACATTCGCTTTAATAATTTCAATTTCATTAGATCTGTGAATGGCAAAAAGGGGCATAACACGCATCGAACAATAGAAATTGGTTACAGCGGTCTCGAAGCATCCTGATGTTACTGGAAACATATCATCATCTTGTCAAAAGATATGCCTTGAGGGCTCCTGCCAGCCAATTACACAAAGCTGTCGAAGCAGGAAACATATCTGGATCGCCCAATGCCATCTGTATTCAGTTAGCATTAAAGACAAATGTTAAGGAACTTTAACCAAGTGTTCGGAATCAAATCATGTAAGATAACTTGAACCATTTATTCTCATAGTCAAATCATGTAAGATAACTTGAACCATTTATTGCTCGTAATTAAATCATGTTAGATAACTTTAACCATTTATTGCACGTAATCAAATCATGTAAGATAACTTTAACCATTTATTGCACGTAATCAAATCGTTTAAGAGAATTTTAGTCATTTATTATTCGTAATCAAATCATTTAAGAAAACGTTAACCACTTATTCCTTAATCAGATCATTTAAAAGAACCTTAGCCATTTACTGCTCGTAATCGAATCATGAAGAAAACTTTAACCATTTATTGCTCGTAATCAAATCATTTAAGAGAACTTTAAACATTTACTGCTCGTAATCAAATCATGTAAGATAACTTTAACAATTTCTTCCCGTAATCAAATCATTTAAGAGAACCTTAACCATTCACTGTTCGTAATCGAATCATGTAAGAGAACTTGAACCGTATATCGCTCATAACCAAATCATTTAAGAGTATTTTAATCATTTATTCTCGTAATCAAATCATTTGAGAGAATTTTGACCATTTCTTCACGTAATCAAATCATGTACGATAACTTGAACCATTTATTGCTCATAATCAAATCATTTAAGAGAACTGTGTCCATTCATTCTCGTAATCAAATTATTTAAGAGAACTTTAAACAGACATTCTTGTAATTGCCGCCCCGGTGGCGCAGTGGTCTAAGCGACGGCTTCTGACCACTCGTACGAGATGGGTCCGGGTTCGAATCCTGGTAAAGCATGGATGTTGTGTTTTTCTTACGGCAGTGACTCTTTCCCTTCACTGGAGTCAGTGGCCCTAAATTAGGGACGCGACTGCTTATAGCCCTTTGAGCTGCTCATGGTGGTGTTAAACCTCCACCCGAAAAAAGAAAAAATTCTCGTAATCAAATCCTTTAAGAGAACTGTAACCATTTACTGTTCGTGATCGAATCATGTAAGAGAACTTTAACCATTTATTCTCGTAATCAAATCATGTAAGGTAACTTTAACTATTTATTGCTCGTAATTGGATAATGTAAGAGAACTTTAATAATTTCTTCTCGTAATTAAATCATGTAAGATAACTTTAATCATTTATTCTCGTAATCGAATCATTTAAGAGAACTTTACCCATTTATTGCTCGTAATCAAATCATTTAAGAGAACTTTAACCATTTATTTCCGTAATCAAATCATTTAAAAGAACCATAATCATTTACTGCTCGTAATCGAATCATGTAAGAGAACTTTAACCATTTATCACTCGTAATCGAGAAAACGTAAAACCGAGGTTCCGCAGTAGTTAGTTAAATTGTGTCAAAACCGGAAGTGTGATTTTTGAACGACCGTAATACTTTCTTCTAACAGAGGTATGAGAAAGTAAAACCTGCGTACTCTTTCAGTGGAAGTGGCGAACTTTTGAGCTCGAAATATTTCAAGTCTTGCCCCCACCCCTACCCCTTCCTTCATATAAGAAAAGCTTGATCCGTCCCTAAAGTGGAAGAACATTAAAAAATAAATAAAAAGTTTACGAAAATGAGTAAAACTATTCTAACACGTAGCAGGAAAAAACAACATTTTATTGCAAAGCCAAACCATTTTTTTTTTTTCGTATTTTATCGTGTTCAATAGTATAAATAGAAACCAATGTTCATAACAGTGGCACGTTGACTCTTATTTCGATGATACTTGAAACAGATAGACCGGTCAGACGTTACATTTCCCTTTCTCAAAAGCTCTTAATTAAATCAACAAACTTTTAGGCTCTTACGTGAAAATTCCCAAAATGGAAAATAATTCAATGTTTTCAAGAATATCCTGTTCAAGCTTTTATTTGATTTGCAAAAGGTCCAAAAAAGGTTTTTGGAGCAGTTCTTTAATCATAACAGTCAGTGGCGTACCGGGACCCCCTCCCCGCCCGGCAAAAAATATCTTCGAGGCCCTTTTCCGAAAATCTATTAGCTTTCTATTATTGAAAGTTTTTATTTCCATGTTATTAACTAGGCAGTGCGGGCGTTTTAATAATTCATGTTCTTTAGAACCTATGGGAATTTTTAGTAAAGCTATAACTCACTTTGCACAAATGGACAGATCGTAATTAAAATGATTGCACTAGTTTTATACCAATACAAAGTACTACACAACACTTTCGCCAAAGTTTATCATACCATGCAAATTTTATTCTTTTAGAGAACTCAGGCCAAAATGCATCCCGATCACACACACAAGACACGTAACTGCCGTGTGACGGTGTCTAATGAACTTTTCCGATTTACACGAAAATGCAGAGCACGGTTAAGCAAATAAATAAGTAACAATTAAGCATTGTGGCACAGAAAAAGCAAAACTACTTAAATCATTTACTCTTGGTATAAAAAACACTCTTAACGTAAAGCCACAATGTTTTACTCATAGTAAAATTCCTTTCTCTCTTTGACTCCTGTTATCAAAAATATGACACATGCCTGTTTCTTCGTTCCCGATAAAAACTACTTTTAGTTCATTGTATTCTGAAGGATGTGCAAACGTGTGTAATACATAACATCATTGGTAAAAAATTTCATTTATTGAACTGATATTTCTTTTACGTTCTCTTATAATTAATATGTGCAGGGTATCCATAAAAGAAATATACAACTTCAGTATGTTATTGGAAAAAAACCTACAATAAATAGCCCAAATCTCCTAGTTTCCTATTCTCTGGGGGCCGCGGGTGGCCTAGTGGGCAACGTTCGTGACTGCCATGGAAAGAGCATTAGGTTTTATCCCAGGCAGGTACGAACGCTCGATCCACTAAATATCCGCCGTGCGTCGGATGGGCACGTTAAGCCGTCGGGCAGCGGGTACTGGTCCCCCGGTAATAAATAAGGGCGTCTTCATCCCCCTTTCTACATCGCTTTCGTGTCACTTTCCTATCGGTCACTCTAGCCCAAATCTCCTAGCTTCCTATTTCTAAGGGTTATTTAAGACTTGGGGTCAAACACTCTCTTCCTAAAATCCTCTACATATGATCATCATTTGATTCCTATTCTCTGGGGGGCCGCGGGTGGCCTAGTGGTCAGCGTTCGTGACTGCCACGGAGAAGACCTCGAGTTCGATCCCGGGCAGGTACGAACGCTCGAACCACTAAATATCCACCGTGCGTCGGATGGGCACGTTAAGCCGTCGGGCCCCGGGTACTGGTCCCCCGGTAATAAATAAGGGCGTCTTCATCCCCCTTTCTACCTCACTTTCGTGTCATTTTCCTATCGGGCACTCTAGCCCAAATCTCCTAGCTTCCTTCTTCTAAGGGTTGTTTAAGACCTGGGGTCAGACACTCCCTTCCTGAAATCCTCTACATATGATCTGATCTGATCTGATGTCAAAACACATGGTGACTGTGAAAGCTTTTTTTTTTTTTTAATGACAGTAGGTCTCCACGTGTGCTCCGTTGGTTGCTCACACACTGTAAAAAAATTACTGTAGATTTTACGGGTTTAAACCGTTTTCCAGGGTGCCAACACAAAACCGTAAATTCTACAGTTTTATGCCGTGTTGGAGCAAAGCTATAGCTTTGCTTGAATCGAATCCGAAAACCAAAATATGTATAGCAAAGCTATAGATTTGCTCCAACACAATGAACACTTTCGTTCAAGCCAAATTTTTGTGTTTTCGTGATTATTTGGACTGTGACTCGCTCCAGCCAAATTCTGTGCTGTTTTCTTCATTAAATGCGGTGTTGGAGCAAAGCTATAGCTTTGCTCCAGCACGGCATAAAACTGTAGATTTTACGGTTTTGTGTTGGCACCCTGGAAAACATTTTAAAACCGTAAAATCTACAATTTTTTTTTTACAATGCAGGATGTCTAAATGATAGTCCCGTTCCACCCACGTACGCTACAGAATGTCAGGTGTAACAAATAGGAAGGCTTCAGTAAGGCGTTCTTTGAGCTCAGTGATTAATGTAACCTTTTTCTTGTACACAATGTCCTTAATAAAGCCCCAATGAAAAACATTGCATGGGGTAATATCAAGAGAACGGGGTGGTCATGCCGTTGGATTCCCATGTCCAATTCAACGCCCTGGAAAATGGTTTATCTAAGATCTGCGTATATCCGAAGACCAGTGCGGAGGCGCTCCATCTTGCTATAAAATGATGTCTTGAATATCCTGGAGTTCTGGAACTGCGAATTGTTCTAGCATGTCCAGGTACGTTATGCCAGTAACGGTTGGTTCAGCGAAGAAAACGGACCCTATCACTTTGTCTTCCATTAGGACAGCCCAGACATTAACCTTCGGGCTGTCTCTTGTACTCCGTTCGCTGAAATTTTGAATCCGTAAACCAAAACACATACGATGCTTTCTCCACTGGGGAAGCTATATCTGTTCAAAATACGTGGTCACGTGCGTCACCATGCGGTCTAGGCAATTATTTAAGACTTTTACTCGTCAGTTGTGTTGCTGACTATGGGAAAAGCAAAGGATCTTCCGGAGTTCGATGAAGGTCTTGTTGTGGGGGCGCATCTGGATGGAGCGACGATTTTGAAAACAGACTGGTTTCTCAAAAGATGGGATATCCCGGGTGTTTTTTTAGTGGAAACACGATCGGGGAAAGCTAATAATTTCAGAGGGGGTTCAACTTCTTTGAGAAAAACAAAATTTAAAAAAAAAAAAGAAAGAAGGGTGACCGAGAGAGAAAAAAACAACAACAACCCCCGTAGGATATAATTACGAGTATACATTCATACATACTCGTACATATCATCAATCATTATCAATCCACTGCTAGATGGTCTCCTTAATTGCCTTCCACAACTTCCAGTCTTCAGCGTGCCACTCTAGCATTCTTTCGAATTTCATCCACGCATCTCCCACGTGGTCTTCTTCTGGGTCTTTTCCTGCTCCTTCGTATCTACCCTAAAATTTCAGGCCGCCCCGGTGGCGCAGTGGTCTAAGTCGTTGGCCTCTTATTATTCGTCCGTAAGGGGTCCGGGTTCGAATCCCGGTCAGGCATGGATGTTGTGTTTGTCTTACGGCACTGGTTCTCTCCCTTCCCTGGAACCAGTGACCCTAAATTAGGGACGGGCGACTGCTTATAGCCCATTGAGTTGCTCACGGTGGTCGTTAAACCTCCAATAAAAAAAAAAAAAAAATTCAGTTGTTCAACAGTTAGTGGCCACATGAGGGTCTTTAGTTGATCATGATGTCATCAACTCCTGTCGTTTTCCTAATCCACGATTCATCTTCCTTATTTCGACAACAGCATCTCTCTCTCTCTCTCTCACACACACACATATTCGTCCAGACTCGTTTATCTTCTTTGTGACAAAACTCCAAGAAAAAGCTATGCGCAAGTAATAGGATACTTACCGCTTAATTTGAGTTCGAGTGATTTTTTGTTCAGTTACTTATTTGGCAGAGGTATTGGGTTTTCTGATCTCAAGTAGGATACAATAGGACTTGGAAAAAAAGACGAAAAAGAGAACACAAAGAGGGAGAAAGGGAGAGAGAAAAACTCCGCCCTGTTTACTGCTTTTAAACAATTATTAACTTTTTTTAAAGAGAAAAACACAACGCTGAGCTGTTCAACTTCTTTGTGCAAAATCAATTTTTTAAATTGTACTTCAAACGCTTTCCAGGAAACCGCAAAGCGTGATGGCGGTCTCCAGTAAATCTTCCTAAATATTATATGTGAACCAGAAATCTTTCGTAGAAAGACCTCCCAGTGAGAAGGACCATGAAATTGTGCCCTTACCTTCCGCCTCCCGTGAGTGGAAACATAACCCACATTGCTTGCCTAAGTGGCGTGATTGTCTCCCACTTCCGTACGCGTCATTTCCGTACAAAAGGAATTTTGTCCCATTTCCATATATAGCAGATCGGTTAGTGCCATTTCCGTACATAGCAGGTCGGTTAGTGCCATTTCCGTACATAGCAGATCGGTTAGTGCCGTTT
The DNA here is from genome assembly GCA_039090855.1 of Macrothele yani. Taxonomy (NCBI): domain Eukaryota; kingdom Metazoa; phylum Arthropoda; class Arachnida; order Araneae; family Macrothelidae; genus Macrothele; species Macrothele yani. The sequence goes on along the minus strand of CM077005.1, from coordinate 17,509,517 downwards.
CCGTACATAGCAGATCGGTTAGTGCCATTTCCGTACAGTTTCGCCGCACCTGGTATCAGACGTGGGGAATGCTAAGGGAGAAAGTAAATTCTAATCTCCTATCGAATTCCAGCGACGTCACAGAGATTACCATTTTTTGTTTTCGTCAACCAATTGGCGCTCACTATAGGTCAAGAGGGAACAGCAATAAAAGCTAAAGGGGCAAATAGGCTGTCCATTAATACCATCTTTACGGTCTTCAACATTCGTCGCAGATGTTTAATTTCAAAAGCTCGAAAAAAATTGCATTTCTTTTTAATATTTCGTTCAAAGCTGCTCAAAAATTCCGAGCTATTTCTTTAACCAGTTTCGTATGAAGTTTTCACAAAAGATTTTGTAAAATATTTTTTCCTGAGGCCAGAGGCTCTTATAGCCGACCCTTCCGCAATGGGGAGAGTGTTTGTGCGGAGCCTATCAGTACGCTCTTGATCCTCTGCCGTCCTCCTGCCGCAAAGCCACGCCCCTGCTCCTTCTCCTCCTAGAAGGAGCTGCTCCTTGGCGCCGGATCGGTCATTTTATACTACTCATATCTCACTGCTTACGGATCATCCAATCTGTATACGGAAATGGCACTAGATGATCTGGATGTGCACCGAAATGGGACAAAAATTTATTTACACGGAAATGACACGTACGGAAGTGGGACGCCACTCGTGGCGTAACTGTGGCGCAACAACAATCTGTCAGGACCGAGATCGCCGTCGTCTGAGAAGGCTTGGACGGAGAAACAGTACTTCTTGTGTACAGCGATTGACCGAAGCATTCAATGAAGTCTGTTTCTGATGAATATCTCAGCAAATTATGCGCCGGAAATTGAAAAGGATCCGTACTGGCAGTCGCATGCCTATAGGGAAACCTCACATTTCGGCAAAGAACAGGAAAGTTTGTTTACAGTGGTATCAGGAACACTGTGACTGGACACTGGACGACTGGAAAACGTTATGTGGTCCGATGGTACACCTTGTTTTGTACCGATAGTAGGCAGAGAGTTTAGCGAGAGCCCCATGACGCAACGAACCCAGTTTGTCTTATAAACGTAACTCAAGATTCTGGAGATGGTATTACCGCGCCAAGCCCCGATTGGGAACTTGAGGGCATAAATTTCGTTAATGAATTTCGATCGACTAAAATGGCAACAATGACATTGGGTTTTCTAGTATAGGCGACCTAGTCTCATCGTTGGGACTTGAAAGCGTTGTGTTTCATACGAGCTCGTATACGAGGTTGTCGCAAGAACTCATATGCCGCAAAGAAATTAAATTTATGGTGAACGTCAAGTAATTTTGCTTCCTATACTTCCAATGGAAAAACTTTTGTACACATTTCCTTCACAATTAGTGTGTTCCCAAGGATGAAAATTTGAACATCGAATAAAATAACTTCATGTTATAACTTGGAATACTTAATATTTTCTAAAACATAACCATAATTTTATTAAAAATCAATAACGTTTCCTTTGGTGGTGTTGAAACCAGAAAAAAGATGGCGCGAACTGTACTTTGATGACGTCAGTAGACAAACAAATGTTGGATTGCATAATTATGGTTATGTTTTAGAAAATATCAAGTATTCCAAGTTATAATATGAAGCTATTTTAATCGATGTTCAAATTTCCATCCTTGGGAAAGCATTAATTGATAAGAAAATGTGTACAGAAGTTTTTCCATTGGAAGTATAGGAAGCAAAATTACTTGACGTCCACCTTAAAAGCTAACAATTCAGTATCATGCCTGAAATCGGGGTATCTTCGAAGAAAGAAATCTTTTACTTTAAATTAAACCAGAAACCCCGACACTCGTACTCATTTGCAAAGCAGCGAGAAGAAAAACACGTTGTTTAAAGAAACAGAAACAAATAGCCGCCCCGGTGGCGCAGTGGTCTAAGGCGTTGGCCTCTGATCATTCGTCCGTAAGGGGTCCGGGTTCGAATCCCGGTCAGGCATGGATGTTGTGCTTGTCTTACGGCACTGGCTCTCTCCCTTCCCTGGAACCAGTGACCCTAAATCAGGGACGGGCGACTGCTTATAGCCCATTGAGTTGCTCACGGTGGTCGTTAAACCTCAAAAAAACAAATATAAAATTTATTTTGTGCATATTTCTTAATTTATGTACAATTTAATGGTGGGACCAGATTAAGTTATATTAAGACATCTCTACAAATAGAAGTTATGGCTTAGCCCGAGAATTATAGAAACAAAAACGTTCCTTCCTATCAATCCAACTAGTACGAGGTGAGCAATAATATTTCATTTCTAAATTTACAATGAATGCTCATCAGAGCTGAGACGGGCTGTAGAATATTTACTGCGGTTCGGGCTCGGGCTCTTAGAGAGAGGGAGAGCGAAAGAATTGTTTTATATATAAATGTGATTTTATATAAATGATTTAACAAATGAGCCACTTTATAATTGGTAAAGAGATTCTTCGGCAACTGATTCTGGTTAGGGAGCGGGCTTTCGAGATGGCTATTTATTCCGGGCATGGGTAGTGTGTTTCTGCAGAGATGAAAAAGCTTTTTCAAGAACTATAGATATTGGATAGCTATTGATAGCTTGCCGACGATCATTAATCCCCTATCTCCACGCAGTAGCTCCCTGCTAAATCTATTTAGCAACGTACATATTACAACGCATTATGGAGCGATAATATTAGCATTTTTTGAGCAACATACTATTGCAGCACCGCCCGATCATTTTGGATGCCGCCCGCTCGAAGCACTTCAGGTGGAAACGAACGGTCAAAGAAATTCGCACAGTTACACAGTAAAAATAGATAGAGGTCCCTTCCCAACCACTCGCCATTTGAGAAATACATTGGATAATTGCAGGAGGAGGAGAGAGCGGAAGTGTGGAAAAGGAGATTTTTTTTTATTAATGGTTGAACAGGTTAGCCAGTTTTCGGGCTCGTTCGAGCCCGGGCTCTATCTTGCAATATAAAATTCGGGCTCGGGTGGGCTCAAGCTGATATACCACGGGCTCGGGCGGTCTCGGGCTCCGAAAATTGAGCCCAAACTCAGCTCTAACGCTCATCATCCAAGGGATTGAAATATTTGGATGATGTCTTACCCTAAAAAAAAAATCTTCTGCTGTGCAACACCGATCAGGCGGTTGAGGAAGGCGCATGTCTTCTTGCGGCCGTGGTCTTTGGCTGGTATCCTCCGTGGAAAAAACGCAGCCCGGGAGCTCTCGACAAATGCCTTCTTTATTTTCCTTGGGTACCTAACATCCTGACTGATTTGGGTCCGACTTCTTGACCCACGCACAGCTAGGCATTTCTTGCCAACCGCCGACGTCGAACTTCGATCCTCCTGCATATGTCAACAACCACAACTAACTGCAAGCACAACCCGATTTCTCCAAGTTTTCCATTTTTTTTTAGTTTCGCTTTTGCTTACAGCTATGCTGCTAGACTTGTACCTACATCACTGAAGACGTCCCTTGCACCTTCATTGGTTTCTGGTCTCCCCTCCCGCGTTCGCAAGTGGCCTGCCGTCCGGTGGATGTTAACCAGTGGCTACTTCGAGCAGATGTTCTCATGGCCAGCTGACCATCTGCTGAGCTGAGCCCTCTAAAAATTTATTTGGCCCTAACTGTCACCCTGTTTTGGAGTTCTATTATCGGACCATCCGAGAAAACCCTTTTTAAATCCTTAAGCATGCTCGGAGGCACGCATGCCCGACTGGAATATGTTCCCCGACACGTGACATTTATTATCTAGCCTTACCTTCTTACCAGATTCTTTCTTAGACTTCCATCGTATAGTCACCACTGACCCATTGTTAGCCAGGGTTGCATTATGTAATCCGCAGTGCTGTTGCTACGCAAATGATGGGAAATAAAAAAATAAAAATACATTGCGCTTGATTTGCAGAATTTTGCACAGTTTGCGTTTCGATCTCCTTCCCACGCGAAGGGAAAACAAAGAAAAAAAAAACCAGCGAATCCTTATGCGACCTGGGTCGGGATGTCGGGATAATATTTCTTGCACCTAATTAAGAACTAATCCAATTAAGAAATAAACAATTAACCATGTTAATAAACACAATTAATTAGGGAATTAAATCCCGAATTTGGGTATTTCTTTACAAGAAGTGATGTACCGGAAATTAGAAGAATTTTCACGGCAACAGTGGTGTCATGGTGTGGGGCACATTCTGTTGGTGCTAAACGGGTCCCCTGATATTTCTGGAGGGTCGGGTGTCCCTCAAGGATTATCTGAACATTGTTGCCGATCAAGTCCATCCTGCAATGTTGATTTTTTATCGAGCAGATGACGACTTTTTCATGGACGACAATGTGTTCGGAAATGGTTCAGCGAGCATGACAGCGCCTTCCACCATCTTCTCAAGCCCGAATCTGAACTCCATTGAGAATGTATGGGACGTGTTAGAAAAACAGTTCCGGGAGCTCAGTCCTCCTCCGTCAAATCTGAGCCAGTTAAATGAGTGTCTGATGAACACGTGGTATGCTGTAGACGTAAATGCTGGTGTCGGACATTTTGCCCACCGGCAAGATGCCCACTGGACACCAGCCCACTGAACTTGAGCACACTTAGCACAGTAACCTTAAAAATAATCGCTACCATATTTTCGAAATTTAAGCATCATGACCTGCTTTGATTTTGGGAGACGGTGTACACCCGCCGAAATTTTGTTCGATCGTCTATTGAATTGTTCGTTGCTCGTCTATTGATGTTGTTGTTTAATGATTTAAGTTTGAGCTTTTAAGAGCGCGTGAAAATGATTATATATGTTAGTTTACATATGAGGGGGTTAACACCCCTTAAGTTTAAAATTTTCCAAATTTTCAAGTGCATTGTTCATCTATTGATAGCGTTGTATAATGGTTTAAGTTTGAGCTTTTTGAACTCATAAAAAAGGAGATATACTGTGTTAGAATTAAAAATAAATCTTCTACTGGCCCAGCGGACCACTAGAATTTGCAAACCACTGGTCCACCAAAATGCCCACTGGCCCGTAAAAAAAAAACAATAAAAAAAAACTTAAAGACATTTACAATATATGTAAAAAATAACGTATCAATTCAATGGAATTATCTCCAATATTTGTTTTTGAAACTATCATTAGTTTGCTGCCTAAAAAGGAAACCATACAGCAAGGCAAAACAAATAGAAATTCATTTAACTTGTGACAAATTAGAAAAAAAAAAAAAAGACTTACAGGCCATCCGAGCCAGTAAATTCAATAGTTCAGTGGTCCGACGGAAGTTTTACTGGCCAACGGCCAGCGGACCACTGTGTAATTCAAACGTGATATACACTATCTACCAACAAGTAATTGGACACCCCTGAAATCGACGATATCTGCGGTCCTGATACACGTCACGGCCGCCGCCGTTAAATATCGTGTGGGAAACAACAACGCAACCAGTCGCTTGCAAGATGCCACGCAGTTCGGAGCTCTCTGATTTCGAAAAAGGTGTAATCATCGGGTATCACAGAAATGGCCGATCCATACGTGACATATCCAGCGAGTTGAAGTACCCAAAATCGACAGTGGCCTGCGTGATTGACAAGTGGAAGATGAGAGGTGACTGTCGGAATGCGCCCCGACTCGGCAGACCCACAAAACTATGAGTTAGAGACCGACGGGTGCTGGCCAGAGAAATTCGGAAGAACCGCACCAAATCGATAGGCCACATCCGCGAGGAGTTTCAACGGGCATCCGGGAGTGTTCTTTCGATGAATACCATCCGTAAGGAAGCCCATCTGCTCGGTTATCATGGACGTGCTGCCGCCCACAAGCCTTTGATCACCAAGTCCAATAGCGCTGCTCGGCTAACGTGGTGCAAAGAACGTCGACAGTGGACCGTTGAACAGTGTAAACAGGTTCTCTGGAGCGACGAATCAAGGTTCACCCTCTACCGTTCGGATGGCAGGGTCTGGGTTTGGCGTCTGCCTGGAGAACGCCTCCTGCCGCAATGTATTGTGCCAACTGTGAAGTTCGGCGGCGGTGGAATTATGCTATGGGGGTGTTTCTCCTGGTATAGCACGGGACCTTTGGTCGCAATTCTTGGTAGACTCAACGCCGAGACCTACTGCACCATTTTGGATGACCACACGCTTCCTACGCTGTGGCAGTCTTACGGGGTGGACCCATGTTACTTTCAGGATGATAATGCCACCTGTCATGTTGCGAGGTCCACCATGGCTTGGTATGATGGCAATGGGGTTAATCGAATGGACTGGCCTGAGCAGAGCCCGGACCTTAACCCTATCGAGCACCTCTGGGACGAGTTGGAGCGTCGACTTAAGGTGTGCTCCCACCTTAAGTCGACGCTCCAACTCCAAGCCGAGTGGAAGAAAATACCGCTGGCCGTCGTACAACGCCTGGTTGAGAGCATGCCCCGGAGGGTCGCAGCTGTAATCGCCGCTCGTGGAGGCTCAACCAACTATTGAAGGTGAATAAACTTCGTTTTCCTTTGCTATCACAGGTGTTATAACGAAGTAAATTTCTCCGTCATTTCTGTCCACGCCACAATTCGAACCCGGGTCCCCTCATTCCGGAATAAGTTGCTCTACCAATTGAGCTACGCGGACGCTTTATTCTGATTCCTATCTGCCTTTATGTCGTGTGCGTCCGTCGGGCAGGTAAGTCACATCTCCTGGTACGTTACATCATCTCCCCCTTATTTTTTTTCGAAGTGCTGGAGAAAGGATTCTCTTATTTTTCCTATCTCGTGGTGTGGAAATAACATCACACCAATGCGAGATTTTGAACGATCGGGTCATCCGAATAGTTCGGGCGCCAATTACAACGAAGTAAATTTCTCAGTCATTTTTATCCGCGCCAGGATTCGAACCCGGGTCCCCTCATTCTGGAATAAGTTGCTCTACCAATTGAGCTACGCGGACGCTTTATTCTGATTCCTATCTGCCTTTATGTCGTGTGCGTCCTTCGGGCAGGTACGTCACATCTCCTGGTACGTTACAGTGTCCAATTACTTGTTGGTAGATAGTGTATATTTGTTTAGGTTTGGTGTAACCCACCTTAGATTTCAACATTTCTAAAACAAAGTGCAATTTTTATACGGCCCATAAATATTTATGTGATCAGTTTTCTTGTACGAGATAGGAAACGTCCTCCGACGTTACGTATTATCCACAAATCATCCATAGTAAGCCGGACCCCCGTAGATGCTCTCAGCATCTCGTGGAATCTGCTGAACCGCATAATGTGTTGTTATTCGGATTAAAGGAGATCCAACCCGGTATTAAATAAAAGTGTCTAATTTAGTGGCCGGTATGTGTAACAAACACCTTTTGGTTTTTGCGGTGGCAAGTAGAAACAATAAATAATTTTTAAGTATTTTTGGCCATTTTTGGCAAAAAATAAAATAAAATAAGGACTTCTAAGCGCCGTAAAAAAATAAGCACTTTTTAAGGACTTTTAAGAATTTGTAAGGACGGTGGAAACTTTGACATATCGACGGAGAGACACAACAATTAGCACTTTCCTAAAATAGGTCTTCAAAACGTACTTTTCAACAAAGTCGCAGCATAATCAAAACAAATTATTTACTTTTGCTTTTTCCGGGCAAAAAATCTGAAAGAAAAAAATCAGTAAGGAAATAGGGGGCGGCCTTCGATTCGGTGCCTGGGGTAGCAAAAAAAGTCAAATTCGTCTCTGGCCTCAGAGAATCATTGTTACAAGCACCAAATTTGACGCCACTAAGAGAAGAAACTAAAAAAAAAAAAAAAAAAAGGTTGGGTAGATAGGGATGATGAGGTTAAGAGAAAGCAGAAAATGGCTTCAGTTCCCGTACTTGAAAACGAGTTTAAAAAGTAAAAGAAAGGCAAGCGAGGGGAAAAAAATAAAGACTAGAACAATTGAGTCTGAATTTCAGCAGACCATCGCCCATCAAAAAAGGAGCTCATAACTCAAAAAAGCGAAAGTTTACAACCACTGCGATTTCCCCCTCCTTTCTATGATAGCAGCCAGCGGCTGCAATAACCTACAATTTGACCACCGGCAACATATCCCTCCCCCTAGTTAGGCGAGCCACAACGACACAATCTCAGTTCCAAAAGAAACGCGTGAAGCAAAGAAAGAAAGAACTACAGGCGAGACTGCTACTATGTCATCTGGTCATTAGATGCCACCACCAAGTACCAAAAAAGACTTAATGGTCAAAAGAGGCAGCCATACTCCCATTAGCCATTGACCTCAAACGACCCCCAAGCGCTGCTTCATCGCTGGTTTCCGCCAGGTGCGAACGAATAAGGTTTCAAACAGGGGAGTGTCGCTTAATTACGAAGGCACGGTTAACTTGAAACAGCAACCGGCGCCATCTTAGGAAGCAGCTAGCCAACTTCTACTAACTTCCAGCGAGCAAGTGGTTCGCCACGTTCTCTATTCTCAGCCATCACCCGAAGCAAAAGAGGCATCAAGGCTTCTCTCTCACTGCCGCAGTCTATTATTCAGAACTCCTTGTCTTGAACAAAAGACACACCCAACCTAAAACACTACATTCTCCATCTCCATTACAAAACCCTTACTTCTTTCACCCGGTAGAGTCTCTTTTTTTTAAACGATTTCCAAGCAGGAAGCCGTAGATGTTTTATAAACATGCTACCTCATTACCTGGACTTTGCTTCGGGCTCATAATGTCTTTTTTTCTTACGCACATTTCACTTTCACTCAACGAGCCCAACGTTTCCCGTAATCGACATGGCCTCTCGCTGTCAACTTTCTTCCACAAGACTGAATGAGCTAATCGATAAATGAACGCACACTGAGTCGCAAATTTGTTAGAAACATCCTTATACCAGGATGAGTCAAAAGCTCCTCCCCGTTTCGTGCTACACGTAATGTTGGGGCCCCCATTGTTATGCGAAGCGCGCTTCAGCGTCGACTGGGTATCATGAACACGTGGAACAAACGAGGCTGCTGACGTGCATTTGGCACGGAAACACATCCCGTTTTCAGGTGAGCAGTGGATGGAGGTCACTATACGTGCTGTTCGGGTGCTCATTATTGGAAAGAAAAGGGGGGGAGGGGTTAAACGCGGCAGCGAGAGAAATTTCTGCAACTGAATGTGAGGAAACACTGGACAGTAGTACCGCGCAAAAAGAATAATTTCTTCATCAGTGTGACCCTCACTTGATATCTGTTGCCAGAGGTAAATGTAGTTATCGGTTATCACCAGATTTCCCCCATCAATCGATAAATTTTCATTTCCAGTTAAAGCATTGCACATCAGTTTTGTTAATGAATGAAATACGGGATTTCATCATGAATGCTGGTTGCTTGGACTATGAATGCTGGTTGCTTGGTTATATTCGAATTAATCGGAAACTTGAAACTTGACCATTCTGGGTGGTGTAGTGGTTAGCATACTCTGGCTCCATCCGAGAGACGCGGGTTCGATTCCCGTTCCAGGACGACAAAATTTTCAAGTTTTCGGATATTATCTGAAAACTTGAAATTTTCAAGTTTTCTGACTTAACATCCATGTCATATTTACACCAATAAACGGATTCACATCTCCCAAATTTTGTACCAGTTTTGTTTTCTAAAAGTGTATTTTTAATCCCACTTCTTTACTCTTTTCAGCAAATTCCTGATGCATAGGTAGTTGCAAAAACGACTACGTCATGAGCAAAACGAAGGTGAGTTAAATAACCTCTATTGGTTTTTATCCCTTTAGTTTTCTAGTTCAATGATTGAAAGATATTTTGCAATGTGGCATTGAAGAGCCTGGGAGATGTGATGTCACACTCCCTTTCCAATTTTTATTGATGCTGTATCCTCAGATACCCAAATCCTTGCAATTGCATTTTTCATAGATGTCATTAATAATATCTTCAAATTTCGATACTACATAATGTCAAAGCCATCATAACTGCTCGGTTTAATATGGCAGTTGTGCCGTACTACAGAGGTGACGCACATGTCAAGTTGGCAATGCAGCTGCGATAAGTTCTTGTCGGTGTAGCTTAAGTGGGAAAGTATTCGGCTCCGGAGCAGGAGGATGCGGGGATTCGAGCGCCGACAAATTTCTGTTTTCACATTGGCGCCCGAACGTGAAAAATGATTCTACTGGCCGTTGGGTTCTTCGAAAAATGTGTGATGCTTTTTCCACACATCGTCTGAAATTCCTTCTTCTCGTACAGAGTGTTACTTCAAGCGTGGTTTGTCGGCTGACCCGGAAACCCACGATTCCGTCCCAGCCCTTTCTCAAGGGAGGGGGGGGTTGACGTGTGCAGAGGTGAAGCGCATGTGAAGACGGCAAACTTGCAGGAATAAATTCCGTCGATGTAGCTTAATTGGAAAAGCATTCGGCTCCGGAGCAGAAGCTTGGGGGGGGGGGGGATTCGATAACGTCACCGGCAAACTTGTGTTTTCACACACTTAAACGCTGTTAAGCGTTGATCAAGAAAACTTCTTGCCGTAGTAGCTAAAGATAGTTCAGTTCATATCGCGCGACTCTTTCCCCACCAAGAAGATAACATCATAGAACGCAACACAATTTACCTATGTTATTATTATTATTAATAGAGATTCCATTTATTTTTTTGTTTTTTTGTATAGAGCTGTGAATGGTCTTAGGTACAAACCCTGTGGCTCATGTTACTATGGGGACAGTGGTGACGTTCTCCATATGCCACATTTCCATGACTTCGTAACGTAGGTCGTTATACTTTGACAGTTTCTCTCCGTGCATATTCTGGATGTTGCACATGTTGGGCACGGGGTTCGGACATTTGGGCACCGGACTTTTGGGCACCCGGACATTTGGGCACATTCCCTTTTAAAGCAATGAAATTGCTCTGCGTTAAAAATTATAGTGTTCCTATATTACTCCCTACTTGAGCAAGTGGTGTGCACAAGGTTTTTTTCACTTATATCTCATAATCATTCATTAAGAAATTGAGGCATATTTACGATTTTCTGTGTGAAAGACGGGGCGGACGGACATTTGGGCACAAATGCTTAAGGGGCCGTATAACAATTGCCGTTTCTTAGCCCAATAGTAAGAGTTTGACCGAGAAAATGTTCGCCGTAAGTTACTTAAGCACTAAATATTTACGGGCACGTGCCTACTCAGCAAACCTGTCGGGGGGGGGGGGATACTAAAAGTGTAAAATATGAAAAAATTTTCGTCCGATCGGGAGATTTTCAGCATTTACAAATTACAACTGGAAACATTATCTCAGGGCATGAACCTACTGAGCAAACCTGTCGGAGGAGGGGGGGGTAATACTACAAGTGTAAAATATGAAACATTTCTCGTCCGATCGAGAGATTTACAAGCTACAACTCGACACATTATCTGAGCGCACGTGCCCTACTCTGAAAACGTGTGTGTGTGTGTGTGTGTGTGGGTGGGGGGGGGGGTGATACCAAAATTGTATCGTCCAATCAGATTTTCAGCATTTACAAGTTACAACTCGAGACATTAACTCAGGGCATGTGCTTACTCGGTAAACCCAATGGAGGGGGGGTACCACCAAAAGTGTAAAATGTGAAAATTTTCTCGTTCAATCAGGAGATTTTCAGCACTACAACAACACATTATTTAAAGGCTTGTGCTTACTCAGCAAACCTGTCGGGGGGGGGATTGCCAAAAGTGCAAAATATGAAAAATGTCTCTTCCTACCCGGAGATTTTCATCATTCACATGCCTTCAGATAATGTGTCGAGTTGTAGCTTCTAAATGCTGAAAATCTCCCGATCGGACGAGAAATATATATATATATATATATACTTAAGAGCAAAACTGAAGACTAAGGAAAAATTTTAGAATTTAAAACGAAGGTTGCAAAATAACCTGAAGATCAAAACGCGCAACGCAGCAGTTTTGAAAATTCAGAATTCACATTCTATAAAGAAGATACCTAAGCAAAAAATACAGATATAATTTTGACTCACACCTAGTACAACATAGAAAAGGTTATGTATCTACCTGTGTGAGTAAAAGGAGAAAAAGATAAAAAAATAAAATAAAACTACTGAATGTAGAAGGTGTCGAGAATACTGAGCCTTGGCTTTATCAAGGACCAGCAAAACTCTGCATTTTCTCACTTCCACAAAGACCTAGTTGGAAATGGGTTTCTGCAAGGCCATAGATGCAAGTAACATTCCCACCTAAAATAGTTTAAAATATATATATATGTCATGTCCTCCGTAGAGTTGCATGACCTAGCACTAGTTAACAATTTCGCTTGCATCCATTAACCTTACTGGCCCGACCCATGCTCTTCATCTGTTACTATTAAACAGAGAGAAGAAGATTAAAGAGAACTCAAGCTGTGAGAGTGACATAATAATTAGAAATGATTTTCAGCCATAACGAAACGCCAAGTTCGTTTGAGAGAGAATTTAAACCTGAAAATCAATGCAAAAGAAATCCAAATTTTTACATTGCAATTAAAAAAGGAAATATTAATTTTTAACGAACAGATTTTTGAAAGAAAACTTGAGTCTAAAACCCCCTACTCTACAACTTATGACAGCACGAAAACGAGAATAAGTTAAAGATAATAATTAACTAAAGAAAACTTTGTGAAAGTTATATACCTTAAACAGTTAGTTGCAATATGTACAAAGTATTTCAGCAGTGCTTTAAGTGCATAATTAATTAGTTATTAAGAACTTAACTACTTTGAAAAAACAGCGCATAGAAAAGGAACAAGCTTATGCATCTTCTGTTCCTAGGTACCCCAAAAGACGCTCAAAGTTACAAAGAAAAGAAAGAGTTAAAACCCGCAAAAATGTTAACAGACAAACCAACGCCTAAAAGCTGAAAAGCTAAAAAACAACAGAGAAAAAGTACATGAAGTACAAACATTGAACTTATAAAACCTAGAACCCAAAAACAAGGAAGAGAGCTTACCTCTTGTGTGACAAAAACTTTTCTCCTCACAAGAGAAGAACATGGCTGACCTCTTCCGCCACTCCCTAGTTGCTGGGGGGCAGTGAGGGTGGGGCTGATGGCCTCCTCATACAGCAAGAAACCAACGCGCGGATATTTTAACCAGAGAAAAAAATATATATAAACTTAAGACTGTGGATCTGTATGATCAGAAAGAGCAGAATTAACTCTCCAGAATACATGAGAAATATTATAAAATACACGAGCAGTGTATTTAATAATCTTTGCATGTATTAAATCACCTTAGTGAGCTTCTATAGATTAATCTGAATCTTATTAATTTTAATGTTGGTTTTACTATTTTTAGTATAGCTATCCTAGTGATGAATAACTAGTTTTCTTTTTTATTTGTTTTTATATTCTTTTATAAACAGATTTTTAAGCTTTTTTTGTGATTTTGTTTATATTATTTAATTTTTTGTTTTAATAGGACCGTCATATCCATAGCACTAAGGTTCCTTTAGGTAGTTAATATGCATCCTCTAGCCAACTTCCTTACGGCTTTGATTGGTCAGAATCATATTATTAACTGTGTAGAAAATTAAAGCAGATCTGCCAACCTTACTCTATTATTCAGAATAATTTTTCTTAAAGTTCTTTTGATGAAAGAAGAAGGAATTTCGTTCTCTAGAAAACTTTCTAATAGTATATTAATGTGGTAATTGAAGTCCAAATTGTTGCTGCAAATTCTTGAAATTCTTAGGACCTGAGAAATTAGTACATTCTCAATTACTTTGGTTGAAATGTTATTATTCCAGTGTAGATATTTAATTACTTTGAAAGGAAAATTAACTCTTTTATCAAAGAGGCTAATAGATGGGTTACCTCTGTTGAGCTTAATGCTTAAGTCTAGGAACTCAAGTTCCTGATTACTGTGGTTGGTTTTACATAAGTTAAGAGAGCTAGGATAGATATTATCAAAATCACTCTCTATAACTTCTGAATTATTGATACACAGCAGATCATCAATATATCTAAAAGTGTAAAGGTAGTTATCTGAGCAGGTGGGGTGATTTTTAATGAATTTATATTCCTTAAAGAACAGGAATAGATTAGCGATATTCGTGGACGTTGATGTTCCCATGGGAATACCGTTCACTTGCTTATAGAGAGTATTATTATATAAGATATGGTTATTTTCTATGCAGCAATTGAGATAAGAGTTCCAAGTTCCTACATTAACAAATTGGTTAAGTTTAAATTCTGCATACAGCTCTTTAAAGGTAGTGATTATATCTGATAGAGGCAGATTAGTATATAGGTTTTCAAAATCATAACTATTAATATCTAGGGGACAAACTTTGAGTATAGTAGAAATTACTTCTGCATTATTATTAATTATCCAAAAATCTCTGTACATCAAGTTAGAACAGTTTCTAATGTGTTTCAAAACCTTCTTTAAGACATCTTCAAAAGCAAGATCTATTTTCTTTTTATGACTCCTTACTCCACTAGCTATGAACCTGAACTTCACAGGATCCTTATGAAACTTAACCGTTGCAAAAAGAAATGGAAATTCAGGCTCATATCTTCTAGTTTGTGGAATTTTAAGTTTCTTGAAGAATGCCTTAAACCGATTTTCTAACTGCTTGGTAGAATAACTTACGGGCTCGTATGTTACTCTATTATTGAGTTCCATAGTTAACAATTCAAAATAGAACTTCTTACAGATAATTGCAAAATTATTGCTAGCTTTATCCGTAGTGGTAAAAATAAATTGGTCTTGTAGTTTGGAGAGTGACCTTTCAGTAATTAAATATCTACACTGGAATAATAACATTTCAACCAAAGTAATTGAGAATGTACTAATTTCTCAGGTCCTAAGAATTTCAAGAATTTGCAGCAACAATTTGGACTTCAATTACCACATTAATATACTATTAGAAAGTTTTCTAGAGAACGAAATTCCTTCTTCTTTCATCAAAAGAACTTTAAGAAAAATTATTCTGAATAATAGAGTAAGGTTGGCAGATCTGCTTTAATTTTCTACACAGTTAATAATATGATTCTGACCAATCAAAGCCGTAAGGAAGTTGGCTAGAGGATGCATATTAACTACCTAAAGGAACCTTAGTGCTATGGATATGACGGTCCTATTAAAACAAAAAATTAAATAATATAAACAAAATCACAAAAAAAGCTTAAAAATCTGTTTATAAAAGAATATAAAAACAAATAAAAAAAGAAAACTAGTTATTCATCACTAGGATAGCTATACTAAAAATAGTAAAACCAACATTAAAATTAATAAGATTCTGATTAATCTATAGAAGCTCACTAAGGTGATTTAATACATGCAAAGATTATTAAATACACTGCTCGTGTATTTTATAATATTTCTCATGTATTCTGGAGAGTTAATTCTGCTCTTTCTGATCATACAGATCCACAGTCTTAAGTTTATATATATTTTTTTCTCTGGTTAAAATATCCGCGCGTTGGTTTCTTGCTGTATGAGGAGGCCATCAGCCCCACCCTCACTGCCCCCCAGCAACTAGGGAGTGGCGGAAGAGGTCAGCCATGTTCTTCTCTTGTGAGGAGAAAAGTTTTTTGTCACACAAGAGGTAAGCTCTCTTCCTTGTTTTTGGGTTCTAGGTTTTATAAGTTCAATGTTTGTACTTCATGTACTTTTTCTCTGTTGTTTTTTAGCTTTTCAGCTTTTAGGCGTTGGTTTGTCTGTTAACATTTTTGCGGGTTTTAACTCTTTCTTTTCTTTGTAACTTTGAGCGTCTTTTGGGGTACCTAGGAACAGAAGATGGCTAAGCTTGTTCCTTTTCTATGCGCTGTTTTTTCAAAGTAGTTAAGTTCTTAATAACTAATTAATTATGCACTTAAAGCACTGCTGAAATACTTTGTACATATTGCAACTAACTGTTTAAGGTATATAACTTTCACAAAGTTTTCTTTAGTTAATTATTATCTTTAACTTATTCTCGTTTTCGTGCTGTCATAAGTTGTAGAGTAGGGGTTTTAGACTCAAGTTTTCTTTCAAAAATCTGTTCGTTAAAAATTAATATTTCCTTTTTTAATTGCAATGTAAAAATTTGGATTTCTTTTGCATTGATTTTCAGGTTTAAATTCTCTCTCAAACGAACTTGGCGTTTCGTTATGGCTGAAAATCATTTCTAATTATTATGTCACTCTCACAGCTTGAGTTCTCTTTAATCTTCTTCTCTCTGTTTAATAGTAACAGATGAAGAGCATGGGTCGGGCCAGTAAGGTTAATGGATGCAAGCGAAATTGTTAACTAGTGCTAGGTCATGCAACTCTACGGAGGACATGACATATATATATATTTTAAACTATTTTAGGTGGGAATGTTACTTGCATCTATGGCCTTGCAGAAACCCATTTCCAACTAGGTCTTTGTGGAAGTGAGAAAATGCAGAGTTTTTGCTGGTCCTTGATAAAGCCAAGGCTCAGTATTCTCGACACCTTCTACATTCAGTAGTTTTATTTTATTTTTTTATCTTTTCTCCTTTTACTCACACAGGTAGATACATAACCTTTTCTATGTTGTACTAGGTGTGAGTCAAAATTATATCTGTATTTTTTTGCTTAGGTATCTTCTTTATAGAATATATATATATATATATATATATATTTGTACGAGGACCTTTCACAAATTAAGCATTTCTCATCGTGATTTTTCGAAGCAACAAAATGCTTTGCAACTTTATTTTTTTAAGTTGACAATGACTTTCAGTTATCTTTAACAAGTTAGTAAAATCATGCAATGCATTGATTATAATACGCTTTCCAACATACCAGAAATAATTACTCAAGTTATGAGGATAATGGCTGGGAAATAAATCTCCCTCCTGTGCCCTGACCTTTGACCCCTTTTCGATTACATTAAGCAGAACCGGTTCAGTACCTCCGGAACAACATACTAAAGTTTTGTCGCAATAGAAGCATTTTAAGTCAAGTTACGAAGATAATGGCTGTGGAATAAATCTCCCTCTTGTGTCCTGACCTTTGACCCCATTTCGAATATATTCAACAGGACCGGTTCAGTATACCTCCGAAACCACATGATAAAGTTTTGTCGTAATCGAAGCATTTTTACGTAAGTTATGACGCACAAATGCAATGGAATGGATCCCGCTCCTATGTCCTGACCTTTGACCCCATTTCGTCAATTTTCAACAGGTTTTGTTCTAAGGGGGTTCCCTACCACATACTAAAATTTCATCGAAATTGAACCATTTTTACGCACGTTATGACGCATAAGGACAATGGAATGGACCCCGCTCCTATGTCTTGACCTTTGACCCTACTTCTTCCATTTTCAGCAGGTTTCATCCCCGAGTGGTCCCCTACCACATACTAACATTTCATCGAAATCGAACGATTTTCACGCGAGTTATCGTGCTGACAGACGGACAAAGCTGAAACACATACGCTTCTTCAACATACGGTTAGAAAGCGTAAAAAAAGTGAAATGTACTTTTTCATAGAAAAAAAGCTCCTAAATATAAAATTTACTCTTGATAACTATAATAGCTTTTGCCTTAAGTTGTCCAAAGACTGATACATAGACATCGTATAATCATCTGCACAATAGGTTAAGTACCTGGTTTCTTACAATAACACACTATATATGAATATATACATATAAAATAGCTGGTGCACAAAATAGGGAGAGGAGAAGAAATATCCAGTGCCACAATAAACAAAATTAATGCGATATGCTATCCACAGAATCCGATCTCGCTACGGAACTTCAAAATTCGACAGACGATTGAAATTTAAAAGTTAACATGAAACCTCAAGTATTCTCACCAATCGCTCCTATTACCTGGAATTTCTCGTCATACGGACACGGAAAAAGTGAGGACGGAATTTTTCCGTTAAGGCTGTCTTTCAATGAGTGTTATGATTCATCTTCTGCGATAGATGGCGCAAAAAATCAATCCTTGGGCTTGGCCTTTATTTCTTGAGGGACTGTCCCAGAAGTTGGCGTAAGCGAATCACTGCAGGCCTCGCCATATTCAGAATGGAAGCGGTCTCTCGTTGGTTCCAGAATTAAAAGACAAAATACGCGCTGTTGTGTTTTAACCAATGACGTTATTTGGGGTGGAGCTTAGTAGGTAGACGGAGTTTCTATAGCTCAAATTCATGGGTTCTCAGCTAATGTAAACATTTTCTCTTCAAAAAATGAACGTACGTTAGGATTTAAGAAGATTTATGGGAGACAAGATTCCAGTCTCACTTTTGGCCCCATTGATTATTTCTTTTTGGCCCAGATAATTAAAAAAAAAAATCAGACAGAAATGAGATATCTCGTTTCTTCCAGACAGAAACACTGCTAAGCTAACTTATCGCGCCATCTAGCGCCCAAATTGGAATGCTTTCGAGTCAGATAAATTGAATTTTAAAAATATTCTAACAATTTTTTCGAAAAAATAACTGTGGCATATGTTAGCTATAGGCCGTTTTTATTTGTGCTCAAAATTTCAAACACTACAAAGTAACAGTCTTTGAGAAAAATGTGTTCAAAAAAATTTACATTGCAGATATAGGATAGAATTTCCCTTACCTCATTTAAAGACAGCCTTAATATACGAAAGGAATTGCTGAAAGGTTTCTGAAAATTCCGAATTTTTCGTTAACACATTTGCACAAACGGTAATTTACCGTCAATATAAGAAAGAAACTGCGGAAAGGTTTCTGAAAATTCATAATTTTCCCATGGTACGAAACATTCGTGAAATTCAGGTTTCTTTCCGTCATTTAACGGAAAAGGTTGCATCAGAAATATGCTTCGTTAATTCACGAAAAAAATGACGGAAAGTGGCTCCAGAATTTCTGAAAATTGTTTACTGTGTACTTATCGCGAAGCTGTTACTTATGTAAATACGCAAAAATGGCTGAATGTTTCTTTTCATAACATAGTGTGCCAAAAGAGTGGAAGAACAGCTAATAAATTCTAAACTATATATAATTTCTTTCATACACCGACATGCTTAAACACAAGGATAATTTTATTTAAATTCCCCATTAACTTCAAATTAACATTTAAGCAGAAAATGGTGAAAAACGCAGGTAATGATTTTAACATGATTTCTATCATTTTCTGCCCGAACACCTTTGATCAGATGTAGGTAAAAATACCCCCGCAGAAGATGCCACTGAAAACTGAAAAGCGGAAAAAATGCCCTCGGAAAAAATACCCCCGGAAGAAATACTCCCAGAACAAACGGTTCACTGTAAACTGCCATACAACAAGAACACTGATGTGTGGCAGTGTTCCGATGTGGCAATTTACCGGCAACCGTGCCACACATCTTCCGCAACTTGGCTACAAAAGTTCAAGGGGGGGGGGGCGGGCTATAGAGATTGCCGCTTCTGGGCCTATATTTATTGAGAACTGAATTGGGAACTCCAAACGAATTTCGTGAAAACGTTCCATGTAAGGCAAGCAAGAATTCTACTTTAATTTGAAGAAATAAATTGCCGAGGTACACTTGGTTGGGGGGGGGGGGGGTGCTCTACCCTGAACTTCCGTAATATTATATTCTGGGCCGCTGGAGTCTGCCAGTGTATCCAGGAAGTTCCCCTTGAAGTGTGCGAGAGGTCCATGAGCTTGGGGGGGACTTTCCCCCAAAATGTTAAAATGGACGTAGAGCTGTAAACATTAGTACCATGCTTTATATAATGATTCTCCCCCCCCTCCCTTAGTTTCTAAGAGCTATTCAGGGGTAACATCGAGGATACACTGACCGACTCTAGAGGTCCAGAATATAAAATTACGGAAGTTGGGGGTAGAGCCCTTCAAACCATCACCTCGTATCCCTTTCACAGGCTTCACCAAATTTCTGGGAGAGGGGGAAGGGCATAACATAGTTACCATTAAACATAACATGAAGCATAGAAATTGCGAGCAAATCCTTTACCTTGAACACTTGTCTGCGCTCTTAGAAACTTGGGGAGGGTGAATTCACCCCTCCTCCTGAAAATTCGTGGTCGTGTACAGAATCATTATATAAAGCATGGTACTAATGTTTACAGCTCTACGTCCATTTTAACATTTTGGGGGAATCTCCACCCCCAGCTCACGAACCTCGCGGCCGCTTTAAGGGGAACAGCCTGGATACACTGACAAACTCCAGCGGCGCAGAATCTAATATTACGGAAGTTCAGGGTAGAGCACCCCCCCCCCAACCAAGTGTACCTCGGCAATTTATTTCTTCAAATTAAAGTACAATTCTCGTTTGCCTTACATGGAACGTTTTCCCGAAATTCGTTTGGAGTTCCCAATTCAATTCTCAATAAATATAGGCCCAGAAACGGCAATCATTATAGCCCCCCCCCACCTTTTTTTAACTTTTGTGGTCAAGTTGCTGAAAGATGTGTGGCAGGGTTGCCGGTAAATTGCCACTCTGGAACACTGCCACACATCTGTGTTCCTGTGTGGCAGTTTACAGTAAACCGTTTGTTCTGGGGGTATTTCTTCCGGGGAATTTTTTCGCTTTCCGGTTTTCAGGGGTATTTTCTCCGGGGGTATTTTTACCGTTTACCCCTTTGATCTCCTAAAGAAGTGTTATAATCTATGCGAAATAATCAGAATTGAAATTTGTGTAGCATCGTAAACATTACTGATACAGATACAGTATACAGATCAAGAAATGAAGGCTCAAAATTTGAAGCACACTTCAATAATGAATGGAATACGGGATTACACTATACAATACAAATTTTGAAGATGATAATCCGTTTTTGGTGTAAATATGACCAGGATAGTAAGTCAAATAATATTCGAAAACTTGTTGTCCTGAGCGGGAATCGAATCCGCGTCTCCCAGATAGGTTACACTACACCACCCAGAACAACCAAGTCTCAGGTTTCCGATTAATTTCAATATAATCATAACCTTCTCATATTTACACCAAAAATCGGATTGTCATCTTCAAAATTTTTATTGTATGGTGTAATCCCGTATTCCATTCATGATTTATCTGTTCCTCCGGGCAATCACGGGATAGGATTCTTAACCTCCAGATTCGCTAAACATGAATACCGATTACTTCGACTGGCGCATCCTGTGATGGTTATATTCAAATTAATCAGAAGCTTGAGACTTGGTCGTTCTGGGTGGTGTAAGGGTTAGAATGCCTGGGCGCTTTCTAGGAGACGCGAGTTTGATTTCCGCTCAATTGTAAAGTTTTCGGATATTATCTGACTTACCATCCTTGTCATGTTTACACCAAAAAACGGATTGTCATCTTCAAAATTTGTGCACTTCAACAATTTTGAAAAAAATTCTGGTTACTTGTTTCCTAAAAGGTTTAGTCGCCAACATATGAGGCCCTAGGAACCTTGGAAAACGGTAAAAGACGTGATGCCGTATGTCCAACCGTCTTGAAAGGAGGAATGAACAGGTGTTCAAGAATTAAAGCCAATAGCGATGAAAAATTAGAGTTTAAGAGAATATGCATTGCCTTAAATGGCTACATGCTGAGCCAGGGAATAAACTGATTTTGCTGCTGAACAATGCTCACCCTTGAGTTTTTTATTTTATGCTTTAGACAGCCATATTTTAATTTAATTTGAGTTCCTCTAACGTGCAGGGCTTTTTATTATAGCTTCATCAGTTATGTATTATTATACTGTAAATACTTATCTTAATTGCCATGATTCGTTGAAGTTGTATTTTTATTTCTGTAATTATTTTGATTTCGTAGCCAAGCTCAATTCTATTATTTCATAAATTTCGCAATTTCAGGACCACACAATTTTTATTATTATGTTATTGTCTTATTTGCTAAAATTCAAACAGTTTATTGTTTATCACACTGTGAATAATTAATTGCTTATCCCTGAATAATGGCTAACATTTTGACACTGTGAATAAAATAAATCCATATAGTAATTCTATAATATTCTTATTCACATAATGTTTCTTTATTATAGTACTGATAATCCTACGAAATCGTTAAGTATGTTTTTTTTTTTTTTTTTTTTTTTTCGTTAGATGTTTTTAAAAGCCGCATTATGAGTTTTGCTTCTATTTTCGTCATTTCTTTTCAAAAAGTACGAGAAATGTAGTCGTGGAATCTTTTTTCCCTTACCCCACAAATTCATGAACTAACCACGTGTTCCTCGTTGTAGCAGTGCTCCGGTTTCCGATTTGGAATCAGCTTGCACGTGTGGAAGACGCAACAGTCACTGGAATGCACTCCTCCTGCATGCAAATGATCTATTTCAATGCTGTAATTACTGTCAAGCACTTTTCTTTTCTATTTTTTCTTTCCGAGGTCAACGGGCGTCGAAAAATTCTTTCGCCATGTTTGACAGTTCGTTTCCCTAATAATTCTTCACATGCGGGCACGCTACTAGTGCATGAAAAAATTCACTACGTAATAAAAGAAAAAGTTTCAAACAAAAACGGATTCTTTTTATAAAAGGGGGAAAATATAACAAAACAACTGTATTTTCTAGTAGATAATGTATTTACTAAAAAAAAAAAGTTTTAACCAAAACAAAAAAATATACGTACCGATTGTTATAATACAAAAAATGTTAAAAAAAATATCGAGAGAGCATCCTGGTACTTTTTCTATTTTTGTATATAATTTATGCTATTCATCTTTCGCGTGCCAAGATCTCTGTCATGGGTTCTATCATATTTAGCATGGGGTTCTCATAATTTACGCATATTGCAATGAGATACTGTTACGTTTATGTAAAACATGATGAAATAATGTTACGTGATTTGCTGATAAACGGGAAAATAACATTTCCATGTAACATGGTTAGTACGAGGTTGAACCGCCATGAACTCCGTCACACTCTGCAATTCTGGCATGGAGTCTGTCGTACAGATGTTGGATGTAAGTTTGGGGTATTGAGTTCCAAGCATCCTCAAATTGGACGCGTAAATCGGGGATTGTCGTGGCTGGCCGTGGAGACCGGATAAGTCGTTGTCCCATAAAATCCCACACGTGCTCAATGGGGGACAAATTCGGTGAACGTGCAGGCCATGGAAGTTGTGACGTACCTGCCAGCAGGACGCACACGACATAAAGGCAAATAGGAATCAGAACAAAAGTCCGCGTAGCTCAATTGGTAGAGCGACTTATTCCGGAATGAGGGGATCCGGGTTCGAATCCTGGCGTGGACAGAAATGACGGAGAAATTAACTTCGTTATAATGGCGCCCGAACTATCCGGATGACCCGACCGTTCAAAATCTCGCAATGGTGTGATGTTATTTCCACACCGCGAGATAGGAAAAATCAGAGAATCCCTTCTCCAGCGCTTCGAAAAATAAATGTGTGTGACGTTGCATTCCACACACCAGATTGACTGGGAGTTCTCAAGTGCACGTTCTACAGCGGATGGCTGCCTGCAACGATTCATGGTCACGGCTGACCCGTGGGCCATGCCCCCGGCCCTCTTTCGGGGGGGGGAGATGTGACGTACCTGCCAGCAGGACGCACACGACATAAAGGCAAATAGGAATCAGAATGAACGTCTGCGTAGCTCAATTGGTAGAGCGACTTGTTCCGGAATAAGCGGACTCGGGTTCGAATCCCGGCGTAGACCAAAAATGACGGAGAAATTTACTTCGTTATAAAGTTGTCTCACACCCTGAAGTGCATGTTGTGTTGCACGTGCCGTATGTGGGCGTGCGTGATCTTCCTGGAAAACACCACGATGGACCGACCTCACAAATGGCACAACAACGGGCTGAATGATGTTGTTGATGTAGGAGGTGCTGTTTAACGTACCCGGTACAAACACTAGTTGTGTACGGGAGTGATAGCTGATCGCTCCCCACACCAGGAGACCAGGTGTAGGCCCTGTGTGTCGCTGGCGGATGCAAGAAGGGTGGAGACGCTCCCCTGTGCGGAACACGCATACGGCCATCGGACGCTCCCAAGCAGAATCTGCTTTCATCGCTGAACACGACAGATCGCCATTGCGTTCTCCAGTGCAGACGTTGGCGACACCACTGCAGCCGTTCCTGACGGTGGGCTGGAGTCAGAGGTACACATGCCAGAGGCACACGTGCACGTAGTCCTGCATCCAGTAGACGATTGCGGATTGTTCGCACAGTCACCTCAGGTGCAACGGCAGCTCAGATTTGCGTCGCAGTGGATGTCCTGCTTGACAACGCCGCTCTTCTTATGCGTCGATCGGTCTGCTCCTCAGTTCGTCTGTGACTCCCGGTTCCACGTCTTCTCGAGTGAGAATGTTCCTCGGACCATCTACGCCACCATCGTACCACTACCGAAACTTCCCGTGCAATTCGCTCCGAAATACGATGATACGACCACCCGGCCTAGCGGAGTCCGACTAGACGACCTCGCTCAAAGTCCGATAACTGCTGAAATCGTACACGTCTTCCATGTCCAGGCATTGCAGCTTCTTCAGGGTCTTCGCTCGTGTCCGTACGCCGACGACTGATTACATTCACTTCGCCGTACTCCTTAAATACCACCGACGATAATTTGCATATTATGCCGTGCTGTGGCGTAAGCGCTCACCGGTTGGTCCCGAAATTAATATGACACCAACGAAACCTCGACCTCATTAACATATGTAAATTTCATGATCGTCCGCCAATTCCTTCTTGGTGTTCTTTTTTCACTTTCCGCCAGTGTATATTGCTGAATAACAGTCTGACGTATACTCTAATTTAACTTAAGTTGTTGAAGAAATTCGTGCCAATAACATTAACTGTTTAGAATGCCGTCGTTTCACGACATAACATGAAAGTCAAACTTAAAGATAAAAATTACTTTTATTTACACTGAAACAAAAGTTGAAAGTCATAATCACATCACTAGATCTTTTGTGCTGGCTCCCAGCACATCCTCTGGTGAATGCAAAAAAAAAGATATTGTAAAAATTTGAATTAGGTAATGCCTCGTCACTCATAAGATTTTTATTTGTAGCAGCATAAATGCGAAACTAGGTGGCAAAATACTTGGACATATTGTTAATAATGCTAGCCTATTCAAAGTATTGTCCAGCACTTTCTATACATTTCCGCCATTTTTGAACCGATTGGTAAAATCCATTTTGGAAAAATTCCTGAGGCTGTCGTTTCACCCATGAGTTCACAGCCAGTTTAACTTCTGTCACATCGTCGAAATGTTCCCCACGAAGGGTGTTTTTCAAAGGGGCAAACAGGAAAAAATCTGAGAGAGAAAATCAGGACTGCAGGTGGGTTTGGGGCATCACCGTCCACCCCATTTTGGCAATAGCCTGTGAAGTCTCCATTCAGGTGTGGGAACGTGCGTTACCATGGTGTTAAACAACACTATGAAGTGGAATGCCACGTCTTTTATTTCTGATAGCTTCCTTTAGCTTCTTCAATGTCTGCACATAGTGAGCGCTATTTATTGTTGCAACTTCTGGATGGTGACACGATGATCACCTGTGTTGAGGTCTTTCACGCTTTGCCTGTTGGCATTTGTCAGTGCAGTTGCGGGTCTTCCACTCCGATGTTTGTCCGACACTGAACTTTCTCCCTCTCGGAACCTCTTCATCCATCTTCGGACATTGCTGATATCGATTGTGGCTGCTCCATACACCGCCTGGAGTCTTCTGTGGATTTCTGGAGCCTCACATCCCTCTTTTTCCAGGAACTGAATTACGTCCCGTTGCTTTTCTCTGTCATTCATGATCTTTATTTCCGATTCTGAAAAAACTTTGTTCCCACATTGGTAACATATCATAGTACATGTCAGTGCAGTTTCATTAAAATCACTTCAAAATTTCAAGTTATTAAGAAGGTGACATCACTTTCAGGATACCCCTTGTATTACCAATCTATCGAAATGAAAAAGATCTGAACTCACCTCACAGGGTAAAATTTAACTTTACAATGTACTCATAACTGTTAAGAAATCAAAAGAAGGAATAATGCTGATTCGCCCTTAAAATAATTATAACTTACCTATGAAATAATAACCTCCGATAGCTAAACAATAATTACAGTTATATGACGCATTGGAGTAACAATAACACATCAGACAAGACCGCAATTAAATAAACGAAAAAAAAATGATTATATGAGAGCAAAGCATTGCATACATTAATAAAAACTTGTATACCCTGGTGATGAGCATGAAGTTTTAAATTGAAGCTCTCCGCCCATTAAAACAAATATTAACTGACTTAAACAATTAAAATTATTTTAATTTCCCATTAAAGTTATCCAATTTTCAAGCAGGGTATGAAACACAGCTTCCTTCAGCACTTAGCATTTAGCCAAAGGTAATTCATACATTCTACCAGTCTAGTTTTCAACACATTTTGCATCATAATCTGTCCTATTGAGCACCTGTTCATTCCTCCCTTTAGCGGAAGTTGGTCCTACGGCGTCACGCCCTTCGCGTCCGACATAACAGGATGCAGTGATCTTTCAGACGACTGATCTTGTTAGGGTTCTCTGATTTGTGAATTTGTTAACGGGTGGTACGAACCTTTGTCTTCTAATCATGCGAGCGAGATTGGTCAGGGTTCAAATTCCGAGTGACGCTTGTTCTACGACATGGGGGCCGCGGGTGGCCCCCATGTCGTAGAACAAGAACGTAGAACAGCAGTGCCATATCAATAGCGTTCGGTAAATGAGCGTGAAGATTTTAAGAGCAGTGCATTTGAATTATATGTGCAAATAGAAAAACGATGTTACAATACAGATTCGTTAGGAGAAATGCAAGCTTCGTGTAACCAGGAAAGATAAGAAGAGGAACCCGTGGATCAAGAAAATGAGAAGAATGGAAGACATCATGATCAGAGTAAAATCCCTGAAATCGCAATGGGCTGGACATGTTGCCAAACGAACGGACCACCGATGGAACAACCGAAAGTTTGGACTGGATTCCGAGGGATAGAAAAAAACCCAGAAGAAGACCACGTAGGAGATGAATGGATGAAATTCCAAAGCACGCCGGATTAACATGGAGGAGACTGACACAAGACAGACCGTTGTGGAAGAAACTTGGACAGTCCTTCATCCAGCAGTAGATTGATAATGGTTGATAATGAAGATGATATATATATTATTATTTCACTTACCTTCAACTTGTGTCCGAACAAACCGTACCCTCAGCATTCCCTAATATATATATATATTCACTAAAACTCCAAACGAAAAGACTGCGTGTACCATACACACAAAAATGACATCGAAAATTGCAAAAAATATTACAAAGAAACACAAGCACACACCCAGACGCGCGATGCAGCAGACCGAACTGTGCTCTTTGATGAGGTAACAGGGTTAAGTGTTCTGTATTTGTGATTTTAATGTATTTTATAACGTATATCTATATTTATATATATATATATTCCACTCGTTATCTCTTCGGCTTTCCTTCTCTTCCTTTTATCTCTACGTTACTTTTACCGTTTTCTTTCCGTCCTCCTATTTCCTTAGTTTCTCGCATCCCAGCCTTTTTTCTACTTCCAAACTTTTCATATATTTTTGTTTCAATCATTCTCTCTCTTCTTATTCTTCCTCTTTTACTCTCTTTATCTTTTCTTTCCTTCTCCCTTAATTTTATTTTGCTCAGTGTCACTTTCTCTTTCGCTTTTACTATATCGTCTCAGTATCTCTGTTGTTCCCAACTCTCTCTCTCTCTGACCTATATGTGTATATATATATATAGGTCAGAGATATGATATTTATCTCTTCTCCCGCTCTTCTCTCTCTCTCTCCCCCTCTCCGACCTATTTATTTCTCTTTTCTCTCTCTTCGACCTATTTATTTCTCTTTTCTCTCTCTCTTTCTCTCTCCGACCTATTTATTTCTCTTTTCTTTCTCTCCGACCTATTTATTTCTCTTTTCTCTTTTCTCTCTCTCTCTCTCTCTCTCTCTCTCTCTCTCTCTCTCTCTCTCTCTCTCTCTCTCTCGTCTAATCGTATTATCTGCAATTATTTCTCTTTCAGTTTATATCTGCTTGGATGTCTCCTTTTACTTCCTAGCCTTATTGTCTAGCTCTATCTCTGATCTCCATTTTTCTCTTTGTATATATAGATATCTTAATCTCTCTCTGCTTCTTTTCTTGAAAGCGATAACACGCGCATTCTGGTGCTGTGAGTGTGTGCGCTTAAATTGTATAAAATCTTCCTTCCCCTGAATTGAACGAACGATTAAGTAAAACTTCCAGACTACGAATTTATACTTTCTTCATTTTGAAAGAAATTATTTCACTTACCTTCAACTTGTGCCCGAACAAACCGTACCCTCAGCATTCCCTAATAGCCACCAATGACAATGGGATTTCACAATAGCAGCAAGTATCGGAGCCTATGACGTTACAAATTAAGAACATCTTGCAGAAGCATCGGTATCGTCTCGAACATTCCACCCCCAAATTCATCTAGTTTTTACGTACTTCCCTTGCAGCGTACGTCACAGGAATTTCAGCAGGAAATTCAGTATACAGGAGACTACACAACACAGTCTTCGATCGGAACGTTATTAAATATCTAATTTATAATAAAATCAAACGCAGAAACTTGGAAAACAAGGCAAGGCAATGGCAAAAGAAGAAGACAGAGAGAAGAAAAAAAAAAAGAAAGACGAGGGGAAGGAGCTTTCCGAATCTTCTTATTAATTGCATTAAACTTTCTATTATTAATGCTTAGGTGAAGTTCATAGATTTCTTATTCGAGGGCGCAGCACAGTTTGGTTGGAAGCGCTGGAAGGCACCAACCGCGTGCTCACAGCCAGCGCTTCCTCAGTTCATAACATTGACTTCTCCTCTCTCAGAGCCAGTTCGGGAAATTCAAATAAATACAGATGGGATGATCATACGAATTCAGATACAAATTCAATTACGAGCTCCGGCGGGGAATCAAACATTCGGACGGCGGGAGGTTCGCCGATGCCCCGAGGGGATTGCTACAACACCGGCGGGTAATTGAATTATAATTCCGGTCCGTTTACACATGCACGCGCGCACGCGGCACAACTCCTCTCCAACAGAAAAGTCAGTCGGTCTGCGTTTAGCGAAAAATCAGAAAGAATTCTTTGGAGCTTGAACGGAAAGAGAGAGAGAAAGTGAATTAGCGTGTCGCTTGGTTGAGACGGATGGGGGAGGGGGGGGGTGGGTGTGTTTTCCGATGATGATAAAAAAGAAAAAAAAGAGAGAACTCAGAAGGGGGAATTTCTTTACCTTTATTTATTTTTTCTTCTTTCGTGAGGCATACGTAGCAGCGTGGGAAGTTGTGGTCTCCGAGGCACAACTTCTGGGACAACTGCGGCTAGCATCTGCCTGGTCTAATAATTAAAAATATACCAAAACGTATTCTGTATGCTCATGCACCTGCTCTTCAAGTTATTATTTCGTATTATGAATTGTTGTGCGTGAGAACAATACGATACCTTAACTTCTATTTATAACGATACCTTCACTTCTGTTATAACGAACTGTAAGAAGATGTTAGTCGATATGAAGATGAAACACGGATATCGTCATTGTTACAGGTTAGAGGGGCAACATGAGCGCGAGAGAGCAATACTGCACTTTCTGTTACTCTTCTTACAATTCGTTTAGATGTAGAAGAACTGCGGACATCTTACAGTTCGTTCAGATGAGTTAAGAACCCGAAACATGTTGCGAGCAACGTGGATATGGGAACGACACGATACTTTCAGTTTCTTTTATTACAGTTTGTCCTGATGAAGATGAACTATGGATCTCGTCCGTGTTGCCCATTAGAGGGACAACGTGATCATGTGAACGATACGGTACTTTCAGTTTCTCTTATTAGCGTAATCGAGAAGAAGATGATCCGTGGATCTTGTCCGTGTTGCCCATTAAAGGGGCAACGTGATCATGGGAAAGATACGGTATTCTAAGTTATTATTATTATTATTATAGTTTGTCCAAATGAAGATGAACCACAGATCTTGTCCACGTTGCGCATTAGGGGGTCAACATGGTCATAGGAATGATACGGGACTTCTTATTATAGTTTGTCCAGATGAAGATGAACCATGGATCTCGTCCGCGTTGACCATTAGAGAGGCAACGTGGTCATGGGAACGATACGGTACTTTCAGTTTCTCTTATTAGCGTAATCCAGAAGAAGATGATCCATGGATCTTGTCCGTGTTGTCCCTTAGAGGGGCAACGTGATCATGGGGACGATACGGTACTTTGAGTTTCTCTTATTACACTTAGTCCAGATGAAGATGAACCATGGATCTCGTCATTGCTGCAGGTTAGAGGGGCAACATGAGCGTGAGAGAGCAATACTACACTTTCCGTTACTCTTCTCACAGTTCGTTCAGATGTAGAAGAACTACGGACATTTTCTTACAGTTCGTTCAGATGAATTAAGAACCCGAAACATGTTGCGAGCAACGTGGATATGGGGACGACACGGTACTTTCAGTTTCTCTTAGTCTAGATGAAGATGAACCATTGATCTCGTCCGTGTTGCCCATTAAAGGGGCAACGTGATCATGGGAACGATACGGTATTCTAAGTTATTATTATTATTATTATAGTTTGTCCAAATGAAGATGAACCACAGATCTTGTCTACGTTGCGCATTAGGGGGTCAACATGGTCATAGGAACGATACGGTACTTCTTATTGTAGTTTGTCCAGATGAAGATGAACTATGGATCTCGTCCGCGTTGACCATTAGAGAGGCAACGTGGTCATGGGAACGATACGGTACTTTCAGTTCTTATTATACATGTAGTTTGTGCAGATGAAGATGAACCACGGATCTCTTCCATGCTGCCCATTAGAGTGGCAATGCGGTCACAGGAACGACACGGTATTATTATAGTTTTCCCAGATGTAAATGAACCACGGATCTCGTCCACGTTGACCATCAGAGAGGCAACGTGTTCATGGGAACGATACGGTACTTTCTGTTCTTATTAGAGTTTTTCCAGATGGAGACGATCCACGGATCCCGTCCGTGTTACGCGTTAGTAGGGCGACGTGGTCATGGGAACGATGCGGTAATTTCAGTTCTTTTATTTATGTGGTAGTCGCACAAACTTTACGATATTACTTGATCGTTAAAATACAGCACCAGGTGATGCAGCATCAAAATAAAAACGAGATGGTGTTTGTCCTGTCGGTGTTTTGGGTGTCGGTTTTTTTTTTTTTTTTTTTTCTGGTCCGGCATCCGTTTGGGAAGGGCTCGAACCGAAACGCCTGGAAAAAGCCATCCTTCCATGTTCAAAGTAGCTCCTTTCACTCGTTTTGCCCATTCCGTCCCTTAATCGAACGCCAACTGATGCTCAAACAGCCTGTCTGCCTGATTTTACACCGCACTCACACGCTGTCTTATGTGATAGAGTGAGTCATTTATGTGACTAGGGCCATTACACCTAATAAACTGGCACCTCAGTGTATGTTATAGCTTGCTGAAGGCATCACTCAACGGCACTGCGTATTAAATTTTGCCTTTGTTCTTCCTTATTGAAGGTTTGGAGATAGCACAACTTGATTTTCCTTGTCTTGAAACGACATTGCATAAACATATGCTGCTTAAAACAACCTTTTGAAGTTTTACTAGAGGGTTAAATATTTTGAAGCAACCAGAGAAGAACATTTCTTCAAAAAGCTATACTGGAGCCACTATTAAGGTGACCAGACATATACATTCTTGCGCGTCGCGCCAGGATGAGGAGATTGAGCGCTGACCACCTGGGATCTGGGTTTTGGCCACAGACGGTCGTCACTCTTGAGTATCACTTCTGTGGAACACGTCTCATTTGCGTGTTCTTTAAAGAGTAAAAATTTATTTCTTATAGAAAAAAAAACGTAAATTGTATCCATGACTATTTTGATAAATGAAAAGCTGAAAACGGATAGAAAAAACCTCAGAACTGCAATTCTGTCCCTCTCAATGCCAAGATTTCAGGCAGGCGCTGAAGTGCGTCACTTCTGCTTCACTCCACCTCACACTCCGCTTCGGACACTAAACCTTCCCCAGTTTCTGACTGGCGTGACATTCAATAATGTGTGTGGGAGGGGGGTCATCTTTAGAGACATTCTACGAAAGTCGCTATGTATGGTTTTAGTTGTGTCTTTGTAGCCAACTCCAAAAATAAAATTTCGTTTAAGAACAGTTTGAGAAAAATTTGTTTCCAAAAGGACAAACTCGAGCATAACATTCTTCAACAATTCTGCGAACATTTTATAAAACGTAATTTTAAGTAATTAAATATTACTTGGAAATAATATTGTTTCAGCATCACATGCTCAAATCGGGTGAATTGTAGCTCTGTCTACAAAGTTCTGGAACCAGTGAGAAGCAGCTATCATGATTTGGATGCTTCGATTTAAGAACTTCCAAAACGATGAACTCTAACATTATATTCTTCAACAAGTATGCAGAAATTTTATAAAATATATTTTTAAATTTTCCCAAATTAATTCGAATCAATATTTTTCAAATATACTGAATAAATCTGAACTGTAGCTTTGTCAACAAATTTCTAGAATTACCGGGAAACTATTCGCATTATTTGAATGATTTAAGAACTTCCTAAACAGAAAAAAAACTTGAAATTACTGTATTACATTCTTCAACAATTCTGCGAAAATTTTGTAAAACAAAACTGTAGTTATTCCAAACGATTTCAAAACAAAATTATTAAAATATGCCGCGTAAATGTGGGGATTTGTAGATCTGTCTACAGAGGTTCTAGACACAGCGGGAAGCAAATGTCATTGCTTGGATGTTTCAAATTAAGAACTTTCAAAACGACATTACACTCTTCAACAGCTATGCGGAAATTTTATAAAACGTAATTTTAAGTAACCACAAATTACTTCAAATAAATATCATTTAAGCATGCTGAATAAATCTGAACTGTAGCTTTGTCAACAAAGTTCTAGAACCGCCGGAAAGCTATTCGCATTATCTAAAGTTCAGATGTTAGAACTTCCTAAAGAAGAAACTTAAACATTACATCCTTTAACAATTCTGCGAAAATTTTATAAAACAAAATTTCAGTCACTCCAAATGTTTTCGAAACAATATTCTTCAAATATGCCGCATAAATCTGGTGAACTGTAGCTTTGTCAACAAAGTTCTAGAACCACCGGAAAGCTATTCGCATTATCTAAAGTTTAGATTTAAGAACTTCCAAAAAAAGAAACTTAAACATTACATCCTTTAACAATTCTGCGTAAATTTTATAAAACAAAATTCCAGTTACTCCAAATGTTTTCGAAACAATACTCTTCAAATATGCTGTAAAAATCTGGTGAACTGTAGCTTTGTCAACAAATTTCTAGAACCACCGGAAAGCTATTCCCATTATCTAAAGTTTAGATGTTAGAACTTCCTAAAGAAGAAACTTAAACATTGCATCCTTTAACAATTCTGCGTAAATTTTATAAAACAAAATTCCAGTTACTCCAAATATTTTCGAAACAATATTCTTCAAATATGCCGCATAAATCTGGTGAACTGTAGGTCTGTCAACAAAGTTCTAGAACAACTGGGAAGTTTTTCGCATTATTTGAATGTTTCGATTTAAGAACAACGGTTATTTCCGTTCAGAGCTGAGCTTATGTGAATTAAAGCTTTGATTTTTCCTTTACAGAATACTAAATACGAACAGAAATATTTAATGGAAGTCATACTTTATAATGTCTATCATGAATGTTTAAACACATTTCTTGTAAATACGATTTCATAAGCACGCGGCATTTCCTAAATTAAACTAGGCATAAAAAAGCAATTAGGTGATTACATTATGCGTGAAAAATGAGAAAATTGAAATTCATGGTAAATAATAAGAAAATGCGTTATTATTCTCTCACGCACTTAAAGATAAATACAAAACACTGGTTTAAAAAACATGCAAATACATAAAAGAGAAATTACATTGGCCTAAAAAGATTATTTAAATATCACAAAAGTAAATGTTGCGCATTTTATTTGGAGTCTGTGCTTTTAAAAAGTGGTGAAATATCTTAAATATTCCTGAAAATGTCGAAACGAGCAAGACGAAAAAATTCAAAGTACTCAAAGGGCGGAGATGAAGACCGAAAGGTAAAGACAATTAAACGTACAGAAAGGAAGATTACAAGATCAGATTAATTCAAGAAGAGCAAAATGCTCTCGGAATTCTGCTTAAGCAGCGATGCAGAAATTTGCATTTTTATTCTCCTGCGTAACTGTTCTTTAAACTTTTAACGAAGATAAATAACCGTTACTCATAATTGCTCCGAAACAGCTTCGAGATCATTTTTTTTTTTTTCTTCCTATTCTTCTGACAACGCATATGAGTGTCAGAAAATTAAATTCTCATGTCACCTATATATGCCATTTTCTCTTTCTGAAAAAGATCGGAAAATGCGTCTAATATAAGACATAAGAAACAATTCTTGCATCTGAAAAACATCTTCCAGCATCAAATATAATTTTTCTTCCCGAATTGGAAAAAGTTCTCAGATCAGATAAAATTCTTCTTTGACCAGGTAAAATATCTTTCAGGTCTGGTAAAATTCTGTGACGCAATGAAATCTTGCGTGAGATAAAATCCGTCTATGATCGGGTAAAGATATCTTTATATCAGCGAAACGTCTTCCAGGATGAAGTAAAATTCTTCTTTTG
The DNA here is from genome assembly GCA_039090855.1 of Macrothele yani. Lineage (NCBI taxonomy): Eukaryota > Metazoa > Arthropoda > Arachnida > Araneae > Macrothelidae > Macrothele > Macrothele yani. Next base: position 17,475,014 of record CM077005.1, on the reverse strand, counting down.
TTACGAAAAATACCTTTTTGACAAAAAAAAAAAAAAGAAAAAAAATTCTCTATATCACGTAAAATTTTCTTCGGGGTTCCGGATTCCGTCTGGGGTTCTTTCTCTACCAGATCAAAAATACACACATCAGGGTTAGAATCAGAAACAAATCTTCTACAGGCCCCACTCGAATTTCCAAATCAGTGGTCCGCCAAAATGCCCACTGGTCCGTGAAAAAAACAAAGACAAAAGAAACTTACACATTTGCAGTATATGTAGAAAATAACGTATAATTTCACTGGAGCTGTATATCGCAAATTTAGAACAGAATGTGCACATGTGCTATGTCAATAGGACTAATAAACACAGTGAAACAGTTCTACGCAGTGGTAGAAATTTAAAAAAAAAAAAAAAAAAGAAAAAAACTCCGAACGGAAGTCATCGCTTTTTCCACGTTTGTAAGTGAGTCACGGAAAAGTTCTCATCGGCCGCCACCGAGAATCGAACCCAGGGTCTTCCAGTTACGTGCCGGACATACTACCATTGCGGCCTCGAATTCACCAGCTTGTGAGTCCGGAGAATTCGAGGCCGCTGTGGTGCAGTGGTAACATGTCCGGCGCGTAACTGGAAGACCTTGGGTTCGATTCCCGGTGGCAGCCGATGAGAATTTTTCCGAGACTCACTTATTAACGTGAAAAGAGCGATGATTTCTGTTCGGTGTTCCTGATCTACTTCGAGTGTATGAAATAATAATAATAAAAAAAAAAATTCGCTGGTCTGCAGAACCAGTATATACCAAAAGTCGAAAGTTCACTCATTTTCACGGGTCCAGATATGTCACAAATATTAACACATTTTGTATGCACATGGTGCAAGTATCTAGGGCTGTACACTAGTTATAAGGGCACTGATATGAAGCACTATATCCACTATCAGTGCACTGGCTATGAAGCACTTTGCAACATACCTTGCTTCAGTGTGAAAGGAAGAAAGTTTTCCCATATGGACAGAAAGATAGATGGACGAAGCCAGAGCATGAATGGTTCTTCAACCTCCAGTTGGAAAACATTGTAAAAGAAACATACTCTGGGGTCACTAATTGTGCAAAGAAGTGGTGCTGTCTGAATCCCAATATTTTGAATCGGACACCTCGCTTTCCAACAGTTCAAAATTTTTATAATATTTAATTATGGTTTGCAATTCCGATATTCAGTTTTTTGAGTAGTAAATATCTAAATTTCAAAAAATTCATAGTGAAACCTGGAATTTTTTTGTTTTTTAAACTGCCATAGCGAAACCTGGACCTTACAAATTCTAAAACAAACTTAAAAAAAAAAAATCGCTTGCCACCCCATGCTAGTAAGATAAATTTTTCAATGGTCCGATGAAATTTTTACTAGCCAATGGCCAGCGGACTATCGGGTAATTCGAACGCTGCACATGCTTATCACGAAGCTGTTCTCTGAGAAGTTAGCTCATAAAAGAAAGGTCAGCTGCCAGATAAAAATTACTGATGGTGTTCGATTTTACTTAGTGCTGATGTATCGGAAGTCTCAAGTTACAGCGAAGTTAGCACACAGCTCGAGCTTCACTAATTCACTAACATTCACCTCACGTCCCTCAAAGGATCTTTCTTACTACATACGCATTATCAGTAGTGTAGTGGGGCACAAATGGCGTTCCGATAGATTTTTTTCTAGCCGTGTTCCGGTAAACCCTGTACAGCATAATTTGTTTTCTTTTTTTAAAATGTGAATGTCCTATAATTCTTTTCCAATAAAAAAAAATGAAACTGCGCAGTTAGTGGAATTAGCGTTCCATATTTGTTTGAAGGCAGAGTTAATCTCTAAATCTATTCTCACTTGGCAGTCCCTTGAAACTCCTTTTCCTACTGTTGTTAAGAACGTTGAGGTGGAGGTATATTGCATTGGGGAAATTATTGTAATTAATCTAATCATTATTAAGGAATCTATTGAATTTTGTCCAGTTACGAGCGCCCCTTAATTACGCTGGAAGCAGAGCAGATTATTTTTCTCTCTGGAGCTTTCAGCCCGTTTCACACAAGCTGAAAAAATCCGTTGAAGCAATAGATCCCCAAGCTGTTCTACCGCCCGTTTTCAGGCGGGCTATGGAATTGTTCGTACGGTAGCCAAATTGCCCCTATCCAAATGTTTCGAGAACTAAGATTCCCAGGAATAAATGGCTTTCATCATTGCACTCTAAATTAGCTTCCACTTCCAACGGCACCATGCTCCATAACATGGGGCTGATTTCAGCTTTGAAATTTGAAATGGCCCAAAGTTGGGCCCCAGTATTTCAGTGTTTTCCTACCATTTTTTAAATTTTTTTATTAAAGGTTTAACGGCCACCGTGAGCATCTCAATGGGCTATAAACAATGCTCTCCCTATGCTGCGGGGGAGGAGGGGGGCGCAACGAGTTAACTTCCTCCGCGCAGTAAGCATTTTAGATTAAAATTCCCAAATCCCTAATAAATTTTCATAAATCGAAAATCAATTGCTGCAAAAGTAATAATAAATAAATAAAATTCGGCCTCCCAAAAGTTAAAACAACACTTTTCTTAAATGACGTTCGTCTCCTTCTAAGTTCGTCTCATTGTCCTCTTCATTCTCAGATGCTTCTTGCAAAGTAGCCTCGTGCGACCAGATAATGAACGCGAGAATCCGGATTTGTGATTTTTCCAGGCCGAGAAAAAGGCAGATATTGAGTCTTTTCTCAAAACAACACTTTTCTTAAATGCCGTTCGTCTCCTTCTAAGTTCGTCTCATTGTCCTCTTCATTCTCAAAGGCTTCTTGCAAAGTAGCCTCGTGCGAGCAGATAATGAACGCGAGAATCCGGATTTGTGATTTTCCCAGGCCGAGAAAGAGGCAGATATTGAGTCTTTTCCCAAAACAACACTTTTCTTAAATGCCGTTCGTCCCCTTCTAAGTTCGTCTCATTGTCCCCTTCATTCTCAAATGCTTCTTGCAAAGTAGCCTCGTGCGAGCAGATAATGAACGCGAGAATGCGGATTAGTGATTTTCCTGGGCCAAGAAAGAGGCAGATATTGAGTTTTTTCTCAAAACAACACTTTTCTTAAATGTCGTTTGTCTCCTTCTAAGTTCGTCTCATTGTCCTCTTCATTCTCAAAGGCTTCTTGCAAAGTAGCCTCGTGCGAGCAGATAGTGAACGCGAGAATGCGGATTAGTGATTTTCCCACGCCGAGAAAGAGGCAGATATTGAGTCTTTTCTCAAAAACCACACATCAGCGCCAGCCAATCACAGCAAACCGTAACCAGATTTATAGTACTAACTAATGCATCCGTGCTAGTTGGCGGGGGAAAGCATTCCGGTTAGTTAAATTGTAAGCCGTTGGTAAAAGGGTTTTGCTCAAAACTTTGTCAGATAATAAGGTAGATCTCTCCAACATCAAAGACGCTGAAGACGCATCCAATGAGAAAAAAAAAAAAAAAAAAAAATTGACCCACAGTGTCATTCGTAGTCAATATTCAGGGAGTAAAAGCAGCACAATACACAACTGGGAGCGGAATACTGCACTGAACTAACATTTTGTGTGTGTGTGTTTGCATTCAAGTTCATTTTTGTGCCGCATTTTTTGTTTCTTATTCTCCTTAGTATTTTGATGTGCAAATAAACTGTGTTATTATGCGTAAACATGCTTTTCCTAATTTCCAGTGTTTTTATTCCAGAAGTAAGTTTGAGCTTCTGACTTTTTATAAAATAAAATTTTAAATTAATGAAATGTTTTTAGTATTTTTTTTAATTTAAAATCAATTGCGGGAAAAACGGTGATAGAAATGGGGGGATTCGAAAAAATAAGGGTTCCAATCCATGTTCCAACTGTACTGCATTAGTACTGTAAGAGAAGCTGAGAAAATAAAAATGTTGCCCAAACGGTTTTGATGCCTGCCCAGCTCACTGGGTTTGGCGCTAATTGCCCATGGCCGCTTATAGGGAATATTGGCTATAAGCAGTCGTCCGTCCCTAATTGAGGGCCACTGACTCCAGGGAAGAAAGAGAGCCAGTGCCGTAAGACAAACACAACATCGATGACTCACCGGGATTTGAACCCGGACCCATCTCGAACGAAAGACCAGAAGCCATCGCTTAGACCACTGCGCCACCGGGACGGCCTTAGCAAAATGAAGAAATCTTGTTCTTTGAATGCCGAAACATGTAAATCCGAAAGTCTAATTTCGACCAATCGCTGCACTTTCTTATACTATAAATGTAAGAAAGTAAAAATGGGAGAGGTGGAATGGGGAAAAGGAGATAAAAAGGGGAAACCATTGAATACGTAAAGACACCACGCGTTCCTGTACCTTTTCAATTAGCACTACATTACTGCGCATTATCTTTTTCGCTTGCAAGTATTCTTCAATCTAATACTCGCATGATTTTTTCCTTGGCCTTCTTGTACCTTTCTTTCCTGCCACTTAGACTGAATAAATTACCATAGTTAGCACGTCTGCCACATTCATTCGACATGATAAAATCACCTCAAAGATCGACCCTTTAGTAATAATTAATTTTGTTTTCTTGTCGCCCGCAGTTTCACTGTGCAATCTGAGCCAAAGCATTGATATATTGTCCTCAAAATATTTGTTCCCACCCTATTGACGGCATTTTGCTTCACAATACCCATCTGCTACACATCTTCATTCCTCACATGATCAGAATGCTTCTTGCCACAAGCCCGCGAAAGTAACGCATCTCTCCAGCGTACAAACGATTTCTGTTTCTCTTTTGCAATATCCAGGTTTTGCTACCGTACATCAGAGTAGGAACTATTGCACTTTCGTACATAACCATTCTGGGTCTTTTTCAGAACCCATCAGTGATCCACCCTAAAGCAGCTATGACTTTCAAAGCTGAATCTACTCGGCTAATTAATTTTACCATCGAATGACTTTACTCTGTCAAACATGCTCCCTAAGAATACATACTAGTTCACCTGATTTAATACTATACCATTTAGGCTGATTTTGCATTGAGTTCCTCGTTCAGAAGTCATAACTTTGTTTCATATTTCCTCAGTTTGAATTTCATACATACTTTGTACATTCAGGACAACATACTCCTCAACTCATTTAAGATATAAGTACAGATAAGGTAATTTAGACACTGCTTCAAGTAATACAAATAGTTATTTGGAACATACAGATAAAATAACCGGACATAGGTTCAGTAATATGGATCAGATGAGCTTGGAAAACAGAGTTAAGACATACATATAAATTTTTGATAAAATAAGTTAAGCAGCTTGGAAAACAAAGATACAGTGAGATAGGCTAGAAAAAGTGTTACAATTGAGCCGGAGATGCAGTAATATAGACAAATAAGAATCAAGCGCAATTACGAATCCTGTCAACATCCATATGCACAATTCAAGCTGAACATCGTTACGAATAGTTCCAGTTTTTTCTAAAGTCTAAATTTCACTTCTGCAGATGATTTCCCCTTTCACTCTAGAATCGTTTCAAGCTTCTTCCATATAATTAAACAGAAAAAAGATTAGTGATACTGGAATATGTTTGCTAACCTACTGATTTGTTATTCGTATTGAGCCTGAAACGGCTTCTACCTGCTCATAACATCCCCATTTTAAAATTACATTGAGAAATGAGGTATCAAATATCAATATAAATCGGTTAGTTTTCTTGATTTTGGGTTTAACGATCACCGTGAGCAATTGAGCTATAAGCAATTACCCGTCCCTAATTTAGAGTTACTGGTTCCAGGGAAGGGAGAGAGCCAGTGTGGTAAAACAAACACAACATCATGCCTCACCAGGCATGATGTTGTGTTTGGGTTTAACCCAGACCCATCTCTGACGAATGATGTTGCATTTGTGTTCCAACCCAGACCCATCTCTGACGAATGGTCAACAGCCAGCGCTCAGACCACTGCGCCACCGGGGCGGCTACAACATCCATGCCTCATCGGGATTCAAATCCAGACCCATCTCTGACGAATGGTCAAAAGCTTAGACCACTGCGCCACCGGCGCAGCTACAACATCCATGCCTCATCGGGATTCGAAATCAGACCCATCTCTGACAAATGGTCAAAAGCCAGAGTTTAGGCCACTGCGCCACAGGGAGGCTACAGCATCCATGCATTGTCGGGAGTCGAATCCAGACCCAGCTCTGGCGAATGGTCGCTTAAATCACTGCGCCAATGGGGAAGGGGGGGGGGCTAGTTCGGTTAGTGAGTGTAACTTAAATTTAATAAAATTTGTTAAATGAGTGCAGTTTTCTTTCTATCTTTCTTTTTTTTTTTTTTTTTTTTTTTTTTTTAATTGAAAGTTTAACGACCACTGTGAGCAACTCAATGGGCTATAAACAGTCTCCTGTTCCTAATTTAGGACCACTGGTTCCAGGAAAAGCAGACCAGCGCCGTAAGACGAGCACAACATCCATGCCTCACCGGGATTCGAACCCGGACCCAACTCGGACGAATGGTCATAAGCCATCGCTTTGACCACTGTGCCACCTGGGCGGCCAATTAGTGCAGTTTGGAAATTTCGCTGAAGAAAACTTTTTCATGAAAGCAGCTAACGGTTTTCTTCTTTCGGTGTTTCTTAGGGGGTAAGGAATTTCCGAAATCAGTTAACAATTTAGGGAACGTGAAATCATTGGCGTGTGGGAAAATAAAAGGATAATAAATTTTCCTCCCACCGAACCCGAAACGTTTTAGTGGTCATGCCCCATTAAAACTTTTCATTTAATATTTCGCTGCACTGAAGGCACGTTAAACGCCTTCCCCTTATCCACTAAACGCTCCCGTAAGATGATTCAACTTTTAATTCCTCCTGAAACTGACTAAGCCTTCATAGGATTACACACGTAAAAAGAATTAATAAAACATCCTTGGTTTATCATATTTCTTAAAAATTAAAATATTGCATTATGTGCTTTTCAATATACGTATTTCAAAGAAGCGCTGAGAGATGTATGCTTCGTGTAATCATGGAAGACAGGAAAAGGAATTCACGAATCAGGAAAATGGCAAGAGTGGCTGACATCAGGATCAAAGTAAAGATCCAAGTGGCTAGACACTTGCTGGACATACTGACTACCGTTGGACAACTGAAATAAGTAGACCATACTAAAAGTAATGAGCAAAATTGCATTACACAGGTAGACTGCGCATTGGGAGTGTGATATTTCGAGGACAGGTAGCGCCGAGTGTCGTTGTGGCCATGAATGCCAAACGACGTCACCAGTGTCAGTCATGTAACCAAACATGCAAGAAAAAATGGCCGATAGAGGTTCATCGACCCGTCAGCGTGCTGCGATTAAATTCCTTGTGAAAGAGGAAATTCTTGCTGCCGATATTTACGGTAGGCTTCAGCGTACATACGGAGACGCATGTATGGGTGCTGGTAGTGTGAAAATATGGATGACAGATTTTAAAGACTGTTTCACAGACATTAACGATCAGCCTCGTAGAGGTCGCCGTCGAACACCCTCTACAAAACACAACAAGCAGAGAGTTGGTGCCTTAATTCCTGATGACAGACGTGCGACGGTGAAGGAAATTGGAGTGAACTTGGGAATAAGACACAGTACAGTTTAGGAAATGATAAGCAGCTTGGGATATCGAAAAATTTGTGCCGGCTGGGTTCCACGTTTACTGACAGATCACCACAAAGTCCAGTGCAAAAATATCTTGTCACAACTGCTGGAGCTGTATCGAAATGAAGGAGCCGATTTCTAGCACAGTATTCTGACAGGTGACTAAAGTTGGTTCTACCATTTCGAACCTAAAACTATAACGCCAGAGAATGGAATGGCGTCATCTCCATTCAGGGCCGGATTAAGAGGGGCTAGGGCCCACCATGACCAAAGGCCCAGGAGGCATACCTAGGCAAATAATAGATACATAGGGAGAGAGAGAGGTTTATAAAATAGTTTTACTTTTGTCTTGTATGTTTTCCACATGGTCAGAAGCAGAGGCTGGAAGACGAACAGGTTTCAAGATAGTGACTCACCCAGGGTGGAGGTTTCATTTCGCGGTAGACAGCAGGTTAAGCGAGACAGTTTCAGCTTTTTCAGTACCATCCATCTACACCTCCCAATTCGCACTTGGAACTGTTAATGCTCCAAGACCCCTGTGGCTTCACATTGCATAATAAAAAAGATGCACCATGAAACGTATACAATGCTAAATCCTTAGAAAATCTAAGACAAAATCTAGGATTCTTAAGCTTTTAACTTATAGTCTTGTGAGAATAATCAAAAATTTAATGACTTATGAAAACTCTGCAGATATTTAGTAGTTACAGATTCGTGTTTTAACGGACTTCATAATCATTTCTCGTCATATGTTCTTTGGGGCCCCACTCAGATGTCTTAGCCTTGGAGCCCTCTCAAATGTCTCAGCCTAGGGGCCCACTGTCTCCATTGACTAACTTTAGAATACCGAAAACAAATTCATTCACTCCATTGACTAACTTTAGAATACCGAAAACAAATTCATTCACTCCATTGACTACCTTTAGAATACCGAAAACAAATTCATTCACTCCATTGACTAACTTTAGAATACCGAAAACAAATTCATTCACTCCATTGACTACCTTTAGAATACCGAAAACAAATTCATTCACTCCATTGACTAACTTTAGAATACCGAAAACAAATTCATTCACTCCATTGACTAACTTTAGAATACCGAAAACAAATTCATTCACTCCATTGACTAACTTTAGAATACCGAAAACAAATTCATTCACTCCATTGACTAACTTTAGAATACCGAAAACAAATTCATTCACTCCATTGACTAACTTTAGAATACCGAAAACAAATTCATTCACTCCATTGACTAACTTTAGAATACCGAAAACAAATTCATTCACTCCATTGACTAACTTTAGAATACCGAAAACAAATTCATTCACTCCATTGACTAACTTTAGAATACCGAAAACAAATTCATTCACTCCATTGACTAACTTTAGAATGCCGAAAACAAATTCATTCACTCCATTGACTAACTTTAGAATACCGAAAACAAATTCATTCGCAGAGACAATTCGGTAGACAGCAGCTGAACAAGGCTGCACTGACTTCCGATGAAGATGACTGCTGGAGAGGTATCGAAATGAAGGGGCCATTGCATACCAAAAAAGATGCACCAAGAAACGTATACAATGCTAAATCATTAGAAAATCCAAGACAAAATCTAGGATTCTTCAGATTTTAACTTATATTCTTGTGAGAATAATGAAAAATACAGGGCGATTCATAAAGGAGTATACAGTTTCCAAATGCTGTAAAACAGTAACAGTTGAAGACATGGACCACAACTGCGAGCCGTTAGGTAGATGTACTCATAAAGTTTGTGTCCCGCTACTGAGGGAAGTGACGTAGGCGATAGCGCGTGTGTCACGTGACTAGTCAGGCGATGAACATCTTTCTCACCGATGGATTGGACGAGCCACGGACTACAAAATGCCACTGACCCAATAACCACCCAGAAGTCCTGACTCGACACCTTGTGACTTTTTCCTGTGGGGGTACGTAAAGGACAAGGTATTCGCCCCTCCCCTTCCTGTTGATCTAGCGGAGCTGAAACAGCATATCACAGCCACTATCACTGCACTTGATTCAGATACCTTACCTCGCGTTTGGGCGGAAATGGATTACCGGCTTGATTTGTGTCGTGTGACTAAGGGTGCACACATAGAACATCTGTGACTGTCTCTAAAAAAACTTGAAACATTCCCCTACAATTCTGTTACAGGTAACATAAAATATCTTACATTGTTCTTGTTTTATAGTGCGTTGAAATGTATACTTCTTTATGAATCACCCTGTACAGTGACTTATGACAACTCTGCAGATATTTAGTAGTTACAGTTTTGTGTTTTAACGGACTTTATATTAATTCCCCGTCATAAGTTCTTTGAAGGCCCATTCAGATGACTTAGCGTTGGGGCCCACTCAAATATCCTTGCCTAGGGGCCCACTAAGGCCTTAATCCGGCCCTGTCTCCCTTTGACTAGCTTTAGAATACCGAAAACAAATTCATTCGCAAAGACAATTTGGTACATAGCAGCTGAACATGGCAGCACTGATTTTCGATGAAGATGACATCCTCTAATTGTTTAAAGTGATGTCTAACAGCAGCAGTTTCTTTAGTAACTTAAACTTTCAAGCAACACTCTCTGAGGTGTTTCTTTGTAAATTTCAGTTACCGGGGTGTGTAGTTCTTGTTGTTTGGATGCCGTATTATGTCGATGAACTGAATAATTACTCTGTACATTTACGTAAAAAAACTGGCAGTGAATTCCAAATGTTTTTCAGCTACGCGATTAAGAAAAACGAGACTGCTTCAGCTGACCCGTAACCTGCGCTTTGTGACAAAGACAGTTTTTAGGCGAATTTCAAATTTATTAGGGTTTGTTTTTTAATTAAAATAATTTTATTTTTCTGTTTATGTGTTTATATATAAGAACAAGCACACACATGTATAAAATGTGTATATGGATGCGTAAATTCGTATAGACTTGAAACACTGAACACTGCGTTCCTCCAAAACAGGACATCTACTTTCACCAAGATGGGAAACGAATCTGTTGTCTTTCAAGAGTTATGTTATACAATTTCAGAAATGAACATCGCAAAAGACAGTGGTCTAAGTGCTGGCTTATGAATCTTCGTCCAAGTTGGCCCGGGTTCGAATCCCGATGAGGTATGGATGTTGTGTTTGTCTTAAGGCACTGGCTTTCTCCCTTACCTGGAACCAGTGGCCCTGAATTAGGGACGGGCGACTGCTTATAGCCCACTGAGTTGCTCATAGTAGTCGTTAAATCCCAATAATAAGAAAAAAAAGGTATGCTGATTTTGTTCAGTAGCGCACCCAGAAATTTCCTAAGGGCGGCTGCTTGGCCAGTTGAGTTGCTCATAGTGGTCGTACCCCCCCCCCCTTCCCAATAGAACTGGAAAAAAGAACCGCAACTCTCACATGTCTAAATATTTTAAATTTGAAAAACCGCATGTAATATTCTCGCGTAACTTTTCAAAAATACTGTATTTTACAGGCCATAGAGCTGAGCTCGGGCTCAATTTTCGGAGCCCGAGCCCGTGGTATATTAGCCCGAGCCCGTGGTATATTAGCCCGAGCCTGTGGTATATTAGCCCGAGTCCATCCGAGCCCGAATTTTATATTGAAAGATAGAGCCCGGGCCCAAGCGAGCCCGAAAACTGACTAACCTGTTCAACCATTAATGAAAAACATCTCCCTCCTTTTCCACACTTCCATTCTCTCCTCCTCTTGCAATTAACCAACGTATTTTTCAAATGGGGAGTGGGGAAGGGACCTCTATCTATTTTTATAGTGTAATTTTACGATTTTCTTTAACCATACGTTTTCCCCTGAGTGCTTCGGGCGGCCGGCCATCCAAATGATTCTGCGATGCTGCAATTCAATGTTGCTCAAATAATGCCAATATTATCGCGCCATAATGCGCTGCAATATGTACGTTGCTAAATAAAATTAGTAGGGAGCTACTGCGTGGAGATAGGGAGGTAAATTATCGTTGGCAAGCTGTCAACTATCCAATATCTACAGTTCTTGAAAAAGCGTTTTTTTTTGTTGTTGTTGTTTTTGTGCCGACCCGGTGGCGCAATGGTCAAAGCGGTGGCTTCTGATCATTCGTCCGAAAGGGGTTCGGGTTCGAATGAGGTATGGATGTTGTGTTTGTCTTACGGCACTGGCTTTCTCCCTTCCCTGGAACCAGTGACCCTAAATTAGGGACTGGCGACTACTTATAGCCCATTGAGTTGCTCACGGTGGTCTTTTAACCTCCAATAAAAAAAAAAAACTTTTTGTTCTCCGGAAAAAAATGCCATAGGCGCCTATGGCATTTTCTACCCAAGCCCGAAATAAATAGCCATCTCGAATGCGTGCTCACCAATCAGAACCAGTTGCCGAAGAATTCCCTTTACCAACTATAAAGTGTCTCATTTGCTAAATCATATAAAATCACATTTATACATAAAAAAAAAAAAAAATGATCTCGCTCTCCCTTTCTCTAAGAGCCCGAACCGCCGTAAATATTCTACAGCCTGAGCCGGGCCCGGGCTCTGCCCGTCTCAGGTCTAAATTAGGCCATATTGTAATAGTTGCAAGGAAAACTTGTACTTAAGAAAACATGTATTGCGAGGAAATCAAACAGAAATAGTGAAACTTGGGTTTAGCGAATTATACCATTTTCGAGTTCCATAAATACTGGAAATTTAACATACAAATATGCATGCATAATAAGTGCTACCGCAAAATGTAAAGGATCCCGTAAAAACATAATTGTACGTCTTTCTTCTATCGTCCTATTCCAGATGGTGTTATCGTTTTCTATTATAAACTAGCTGTCGTATCACCTGTGTTTTACTCTGCGCAAGTCGCCTTCCAGATGATGTTGGGCATAGGTGTGTACTTATCCAGAAGTTCAACGGAAAAATGAGATAGAAATCAAAATCAGCGTTACCGAGAAAGTATTTGTAGTACCTCTCAAGAACTGAAATAGCATTGTCAGACTTCCGGGGAATGGCAAGGGCCTTTTCTTGCCCCCCATATATGAGCCCCTATAACATTACCGACCTACTTTTATGAGTAATCTTACCAAGGAATGTGAAAACTTGTTGCGTTCTGGAGAGAAAGGACATTACTGGGTGTTGTGTACGGCGTGGCTCAGGTGTGGTTCAGCGTAAGACTAGTGCCGCATATCGAGCGAAAGTTCATCTAAATATAAGTGATTTATCGGGTTCTTCAGAAGAAGAAGAAGCAAGAAAAATGTATCAGATAATGGATGATTCAATGAATAATTTAATGGTTTAGAAAATGTCTGTAAAAAAGAAAGCGGTTACGAGTGGCTGCAAAGCGATTCACGTTAAACAGAATTCCAGTAAGTGATGCAGATATTGTTAACGCTACTGCAAATCAACTCGAAGAGGAACAGAGTTAAGAATTTAACAAGTGCAATAACTACACAGCACAGCACTGCCTTGTGCTAACATTTTTTCCTGTCATAGCTGTGAGGAAAATTTCTACTGACGATAGGAAGCATATCTGGGGTTCTCGAAAACAGCCAAACAAGTGTCAGATTACCTGACCAAATTAAGAACAATAACATATGATCATATGTAGAGGATTTTAGGAAGGGAGTGTCTGACCCCAGGTCTTAAACAACCCTTAAAAATAGGAAGCTAGGATATTTGGGCTAGGGTGCCCGATAGGAAAGTGACATGGAAGCGAAGTAGAAAGGGGGAGGAAGACGCCCTTATTTATTAACGGGGGGGGGATACACGGGGTCCGACGGCTTAACGTGCCCATCCGACACACGGCGGATATTTAGTGGATCGAGTGTTCGTACCTGCCTGGGATTGAACCTGAGGTCCTTTCCGTGGCAGTCACGAACGTTGCCCGCTAGGCCACCCGCGGCCCAATTTCTTATAACAATTCGTAAAACGCAATAAAATGTGACCTTTGAGTAGATGCCTCAGTGGCGTAAGTTCTGACCTTTCTTCCGATATGGGGCTGAGTTCGAATCCCGGTGATGCATAGATGTTGTTCTTGTCTTATGGCACTGATTCTTCCTCCCTTCCCTGGAACCAGTGACCCTATATTACAGACTGGCGATACTTGATAGCCGAATATAACATGCCAAAACAGTTTCTAATGTTAAATATAACATGCCAAAACAGTTTCTAATGTTAAATATAACATGCCAAAACAGCTTCGGATGACCGGTGTTTTTCTGTAATTTATTCATTCCGTTTGCTCCATTACTGCTAATAATCGAAGAACTGTATATGTTTTACTGCTATTTTCTTCACTTTTTGCTTCTTTTAATCCACACTAAAAACGTGCGTGCATGTTTTCGGTCTCTAAATTTCCTGTTGCGTTTTGCAAATGATCTTAGAAATCATCTGCAGTATTGTAAAAATTTCAAAATTTACTTTATCGTTCCTTTTCTTTTTATCATTCCCGCAATAATCCATATATTCTTAGCATATTATACATGGCATATGCGAATTTTGAAATCATATAGCCAAGTTTCTTTCCCTTAAATACCTTTTTTTTCTTTTCTTTTCTTTTTTTTTTTTTTTTGTAAATACGACAATGGGAAAGAATCTTCCAAGTATATCTCTTAAATTTTATACATAGTTTTTGAATATATAACAACTGACAATTGTGCACTTGGCATTTTGAAGTCTCGTGGGGGTGGTTTTTGAATATTTTTTTTTAAACACGACACTCGGAAAGATTCTCCTAAGCATTTTCTTCTTTCAGAACTTAAAACTGGAAGGAGATTCCTTGAAAGAACATTTTGAAATGCATGAAGACGGGAAAGTGTTCCTTCCATGAGTATTTCTTTCGTTTTTATTTTTTCTCATTACAAAACCAATGTTGAAAAATCACATCATTCAATATACATACTCTTTTCTTCTTTTGTGAAACATATGACTTAAAGAGGATGAAGTCCTCGATAAATTCGAAAATATGAACGACGTAAGAAAAAATTCTTTTAACATGATTTTTTCTCAGAATACAAATCTTAAGAAACAGAAAAATGATTATTCATTTTCCATTTTGTCTGATGAAACTGAAAATCACCTTTATAATCAATTTTCTGGAGTGGTAGTTAATTTTTTCATTCCAGCATCCAAAGAGCTTCTTTCAAATACTTGAGAAGTAAAACCTTATGTTTATGGTATGATCCAGTGACACTGGACCGCCGGTCCAGAAGATTGACTTGCCGTTATTTGCATCTTTAACCGTACTTAACTAATTACTGCACGCTTATCTCAGTGACGTACATAACCAGTTTTATTCTACACGTTCAGGAAAATAGCAAAAACAATTCAGCTGCTGCCAAATGCCACAGAGAAGCAATTACACTTATCGCAGATATTTTCTGCATCTTTCCTGCTTCTTTTATGCATCGATTGCTAATTAATCACAATTACTTAACTAGGGGAATTACGTAAAAGCATTCATTAAAAGATCGATAGAGCTTTAAAGTCTCTATAAAAGATTTATTTTTGAAACTGAAAAATATAGGATTTTAGAAATTTAAGAACATAGAGTTTTTTAGAATTCAAAACTGGGAGAACATTTTGAATAACAATATGAATCTCCAAAACTAAAACTCGTAACAAATGAAGGATACCAGATCGGTTTCCCAGTTTGAACACAGTGTTTTCTTTTTCCAGTATAGATTATGATCAATTAATTGGAGCAGCAGTTTATTTGGGACAGTTATTGAAGAACATCCCAAATTAACTCTTTGGGATAAAGCTTCGCACAATTTGGGCAAAATGTTCTGGGCACGATGGGTCCCAATTAATCTGAATCTACTCTAATTTGATTTAAAACTCTGGAAAGTTTGTGTTTTCTGGATGTATGATAAACGCACTGTTGTTGTTTTCTTTAAAACTAAAGAACTGTTGATCACACCACTGTTTCTGCCAAATGGTAAAATTATTAAATGTTCGTTTTCCAATAACTCATAAATGCTAATATTTTTTTCGTAGGTGTACATACATAAAAGTCGCACTTGTTCTACAGGTGTCCGCTCGAGACTTGATTTAGGAGGTTCCCAGGTTCGAGTCTTGCTGCCAGCAAACACCCGCCGTGGGACGGAAGTCGCGTTAAGCCGTTTGTCTCGGGAAAGACCCATCAGATCAGATCATACAGTATGTAAAGGATTTTAGGAAGGGAGTATCTGACCCCAGGTCTTAAACAACCCTTAGAAATAGGAAGCTAGGAGATTTGGGCTAGAGTACCCGATAGGAAAGTCACACGGAAGCGAGGTAGAAGGGAGGGGGGGGCGTCCTTTTTTATTACCGGAGGGCCAGTACCCGGGGTCAGACGGCTGAACGTGCCCATCGGACGCACGGCGGATATTTAGCGGTTCGAGCGTTCGTACCTGCCCTGGATCGAACCTGAGGTCTTCTCTGTGGCAGTCACGAACGTTGACCACTAGGCCGGCAAGAATCGCTGTTCGCAAGGCTACATAGAGTCCTTAAGAACACAATTACTTCATACTTTGCTTTCAAGACTTTCTGAGCAGAGTTATGTACCCCGCATCGTAATAATTATATTTTTCCAACGAAAATCAGACTGAGAAATCTCATGAGATGAAAATAGTTGAAAATAAGTCTGTACAGGGAATTAATCCGTTCTACCTGGCTATGTAAGTATATATGAGAAACATAAATTGCCCCCCCCCACCAAAAAAGTTAACCCTTTTCTCACTCATTTCTTTTATTAATTAAATAAAACATAAATTCCGTGAAGAAATTGTGTTTCAAAGCGGACATTTAAGTGTTACGCCAAAAATACATAAGAAGAATCGAAGAAAATGAAAGTAATGGACACAGATCAAGGTCTGGCACTACATGACATCTTTCTTTAGCTTTATTAAATATGTACGCCGTTCCAAAAAGTAATAACTTCTTTATTACATTTTTTAATAGCAAGTTAAATTCTAGATTTATTTATACCCTAAAAATGCGCTATAATCGTCCAAATAAACTCTCAAAATAATTCTATAAGATTTTGCTGTTTGGTGCTAATGAAGTTATGGATTTGAAAATTCAAAAATGGGTTACAAATAATCTCAGATACAAGTCTGCTTCTGTTGAAAGGTTGACATCGAACATTCGTGAAAATGCTTGAATGTTTATGATTAATCATAATACTACTCCAGTTCCATTTTCACTGATTTGTGAAATCGAAAAAAGAAGTAACATTTTTCAATCTTTTGCTTGTGTGCACTTTAAAAAACAACAACCGAAGTTTTCCTTTGGAACTGTGGATCTTTTCATACAAATTGTTAAATTTAATTTGTTTATAAAATGGGTATCGGAATCTGCCCACCATGCGTGTAATAGGGACATAAACATGGAGTTCCGAATTCGTTTTTTTAATGGTGTTAATCAATATATAACACAAAACGCCAAGCTTTCACCTAAAGTAGGAGGCTTTCTGAAATATGAAAGCACGAGAGCACAGTTATTATACACAGGAACTTTGTCAAATAAACCTTGAATTTGTATATGGTCATTACGTTTTTAACATTTTCAGCTTTGGGAAAGCCTTCCGGTGGAGTTAAAAGCTTGCAGTTTTGTATTATGTATTAATTAACGCCATTCAAACGTATTTGAGACTGCCGGTAGTCTAAGTTAATGTTTGTATAAAGATATCCAACAAATATGTGGCCCCTGTGTCGGATTATTTGTAGCAAAGATATTTAGACGATTCTGATTTCTGAAGTCATTTCATTCAAAAGGAAGAAAAATCTTTGGTGGTGAAAGTTTATTCTGACAAATAAAAATGTACCACGAACAGACAAAACTCTTCCACGGATTCATGGTAGAGAAACATTGATCAGTTGAACCTGAGTACTACAAAAATGAACTTAACAGACATTAAGAAATGCAACACTCATGCATTTAAACAAGAGCCGTCGCAAATTATTAAAATAAATATTTATCGTTTGATGTAGAGGTCCGCACTGATCGGGTTGGGGTTCTGGTACGAAGAAAGTGAAGCATAATGAATTCGGAACTATGGAAGATAAAAAGTAGTTTATAATAGGACAGCTCTTCAACTATGTTTGCTAAAAATCGTGTCTTAACAGTTATTTGTTATTTTTTTTTAAATCTCACTGTGGTACAGTGTTTGTTTGTTTTTCAACATAATATATATGCAGTTTTTCTGGACACCCCTTGAAATAGAAATCTTGGATACGTGCCTACTAATCATGAATAAATCTCAACTCAATACCCCTCCCTCGACTTGAAAGTGTGTAACACACACACACACACGCGCGCTTTTCAATTTTAAAATATTATCCCTTCTTATTATCACATAGCACAATTGTCAATAGCATTTACATAAACTCTTCAGCTTTACCTTGAAAATACCTTCTATCATAATTTTTTTTTTTTTTTTTTTATTCGAGGTTTAATGACCACCGTGAGCAGAGCTGAGAGGCCTGAACCCTAGCCCGAATCGAGCTGTAGAATGTTTATTGCGGTTCGAGCTCGGGCTCGGAGAGAGGGAGAGCGAGATAATTTTTTTTATATATGTGATTTTATATGATTTAGCAAATCAGACACTTTATAGTTGGTAAAGGGAATTATTTGGCAACTGGTTCTGTTAGAGGAGAGGGGCATTCGAGATGGCTATTTATTCCGGGCTTTGGTAGAAAATGCCATAGGCCGCGCATTATTGTGTTTCTGCAGAGAAGAAAAAGCTTTTTCAAGAACTATAAATATTGGATAGTTGATAGCTTGCCGACAATAATTTACCCACTATCTCCACGCAGTAGCTCCTGATAATTCTATTTAGCAACGTACATATTGCAGCGCATTATGACGCGATAATATTAGCGTTATCTGAGCAACGTATAATTGCAGCACCGCCCGATCATTTTGGATTTCCGAACGGTCAAAGAAAATCGTGCAGTTCACTGCAAAAATGTATAAAACGGTCAAAGAAAATCGTGCAGTTCACTGCAAAAATGTATAAAACGGTCAAAGAAAATCGTGCAGTTCACTGCAAAAATGTATAAAACGGTCAAAGAAAATCGTGCAGTTCACTGCAAAAATGTATAAAATGGTCAAAGAAAATCGTGCAGTTCACTGCAAAAATGTGGAAGGTACTTCCAACCACTCCCCATTTGAGAAATACGTTGGTTAATTGCAGGAGGAGGAGAGAGTGAAAGTGTGGAAAAGGAAATGTTTTTTTATTAATGGTTGAACAGGTTAGCCAGTTTTCGGGCTCGTCCGGGCCCGGGCCCGGGCTCTATCTTGCAAGACAAAATTCGTGGTCGGGCTGATATACCACGGGCTCGGACGGGCGTGGGCTCCGAAAATTGAGCTCGAACTCAGCTCGAATAAGCAGTCCCCAATTCAGGGCCACTGACTCCAAGAAAGGGAGAGAGCCAGTACCATAAAAAAACACAACATCCATGCCTTACCAGGATTCGAGCCCAGACCCATCTCGGACGAATGATCAGAAGCCGTCGCTTAAATGATGAAATGTCTTTTCATCTTTTTTTTTTTTTATTTGAGATTGTTTTTTTTTTTTTAAGGTTATTTTTTGAAGGATATGTTTAAAGTCAGTCGTTGCACCCACAAAATGTATGTACACATATCTTCATTTTAGCATACTACAAATTTTCCAGATTACATCTGAATCTTTTCAGCATGCCCAAGATTTGTAAAAAATATGAATATCTACCATTTCAGCAAGCCATGTTAATATTCAGTTTATTTTGCTTGTCTATACAAAAATTTCAGGTAAAAAAAATAAAAATAAAAGCAGCACAAAAGCAAAATAACGTGTTTAACTTTGGAAAAAGATTCTCGGTTTCAACCATGCTTAACAATAAAAATCAACAGTTATCCATTTTGAAGTTCTTCCCATTTTTAAATCTAGGTTAGTATTTTACGATAAAAATTCTCAGCTCACATTCCAAAAATCTGTTTCAGTTCAACATTGAATCCCCCCCCCCCTTTTTTCTTTACTTTACAGCAACAAGAACTTTTAGAGTTGATATAAGTGTACAACCTCAAACGGAGAGAAAACGATGATCCATATGGACGAACTTTCGAATTATACAACGCCGGATGTTGTTTAGAGGACAAATATCATCCAACACGAGCAGACAGTCTCAGTTTTTATTTGAAGTACATTTAGCTGCGGAAACAATATGGCTATGACATGACAAATTAGAGGAAATGTTCGGACTGTGACAGTCAGAAGTAGCTCTCGTCGAAGGGTTTCTCGATACAGAAAGAACATGAAACTGTTGAGATCTGTAACTACTGAATCTTAACAATTGATTGCATTATCAATGATCTATTCAGTATCACCTTTATTTGCTTATTACTACACACTTTCATTTGCTTATTACTACTTATTACTCCACATGTTGATTTATTAAAAGCTGTTCTGACGTCGACATTAAAAAGAAATTTTTGCGGAACGTCAGTTTGAAGGTGCCATATGTAATTTATTTCATCTGTCCTCAACTTTAAAATGCATGTATAAGCCTTCAGTGTCGAAATCTCATTTTTAAATGCGCATTATTTGTGAAGCCAAAGCTTCGCCGCATGTAGTATCTTTTAAGCGATTACGTAGTATATTTTATTTTGTTGTTGTTGTCCGTGAAAATGTGCAACACTGCGACAAAATAGGTGAAAGAGTTTTTGCATCATACACAAATAGGACTTTTAGAATATTAAATTATCAGAAACAGAAAGTTTTTAAAGCGTGCTTGAAAGAAACAGTTTTTTCTTATTACGTTATGCATAATAGATTTAGTTCATGAAACAGAAGACAATGCAACGTAAAAGAGGTCTCAGATTTCTTTGTTAAATTTCTTGTACTCTGTTTGATAACTGAGAGATGCAATTCCACATTATGGTTGCCTATAAATTACGTCCGTGCATTTTCAACGACTTCGAAATTAAATAGAAACCAAATATTTAGACATTTCAGTAGTATTTTCTTGTAGTGTCGACTTCTTTAAGATTCATAAATACGTGCAACTTTATGAAGATTAATAAAGGTGTGCTAGTTTCTCAATCCTTACAGCATTATTTGACGTTTAAAAGAATTTCTCCGAACGAACTGAAAACTGAATTATCAACCGTTATTTCCCAGATTAATTTAAGGCATTTACTTTCTTACTTAGGCACTGAAAAAAGAAATTATTTTATCAGAAGTTTCCTTCTGCAAACAGTATCGAAAAGACAGCTCGAAAAATGTTTTAAGTTGGAGTTTTGTGGAAGAAATCAGTATTTCTCCAAGCATGTGTGCGAGTTATTAATGTGTACGTTAAAATTTAATTGTTAGAATTCTTTGCTTTTCTATCTATTTTAAAATCGTGGAGCTTTTCAAAAATAATTTGTTGGATATAGCTGGAGGTTGCAATGTTCAGAGAAGGCATAAGCAGAAGTTTTAAAATCATACAAATGGATGAGCTATGTTCGGCATTACACCGCTGGAACCGAACTGGTTAAGTTGAAACACGAAAAATCACAGATAGGTCAAAAACTGTTCAGCATTGAGAACAGTGCGCGCTTAGTACCTACAGATGATTAGAACTGTTACTTCTCAACTACAAAAAAGGAATTGAAGAAAATAAATGAAAGCCAGTTTGTGTTATTTTGATTAAAGCTTTAGGGATGACTGTGCTGCATAATGTCTTAAAAGTACTTCATTGTAACGTGAACGTTAAAAATCAGTGTTACCGAAAAGGGAAAGTTTCCGTCTTTTTGAAATGTTGCCACAATTGAGTGAAATAGTTTTACCTAAAAGAAGTTTTCCTTGTCAAAACGTCACCTGAAGTGAAAATAGGAGAAAATATTTGATGTAATTCGTTGCTTGGGATAATACAACTGGAGTTCAGAGTTAAGCTGCTTACAAGGTTGCCCTGACCGCAAAAAACGTTGTTGGGCATCCATTATTTTGGCTCATTTGCATATTTCTATGACAGCTATTCCTAAATTTTGTTACCCAAAGCTTTTAAAGCTAATAGGCAAGATTTATGAACATTACAAACATTAAGATAGAGTAAAAAGACAATGAAATATTATTCTTCATAGTAGCACGAATCCTGGAAATGTTTGTGATTAATACGTCAAATTTAAGTTATCACGTTCTCAAGAAATTGAAAAGCACGGCGGGCGATTTTAACTCAGATCTATTTAATTTAATATGAAATTAAAGTTTAAAAGAAAACAATAAGCGCCCGTTGATTTTACGCGAATTTTCTCATTGAATCATCAAAATTGACAACAACTTTAGCAGCACAATGATTTCATTTTAACACCTATCGCAGTTTCACTCTGGAAATAACTGGAGAACCTGGACTATTTACACAGCGAACTGCAAGAAAATGAAAGTGGTGGTAAAAAAGCAGTGGCACACTCAGTGCGGATGGCCCAGGAACCCGGGCCATTCCCATGATTCTTTCGTTATTTCTACTTATTTTTAAATATATTTATAAACGTTTTCAAAGATAAATTATACGTATCATTTGAAACGCATATTAATTAGTTGAGAAATTTTTCTCGCTTCCCAATATTTGGGGAAACGTTTCCTCCGATGTATTTTTATTTGCTTCTTCAATATTTCAGTCTATCCCCAATAAAGAAACTTTCGGTGTGCTACTGAGCATCAGTGAGATGTTGCAATCAAATAACCTGTCAAAGAAACCTCACATGAGAAGTTATTTGGGTGATTAAAATTTTAAGTTGAAAATTCTAAATTGAAATAACATGAATTTTCGGTTGAAGAGAAATGTAAACCACGATTCACTGAAATCTCTAGTTCAGTTAATTGTCCGCTAGCTAAATATTGTCGCAGTCAAATAACCTGTACAGGAAACCTCAAATGATTCCTGGAGAAGTTATTTGGTTGAGTAAAATTTAAATTTGAAAATTCTAAAATAACATTTATTTCGGCTGAAGAGAGACGTAAACCGTTTATTCTCTGAAATTTCTAGTTCAGTTAATCGTGCCGGACATCATTTCGATCGATGTTCACTATAGAATACGTTGTTATCGCTCTGAAAACAGGATCCTCAATTTAAGCTAATTAGTAGTAAACAGTTGTATACGCGCATTTTTAGTATCTGTTGACGATCTTTTAAATTTCAAAAATTACAGTTCGAGCTTTTTTCAGGGTGCCATACAATTATTACTTCTATTGTTATTTAATACTATGAATTATGTGGATTTTAATTTCTTCGATTTACGTAAGAATTACAAATGCTCCTTACTTGCTAATAAAATTTACTCAAAGTTTCCATTTTATCAAACCCACTATCATTTTTTTCGTGGAGAGGAACAACCATAATTATTGTATTATTAAAAATAGGATAATGATTTAGCTAGGAGGAATGTACTGAAAATTGATTGAAAACTTAACATATTTAAAGCATATATAATCAGTTATTTCTTAAGTTGCGGGAAGACGAAAGTTCGGACTTTTTATATTTTTTTCACAATGTGAGACAAAGCTTTAAAAACAATTATTCTCTCACGCATGCGTTGAGTTCATACAGAAAGCTACTTCGCAGTCATTCTCCCATTTAAAATAAAAATTATAAACAAAAGACAGAAATTTAATAACACCGGCCCCCGGTTGCGCAGTGGTCTAAGCACTGGCTTCTAACCATTCTTCCGGGTGGGGTCCGGGTTCGAATCCCGGTAAGACATGGATGTTATGTTCGTCTCGCGGCACTGGCACTCTCCCTCCCCTGAAACCAGTGGTCCTAAATTAGTGACGAAAAACTGCTTATAATCCCATCGATTTGTTCACGGTGGTCGTTAAACCTTTATCAAAAAAAAAAAATTAGTATTCTTAGCGTCCCATATTTTTTAGCTAGCGATGATAACTTCAATGTTTTATGTAGATTTTATTTGTTATCACGCGCCTCATATGATATATTTTTTAAAAATTACGCCAACTCCGATGTTGCTTTAGTAGACGTAATATGAATATGTACCTAATGAAGGGTAAAAGGAAAAATTTTCCTGAAATTAGCCAAATGACGTGGAGTTGGAAAATAAAAGAAAGTTTAAAAAGTTTTTCGTCCTTACCTCTGCCGCTTCTCCCGACGAATCTGAGATCGTTGAACTTGGCAACTTGGTTCTTCATAACAGCGGTGGAGTTTCTCAACTCCCCGCAAAAGTTTTCGTCGTTTCCAGCACGGATAGTGACCAAAGTCCCGTCGTTCACCTCTCCGAGAGAGACCACCTTGAAAGCCACGGGAAGAGTCTTGTTGGACCTCCAATGATTTGGCAGTATCGTACACAGGAAACAAGGACTCCCCGTCCTCACGAGTTCTCCGGGATGCTCATTCAAAACCTCGCTGAGAATGCGCTCTCCGGGAAAGAGGAAATCCCCGGAGTTGCTAGTCACCATCTCGGCCGGCGAGCCGTTCGGGTCTGCCGGCAAATGCATGTGGTTCTCTCGGTGGAAGTAAGTATGGTGTCCCGCAACGCAAGAACAAAAAGAACCGAAGCAGCACGGCCTCCCTCAGCGGTCTTTCGCCACTTCTGAGGCGGTCCCTGTTGCCGAACACGCTCGACTCGTCGAGCGCTGATGGGAACAACACGTGACCTCCCCAAACCACCACCCTACTACCACTCCCCTGTGTGGTTCACCGGTGTGTATCCCTCCGCCGGGACCGTCACACCACGCTGTCCTCGCAACTGTCAAACCAACTGCCGCAGATTACCGGCAGGGGCATTACGACCCTCTCCACTTCTTCATCCCTCCCCTCTCTCCCTCCCCCGCTCACCCCCAGGAATCGATAGCACGGCCACTCCCCGTTTTACCCTTCGGCATACAGTTCGATTCGCTCTACTAGTGCTGCTACTGCAGCTTCGTTACACTCTCTCATCACGAGGATGGAATCCGACGAGAAATTCTCTCTTTCTCTCTCTCTCTCTCAACTCCGTCCTCACTTGTTGACTGGGAGGGAGAGTGATCAAACTTTTACACAGACTTTTTCGCTGTTTCAACCACTGAAGAAAACTTTTCTCACAGAGATAGCGAGATATATAAATCTTGACCTGGTTTAAGTTACAGCTGTCTGTCAACTGGTAGAAAACGCGCTATTCGCACACGGAAAAACCAACTCCAGACAAAAACTAAGTCCAAAAAGTATTTTATACATAACGTTTGCACGCACGGAAATGTCGGCAGCAAACCTCGCATAAATCATAAGCATGATGCCTATGCATGATTTTTTTTTTATTTCTGGTGTCGAAATAAATTATTAGAAAGCGTGCAGGAGAATATATACAGTATATATACATATATATATCAAAGAAAATTTCAAACACACGAAAAAAACAAATTTACACATTAATAATAAAAATTTTCGCCGAAAACAGGCAATGAAATTAGAAACCAAAGACTTAGACAAAAATTGCTATGGAATGAGATGGAAGAATCGCAGAAAATCTGGATTTCATTTCTTCATTTATGGATTTTTTAAGAACTGGCACAAATGACAGCCATATCATTTCCACATAAACACGGTGAACGTGGGTTTCCGCTTGTTATTTCTGAAGGAAAGGTAAATTGGATATTTTAGGCATTAACTTAGGGTTTTTCTTAATAGAAAAAAATAATTTTTCTGAGCCTATTATATGAATTTGGCATAGCAGAAACGCACGTTCGCTGAGTCTGTGTGGAAATGAGAAGGCTAATTTATGCACACAATTGACGTGGATTAGGAACATCAAACAGAAGTCTACGGCCTTTCCACATTTATAAAGTGAGTCACGGAAAAATTCTCATCTGCCGCCACCGGGAATCGAACCCAGGTCTTCCTGATCGGCCGCAACCGAGAATTGAACCAAGGGAAAAAAATTATAAATGTAAAAACGTATGAACGGAATTTCAATCGAACCCAGATCTTCCTAATCGGCCGCCACCGGGAATCGAACCCTGGGAAGACCCTGGGTTCGATTCCCGTGGCGGCCGATGATAATTTTTCCGTGACTCACTTATAAACGTGGAAAGAGCGATGACTTCTGTTTGATGTTCCTAGTCCACACCAATTGTGTGTATTAATTATTCATTCGCCTCTTAGTTATTTGTTCAGTTGCTGCTTTCCATCTTTGGTGAATCCCCAGCATTGTGCAGGGCTCCAAGAAGCAACATACTATGTGGTTTGGCAGTTTGTCGTTTGTGAGTCTGGAGAATTCGACGCCGCAGTGGTAGCATGTCCGGCGCTTAACTGGAAGACCCTGGGTTCGCTTCCCTGTGGCGGCCGATGAGAATTTATCCGTGACTCACTTATAAATGTGGAAAGAGCGATGACTGATGTTTAGTGAGAATGGTGTTACTGTCCTAAACGCCATGACGGTAGCTTTCAAGATTTTCCTGTAATCCTTCCATCTTTTGCCAGAGGAGTTTTCGGCTAAGTCTTAGGTTTCCAATTTTATTTCCTGTTCTCTTCAAAAAAAAAAAAAAAAAATTACTAAACTGTGTAAATTTGTGTTTTCGCGTTTTCGTAATTTACTTCGCTGTTCCTCTGGGAAATTCTTCTCTGCAGCTTTTGCGCGCTTAGGTTTTAAATTTTTTTAGCAGTGACTTGCACAGCGGAAATTTTCTAGAAGATGGCTTTAAAAAATGTATAAATGTAAAAAGGTATAAACGAAACTTTAAAATGTTAAATGCCACTATAAACTTTATTATTTAAAGGAGTAGGAGATGTTTTTTAATAATGATTTGTTTAAAGTCGAATTGCTGGCTAAAGAAAAAAAAAGCCTTATGTATCATAATATATTTTTATCACTTTGCAAAACATCATAAAGCCCACGGGAATTAAGCTTTTCTTCTGTCGACTCTATCTATGTCTACAAAAATCCTGATTCTAGATAAAGTGAAATCCTTACAACTGAGAATCTGAGACCAGTGTTTCGGTATGGCCCTCATGAATTAACAGCGTTTTGTTGTTGTTGTAGTTTTTTTTTTTATTTTATTTTCTACGGATCCTGAACGCATCCATTTGAAACCAAAATGTTGAATATTGATGATACATTTACGATTCTATTACTTCACGAAATAATGGAGCCACAAAGTTACACCCCAGAGATTTATTAATTTTTAAATAGCGCATATGTGTGTGAGTCATAAAATGCGAAACCAATTTTTCATTCAAGCCGAAAGAAAACAACATATCCTTCTCTGATGGGATCAAGCCTCAATTCTCTCAAAGTTGTAACAACTGGGTTATGTAGAAATGAATCAAGAACCATGTGTTTTTTATAACCTGAAATTCAAATTGTAACATGTAATCGCCGAAAGCGCACAAATGACAGTGGTGTAGTGGGCCGGAACAGCGTTCCGGTACTTTTTTTTTTTATTGCCGGCACGCGTTCCGGAATACGCTATACAGCATATTTTTTTTTCTTTTCAAAATACGAACCCCCTGTAGTTCTTTTCCAGCAAAAAAAAAAAATGCAAGAGAAAAACTGCACAGCTAGTGGAATTAACGTTCCGTGTTTGTTTGAAGCAATGTTGCCATTCTACTGATTTATCAGTAGTATAAACAGGGCTGTAGTGGAGAGTATACGGCGATATACGCCGTATACTCTCTGCTAATTTTTTTTATTTATTTATTTATTTTTTTTTTTTTTTTTTGACAGAATAGCGTATACCTTCAATGTCCATATTACCAACAGAACTTCAATCTCGAACAACATCGCTGCCAAGAGCTGAACATCTAATAAAAAGAACCATAAGAATTATTGAGAGCTTCGGAGAAAATCCTGGGGGAAAAACTTATTTAGCATTAGCAGCGAACGAAGAATTATTATTTAAAAATATCCCATTGATTCCCAACAACAAAATTGTACCTATTAACCAAACCAGTTTATTCAAAGCACGGTTGACAGGATGAAATCAAGACTGTGTTCAGATTCAAACAGTGAAAATGTATAACTTCTAAAAGATATTTCTTCATTAAAGCGAATACATATTAAAACAGACGACGTGCGCTATGGAGAATTAGAAACAAGGCGAATCTGTAGACGTTTTAATGTTGATGAAATGCAAGCTATTCAGAGACAGAGAATATACTGAAAATGTCCGAGTTGTACCAGAAAACTTAAAACCCCACTTAAGAACGATTTCAACTCTGCCTTGTTCGACAGCTGAATGCGAACGAGGATTCAGTTTTAATGAGCAACATTATAAATGATCTCAGAGCATCTTTGTTAATCTCCAAAGGCAATGTATCTAACCTGATGTTCATAAATTCAAATGGACCGCTCATTGAACGATTTAATCCAAAAAATATGTAAGATCTTGGTTGATGAATCATCGTTCAGCAACTGATAGTAAATCAATATATAATTTCAAAATTTTGGTAAAGAATAATTTGGCCACCAGGGGGCGTAAGCATTAATTTTTGCTTTTGATGTATTTGCCATAAAATCTGAGCTTCTAAAATATCGATTGAAAAAATTATTTCGCGGACTGATGCCACTCACATCGATAAACCTTTTCGGAATATTTTCTTCTTAAAATATTCCACAGTTTCTCCGCCAGGGGGCGTAGATGTATATCTTATTTTTGTCAATATCTCTACTTCTAGGAGTCCGATTTGAAAAATTCCTTCTTTGTTGGATAGTGTTTTCAGTGTGACATGTTTTTCATATAAATTCAAAATAAGTAATTCATAGAATTTTCCATAGGGGGCGTAGAGTTAAATTGCGTTTCCCCCTATATCTCTGCTTCTAAATCTCCGATTTGAAAAAAAAAATCTGCACCGGATACAGCTCCTGATGGGAAATCGTTTGCACATAATTTCTAATATTTGTAAAAAATGGTTTGGCCACCAGGTGGCGTAAGTCTTAATTTCCGCTTCTGGTGTATTTGCAGCAAAATATGAGCTTCTAAATTCTCGATTGAAAAAAAAAATCGTTGGTTGACCGATACTACTCATGTCGAAAAATCTTTTAGGAACATTGTCTTCCTGAAATAATGCATGGTTTGTATATCTTATTTTTGATGTATATCTTATTTTTGTCAATATCTCTACTTCTATGAGTCCGATTTGAAAAATTCCTTCTTTGTTGGATAGTGTTTCCAATATGACATGTTTTTCATATAATTTCAAAATTTTCAAGTAATTCATAGACTTTCCGCTAAGAGGCGTAAAGGTAAATTACTTTCCCCCTATATCTCAGCTTCTAAATCTCCGATGCCGCCCCGGTGGCGCAGTGGTCTAAGGCGTTGGCCTCTGATCATTCGTCCGTAAGGGGTCCGGGTTCGAATCCCGGTCAGGCATGGATGTTGTGTTTGTCTTACGGCACTGGCTCTCTCCCTTCCCTGGAACCAGTGACCCTAAATTAGGGACGGGCGACTGCTTATAGCCCATTGAGTTGCTCACGGTGGTCGTTAAACCTCCAAACAAAACAAAAACAAACAAAACAAAATCTCCGATTTGAAAAATTCTTTCTGCGCCGGATACAGCTCCTGATGGGAAATCCTTTGCACATAATTTCTAATTTTTGTAAAAATGGTTTGGCCACCATGTGGCGTAAGTCTTAATTTACGCTTCTGATGTATTTGCAGCAAAATATGAGCTTCTAGCTTCTAAAATCTCGATTGAAGAAAAAGTCGTTTGTTGACCGATACTACTCATGTCGACAGACCTTTTAGGAACATTTTCTTCTTGAAACAATGCATAGTTTCTACGCCAGGGGGCATAGATATATATATCATTTCTGTCAATATCTCTACTTCTAGGAGTCCGATTTGAAAAATTCGTTCTTTGTTGGATAGTGTTTCCAATTGTGACATGTTTTTCATATAATTTCAAAATTTTCAAGTAATTCATAGACTTTCTGCTATAGAGGGGCGTAAAGATAAATTGCGTTTTCTGCGTTATTTCTGCTTCTAAAACTCCGATTTGAAAAATTCTTCCTATATCGCATACAAGACCTGATAGAAAATATTTTAAACATAATTTCTAATGTTTGGTAAAAGAATGGTTTGGCCACCAGGGGGCATAAGTGTAAATTTCTACTTCTGATGTATTTGTAGCAAAATCTGGGCTCCTGAAAACTAGACTAAATTTTTTTTTTTTTTTTCTTGGACCGATACCGCTCCTATGGAAAAACCTTTTGAGAATACTTTCTTCCTAAAATAATGCATGGTTTTCCCACCAGGGGACGTAAAGTCACATCTTATTTTTGTCGATATCTCTGTTTCTAAGAGTCCGATTTGAAAAATTCTTTCTTTGTTGGAGAGCGTTTCCGGTGCGAAATGTTTCTCATATAAGTTCATGTTTTTCTTAACGCACAAGTCTGCAACCAGAGGGCGTAAACTCACGATTCCGTTTACAGCAATATCTGAGGGATTAAAAACACGATTGAAAAACTTCTTTCTTCCCTCAGATACCATACCGGTTCCATTGACTTTGAATAGCTTTGATAAATTTAATTTGCGTCAGAACGGATTCAAAAGACGTGCTTATTTCACCCGAAATTCGGTGTTATCTATCTTGTTTTAAATTATATGGTTGTCATGCAATATTGTTTTTATTCTAGACAACTAATTGCTCTGTTATACACACATGTTCCCTAGTTTTGTTAAAACGCATAATATCAGGAAAACATCTATGGTACGATATTTGTGTTAATGATACTTTTTCGAGGATGACACTTATTTCATGTACTTTGGGAACATCTGGGTTAGTTCAGTAAGAAGTGTAAGTATATAACTCTTTACTTTTAGGAAGACAACAATTGAGACCTATCCAGCTGTGATGACATTAAAAGGCAAATGCCATGAATTACACCAACATTGGTTTTAATGATGAGCGTAATTTCATAAAACTGATCTCCAGAAATATCTTATAAAAAGGGATTCAGGATTATATTGGTTTGAAGTTTCATTCCGCTGAAACCGCGGGTGGCCTAGTGGTCAACGTTCGTGACTGCCTCAGGTTCGATCCCGGGCATTTACAAACACTCGAACCACTAATTGTTTTTATTTATTTATTTATTTTTTTGATTGGAGGTTTAACGACCACCGTGAGCAACTCAATGGGCTATAAGCAGTCGCCCGTCCCTAATTTGGGGTCACTGGTTCCAGGGAAGGGAGAGATCCAGTGCCGTAAGACAAACACAACATCCATGCCTCACCGGGATTCGAACCCGGACCCCTTACGGATGAATGATCAGAGGCCAGCGCCTTAGGCCACTGCGCCACCGGGGCGGCCGAACGAACTACTAAATATCCGCCGTGCGTCGGATGGGCACATTAAGCCTTCGGTCCCTAGGTACTGCCCCCCCCCCCCGTTAAGAAATAAGGGATTTCTACCTCGTTTCCGTGGGACTTTCCTGTCGGGCACTCTAGCCCAAATCTCCTAGCTTCCTATTTCTAAGGGTTGTTTAAGACCTTGGGTCAGACATTCCCTTCCTAAAATTCTCTACATATGATGTGTTCTGTTTCATTCCTCTGTTATATTAGTAGTAGTTTGTGGAGTACTGGTAGCACTATTTAACATACCAGCATATTTAAGCTTTCCTTCGTATTGACATTACATCCAGTACTACATTACATTTACAAGGTGGTGCATATTTCACGCAAAAGAATCTGTTCTATTGATTTTTGAGCTCTGGTTTACTTATTTCAGGTAAAAGTCTCTGGCAACACTGGTTTAAAGGTAGAGTTAGTGTCTAAATCCATTCTCACTTGGCTGTTCCTTGAGACTTCTTGTGGTTAAGAATGTTTTGGTGGGGATATTGCAATGGGGAAATTATTGTAATTGGGAATTTTATTAACCTAGTTATTATTAAGGAGTCTGTTGTGAATTTCAGTGAATTTAGTCCAGTTAGAAGAATCTGATCTAGAAAGAATCTGATCCTTTAATTACGCTGGAAGCAGAGGAGATTGTTTTTCTCTCTGGAGCTTTAGGCCCGTTTAACACAAACGGAAAAAATCCGTGGAAGCAATAGATCCCCAAGCTGTTCCACCGCTCTTTTTCAGGCGGACTATTGAATTGTCCGTGCTGTACTCAAACTGTCCCTATCCAAATATCTCGGGAACTAAGACTCCCAGTCAGTGCCGGATGGAGCTTTTGCGGGGCCTGGGGCGAAATTTCATTGCGGGGCCCCGGAGCAAAATCTCATTGCTGGCACTACGAAATAAATCTCATATTTTAGTAAAGTCGTTA
Organism: Macrothele yani; assembly: GCA_039090855.1. Lineage (NCBI taxonomy): Eukaryota > Metazoa > Arthropoda > Arachnida > Araneae > Macrothelidae > Macrothele > Macrothele yani. Next base: position 17,443,269 of record CM077005.1, on the reverse strand, counting down.
CGTGAAACATATCGTCTGTAAAGAACACGCACGAAAACTATCATACAGAAAAAAATATTTTCTCGAAGAAATATTTGTTTTAAGTTTAAGAAAAAGATCATAATATGGACTGAAATTTCCGGGAGAGAGAGAGTAAAAAGTGTTGAAATCTAAAATTTTCTTTCCGGGAAGAGAGGGGATGGGTATTGTGTGTGTGTGTGACTCTTATAGAAAATTCCTCACAATTTGATAAAAATATACTTGCGAGCGAATATTTTTGCATTGCGAATATTTTTGTGTAGGAAATATCAGGATCCCTCTAAAATAAATTCGTACAAATAATTTTCCACCCTGTTATATGTTTTAGTGATTGATTTTTAATGCAAAGTGGAGTGGTAACTGATAAATTAGTGATGTAAACTTTTATACACGCTCGTCGCTCATATAAAAATATTTTTTTTAATTTCTAATAATGTTTTTAAAGTCACTGAATAATTGGACTTCACATGTAGCCCTAAATCAACTTTGATTTCGTTATTTTTATTTCTTTAAATTTTAGTGTCTGTTTTGAACACATACTGTTGAATGAACAAAAGTAAGGGCCACAAAGTGATGAAATTTAATTTGTTATTTCATGAATACGGAAAATATTAAGGTGGTTACAATACAGCAGATATCAGTATCTGTACGGCAAAGAGCGATAACCTATTCGAAAATTGGGGGTGGGGGTGGAAACTAAAAAAAACTTACAAAAAATTACTTTTTAAGGGCCTCGATTCCCAAAACTTATATATAAAAAAAAAATTGTAAAAAATTCTGCAGAAATTTATTTTTTCCCCAAAACTGCGGGGCCCCTTGAAGACGCGGGGGCCCTGGGCGTTTGCCCCGGTTGCCCCTATGGTCCAGCCGGCCCTGCTCCCAGTAATAAATGGCTTTCACCATTGCACTCTAAATTAGTTTCCGATTCCAACGACATTTTACTCGACAATATAGTGCTGATTTTTGTTTTTGCACCACAAAACGGCACCGATTTGGGCCCCAACATTTCAATGTTTTCAGAACAAATTTTAATCTTGTTCTTTGAATGTAAAAACATGTAAATCCGGAAGTCTGATTTCGACCGATCACTATACTCTCTTATAACTATAAATATAAGAAAGAAGGGGGAAGCGGAATGGGAGGGAGGGGTAAAAAGGTGAAAGTATTGTTGAAGCAAAGGCACCGCGCGTTCCTGTATTTCTTTTAATTAGCAATATACCACTGATAAACGAATTGTGTATAACCGAGTTAAATAAAAGATAGAAAGTACAGTAAAATATCGGGAGTAACGCAGAATTGCGCATAAAAATGAAAAACGCATAACTGAGAAACGTGTATATATAAGTGTATGTATATGAAATCCACCAGAACAAAATAAAAGTTACTGAAAAATATAAAAAATTATTAAAACAGTTTTTTTTTAATGAAAGTTAGTACATTTTATTGAATTAAAGTATTTTTTTCTATTAGTCGCATTTTGGCCAAAAATATAAAAACTTTCGGGCTGGTAAAAGCCCCTTGGGCCCCCATCTCCCTGCAAAATACAGTTCGAATTTTGTTTAACTTTTGAGATATTTAAACCGTTTTCATCCACTCCTTTCTTTTCGTATCCACTGCCAATAATGCTATTTGCATTATAAAATTTTATAGGCGAAGTCCTGTTCCCTAAATATTTTTCTCCTCTCCCTCTATCTCTCTTTCTTTTGAACACGACGCTGGGAAAATTCTCTTAAGCACATTTTCTTTAATTTTTTAAATAGTAATTCACAGTTTTATGTACAGCATAGTATTCACAATTTTATGTATAGCATAATATTTGCACGGTGGTGACCCTGTAATTGACTGGTTAACTAAAATTTGCTAGTTGTGCTGGGAGTAAGGAATGGTTCCTCGGGATTGGAGGGATGATATCGTTGTTCCCTTGTATAAGGGGAAAAGGTGATCCTACTGACTGCGAGAACTATCATGGTCCCTTCTGAGTACGCCGGGGAAAGTATTTGGTAAGGTCGTTATTGAAAAAGTACGGGGTCTTACATCAGAGAAAGTATGGGATGTTCAGAGTGGTTTTATACCTGGTAAAGGCTGCACTAACCAAATTTTTTGCATTACGCATGATGATTGAAAAGTATCTGGCTGTTAGTAAGAAAGTTTTTGCTGCCTTCATAGATTTGGAGAAAGCTTACGACCGAGTAAATAGGACACTTTTGTGGAAAGTACTGAATGAATATGGTGTTACTGGGATTCTACTTAATAGTGTAAAAGACATGTATGTTGACAGCAGAGTGTCTGTACGAGTGAATAATGTTGTATCAAAATGGTTTTTATTGGTGCAGGAGTCAGATAAGATTGTGTAATGTCACCATGGCTGTTGAATATGTTTATGGATATGCGCATGCGTGATGCCAGGATGGACAATACTGGTTGATGTCTTCGTAACATCCGTGTGCGCAGATCGCAGTATGCTGATGACACAGAGCAAAAGTGAGTTGCAGAGTATGTTGTCTCGGATGTACAAAGTTTGTATGAAATTCAAACTGAGCATAAATAAGGGAGAAACCAAAGTTATGGTTTTTGAGTGACGAACTGTTCGTACTGAATGCAAGGTAAGTCTAAATGGCATGGTGATTGACCAGGTGAATGAGTTTGTGTATTTAGGAAGCATGTTTGACAAAGAAAACAAATTGGATGGTGAAATTAGTAGGCGAGTGAATTCTTCATTGAAAGTCATAGCTGCTTTAGAAGGTTTTCACAGAAATAATGGGCTCTCAAGAGAGTCCCACATGGTTGTGTATGAAAGTGTAATTGTTCCGACTCTGATGTATGGCAGTGAAACCTGGGTACTACAGAAGAAACATAAGAGTCGTTTGTGTGCTGGAAAAAGCGTTACTTACGGGGGCAAGACACGTTCTGATCGTGTGAGGAATGAAGATGTGTTGCAGTTGTGTAATGTGAAGCAAAATGTTGTTAGCAAGGTGGAGACTAATATGCTTTGATGGTTTGGACATGTTGAAAGAATGAGTGATGAGATGCTTACTAAGAATTTTTTTTTTTTTAGCCCAAGTGGCTGGAAGGAAAGGCAGAGAAAGGCCGAGGAAGTCATGGGAGGATCCGAAAGCCGAGGAAGTCACGGGAGGATCAGAAGGCCGAGGAAGTCACGGATTCAGGAGTGTCTGCATGAGAAAAAGATTATGAGCATGAACTACAGAAGGTCTTGTGCACGTCGTGTGATGGATATGAGTGAAGATCTAGTTGTGTGTCAAGATCGCTGTAAATGGAGAAGTTTGATACGGCAACAGTAGGCAAATAATCAGTTCAAAATTTATCTGGTGGTTTGTATTCGTTAGTGGAGCTAACTTCTGGATCTCAGAGAACACATTTCTGACGAGGCTCATTCTCTTGTGTGTGTATATATATATATATATATATATATATATTCTTTAAAACACAGCACTGGAAAAGATCTAAGTATTTTTTGTCGTTTTTGATTTTATAAGTAGCATTGAAATGAATAGCACTTTGAGGTTTATGTATTTGCAGTTTCGAATCGCCATAGACAACCTCTTTTCCTTAAAAACATTAGTCCTTTTTTTTTTTTTTTTTTTTTTTTGTAAGGGGAAAACACCGACAATTTTCTGTCATATGTAATTTTGAAATTTTACTCGTTTACACATAGCATTTTAATCAATGCGATTTAAATTTTTGAACTTTGTGCGTAATATAATATTTTCATTTCAAATGAACATTTCTCTGAAAATGTATTATGTCTTTTACAGTACAACACTGTAAAAGACAAAATACATTTTCGAGAAAGAACCATCCCTTTTACAGTACGACACGAAAACAAATTCTGCTAAGAGTACTTTTTTTCTAACTTAAAACCGGAGAATGATTCATTCACGGGACACTTGAAAGTACAGGAAGCCGTAAAAAAACAAACATTGAAAAATCGTGTCGTTTTATCATAACGCGTAATATACGTAGATTATCTTCTTTTTGTGAAAAAAACAAGATTAAAATGGTTTCCATTCTTTGATAAATGATAACTTTAAAAATATGAACCGATAAAAACATATTAAAAAAACATTCTTTCAATAAGATTTGTCAGTGTATAAATTTTAAGGGATACGAAAAAATATCATTCACTTTCTGTTTTTGGATCATATAAATTAACATTCGTACCTTTTATTTCTTCGCTTCTAGAATACAAAAATGAAAAAATGTTTTCCGCATGAGCAATTTTTTATACATTATACTGAAAAAGGATCCTTTCAATGAATATATTGAATGCAAATGCAAAATGTTTATTGAAAGCAAAACTACGAAAAATACGAGTTAAAGCTAGCACAAAATCATCTCTGAACTGTTAAAATTGTAGTGAAAATTACCTCTGAACTGTCAGAATTTTTAGTGCCTAGAATAAACAGGTAATTTTAAGAAAGCATCCTAGGAAAAAATGACTTCCTGCCTCGAGACATAACAATTCCATTAGCATCGTCTCTTGATTTTTCAGACCAGTCGATGGAAATAAAAGTAGTCATAAAAATAATACTGTGAAACCTCTGAATAACGGTATTCGCAGGGGAAAATGGCCATAGTTTTGACGTGGCCACTGTTCAGAAGTTAGGCTTAAGTTAATATTGTACAGCAAATTTGTTTTGTGTAAGAGGAAAATTGGTTTGTCAAAATCGTTCTCACAGAGAACAATTCTACCACCTCTCTTAAACATTGAGTAAAACTCAGTTGAAATAATGGACATAAAATGCCATGACAATACTGTACCTACAGTTAACTTACGTAGCACAAAATCATAGATTGTCTGCCTCTTTTACCGACATCAGCCTTTGCGATTAAAAGTTTCACCATTAAACCTGTGCTGAGTTTCAATTTTAGATTTCATTCTTGGATTTCATTCTTTCATTCTTAGATTTCATTCTTTGGATTGTCTGCCTCTTTTACCGACATCAGTCTTTATAATGTTTTGTTGGACACAGCACTATTTCTGCTTAGCATCTTACGTTTCTGCTGAATTGTTCCCTCCACACGGCGGAGTTGCTCACAATAGGATGCAGCGCTGATGGTCCGATTCCTTGGCAGCATTTCCCAGTGAATAATTATTTCCATGTCCCACAACGTGAAGGTCATGTTCCGGACTTCTTGTTTGGGCATTACTTCCGATGCCTGAAATTCACGTACAGGCACCACTTTTCATCTCCAGTAACAATACGTGAAAGAAAGGGTTTGTGTTGCTGAGAACATTCGCGATAACGGGCGAGCAAGGAGCCACATATGGCAACACGCTGATTCTTGTTGTCTTCGGTGAGAGTGTGAGGCACCCAAGACCCCAATTTCTGGATCTTTCCTATACGTACCAGGTGTCGCACCACTGTGGCCTGATCACAGTCCATCTCAGGGGCCAATTCCAGTGGGGTTTGACATGTATCCAAGTGGATGAGATAATTCAAATGATCCTCATCAAGTTAGATGGACGGTCTGAGCGTGGAGAATCGTTGAGGTCAAAATTGTCACCTCTGAACCGCTCAAACCATTTGCGGGCTGTCCTCGGCGCAATAGCATCCTCCCCATATTCCATAGTATTTGTCATTTTCTTGTAGTACTTCCGTTCACAGTGAGTAGAGTTTAGGTCCTAGCCTCCTACAGGGAGTTCGCCTTTTGGGCAGGACACAGAAACAATGAGAGCAGGTCTAGCGACTTTGACAGAACAGTTTGTAGTGAGATTAGATTACAGTAGATGGAGCCACCGTACAAGTACGATGTTGCACATAGAGGGGTGAGAGAATTTCAGGGAGGGGGCATAGGAAAGGATACCCATTTAACCAGCGGGTCCAGCCTGAGGGCCGTCACTTAACGTGCTCGTCCGATGCACGGCGGATATTCAGCGATTGTTAGTAAATCACACCATCTCTGAAAGATCAGCCCAGGATCGAACCTGAGGACCTTGCAATGACAGTCTGACTTGCTAACCAGTAAGCCATCCGCGGCTCAGCATCCTCCCCATACACAGGACAAATTTGTCAAGTAGTCTCGGCGGCTGTGGATCCCTTGTTAAACTCGTAGAAGAGAAGATGTCGGAAAGGCTCATTCCTCTCTACTTGACACTCCATACTTCAGGACCTGAAAACCGAAAAACCATTAGCCACAATCACACAATGCAATATGATTTAGATATGCACACTATATTACTGGCTACATTTTGATATACAACTGGCCATCTGCACCGTCACGACTGATTTGAGCACTCGTGAAATAAAACGGTATGGACTTATATATCAGCCCAATACATACCTGTAATTGGGGGAAATTTTCATAAATTAAAAATTCGTTTGAATCATGATATTTGGAGTATATTATTTTGACCACCACTACGATAATTTCAACAAGCTGAACCCTTTGGGAAGGGGAGATTAAAGCAGAATTGAACTGGTATCTATTTTTTTAACCATGCGGTTTTACATATTCCTGCTAACACTGGTTCGTCCATGAAGCATGGGATACACACTTCAATGTGGTGGGAGTATTTTTACGTCTTCTTCATCATATTTTAGGACTGTTTTCTCCTGGGTATTTTTATTCGACCACTCATAGTGAAATCCGGGATGTGTCATTAATACTGGGGCCTCAAAATACTGTCCACCCCCAGGACCCCCTGTATCCTTAAATGTGCTCTGCCATCACTAGGGCAAGTTCCATTTCTTCAAATATAAATGAATACTAATAAATATTATTTAAAACCATTTTATGCACGTTTAAACTCTTCAAGATTTCATGTCCTCACTATTTCACATTTGGTGCAATGCCATTTGTCTTGATTTTTTTTCTTTTCCATTTTTTTTTTTTGTAAACTATTTTTATGAAATAAAAAAGCGCAAAATCATTTTAAAATGTAGGCTTATTATGTATATTTTAGCCAAGGGACCAATTTCTCCTCCAATATTAATTTACAATTCTCCGTCAGCTGATTGTTATTCTTTCATTTTCGGAAACACAAATACAAAGACCACTTAAATTCAAGAATAAACTTTTTTCATAAATTTAAGAGTATTTTATGTAAGTTTATTCACGTGTCATATCCAGGTTTCATGCACGTTCTATCTTTTTCTTGATAAACTTTTCTATACACTTTTTTTAGATGCTACATATACACCAGAACACTGATGTACAGTACACACTTTTTTTTAATGCTTTCTGCAGCCTTGCTAACTTGAACCTTCCGATATAACTCCCACCGTTAAGTAACATGTTTCAAACTTTCGAAAGGTTCATCATCAGATTTTCTGAATTATGAATTCCTCGGTATATTTTGTTTTAATTTTACGTCTGACATCTGTTCAGCGTTTGGACTGAGGATCATGTAGAAACACTTCTCTTAATATCGACGGAATCGTGGCAAATTTATGCGCATGCTCCCCTTTAAAGAACTTTCTTTCCTGGTTTTAGTAGCGCCATCTTTTGGATTATATGTTAGTCTGTCTATTTTCTCAGAAGTTCATTTTCTTTCTTTCCTTTTTTTAAATCTTTTCTCCCTTATTTTTTATTTCTTTTCCTATGACTAATTTCAATTTAAATAAAAGATCAGTCGCATCGTGCTTATTTTGCATTCCTGATTTACTTTCTTGCATTGAGACAGTTTCTGAAATTCTTAATTGCTTTTCCGAATTATAACTTGAAATTTATTTTATATATTCAAAATCCAGGTATCCTTTTTGTAGATAACGGGACTTTGAAAAGTCATAATTTATACGCATCGAAAATCTTACTCATTTATAGTTTTCAAGTAGTTCAAAATTTGCCCTGTAGAAGCTATAAAAGCCAGAGCTTTGAAATTCTTGAAATGACGTTGTGAAAGGTTAAATTGCAATTACAACAAAAACATTTTTATCTGAAGTAAAACAAGCTTTAACGCATTTTTTATTTTCAAATGTTGCTGATGGGGGCGAGGCGTTTAAAGTGACGCATATTTTTGCCTTCGCGGTTCAAAACCAGTTCGATCTCAGCAAAAACATTTTCGCACTTATCAGCACTTGCAAGGTAAAGAAGCCACCCCAGTGGTCTAAGCGCTACCTTATGACCAATAGCCCAAAATGGGTCTGGGTTCGAATCAAAGTGACGCATAGGTGTTGTGCTTCTCTTACGGCACTGGCTCTCTCCCTTCCCTGGAATCAGTGGTCCGAAATTAGGGACGGGCGACTGCTTATAGTCCACCGAGTTGCTCTTATTGGAGGTTTAGCGACCACCGTGAGCAACTCAATGGGCTATAAACAGTCGCTCGTCCCTAATTTAGCGTCACTGGTTCCAGGGAAGGGAAAGAGCCAGTGCCGTAAGACAAACGCAACATCCATGCCTCACCGGGATTCGAACCCTGACCCTTCTCGGACGAACGGTTATAAGTCAGCGCTTAGACAACTGAGCCACCGGGGCTGCCACGGCGGTCGTTAAACACACACGCACAAACAATAAAACAAAAAAGACAAGGTAAGGGAAAAAAATGGATATTTAAAAGAAACTTCATGGTTCGTACTTTTTTTGTTTTTGGATTGGTAGTTTAACGAGCACCTTGAGCAACTCTTTGGGCTATAAGCAGTCGCCCGTCCCTAGTTTAGAGCCACTGGTTCCAGGGAAGGGAAAGAGCCAGTGCCGTAAAACAAATACAACATCCATGCCTCATCGGGCCGCCCCGGTGGCGCAGTGGTCTAAGCGACGGCTTCTGATCATTCGTCCGAAAGGGGTCCGGGTTCGGATCCCGGTCAGGCATGGATGTTGTGTTTGTCTTATGGCACTGGCTCTCTCCCTTCCCTGGAACCAGTGACCCTAAATTAGAAACGGGCGACTGCTTATAGCCCATTGAGTTGCTCACGGTGGTCGTTAAACCTCCAATCGAAAAAAAAAAAAAAAAAAAAAATGCCTCACCGGAATTCGAAACCGGACCCATTTTGGAAGAATGGTCAGAGGCCATCGCTTAGACCACTGCGCTACCAAGGCTTCGTACTTTTCCAAGCAAAATGAATTCAAGCACTTTTTAAAACCAAATTATTCTTATTTTTTGATTGAAAATTTAACGACCACCGTGAGCAACGCAATTGCCTATAAGCAGTCGCCCGTCAATAATTTAGGGTCAGTGGTTCCAGGGAAGGGAGAGAACCAGTCCCATAAGGCAAACACGACATCCATGCCTCAACGGGATTCGAACCCGGACCCGTCTCGGACGAACGGTCATAAGCCAGCGCTTAGACCACTGCGCCACCGGGTCGACAAACCAAACTATCAAATTATTATGCGTGTGTGCTATCAGTAGGTAGGTATTTTAACAAGTTCAAACCATTAAACTGAGCTGGGGCCGCCCCGGTGGCGCAGTGGTCTAAGCGATGGCCTCTGATCGTTCGTCCGAAAGGGGTCCGGGTTTGAATCCCGGTGAGGCATTTTTTTTTTTTTTTTTTTTGATTGGAGGTTTAACGACCACCGTGAGCAACTCAATGGGCTATAAGCAGTCGCCCGTCCCTAATTTAGGGTCACTGGTTCCAGGGAAGGGAGAGAGCCAGTGCCGTAAGACAAACATAACATCCATGCCTCACCGGGATTCGAACCCGGACCCCGTTCGGACAAATGATCAGAGGCCATCGCTTAGACCACTGCGCCACCGGGGCGGCCGGTGAGGCATGGATGTTGTGTTTGTCTTACGGCACTGGCTCTATCCCTTCCCTGGAACCAGTGACCCTAAATTAGGGACGGGCGACAGCTTATAGCCCATTGAGTTGCTCACGGTGGTCGTTAAACCTTCAATCAAAAAAAATAAATAAATAAATAAACTGAGCTGGGATAGGCACACCTTCAATGACCTGCCAGTTACTCCCGGCCCCCACCCCGTTTGTTTATTTTATGAACTTTGATTTGTCCCTCTGTTGTGGTGTTTTTCGAAAACATTTTATTTTGTGGAATATTTTGAAAGGTTATGTTATTTTCGAATTCACCCTCCGGCAAGAATGCGTCCCTAAGCCCAGTCAACAGAAGCCCATCACGATTCGCAACTACACTGGCGTGCAAAAATTAAGGACCAGACATCGTGCAGAAGTGCTCCACATCGACTCAAATTGTACCATAAGATCCCCAAGATGTAAGAATATGGGACAAGTGAGCAAAACCGTCCAAACAAGGAATACAAAGGATACAAAGGCACTTTATTGAAAAGGTAGCTTCGAGCACAACTGGACAGAAGACAGAAACGTCCATGTGACAGGTGGCTGCTAAGAAAAATCCAGTCTTTAGTAGGGGATATGATCACCCCTGACTGCGTTGCAGGATTTACAACGTCTTTCCATGCTGAGGATGAGGTTGTCAAGGAGCTGTTGAGGCATCGCGGCCCATTCCTCTTGTAGCTTCAATCGCAACTGCGGAATTGTTGCTGGCGGATGGTGACGTGCTGCCAAGCGTCTCCCGAGAAGGTCCCACACGTGTTCGACTGGATTTTGGTCCGGGGACCTTGCGGACCAATCCATGCGTTGAATATCTTCACTCTCCAACAGTTCTGCGACATCCACTGTACGATGAAGTGTAGTGTTGTTATCCATGAAGAGGAACTCAGTACCCATAGCACCTCTAAGCAGACGCATGTGAGGCAGGAGAACCTCGGTACAATAGTGGACACCAGTGACTGAACCTTCTTGGAAGACGTGGAGGTCAGTACGGCTACCAAGTATGATGCCGCTCCAAACGAGAACTTTTTTTTTTTTTTTTGATTGGAAATTTAACGACCACCGTGAGCAACTCAATGGGCTATAAGCAGTCGCCCGTCCCTAATTTAGGGTCACTGGTTCCAGGGAAGGGAGAGAGCCAGTGCCGTAAGACAAACACAACATCCATGCCTGACCGGGATTCGAACCCGGACCCCTTACGGACGAATGATCAGAGGCCAACGCCTTAGACCACTGCGCCACCGGGGCGGCAACGAGAACTTCACCACCTCCAAACCGGTCCCTTTCGATGATGTTGGAGGTGTGATTGCGTGTTCCCTGCTCTCTCCAGATGTGTATACGTAGAATCGCTCGTCAGACTAAATCGGCTCTTATCCGTAAAGAGAACTCGACCCCATTGCTGATGTGTCCAGTTCTTGAGTTCCTGCCACCACAGAAACCGCCGTCTCCGATGAGCAGGCGTTAATGGCACACACCATACTGGTCGTCGTGCAAATATACCACCTTTGTGCAGCCTCCTGGCCACGGTAAAACGCGATAACGGACGTAAAGTTGTATGTTGCATGTGCTTTGCGATTTCTCCCGCTGTCTCTTCTCGCCTGTAGGACAATATACCGGTCGTCCGCCGCCGTGGTTGCTCGTGGACGACCACTGCTAAACTCTCGGACAGCTTTTCCTGTTGTTTGAAATGCTCTCCAAGCTCGTGAAACGATGCTGTGAGCGACCCCGAACTCCTCGGCCACACTAGTCACACTTCGACCTTCTTCCAACTTCTCAATGACGCGACCTCGTGTAAAGTCATCCAGATGTCGTCTACTGAATTGCCTGTTGGCCATATCACACAGCGGCAGCAACTCGACGTCATTCAAACCGATGTACACCGTGCAATAGCTTTCACCGAATTGCTGAGTGTACACCGCCCGTATGCTTTATACCTATCCGACACTAACCCCCCCCACGTCATGCTGCATATATGCGCATGCCCTACCGTATACCGTACCGGAACCTAGTCTATCTCCTGAGTGGTCTTTCGATCCGCTCTGCCTGCTCGTTCCGCTGTTATGCTAATTTCTCCTCTTCGTCCTTAATTTTTGCACACCAGTGTACATCATTTCACTTATTTTACTCCCATTGCTGACGTTTAACTCCGTAATGATGTAATGATGTCATAGCCAAGGTACCAGGTGTCCACCCGCTCCCCTGAGTTGAACGTAAGTTCTGAGCTCTTTGATCAGCTTGGCGTTTTTATCAGAACTACACAGAAATCTCCTATACAACTTTTCACCACAAACAATTACAGTAATTTACACGCACATGCTCCTTCATGTCATTACTTAAAAACAAAACAAAATCTTTTTCAAGTTGGGAATTCTTTTACGTGTGGGCGCTGCAGTAAAAAAAAAAAAAAAAGAAGAAGAAGAAGAAGAAGAAGAGAAGAAAAAACGAAAACAAACCTTTGGAAAAGGTCTCTTATTAACAGATTTTAATCCAGCTGAAAAGTATTTAAATTTTGGCCCCCATGCATTTCTTATTCAAAAATTTCCCGAACCTCCCCGGCCGACTGATCTGAGGCGTTAGCTTCCAGACATTCGTCCGAGATAAGCCGGGCTTGAGTCTCAGATAAGTTATCATTGACTAGATGAAAGCCGTCAATAATGACGGAGAAAAATAAAATTTTTGATACAGAAATTATTGATATTTATTTATTGAGTTTTTTAATTCCACGTCAATAGATGGCGACGTTGGCTCACAGCTTTCTTAAAATTTCCCGAGAAGTCGGTTACCGGATTTGACACGACGGGATATCTTTTTGTTATGTGTTTTGTAAAACCGTTACTCCCTATTTCGTCAACACTTCCTTGTACACAACATTTTTCGTAAACACTGACTGTGAACCCTTTATTAATTTCTCCTGTTCTTTTCCGTGAACTGCTTTTATCTTGACGTCGTCAGATCGTCGTATACTGTTGACGTTGCCACATACAGACGGCTAAACACCGGTTCAGGTAGTAAACCAAAATTCCTGATGTTAAGTTTTCTTGTTTTTGTTTTTTTATTGGAGGTTAAACGACTACCGTGAGCAACTCAGTGGGCTATAAGCAGTCGCCCGTCCCTAATGTAAAGCCACTGGTTCCAGAGAAGGAAGACAGCCAGTGCCGTAAGACAAACACAACATCCATGCCTCTAACCATTTGAACCCGGACCCCTTTCGGATGAATGATCAGAAACCATCGCTTAGACCACTGCGCCACCGGGGCAGCGAGGTAAAGTTTTCGTATCTCTAAAGAGTTGACTGTGTGACGTAACGCATCTCTGACGTCATATGAGAATGATTTGGATTAGATGACGTCACACCAGCAGCTGTGTTCTTTGTTCCTATGAAAACAAAACAAAGTGATATACGCGTGGACTTTGCGCGTGTAGGTGATGACGTCAATTACACGAAAAGCTGAGCGTGACGTCACAAACATTTGTTTCTCGGTTGTTGCTATGACGACTAAAAAAGTGGCACGGAGGAGGAGGATGAGGGCTTTAGCAAATTATGTATTAGGATGCCTGTGTTCGATGGCGTTGGCTTTCTCTCATCCATGGAACCAGTGGGCTCCAAATTAGGAGCGAACAGCTGCTCATGGTGGTCATTGAACCCCGGAAATAATAATAATAATAGTAAATAAATAAAACAAATATCTCCTTAGAAATTGGAAATCGTTTGTGTTTTTAGAATTCTTAAGGAAAGGAGGTAAACGGCTGATAGGACGAGAAATTCCCATTTAAACTGTAATCCGGATAAAAAAAAAAAAAAAAAAAAAAAAACCTTTTTTGTTTCTAACAGCTATTTGAATTTTTTCTTTTTCTTTTTGATTGGAGTTTTAACGACCACCGTGAGCAACTCAGTGGGCTATAAGCAATCGCCCGTCCCTAATTTAGGGTCACTGGCTCCAGGGTAGGGAGAGAGCCAGCGCCGTAATACAAACGCTTAGACCACTGCGCCACAGTGCAACCTCGCGTGCCTCACCGGGATTCGAACCCGGACCCACCTCGGACGAATGATCTGAAGCCATCGCTTAGACCACTGCGCCCCCGGGGCGGCATTCAAAATCCTCCTCACCCAACCGAAATCAGGGGCAGAACACTGATTTAACTTTACCTTTTTTTTTTTTTTTTTTTTTTTTTTTACATATTACACACAGTGGTGCTTTTTTTTACATATGACACACAGTGGTGTTTTTTTTTACATATGACACACAGTGGTGTTTTTTTACGTATGACACACAGAGGTGTTTTTTTGTTTTTTTTTCACATGTGACACACAGTGGTGTTTTTTACATATGACACACAGTGGTGTTTTTTTACGTATGACACACAGTGGTGTTTTTTTTTTTACATGTGACACACAGTGGTGTTTTTTTTTACATATGACACACAGTGGTGTTTTTTTTTTTGCATATGACACACAGTGGTTTTTTTTTTTTTGGTTTTTTTACATATGACACACAGTGGTGTTTTTTTTTAACATATGACACACAGTGGGAGTTTTTTTTTGTTTTTTTTACATATGACACACAGTGGTGTTTTTTACATATGACACACAGTGGTGTTTTTTTGTTTTTTACATATGACACACAGTGGTGTTTTTTTTTTGTTTTTTACATATGACACACAGTGGTGTTTTTTTTACATATGACACACAGTGGTGTTTTTTTTTACATATGACACACAGTGGTGTTTTTTTTTGTTTTTTTTTTTTACATATGACACAGTGGTGTTTTTTTTTTGTTTTTTTACATATGACACACAGTGGTGTATTTTTTTACATATGACACACAGTGGTGTTTTTTTTTTACATATGACACACAGTGGTGTTTTTTTTTACGTATGACACACAGTGGTGTTTTTTTTTTTTTTTTACATATGACACACAGTGGTGTTTTTTTTGTTTTTTTTTTTTTACATATGACGCACAGTGGTGTAGTGGGGCCGGAACGACTTTCTGGTGCTTTTTTACTTTTTTTTTTCTAGCTGTCACGTGTTTCAGTAAACCGTATACAGCCGCCCCGGTGGCGCAGTGGTCTAAGCGATAGCTTCTGATCACTCGTCCAAGATGGTCCGGGTTAGAATCCCGGCGGGCATGGATGTTGTGTTTGTCTTACGGCTCTGGCTCTCTCCCTTCCATGGAACCAGCGGGTCGCTGCTTGTTGCTCACAGTGGTTGTTAAACCTCAAAAAAAAAAAAAAAAAAACATAATTTGTTTCATTTTAGTATGCGAATGTCCTATAATTTTTTACCAATAAAAAATGCAAGAGAAAAACTGCACAGTTAGTAGAATAACGTCCCATTTTTGCTCGAAGGCAGAGTTAGTCTCAAAATACATTCTAACTTGGCAGTCCAAAATGGGGAAATCTTGTTCCTTGAATGCCAAAATGTGTAAATCCGGAAGTCTGATTTTTCATTCCCCTCTCCCCTTTTACTTTCCTATATTTATATCATTACTATAAATATAAGAAAATAAAAAGGGGAGGGCGGAATGGGGGGGTAAGGAGAGAAAGGTAATGAACACGCAAATGCACCGCACGTTCCTGTACTTTTTCAATTAGCACATTACTGATGACAAAATATTAAGAATTGAAAAAAAAAAGTTGGATTTTTTCGCAAAACTAATTTCTGTGTTGATATGTTTTTCTGCGTCTTTGCTTGCTTTTCCTTTTCTCTTTTTTAATTTTGTTATTATTGAAATCATCAAAAAATTCGGACGACTTCCGAAATCCTCGAACAGTGCAAAGCGCGCTTGCGCATAAATTTATCAATGCTAAAATAGAGCTGCGCCGTATAAGTTCATCTAGTGCTGTGCGACTGCGTTTTACAGGGCGAGTGGTCAGAGGCGCTGGCCTCCGACCATTCGTCCGAGATGGGCCCGGGTTCGATCCCCGATGAAATGTGAGTAGGGTGTTTGTCTGATGGCGATGAATCTGTCCCCTTCATTGTAAGCACCAGCCATAAGTTAGGAATGGGGGATAGTTTATAAACTCTCAGAGTTGCTCATGACTGTTGCTAAACTCCCAAACAAACAAGTACCGGGTTTCAATTTTATATTTTTTTAGTTTTTGTGTGTCTTGAGATTTAGGGCCATGGGCAGCGCCTGACTCAATGAGCTGGGCTGGCATCAAAAACCACTTGGGCAAAAAAATTTACTTTCTCAGCTTCTGCGTCAGACCTTTGAAAATATCTCTAATGCAGTAAGACTGACGACAACCTTTCCGTACCACCTAATCAAAGGCACAACAGGATGAGCACACTTCACTGCGGCTCCTATCGGGTGGGTAGGATTGCTATCGTTAAAAAAGTTAACGATAGCAATCCTACCCACCCGATAGGAGCCGCAGACCCGAACAACTGCGGCACCACCCAACCTGGGAGTACAGGAAACTCTTCAACCCCCGACCAGGAGATCTTCACCCGCGAACAGAACTTTGGTCTTTATTTAAAACAAACAAGTACATTGCTCGAGAGCACATCCTTTAAATACAGTTTCTCCTCACACATAAGAACACATTTTAAACAGAATCAACAACGAACAATTCAATTAACAATTGATTTCTCACAATGAACAACGACAATAAAACACATCCATTTATATTTGAAAACAATCTATTGAGCCAAAAATGAGGCTATCTATTAAACACTGTTATTTAGTACACACTATATTACTCTTTCTTTAATGCCACATTGGAAAATGCCTTTCAATCATTGAACTGGGTTAAACAAAGGGATAAAGATTAATGGAGATTATCTAACTCACCTTCGTTTTGCTGATGACGTAGTCATTTTTGCAACTACCCCATCAGAGCTGCAGAGTATGATCCAGGAACTGGCTGACAAGAGTAAAGAAGTGGGATTAAAAATGAACTTTCAGAAGACAAAAGTGATGTACAAAGCTATTACAAGAAACCAAGATTTATCTATTGATGAAGAAAAGCTGGAGATAATCAATGCCTACATTTATCTTGGACAGCAGATATCAAGTGAGGGTCACATTGATGAAGAAATTAATCGGCGTATAAAACTTGCCTGGAGAGCGTTTGGAAGAAATAGTATAATTTTCAAGAGCAATATGTCATTATGTCTTAAAAGAAAAGTATTTGATCAATGCATACTACCAGTGCTTACGTACGGCGCAGAGACGTGGACCTTAACTAAAAGCGACATGCAAAGACGGCAGACAACTCAAAGTAGCATGGAGAGGTGCATGCTTGGTGTAACTAGGTGAGATACGAAGAGGAACTCCTGGATCAGAAAAATGACAAGAGTGGAAGACATCATGACCAGAGTAAAATCCCTGAAATGACAATGGGCTGGACATATTGCCAGAAGGACAGACCATCGATGGACAGCCGAAATTTTAGGCTGGGTTCCAAGGGACAGGAAAAGACACAGAAGAAGGCTACATAGGAGATGGACGGATGAAATTCGAAAGTATGCGGGAGTAACATGGAAAAGACTGGCACAAGACAGACCCTTGTGGAAGAAACTTGGGGAGACCTTCGTCCAGCAGTGGATCGATAATGATTGACAATGATGATATTACTCTTAAAACAAATATGTATTAAAAGAAGCACAAAATGCACACTTAAGTCTACTATTTCCACAGGAAAACGCAGACAATTTAAAAAGGGATGTAACAATCTCAAACATCCTTTTGTTTTTTCTAAAACCCGGGGAACTTTACAACGGCTCCCCCAGATTAAGGCTACAATTTTTTGATTACAAAGCTCAAACATGCAGCAGAGATCTACTAATGCAGTAGAAGTTGGAACTTTGATTAGGACCCTTATTTTTTCTAATCCCCCATTTTTATCACCGTTCTTCCCGCAATTGATTTTAAATAAAAAAAAATTAAAACATTTCATTAATTAAAATTTTTAGTTTATAAACAGTGAGAAGCTCAAACTTACTTCTGGAATAAAAACACTGGAAATTAGGAAAAACATGTTTACGCATAATGCAGAGTTTCTTTGCATATCAAAAATTTCGACAGGGATTCCAAATGAAACTTCTGGACCAGATGCCTCTTTAAATTGTCCATTTTCCAAAAATTACAGGTTTTTCCAACAGCAAAATCGCTTGCAGACTTGGCTTCAGAACAGATCTTGCATACTATACGCCAATGCTTTCAGTATAACTAAAAACGCTGCCTAACTCTACACGCTTTGACGTTTTCGAATCAACGGTTTCAGTCTCTACAAATTATTTCAACCATGAAGAATTAAAAGCAACAGCAGACTTTTTTAGTGGTTCTAAACAACTCTGATTCTTTCGTTTAGACATAATTAAATTTAACGAAAAATACGGCACAAAAACGAACTTGAACGCAAACGCAAGGAGTCTTTCATCGTCTTTGATGTTGGAAGAAATCTGCGTTATTATCTAACAAAGTTTTGAGCAAAACTCTTTCATGATCATGATCATATGTAGAGGATTTTACGGAGGGAGTGTCTGACCCCAGGTCTTAAACAACCCTTAGAAATAGGAAGATAGGAGATTTGGGCTAGAGGGCACGATAGGAAAGTGACACGGAAGCGAAGTAGAAAGGGGGAGTAAGACGCCCTTATTTATTACCGGGGGTCAGTACCCGGGGTCCGACAGCTTAACGTGCCCATCCGACGCACGACGGATATTTAGTGGATCGAACCTGAGGTCCCTTCCGTGGCAGTCACGAACGTTGCCCACTAGGCCACCCGCGGCCCTTGAGCAAAACTCTTTTACCAGCGGCTTACAATTTAACTGACCGGAACGCTTTTCCCCCGCCAACTAGCAGGGGTGCCTAGTGTGTACAATGAACTTGGTTACAATTTGCTGTGATTGGCTGTTTTGAGAAAAGACTCAATATCTGCCTCTTTCTCGGCCTGGGAAAATCACCAATCCGCATTCTCGCGTTCACTATCTGCTCGCACGAGGCTACTTTGCAAGAAGCCTTTGAGAATGAAGGGGACAATGAGACAAACCTAGAAAGAGACGAACGGCATTTAAGAAAAGTGTTGTTTTAACTTTTGGGAGGCCGAGTTTTATTTATTTATTATTACTTTTGCAGCAACTGATTTTCGATTTATGAAAGTTAATTAGGGATTTGGGAATTTTAATCTAAAATGCGTACTGCGCGGAGGAAGTTAAGTCACTGCACTGCCGAGCGCGCGGTCAGCTTAGAGGGAACATTGGTTATAGGGAATAGCTGATCCATAGAGGAGAGGGGCGTACCAGCGGGTAATCCGCACCTCAACCGGGGCTAGGAACCGGGCGCAGGAAAGACGATCCTATATCGAGTACTTCGTGAGCTCTACTTTCTCCCGGTGAATGGCGGCCACCCTGCATTGCATCGACTCAACGAGGTGTCTGTACCTTTGTGTTGGAATCTACGAACAAGCTGTTGGTTTGTTTTAGTGTGGAGCGAGGTGGAGTGGTCAACTACATCACCTGGTGTTCCACATCCCATATATGCTCAATTGGGTTGAGATCGGGCGAGTTCGGAGCCATTAGAGATGTCTCATATCAGTCCTGTATTCGTCGAACCATTCCTGCACGAGGTGTGTACGATAACATGGGGGATCACCATTTTAGAAGAACTCATCTCCCTTTCCACTGTAAAAAAAATTCTGAAATTCGCCAGCCACATTCCGTCATTTATTTCGTTAATTACACTTCTGATACAACCTTATCCATGAAATGCTACTTCTGATACAACCTTTTGAATGCTACTTCTGATACAACCTTTTCCATGAAATGACAGAAAGAAACCTGAATTTCATGAATTTTTCATACCACGGGAAAATTCTGAATTTTCAGAAAACTTTCCGCACTTTCTTTCTTATATTGACGGTAAATTACCGTTTTAGAGATGTGTTAACAGAAAATTCTGAATTTTCAGAAACATTTCCGCAATTCCTTTCGCATATTAACGAAAAAACTCCATTCTCACTTTTTCCGTACTCGTGTGACGATAAATTTCCCGTAATAGGTGCAATTGGTGAGAATACTTGAGGTTTGATTAACTTTTAAATTTCAATCATCTGTCGAATTTTGAAGTTCCGTAGCGAGATCGGGTATTTTGGATAGCCATCGCATAAATTTTGTTTACTGTGGCACAGGATATTTCTTCTCTTCTCCCCTATTTCGTGCACCAGCTATTTAATACATATATTGTGTTACTGTAAGAAACTGGGTACTTATTATACAGATGATTATACAATGTCTATGTATCAGTCTTTTTTTTTTTTTTTGATTGGAGGTTTAACGACCACCGTGAGCAACTCAATGGGCTATAAGCAGTCGCCCGTCCCTAATTTAGGGTCACTGGTTCCAGGGAAGGGAGAGAGCCAGTGCCGTAAGACAATCACAACATCCATGCCTCACCGGGATTCGAACCCAGACCCCGTTCGGACGAATGATCAGAGGCCATCGCTTAGACCACTGCGCCACCGGGGCGGCAATCAGTCTGTGGACAACTTAAGACAAAAGCGATTATAGCTTATCAAGAGTAAATTGTATATTTAGGAGTTGTTTTTTTTTGTTTTTTTTTTTTGTGAAATAGTACTATTATAAAAAAAAGTGCATTTCACCTTTTTTAATGATAACTGAAAGTCATTGTCAGTTTAAAAAGAAATAAGTTGCAAAGCATTCTGTTGCTTCGAAAAATCACGTTGAAAAATGCTTATTTTTGAAAAACCCACCTACGGAAAAGAAAAAAAACAAAAAACATTACAAACCTATTCAGAAAAATAAGCTCCAACAGAAAATAAAATGACTAAATCACTCGCATTAATGGCAAAGAAAAAAATCATCGTCGCGCAATTTGTTTTACGATGTACGTGATGCGGATTTCCGAGCGTTTGTAGCTCAGTGCTTAAAGGCGTGTGTTACCTGTTGAATCAACCAACGCGACGGGAGTTGTATCCTGACTGCAGCTGAAGGATTAATTGGGGTTACTGCCGAAAAATGCAGTGTCCTCGGTATTGTGGAATTTCACTTTAAAAACTGAAGAACGTGAAATGGACTTTTCTGAAGTAAACGTCATTTCTGACTGCGGAAAATATGGAAGTTAAAATCAATGGGCACGTTAAAAACGGAAGTTTCTGGAAAAGACGGACACCTACCGTCAACTTTGCTGCACGTTATTTTCAGCAATTTTCCGTGAATTCACACCATTTATTTTTTACAGTGTAGGGGATGGTACAACACTGTGGATCATACAGGGTCCTCAGGCAGTCCCTGGTAGTAACTGGCATCCTACAGGGTCCAGGCAGTCCCTGGTAGTAGCTGGCATCCTACAGGGTCCGCAGGCAGTCCCTGGTAGTAGCTGGCGTCCTACAGGGTCCGCAGGCAGTCCCTGGTAGTAGCTGGCATCCTACAGGGTCCGCAGGCAGTCCCTGGTAGTAGCTGGCGTCCTACAGGGTCCGCAGGCAGTCCCTGGTAGTAGCTGGCGTCCTGTAGGGTCCGCAGGCAGTCCCTGGTAGTAGCTGGCATCCTACAGGGTCCTCAGGCAGTCCCTGGTAGTAGCTGGCATCCTACAGGGTCCGCAGGCAGTCCCTGGTAGTAGCTGGCATCCTACAGGGTCCTCAGGCAGTCCCTGGTAGTAGCTGGCGTCCAACAGAGTCCGCAAGCAGTCCCTGATCGTAGCTGGCGTCCTACAGGGTTCGCAGGCAATCACTGGTAGTAGCTGGCGTCCTACAGGGTCCGCAGGCTGTCCCTGGTAGTAGCTGGCGTCCTACAGGGTCCGCAGGCTGTCCCTGGTAGTAGCTGGCATCCTACAGGGTCCGCAGGCAGTCTCTGGTAGTAGCTGGCATCCTACAGGGTCCGCAGGCAGTCCCTGGTAGTAGCTGGCATCCTACAGGGTCCGCAGGCAGTCCCTGGTACTAGCTGGCGTCCTACAGGGTCCGCAGGCAGTCCCTGGTAGTAGCTGGCGTCCTACAGGGTGCGCAGGCAGTCCACTGGCGTCCATACGTTGGACCACGCGTACCAGAAGTCCCATAGTTGTATGATATGGCCAGCTGAACATGACTCACATCATACAACCGCCTCCATCGGCCTAGATAGTTAGTGCCATGTGAGGCAACAATAACCCTATGCTGCTGAACCCAAACACGAACTCGACCACAGGTAGAACAGTGTGCATATCATGACGAAGTAAATTTCTCCATCATTTTTATGCCAGGGGCGGGATTCGAACCCACAACTCTCGGCTCCGGAGCGCCGAGTGCTATACTCTATACACCCTGATTCATAAAGAAGTATACAGTTTCCAGATGCTGTAAAACAGTAACAGTTGAAGACACGGACCACAACTGCGAACCGTTAGGCAGATGTACTCATAAAGTTTGTGTCCCGCTACTGAGGGAAGTGACTTAGGCGATAGCGCGCGTGCTACGTGACTAGTCAGTCAAAATGGCAGCGTCTGCAGTGAAGAACGCGTTTGGTGTTCTTGAATTGAGCAAAACAGAATCTGTAACTGTTGTGCAACGGCATTTTCGATCACGATTCGGAAAAGGACCTCCAACCAGAAAATCTAACTACGATTGGCATAAACAATTTGAAACTGCGGGCTGTTTGTGCAAACTTAAAAGTCCTGGATGACCGCGTGTATCGGAAGAAGTCGTCGATAGTGTTTTCACCGCCATTCAACGAAGCACGAAAAAATCAACGCGGAGGGTGAGTCGTGAAGTGCAGACTTCGCTTCACGACTCACCCTCCAATTCGAATTCGCCCCTCCCCTTCCTGTTGATCTAGCGGAGCTGAAACAACGTATCACAGCTACCATCGCTGCACTTGATTCAGATATCTTACCTCGCGTTTGGGCGGAAATGGCTTACCGGCTTGATGTGTGTCGTGTGACTAAGGGTGCACACCTAGAACATCTGTGACTGTCTCTAAAAGACTTTGAAAAATTCCCCTACAATTCTGTTACAGGTAACATAAAATATCTTACATTGTTCTTGTTTTATAGTGCGTTGAAACGGCATACTTCTTTATGAATCACCCTGTACTACACTGGCATGTGCTCTCACTGCTATCTGACTTTATCTCATGTGCGTCCTGCGGTGCAGGCATGTACCTACCGAAGCTCATTGCGTGCATGATGAGCTGCTGACAACTTACTGATGTGCAAGGAACGTGATTGCGAAAAAAAAAATCTGTAGCTTTAAATAATTAGGAAGGTAGGGTACAAACCACATCCCACACACCCGATTTCTCGCTTGCTTGGCTGTCTTACTTCTTAAGTGTTTATTCGGTATCGGTAATTAAAACACGATTTTTTGAAGGTACTGTTTTTTTTTTTTTTTGTTTTTTTTATAGAAACCAAATATTTACGTTATATTCCGATTATCTTATTTAATTTTATGTAAAGTGGAACTACATATTTAAGTATGAATCCAGTACATATAACAAAAATTCGGAGGGGTGCGGAGGCCCCCCCACCAAAATGATTTCAAAGGGTGCTCAAGCCCCTGAGCACCCCTGTAGTTGGCGCCAGTGAGACATAGCGTAACACCAGTCTCGCACACGAAAAAGGATTCGTTACATTGGCGCCCGAACTTCCACGATGACCCGGCTGTTAAGTTTTTCGCAATGATGTAATGATGTGATGTTCTTTCCTCAGTGTGAGACAGGAAAAATAAGAACCCCTTCTTCAGTGCTTCGACAAAATAAATGTGTGTGATGTTACGTTCCACACACCAAATTATCTGGGATTTCTCAAATGCACGTTCTTCATGGGATGACTGCCTACAGCGACACGTGGTTCCGGATGACTCGTGGGCCATGCCCCCGGCCCTCTTTCGGGGGGGGATATGTGATGTGCCTGCACCGCGGGACGCACATGAGATAAAGGCAGATAGCAGTAAAAGCACATATCCACGTAGCTCAGTTAGGAGAGCGACTTACTCCGGAGTGAGGGGGTCCCGGGTACGATGCCCGACGCGGCCGAACTTGTTCGTTATACGATTTAAATTTAATAGTTAATCAAACCTCGAATATTCCTTGGGAAACACTCCTATTACCGGAAATTTTTCGTCATATGGATGTGAAAAAAGTGAAAACGGAATTTTTGCTTCAATATAAGAAAAGAATTGCGGAAAGGTTTCTGAAAATTCAGAATTTTCCGTTAACACATCTTAAAAAACGGCGATTTATCGTAAATATAATAAAAGAGTTTCTGAAAATTCAGAATTTTCTGTTAACACTTCTTGGAAAAACGACCATTTACAGTCAACATAATGCAGGAATTGCTGATAGGTTTCTGAAGATTCAGAATTTTTCTAGCGTACGAAAAATCCGTGAAATTCAGGTCACTTTCCGTCATTTCACGGAAAAAGTTGTATTAGAAATACGCTTCGAAATTTTTCGAAAAGAATCACGAAAAGTCTCTCTTGAATTTCAGATTTTTTTTTTTTTTTTTTTTACAGTGTAATTTCAGGGAAGGAACAAATCTTTCGCCATTAGACAAACACACTTCCTATTCCTCTAACTCAGGCACAACTCAGACGAATGATCAGCAGTATATGATCGTTCGGTTAAGATACTGGTATGTTTGCACACAGAACAGTTTTCCCTATTTTTCAATACATGATCGTCTAAACAAATTCCTTTTTAATTCTTATCTCTCCAGTTAATCACAAAAAGTGCCTTGGCGCCGTGTGGCGTTCTACAGAGGTGAAAACATGTGTCAAGACGACAAATCTGCAGCGAGACATTCTGTCCGCGTAGATCAGTTGAGACAGCGACTTATACTGGCGTGCAAAAATTAAGGACGAGACGGTTTTTCGAATGTAACGTCGTGCAGAAGTGCTCCACATCGACTCAAATCACACCATAAGATCCCCAAGATGTAAGAATATGCTACAAGTGAGCAAAACCGTCCAAACAAGAGATACAAAGGCACTTTATTGAAAAGGTAGCTTCGAGCACAACTGGACAGAAGACAGAAACGTCCATGTGACAGGCGGCTGCCAAGAAAAATCCAGTATTTAGTAGGGGATATGATCACCCCTGACTGCGTTGCAGGATTTACAACGTCTGTCCATGCTGAGGACAAATTTTTCAAGGAGCTGTTGAGGCATCGCGGCCCATTGCTCTTGTAGATCCAATCGCAGCTGCGGAATCGTTGCTGGCGGCTGGTGACATGCTGCCAAGCGTCTCCCGCGAAGGTCCCACACGTGTTCGATTGGATTTAAGTCCGGGGACCTTACGGGCCAATCCATGCGTTGAATATCTTCTCTCTCCAACAGGTCTGCGACAGCCACTGTACGATGAGGTGTAGCGTTGTCTTCCTTCAAGAGGAACTCAGGACCCACAGCACCTCTAAGCAGACGCACGTGAGGCAGGAGAAACTCGGTACAATAGCGGACACCAGGGACTGAACCTCCTTGGAAGATGTAGAGGTCAGTACGGCTACCAAGCATGATACCGCCCCAAACAAGAACTCCGCCACCTCCAAACCGGTCCCTTTCGATGATGTTGGAGGTGTGATTGCGTGTTCCCTGCTCTCTCTCCAGATGTGTATACGTCCAGAATCGCTCGTCAGAGTAAATCGGCTCTCATCCGTAAAAAGAACTCGACCCCATTGCTGATGTGTCCCGTTCTTGTGTTCCTGGCACCACAGAAACCACCGTCTCCGATGAGCAGGCGTTAATGGCACACACCGTACTGGTTGTCGTGCAAATAGTCACCGTACTGGTCACGGTAAAACGCAATAACGGACGTCCAGTTGTCTGTTGCATGTGCTTTGCGATTTCTCCCGCTGTCTCTTCTCGCCTGTAGGACAATATACCGGTCGTCCGCCGCCGTGGTTGCTCGTGGACGACCACTGCTAAACTCTCGGACAGCTGTTGCTGTCGTTTGAAATGCTCTCCAAGCTCGTAAAACGATGCTGTGAGCGATCCCGAACTCCTCGGCCACACTAGTCACACTTCGACCTTCTTCCAACTTCCCAATGACGCGACCTCGGGTAAAGTCATCCAGATGTCATCTACTGGATTGCCTGTTGGCCATATCACACGGTAGCAGCAACTCGACGTCGTTCAAACCGATGTACACCGTGCAATAGCTTTCACCGAATTGCTGAGCGTACACCGACCGTGTGCTTTATACAGTCCCGACCCCCCCAGCCCCTACATCGTGCTGCATATATGCGCATGCCCTACCGTACCGGCGGACCTTAGTCTATCTCCTAAGTGGTCTTTCGGTCCGTTCTGCCTGCTCGTTCCGCTGTTATGCTAATTTCTCCTCTTCGTCCTTAATTTTTGCACACCAGTGTGCTTCGGAGTGAGGGGGATACGGATTTGATTCCTTCGTGGACAAACTTGTGTTTTCATATTGGCGCAAGACTGTGGAAAATGGATCCACTGGCCTTTGGGTTCTTCGAAAAATATGTGGATGTTTGTTGTACACAATGTTTGGAATTAATGAAACATTCCTACTTCGCTTCAAAGGGGGGGGGAATGAAGAGGGACATGATGTAACGTAGGGGGATCCCGGTGGGCCCCTTCCGTATATTTTCTCTCTCACTTTCTTAAAAAAATTTCAATTCAGTTGTTTTAAACAAACAACTGATCCACAACACATTTTTTATAATGCAATTATACGAAGCGGGGGGAGGTACTTCTATTTTGAATTATTTGCGAACTTCTGGGTTCACTTAGTAGCTGAGGAACGAGAATGTGCATGTGTGTGTGTGTGTGGGGGGGGGTTAGTTGATTTTACTCCCGTTGGTTGTAGGAGTCATTGTGCTGTGCTCATAAGAGCTGAGTTCGGGCTCAATTTAAAGAGCCAGAGCCCGTCCAAGCTTTAAGTATGTCAGCCCTATAGCTCGCCGGAGCCCGAAAACTGTGATTAATCTGTTTAGGCATTAATAAAATATCCTGTTCTAAACTTTCACTCCTTCCTCCCCGTGCAATTAACCGATGTCTTTCTCAACTGCGGAGTGGGGAAGGGATGTCTGTCTATTTCCACAGTTTCTTTGACCATTCATTTCATCCTGCCAGGCATCAGGGAAAATCGGGAAGCACAACAATCTACGTATGTTAACAGCATTGGGGTGGGGCTGAACAGGGCTAAAATAATTTCACTACTTTAATTATAGTGAAAATACTAACCCATGTTTGATAAAGTTGCAGAACAATGCTAGATAATGGTCATTATGGTATGTCATCATCATCATCATCATTGTCAACCATTATCAATCCACTGCTGGATGAAGGTCTCCCGAAGTTTTCTCCACAACGGTCTGTCTTGCGCCAGTCTCCTCCATGTCACTCCCGCATACTTTCGAATTTCATCCACCCATCTTCCACGTGGTCTTCTTCTGGGTCTTTTCCTGTCCCTTGGAATCCAATCTAAAATTTCGGCTGTCCATCGATGGTCTGTTCTTCTGGCAGTATGTCCAGCCCATTGCCATTTCAGGGATTTAACTCTGATCATGATGTCTTCCACTCTTGTCATTTTTCGGATCCACGTGTTCCTCTTCTTATCTCTCCTGGTTACACCAAGCATGCACCTCTCCATGCAACTTTGAGTTGTCTGCAGCCTTTGTATGTCTCTTTTAGCTAAGGTCCACGTCTCTGCACCATACGTAAGCACTGGAAGGATGCATTGATCAAACACTTTTCTTTTAAGACATAATGGCATATTGCTCTTGAAAATTATGCTGTTTCTTCCAAAAGCTCTCCAGGCAAGTTTTGTACGCCGATTAATTTCTTCACCAATGTGACCCTCACTTAATATCTGCTGTCCAAGATAAACGTACGTGTCTGTTATCTCCAGCTTTTCTCCATCAATCGATAAATCTTCATTTCTTGTAAAAGCATTGTACATCACTTTTGTCTTCTGAAAGTTCATTTTTAATCCCACTTCTTTACTCTTGTCAGCAAGTTCCTGGATCATACTCTGTAGCTCTGATGGGGTAGTTGAAAAAATGACTGTGTCATCAGCAAAACGAAGGTGGGTTAGGTAATCTCCATTAATCTTTATCCCTTTGTTTTCCCAGTTCAGTGATTGAAAGACATTTTCCAATGTGGCATTAAAGAGCTTCGGAGATATGGTGTCACCTTGTCTCACTCCTTTTACGATTTTTATGTGTGTTGTATTTTCAAACAGCCGAATCTTTGCACTTGCATTTTCATAGATGTTATTAATAATATTAATGTATGCATCTTCAATACCGCAGGATTTCAGAGCCATTGCAACTGCTGATGGTTTCACCGAATCAAAGGCTTTTTCATAATCGATAAAAGCCATGCACAATGGAAGTTCATATTCCCTCGCTCTTTCAATTAGTTCTCTCAGTACGTGGATATGATCTATTGTGCTGTAGCCACTCCTGAATCCAGCTTGTTCTCTCGGTTGAGCCACGTCCAGTGTCACCTTCAAGCGGTGTGAAAGAACTTTAGTGAAGATTTTATAAACCACTGATAGGAGGCTGATAGGTCTGTAGTTCCTGAGATCCTCAATGTCACCTTTTTTATGTAGCAAGATCATTGTAGCGTTGTTCCAATCCTCAGGAATTTTCCCTTCATTAAGGCATCGAGTGAAAATTTGGGCGAGTACTGTTTCGATTTCTCCACTTGCTTCTTGTATGATGTCTACAGTAATTCCATCTTCTCCTGGAGCTTTTCCCCGCTTCATGTTCTTGATTGCATGTGCAACTTCTGCTGGAAGGACTGGAAGAACTCTGGTACTGGTACCTGTCATGATGTCTGGAGTACATGTATCATCCCTTTCATATAATTTGGAGTAGAAATCTTTCACTCTTGTCAAAATTTCGCCTCTATTTCTTGTTACAGAACCATCTTCTTTTCTCAGTGCCATAATCTGTTTTTTCCCCTTACTGAGATGTCCCTTTGCTATCTGTAGGCTTTGGTTGTTTTCAATTGCTTTCCTTACTAGTTCACATTTGAATTTCCTTACGTCTTCAGTAATACTTTTTCGTACTGTCTTGCATAGCTCTATATATTCCACTTTGGAAGTCACATCTTCTTTAGTTGTCCTCATCACTCTTCTTTTTTGCATCAACATTTTGGTTTTTCCTGATAATTTGTTCACATGCAATTTGTTCTTAGACCCAGCTAATTTTGTTGCTGTTTCCATAAGAGCTTTGGTTACTTTTCTGTTAACTTCAGAAATATCCACTTCTTCCGATGTTAGGCCTTCTAAAGCAGAGAACCTGTTCTTCAGTTCCAATTTGAAGGTATTATGGTGTTTTTTAAGGTTGATTAGGTCAATACATTTTGTTTGTCTTATGAGCTTGCTACGTTCGAGTTTAGTGTTGAGGTGCATCTTACATCTCACCAATCTATGGTCACTGCCTGTGTTGAACTTGTTTAGCACACTGCAGTCTTCTATGACGAATTTTTTGTTACACATAATAAAATCAATTTCACTTGTCGTCCCATTTGGATGTCTCCATGTCCATTTCCTGTGTGGCTTTTTCTTGAAAAATTAGTTCAAGATGAAAAACCCTTCTGCCTCTGCAAACTCTACGAGAGTATTTCCACGCTGGTTTCTGTTGCCGTGACCGAATTTACCTACTGAAGTTTCATTCTGTTGCCGTTGCCCTATTTTTGCATTGAAGTCTCCCATAATTATCTTCAAGTGCTGCTTACCTTTATTATTTAGATCACGAATTTCCTCATAAAATTCAATTTCTTCTTCAGCATGACTTGTGGTGGGTGCATAAGTTTGAATAATCTGAGCCTGGTATCTTCTCGAGAGTTGGATAACGAGTCGTGCAGCTCTGTCAGAGGAACTTTCAACTTCTACAACTTTATCCTTCAGTTTCTTGTTTATTATAAATCCAACACCACTAGTTCTGCCAGTATCTGTCCCACGATAGTAGAAGAGATGTCCACTTTTCAGTTCAATGAGATCTTCTCCTTTTCTCCTTACCTCACTTAGCCCGACGATGTCCCACTTGATCCTTTTTAGTTCCTCTTCCAATTCAAGAAGCCTTGAATCAGAAGATAGGGAGCGTCCGTTATACGTCGCCAAGGTCAGCATCAGATGGCAGCCTAGTCCGGTCCTCCGGGGATTCTTAGCACCCTCTGCCTTCATGTCGCACTGGCCGCTGCCTTGGCCAGGTACATTCCAGCTGCCGGAGACTGAGGGCCAAGATTTAAGTTGTGGAGTCATTTTGGAGGGGTTTGGCCATAACTCACCACGCTGGCCAAGCGGGTTGGTGAGTGTTGGTGAGGTATGTACTATCCACTGTATGATAACACAGAATTCAGAGTGAAAGCTAATAACATCAAGAACTTATTTTGAAATAACTATAAGATTATCTGCGGGGAGTGTTCGTATACGATCCGTTTCCCCCGAAATGTTCTACCTACGCGGCTTATACTCCTTGTACGTGAAAACTGAGAAATGTTACAAATGAAGTAATCATTTCAACATGAAGTTGCAAAATGTTTTGTTTACGTTATTTGGTAAAGTATCTTTACAATACATAACCGCAGCATAAAAGCATGTTTTGTAATTGAAATACATACAAATATATGATCACTAAACGAAGAATCTGTTCGCCACGATGTTTAAAAATCTTTATTTTTCTAACTGTGCTTGTCCACAATAGAAAAAGTACAAAAATTGCAGTACAAATAGAAAATTTTACAGTGCAAAATTTCTGTACTTTTTTTTTCATTTACTTAATTTAAAAATCACGTCTTATGCGAAAGGGTTTTTGATACAACTCCAACATAATTTCGGTAGTAGCAGTTCTCTCTCAAATATTTGCTGGAATTTCAGCCCACTTCGTTGAAAATTTAAGAACTCGAAGCTCAAAGGTATGAAATTCAAGATTTTTTTTTTTTTTTTTTTTTTTTTTTTTATTGGAGGTTTAACGACCACCGTGAGCAACTCAATGGGCTATAAGCAGTCGCCCGTCCCTAATTTAGGGTCACTGGTTCCAGGGAAGGGAAAGAACCAGTGCCGTAAGACAAACACAACATCCATGCCTCACCGGGATTCGAACCCGGACCCCGTTCGGACGAATGATCAGAGGCCATCGCTTAGACCACTGCGCCACCGGGGCGGCAAATTCAAGATTATTTTACGATCTGTCAAACATGAAAAGGCTATATAAGCAATTTTGTTAAAAAAAATTTAATGTTCTTACTTCAGCGTTCTTAAGAGAAAATTTCAAACAAATATAAATATTGAGTGTTTCCAAAATTAGAAGCTTCTCCAGCGCAATTACATACATAACTAACTGAACTAGTGATTTAAACCTGGTTATTTGCTTTTTCCACGTCGATTAAGTGAGTTTGCCACGATATTTAAATATCTTGAACTTTCTAGTTGCGATTATCCACAACAGAAAAATTGCAGTACAATTTTTCTGCAGTAAAATCTTGGCATGGGCCGGTGAAAATTTTCCCGCAGCACCCACTTCAATTTAAGGATGGCGGGTGTACTTTCTAACACCCCCTCCCCCACTACTATGCTTGCCACTGTTTCCAGGGCAACTGTACCTTTTGTTTTGTTTCTTAAATAAAAAAAGTGATTTTCAGTTGTGATACAATAGTACCGTAGAACTGCAACTGAACGGGCCCATCAGCAAAAATTTTCCCTGGCTCTTTTGCGACCGCCAATCCGCCCCTGCTTGTGACGTATACTACAGAGGAGAAAACATGTATCAACACGACAAATCTGCAGCGGAACATTTTGTCCGCGTAGTTCAGTTGGGAGAGCGACTTACTCCGGAGTGAGGGGACAGGAATGCGATGCCCGTCGTGGAAAAATTTGTATTTTCACAGCCGCTATGGCGCCCTTCTACCTCGCTGCTCAATGATGTAGATCTATATCAAACAGAGGTCATCGCTCTTTAAACGTTTATAAGTGAGTCACCAAATTCTCATTGGCCGCCACCGGGAATCGAACCCAGGTTCTTCCAGTTACGCGCTGGACATGCTTCCACTGCACCACAGCGGCCTCAAATTCCTCCAGACTCACATATACTAATTGTCAAGCCACTTGGCAGGTTGCTTATTGGAGCCCCGCACAATGCTGGGGATTCACTAAAGATGGTAAGCAGCAACTAAAGAAATAACTAGAAGGCGAATGAATAATTAATACAGAAATTTGACGTGGACTAGGAACATCAAACAAATTTGTTTGATGTTCCTAGTTCACGTCAAATGTCTGCATTAGTATTGATGTAGATCGAAATGAAAAAGTGCCTCAGCGGTGAACGAATTGTGTAAAAACAACCCGAAAAGAAGACACTCAAACTTTTCGAAATCAGTATGAAATCTCTGTTGCGGCATCATTATTTCGTATTTTAATTAATTCTTTTTCTTTTTTTTTTTTTCTTTTTTTTTTTACTGATTACTGTGCTCAATTTTAAATAAGCGGTGGCGCAGTGGTCTAAGGCGCTGGCCTCTGATCATTCGTCCATAAGGGGTCCGGGTTCGAATCCCGGTCAGGCATGGATGTTGTGTTTGTCTTACGGCACTGGCTCTCTCCCTTCCCTGGAACCAGTGACCCTAAATTAGGGACGGGCGACTGCTTATAGCCCATTGAGTTGCTCACGGTGGTCGTTAAACCTCCAATCAAAAAAAAAAAAATTTTTTAAATAAAATTAGTTCATTTGAGCAATTCTAAATAAAAGATTGTTACGAGCAGGGCTGGATGAAGGGGAGTCTGTAGGGACTATAGCCTTGGGGCCCACCATTACCAAGGGCCCTGGTGGCATGCTTGGGCAAATAAGAGAGAGGGAGAAGTTTGCAAAATACAAATGCCGTTCCATAAAAACTGAGAATAATGTTTTTTTTGAGTTGGCAACAGTGCGAGGGGGAAAATAACCACGCAGACAACTAAATGAATTAAGGAAGTATCTATGGCAACAGTTATTAGCCGTAGCAGACGATTCTGGTTTTGTTATTGCGCAGTTGTTTAAGGTACATCTGCATTTCGCCATACAGCTATGGAGGTGAGTGATTCAGAGTTAAGAAGTGAAATGCGTTTTGCAATAAAATTTTGCTATCGTTTGGGTAAAATGGCTCCAGAAACAGTTGATTTAATGAAAAAAGCTTACAAAGATAAATGTTTGGGTGAGACAACGATTTTTAGATGACACCATGATTTCAAAAAAAGGGCGTTTGTCTGCAGAACTCGCTCCTAGGCCTGGTCGACCTGCAAGTTTTGATACGGAGCGTATTATTAACACTGTTTGGGCAATCCTGCAAGAAGATCGACGAATGACATGGGTCCCCAATTTTCAGGGGCCCCAGTATTCCCCACCCCCAATATTCTTTTTTTATTTATTTAGTTTTTTTTTTTTTTGTTATATTTTTTACTTTTTAGGTTTTCCAGAATGTATATCACAAAGTAAGGTACGACAATATGACAATTTTTAGAAATATCCCTCTAAAAATTGAAATTTATTCAATCTAAACATCAAATTTCAGAGTGTATTTTGACCAATTTGGAAGCAAAATTAATAAGACGTGTACTGGATCAAAAATTTAGACTGTTTCTTTATGAAGAGAATGGTGTTTGTTTAAGTAACCTAGAATAAACCAGTCCTGAGTAAGGTAAGTTAGCGTAAACACCTGCAAACAGAAAAATCAGCGCGCGCCATAAAACAAAAATGGCCGCCATTGGAATTACGAAAAAAATAAACAAAATTAAAATATTCTTTTTGAACTCTACATTCATATAGGTAACCACAAACAAAAAAATATGTTTTTCTAAAATGGTCAAGCAACCTCTGTTGGATCACTTGACATGGAATTACCCCACTACCATGTGATTTCGAACCAACGTTCTCATCAGGTAGCCTACGTACCAACAAGTGGTTGCATCGACATATGTCGGTATGTTTATGAAGGTGGTTGGGGTAAAGCGCTTGGGAAAACTACACGCAGGATAGAAAAACTTCTTTGCTGGTGTCCATAATCCCCGTTTGAAAACAAAATAGGAATAACGGGGGGTATTGCTCAATACAACGATAGTCCATGTGAAATGCGTATACGTAGGTTTAGCAGAGAAAGAAAAATGGAAAGAGTAAACAAAAAAGACATCGGAAAGTGTAGTACCAAGCCGCCATCCATTCGTAAAAGTAGGATCAGAAGAGGATGAACTTCCAACTTCAAAAATTCTTTAAAAAAAACCCAAGAACCGGCCTAACATAAGACCAACAGATATATTCGTGGATGAAGTAGATAGTAATCGTGGACTAAAAGAAAAAAAAACAAAAAAAAAAAACCAGGTAAGCGTGCGAGGTTGTCGTATAACGGAACCTCAGGTAGAAGTGTAGGGTAATTAAATTTTCAGTAAATAAGACAGCAACATATAGAACATTACATAATAAAAAAAGTATAGGCATAAAACTGTCCTGAAAAAAATATAGAGGTACTATTAGGAATGGGATTATATATTTTGCTGTAGGAGCCCCGCAACGCTTACTGTGCCTAGGGCCCCATAAAACATTAAACGGGCCCTGCTGCATCGCGTGTTTTCCAGATGTATACCTCATCACCCGACGCCAGAAAAATTGTTAGCTAGAGTTCAGGTGTGTCATGAGTGGAAACAAATGATGGCAAAGGATTCAAACTTTCTAAACACAGTAATAACTGCCGATGAAACATGGGTCCTCTATTTCGACTCTCTCACGAAGCGCGCAATGAGTGTCTGGAAACACATAGGCTCGCCACCTCCGAAAAAAGTCCGTCAAACCAAATCAGCTGGGAAGGTGATGATAATAATTTTCTTTGATCATAAAGGTGTAGTCTAATAGCATGCCGTTCCTCCACAAATTACTGTCCATGCTGAATATTACATTTCAGTCTTGAAGCGTCTGCGACGACACATATCGATTAAGCGATCGGAACTGGTGGGCAAGTGGACCCTACACCATGATAACGCCCTCCCACATGTGGCTGCTTGTGTTCAACAGTTTCTTACGAAATGCAGTATTGAAATCATGCCACAGCCTGCCTACAGTCCTGACCTCGCCCCGTGCGATTTCTGGTTGTTTCCAACAATGAAGGAGAAGTTTCGTGGCGCAACATTCAACACAGATGCTGACGTTATTCAAGCTGTACAGAGGGGGGGGTGCTACAAAAGCTTCCACAACTGCCTTCGCCACATGCTTTGAAAAGTGGGCTGATTATTCAATGTATGGTTTCATCTGGATATCCATGATTACGGGTGATGAATGGGTCCAGATGAATTCACACATAGGATAGTAGCCAATATTAAAAGGAACAGGGCTACAACATTCACATCTGTATATGAAGAAAAACACAGGAAATTCATTGTTTCTCTCCCCTTTGTACCGAAATTGTGCTATTCCATGAAAACGATATGTCAAATATACGATTTTGATATTGGAATAAACACAACCAACATTAAGCCCTTACTTCTGAAAGACAGAGAACCTATGCCTTTTGATATGAAGCATGGTGTATATATTATCTCTCTTAACAGCATAGGAGAAAATGAACAACAAAAAGTGTACATAGGCTCCACTTATCGTTCAATATCAGCTAGATTAAAAGAACATAAACATGATGTTAAAAATAGAGATACAACTACAGCTTTAGCACGACTTGTAAACCAAGGTAATTATCTTTCTGCCTGGAACGAGATTAAAATTCTCAGCACACCAAAATCTAGATCAACTTGAAGATTTGTTGAGAGTTTGTACATTACGAAATATGGGAATACAGCATGTAATGATAATTTACCAGAATTTATGCCTAAACTGTGTAAAACATACTTGGGTTCATCAGATTCGGTATTAATAAATCAATAGATTCAACCTATCACTTTTATGTTTGACCAGCAACAAATGTTGTCTCACACTCTCATTGGTTAACCCCATCTCATACTATACTTACGTCATTACAGCTGTATGCCTTATATAAATAACACAGTGTTTGTCACGTTCGTTTGGAGAATTTTAACAGCATCTGAAAATGGTACCCACTTTGGGAACCGAAAGATCTCATGTGCGTACATATTTAATTATATCCTCTTTTTAAATGTATATATTAAATATTTTAACATTGGAGTTAAAGTAGTTATCGTGTCATTTCGGTAGTTTTTCATGTATATAAATAATATGTATTAGTAACATAGAATAAATGTTACCAGAGGCGTAACTAGGCATTTCTGCGCCTGGGACAAACCACAAAATATTGCGCCCCTTCATCTGTCTACTATATATCACCACTGTCAACTATATATATCATCAACATCATCATCATTGTCAATCATTATCAATCTAGAGCTGGATGAAAGTCTCGCCAAGTTTCTTCCACACGGTCTGTCTTGTGCCAGTCTCCACCATGTTACTCCCGCATGCTTTCGAATTTCATTTACACATTTCTCATGTGGTCTTCTTCTGGGTCTTTTCCTGTCCCATGGAATCCAGTCTAAAATTTCGGTTGTCCATCGGTGGTCTTTCTTTCTGGAAATATGTCCAGCCCATCAGCCCATTGCCATTTCAGGGATTTTACTCTGATTACGATGTCTTCCATATTTGTCCTATATATTACACTAATTGACAAAAGTCACTGGACACTTAAAAGAGAAACACAACATATCATTTATTGACATACATTAGAACGGTGTCGGTCCACCTTTGGCCTTAATACATGCACTGGCCCTTCGATACATCCTTTCGACAAGGTTTTGGAACACAGCGATAGTAGGTATGCGCTTCCATTCAGTACATAATGCTGCCGCTAACTGTTGCTTAGTAGTAGGCCTTGGTTCCAAACTTCTTATGCGGCGCTCTAATTCATTCAATAGGCGCTCTATTGGATTAAGATCAGGGCTCTGTGCTGGCCAGTCCACACACGATACGGAATTATCGTCAAACCACGCCGTAACAGTCCTTGCTTTATGGCTCGGTGCATTATCCTGCTGGTACCAACAAGTCTCGGTTCCATAGTATTGCCATAGAGTTGGTACGGCATAATTGTCCACAATATCGAAGTAGACGTGCTGGTTAACAGGTTTGTCCACGATAACCAATGGGCCGGGACCATACCACGAAAAACACCCCCACACGAGTACACTGCCAGCTCCAAACTTGCCCGTAGAAACAGTACACTGTGGTAAATAGCGTTCTTCCGGCTGCTGCCATACCCACACACGGACATCAGACTGAAGTGCCGTGTTTCTGGATTCATCAGTCCATAGGACCCGTTTCCTTTGGTCTACGGTCCACGAAAAATGTTGTTTACACCATGCTAAACGACGAGTAGCATTCCGAGTGGAGATGAAAGGCTTATGAGCAGCCGCACGACCACAGTAACATCTATAATGAAGTTCTCTGCGAATGGTACGAGTACATACCGAGATTCCATCATTTTTACTCACTACACTGAGGTCTTGTGCAGTACTCCTTCGATTAGCTGTAACGACTCTCCCGAGGCTTCGACGTCCTGTCACTGATTTTCTTTGGTCTGTCGGTAAGTTTTGTTACTTCAGGCACGCCATGTGTCTTCCACTTATTCAGTACATCCAAAACAGTTGACTTGGGTCTGTTTAAACGACTCTCGGTTTCTCCTATGGGCAACCCACTAATATAACACCCAACAATCTTTCCTTTCTCAAAGTCAGTTCTCTCCCGCCGTGACATTTTCACTCAACCTCACTGCGCGATATGATCGCGGTCAGCTGCAGGCTTGTTTTTATACCGTTTGCAGCTGTACCGCGCATCTTAACAAAGCATTGGATCCGTTCATTTGCTTTTGAAGGGGTGTCCGATGACTTTTGTCAATATAGTGTATATCATTTTCAACTATATATATATCATCATTGTCAACCATTATCAGTTCAGTGCTGGATGAAGGTCTCCCCGCCGCCCCAGTGGTGCAGTGGTCTAAGCGATGGCTCCTGATCATTTCCGAGATAGTGGTCTAAGCGATGGCTCCTGATCATTTCCGAGATAGTGGTCTAAGCGATGGCTCCTGATCATCAATCCTGATGAGGCATGGATGTTGTGTTTGACTTACAGCACTGGCTCGCTCCCTTTCCAGTGGCCATAAATTAGGAACGGGCAACTGCTTATAGCTGATTGAGTTGCTCAGGGTGACCGTGATCAAGACACCCAATAAAAAAAAAAAGTCCAATTTGCGTATTGCGCAATACATCGTGCGCAAGACGCTTCCTGTGCGCAGGGGATATGATGCAATATTTCTGGGTGTGCCCCCCACGTTTGACTCACGTCAGTCTATATCTCGGCAATCGTGAGCGCAACACGACTGTGCTTGGTATCGTTTTAAAGCTTTCGACGAGATCTATTCAAATATATGAATAACATTTCGCAGTGATTTGAACTGAACATTTTAAAAATTGTTTTCTTTTGAACCGGTGAACACTTTTGATAATATCGCGGTTTATCCGGACAACCATGAGTGCAAAACGACTGTGCATGGTATCGTTTTAAAGCTCTCGACGAGATCTATTCAAATATATAAAGAACATATCGCAGTGGTTTAAACTGAAATTTTTAAAAATTGTTTTCGTGTGAACGGATTAACATTTTCTACAATGCCGCAGAATGAATGCAAAGAAAAGTTGAGAAAATCAAAATGAGAGGCAATAGCAAGGAATGAGGAATGTAAAACGCCCAAGAAGACAGAGCACTGTGTTGGGTAATTCGTGTACCGATCTGCTTTATGTTCGCGATGTATCTAGCATTATTTGTAAACAATTATGTAAGCTACTTTTCATACGATAGACCTATGTTGGCTATAACAAATTAAGGAAACGCTCTGAAACCATATTTGACTAGCTCATTTAACTCTCCGATCTGCAAGTCGTAGTAATACGTTCAAAACCTGACGGCTCAATCAGAACTGAGCCTACCTGTTTATTGTTTTTGTTTATTTGTTGTTGTTTTTTCTTATAGATGTCGCACCTTGCTAATTTTTCCTAGTAGTGGGCCGTATAAAATAGCTTGCAGGACCGTTTATGGATCGCCAGTCTGCCACTGCATGAATGCGGAGAAAATCTCAGTTCATAACACCTGTTTATATAAAGTACCCTAATCGTCTACCCATTAGGTGCTGAATTGTTTCATTCTCTGCTGTTTTTCTTGTTCTGTTTCCATCGCTCTAGCTACAGCTACGAGTTTCCTCTTTCTGAATGAACGTAAAGAAAATCGAGTTTAACAAACACACCCTGCTTCTTTTCTTTTTTTTTTTTTTTTTTTTTTTAACCTTAGGTAACCGGTGTAATAGAAATATCTAATTAATGGTGCCCGTTTTGCTTCTTGGGATGCACACGTGACAGAAAC
Organism: Macrothele yani; assembly: GCA_039090855.1. Lineage (NCBI taxonomy): Eukaryota > Metazoa > Arthropoda > Arachnida > Araneae > Macrothelidae > Macrothele > Macrothele yani. Next base: position 17,404,254 of record CM077005.1, on the reverse strand, counting down.
ATTCTAATGGCTGTACACACATTTAAGGTCACATACGCATTCTCAAGATAGCGCACACACATTTAAGGTCACATACGCATTCTCAAGTGTGTCTTTGGGTTCCGTACAGTGGCGTGCCCAATGGAAGGTGTTAACCTCCAAAATTTGAAACCTTTCGATATTTCAAAAACGCGATTTTAAAAGGCAAAGTTTTGATAGTATTTGAAATTGTTTTTATGTCTCATGGCAACAACTGAACGTGTTTTCTCCATGAAAACGAGGAAGCGGTGAGGAGCCTATATAGGACCAGAATGTCCTATTGCAATGAAAACCCAAGACATAGATACGCTGAAGGCTTTTGTGGCGACGAGGCAATACCAAATTTGAGTTCCCTGACTTATTTCAGATTACTCTAAAAGCACGTTGAAAAGCAAAGAGTTTTGATTAAAATACCAAGAATCACGTCAAAACAAAACCAACGAGGTTATACACAAACACAAAAAACCCAGAAGACTATTACACGATTTCAATTTATGTACCATTTTTAGACATGTTTATTAGTGCTTTGGAAGGTGCGTAGATTTCTCACACACAAGCCGGTCCTGTCAGGATTCCAGTCAATTTTCCGAACTTGTTTTCTGCACACATAAATAGCAAATTATGAATAGTCAACCATTATGCGGTGATAAGAATAAAGGTAATAAGAATATTGATAATAATTTCCAGCAATATTTATTTGAATATTTTTCCGTGGATGTCGCATACATTTTAAAAATGCACTCATAACACGTTTAGGTGTATAAAAAAACAAATTTCGTAAGGCCCCATAAGGGAAAAATTTTCGTAACACCCCCGGAAAAAAAATTCTTGGCAATCGCGGCTGGTTCCGTAGAAACATCATTAAATATTTTTGCTTTAATATGCCCCCGTTTGGAACTTCGACTTGAAACCAGCCATTGCAACTCGGATGACAGTAAAAAAGCATTGCGCCAAATTTTAAAGCTTATGTCACGATTTTACGGTGAGTTATTGCTGCGATACACACGCAGAAGCCTTTTCAGTCATTATAATTATAGATTAAAAAAAAAACATTCAGTTTTCATTTCCAAGCCACATGACTACAATTTATTGTAGAAAATTTAAAATTTAGCGTTGAAAACATATTATTTTCTTAAATTTTCAAAACAATAAGAGCTGCATTTTTAAATCTCTGGTATGAATGGGACAAGCTTATTAGGCGTTTTTCTTTCTTTTTTCTGTGATAATACGAAAAAGTCGCCGCAGCATCGGTGGCACAGTGGTCTAAGCGATGACTTCTGATCATTCGTCCGAGATAAGTCCGGGTTCGAATCCCGGTGAGGCATGGAGGATGTGTTTGTCTCACGGCACTGGTTCTCTCCTTTCCCTGAAGCCAGTGGACCTACATTAGGGACGGGCGACTGCTTATAGCCCACTGAGTTGCTCACGGTGGTAGTTAAATCCCAAATAAAAAAAAATAAAAAAAGTTGCCAGTAGTCCGTACGTCTCCGGTTAAGTGTAGTTCATTACGGAAATATGAATTGTTCACTACCTGGACAGAAACGCACAGTTTGTTTAGAAAAAAAAAAAAAAAAAAAAACAAGCTTTTAAAATAAAATATACCCAATGGAGTAACTTCGAAAGTTAACGCGCTCGGCTAGTTATCGAGAGTTCCGTGATTCAGTTCCACGGCGGCGGCTGAAAAACAATTTTTCGGATGCCATACGTTTCTGGAACGTGGAAAGAGCGATGTACATATTATTTACTGAGCAAAGAGCGATGTATTTATTTATTTACTGACGCCACGTATTTGGAGGATTTTCACATATGAAAATCTGTGTCTTAAAAGGATATACCTTGTAGAATGTTGGTAATTTGTATTGACAAAGTAGAATTATGATGGCGAGAAGATATTCGTAAAAGTGAAATGCTTTACCTTTGGAACATGCGCTGAATTAAAATTAGGCTGCACGCTATAGAATTTTTTTTTTTTTTTTTTTTTAGAGGTTTAACGACCACCATGAGCAACTCAATGGGCTATAAGCAGTCGCCCGTCCCTAATTTAGGGTCACTGGTTCCAGGGAAGGGAGAGAACCAGTGCCGTAAGACAAACACAACATCCATGCCTCACCGGGATTCGAACCCGGACCCCTTTTGGACGAATGATCAGATGCCATCGCTTAGACCACTGCGGTACCGGGGCCGGCCTATAGTAATTGCATGGCGAATTTTTAATTTTGCCAAAGTTTTGAAGAAACTCAGAACAAGTACAGTCGAAATTTGACAGCGCCAGTGGTGCATTTACCTAGTGCTGACTGCTGACCATTCGTACAAGTGGGTACGGGTTCGAGTCCCGAATAAGGCATGGGTGGTGTGTTTGTTTTACAGCACTTGCTCTCTCTCTCTCTCTCTCTCTCTTCCCTAGAAGGAATATTTTCAAATTAGAGACAGGTGACTGCTTATAGTGTAACGTACCAGGAGATGTGACGTACCTGCCAGAAGGACGCACACGACGTAAAGGCAGATAGGAATCAGAATAAAATGTCCGCGTAGCTCAACTGGTAGAGCAACTTATTCCGGAATGAGTGGACCCGGGTTCGAATCCTGGCGTGGATAAAAATGACGGAGAAATTCACTTCGTTATAATAGTCCTTAGAGTTACGCGTAATGGTCGTTAAACTCAGAAACGCGCCCCGGTGGCGCAGTGGTCTAAGGCGTTGGCCTCTGATCATTCGTCCGTAAGGGGTCCGGGTTCGAATTCCGGTCAGGCATGGATGTTGTGTTTGTCTTACGGCACTGGCTCTCTCCCTTCCCTGGAACCAGTGACCCTAAATTAGGGACGGGCGACTGCTTATAGCCCATTGAGTTGCTCACGGTGGTCGTTAAACCTCCAATTAAAAAAAAAAAAAAACTCAGAAACAAGAAAAAAAAAAAAGTCAAAATTTGTTTTCACAAGAAACATGTTGGAAAATTAGTACAACCTACTTTTAAGACAACCTACTTTTAGGTGGCGCAGTGGTCTAAGCGATGGCCTCTGATCATTCGTCCGAAAGGGGTCCGGGTTCGAATCCCGGTGAGGCATGGATGTTGTGTTTGTCTTACGGCACTGGCTCTCTCCCTTCCCTGGAACCAGTGGCCCTAAATTAGGGACGGGCGACTGCTTATAGCCCATTGAGTTGCTAACGGTGGTCGTTAAACCTCCAATCAAAAAAAAAAAAAAACTTTTAAGAAATTTTGCATTGGAAATCTAAAAGGTTAATGAATAAGTGTAAATTCGAGGGCATTTGGGGACAAACATTAAAATTTGAGGACAATTTGCGTCCCCAGAGGTTTCAGACGTTTTTGGGGAGAGTAAACTAAATTCGAGGACTGTCCTCAAGAATTGGGTACGTCTGGCCAGCTTATCTATAAAGCACAGTAGCGATGCATTCTAGCTATACGTCACTGGCCTCGACCGGAGCCACCTCGGCTCTGTATGAGCTAGCCAGAGTTGCTTGCAAAACAGCTCAAGTAACGTTTCATTACATGGAATTTAACTTTTGTGGGAACATGATGAAATTCCCACATGAGTTGGGTTTAACAGTTTTCAGAGTTGTAATCAATCCGGCTCCTAGCGAATAGGGGACTATTCAAGTGGACATCTCTTCTACTATCGTGGGACAGATACTGGCAGAACTAGTGGTGTTGGATTTATAATAAACAAGAAACTGAAGGATAAAGTTGTAGAAGTTGAAAGTTCCTCTGACAGAGCTGCACGACTTGTTATCCAACTCTCGAAAAGATACCAGGCTCAGATTATTCAAACTTATGCACCCACCACAAGTCATCCTGAAGAAGAAATTGAAGAATTTTATGAGGAAATTTGTCGTCTAAATAATAAAGGTAAGCAGCACTTGAAAATAATTATGGGAGATTTCAATGCAAAAATAGGGCAACAACAACATAATGAAACTTCAGTAGGTAAATTCGGTCATGGCAACAGAAACCAGCGTGGAAATACTCTCGTTGAGTTTGCAGAGGCAGAAGGGTTTTTCATCTTGAACTCTTTCTTCAAGAAAAAGCCACACAGGAAATGGACATGGAGACATCCAAATGGGACGACAAGTGAAATTGATTTTATTATGTGTAACAAAAAATTCGTCATAGAAGACTGCAGTGTGCTAAACAAGTTCAACACAGGTAGTGACCATAGATTGGTGAGATGTAAGATGCACCTCAACACTAAACTTGAACGTGGCAAGCTCATAAGACAAACAAAATCTATTGACATAACCAACCTTAAAAAACACCATAATACCTTCAAGTTAGAACTGAAGAACAGGTTCTCTGCTTTAGAAGGCCTAACATCGGAAGAAGTGGACATCTCTGAAGTTAACAGAAAAGTAACCAAAGCTCTTATGGAAACAGCAACAAAATTAGCTGGGTCTAAGAACAAGTTGCATGTGAACAAATTATCAGGAAAAACCAAAATGTTGATGCAAAAAAGAGAGAGATGAGGACAACTAAAGAAGATGTGACTTCCAAAGTGGAATATATAGAGCTATGCAAGACAGTAAGAAAAAGTATCACTGAAGACGTAAGGAAATTCAACTGTGAACTAGTGAGGAAAGCAATTGAAAACAACCAAAGCCTAAAATTGGCAAAGGGACATCTCAGTAAGGGAAGAAAACAGATTATGGCACTGAGAAAAGAAGATGGTTCTGTAACAAGAAATAGAGGCGAAATTTTGACAAGAGTGAAAGATTTCTACTCCAAATTATATGAAAGGGATGATACATGCACTCCAGACATTATGAAAGATACCAGTACCAGAGTTCCTCCAGTCCTTCCAGCAGAAGTTGCACATGCAATCAAGAACATGAAGCGAGGAAAAGCTCCAGGAGAAGATGGAATTACTGTAGACATCATACAAGAAGCAAGTGGAGAAATCGAAACAGTACTCGCCCAAATTTTCACTCGATGCCTTAATGAAGGAAAGATTCCTGAGGATTGGAACACCGCTACAATGATCCTGCTACATAAGAAAGGTGACATTGAAGATCTCGGAAACTACAGACCTATCAGCCTCCTATCAGTAGTTTATAAAATCTTCACTAAAGTTCTTTCACACCGCTTGAACATAACACTGGACATGGCTCAACCGAGAGAACAAGCTGGATTCAGGAGTGGCTACAGCACAATAGATCATATCCACGTGCTGAGAGAACTAATTGAAAGAGCGAGGGAATATGAACTTCCATTGTGCATGGCTTTTATCGATTATGAAAAAGCCTTTGATTCGGTGAAACCATCAGCAGTTACAATGGCTCTGAAAACCTGCGGTATTGAAGATGCATACATTAATATTATTAATAACATCTATGAAAACGCAAGTGCAAGATTCGGCTGTTTGAAAATACAACACACGTAAAAATTGGAAAGGGAGTGAGACAAGGTGACACCATATCTCCGAAGCTCTTTAATGCCACATTGGAAAATGTTTTTCAGTTGCTGAGCTGGGAAAGCAAGGGGATAAAGATTAATGGAGATTATCTAACCCACCTTCGTTTTGCTGATGACGTAGTCATTTTTGCAACTACCCCATCAGAGCTGCAGAGTATGATCCAGGAACTTGCTGACAAGAGTAAAGAAGTGGGATTAAAAATGAACTTTCAGAAGACAAAAGTGATGTTCAATGCTTTTACAAGAAATGAAGATTTATCGATTGATGGAGAAAAGCTGGAGATAACAGACACGTACGTTTATCTTGGACAGCAGATATCAAGTGAGGGTCACATTGATGAAGAAATTAATCGGCGTACAAAACTTGCCTGGAGAGCTTTTGGAAGAAACAGCATAATTTTCAAGAGCAATATGCCATTATGTCTTAAAAGAAAAGTGTTTGATCAATGCATCCTTCCAGTGCTTACGTATGGTGCAGAGACGTGGACCTTAACTAAAAGAGACATACAAAGGCTGCAGACAACTCAAAGTTGCATGGAGAGGTGCATGCTTGGTGTAACCAGGAGAGATAAGAAGAGGAACTCGTGGATCCGAAAAATGACAAGAGTGGCAGACATCATGATCAGAGTTAAATCCCTGAAATGGCAATGGGCTGGACATACTGCCAAAAGGACAGACCATCGATGGACAGCTGAAATTTTAGATTGGATTCCAAGGGACAGGAAAAGACCCAGAAGAAGACCACATGGGAGATGGGTGGATGAAATTCGAAAGTATGCAGGGGTGACATGGAGGAGACTGGCACAAGACAGACCGTTGTGGAGGAAACTTGGGGAGACCTTCGTCCAGCAGTGGATTGATAATGGTTGACAATGATGATGATGATGATGATGACATTTCACGTTATGCAGGGAAAACTCCAAGCTGAGTTCAGAAAACTTCTGTACGGCATGCAGCAAAACAACTACTTTGGTCTTTGGGTAGGAAGTGGGGCTGCTGCAGCCTGAAGACGCAAAGCACCAACCTCCACTGCCTTCCAAACTGTAAGACTCATTCATGTCACTCAGGTTTCGTGACTGCATGATTTTCTCTGCTGTTTTTCCTCTGAGCGATGCTGTCTTAACAAACGGAGAAGTCATCTCCAAGGAGGTTAGAATAAGGCATCTAGAGATGCCTTTGTTAATGGAGCAGTACCACTTTGCTTGAAGCCTATAACCGCGAGCGACAGCCGTCAAAGTGTGGGAATTGCCTTCTTTCGTTGCAAATGTTTCCAATTTTGCATCGTAACTTGCTGCTGATGTGTGAGAAAATGCTGAATTTATAAAATTCTTAATTATTTTGAGGTTCCTTCCCATTTTTATTTTAAATTGAAATACACGAACATCAGTGCAAATTCTAAACAAAACATAACGCTAAAATTGAAAACTTCACTCGTGTAAGAAATACAATTCATTCCGGTTTGATATTAACACGGTTTCTGCAACGCAAAACTATTAAATTCCAAAATAAACACAGATGAAATTACATAGATATAATGTAAACAACGCCAAATTCCCACACATTGAGGCTTCACGGTTAAGAGACTCAGGACATCTTCAGAAGTATTATTCTAACCTCCTTAATCATCTCCTATGATTTTATTCTAAGAACTGCTTTCTAAGCAAAGGAGTTAACATTTTACTCATGATTAAGTTCACTGCTTAATCCAGCTCTTTGGTATCATAGCAGGTAGAACGGACCGAAAGACCACTCAGGAGACAGACTAGGGTCCGGTACGGTAGGGCATGCGCATATATGCAACATGACGTGGGGGGGGGGGGTCGCAAGGGTATAAAGCCCACGGGTGGTGTGCGCTCGGTAACTCTTGAGCCGCGGGTGCCCGAGTGGGCAACGTTCGTGACTGCCACGGGAAGGGCCTCAGGTTCGATCCCAGGCAGGTACGAACGCTCGATCCACTAAATACCCGCCATGCGTCGGATGGGCACGTTAAGCCGTCGGACCCCAGGTACAGGCCCCCAGGTAATAAATAAGGGCGTCTTCCTCCCCCTTTCTACTTCGCTTCCGTGTCACTTTCCTATCGGGCGCTCTAGTCCAAATCTCCTAGTTTCCTATTTCTAAGGGTTGTTTAAGACCTGGGGTGAGACACTCATGATCATGATCATGCTCGGCAATTCGGCGAAAGCTATTGCTCGGTGTACATCGGTTTGAACGACGTCGAGTTGCTGCCACCGTGTGATATGGCCAACGGGCAATCCAGTAGACGACATCTGGATAACTTTACCCGTGGTCGCGTCATTGGGAAGTTGGAAGAAGGTCGAAGTGTGACTAGTGTGGCCGAAGAGTTTGGGATCGCTCACAGCTTCGTTTCACGAGCTTGGAGAGCATTTCAAACGACAGCAACAGCTGTCCGAGAGTTTAGCAGTGTTTAGCAACCTCGGCGGCGGACGACCGGTATATTGTCCTACAGGCGAGAAGAGACAGACGGCAGACAGCGGGAGAAATTTCAAAGCACATGCAACAGACAACTGGACGTCCGTTATAGCGTTTTACCGTGGCCAGGAGGCTGCACAAAGGTGGTCGTTTTACCGTGGCCAAGAGGCTGCACAAAGGTGGTGCACGACGGCCAGTACGGTGTGTGCCAGTAACGCCTGCTCATCGGAGACGGCGGTTTCTGTGGTGCCAGGAACACATCAGCAATGGGGTCGAGTTCTCTTTACGGATGAGAGCCGGTTTAATCTGACGAGCGATTCTGGACGTATACACATCTGGAGAGAGCAGGGAACACGCAATCACACCTCCAACATCATCGAAAGGGACCGGTTTGGAGGTGGCAGAGTTCTCGTTCGGGGCGGTATTATGCCTGGTAGCCGTACTGACCTCCACATCTTCCAAGGAGGTTCAGTCACTGGTGCCCGTTATTGTACCAAGGTTATCCTGCCTCATGTGCGTCTGTTTAGAGCAGTGGCGGTCCGTAACCAAAATTGATGGGGAGGCAAACTACTTTACAGCCTGGATTCAAATAAATTTATTCAAATTTTGAAGATGACAATCCGATTTTTGGCGTAAATGTGACAAGGATGGTAAGTCAAATAATATCCTAAAACTTTAAAATTTTCATCATCCTGGGTGGTGTAGTGGTTAGCATACCCGGGCGCTATCTGGGAGACGCGGGTTCGAGTCCCGCTCCAGGACGATGAAAATTTCCAAGTTTTCGGATATTATCTGACTTACCATCCTTGTCATATTTACGTCAAAAACCGGATTGTCATCTTCAAAATTTGTATTATGTTGTGTAATCCCGTATTTCTTTCTTGATTTATCTGCTATTCCGGGCAATCACGGAATAGGATTCTTAACCTCCAGATTCGCTAAACATGAATGCCGGTTGCTTCGGCTAGCAAATCCTGTGATGGTTATATTCAAATTAATAGGAAACTTGAAACTTGGTCGTTCTGGGTGGTGTAGAGGTTAGCATACCCGGGCGCTATCTGGAAGACACGGGTTCGAATCCCGATCCAGGACGATGAAAATTTTCAAATTTTCGGATATTATCAGACTTACCATCCTTGTCACATTTACGCCCAAAATCGGATTGTCATCTTCAAAATTTGTATTATATGGTGTAATTTCGTATTTCTTTCATGATAAATTTATTCAATTTAATGCCATTTTTTTTACAATATAATTTTTTTTTGTTTACTTTCTCATGTGAGAAGTATGAAATAAGTAACGTGACCCGTGAATAGATTTATAAAATTTTACCGGAAACGCACGTTTTACATGACTTACCAACACAAAACCTGTTTATAAGGCTCCGGCCCTTCGCCTAAATATATTTTTTTCAGTCTGAATTGCCCTCTTGGACTATTTGGAAGCTGTTAAGCCAGTTTGAATATGAAATATATTGCACCGAAATAGATTTTTATTAAAGAGATCAACAGAAGATAAAAAGCAAGACTGAACTATACATCTTTTTCATTTCAAATGAAATTCTGTTGTATGTACGCCTCTGGGTACGCTACTGTGCTTAAGAAGCTTCGTTGGGAATTAGGACCACCCGACCACTTACCTAGAGGAACTTTCTAAGGCACATCACAACAATCGCACATATGTGAAATAAAAAAATAATAAAAATAAAAATCTTGGCTGAAATTATTGACCGGGCCTGGGTCCTGGTGGCCGGGGCGGTTCCGCCGCCACTAATATGGTAGATAGAAGTTCTGTTGTACTTTTGGCATTGTTCCACAGATCTCTGTCTGAATACAGAACCTGCAGCTCACTATGCAGTTTGGTGGTGTCAAAGTATTTTTCATAAGTTTGAAGCAGAGCTTTAAAACAGTGTTCAGGAAAAATTCTAGAATGAGCTTCAAAGCACTGTACATCGACCAGCTGAAGAAATTTTAATTTCTCAATGTCAGAAAACCGGCATTTTAACTGCGTTGTAACATTGTCTATTACCTCATAATACAGTCTTCTGTAGTGCACGGTGGCTGGAATATCATTGCTTCCTTTAAATCTTTTATTTGGAGAACCAACCTCACTGCACACGTTATGATAAAGATCATCAAACTGTCTCTGAGCTCAAAAGTACAGCAATTTTTCACATAAACCAGTAATTCGTTTGTTACAAAATGTAACATCGGAACTATTTGATTGCAGTACAGAGAAAGTAACCTCAGTTAAATCAAATAATTTTTTATATGAGAAGAGAAGAAAAGCGAAATTAAAATCTTGGAGCCACCGTTTTAGTTCTGCTGCTCATCATCATAGTTGGAATCATCCTAAATTTTTTCAAATACTTCAATTAGGAGGCACCTGTGGTAAGCTATGGTAGACACTGAACGAGATTTGAAGTTCCATCTGGTATGAGATACACGAGGTGGTCTGGGTCCACCAACAGATTCTAGTAAATGAACACGCTTTGTCGATTTGGAAAAGAATGCACAAATTGCATTTAAATTTGCAAAAAAAATACGTGATTCCTTCAACACTGACGCTGCTCTGCTCATTACTAAGTTCCGCCTGTGTGCGTAGCAGTGAACAAATAATGCTTGAGGGCATCACACTTCAATTTTGCATGCAATCCATTCAGCTCTGATGTCATCACTGCCGCGCCATCATATGTCTGTGCAAATAGTTCTTCTTTGTAGCTAAATCTTTTCATCTCACGATCCAGTAATTCTTTAAGCGAAGTAGCACACCTATCAGAACTTACGTCAAAAAATCCCAAAAATCTTTCTACTGGTACTCCATCTTTCACGAATCAAACTATAATTTATGCTTGTGAGTGGGAGCTAATGTCTGTCGCTTCATCAATCTGCCAAGAAAAAACTGAGCATTTTCAATATCTGCATTGATTTCATTCCTAATTATACGAGCAACTGATTCTATTAAATAATTCTGTATTGTTTTTGAAGTTCCTGAAAATGTTGTACTATTCTCCATAAACACTCTCAATGTTTCGTCACTCTTGGAGAGTAAATCAATCATCTCGAGGTAATTTCCCTTAGTTTCAGAGACTTTGCTTTCATCGTGTCCACGAAATGGGAGCTCTTGCCGCGCCAGTAGTGTTGTAATATCAATCAACTTCTTCATTACATCACGATTCTTTTTTACTTTTTCATTATGACGTAAGTCACTTGTTCTCTTCGCTTCGTTGAGAGAGTAGTCTATCCTTGTTTTGCCTAGCAACTCTAATTTAACAACTGCCAGAATATGATCTTTACACTTTTTGCGCCTGTCCAAAGCACGTGGTAAATTTTTCAAATCATTGAAGCCTTTCTCTTGCCAGACTTCATTGCCACTCACAGGAAACAGCAAACATGCCCAACAATATAGTTTGTTCGTTGATTTACTACCAGTTAGCCATTGTTCTTTTCTGTACCAGTCAATATTAAAACCTCTGTTTGAAGTTTCGCCCTTTGAAGTAATCTTTTTCATTTTAGGTGTAGGCTTACCATCATTTTTAATTTGATACTTTTCTTCAAAATCTCTTCTACTGAAAGGCTCTTCCAGTAAGCTATCCACCATATTAGATATGTTTGAAGCAGAGGCCATGGTCTGATAAACAACTCTTCATAAAACATAAATAAAATTAGTTACACAAACATTAGTGTGAAAGAAAAGCAACTAGGAAGAAGACGCTATGTAATGACGCTCGAAGCTGTCAGAATGAGGAGTTAACACAGCGGAGCTGCTGCCTACAGGGAAACAGCCGTTCCCATGAGGCAAGATAACATCTGCCTCACAGGAAGTCCCCGTTGCGCGTGCGCTCTTTGTGTTGGCAGTTCCACCGCCTACCTTCGTATCTACTGATTCAGTGGGAGTAAACAGGTTTGGCGCAAAATGTACGAGAGACAGTTTGCTTCCTACCTCAAGGACGGAGATCGCAAGCCGAGGACAATTCGCAACTACGCGCTACTGATTGTTTTCGAAGAGCGTCAATTTAAAAAACTGAATGAACGCATAGACGACATTTAATTCAAAAGAGTTAACTAGCATAAACGTTTGCTCTCCTATACCTAAAAGTACTGAATGAACAAAACGAATAATTCTAACTAAGAGTCTTAAAATTCTGAAGAGGCACTGCCTCCCTTGCCTCCTCCCAAAAGCCGCCACTGGTTTAGAGATGCCGTGGGTCCCGAGTTCCTCTTCATGGACGACAACGCTGCACCTCATCGTACAGTGGCGGTCGTAGAGCTGTTGGAGAGAGAAGATATTCAACGCATGGATTGCCCCGCAAGGTCCCCGGACCTAAATCCAATCGAACACGTGTGAGACCTCGGGAGGCGCTTGACAGCATGTCACCAGCCGCCAGCAACGATTCCGCATCTGCGATTGGCGCTACAAGAAGAATGGGCCCTCAACAGCTCCTTGACAACCTCGTCCTCAGCATGGACAGACGTTTTTTTTTTTTTTTTGATTGGAGGTTTAACGACCACCGTGAGCAACTCAATGGGCTATAAGCAGTCGCCCGTCCCTAATTTAGGGTCACTGGTTCCAGGGAAGGGAGAGAGCCAGTGCCGTAAGACAAACACAACATCCATGCTTGACCGGAATTCGAACCCGGACCCCTTACGGACGAATGATCAGAGGCCAACGCCTTAGACCACTGCGCCACCGGGGCGGCATGGACAGACGTTGTAAATCCTGCAACGCAGTCAGGGGTGATCATATCCCCTACTAAAAACTGGATTTTTCTTGGCAGCCGCCTGTCACATGGACGTTTCTGTCTTCTGTCCAGTTGTGCTCGAAGCTACCTTTTCAATAAAGTGCCTTTGTATCCTGTGGATTCCTTGTTTGGACGGTTTTGCTCACTTGTCCCATATTCTTACATCTTGGGGATCTTATGGTATGATTTGAGTCGATGTGCACAACGTTACATTCGAAAAACCGTCTCGTCCTTAATTTTTGCACGTCAGGAAAATATGGAAGTTTGAAGCTCCTGAAAGTAGACGGAGGACCCCAACTGATGTTTACTGGAAATGGTAGTGACGTCATCACCCTAAAGATATTTCTTTACTTCATCAATACAGTAATATAGTTGCATATTCAGCATGTTGGATTTTATTACTATAGAGTATAAGTTCATTTTCGTTTGACACGTTGACACTGATGAAAATTTCTTTTCTTGAAAATAAGTGTAGCTTTTCTAACTCGCAGGAAGAGTGATAACACCGTGCCCGTAATCGTTATGTTGTTAGAGAAGATGGTGTTTTGATTCGAATCGTGTATGCAAAGTGAAAGAAACAACAGGAATTATTTATATAGTGTGAAATAATCATCAAAAATGCCTATTAATGAACTGGGAAGCACAGCAAAAGTTAAACCAAAGCCTAAAATAAAAAAAGTAGCTTCAGAAAAAGACACTAAACCAGCAAGTGGAAGTGAAAGCAAAACCAAAGCTGTAAGTAATGTGTTTGTTTACATGCATGTTTTCAGTGTTCGTTAAAGAAATGTCATCATTATGTTTCAGTAGCATTTTAATTTTGTTTTTAAGTATAAATCTCATAGTCACGATTTTGAAATGTTGAAGATGTGTCGTCTTGGTTCCAAGATGTGGGCTTTTTGACATGTGCTTAAGCCTAAATCACGCGAGGTTATTTTACTGTCTATTTAGTAAAATCATGGTTGACGAATAATTAATGTTGTTTGTGTAGGTATTCCTATGGAAATTATGTTTCACTCAGTGCTGGCTGTTGGTGTGACACGAAATTAGCTTGAGACACGTGGAGCAAGATTAAAAAAAATAGCGTGTGAATTCGAACGTCCATCTCGTTTTTTTTTTCTTAATCTGGGTAATGGCAGAACAGTTTTTCGCAGTTATGAGGACGAGTGCCTTACTATTTTCATTGAATTAGCAAGGACTTTCGTCGTGGACAATCCTGTCGAAATTTTATAAGAAAAATGGAAGTATATGTAGCATGATTAACCAAGCATATGAGGTGCCACACACAGGCCGTTAAAACATTTTCACATCAATCGCTTAATTAAACCTTTGGCTGAGTAAGATTAGTTGGTTTCTGTCACTTTGCAAAAATAAGATTTATTTTTAAAATATTCAACTTTTTTTTTTTTTTTGGCTCTTGCAGATTGCCACATACACTGAGGTGCCAAAAAAAAAAAAAATTGGGAAGGAGCACTACCATTTCATGCTACTACATCCATTCCGTAAATGGTATTGTCTGCAAATGATATGTATATAGAGACAGGTATCTCCACAAGCTCAAGTAGTAGCATTTAAAGTTTAGATGGCAGTATCAGGGTTTAAGCGATTTTGAATGTGGTGTGATAGTCGGCACCCAGAAAATGGGCCGCTCCATCTTTGAAATTACTGCAAAATTTGTATTTTCATGATCAACAGTGTTTACCTGGACTACACAAACTCAAGGAAAACATCTAGTGTGCAAGACTGGTGTAGCCGTAAGAAAGCCCTGAACGATCATGGAAAGTGACTTCTTACATGCATTATAACATCTGCCCGGTGTGCAACGTTGCCACTTATCACAGCGCAATGCAATGCTGAGGCCAGTAGTAGCATCAGCGTTCCAGGCAGTGCAACGTTTCCTGTGTTCTGTGGGGTTCCGAAGCTGATGACCCACCCGGGTGCCATTGCTGACGTGGCAACACAATGCTGTGCATCTTGTCTGGGCTCAGGAACACGGTCATTGGACACAAGATGACTGGAAACATGTAGCCTGGTCTGACAAATCGTGGTACCAGTTGTTTCGGACAGATGGTTGACTCTAGGTGTGGCGACAACCTTATGAGGCAATGGATCCCGTATGCTTACAACAGACGTGCAGGCCGGTGGTGGCTCTGTCATGGTGTGAGGTGTTTTTAGCTGGCACGCATTAAAACTCTTCATGTCTGCAGATCGCTGTGACCAGTGGAGGATACGTAATCATCCTTGGGGATTATTTGCACTCATTCATGTCATGCAACCACTTCAACGAATGTTACCCCTTTCAACATGACAATGCACCAATGCGCGCCCGATTATAGCCCGAGGAACGTTCCACAGAGTTTATCATCCCGACTTGGCCCTCTTGTTTGCCGGATTTCAATGCCATCGAACACATCTGGGATACTGTTCCGCGTGCCGTCAATGCCAGGAATCCTCCACCGACGAATATTATAGAATTGTGCGATGCTCTTCAGTAAACATGGTTTGCACCATTGTCCTCACAGTGCTACAGAGAGCTCGTGGAGTCCATGTCCTATCATATTGTTGCCGTTATCCGATTGCGAAGGGGACTAACAAGGTAATAAAGAAGTATCCCAGTATTTTTTTGGCACTTCAGTGTATGTTCCAGAGTTTGTGTGTGTACTCCCTTTTCTGGATTAACAAAATTCTGCTTTACTTTATAAAATTCAGTCAACTTTCATAATTAGACAAGCTTGAAGTTTTCCAATGAACTTGTCAAGTGCCAGCCCGGTAGCATAGTGGTCTAAGCATTGGTTTCTGACCATTCATCCGGGATGCATCCAAGTTCAAATCCCAGTGCATGGTTTATACGCTCCTTGAAAACCTTGAAAAATGCTTGAATAAAAAAGTTCATTTTTAAGTCCTTGAAAAAGTTTAAGGCTCTGTAAATAGTACTTGATTCAAAAAAAAAAAAATGAAAAATCATGTGTTAAATAATTATTTGTGCTAAAAAGATGTATAGGATATTTCTGCGTAGTTGTGATAAAAACACCAAGCTGATCAACTAACCCAGAACTTGCATTCAACCCAGGGAAGTGTGATCACTATAGAATAAAGCATCTGCCGTGTGTGTAAAAAAGTGGAATGATATTCGCAAATTGTGACGGGCTTCTGTTTATTGGAGTTAGGGATGCATTCTTGCGAAAATGTGGAACTTCCTTGTGCTTCATGTGTGGACCCTTCATCTCCTGGCTACATCATAAAATGCATCAAAAATAAAAAGTTAAAGCAAACAAAATAAGTGTCATACCAGCAGATGAATATAAAAATAATGTACCCTTTAAAAATATTCCACAAAATAAAATGATTTCGAAAAACACCAAAACAGAAGGGGGGCAGTTCAAAGTTAATAAAATAAACCTACTGGGGGTAAGGGGTAATAGGCATGCCATTGAAGATGTGCCCGCTCCAGCTAAGATTAATGGTCTGAACTTACTGAATACCTACCTACTGATCAACCAACAGTAGGCTACATACATATGATGATTTGGGTTTGTTTAAAAAGTGCTTGGAAGAGTACGAACTTTGCAGCGAGGCATGGATGTTGTGTTTGTCTTACAGCCCTGGCTCTCCCTTCCCTGGAACCAGTGGCCCTAAATTAGGGACGGGTGCTCACAATGGTCGTTTTAATTAGGGACGGGTGCTCACAATGGTCGTTAAACCTTCAATCAAAAAAAAAAAAAAAGCTTGTCGAGTAATGGAACATTAAAAACTGTGTGTAAAAATTAATGTGAAGTGCAGCTTGTGGTTTGGCGAGTGGCTAGATAACAGAGATTAGAATGAGAGCTTGAACTGACAGCATTTTGACATACTAGGATATGGAATCAGGCACGTATCCAGGGAATTTCGTTTGGTGAGGGGGTCTGAATCCAAGCAAAAAGTAAGAATTTCTAAATACAGTCACGCCAGTATGTAACGAAGTCGTTAATAACGAATTTACAGTTATAGCGAAGGAACGACCATTCCCCTTGATTTAGGTAGAAAAACACATGGTAAATTATTTATTTATATAACGAAGTCAAAATTCCCAGGTATGGATATAACAAAGTGTTGCATATCTTTTAATGTGCTTCCCAAAATGGAAAATAAACTGACAAATGACTTAAAAACTAAGCAGATTTTTGCAAAAGACATTACAAGAAGATTACACACAAAAACATAGCAAAGCAGTTTTTTGCAAAAGACATTACAAGAAGATTACACTCAAAAACATAGCAGGGTTTTCCCACGCTTCACAAGTCTACTGTAACTAACTGATGCCAAAGAAACAACCAATCAACAGCAGGAGCAGTAGCTGGGGCCGAAGTTCACCTATCTTAGCAGTTGCTGCATCCTATTGGTCATGACCTTCGACTTCCCCACAAGGAATTACACGTGCCGCTCTTGTGTTCTCTGAGGTCGCTGTTACAGCAATCTGGCTCCACCTACTACATTGACTCGGAGTACAGCATATCATGTGCAAAATTTTGGGATGTCTCAAAAGCGTAAAGTGCTAACTTTGGAGGCGAAAGGGGACATAATAAGAAAATGTGATGGAGGCCAAAAGAAAATGGAGGCGACCAAAGAATATGGGATAGTGCAAAGTACTTTATCCACAATTTTAAAGAACTGACAAAACGTTTTAGCGGAGTTAGCAAAATCGGAAGGTGCTGCAAATCGGAAGAAAGTACACCCGACTCTCTACTTGGATGTAGAAGATGCCCTATTTCACTGGTTTACATCTGCCAGGTCCCAAAACTTGCCAGTGAGTGGCCCAATAATCCAAGGAAAAGCTAGAGATCTCCGCTTGGCTTTGGGGTATGATAACTTTAATCTGGAAACTGGCTGGTTACAGAGATTTAAAAACCGTCACAGCATTACTTGCAAAGCTATGATTGGAGAGTCAGGAGAAGCAGACGTAGCCACAATGAATGACTGGATAACAAATAAGATGAACCACATACTTGCATATTATGCAAGGCCAGACATTTACAATGCTGATGAAACGGGACTTTTTTATCCGATGCTGCCATTTAAGACAATGGACATTCATGGAAACAAGTGGGAAGTGGAAAGACAAGTAAACAATGTCCATAGTGATGCTTTGTGTTGACATGGATGGTAGCAACAAACGAAAACCTTAGTACAGGATGTCCACAATGTTTTGTTACCCCCCCCCCTGTAATAAGAAATGTAAGTGAGCTATGCATCAGTTGTATGATGTATATGTTGAGGCATCCTTAAACATCCAGTGGATCCGTTTGGGCTCCGTCATTCTCGTGACAGAGAATAATTTTACGCCACGTTCTGTGGGACATTTTCCGAAGCAGTTGCGGGGTGATACGAGAGAAAGCACGTCTCACTGCTTGTTTAAGTTCATCAGTGGTTTGGTAGCGCTGCTGTGCAACAACCTCCTTTATGAAACCCCAAAGGGCATTATCACACGTTAAGAGATCTGGGCTTCGAGGTGGCCATTCATGTGGAGCGGGTAGCACTGCCGAACCTCGGCGATCCAACGATCCCGAAAGACCTCACCAAGGTATTCCAAAACAGTGATTGCATAATGGGCAGGTACCCCATCCTATTGAAACCATTCGCCATTCAGAATGCCAAGATTTCCAAGTTGTGGCACAAACTAGGTTTGCAGCATGTCCAGATAAGTTGTCTGATTCACTGGACCATCAAAGAAATACGGTCCAAACAGATGTCGACTGTTCATTGCAGCCCATATCATGACATGCGAAGGATGATGTCTCAATTCTTTGACATAATGTGGATTTTCCTTGAACCAGAACACAACGTTCCGTGATCGACATCTGCGGTATATCGCACATTCATCACTGAAAATGACCTTTCTACGTTTTAGGATTGTGGCAGATGTCTGAAGCATCATTGCACATGCATCCCGTCTGTGGTTTAAATCAATGTCTCATAACTCCTGAACGAATATCGGGCGATATACGTGCAAATTCAGGTCATTCTTCATGTGCTTAAGCAGTGTCGATCGTGGTATTCCAAGCTTCGCTGATCGTTTGCGGAGCGACTTCGTCGGTGACCTGATAACTGATTCCTCGACCGTTTGACACTGTTGCACTCTGGTTGATGGTCTTCCCGTTTGTGGTTTATCCTTGATGTTGCCTGCTTCAAAGAGTTTATGTTCCCACCGCAGAAGAGTCTGTTTTGGAGGGGCCTCTTTGTCGAATTGTTGTTGGAAATCGGCACGCACATCACGCTTTGTCTTCCCTGTGTGTGGACGTTCGTGTACCCAGACACTGACAACAATCCACTGTTCCAGGGTGTATTCACTGGTATCACACATGGTTCCGGTACCTAATCTGTTAATAAACACAATACAGACCATAACTCAACACATACATCATACAACAGATACATAGCTCACTTACATTTCTTATTACAGGGGAGGGGAGTAACAAGACATTGTGGACACCCTGTATATAGGCAAGTCTGCCAAGTCAAGATGTTTTAAAGGGGTGGATATGTCATCACTTCTTATCATGTACCGCAACAACAGAAAAGCTTGGATGACCCAAACACTGTTTCGTGATTGGCATGTCATGTTTAACAGCGATATGGCAGCAAAGCATTAGAAAATCTTGTTGCTAGTGGACAATTATTCAGTACACAATGTTGCACCTGCATTGGCAGCAGTGAAATTGGTATTTTTACCTCCCAATACAACATCCAAATTGCAGCCTCTGGACCAAAGCATAATTGCAAATTTTAAAAGCATTTACAGGCAGTTTATGGTTGAACGCCTCCTCCTAAATTTGGTCAAAGGGTCCGATATGAAAATTGGCATACAAATGTCTACTGACTTTGTTCGCCATGCATGGAATATGCTAACCCCACTGACAATACAAAATTGCTTCCGAAAAGCAGGTTTTTCCCCCAAGAGCTAACAATGAAGAAATAGCTATGGAGGAAACAGATCCTCTACTCGTTCAATTGTGGGACAACATTGTGGAGAAGGAACTAAACGACAAAGCAACGCTCCAGGATTTTTGTACTGCTGACGACAACATTGTTGTAAGCTCACTTCTAACAGATGCTGAGATCCTGGATGAAATTCAAGGGAAGTTAACTGACACTTCGGGCTCTGACACTGAGGAAGAGGATGCAACTACCGGGCAGACAGTATCAACTGCATCTGCAGTAAAGATGAGTTCAGGCACAATTTTAGGAGCTTGGGTCCAAAGGCCTAGAGCCCGGGCCTGGCCTGCTTTATTTGATTGCATGAGTTTGCTGAGCCTGAGCCTGAGCCCGAGCCCGGATTCTTGGAAAATTTTGCTTATCAAGGCTTGCATTTATGCATTATATACTGGCCATAGATATGGCCCAGTTAATCCACTTCACAATATTAATATGCTTTTAGAAATACTACGCATAAAGCCAAATGTTCTAAACTGTGGATTTGAAAATAAATAAATAATCAACGTGCCCTTCGACCGTATCAGCGGAATCAGTAATTTTAGTAAAAGCTGAAGAAAAGAAAATTGTTTAGAAACAAAAAAATTCCATTCTTTATTTCTTTTTGATTTCTAAATTTACTTTTATTTTGAATAAATTGCATTATAAAACCAGAATAACAGAATGTAGACGTACATGTGTAAGCCGTACGTGGATAGTTTCCTAATTATTAGCAGGTTTTGCAGATAGTTTTTGCTTGTAGGTTAAAAATAAAATAAAAATGCTATTTACAGAAATTAAAACACTTACTCATGGCTTTACTCAATCTGAGTAAAGCCTTGAGTAATTCTATTTTAATTCAAATTTTCAATTATTTTTCACACCTTCTGAGTTCTTTTGTTTTTGCAGATATTTCTAGCCTGTAGATTTTATCAAGGCCTGTTCTCAATGTATAGGAACTGTATCAAAAGTTTCGTTTGCTAAATAATTCAAATTTTATTGCCAGGTTCCTCTTGTTATTAAATTAAAATCTTTTCCTTATGTATTTTGTAAGTTTACTATTTTTAATTAAATTGTTGAAAATGCTATTTATAATTTTTGAAGTTCATTATGGAACTGTTTTTCTGGATATAAATTTTTTTCTTTAGTCTCTTGTTTTTATGAGGTTCATGGTCCAGCGAGATGCAAGCTAGGCCCAGTGGACCAGAAGGTTGCATCACTGCGATGTGGAAAGCAAGGGGAAACTACCACATTATACTCCCAAGTAATCAGTAATGGAAAAGTCTCAGCAAATGAATGATTCTGGCAACTCCGATCCTAGAACATTTCCTGGAGTCTGGCCCGGCAGGAGAAGAGGCAGGGCTTCTCAGGTCGACATCATGCGAAATCCCTACACAAATATTGCAACATGGAATGTTCGTACAATGATGAGAATGGACAAACCAGAAAATATTAAAAGAGAAATGGAGAAGCACAGGATTAATATTTTTGGACTGTCTGAGACTAGATGGAAGGAGGAAGGAGAATTTCAGAGTGACAACTATCACGTGATTCATTCTGGAAGTGAATATGGCCAAGGAGGGGTGGCTCTGGTGTTGGATAAGCAGTCTGGATTTTAAATGGTATTGAAGCAGTCTGTGGCTGCGTTAAAGGATGTTAGAGTGTTGAGCCACAGAGCGATTATGATCAGGCTGTTTACAAGAACTATTGATATGGTGATAGTTCAAGTCTACATGCCGACTACAAGACATGATGACCAGGAAGTGGGAAATATGTATGAATGTTTGGAAGAAATACTGAGTTTGACAAAATCAGTTGACAATGTAATCATAATGGGAGACTGGAACGCTGTGGTGGGGGAAGGTCCAGAAGGAGATATCCTAGGAAAGTACGGATTGGGACTGAGAAATGAGGAGAGGACAAAGGTTGATCAACTTCTGTGAACAAGAAAAATGAGTAATTACAAATACGTAGAATCAAGTTCATAGACGGAGGAGATACACATGGAAAAGTCCGGGGGATAAAAATAGGTACCACATTGATTACATTTTGGTTAAGAGACATTATAGAAATCAAGTGAAAAGGTCAATAGCCTACCCGGGAGCTGATGTTGATTCCGATCATAACCTCCTTATGATGACTTATAATTTAAAATGGAAGAAGGTAGAAAAACCAAAGAGAAGAATGAAATTTAATCTGGAGGCGTTAAGACATAAAAATTATAATTATCACACCAGGATTTTAAATGGTATTGAAGCAGTTCAGATGGGCATTAAAGAACCTGAACAACATTGGAAGTTGATAAAAAACATAGTATTAGATGCTGGAAAGGAAACAATCGGAAGAGACAAAACTTAGAAATTAGAAAGAAATGGCTGACACCAGAGGTGATAGTCAAAATGGAAGAAAGACTTAAATGGAAAAATATTAACACAGAACAAGGAACATTAATGTATAAAAAACTAAAAAATAAAGTGCATAGAGAATGTAAAAAAGCAAGAGCAAAATGGTGGGCGGATCGTTGTGAAGAAATAGAGGAAATGGAAAACCAGGGACGGTCAGACCTTGTTCAAAAGGCTATCAAAAGCACGGCACAGAGGAACAAAGGAGTGCAATCCAGTACCATCCAAAACAAACAGGGAAAACACCTGACTGACCCAAAGGAGAAAAAAGAGAGGTGGAAAGAATGTCAGAACTATATAATGAGAAGAAGGAACAAAAATCAAATCGGTCAAATTCATACTTAGTGATGGAATGGAGAGGTGTCAGGAAATTACAAAAGAAGAATTTGAGGAGGCGCTTAGATCAATTCCAAACAGTAAAGCTCCAGGAGCAGATGAGATACCCATCGAACTACTTAAAGAATTTGGTGAAGCTTTAATTAATCAATTATTTGTCTTTGTAAATTGTTGCTATCAAAAAGGAATTCGGCCTGCTGACCATACGACCTCCACAATAATTCCTCTACCAAAGAAACCTAAGGCAACAGATTGTGAACAGTACAGAACCATAAGCTTAATTTCACATGCATCGAAGATTCTGCTGAAGATTATTAAAAAGAGATTGGATTTTAAGGTGTAAGAGGCGTTGGGAGAGTACCAATTTGGATTTAGAAGAGGAAAGGGTACTAGGGATGCGATTGGCACCCTGAGATTCTTGGCAGAAAGAATGATTGACAGGGGTGCTCCCTCTACATTTGTTTCATTGATTATGAGAAAGCCTTTGACAGAGTGACTTGGACAAAACTTTTTCCAATCCTAGAGAGACTTGGCATAGATGATAACAGTATCCAGCTCATCAAAAATCTCTATGTAAATCAGGAAGCATTGATTTCAATTCAAGAGGGAATGACTGATCCATTCTCAATAAATAAAGGTGTAAGGCAGGGATGCTTGTTGTCACCTGGCCTTTTTGGTATTTATGCAGAAGTTATGATGGATCAGACTTTGGGGAGCGCCAGCGAAGGAGTTTGGGTTAATGGAGAGAGAATTAAGGCCATTAAGTTTGCTGATGACCAGGCAATTGTTTCAAGATCAGCCAAGTCATTACAGCGCATGATGTCAAAAATACACAAAAATGCGGATATCTATAGAATGAAAATAAATAAAAATAAGACAAAAATACTGGTAATAGGGAAGGATCCAAAACAGGCTTTCGTTAAAATAGAAGGACAATGCATCGAACAAGTTAAATCATTCCGCTATTTGGGTCAAATTATTACTGAAGATGCGAGGTGTGAAAAGGAAATTAGAATGAGACTGAGGATTGCAAAAACGGCTTTTAGAGAGAATCAAAGACTACTGACATCCAAAAATATGGATCTAAAACTGAGGAAGAGAATTTTAAAGGCATATGTTTGGTCAGTAGCTCTCTACGGTTCTGAGACATGGACATTGAGCTAGAGGGAAGTGAAAAGGCTGGAGGCATTTGAGGTATGGAGCTATAGAAGAATGGAGAGAATAAGCTGGCTCGATAGAAAGACTAATGAAGAGGTCCTGGAGAGAGTGGGAGAGCCCAGGAATCTGATCAACATGTTAAAAAAAAGAAGAATGTTAGGGATGGGACACACATTGTGCCATGGAGGCCCGATTCTGAAAGTTTTGGAAAGTAAAATTCAAGGCAAGAGAGGAAGAGGACGTCCAAGAAATGGTTTTGTGGCACAATTACTCCAAGACACTAATACTAGGACATACTATGACTTGAAGAGAATGTCGGAGAATAGAGAGGAATGGAGAGAGTACATCTACTGAACAACCAGTCCTTGGACTGAGTAACCAAGAAGACCTTAAAGATCCATTTCACACACATTGTTGCACATTCAATTGTAAAGTACTTATTTTGTTCGAATTGGAATCTGTAATGTTCTAATAATTATTTTTTTATTAATTTTTATTTAAATTATCTTATTGTATTGCTATCGTGATTCACCGGTTTGCAGCAACATTTCTGTTTCAATGGTTGTGTATGCAGATACATTTTATTTTTATACAACTCTGTATAAAACGTACAACGCTGTACAGACAGTTGCAAGCGTTTGAAATTTTGACTCTAAAAAACTAATCTTTGCAATATAATTTACATATATGCTAATTGGTAAAGGTAGTTTAGAGTGATGTAGTAGAAAATAAAAAAAAGCATGTAGGGAAATTTCCAAAATTTAAAAAAAAGAAAGAACGTAAAAGCATTCCAGACCAGATTATTCTGTATTTTGTAACATTAAATAACAAAGCTTTGCGCTTAATAGTATTGGATATATAAATAAGTTTTGAGGGATTTCCGTTCGGTGTCTTACTTATTACTGCTCGCATGTATTTTAAGGTGGCAACACTGCGATATCGCAGTATGAGACGCCAGCTGTCAGAGTCAGTATACAACGTTCGATTAAGATTTGAAGACGTATTTGTTTTACTCGATGAAAAATGGCAACTTTCGTCCCGGCAAAACAGCATTTGCGGGAAGTGTTAGTGCATTACTTTATTGTCAAGAAAAGTGCTGCCGACAGCTATCGCTTAATGTCAGAAATCTATGGTGAACATTCCCCATCCATAAAAACATGTGAGTATTGGTTTAGACGATTCAAAAGGAACGATTTCGATGTCAGTGATAAAGAACGTTCTGGACCACCCAAAAAATTGCTGATGCCGAATTGGAAGCTTTACTCGACGAGGATCCGTGCCAGACCCAAAAAGAACTAGCAGCAGCATTAAATGTTAGTCAACTATGCATTTTACAATGTTTAGCTGCCATGGGAATCGTGCAAAAAGAAGGGAATTGGGTTCCACATGCTTTGCGGGAAAGAGACCTTGAACGTCGAAAAACCATTTGCGAATTGCTGCTTCAAAGGCAAAAAAGAAAGGGTTTTTGCATCGTATTATTACTGCCGATGAGAAATGGATATGGTACGATAACCCTAAACGGCAGAAAGCATGGGTGAAGCCAGGTGAACCAGGTCCTTCAACGCCAAAACGCAATATCCATGGTTCAAAGGTAATGCTGTGTATCTGGTGGGACCAGAAGGGTGTGATCCACTATCAACTGCTGAAACGGTTAGAAACTATTACTGGTGATCGGTATCGAACCCAATTAATGTGTTTAAAACTAGCTCTCACGCAAAAACGGCCGGAATGGGAGAATAGACACAACAAAGTCATCTTACAGCATGACAGCGCAGGACCACATGTTTCACGACCTGTGAAAAAGTACTTAGAAGGATCCGACTAGGAAGTTCTACCCCACCTGACATATTTGCCAGATATTACACCATCGGATTACCATTTGTTCCAGTCGATGCAGTCAGCACGTTCTGGAGAACGGTTTAGTTCTTATGAAGACATCAAAAATTGGCTGGACAACTGGATCTCTTCTAAGGAACCGGAATTCTTTCTTCAGGGCAAACGTTGACAGCCCGAAAAATGGGGTAAAGTTGTAGCTTCAGAGGGAGCATACTTCGATTAATATTAAAATATTGTTTCTGTTCTCCAACAATGTGTTTTTTTCACCTCAAATCCCTCAAAACTTATTTATATACCCAATATAATAATCACAATATTACCATATGTGTGTGCAGTTTCCAGATCAAGTTCATCATGAAAAAAGAGAGAGAGAGAATTGCATATAATGCCTCAGCACCTCAACTTGATCTTCTTTTCTCTAAAACTCAACTTGTTGCACTAAAAACCAACATCATCCCAAAAATCGCGGGAGTGAGGAAATTTTAAAAAATAAATAACAATACTTCTAACTGCACAATTTTGGAAATTAATACATCATTTAAAAAATAAGATTCTTGATTTTTAATAAAATACAAAAAATGGGAATATGATTTTTTCCCAGTTTTTTGATACCAGACCTCCTTAAACTAATCCTTGCAACAAAACGAAATCAACCAGTCACCAACGAAATTTCGTTGCAAGAAGAGTAAGCTGTCATCGCAACTTTTACGATGGTCCGACTTAGAGGGAGTGTTAGCCCTTAAATATCTAGCTGGGCAATCCATTTATGCTTGAAGTTGGTTAGATACACTACGTAGCACCACCAATTGGCTTTTTCCCCACATTTATAGTGTGCTCCATTGACGTTTCACTGTAAAATGACGATGTTTCTTAGCAATTGTCAACCAGTGTATTTTTCACATCTTCTGAGTTCTTTTGTTTTTACAGACGTTTCTGGTCTCTACATCGGAACTCTATCAAAAGTTCTGTTTACACAGAAAGAATTTAAGTTTTATTGCCAGTAAATTAAAATATTTCCCTTATGTATTTTGTAAGTCTACTGTTTTTGAATTAAGCTGTTGAAAATGCCATTTATAATTTTTGAAGGTTCGTTAATGGAACTGTTTTTTGGATATAAAAACTTTCTTTAATTAGTCTCTTGTTTTTATGAGGTTCATGGTCCAACATTTTGCCATAAAGGTCTATTTCACACACATTGCTGCATATTCATTTGTAATGTACTTATTTTGTCCTTATTGGAATCTGTAATGTTCTAATAATTATTTATCAAACTACGGATTACCGGAAGCCCAAAACTGAATGTCCCAAACTGAATGCAGGAGATAGACCCAAACTGAATGCAGGAGATAGACCCAAACTGAATGCAGGAGATAGACTGACAGCAGGACTCTCCAACAGTGTATCACAATCAATGAACATGGGTAAATGTGGTAATCTGAGCAACTTTTATCATGGACACATTGTTGGCACTAGACTGACAGGTCATTTCATAGCCCAAGTGATATGAATCCTAGGGTTCCCAAGGGCGTCTGTATGAAGGAGTACTGTGAGTTTACCATCAACAGATGTACTAGCACCCAGAAAGCAAGCCGTGGCTGACCACATGTCATTGATGACCGGGATCGACATAACCCATCCAGGCTCATACAAACCAACCGCTTGGAAATGGCGGCACAAATCATATGCAGGTTAAATGCTCTATAAATTTCACTAAATTATGGGTTTTACTCGGGAATAAAAGGAAATTACTTACAGTCAAATTTTCGGGTAGCTCCCCTACCCTTCCTCAGGACTACACTATAGTATGTGTTGTCATTCATTAGCTAAATTCCAACCTTTCACATAATTTAATGTTTTACAGAAGAAGTACAACATTAAATGACGTGAAAGGATGGAATTTAGCTGATGAATGGCAACACCTACTTTAGTCCTGAGGAAGGGTAGGGGTGCTACCCAAAAATTTGACTGTAAGTAATTTCCTTTTATTCCTGAGTAAAATTCATTATTTAGTGAATATTATAGTGTATCAAGTCTAGGAATAGCCAGTGTTTCTTTCAGGCATACATCCAGGGGGTGAAGCCCTCCCAAAAACGACACCCCCCCCTCTTCCGGCCAAAAAGCCCTGAAAGAAACACTGGGAATAGCCATGACATCAATTATTACCACTAAGGCTAAATGCTGGAGGCCTGAGCAGTGTCAGCTGTGATGGTACAACACACGCTCCGTTCCCTGGGCTACCGGAGTGCCAGTGTTGACTGCTTGTCGTCAGAGATTACTCCGAGGTCGCCTAGTACTGGGAACATCAAAACTAGACTAGAGTGGCGTCACATCGTGTGATCAGATGAATCCCATTTTCAGATGTATCGAGTTGATGAGATGGTGTGGGTGTGGTGATGACTGTATGAGGCCATGTCCTCGTTATGCCAGGTTGGCTCTGTGATGGTTTTGGGAGCCTTCTCACGGGACTCATTAGGTCATTTAGTGTGTCTGGAGAGGTCCTTAACCGCTGCGCACTACCAGTATGTGCTGGCTGATCACCTACACACTGTCCTTGCCTTCATGCATCCTGTGGCCTATGATCTGTTTCAGCATGAGAGTAGGCTGTAACCTCCTAGGCATGGCTCAAGGAATGCTCATCTGAGTGTTTGGAACCATCCAATGGCCCCCAAGGTCCTCCGGATTTACTCTCTGTCGGGTGCTGTGGAGCATAACATAAGACCCATGGGCTGAGCGAAAGCCGAATTTTGCAACAACACTGTTTTCATATTATCAAAAATGCATTTTTGTAATGGCTTTTATCACCTTTAGCATCAGGTTCTTGTAATTTATGTCAATTGCAATGTTACGTATGTAAAACGCTGTGAAATGATGTTCGGCAATAGTTTAGTAAAATATACTGTTGAGTAACAATGCTGCTTCATGGGGTAGCATATTCCACGATCAGATTTCAACAATGATTTGGAGAGTGACACACCATTACCCATTTTTGTTGCATCAATATTTTTTTTTTTTTTGCATTTTACTTTACTGCTGTTGAGAAAGACAAGTAGCATCAAAAACTGTTGTTACTGTAAAGACACATAAAAAAATAGAGTATTTTTCCAGACCTTTCAAATCATTATGAAGAATGTAGTGTTACAGAGATTTTATACAGGATTTTAGGATTTCATATAAAATCTCAAAATGCAACCTTTTCCCCAAAGCGTGAGAGAAATTTCTCAGTGTCAGTTCCCCATTAAACACCGGATGTACGGTTATTTACTAAGACAACAATGTGTTTGAGCTTAGTATATGCACTTTGTATGTTGAATGGAGATTAACTCTATCGCACCTCTTTTGATGCTTTTCAGGTTTGTATTTCAATGTGCCGACAAATGACTAGCCCCTCACATTTGACTTTGAGGCTTAAGATTTACCGAGGGCGGTGTAGGTGTTTTCTCATGGGGAATTTTCGGATAAGCTTAAGGGCATTTTTGGGAGACACGGGAGAAGGAGGTGAGAAGATAGTTCTCTAGGTTTAGGAATCGAGCGTTCATGAAAAGTACGACGAGATGATTGCCCCAGGGTAAGCTGGGAGGTCTTAGGTAGACCGGGAGGTCAGGGGATTTCACGACAGCACGAGAGATTAAGAAAGGCAGGACTTAAGAAAAAAGGAATTGGAGTTTTAAGCGGGGAGTTACGAAATATAGCACAGCTAACGGATAACCTTTGCAGGCCATTAAATGAAGAAAAGAAGAAAAGTTTATTAGACATATTTACGAATCGCAAGAATTACTTGCGTACAATTATTATCATTTGGTTATTACGTGTTAATTACTATCATCATCAACCATATGGAGTTATTAGCAATTACAAGTTAACAACTAGAACATGTTAACAGTAGTGTGCAATATATGATTAGTGAAGTTCTAACTAAACTGCAAACAAAAATTAGTCAATGTTTTCTTTTGAGGAATGCCCAAAAATGTGTTTTATGGCAGTACTTTTCAACTTCCGTAGAGTTGCGCACCACAGTTTTTAAGAGCCAGATAGCAGGCCACAATTTTTTTCTTTTGAAATATGTACATCATACATACATACACATCACTAAACTGTTCTGAGATTCAGAGGTTAGCTCCACAAAGAAATACAAACTACCAGATGATTTTTACGTACTGTTGCAGTATCAAATTTCTCCATTTACAGCGATCTTGACATACAACTTGGGCTTCACTGATATCCATCACATGCCATACACAAGATCTTTTATGCTTCATACTCATAATCTTTTCCTCATGCAGGCAAACTTGAATCTGATCCTCCCATGACTTCCTTGGCCTTTATCTGCCTTTCGTACCTGCCATTTGGGCTAAAAATATTTTCTTAGTAAGCATCTCATCACTCATTCTTTCAACATGGCCAAACCACCGAAGCATATTAATCTCCACCTTGCTAACAACATTTTGCTTTGCATTACACAACTGCAACACATCTTCATTCCTCACACAATCGGAACGTGTCTTGCCATAACCCCCCTATAAGTAACGCAATAAACTCCCTGTAAGTAACGCATTTCTCCAGCACACGAATGACTCCTATGTTTCTCCTGCAGTACCCAGGTTCCACTGCCGTATATCAGAGAAAGAACAATTACACTCTCATACACAGCCATGCGGGGCTCTCTTGAGAACCGCATGGCTGGCACAACTCACTTTTGCTCTCTGCCAACAGGACAGTGTCATCAGCATACAGCAATCTGCACACACTGATATCACCTAGATATAAACCAGTATTATCTATTTTGTTATCACATATGCATGCATCCATAAATATATTAAACAGCCATGGTGACATTACACAACCTTGCTGGACTCCTGCACGAATAGAAAAAAACATTTTTATAAAACACCATTCACTCGTACACAAGCTCTACTGCCAGCATACATGGCTTTTCTACTATTAAGTAGATTCACAGTAACACCATATTAATTTAATACCTTCCACAAAAGTGTCATATATTTACTCTGTCGTAAGCTTTCTCTAAATCTATAAAGGCAGCAAAAACTTTCTTACCAACAGCCAGATACTTTTCAATCATCATGCGTAATGCACAAATTTGGTTAGTGCAGCCTTTACCAGGCATAAAATCACTCTGTACATCCCACACTTTCTCTTATGTAAGACCCTGTACTTTTTCAATAACGACCTTACCAAACACTTTCCCTGGCACACTCGGTAGGCTAATACCATGATAGTTTTTGCAGTCAGTCTGATCACCTTTTCCCTTATGCAAGGGAACAATGATAGCATCTTTCCAATCCAGTGGGACCATTCCTAACTCCCAGCACAACTGGCAAATTTCAGTTAACCAGTCAATTACAGAGTCAGCACCATATTTCAACATCTTGGCAGTTATGCCATCAACTCCCAGAGCCTTACCATTCTGAAGAGATTTTAGAGCTTTACACACCTCTTCTCTTGAGATCCTTCCTGTGCTTCCATCCATCACTGTGACATCATCTGCTTCTGTCTCAGAATTTTCTTTGCTTTTTTGATCTAATAACTCGCAGAAGTATTCACCCCATCTTTCACTTAACTCATTGGGCTCCCATATCATTTTCCCGAACCTATTCTTTACACAGCTTACCACTTTGTTTCCCCTATTTTTCTTGATTCTCATGTACTTCCAGAAAGTCTTCCCATCTTTCCAAAAAGCCAATTCGTGCTTTTCCACCTTCTTCCTAACTTTTGCCTTACTCTGGCGAACCAGCTTAGCTGCTTCACGCTTCTTACAGCGATATTCATCCACAGAAACTCTACCTTGCAACATCCTCAAATAGGCTTCCTTTTTTCTCTTTACTGCCTCTTCAATCTCACTATTCCACCAAGCATCAGCTCTATTTTTACCCACTATGGGATAATAGGATGATATTAAGATATCCTCTTTAACTTACTATACCTTAAAGCTCTTTTAATTAATATCAAAACAGCTGAAATTTGAAATTCGGATTAAAAAATCTTACATTTAATGAGAGCCCTGTAGATGTTTGAACTCAACTAAAAGTTGTATGTCCACTTTGAAGCTTGTTAAAAAGTCGAAATAATTATTCAAGAGCAGAGTCATTCATTCATACTGTTCCCGTGTTTCAACTTAATGTACTTCTTGCCAGAAAATGCCCTCCCATGTATATAAATACATAATGTAGTTCTAGCTAAGTACTACATTAGCCAGATACAGTATTATGTTGATTATATATTGTATTTGTTTTTGTATACTGTAAAAAATCATAATAGCTTTGTTTCACACACTATATTGACAAAAGTCATCGGACACCTAGAAGAGAAACACAACATAGCATTTATTATTAAATCAATACAGACATTAGCCTATTTGAGGATGAGATAGCATTTATTGACATACATTAGTATGGTGTCAGTCCACCTTTAGCCTTAATGCATGCACTGACCCTTCGAGACATGCTTTTGACAAGGTTTTGGAACGCAGCAATAGGTATGCGCTTCCATTCAGTACATAATGCTGCCGCTAACTGTTGCTTAGTAGTAGGCCTTGGTTTCAAATGTTTTATGCAGCACTCTAATTCATCCCATAGGTGCTCTATGGGATTAAGATCAGGGCTCTGTGCTGGCCAGTCCACACACAATACGGAATTATTGTCAAACCACACATTAACAGTTCTTGCCTTATGGCTTGGTTCATTATACTGCTGGTATGAACAAGGCTCGGTTTCATAGTATTGCCACAGAGTTGGTAGGGCATAATTGTCCAGAATATCGAGGTAGACATGCTGTTTAACAGGTTTGATCACGAAAACCAATGGTCCGGGACCATACCACGAAAAACACCCCCACACAAGTGCACTGCCAGCTCCAAACTTAATTGTAGGAACAGTACACTGTGGTAAATAGCATTCCCCCGGCTGCTGCCAAACCCACACAACACACAGCCATCAGACTGATGGATTGTGTATCTATATTCATCAGTCTATAGGACCCGTTTCCATTGATCTATAGTCCACGATAAATGTTATTACACCATAATAAATGACAAGTAGCATTCCGAGTAAAGATGAAAGGCTTATGAGCAGCCGCACTACTACTGTAATCCATGGAATGAAGTTCTCTGCGAATGGTACGAGTACATACCGAGATTCCATCATTTTTACTCACTACACTGAGGTCTTGTGCAGTACTCCTTCGATTAGCTGTAATGACTCTCCTGAGGCTTTGACGCCCTCTATCACTGATTTTATTTGGTCTTACGGTACGTTTTGCTGCTTCGGGCAAGCCATATGTCTTCCACTTATTTAGTACATCCAAAACAGTTGACTTGGGTCTGTTTAAATGCCTCTTGGTTTCTCTTATGGACAACCCACTAATATAACACCCAACAATCTTTCCTTTCTCAAAGTCAGATCTCTCCTGCCGCAACATTTTCACTCAACCTCACCATATGATATGATCACGGGCTGCTGCAGGCTTGTTTTTATACCGTTTGCAGCTGTGCCGCTCATCGTAACAGTGCAGCAGATCCATTCATTTTGCTTTTGAAGGGGTGTCCGGTGACTTTTGTTAATATAGTGTATGTTATATTGTTACACACTGAGTGGCCACTTTATTATGACCACCTGACAGTTTTAAGCAAATGAGCTATGGTTACACGCTGTTGCCGCCAGAGGGCAAGGCTAGTACTAAAAGGGAAAGCTTAGTGCTTGCGACAGTAGTAGAAGTGATTTTTGGGTGATGAGATGGGTGAAAAATGCGATTTGACGGACTTTCAACGTATGATTATTGTAGGAGCTCGGAGCCATGGAGTATCACCCAAACCGCCGCATTCGTGAAATGTTCCAGAGCAGCTGTTGTTAAAGTGTTTAAAGACTGGACTGTCAGCCAAAAAATTGAGTCTCTACGTGCAGCGTGTGGTCGTCATCAACTAGTGACTGCTGGGGCGGAACGGAGAGTGTCCGACTGGTAACAGACAACAGAAGGGCAACAGTGCAGCAAATTACAGACCATCTTAATCAAGGATCCCCTCAAATGATCTCTGGACGCACTGTTCGCCGTACACTGCATCGGATGGGATATGGCAGCTGAAGGCCTGTTCGAACACCTTTGCTGTCTGCAGTTAACAAGAGAAAATGTCTCCAGTTTGCACCGGAGCACAAGGATTGGACAGTCAATAATTGGAAACAAATTATGTGGTCCGATGAATCACGTTTTCAGTTGCTCCATGCCGATGGGCAAGTGAGAATTTTCCGGAAACAGCACGAAAGCATGGACCCCAAATGCATTGCTACAACCCTTCAAGCTGGTGGAGGCAACGTTTTGGTTTGGGGAATGTTTTCCTGGCATGCTTTGGGCCCTTTAATTCGTGTTGATCTACATCTGACTGGCACATCATATCTAAACATCGTTGCGGACCAAGTGCATCCTATCATGTGGATGGTTTATCCCAATGGCGATGGCTACTTTCAACAAGATAATGCATCCTGCCATAGTGCTCGTATTGTACAGGATTGGTTTCAGGAACATGCCGGCGAGTTTACTTTGCTTAGGTGGCCCCCACAATCTCCAGAACTCAACCCCTTTGAGAATTTGTGGGATGAAGTTGAACAAGCCATCAGACAGCTGGATCCACAACCCTGCAATCTCACACTCCTGGAAAGTGCTATTCATCAAGCATGGTCTCAGATTCCACAAACCACCTATCAACATCTCATGGAGTCCATGCCACGAAGAATCGACGCAGTATTAAAGGCAAAAGGCGGCCCAATGAAGTACTGAGGGGGTAATCATAATAAAGTGGCCACTCAGTGTAGTTCATGACAGAGGCCTGTAGCTCCTTAGTTTATTTTATGATATCATATGGTGCCTTTAAGTAAATTAAAATAAATGAAAGGCTTACAAACAATGTAACAAGGTAAGCTACAACTTAGAACAAAGTAAGCTACAACTCAGAACAAAGTAAGCTGTTCTTATTTTTATGATATGTCATCAAAAATACATATATAAGTACTTCCACATAGGAAAATAATTTTTAATTCCAAATCTGTTTGTTTGTTTCTGTGTGAAAAAGAATAAAAAATTCTACTGTAATCTCTGATCAAGCTCTAATAAATTCATCTGCTTGAAGTTCATATAATTCCATATTTGATAAATGGAGTTTGCACTTTCAAAGCCAACATTCAATGAATTGCTAAACAGACATATTCTTGGTTTTTGAGTTCATCAAATTGTTTATACCTGTTATCAAATTTTTTAATAAAGTATGTTGAGCTGAGGAATGAATGTACTTTGAAATGTATAGTTTATCCTATTTAATAAAAAAGGTGCTTGCAAGATTTAGAGCAAACAGGGTTTTTTTTTTAGATTTGATTTTAAAATGGCTGCTTGTTATGAAAACCAGGTGTGTGACTGACGATTGCAGATATTTTGGTCTTTCCCTTGTAGTGCAGTATTTAGCACATTCAGCTGAAAATTTATCAAATCTGTAACCATAACCACGCGGGCACATTAACCTGGGCACTAATATTCAATGGGTTCAACACAGACCCGCTATTCAATCTGATTGCTTGGAACACAACTTGAAGATAGAAATAAAAACTAATAATCCACTAAGTAATAATAAAATTTCTCTCTCTCTCTCTCTCTCTCTCTCTCTGTGCAGCTAATTACAAAGCTGCTGGTACATTGTTATCATGCTGGATCCTTTTTAAAAAAAATAGAAAATTCAAGGTATAATTTATATTTACTTTTTATAAGCAAATACAAAATAAATGTGCTGTACATTGTGTAAAACTCTAATTTATGCTCTTTGGAAATAATCTTTTTTAAAAGAAATCAAATAATCAATTCAATTTTATGATTGTCATAATAAATTTTATCATTATAGCACTATTATAAATTAACTTAGAACCACAGAGCAGTTTTTAGTTTGAAAAAAATAATCAATTTGCTTTTTGATGATTGTGGCAGATTCAGCTAATGGAGGTCCTTGCAAAGATATGGTCATCAAACACCTGAGCGTTTGCTCAGTGATAAAGTTTCTTGCATTAGTTTTAATTCTTTTCATAATTAGAAAACCCTCTTTCTGCATCAACAGAACTCACAAGTAAGTAGAACAGAAGCTATTTTTACAAATTTTATAAAACTAAAAAATTCTTCAAATTCTGTAATAAACTTTGTAGCATGATTAGTGAATGAAACCAGTTTTCTGAAATTTTTGCCTCCCTTTTTCCAAGCTGAAATGCAAACATTTATGGGGGAAATAACATTCACCAACAATGCAAGACAGAGGGAACACCAGGAGAAAAATATATTATGACAGCAGACCTTCCATTTTTAAGAAGTTTAGCTTCCTTTTGCAAGCTGAAATGCAAGCACTTAATGAGATAAAATTATATTAAACAATGGAAAGGCAGAGAAAAATTATGATTGCAAATAATTTTTTGTTCTATTCAACTTTCATTTTTATAAATTTTTGCCTTCTTTTACAGCTGAAATGCAAACATTTGTGCAAAAAATTGCATTTAACGGTGATGCAGGATATCAAGAGAAACGGAAATTGTAACTAGGGCAGTAATTCTGTGATTTTTTTCACGAATTTTAGGGGTTTTTCTGTAGTTTTGCGTATATCAAATATAGGTTTTTCTGTAATTTCGCGAATATCAAATATATTTCAGATTTTTAA
Source organism: Macrothele yani (assembly GCA_039090855.1). Classification (NCBI taxonomy): domain Eukaryota; kingdom Metazoa; phylum Arthropoda; class Arachnida; order Araneae; family Macrothelidae; genus Macrothele; species Macrothele yani. Next base: position 17,368,283 of record CM077005.1, on the reverse strand, counting down.
TTTTTTTATTACTGTATTTTTCATAATTAAATAATTTTAATAGTGCCTTCGTTAGGATTTACGCGAAAAATATACTGCAAAGTAATCCTATTCGAAAGTCCAAACCAGAGCTTTAAATCTTAAATTACCTCTCAAGATTGTTTGTTACAAGGACTCTTTTCGAACAAGCTTGACGGGTAATTTAAAGTCACATGCACTCTGCTGAAGAATGCACACGTGGTCTTTCTTGACCCCCCCCTACTGTAGAATGACCTTTACAACTTGCCAGACTAGTAAACCGAATGTCGTCAGTTGTGTTAGTAATTTTAGCTGGGAAAGCTGCTCACAGAAAAGAGTGTTTCACAGACACTTAGCTTAGGAAATCTGTGCTTTTGTGTGAGTAGTGTATGAAGTTTCTAGATATTGTTTTTTAATTTTGAGAATGAGCCATTTGAGTAAGATGAGTGTATCTAAAAGAAGCAAGCAGTACAGCAAGGGAACGTTTTATGTGAACAAAACTATTGTTCTGTTCTCGTTGTAACATACCACTGGATTTTTCAAGAAAGGACATTTGTGAAAAGCATTTAGCAAGCAAGCTGCATAAAAAAAAAAAAAAAAAAAAAAGGAGTGTCTAAACAGTCAACTGAAAGTAATGCAGAAATGTATTGATGAATGATGAATTAATTGAGACAAGAAGTGCACAAGAACAGCACCGCTCAATGGAATCTAAATTAACTGGTGCCTTTTGTGCAGCTAACATCTCACTTTCCAAACTGGATAACCCTACATTAAAAAATTACTTGGGAAATTCATTAAAAGATATTGGTGTTATTCCAAATGCAAATTGGATGCGGAAATGTTACTTGCCGAAAAGATATGATATTCAAAAGCAACAAGTGAAAGATTTTTTTAAATCGGTATCCGGTGTCAGCATCATAGCAGACGAAACAACTGATTCTGAAGATAGATACATTTTGAATATTCTTGCTGTTTCATCAGCTGAACTGAATGTTGAAAGCTGCAATGATAAAACCTCTTTAAAAGCAATCTTCCTTGAGTGCATCACTTTCGAATCCGTAAGTTTTAAAGCAGTCAGCGAGGCAATACTTCACTGCATTGATAATTATGAAATATCTTTTGCTAATATAACCGCTTTTGTAACAGACAATGCATGTTACATGTCCAAAGCGTGGGGGCCATCTTACATGTCCAAAGCGTGGGGAAAGAGCCTGAAAGCCATATGAAAGCTGTCACCTGCAATTTGCATCTTTTAAATCTTTTGGGCAAAATTTGGCAGAATGAATTTGAAAATGTTCACTCTTTAGTATTTGCATTTAAACGTGCCTTTACAGCTTGTCCCTCCCATAAAGGACGTTTTCAACTATTTTTGCTAGAGAAGGACAAAATACCTTGCTTACCACCGAGTACCCTTGCAGATGAGGTGGAACAGCTGATTTGAGTCCATGCTTTTTCAGTGCAAACATTTAGAAGACTATGCAGAGTTTTTTGAAAAAGAAAAAGACAACAGTAGCAGTTGTATTGTTTATAAAATCATTGGGTATTGTCAAATGTCAAAATAGGGATTTAAAAGAAAATCTGAAGCAGGTTGAAGAGCAACAACTGGTTTTTTCTAAGCATTTTGAATTAATTGTACTCTTCATCCTGTTTCACCAAAAAAGGAACTAACGTTTGCTGGCTCAATCCCTTACCATGAACCTTCTGCGTACAAACTCATCAGCATCTTCAAAAGAGAAGGATATAGCCTTTCCATTCATTCTTCCCCTTCAATTTCTGTTATACTCCGTAATGACAGAGACCCAATACCTCCGCTTTCTTCGCCTGGAGTGTGTAAAATTCCGATCAAGACTAACGTTGGATTAACCGCGTGCATAGGAAGTTCATTCCGAAAAATTCTCTCAAGACTTCAGGAACACAAATCTGATGTGAAATTTGGAAAACCGTCATCTGCCTTATCTCTTCTTACCGTGGCTGACACTTCTGCTATTCCACTTTGGTCTGATACTAAAAAGTTGGCTCCCTTCCAAAACCAATATGCTCTGAGGTTTAGAGAAAGTTTGGAAATTTTATTTTCCAAAAATTGCAATTGCAACTCTGAGCTCCCCATTTTTGTTCCTTACATCTGGAAATCCCTCATTGCATTACGCCACCCGGAGTTACCATTACAAAACTTACCTTTCCAATATGGCAACGTAAACCAATCGTAGTCGCACTGATGAAGGCCATAGTAATGGCTGAAATATATTTGCATTAAACTTTTATACGTAACTTAGCGTGTTCTACACTACCTTCTTCTTAATTAGTTTGTTAGTTACGTGCATTGCCTACCATTCATTTATGAACATTTAACAACAAATACAAGACAGAGAGAACATGGCAAGAAAAAAAGTACAATTATGGGAAAGATTTCCAATCGGGCAAGGCGAATCTTGCCCCTCCAATTGATGCTTTCTAGGGAGGCATTACCTAAGCAGTACTTTTTATCCTGTTTAAATAAATTATTCTTTTTTGCTCTTTGCGTGTATATAAAAACTAACAATAAAAAACCATGAATTGATAAAAGGAATTCTTGAAATTGTCATCACACGCGTAAGTTTCGTTGAAAATTATAAGCGGGACGGCACCAAATATTGGGCGAAGCGATGTTTTCTAGAGAGGCATTGCCTAAGCAGTACTTTTTGCCCTGTTTAAATAAATTATTCTTTTTGCTCTTTGCGTATATGTAAAAACTGCCTAAATTAAAAACCATGAATTGATAAAAGGAATTCTTGAAATTGTAAGTTACGTTGAAAATTATAAGCGGGACGTTTTGGTAGCGACTTCTACCTTCATATGCCATGGAATGGGTGTCTCATTCCATGGCTGATGAAGGTAGAAGTCGCCGCCCCGGTGGCGCAGTGGTCTAAGCGATGGCCTCTGATCATTCATCCGAACGGGGTCCGGGTTCGAATCCCGGTCAGGCATGGATGTTGTGTTTGTCTTACGGCACTGGCTCTCTCCCTTCCCTGGAACCAGTGACCCTAAATTAGGGACGGGCGACTGCTTATAGCCCATTGAGTTGCTCACGATGGTCGTTAAACCTCCAATCCAAAAGAGGTAGAAGTTGCTACCAAAACATCCGTCCCGCTTATAATTTTCAACGTAACTTATGCGTGTGATGACAATTTCAAGAATTCCTTTTATGTTTTGTGTGTTACGTTTATTCCTGCCAATTCTTCTCACCATGAATTGAAATATTTAAAATTATACCTCTGTTTCATATCCAGCCTCTTTAAGTCTGCTCCCTCAATAGTATGCTGAAGTTGACACCCCCAGCTTCATCTAACTTATGTTTTCAAAAAATTTTGAAAGTTGGAATTTTGTTCCCATTAGAAAACTTATCCATGTATAATAGATACATGGATACACTCACAAAGAAAAAAGCGGAAAAAAAAAACTGGGATTAAAAAAATACGAGCTACTCTCCAAAATTACTTACAGGAATTTCACCGTGTAAATGTCACATACAGAAAAGCAAAAGGTTCACAGGGGTATTGACTTAAAAGTGGGAAGGTTTCCAGGAGTATTGACTTAAAAGTGGGAAGATTGGCAGATATGCTGTTGATATGTTCTTCATGTGGCAAAATAAAGAGCAGTGTTAAAAATTCTTTCAGCCACTCAGCCGCTGTGAAAGTTGGTAGCCAGTGGCCAAATGGCAACCAGATATTTTGTAGTGGCTAGTAAATTTTTTAATGTAGTAGCGAACAATGGGCAGCAGATTTTTTTCCCCAAGTGAGCAACTATTTTGTCCAACTTTTCTAAGCCACTTGTGAATAAATATCGAGTTCAGTTTTCTCGCCTGTGTTCCTGCAACTGCTTTCAAAAATGAATGGAAGAACCTGCTGACAGATCACACTGGAGCGACCAAAGGGTCAAGGTTACTATAGCAACCTTTGCCATGGTATATTTGATCCTTGCCATGCTAACTTTTGCCATGGTATACTTTGCGCAAAGTATTGGGTTGTTGGAAAAGTGATGACGTATTTTGGCACCCGATGGTGGTTGAGCGGTTTTGGAAGTACTAGAGGCATCCGCAGCTCTGTTATCGCTATGGCATTCGACAGGTGCCAGTTCTAGCTGCAGTCTAAAAGGAATAGTGAGCGATTTGGTTGATTTGACATCAAGTTGAAGATGGAAGACCAAACTGTGCATTTTCGCCATATTTTACTGTTTTACTTCCGTAAAGGAAAGAACGCGCGTCAAGCTTATGAAAAGTTGCGTAAAGTGTACGGTGATAATGCTGTACAAGAAAGTTAGTGTCAGCAGTGGTTCGCAAAATTCCGTGCTGATAATTTTGACCTCAACGATGCTCCTCGGTCCGGGAGACCAACCAAGGTTGATGATGACCAAATCAAGGCATTGATCGAGTCAAACCCATGTTACACGACACGAGAGATTGTAGACACATTGCACATCCATCATTCAAGCGTTCACAACCACCTGAAGAAGCTGGGATACGTAAGCAAGCTCAATGTGTGGGTTCCTCATGAACTCAAAGAAGCTCAATTGACAGCACGTATAAATGCTCATTAAACGTCGTGATGTGCTCATTAAACGTGAGGAAAACTATCCATTTTTGAAGCGACTGATAACTGGTGACGAAAAGTGGATTGTGTAATTGTGTACAACAATGTGCTGCGCAAACGGTCTTGTTCCCAACGTGCTGCTTCGCCTCAAATGATGTCCAAAGCAGACTTTCATGAGCGGAAGGTTCTGGTCTCAGTGTGGTGGGATTTGAAAGGTGTAGTGTTTTTCGAGCTCCTACCACGAAACCAAACAATCAATTCGAATATGTACTGTCGGCAAATGGACAGTTTGAACGAATCCATCATCCAGAAACATCCAGAGCTCGTTCGTCGTAAAGGTGTTGTGTTCCATCACGGCAACGCAAGACCACACACAAGTTTGATCACCAGCCAAAAATTATTGGAGCTTGCGTGGGATGTGTGGCCACACCCAGCATACTTGCCTGACCTTGCGCCGTCAGACTTCCACTTGTTTCGCTCTCTTCAACAGCCCTTGGTTGGTATAGCGTTCAATTAAGATGAAGCTGTAAATCAGCACCTTGTACAGTTTTTTGCCACGAAAGACAGGTCCTTCTACTCTGGCGTGCAAAAATTAAGAACGAGATGGTTTTTCGAATGTAACGTCATGCAGAAGTGCTCCACATCAACTCAAATCATGCCATAAGATCCCCAAGATGTAAGAATATGGGGCAAGTGAGCAAAACCGTCCAAACAAGGAATCCAAAGGATACAAAGGCACTTTATTGAAAAGGTAGCTTCAAGCACAATTGGACAGAAGACAGAAGCGTCCATGTGACAGGCGGCTGCCAAGAAAAATCCAGTCTTTAGTTAGGGATATGATCACCCATGACTGCGTTGCAGGATTTACAACGTCTGTTCATGCCGAGGCCGAGGTTGTCAAGGGGCTGTTGAGGCCTCGCGTCCCATTCCTCTTGTAGTGCGAATCGCAGCTGCGGAATCGTTGCTGGCGGCTGCTGACGTGCTGCCAAGCATCTCCCGAGAAGGTTCCACACGTGTTAGATTGGATTTAGGTCCGGGGACCTTGCGGGCCAATCCATGCGTTGAATATCTTCTCTCTCCAACAGGTCTGCGACAGCCACTGTACGATGAGGTGTAGCGTTGTTGTCCACGGAGAGGAACTCAGGATCCACAGCACCTATAAACAGTTGCATGTGAGGCAGGAGAACCTCGGTACAATAGCGGACACCAGTGACTGAACCTCCTTGAAAGATGGGGAGGTCAGTATGGCTACCAAGCATAATACTGCCCCAAACGAGAACTCTGCCACCTCCAAACCGGTCCCTTTCGATGATGTTGGAGGTGTGATTGCGTGTTCTCCCTACTCTCTCCAGATGTGTATACGTCTAAAATCACTCATCAGACTATTAAATCGGCTCTCATCCGTAAAGAGAACTCGACCCCATTGCTGATTTATCCAGTACTTGTGTTCCTGGCGCCACAGAAACCGCCATCTCCGATGAGCAGGCGTTAATGGCACACACCGTACCGGTCGTCGTGCAAATAGACCACATTTGTGCAGCCTCCTGGCCACAGTAAAACGGGATAACGGACGTCCAGTTGTCTGTTGCATGTGCCTTGCGATTTCTCCTGCTGTCTGCCGTCTGTCTCTTCTCGCCTGTAGGACAATATACCGGTCGTCCGCTGCCATGGTTGCTCATGGACGACGACTGCTAAACTCTCAGACAGCTGTTCCTGTCATTTAAAGTGCTCTCCAAGCTGGTTAAATGATGCTGTGAGCGATCCGGAACTTCTTGGCCACACTAGTCACACTTCGACCTTCTTCCAACTTTCCAATGACGCGACCTCTGGTAAAGTCACCCAGATGACGTCTACTGGATTGCCTGTTGGCCATATCACACGTTGGCAGCAACTCAACGTCGTTCAAACCGATGTACATCGTGCAATAGCTTTCACCGAATTGCTGAGCGTTCACCGCCCGTTTGCTTTATACCCTTCCGACCCCCCTCCCACACGTCATGCTACATGTATGTGCATGCCCTACCGTACCGGACCCTAGTCTATCTTCTGAGTGGTCTTTTGGTCCGTTCTGCCTGCTCGTTCCGCTGTTATGCTAATTTCTCCTCTTCGTCCTTAATTTTTGCACACCAGTGTATGAACGAGGCATTCTGCAGCTCACTGAAAGATGGCAAAAGGTTATCGAACAAATCAGGCATTATATCATTGATTGATCTTTGTTCTTTCTATCAATAAATGACCTTTGTAAAACATGGCTAAAATACGTCATGATTTTTCCGACAACCCAATATGTCATCTACAAGTAAAGGAATTATCTTTGAATCTGTGTTTAGCTGCATATATGCTGAACAAAAAGAAACAAACTGTTATGGCAATGTTTTTAAGATGATGCAGCTGCTACGTCTAATGCCATGTAGTACTGCTCCTTGTGAGCATGGCTTTTTAGCAATGAACCTCATAAAAATGAGTAATCGGGATCTGAATAGCGACACTTTGATCCTCAAAATGCTATTCAATTGTGGTGGGCAGGTACCTCTGATGGGAAGATCAGACACAGTACATATTAGCGGTAAACTATATCAACATTATTAGTGCCACTTTATGTATATACAGGGTGTCCGAGAATTATTGGACACATTACAAAATTATATAAAACAAAACATTAAACAGATAGAAAGAAACTGACCGTACTAACTTACAATGTAACTACACAAGTTAATAAATTTTGATGTGAGATCCCGTGGTTGCTCGTAGTACGTCCAAGTGATACTCGATTTCATGCCATGTATTGGCAAGCATCTGAGGAGTTATGGAATTAATAGCAGCTGGGATATGCTGCTTCAGTTCCTGCAAATCAATACAAGGCGTCTGATAGACATGATCCTTCACACAACCCCACATGAAATAATCCAATGAGTTAGATCTGGAGAGCGAGGAGGCCACGGAATGGGACCACCACGCCCAATCCATCTGTTGGGAAAATGCTCATTTAGGCACTTATGTACATACGTTAACCAATGTGGTGGCACGCTGTCTTGTTGGAAAATGACGTCATATCTTTTGATCTAGGGTATAGCGAAATTTTCTAGCATATCCATGTAAATGTCACCATTTATGGTTTTTTTTTTTTGCAGAAGAAGAAAGGGCCAATCACTTCTCTTTTTGATAGGGCACACCACACATTAACTTTTGGAGAATCACATTCCAGTTCAATAGCAGCATGACTGCATGAGGCGGTTCATTGCCCCATATCCTACAGTTGTGACGATTCACAATACCTGATACATGAAATGTGGATTCATCATTAAAAATTACAGAACTGAGAAAGTTTTCGTCCTTTTTGCACTCAATTCAGCATATCCACAGCAAAATCAATCGTATCGCAGAGTGTGATAATTTACATGCATCTTTTGCACTATTTGAATTTTATAAGCATGAAACTTTAATTTCTTGTGCAAGATATCGTGAACTGTCGATTTCGGAATGCACAGTTCTTTGCTTGTTTTACGAACGGATTTCCTGGGGCTTCGCCGGAAACTTTCATTAACTTGGTCAACCGTCTCACCGCTGACACTAGGCTTACCAGCTCTTCCACGATGTTTCACATTGCCAGTTTCTTTAAACTGTTTCACCCACCGCTTAATTGAATTCGTTGACGGAGGATTACAACCATACTCTAAATGGTACCGTCTTTTAACTTTAATGACAGACTTTAATTCCACAAGCCATAACACACACATCGCCTTCTGCTGTACGGATAACATGATTACTGATTGCGCATTTCTCATATTTCCTCATCAGGCCAAACCTAGCGCCATCTATCGGATTCTGAGAATAGCAATTTTGCAAAACAAAAAAATATAGGAACCATGTTAGTAATATGTGACATAGAAAAACAGACAATGCTCAGTTGTTTTTTTTTTGTACATAATTTTGTAATGTGACCAATAATTCTCGGACACCCTGTATATCCTAGGTTTTGTCCCTTTGTTTTAAATATTATTAAAGAAATTAAACATCTAACATCCATGGCCTCTCTGAAATAATTAATGTATGTGTAAATCAAGATAGTAAGAGTAAGGATATTACAGCACTGAAAATGAATGTCAAAAATCAATCATTTTGGAACAAAAGCATGTGCAATATTTGCAGTCAATTTAATGGTACTTTGCAGTAACTGCTATGCATCTGTTTTTATGAAGTTAATGGGGAGGTGTCTCTCATTAGAAAGAAAGAGAAAACATTCACCCATTTAATTTCATAGAAACGTTAGTAGAGAAGTTACTGAATTATTATTTTTTTAAACTTTGCATGGCCAGTAGATTTTGTCATTTGGCTAGTAGAAATTTCAGCAGGTTTTGCAAGGGCTGCCTGCATCCACTGGTAAAGGAATCTTTAAAACATAATCGTGGAACATTTTCCTGTCTTTATACTGCAGCCACATATTCTTTTCTCATTAAAAGAATGTTTCATAGACATCACTTCACACAAGTATAAAAAAAAAATATGTAAAATTTGTAAAATTGTTACATAAAAGCATAATGAACTAACTGCAAATCAATTTTGGCTAAGGTAAAAGAAAGAAACCCGCTCCAGGGCGACAAAATTTTCAAGTTATCTGATGTGATTGATATTACATGAGAAACAGTCAATTCAGCGATGTCTGATTGCTGTGTTGATCATATCATGATCAAATTTCGGGTTTTACTCCTTTCCTGAATATCATTCTTTTTCCCAATCCCACCTCACTGCTCTTTTTTCATCATTCTATTTGATGGACTGGGCATTCTTTCTTCCTTTCTTTCTCTCTCTAATCAACCTCATCTTTTAATTTTTGCCAAGTAGCATGTAAAAAAAAAAAAAAAGTAGGAAAAAATGAGAGTACCAAAAAACATGTAGAATTTATAATTATGGGTCTTATTTCTTGTTTGGAACGATTTACACACTATGGGATCATGACTTAAGTGGAAGTTAACAAATAAGTTACATTCACTACTCAATGTGACCAAATCTGGTGTGATGGGTTCCATTTCAACTGAGGCAGGGTCGTACCATCATGGTCTCAGATTTCTCTGAAAAAATTAAGGGTGTTCCTTGACTAAAATTAGGAGACCCATATTTTTTCTTTCGGCAAATTTTTTTTTCCCTTTGAGATAGAGGGTTTCAAATCTTGCACCGTCAAACAAGCTCTCTAGAAAACGGATGGCGGTCAAAACGCCGACAATCAAAACACCAACACCGAAACCGAAACACCGTCTGTTTAAAACGGCGACATGTCGAAACACCGACAATCAAAACACCGACAATCAAAACACCGACAGTTCAAAACACCGACAATCATAACACCGACAGTTCAAAACACCGACAATCAAAACACCGACAAATTATAACACCGACAATTCAAAACACCAACACTTCAAAACACAGACAATCATAACACCGACAATTATATGGACTCTAAGCCGGCGAGTAGAAGAACTTTATTCCGAGCAATTGCAGAATCACAGGGGTGGTATGGAGGATGACAACACCCAAAGAATAGATGTGCTTCCCCTAGCGGTGAACGATGCAACTTTATTCATTTCTATTCCGACCGACGGCAACATATTTGTATTCCAAGATATGGCAACATCTGAGTGGATGGGTGGGAATTGGAATGCATAGGAGTTGGATATGTCGATGCTTATGTGCTGCCCCTAGCGGTGAACAATAGAACTGCATAAATTTTTATTCCGACATCTGGCAACATATTTTAATTCCGAGCAATGGCAACATCTGAGTAGATGGGTGGGAAGGGGATGCATAGGCGTTGGATATGTGTATGTTCATGTCCCCTAGCGGTGAACGATAGAACTTTATTGATTTCTATTCCGACCGACGGCAACATGTTTTTGTTCTGAGCGATGGCAACATCTGAGTGAATGGGTGGGCAAGGGGATGCAAAGGTGTTGGATATGTGGATGCTTATGTGCTGCCCCAAGCGGTGGACGATGGAACTTTTTTGAAGTCCATTCCGACCAATGGCAACATATTTTTATTCCGAGCAATGGCGGGAAAGGGAATGCATAGGTGTTGGATATGTCGATGATTATGTGCAACCCTTAGCGGTGAACAAAATAGAACTGCATACTTTTTTATTCGGTCAGAAGGCAACATATTTTAATTCCGAGCGATGGCAACATCGTCGTAGATGTGTAGGAAGGGGGATGTATAGGTGTTGGATATGTGGATGTTTGTGTGCTGCCCTTAACAGTGAACGATGGAACTTTATTGATTTCTATGCCGACCGACGGCACCATTTTTTTATTCTGAGCAATAGCAACATCTGAGTAGACGGGCGGGAAGGGGGATGCATATGTGTTGGATATGTCGATTCTTATGTGCTGCCCCTAGCGGTCAACGATGGAACTGCATAATTTTTTCCCCGACCGATGGTAACATCTGAGTAGATGGGTGGAAAGTGGGATGCATAGGTGTTGGATATGTGGATGTTTATGTGCTGCACCTAGCGGTGAACGATGGAACTGCATTAATATCTATTCCGAGCGACGGTAACATATTTTGATTGCGAGCGATGGCAACATCTGAGTGGATGGGTGGGAAAGGGGATGCATAGGTGTTGTATATGTGGATGTTCATGTGCTGCCACTAGCGGTGAACGATGGAACTTCATTGATTTCTATTCCGACCGACGGCAACATATTTTTATTCCGTGCAATGGCAACATCTGAGTGGATGGGTGGGAAGGGGAAGGCATAGGTGTTGGATATGTGGATGCTTTTGTGCTGCCCCTAGCGGAGAACGATGGAACTATATTGATTTCTATTTCGACCGATGACAACATATTTTTATTCCGAGCAATGGTAACATCTGAGTAGATGGGTCGGTGGTCAGCAAAATGCAAAAGAGATGTCTCGGGCGCGTTGGTGATTGGGTGGCAGTTGCTTCAGTCATTGATAAGTCTCAGTGGTCATCATTCTCCAACAATCCTCCTTTTTGGCATGCTTCTCTGAAGGTTTCACAAACTTGATTGTTCACAATTTTCAAGTCACCAAAAGATGTTGGTCCTTTGATAATGTGGAACAGCATTCTCAAAAAGCACTCAGCAGTTGATGGATGAACTGTGTAAACTCTGCCAAGAGCACCCGTGGATTTTACTCCAGGATGTCCTTCAACATCAACTCCTTGTTTGCGTCGCTGGAAATTTTTCTGGATGCATTCCAAGTGTAGTAGCGCGAAACATCACCATAAAGAATGGTTTTAGCAAACGGATCATGCTTTCAAATTTCAAAGAAAGCTGTCAGTGTTGTGTTCGGTGGCCCTTGAAGTTGCTGCTCCTGAATATTGTTTGGATTGAAGTAGACTCTTTGACCATTTTCAAGGTGGACACCGAGATGAACAACAGTCGGATAGCATTAATGAATTGGGAAACTGAGTATTCGCCAAACTGCCTCGTTGCTGCTGATGCATCTTCCCAATTGAAAACTCTCAACTTCATCAACAGTTCCTGTTCGTTGTTCAAGCCCAAAAACTGCTTGATCACTTCCTACATACTTGCAGATGTACTAGATGGCTTTGACAGTCTGGCAAATTCAACATTTATGTGCGCCTAGAACATTTCGGACAACAGTGGAGAGTGTGGAACCACCCATCTCTTGTCTATGTCCATCTCCTGGTAGGTTTGGCCAATGTGCATTTTGATTTTTGTTGAGAATCCACCATCTCCAGGCTTTCTTCTCCTGTACAAAGTATACCCATCTTGGCCTGTTTGAGTTTCCTGGTGCAGTTCCCGTGGATACTTCGTGAAGCATTTGCCATCCACCATGCAAGGAGCTTTCATGATGAGCTGTGGAGCATGTTTTTTGTAATAACTTCAAACAGCAAAGGGTCTTGTAGGGGATCTGGCAATTCTGCTGATATTACCGTGTCAATTTCAGTAGGTCAGATTTTTTCTCGTAGCCAGATGAGGATGTGAGCATGCGGAAGGCCTCTATCCCATCCGATGCAGTGTATGGCGAACAGCGCGTGCAGCGATCATTTGAGGGTATCCTTGATTAAGATGTTCTGTAATTTGCTGCACTGTTGCCCTTCTGTTGTATGTTACCAGTCTGGAGACTCTCCGTTCCGCCCGAGGAGTCACTAGTCGATGACGACCACATGTTGCACGTAGAGACCCAGTTTTTGGCTGACAGTCTAATCTTTAAACACTTTAACAACAGCTGCTCTGGAACACTTCACGAATGCGGCGGTTTCGGTGATACTCGCTCCATGGTTCCGAGCTCCTACTATCATCCCACGTTGAAAGTCCGTCAAATCGCATTTATTACCCATCTCGTCACTAAAAAATCACTTCTACTGTCTCAAGCACTAAGGTTTCCCTTTTTATATTAGCCTCTCCTCTGACAGCAACAGCGTGCATCCATAGCTCATTTGCTTAAAACTGTCAGGTGGTCATAATAAAGTGGCTGCTCAGTGTATGTAGATGAACTGGAGGTAATCAGAGGCAAATGCCTAGACTACATGCAAACATAACTATGGCTGATGCTGTATTAGGGATAGAATACTAGATTGTTTCCTGGCAGGTGACAGCAAACAATAAATTTATATTACAAATTATAACTATTACTTCCACAAATTAAATGACAATAAACTGACTTTTTTATCAATATATGGATAATGGTACTTGGCATGGAAACATGATTTTTGTCACATAAAAAGAAATAGCTGGTTCCTAAGATATTGAAATATTTGAGACACAATGCCCTTGAAAATTGTACAGTTTCTTCCATAAGCGTCGTTTGGTTGTTATCATTCCCTTCTATCACCCACCCATTTGTGCATCCACTCTAATGTTGCCATCTCTCGGAATAAAAATAATAAAGTTCCATCATTCAACACTAGGGCAGCACATAAGCATCGACATATCCAACACCTATGCAACCCCCTTCCCACACATCCACTCAGATCTTGCCATTGGTTGGAACAAACATTAATGCAGTTCCATCGTTCACCGCTAGAGGCAGCACATAAGCATCGACATGTCCAACATCTATGCATCGCCCTTCCCAATCATCCACTCCGATGTTGCCATCGCTCGGAATAAAAATATGTTGTCTTCGCTTGGAATAAAACTTCATAAAGTCCGTCGTTCACCACTAGGGACAGCACATAAGCACCGTTTGGTTGTTGTCATCCTCTTCTATCACCCCACACATTTGTGCATCCACTCCGATGTTGCCATTCTCGGAATAAAAATAATAAAGTTCCATCGTTCACCTCTAGGGGCAGCACATAAGAATCGACATGTCCAACACCTATGCATCCCCCTTCCTACCCATGCACTCAGATGTTGGCATCACTCGGAATAACAATTTATAAAGTTCCGTTGTTCACCGCTAGGGGCAGAACATAAGCCACGTTTGGTTGTTGTCATCCCCTTCTATCACCCACCTATTTGTGCATCCACTCCGATGTTGCCATCTCTTGGAATAAAAATAATAAAGTTCCATCGTTCACCGCTAGGGCCAGCACATAGGCATCGACATATCCAACACCGCATCCCCCTTCCCAATCATCCACTCAGATGTTGCCTTCGCTCGGAATTAAAATATGTTTCCATCGGTCGGAATAAAAATTTATGCAGTTGCATCGTTCACCACTAGGGGCAGCACATAAGCATCGTTTCGTTGTTGTTATCCCCTTCAATCACCCAGCCATTTGTGCATCCACTCCCATGTTAACATCTCTCGTAATAAAAATAATAAAGTTCCATCGTTCACCGCTAGAGGCAGCACATAAGCATCGACATATCCAACACCTATGCATTCCCCTTCCAACTCATCCACTCCGATGTTGCCATCGTTCGGAATAAAAATATGTTGCCATCGGTCAGAATAAAAATGTATGAAGTTCCGTCGTTTACCGCTAGGGGTAACCACATCCATCGGTTGGGTGTTGCTATCCCCTTTCCCACCCACTCTGTTGTTGCATCGCTCGGAACAAAGTTCTTCTACTCGCCGGACAATTATATTAATCCATATACACTGACGGGAAAAAAAATCCCAACACCACGAAAAAATAGTTGCAGAGGAACGAAATGGCGGCAATACATTTGTATAGGTAACATATTTAATCGATTAAGGTTTCAAGATCACAGCTTGTTGTAAGTGCGAGAAGAGCCATTTTAAATGTGAAATGCTGGTACATTAATAACCGGTGTAACCGCCAGAATGTTGAATGCAAGCACGCAAACGCTCATGCATTGTGTCGTACAGGTGCTGGATGTCAGTTTGTAGGATGGAGTTCCATGCCTGTTGCACTTGGTCGGTCAATACAGGTACGGTTAATGCTGGTTGGGGGTTGACGCTGGAGTTGTCGTCCAATGATGTCCCATACGTGCTCGATTGGTGAAAGATCTGGTGATCTAGCAGGCCACGGCAACATGTCGACACTCTGTAGAGCATGTTGGTTACAACAGCGGTATGCGGGCGAGCGTTATCCTGTTGGAAATCACCCCCTGGAATGCTGTTCATGAATGGCAGCACAACAGGTTGAATCACCAGACCGACGTACAACTGTGCCGTCAGGGTGCGTGGAATAACCACGAGAGTGCTCCTGCTGTCATAGGAAATTGCTACCCAGACCGTAACTCCAGGTGTAGTTCCTGTGTGTCTCGGCCGCAGACAGGTTGGTTGCAGGCGCTCACCTGGCCTCCTTCTAACCAACACACAGCCATCACTGGCACTCAGGCAGAACCGGCTTTCATGAGAAAACACAAGAGATCTCCACTCCGTCCTCCAATGAGCTCTAGCTTGACACCACTGACGTCGCAAACGGCAGTGGTTTGGAGTAAGTGGAATGCACGCTACAGGGCATCTGGCTCGGAGCTGTCCTTCAAGTAACCGATTTGTAACAGTTCGTTGTGTCACTGTAGTGGCAACTGCAGCTCGAATTTCTGCCACAGACGCGGTAGGATGCGCCACGGCGGTCTTCCCTCTCAGTAGTGCCACGTGGCCGGCTGGAACCCGATCTTCTTGAGGCAGTACCTTCCCTTGACCACCGCTGCCAACAATCATGCACAGTGGCTACATTCCTGCCAAGTCGTTCTGCAAAATTGCGGAAAGAAAGTCCACCTTCTCGTAGCCCTATTACACGACCTCGTTCAAACTCTGTGAGCTGTTGATAATGGCTTCTTCGTCTTCTTAAAGGCATTCTTGACTAACATCAACATACTACGTCGAATCTCAACGATAACTAACACTCACGAACGTTATAGCGTGTAGTTACAGCAAACCTGCTTTGCATGTTCCGAGGGCACTACTATTGCCACACGTATGCGCCGAGCGCGAAATTTGCATAGACGTCATCTCACAGATGTACTCTCACCGCCTACCAACTGTCATTTATCTAACACAACCCCTTCTTGGTGTTGGGATTTTTTTCCGTCAGTGTAATTGTCAGTGTTATGGTTGTCTCGGTTAGGATTTGTCGGTGTTCTGATTGTCGGTGTTTTGAACTGTCGGTTTTATGATTGTCGGTGTTTTGAACTGTCGGTGTTATGATTGTCGGTGTTTTGAACTGTCGGTGT
Organism: Macrothele yani; assembly: GCA_039090855.1. Classification (NCBI taxonomy): domain Eukaryota; kingdom Metazoa; phylum Arthropoda; class Arachnida; order Araneae; family Macrothelidae; genus Macrothele; species Macrothele yani. The sequence continues at coordinate 17,352,137 of CM077005.1, read as the reverse complement.
TTCGGCCTATCGGCGTTTTTAACTGGCAGTGTTTTGAACTGTCGGTATTTTGATTTGTTGGTAATTTGATTGTCGGTGTTTTGTACTAGAACCCTAGAAAACGGTTGTTTTTCCTAACTTCAGCGAGTCATTGCAGCGGAATTAAAAAAGGTATCTTGTTCTGGTATTTTTTTTTTTATGTTGTGTGTATAATATATAATAATATATGGTGCTAATATTTTTTACACATCTTATGACTAAAATTAAAAAATTCGTAAACTTCGTGATTTAAAAAAAATGAATTTTTAAAGATTTTTTTATCTGGTGCGGATGGAGTTTTTTTCTATACTCGTTTTTTTTTGTTGGAGACATACAAATGTGCACTTTATTTGCAATTTTTTATGTATCTGTGAAACTGCTAGTTTCCGCATTTCTGCAGCGTTAAAAACAGCCGTTTTTGAAAAATCTCCAACTTTGCCAACGATTTTCTCAAAAAAGCTATTTTTTAAAATTCTGAAAATTAAATCACTTTTATTATCAACAGGAGAATATCTGTGTAAATTTTCACTGACCTAAAAACGCCCATTTCTGAGTTAGATGCGTTTGAATATGGTTTGAAAGCCTACGATTTCCCGTGTTCTAAAGGTGCCATTTTGGAAAAATCTCAGGCGCAAAGTACGTATTATCTTCCCCGAGCGATGATATGCCTAAAAAACAGTCGGGGGGGGGGGGGGAGATAACAAATAAATAAATAAAATTATTGCTGCTCCACTAACAAAGTTGAGTTGCGAAAGACAGTTGTTTGTTTACGTATATACTTAAACATCGCATAAGAAACTATGAAAGAGTAGAAAACTATTGTTGAAATAATTTTAAGAAAAAAGAATGCTGGCACACACATACTGTAAGTAATTTTCGAGTGCTAAACACCCTCGAGTTTTTCTGGGAGCTGCTAACTGTAGGCTACTGTCAGAAGAGCAGTCGCTGTTTTGTTATAGTTGCTAAAATTAGCTTCTCAGTTTTTCGTAATAGTAAAATATTCGCTCAGGAGAGTTTTGTCCTCTGCGAACGGGGGAGAGTGTGCAATGCTCTTGACCTCGCTCCTGTGTTGATAGCGCTGGTCGCTACCCAAACTCTGCATACCTCCTCTCCAAAACGTAATGACATTTGTCTAATCTACTAAATAAATAACAATTAACACATACGCGTGCACACTTATGCATAAATCATAAATTGTAAGTGGAATATATTTGCTGTTCAATCAGCTGATTTTATAAGTAGAATACATATACAACTTACGTGCTTATAGGTGTAAAGATTTTTATCTATTTAAAACATATTCAAAGATTTCATTTTTAGGGGGAATCGGGTTCTTAGTGGTTTTCACCTGGGCCATGATAAACCATTCGCTGCCCATGTCCTCTGTCCCCTTAGAAGATAATGCTGGGTCAATGGGTGACCAGCAGAGTTTTGACACCCCCCCCGTCACGTGGTGGCGAGGAGTCTCAAAGCTAGGTAGCTTTCAAAAATATTTCAACTTAGTTGGCTGATAACAAGAGTCGAACCTGTCGCCACCCACTCCACTGGTCCATAAGATGCCTGTGGCCACAGCATACACACTAACCATGGAATAAATTCTACCGTACATGTATCTGGCCAATCTTTGTATTTAAATTTTCTTTGTATTATCAACCGCAACTGAAAATTATGAAAAGCTTTGAAGTTTCAGACTACCCTGCTCATACGAATACGGTGATAATTCCTTTCGAGAGAAGTCAGGCCAGATGTAAACCCCCTCTTCCACTGTGGGTTTCGGTCCTGCTTTCAACAGAAACAAAGTTGAAGTGTTTCCTGTTTGCTGAAGTACGTAAAACAAATGCAAGTACAAATGAACAAAGTCACACATGGATGGAAAAAAACAACAAAAAATGATCTTATCAAATCTCTACAATGCAGTTACTTTACGCCTGAGATTTTCCCAAAATGGCGCCTTTAGAACACGGGGAAATCGTTGGCTTTCAAACCAAATTAAAACACGTCTAACTCGGAAACGGGCGTTTTTATGTCCTTGAAAATTTACACAGATATTCTCCTGTTGATAATAAAACAGTGATTTAATTTTCAGAATTAAAAAATATGGCTTGTTTGAGAAAATCGTTGGCAAAGTTAGAGATTTTTCAAAAACGGCTGTTTTTAACGTTGCCGAAACGCGGAAACTAGCAGTTTCACAGCTACATAAAAAAATTGAAAATAAAGTGCACATTTGTATGTCTTTAACAACAACAACAACAACAACAAAAAAAACAAGTATAGAAAAAACTCCATACGCACCCTGTTAAAAAAATCTTAAAAAAATCATTTATTTTTTTAAATCACAAAGTTTACGAGTTTTTTAAATTTTAATCATACGATGTGTAAAAAATATTAGCACCATATATTATTATATATTATACACACAATGTAGAAAAAAATACCAGAACAAGATGTCTTTTTTAATTCCGCTTCAATGACTCGCTGAAGTTAGAAAAAACAACCGTTTTATAGAGAGCTTGTTTGACGGTGCAAAATTTAAAATTCCCATCTCAAAGGGAAATTTTTTTTTGCCGAAAGAAAAAATATGGGTCTCCTTATTTTAGTCAAGGAACACACCTTAATTTTTTTAGAGAAATCTGAGACCATGATGATACGACCCTGCCCAAGTTGAAATGGAACCCATCGTGTTTGATTTTCAGCGATTGTGTTTTTTCAGATAATTTCATTGTATAGTGGATTAGCTGAATATGTGGACATGTTAACTATACCTGTGTGTATATATGTACTGAGAGAACTAATTGAAAGAGCGAGGAAATATGAACTTCCATTGTGCATGGCTTTTATCGATTATGAAAAGGCCTTTGATTTGGTGAAACCATCAGCAGTTACAATGGCTTTGAAATCCTGCGGTATTGAAGATGCATACATTAATATTGTTAATAACATCTATGAAAAATGCAAGTGCAAAGATTCGGCTGTTTGAAAATACAACACACATAAAAATTGGAAAGGGAGTGAGACAAGGTGACACCATATCTCCCAAGCTCTTTAATGCCACATTGGAAAATGTTTTTCAATCACTGAACTGGGAAAACAAAGGGATAAAGATTAATGGAGATTATCTAACTCACCTTCGTTTTGCTGATGACGTAGTCATTTTTGCAATTACTCTATCAGAACTGCAGAGTATAATCCAGGAACTTGCTGACAAGAGTAAAGAAGTGGGATTAAAAATGAACTTTCAGAAGACAAAAGTGATGTACAATGCTTTTACAAGAAATGAAGATTTATTGATTGACGGAGAAAAGCTGGAGATAACAGACACGTACATTAATCTTGGACAGCAGATATCAAGTGAGGGTCACATTGATGAAGAAATTAATCGGCGTATAAAACTTGCCTGGAGAGCTTTTGGAAGAAACAGCATAATTCTCAAGAGCAATATGCTATTATGTCTTAAAAGAAAAGTGTTTGATCAATGCATCCTTCCAGTGCTTACGTATGGTGCAGAGACGTGGACCTTAACTAAAAGAGACATACAAAGGCTGCAGACAACTCAAAGCTGCATGGAGAGGTGCATGCTTGGTGTAACCAGGAGAGATAAGAAGAGGAACTCGTGGATCCGAAAAATGACAAGAGTGGCAGACATCATGATCAGAGTAAAATCCCTGAAATGGCAATGAGCTGGACATACTGCCAGAAGGACAGACCATCGATGGGCAGCCAAAATTTTAGATTGGATTCCAAGGGACAGGAAAAGACCCAAAAGAAGACCACATGCGAGATGGGTGGATGAAATTCGAAAGTATGTGGGAGTAGCATGGAGGAGACTGACACAAGACAGACCGTTGTGGAAAAGGCTTGGAGAGACTTTCGTCCAGCAGTGGATTCATAATGGTTGACAATGATGATGATGATGATGATACATGGTACATAATACCATAAATTATTCTTTTCTGCAGGTTTTCATCTTTGGTAAAATGTGTAGAACAGAGCAATATAGGGTATTATGCATCAAGTATACAGTAAAAGCAATGCTGTGTAGACAACTGGGGAATTTGTAGCTAAACAGTAATTTTCAGTCGTTCATAAATTTGCTAATTCTTATATTTGGTATGGAGAGATTTCTGAATTTTTTAGTTATAGCAGTAAAGGTTTGTACTGGTTTGTAAAATATTTTTTCTAAGTTTTCTCCACATGACTTTTGATTTCTTAATGGGCTGTTGCCATAAAGTTAAGAAACAACTAAAATAGAATGTAAGAAAAGAAAAATATGGTACCAACACTGCAATAAAATTCCATATTATAAAGGTCTGTAGTAATAAGTCCATTATGGTGTTTTAAGTGGCAGTCAGATGCAGTGGCGACGCTAACCAGTCGGAACTGGGTGGGCTATGAGAAGCGCCTAAGCATGATCGGGGAGGGGGGCATAAATTCTGAAGTGCTAGGCAGAAATTTTTGCAAAATATTGCATAATTATGAGGATTTCATCCGATGCTGACAATATTATCCCTAGTTAGTCAACAAAAGTTTTCAGGTGCATACTGTCATCATCATCATTAGTGTTCTGTCTCTTGATAGGTCCAATAGTAACTCATCAAGTTCTCTTCTTCCAGTTTGCTCTGTCCCTTGCTTCCTCCTTCAATTCTCGATAGCTTCCTGTGCCTATTATATCATCAAGCACCATTAGTCTTCTCCTTCCTCTTGGTCACTTTCCTTCAATTTTCCCTTAGCTATCATTCTTTTCAATAAGCTGTCTCCTCTTAACACATGTCCTATTCAGTTATATTTTCTTTTTGTTATGGTCTTTAGTAAATTCCTTTCATCAACTCTTTGCAATACTTCATCATTGGTGATTTTTTCAGTGCATACGGTTCATTGTATTTATTCAGAATATGTAGTATGGGGACCATGGATATGAATGTCTATGACAAGTTACTATTTATTTGCAATTTTAGCTCACTTAAGTCTTTTTTTTATTTTTTATTTTTTTTTTTTTTTTTTTGTCATAAGGCTGTTTATGAATTTTAGTTTGGGACAAGAATTTCTATCTCTCTAACCTTCGGTTATTTCTGTAAACACAAAACATTCAGGTATATTTATCCAAGTTTCCTAAATCTTCAACGGTTGCACCAGCCATATTGACGGGAAGGGGGGGGAAGAGGGTGCGCGCTAAAGGGTTGTCTCAAAAAAATGTTCAGTGGCGTTTTTGCCTTGGAATTTGTGTCCATTCTTCATCATAGTTTTTCTTTCCCAGCATTTAATTTTTTTTTCTTGTTATTTCCATGAATCCACATCAGGTTTAGCAGGAAAGCTGACATCTCAATCGCTTGCTCACCAACTACAATACATGACTGTTAACCATCCATACTCACCCCTGAAATGGGAAGGGGGATGTGACTGGTAAAAAGTCACAAATTAATCACAGTTTTTAGACCAAAACCCAGGAACTTGCAGCTTTTTCTATGAAACACATTATCTTGACTGGCTGTGCCTGACTTAGGTACCGATGGAATTGTAAGCAATGAAGTGAGTCAAAATCAGTCAGAAAGCAAACTGTGTGATAGTTTTGTGATCTCTCATCATTTTAATCACTGCTGCACTCCCTCACTGCATCTATGGATGATAACTGTATGATAGTCAGTTAATGTGATAGCTGTATGCTGTCTTTTCTATTGATTATGACACAGTCGCATGAACATATACACTGGTGTCAAAAATTAAAAATACGAAAACCATGTTTGAGAAAACTATAATGAAATGTAATAACAGTTGCATAACAATATTATATGGAACATGTGAAATTCATTTCAGGACCCAAATTTGGGTATGTAGAGCAAAAAGCTGTAAGTGGCCTACTTGAAACCACATCAGTTCTCATTGGCAGCAAGAGTAAAAAGCATTTCTTTAGACAAAAATTAATTCCCAATGCCTTATTATACACATTTATGTGACTCAGTAAGATGGAGAACCATGGAAACACTGACAGCAGACCAGTTGCAGGAGACTTGAATGCCCAACAAACAGTGATTTCAAAAGTTTGGCAGCAATTTAATGACTTCAGTGATGTATCACAAAGGCCTGTCCAGGTTTGCCAAAGGATTACTACACTTCGTGATGACCATTACCTCATTTTAGCTTTTAGCAGCAAAACATTGTAGGGCATATACAGCTAGGCAACTTTCTGTAGAGCTATTCGGGTCATTCCATATCAAGTGATCCAATTTATGAACGCAATTTTACCTCACCTTTTTTTATTTCTTTCAAATTTGGCTCTTCTTTGTACCCCTAAAGGTAATTAAAAATCCACATTTTTAGATTTTTATCTCCTTTAGTTTTTTAGTTATAGGACTTTAAAATTAGGAAAAAAACATTTTTTTTTGTTGATGCTTGAACACAAAATTGACCATAACTCATCACCAAACAGAGCTAGAAAGGTCTGGTAAAAAACATTTTGCAGCATTTTTCATGGGCTTTCATATGATATCATCATCATCATCATTGTCAACCATTATCAATCCACTGCTGGACGAAGGTCTCCCCAAGTTTCCTCCACAACGGTCTGTCTTGTGCCAGTCTCCTCCATGTCACCCCTGCATACTTTCGAATTTCATCCACCCATCTCCCATGTGGTCTTCTTCTGGGTCTTTTCCTGTCCCTTGGAATCCAATCTAAAATTTCGGCTGTCCATCGATGATCTGTCCTTCTGGCAGTATGTCCAGCCCATTGCCATTTCAGGGATTTAACTCTGATCATGATATCTTCCACTCTTGTCATTTTTCGGATCCACGAGTTCCTCTTCTTATCCCTCCTGGTTACACCAAGCATGCACCTCTCCATGCTTCTTTGAGTTGTCTGCAGCCTTTGTATGTCTCTTTTAGTTAAGGTCCACGTCTCTGCACCATACGTAAGCACTGGAAGGATGCATTGATCAAACACTTTTCTTTTAAGACATAATGGCATATTGCTCTTGAAAATTATGCTGTTTCTTCCAAAAGCTCTCAGGCAAGTTTTGTACGCCGATTAATTTCTTCATCAATGTGACCCTCACTTGATATCTGCTGTCCAAGATAAACGTACGTGTCTGTTATCTCCAGCTTTTCTCCATCAATCGATAAATCTTCATTTCTTGTAAAAGCATTGAACATCACTTTTGTCTTCTGAAAGTTCATTTTTAATCCCACTTTTTTACTCTTGTCAGCAAGTTCCTGGATCATACTCTGCAGCTCTGATGGGGTAGTTGCAAAAATGACTACGTCATCAGCAAAGCGAAGGTGGGTTAGATAATCTCCATTAATCTTTATTCCCTTGTTTTCCCAGCTCAGCGACTGAAAAACACCCTCCAATGTGGCATTAAAGAGCTTCGGAGATATGGTGTCCCCTTGTCTCACTCCCTTTCCAATTTTTACGTGTGTTGTATTTTCAAACAGCCTAATCTTTGCACTTGCATTTTCATAGATGTTATTAATAATATTAATGTATGCATCTTCAATACCGCAGGTTTTCAGAGCCATTGTAACTGCTGATGGTTTCACCGAATCAAAGGCTTTTTCATAATCGATAAAAGCCATGCACAATGGAAGTTCATATTCCCTCGCTCTTTCAATTAGTTCTCTCAGCACGTGGATATGATCTATTGTGCTGTAGCCACTCCTGAATCCAGCTTGTTCTCTCGGTTGAGCCATGTCCAGTGTTACCTTCAAGCGGTGTGAAAGAACTTTAGTGAAGATTTTATAAACTACTGATAGGAGGCTGATAGGTCTGTAGTTTCCGAGATCCTCAATGTCACCTTTCTTATGTAGCAGGATCATTGTAGCGGTGTTCCAATCCTCAGGAATCTTTCCTTCATTAAGGCATCGAGTGAAAATTTGGGCGAGTACTGTTTCGATTTCTCCACTTGCTTCTTGTATGATGTCTACAGTAATTCCATCTTCTCCTGGAGCTTTTCCTCGCTTCATGTTCTTGATTGCATGTGCAACTTCTGCTGGAAGGACTGGAGGAACTCTGGTACTGGTATCTTTCATGATGTCAGGAGTGCATATATCATCCCTTTCATATAATTTGGAGTAGAAATCTTTCACTCTTGTCAAAATTTCGCCTCTATTTCTTGTTACAGAACCATCTTCTTTTCTCAGTGCCATAATCTGTTTTTTCCCCTTACTGAGATGTCCCTTTGCTATCTGTAGGCTTTGGTTGTTTTCAATTGCTTTCCTCACTAGTTCACAGTTGAATTTCCTTACGTCTTCAGTGATACTTTTTCTTACTGTCTTGCATAGCTCTATATATTCCACTTTGGAAGTCACATCTTCTTTAGTTGTTCTCATCTCTCTTCTTTTTTGCATCAACATTTTGGTTTTTCCTGATAATTTGTTCACATGCAACTTGTTCTTAGACCCAGCCAATTTTGTTGCTGTTTCCATAAGAGCTTTGGTTACTTTTCTGTTAACTTCAGAGATGTCCACTTCTTCCGATGTTAGGCCTTCTAAAGCAGAGAACCTGTTCTTCAGTTCTAACTTGAAGGTATTATGGTGTTTTTTAAGGTTGGTTATGTCAATAGATTTTGTTTGTCTTATGAGCTTGCCACGTTCAAGTTTAGTGTTGAGGTGCATCTTACATCTCACCAATCTATGGTCACTACCTGTGTTGAACTTGTTTAGCACACTGCAGTCTTCTATGACGAATTTTTTGTTACACATAATAAAATCAATTTCACTTGTCGTCCCATTTGGATGTCTCCATGTCCATTTCCTGTGTGGCTTTTTCTTGAAAAAAGGAGTTCAAGATGAAAAAACCCTTCTGCCTCTGCAAACTCAACGAGAGTATTTCCACGCTGGTTTCTGTTGCCATGACCGAATTTACCTACTGAAGTTTCATTCTGTTGCCGTTGCCCTATTTTTGCATTGAAATCTCCCATAATTATTTTCAAGTGCTGCTTACCTTTATTATTTAGATGACAAATTTCCTCATAAAATTCTTCAATTTCTTCTTCAGGATGACTTGTGGTGGGTGCATAAGTTTGAATAATCTGAGCCTGGTATCTTTTCGAGAGTTGGATAACAAGTCGTGCAGCTCTGTCAGAGGAACTTTCAACTTCTACAACTTTATCCTTCAGTTTCTTGTTTATTATAAATCCAACACCACTAGTTCTGCCAGTACCTGTCCCACGATAGTAGAAGAGATGTCCACTTTTCAGTTCGATGAGATCTTCTCCTTTTCTCCTTACTTCACTTAGCCCCACGATGTCCCACTTGATCCTTTGCAGTTCCTCTTCCAATTCAAGAAGCCTTGAATCAGAAGATAGAGAGCGTCCATTGTAAGTAGCCAAGGTCAGCATCAGATGGCAGCCTAGTCCGGTTCTCCGGGGATTCTTAGCACCCTCTGCCTTCATGTCGCACTGGCCGCTGCCTTGGCCAGGTACATTCCAGCTGCCGGAGACTGCCGGAGAATAATTTTATGATATACATCATGAATAATTTTATGAAAGTTTTAATTTCAAGGTCATTTAAAAAGTTTTAAAATTTAAATTTCTCTTAAAACGTATGATTAAAAATTTTAAAAAAATTATCAAAAATTCTTTCATATTTTGTCTTTATTTATGCCAAATTTCAAGCTGGGATCTCAATGGGATCATATTTTTTCTAATTTCTGAATATATTTTGCCATGTCAAAAAATGAATATTTCTTAGATTCAGGCATTATAGAATGGCTTTAAGTGTGGTTTAAGCCATCATAAAGTACATTTTCAATAGCCCTAATGTAATTCAGTTTTAGAATATACAACAATAAGTCTTAACTACAATTAAACATCATTGATTTATGTATTGAAATAAAATCTTGTATGAAATTACTGCAAAGACTACATTCTGAATGTGTGAACTTGTGTGTGCAATTTTGAATGTGCAGGAACATGTCTCTCCTTGATGGCAGTACTCTAGTCTGTCTAAGTCACCTCAGATTCATGTCTGTGCATGAAATGAACAAGCAGTGACATGTATTATGTGCACAGCTCAGTGATGTAAAATAGTGTTATATTGATTATATTTAGTACTATTTGTGGTGGTGAATAAATTTAGCAAGTTAATAATTCTTAACTTGAATTTAACTGTAAATATCTTTATAATGCAGAGCTTCAAGCTGCTTATATGAACTGCAAGTAACTCATATTTATAAATAATTCCGAGCTCAAGCCATTTGTGTGAACTGTAAAATAATTTAACCTAGCTTTGTCATGACTAACCCCCCCCCCCCCCAATACATTCCTTTCAAAAATAGATACTGCTGTAATCCCTTTGAAAAGACAGACCATAAATGTATTAAAGATTTAAGGCCAGTGCAAACCTGGATGTGTGAAGTAAAACCCTGCATTAAAAACCTGATGCGAAAATCTGTGATAGTTGTAGAAAACAGCTTGTTAAGGAAAAATCAGTCACAACAAAACCAAGAACCTGCCAGCTGTGAAGAAGAGTTTGATGAAGAAACAGGTGCTCCATTGGATATTTCATTTTCTGATCCAAGCACTTCCATAGACTATTTGAACAAATCTCTTGCATGTATAGAAGAATCACCTATTGTAAAAAAGCAGATGAAAACAGATTCAGGGTACTGTATAAGAAAACTTGATAAAGTGAAAAAAAAAACCTAATTGACAAACTTTTGGATGAAAATGCAGTGCAGAATGATAACAACAAAGGTGATGGCACACATTCAGAAATTATTGATCAACTGAAGGAAAAGTTCATGAAAACAGAAAGTAGGAGCGAGAAATTTTTATTTTAACTGTTCTCCCCCAGCGTTGGGCAATTAAAGAAATTGAAAGAGAGTTTAAAGTAAGCAACCGAATGGCGAGAAAATGTAAAGCACTGGTTAAAGAGAAAGGAATACTCTTAACCCAAGATCCAAAATCAGGTAACTCTTTACAAGAATTTGTGGTACAAAAAGTTCTAGAATTTTATAACAGTGATGAAGTAAGTCAGATTATACCCTGTAAGAAAAAATTTGTTTCAATGAAAACAGATGATAAGACACAAGAACATGTTCAAAAGAGGCTTAGTTTAGGGAATCTCAAAGAAATTTACAAATTGTTCAAGGCTAAACAGTCTGAAGAAAAATTGGGTCTCCTAAGTTTGCCGAGCTTCGGCCTAAGAATTGTGTTTTAGCAGGAGGAACTGGCACACACTCTGTATGTGTGTGCACAATGCACCAAAATGTAAAATTGATGTTGAGTGGGAAAACATTTAAAGAAATGGTCATGAACAATGTTGGATCATGTTTTGGTGACTACAAAGCATGCCTTAACAAAATAATGTGTTCACCAAGAAGTCCAAAATGTCATTTAGATGAGTGTAAGAACTGTCCAGGAACCAAATACCTGGAAGACCATCTACTAAATGCATTTGAAGAACAAGTAGTAGAAAGTATTACTTACAATCAGTGGTTGTCAGTAGATAGATGCAGTTTTGAGACTGTTACAAAAACAGCTGAAGATTTTGTTGACACATTCTGTGAATAACTGCTACCTCTGAAGAAGCATGCTTTCATAGCCCAACAACAATCTGCCTATTTCTCATACTTAAAGGAAAACACGAAATTAAATGAGGCTGTTATCACCTTAGACTTTTCAGAAAATTATTCATTCGTGGTCCAGGACGAGGCACAGTCTTTTCACTGGAGGAATGACCAGGCAACAGTACATCCATTTGCAGTCTACTACAGACATCAAGATGGAGTAAAGTATAAAAGCTTTGTTTTTATTTCTGACTGTTTACAACATAATACAGTAGCTGTTCATCTCTTTCAAAAGAAGCTTATTAAATTTTTGAAGGAGAATGTACTGCCATTTTGGAAAAATATTTCTACTTCTCTTACGGTTCAGCGTCACAATATAAAAACAGAAAGAACTTCGCTAACATTTGCCTTCACAAAAAAGGCTGGCATATATGCAGAGTGGCATTTCTATGCAACAGCTCATGGGAAAGGAGTCTGTGATGGTTGTTTGGGAGGGACAGTGAAACGCCTCGCTGCTAAAGCTAATCTCCAGACTCTATATTCAGATTAAATCATGACACCAGTTCAGCTCTTCAACTGGAGTGCTTCGAATATTTCTTTGATTCTGTTTTTTTATAAAACTGTTTAGGGCCATTCAGAAGAAGAAGAGTTATTAAAAGCTCGATTTTTAAGAGCATTACCAATTGAAGGAACACAAAAGTACCACAGCTTTATTCCATTAAGCCAATGTTAAATTAGTACAAAAGTGTTCTCATACAGTAATGACTTTCAGAAACACAATGTCTTTGAAGGAAGTACAATTATCCTAACTCTAATTGACCTGAAAGAGTACATGGCATGTGAATATGACCAGAAGGGGTGGTTGGCTGAAGTGATTTTAACAGATGTTAAAAATAAAAAAGTGACACTTAATTTCTTGCACCCATCGGGTCTCAAGAGACCGAATTCTGACTTGTGGGGATTCTATAACTCCAACATGCCACACATATTTTCTATCACAGAAAGAAATGAGTGAAGCAACAGCAACTATGAACAAAATATGAGGTCTGAAATGATTTGGACATTAGTTTGAATTAAGCACATTTAAATTTAACTGTTATGCGATAATAAAACACTGTTCTATTAGTGGCTATAAACAAGTGTGATAAGAAATTGAACTATTGTTTTACTACTGACTCCTTTGTATCCTATGATAAAGGTAAATATTTTCGAAATAACATTCAAAATATGTAGCTGTGTTGCCTGTTTTTATTCCACATTATGTTCATAATACAGTACTGTCAATCTTTTCTTTAACTGAAATAGGTATATATTTCATATATACACAAACTTTTTCCATTGTGTGCGTAATATAAACTAGATAGGACATGGTCTTAAATTTAATTATTGCCCAATTTTGAAAACATTAATTTTTCAATGGGACAAAATATGTTTGAAAAAATAAAAATAAAATGATCCCATTGAGATCCCAACTTGAAATTTGGCACAAATAAAGACAAAATATGAAAGACTGTTTTAAAAAATTTTAATCATAAGTTTAAGAGAAATTTAAATTTCAAAACTTTTTGAATGACCTTGAAATTAAAACGTTCATAAAATTATTCATGATGTATATCATATGAAAGCCCATGAAAAATGCTGCAAAATGTTTTTTACCAGATCTTTCTAGCTCTGTTTTGGGATGAGTTAGTCAATTTTGTGTTCAAGCATCAACAAAAAAATGTGGGGTTTTTTTCCTAATTTTAAAGTCCTAATAACTAAAAACTAAAGGAGATAAAAATCTAAAAATTTGGATTTTTAATTACCTTTAAAGGTACAATAGATGAGCTAAATTTGAAAGAAATAAAAAAATTGAGGTAAAAAAACCTTGGATTACTTGATATGGAATGAATGACCCATATTCATATTCACAGGGACAACTATGTCAAAGCATATGTGATGACTTAATGACAGTGACCTTTATGTAAGAAGACACATGGTTTGTGTCTCTCTCACTTTCATCTCACAAAAGAGCTCATTTGAACTAGCAGGCAACATTGTTCCTGGAGCCAGTACCAGCGGGCCACTGTTCTTTATACTGATGAGTGTAGTTAGTTAACAAACTGATTTTCAGCATCATCTGGAAGGAACCAGAAACAATCAGGGAGTGAGACACTTTTGGTGGCAGTGGTTTACTAGATATGAGTGGTTTGGTAGTCTGGTTGGTATAATGCTGAATGGCTATGTCCTACACTATGTGTTGGAAGGCAGTAGCTTCACTTGCCAGTGCTACAAGGATGAGATCTTCAAGCTATGTATCAGGCTTTTCTAGAGAGCTATTTCTGCTCAGTTTGTATGAGTGATAATGCTCACTTGCATAAGCCTCAGCTTGTGGATTTCCTTGGTAGTGAGGATATTAGAAAGATGGCTTGGTCAGCCAGGTCTCCAGATCTGAACCTTATAAGAACATGCCTGAAATGCTTTAGGAAGACAAGCTGCAGCTAATCAGCCCCCTCCCAGAACCCTCCACGGGCTATGTAGATTCCTCGTTGAGGAATGGGAGCCCTCCCCCTCCAGCTCTTAACATTTATCTTTCAATATAACAAATCAGAACCCTCATTTTTTTAAGTTAAAAAATATGTAGGTTTGTATTCAAAATGTTTGATGCTCAGAACTGTATATCTCAAGTTCTAAAATGATGATGCTAAAATTGGTATGAATTGGTATGATGATAAAATTGGTATAAATTGAGAAATTTAGTGATTCTGCCATGTTTCTTTCATTGAAATTTTCTTTAAACACCGGAGGCTAGTTCCATCAGAGGCATGCATGCTGTCGCTTGCTATAAACCACATTTAGAGCAAAACTACGTATGGTACCAATTTCTGGACCTAGAGCATAATATAATTTAAAAAGTAATATTCTTCTGTCCTTGGCACTCTATAACAGTAATACAACTTCCAGTGATTAGCAGTGAAATTCAACATGACATGCGACGACTGTTCTTTTCCTCGTAGTAGGAAATTCTATTCCAATTTGTTTTATTATTAAATCTAGTTGCCGGATCTGGCAACTAGATTTTTTTATTTACCTGCCCAGGCCAATAATTTACATGCCCCGGATATCTCGGGCATGGTATTTTTCAGGCCCTGAACCTGATCATTAGCATTACTCGTTGTGATAGCCGTTTGCCCATAAGAGAACATCATTTTCCCTCATGTCCATGAGAGCCTTGTCCTGGGGGTGTAACAGATAATATGATGCAGGTTTGATTCTTGCTTCAGGGCAATGCAGTTTTCAAGTTTTCTGAAGGAGTTGCTACACGGAAACAGTGAAAGTACGGCACATTTGTGCCAACGATTACATTTGTATTGCCTTCCATGTATTTGCGAAGAACTATTTTTTCAGGAAAATTTGTTTCCCACTTGTATGATGTTCTCTGAAGCACTGGAACTTGTGATCTACATCCGACCCAAGATGTGAGAAAAGGTCGTTGTGACGCTATGATGAAGCACGGAACAGTGGAACTTCCTTGTCCTGGGTTGGTGTAACGGATAGCATGCTCGAACGGAAATCGGGAGATGCAGGTTCAATTTCCGCTTCAGGGAAATGCAATTTTCAAGTTTTCTCAAGGAGATATAAACAGTGAAAATATGGCACATTTGTGCCTACGATAACATTTGGAAGTCGTGAATTTAGAGGGTAGTGATAAGATAGAACAGTGTTGCACAGTTTCTAGAAACATCTTGATATTGAGAACAGGTGTCAGTGGAGAATGAAGCCCTTTTGTAACACCTACAAGAAAAATCTTTGGGAGGCATTATAATATAGGAAATCCATAAAGTTTTCCAAAAAACAAAAATGAAGTCCATTAATAAACATTCTCAAAATTGAGTTCATTCACCTTCTAAAAAAATTGTGGCTACTTTTTTCTTATCATTATCATTCACCAATTAAAAAAAAATGGCTGACTTGTAATTTTCATAG
Organism: Macrothele yani; assembly: GCA_039090855.1. NCBI lineage: Eukaryota > Metazoa > Arthropoda > Arachnida > Araneae > Macrothelidae > Macrothele > Macrothele yani. The sequence continues at coordinate 17,336,654 of CM077005.1, read as the reverse complement.
AAACTGGTGAATTTGCTGTAAGAGGGAAGATTTTTTTATTGTAAGGATTTTTGTAATTATCTGAATATGCTACACCAAAGTTTTACTTTTTTTCTTTCTGTAGAGAATGTGGTGCAATAAACCATTCTTATTAACATCAGTTCAAATGGTTATGATCTAACTACCTGAGCATCACTATGTGGCTTATAATAATTAATTGTGACGAGAAATCATAAAATCTCGCAATCATTCTGTTCCTCATGTTTTTTAAACAAGGCCGTTAAAAATCACAATGTCTGGACCTCACAGCAATATAATTATTCATTGGGCATCCAACTGAGAGCAAGTAATACAAAACAATAAAGTACAAACCAAATACTAATTCACGCTTAAAAGTGAAAATACACTGGCGTGCAAAAATTAAGGACGAGACGGTTTTTTGAATGTAACGTCGTGCAGAAGTGCCCCACATCAACTCAAATCATACCATAAGATCCCCAAGATGTAAGAATATGGGACAAGTGAGCAAAACCGTCCAAACAAGGAATCCAAAGGATACAAAGGCACTTTATTGAAAAGGTAGCTTCGAGCACAACTGGACAGAAGACAGAAACGTCCATGTGACAGGCCGCTGCCAAGAAACATCCAGTTTTTAGTAGGGTAATGATCACCCCTGACTGCGTTGCAAGATTTACAATGTCTGTCTATGCTGAGGACGAGGTTGTCAAGGAGCTGTTGTGGCATCGCGGCCCATTCCTCTTGTAGCACCAATCGCAGCTGCGGAATCGTTGCTGGCGGCTGGTGACGTGCTGCCAAGCGTCTCCCGAGAAGGTCCCACATGTGTTCAATTGGATTTAGGTCCGGAGACCTTGCAGGCCAATTCATGCGTTGAATATCTTCACTCTCCAACAGCTCTGCGACAGCCACCGTACGATGAGGTGTAGCGTTGTCGTCCATGAAGAGGAACTAAGGACCCACAGCACCTCTAAACAGACGCACATGAGGCAAGAGCACCTCGATACAATAGCGGACACCAGTGACTGAACCTCCTTGAAAGATGTGGAGGTTAGTATGGCTACCAAGCATGATACTGCCCCAAACGAGAACTCTGCCACCTCCAAACCGGTCCGTTTTGAAGATGTTGAACGTGTGATTGCGTGTTCCCTGCTCTCTCCAGATGTGTATACGTCCAGAATCGCTCGTCAGACTAAACCGGCTCTCATCCGTAAAGAGAACTCAACCCCATTGCTGATGTGTCCAATTCTTGTGTTCCTGGCACCACAGAAACCGCCGTCTCCGATGAGCAGGCGTTAATGGCACACACCCCTACTGGCCGTCGTGCAAATAGGCCACCTTTGTGCAGCTTCCTGGCCACGGTAAAACGCGATAACGGATGTCCAGTTGTCTGTTGCATGTGCCTTGTGATTTCTCCCGCTGTGTTCCGTCTGTCTCTTCTCACCTGTAGGACAATATACTGGTCGTCTGCCGCAGTGGTTGCTCGTGGACGACCACTGCTAAACTCTCGGACAGCTGTTCCCGTCGTTTGAAATGCTCTCCAAGCTCGTGAGACGATGCCGTAAGCGATCCCGAACTCCTCGGCCACACTAGTCACACTTCGACCTTCTTCCAACTTCCCAATGACGCGACCTCGGGTAAAGTCATCCAGATGTCGTCTACTGGATTGCCTGTTGGCCATATCACACGGTGGCAGCAACTCGACGTCGTTCAAACCGATGTACACCGTGCAATAGCTTTCACCGAATTGCTGAGCGTACACCGTCCGTGTGCTTTATACCCTTCCTGCCCTCCCCTCCCCCTCGTCATGCAACATGTATGTGCATGCCCTACCGTACCGGACCCTAGTCTATCTCCTGAGTGGTCTTTCGGTCCGTTCTGCCTGCTCGTTCCGCTGTTATGCTAATTTCTCCTCTTCGTCCTTAATTTTTGCACACCAGTGTAAAATAGCTAGTTACCTTTCGTCGGTCAGTAGTTCTTTCTTGGCTAGTTGCATTTGGCAAAATTTCACCATTATCTTTCACCTTCAACTGACACATATTCATCAAGAACAACCCGAGTTTCTTTACAGCACAGTTGCTGTTACTGAATGACATGTTGTTATTTAAGGGGAAGTGATGATGTAGTGTGCATTGAAGGGAAAAGTGCTGAGGATTTAGTAAGGTTAAGTGGGGAGTCAATTTGCATGATGAGTGGTCCCAACTGCTTTTCTACAAATTCATGTTTCTGTCCACCTGCATGATAGCCACAGTAGGTAGTAAGTACTCTGTTTGAACATGCTCTGCATTTTGTTATAAACTATAGAGGAATTGTGTGCCACTAAGTATAGGAAGCTTGAAAAAATTGCTGGTGTTAGAAAGTATGCCTGAAATAAATGTTTGGTGAGAATTACACAGAGAATTGCACAAATTGTCTTTAAAGTTCATCGTAGTTAAGCCATTATCAAAAATAGTAAAGGACATGGTAAATGATGAAATGTTGGAGCTATTGGTCCTCTTTTGCGATGTCTTAGAATTGTTGTACTTGACATGGATGCTAGTTGTTAGCCAGAATAACAATCAAAATTTTAAAAATGATAATAAATGGCAGTTTCATCAGCTGTTGCCTGTTTCTCAGTCAAAACAAGGGTATCATCTTCAATAAAATTATAGAAGTAATTTTGGTTTAGCCTTTTCATGCAAGTTTTTGTTGCAAATCATTTTGTATGCTCTCAGGGGAAAAGATTGCATCTTCAACTACCATGGAAAATCTTAACACTTTTTAATGGCCGCTGATTTGGCATGATCTCAAGCATTATTCAAAAGCTGTGGTACTCCATATCAAATTTTTTTTTTTACCTGAGGCTACAGAGCTTCCATAATTTTTTTCTGTAGGAGTTATGGTTGGTCTATAGCAGTGGTCTCAAACTTGCAGCCCGGCATCAACTGTTTTTCGACCCGTGTGAGTGATTACAAAATAAAAATAAATCACTCTTTCAAGTATAGTATAATATATTAAATATAATGTAAACATAGTAATGCTTAGCAAGGCCATCCTCTTTATAAGTAAAAAGTTTATTTACGAAGAATATCACTGTATTAAGCATGCATATTGTTACGTCGAAAGGAATACGAAAATGCTACAGGTGTCTTTCCTCGACATACTCTCTATGAATCCAAGAGCGCTGGCCGTAGTGTCGTCGTACCGAAGGGACGTTGCATGAAAAGGGAATATTATTTGCGCAGAATTGAAATCAAGCGATGGCAGCACTGATGACTTTGAAAAGCTCCCTCCCGCATTGCACGCTGTTTCTCTACCGAAGTTGATTTGTGTGATTTTATTTTTTCCATGACTCTTCCTAAACCAAGTTACAGTAGGAAACAATCCATTCAAGATGAACATATATTTAACAAGAAGTGGGAGTTACAGTACTTTTGTTGTGAAAGTTATAAAAGTGTGTATTGGGCCTTATTTGTAAGCAAGTGTTTTAGCGATTCCAAAATAGTACAACTTACAACTTCATTTTCAAACTTTGCATGGGAAGTATGATTCACTCCAAGGACATCTTCGAGAGGACAAAATGAAGAAACTGAAAACTGATTTAATTTCACAACAAAATGCATTTCAGAGAATTGTTAAATAGAAAACAGGTAATGTGAAGGTAATCTATATCTTATCAAAAATGATGGCAGAAAATTCTAATTTACAGATGGTTGTTTTATAAAAGAGTGTTTAGTTAAAGCAGCAGATTGTGTTTGCCCTGATGAGGTGAATCAATTTAAAGAAGTCTTTCGCCAATCACGGTTGCTAGTAGAATCGATGAACTAACTTCAGATATAAACGATCAATTAACTCAGAACATATCAGAGTTCCTTTAATTTTCCCTTGCAATTGACGAAGGTATACTAACATAACAGATGTTGCTTAGTTGGCTGTTTTTATTTGCGAAGTAGATGAAAATCTTAAAGTAACTGAAGAACTACTTCAACTAATAGCAATGCATGATACTACCAAAGCTGATGACATTTCTGACAAAATGAAAACAATGTTTGAGGAGAAAAAATTGTCTTGGGCTAAACTGGCATGCCCAGTTACAGATGGGGTGCGTGCAGTAGCTAGTTCAAAAAATGGCGTTGTTGGAAAGATAAAAATTTTTTTTGATCTATGAAGGTTCACTTACTCCATCTGTACCTGTTCATTGCATTATATATGAAGGTGCATTGTGTGGCTGTGTTTTAAAAGTTGAAAATGTGTTGAAACCTGTGGCATAAATCATAAACTACATTCGCTCCAGAAGCTTAAATCACTGACAGTTTACTGCTTTTCTCAAAGATTATGGATGTGAGCATAGTGATATTTTGTATCGTGCTCGTGTAAGGTGGCTTAGCTGTGAACAAGAGTCAAAACGCTTTTGGGATTTAAGAGATGAAATAAAGATGTTCCTTGAAAGTAACGATGAAGACTTCTCTCTTTTCGATGATCCAAAATAGTTTCATGATCTGGCATTCAGCACAGATATAACTGGACACTAAAAATGATTTGAATATCAAACTACAAGGCCAAAATAAGCTAGTCACTGATATTATTGATAATGTTAATGCATTTCAGAGGAAACTTCAGCTTTGGAAAGCTCAGCTCAATGCAGGAAATCTTGTTCACTTTACCGCTTTAAAAGCTTCAGCTGAAGTAGAAAAAATCAACTTTGGTGAATTTTCTACGAAGATAGCTATGTTAAAAGAGGTTTGAACAGGCGGTATGGAAGTTTAAAAGACATAGAAAATATTTTCAATATGTTGAAGTCTCCATTTTATTATAATGCTGACAATGCTCCTGAAGAATTTCAGCTCAAATTAATAGACTTTCAGAGTGATTCTTACCTAAAAAAAAAAAAAAAAAAAAAAAAAAAGAAATTCAACAGCTGCAATCTAACAGTTTTACCAGTCAATTTCAAAGGACAAGTACGTTAACATTCATAATTTAGCTGCGTGGGTTTTATCTATGTTAGGGACAGCATACTCATGTGAACAGTTGTTTTCAAGAATGAACCAAGTAAAATGTCTTGAAAAGAGCAGGTTAAATGACAGTCACTTATGCTCACTTTTAAAAGTAGTATGTTCAAGGGACAGTATACCAAATATAGATAAGCTAGTGATAGAAAAGCGAGCGCAAGTTGTAATATTTTCTGTACCGTGTTCAGTTAGTAAAATGTGATTATTTTAAGATTTAAGTGAAAATAATAATTGTTACATAAAAGTGATTGTTTTCAGTGATTGATGAAGCATTTGTTTTTACTACTTTCCAATAATTAGAAATAATACTCCACTCTAGTGCCAAGCCATTGGTGTAGTTCTGTAAAGTTGATATTTATTCATAAGAAATTTATTAATAATCATGCAGCCCCCTAAGTTCCTTCAAAACTAGAAAGTGGCCCTTCCAAAGGTCTGAGTTTGAGACCACTGGTCTATAGTATCCTTCAGAAAGAGTTGACTGAGATCCTGAATTTTTTTTTTTTCTTTTGCGATATCACGCTTTATTACAGCTGTCTTGTCATAATTTTTAATCATTCAGTTTTCCTCTTTAGCATCACACACTTTCAGTTTACACCAAATGTGACTTACACAGCTGAGCTGCTCTTGATGTTCACATACATATGCAACTATTTCAGGGCACACTTCAGGGCTTGAAAAAAATATCTGAAAAGTTTGGGCATGTGCAGAAATTATTTACCTACCTAGGTAGTAAATGCTGGATGCCCAGGAAAATGTATCTTTTAACATAAATCAGAACCCTCATTTTCTTTTTAAGTTAAAAAATATGGTAACCTTTTTTTTTACATGTTTTGCGTTACCTTTTTAAGGGTCTGTATTCAAAGCATTCAATGCACAAAAGCGTGTATCTGAAGTTTTAAGATGATAATGCTGAAATTGGTACAAAATGATGTATTCGTGATGATAAATTTGGTATTTAAGAAATTTAATGATTCTGTCATTTTCCTTTCATCGAAGTTTTTGCCCGTTGTCGCTAAACACCAGAGGCAAATCAGAGGCATTCATCCCATTGCTGACTATAAACAAGATTTGGAGCAAAACTACATATAGTTGCAATATCTAGATGTAGAGCATAATATAATTAAAGAAGAGATATTCTTCTGTCCTTGGTACTCCGTAACAATAATGCATCTTCTGGTGGTTAGCAGTGAAATGAAACATGACATGCGACACTGCTTTTTTTATTGTAGTAGAAAAGTCCCAAGTGTTAAAAAAAAAAAAATCTAGTTTCCCGGACCAGGCAAGTAGATTTTTTTTTACCTGTCCAGGCCAATAATTTACATGCCCGCACAGGGAAGGTGTGCAACTTCATCCTGGGCATATCAAGTATGGTATTTTTCAGGCTCTGCACTTGTTCTAATCTTTTAGTAAAACCTTCTTTCCCTCCCATTCTTTGTTAGCAGCAGAATTAATACTTGAGTCCTATTGCCGCACCCTCAGGTTCCTGCAATGTGACCATTGTCCATGCGTGATGTAAAAGGAGGAAAAAGAAGCTTATGCTATCTGATGCAGTTTGACTGAGGTGATAGTAAAGAAAAAATATTCTTTCAGATGTTATGATCACATTTAGCAAATGAAAGAAAAAATTTCTTTTTATCAGAAATTGAAAACTTTTCAGTATTGGGAATTTGTGGTTCACAGTGTCATATACAGGGAAACACCTTGAAACAATAGGTGTTATGCACCTAATATGGTGTGGGAGCACCCTTGGCATTTAAAATTGCTTGAATCCTCCTTGGAATGGACGCATGCAAGTCCTGGATGGTGGTAAGTTGTACCATTCTTCCTGCAGAAACTGCTCCAATTCCTTGAGAGATGCCGGAAGAGGATAACAGGATCACACTCTGTTTTCCAACACAGACCACAGTGGCTCAATGATGTTTAAGTCCAGTGATTGTGCAAGCCAGGGAAGGTATGCAACTTCATCCTCATGTTCCTCAAACCATGATTGAACAGTTCGACTTCTGTGAATCGGGGCATTATTATCTTGAAAGGTGCAATCCCCTGACGGAAACAATGTCTGCGCCATTGAATGCACATGAGCGGCCAAAAGAGACATAGTCACCGCTAGTGATCTGTCTGTGTAAGGTGATAATGGGACCTACTGCAAACCACGAGATCATGGCCCAAACCATTACAGCATCACCCCCATGCTTCACTGTACAAAGAAGACAGTCTGGGTTGTAGGCTTCTGCGAGGGTTCTCCACACGTAAACCTGTCCTCTGGTAGGGAATAGTGAGAAACTTGATTCAGCGGAAAACAAGACATGTTTCCATTGATCCGCAGTCCACGTTTTATGTTCCGGGCACCACTGTAGTTTCCGTTTCATATTCACCTGTGACACCAGGGGTTTTGCAATCGCAGCTCTGCCATAAATATGGTGCTTATGCAATTCCCTTCACACGGTATGGGTCGGCAGTGGGTTTTGGAGATGTGCATTAAGCTAAGCAGTCACTTTCGTCTCTGTGGTCTTCCTCCTTGCAGTCACAATCCTGTTTAATGTCCTCCTGTCTCTCGCAGTGAGTTTGGTTTTCCTTCCATAGTTGTGTCTCGCAGATGATGTTGTGCCGTGAGCATTGTATGCTGTCATCATCTTCGACACTGTACCTCTCGATACCCTGTGGTTACCGATGCACCAACCAGATGGGCTCCTACAATCTGCCCTCTTTGGAACTCCGACTGGTCACTCATTGTGCCTTCACCTGGAACGAAATTATGCAAACACCGATTTACAATGCAATCACACAGACCCTTGAGACTGTAAGCAACACTTTTCTACAAAAAAAATTGTGACTACATGTTCGTTTTACTCAAAAAGCAGCACATACCAAAGTCACTGTTTTCAGCGAGGTGTTTTCATTATTTTGGGCAATTCCTGTATGTGTAACATAGCCTTAATATTGCACATTAGAGAGTAACAAAAAATTAAAAAGCTTGTAAGTTGTAACAACTAGCAATTTGCTACATCTTAGCAGAGTACACTGTGCATAAAATTTTAGCTGTTTTTGATGTTTTCTTGCCCCAAAAAAGACAAAAACAGAGAACATTGGGCAGTTAGAGGGGTCTCAAGTGCAAATCACTTTCTATGCTATCCACTTTTGAAAATATATTATCTTTTGTTCTTCACAATATAGCTTTTATTATAAAGAAAGTGGTGAAGCTAGTGTGCAAATGGATTGCGATATAAAAGATGCGCTTTTTTTTTAATTCTTTGAGTATAAAATTTAGATTAAAATATTTTGGCTCATTTAAAAGTAGATGTACATGCATTTATGCAGCCTTTCAACTGTACAACCAATAATTCTTTGTTCCCATGATGTGAGGAAGTTTTGCTTACAGGAACCATAAAATTGTGCTTAAAAGTAAATAAGAAAAAAAAATTTTACATTTTTTTATGAAAAATTTGTACTGATGTGCTTGAATTGAAGTTCCTAGGTTGTTGCAAAGTAAATAGATTATATCGTGTTTATGTATTTCGGAAATCATTAGGTTTATATCTCACTGAAAAATACCCAGATTTTTTACTTAAATAAATTCTAAAATTATATTTTAATACTCAGGTTAAAACATGCTTAAAAAATGTTTACCTTACCTTTGGCTTATATCTGGAGCTTCATCAGTTTAGACTGCCTTTATGATAGGAAGTGAACAGGTGACTTTTGAGGGTTTGATGGTGCGAGGTACAGATTAAGGTTTAGAAACAGAATTTAAGTACAGATTTAGGACAAGACAAATAAGTGGTGTGCAGCTTGAATCAGGACAGCAACTTTTGATTATTAAAGATTGTGCATCGTGCAACAACACTGCAGATGAAAGTTGATTCCTCAAATTTAATTTTGAAGATGAAAGATCACAGTCGTCTGTACATCATGGACAAAGGAGCATATGAAGAGTATTTGAAATAAATCTTTGAAAAGCAATCTAGGTAAACAATTAGTGCTTAAGGCAGACATAACTGCTTTCTTCAGTAATGCAGTGTATTTGGGAGAATGAAGTGTTGGCAATATTTAATTCACAAATTTAGTGTCCCTTAGGTATCATCATATTTATATGGTGTGTGTAATCCGTTGCTGAAAACTGAATAATTCTTAGTTTCTTAAGTTTTATTTAGATATGGGATGAATTGTGCTCCATCTACAAGGTCTTTTGTGTATTAGAAAAGCCCGAGAAATGCACAATAGTTTCAGGCATAATTAAAGCTGTTCGATATGAAAATAATTTTTCCAGGTTGCTGAGAGTGGAAATATTTTGCCACCTAGCACAAGAACCTTGCATCATTGGCATGCAAAAGTTGTTCACTTATCTGAAGCAAATTATTTTCCAGTCTGACTTACAGATGTGTAGAATCGTTATTCAGTGTCAGAGGGATAATATCAAAATGTTGCAACAAGAATAGAAAACAAGAGGCCAACTGGAAAATGAAACTGCACAAATGGAATGAAAAGCAACAAAACTAGTAGTCAGAGATCTATTTTCTTTGCCTTTATATAGAGCAGAAAACATTCTAGTATGAATTATAACATCTCCAACTTATAAAGTAATGTACTGGTTCCTGTCTGCATTTCATATAATACAACTGCATCTTTCTGAGAGTGCCAAGCCATTACAGCAGAGAGGTATTGTCATGAATGATGCTTCATGTTAACTAGGATAATGGTACTTGAGTAGAACTTGCCAGATTTTTATCAAAGAATAGTAGTGTACACTGCTCTTTTTACAGCCAACAACTGTCAATAATTCTAATGAACTGCTACTTTTTTTTCCTTCATAGTGAGAAGAATTGGCAGTGAAATACATTATGCACAAAACGTTAGAATTCTTTATATCCTCATATTGTGCATAAGTTATGTTAAAAATTATAAGTGGTGGAATGTTTCGTTAGTGACTTCTACCTTCATCAGCCATGGAATGAAACAAGTGTTTCATTCCATGGCTGATGAAGGCAGAAGTCACTACCGAAACGTCCCACCACTTATAATTTTTAACGTAACTTATGTGTGATATGAGAATATCAAGAATTCTTCTAATGAACTGCTACTTTTTTTTTTTAATTAAATATAATATGTAACTCTAGTAGCAGGTTTGTAGCTACCCTCTGACCAATGAGGATAGCTAATGTGCAACCCAGTGTATTGGCCTTTGGTCATTTAACATAGCATACCATTATTGGCATTCATTTGAAACTTGAGTCAGGATGGGTCCAAATAACAAATAGTTAACCAAAGTGAGCTATGTGCCCAGTCACTATAGGGTTTTGTGGGTCACACTGCTAGCACTGCAAGCAATTTGTCAGTACTGTACTGCTGAATAATGTTGTAATGTTGTGTATGTCGATTCCCTGGAGCTGAAGAGCCATGCTGTTGTCGTGTCTTCATATCATGGCTGTTTCATACCACTAGTTAGCCTCTCGTACTATAACCATAATGTGCAATTCATATTGGTCAGAAGAGATTTAAGAACTTTTAGCCAGATTTTTTTTCAATCAAATGATATACCCTATCTTGTGTGCAGGATTTTTTATCAGAAAAATTTGAGATTAATTAGCTAAATTTATGAAATGATCAGACAAGATAAGATCCTGCATCTGTATGGACATTACAGAAGAAAGGCTTTTCATGTAGTAACAGCTAACAAATGGAAAACTTGAGTGCCAAATTTGTGCTATGTGAATTACAGGAACAAAAACTATAAGACTTTTGGCTGGATAATGTGGAAGAAAAGTCGGCAGTATTTCGGCTGGATAATGTGGAAGAATAGTCCTGCACAGATTGTGGAGTCCTGATTCTATTCAGTATGAACAAGGCTAGTGTAGTGTCTAGCTGAAAGTCTAATTCTTTGTTGTTGTAATTTATGTAGTGTAAATCTGGAATTTTGTTATCTTTCTTGGTAGATGTGCATAAAAGAATGCTACTGTATGTATATCATCAAGCAATCAAAATGTGACTAGAATTGGTGAGCATAGTTCCTGGTTTTTAATTTGGGAGCATATTTTTAACTGGGATTTGAAGAGTTGGATCTTAGTACAATTCAGCCATTTATCTTGCAGCAACCTAATAATTATAATTTGTACCATTTGTTGACTATACTCACCTTTAGAAAAGGTGTGTGCATCAGTTAATTTATGTATGTATTTCTGTGCAGAAGTACATAAATTTCCACAAGCCTCTTTCTTTTAGGTACTTCAATGAAGCTGTAATATGGATTCCAAGACACCTCCTGCTACATGCTGTATCTGTACGGAAGAATTTCCGTCAGATGTTGAACTGACTGAACATTTGCTACAGCACACAGAAGAAACAGCATTCGCTACTGCATTAAAGACACTTGATGCTAAAAGCACTCCCATCAGTTCTAACGCATCACAAGCCTTACAGTCGAAAGCGTGCTGTAAATGGACTGGATATTCACAAAAACTTTTCTGGTCGTCCATCTAGCCCAGAGGTCTGGGAAATCATCAGTGACGATGAAGATGATGCCCCTTCTCCTTTAAAGACGCCTTCTAAAGCTCAGCATGTGTCCAGTGCAGCAAATACCCCTACAAAACTGAGTAATGCCAAACTTGTGTCCGGTGGCAGCCCAGCAGTCTCGCCACGTAATGGAACGGTCGGACAGGAAAAGCGCACTTCCAATACTTTAAATGGCACAGGTGGGCAAGCTTTTTTCTGCAGTATATGTTGTAGAGTATTTCCGGATGCAGCTGCCCTGAACAATCATAAAGCCACTGCCCATGCCAAAAAAGAAAACTTTGTGTGTCAGATTTGTTATAAATCATTTGCTTATAAGTGCACCTTGCGGCAACATTTATATCTTCACGTAAGAGAAAAAGAACATATATGTAATATATGCCACAAAGGATTTACTTTGAAAAATCATCTGCGTAAACATCAGTATGAAAGTCATTCCGGTAGCTTTCCAATGCCCTGAGGCGCTATGACGGAAACAGTGATGGCTTGAAAGTCTCATTTAGGAATAGAGAAGGAAAAAAATGAAATGCCAATTTTAGTTTTAATGAGTCATCTCAGCTTCTTTTAATGATGCTTTTTAGTTTCAGTATTGTTGATTCTGTTTGCGTTGTTACGCCTGGGTATAATTTGTTGTCATATAACATAGGTGAAGTTGGTAAAATCTGTTTAAGCCACTGTGTTGTTAAGAATTCTAACTGGGAAGTTAAAATAAAAAGAAAACTTATGCTGTGATATCTGTTCTGCACAACTGCCTACCTGAGCTTAGAGTTAAAAAAATGATTTTAGGCATTTCTACAAAAAAGAAAAAAAATTGTAAAATAAAATAGAATTACTTTTGTTATGTTGAGATTGCTGAAATACAACAAAAGCAAATGGAATAAATTTTTGTGAAGTGATTAGAGTAGATAGCAATGGAGCAAGAGAAACAAATGTAGTGTTTCTCATAAAATAGCAGGTTATTTTTTTTTTTTTTTTTTTGACCTAAAAAGAAAAAATAGCTGCTTAGTCTCATTCTTGCTTGATAAGATGCAGGGAACAGTTAAATTTATTTGTTGTGTTCAAGTGTTATCATATAGAAAAAGACAAAATTATATTGTACTTTGCAATCTCTCTCTCTCATTTCTCTTCCTTTCCATTGCATTCAATAATGTATTGTGCCTTGCTTGCATGCATACTTGAAGCAACCTGAAAATGAAAGTTTAATGAAATCTTATGGTAATCTAGAACTGTGGGTTCCTTTAAAGTGTTTTATTGATTTTATGAATACTGTATGGGGGCAACCCTTCCAGTATTTTGATAGAACCTGTATGGGGACTGTATCTTGAAACTATCTGTGAAAGGCTGGAAGCCAGGGGTGGATTTACCCTCCAGGACACCAGGATATTTCCTGACAGACCATCGGCGAAATGGTCCATTTTCTCGTACTGTTTTTTCTCTGTATACACAATAATACCTTTTTGGGCTGCTATCTTTAATTCACGTGCATAGCAAATACTGGTAATATTACCCACCAGGACACCAGGATATTTCCTGACAGACCATCTGCGAAATGGTCCATTTTCTCGTACTTTTTTACTTTTTTTCTCTGTATACACAATAATACCTTTTTGGGCTGCTATCTTTAATTCATGTGCGTAGCAAATACTGGTAATACAAGGCAGCTTACCTTTCGAGATTTGCCTCCTCCTTATGACATTTCTTGCATGTCATTAGCGCAGTGTTTTTGTAGCTTCCAGTAGGGTAAGTTGCTGTTTTCTTCTTCTGTTCTGTGCATTACGTATTTATATGAGCAGGTCACATATATAAATCATCTTCGCACAGGCTTGTAGTTCGTTTATACCTCTTGAGTTTGCCTCTCCCCGATGTACTCATTCATTTTTTTGTTCTTTTTAATTTTCTTGTTTCCTTTCTCTTTTCCTTAAAAAATATCTGATGCGTACATACTCCTTTAAAATATTTACAAATCAACTCAATTCACATAACACTTAAACTGAACTCAGATAATTTAAAAAAAGGTTGTTTTTTTTAAATAACACTTAAATTGAACTCAGGTAATTTAAAACATTAATTTAAAAAATGTTTTTTTTAATTACCTGAGCTTAGTTTAAGTGTTATATGAATTGAGTTGATTTGTAAATATTTTAAAGAGTGTGTATGTATTAGATATTTTTTAAGGAAAGGAGAAAGAAAAAAATAAATAAATAAAAATGAAGGAATACATGGGGGGGGGGGGGTTCCAGTTAAACTCAAGGGTATAAATGAACTGCAAGTCTGTGCAAAGATGATTTGTATACATGACCTGCTCATATAAATACGTAATGTACAGAACAGAAGAAGAAAACAGCAACTTTACTGGAAGCTACAAAACATCCCGCTAATGACATGCAAGAAATGGCATAAGAAGGAGGCTGACTTATATTACCAGTCTTTTTCTCTGGATTTTTTGGAACAAGCAAACGATTATCTCAGTACTTATGAATAGTAATCATACTTCATTTGAATTTTGTTTCTATATGAAACATTATTTCCTTCACTCTGAGATGACACATCAAAATTATCTGTAATTATGTGATAAAAAATTTTCCTTTATAAATTAATTAAACTAAAGATAACTGCAGTTAGGTTGGACTTATAGCCCAAAGTCACTGGTATGCCCTACCCACCTTTTATAATCTTGAGGATACAGTATTTATTGTGCAGCCATTGCTACTCAGCATTGGTGTTTATGCTCTATTCCAAAATCACACACAATACCTACACATTATCTTTCCCCAATCTCCTTCAGCCTTTATACACTAACTCCTTAATTATTATTACATTAATATAAGAAACTCTTTGTATTTACTATCTTAGTGTTCTCCCTATATATTTTTTTTACTGCTGGGTGGCAAGAAATTTTAACTGGATGGTATTAACAACCCCTCCTTCCCATTCAAGAGAAAAAAAAAAAAAAAAAAAAAAAGATCATCCCAGTACACCCCTGCTGAAAGCTGAAAAGTGCTACTAATCTCATAACACAATAGCATTTACAAAATAGTTACTTTAAACAGTTTCACAGGGTTTGAAAATTACTGTGCTCGAGATGCTCGGGACATGTAAATTATTGGCCTAGGTAGGTAAATAAAAAAACTATCGGCCCAATCCAGGCAACTAGATTTAAAAATAAAAGTTTGGAATAGAATTTCCTTCTACAAGAAAAAAGACAGTCATTGCATGTCGTATTTCTGAAAACTGATAAACACTGGAAGCTGTATTATTGTTATGGAGTTCCAAGGACAGAGAATATCACTATTATATGCTGTAAGTTCAGAAATCGGAACCATATGTAGTTTTGCTCCAAATTTGTTTGCACTCAGCGACACCACAAGCTTCTGAAACACATGTTGCAGCCCATTTTGTGAAATTCGCTTTAAGGTAGCTGATGTGGCAGCCTCCACACATTTTTCCTTATTTGCCTTAAACTTCATTCCTCTCAACTCTTTCTTAAGCATTGAAAAAGCACAGAAATTGCCGGCTGTAAGGTCATGGAGGATGTGATAGACATTGGCCACCAATTTTCTCCTAAGCTTGCATTGCTGCTTGGGCCAAATGTGGCCTCGCATTATCCTGAAGAAGAAACTATTCTTGATTAAGCAGTTATGGTTTTTTCCTGCGCATTGCTCCCTTCAGGTGAACTTGCAAAATGTTAGCATAATATCGTGAACTAACAGTTTGCTTCTGGAGCACCCAATGTTGTAATACTATCCCACAGGCGTCAAAAAACAAAACGTCAACTTCTTTGAAGAACATCAAACTTGGGATTTCTTGGGGGCGGGGAGTCAGTGTGTTTCCATATGCTTGACTGTTTTGATTCTGGATCAAAATGTTTTATCCAAGACTAGTCTACGGTGACTATTCGATTCTAAAAATCAAAATCTGTTTTCACATGGTTCTTTGTCTGGTAATTAGCGGTATGTTGTGCTCATCTCCCATTGCAATACACACTTTTTATGAACTACTACGCTACATCCTCAAAGAAAGACTACGCGTTGCCTTCACTTAACTAATATAGCACAGACTGGGGAAATGCTTCCCTCACCGAAAGCATGTGACTCGTTTCCATAGCAACAGCTCAGTGCTACTACCAGTCCACATACTTTCAGCCTGCGTAGTTGGGCTCATCTAGAATGTACACCATTAGAACCTAACCCACATTAAAATGAGTCCTGTGTTGCTCATTTTCCTTTTCATAAATGGTGGTTCTGTACTACCATTTGAGGCTCTTAAAGCTTTAATGTTCACAGCTAGATTTTACACTGTTCCCTTTTTTTTTTTTTTTTTTTTTTTGTGTGTCTATAAAAGATTTGCATAAGATTGGGAACTTTGTTCTTGTTCAGAAAAATGTAACATTTCTGCATGAAGCATGTGTCGTAGTATTGCTGCAAAGCTTACTTCTAATGATTTTTGCTAAGTTTGACTTGTGGAGATATGAGTGTATCTGCACTTTTGAGTGAGGCATACTTTCCATAGGAATATTGAAGAGTGGTATTTCTCTATCTTAAGATTGTGTAACAGATGGGCTTTTTATTTGTAGGTGTGACCTGTGCATTTACATCTGGCCTTAGTATCATAAATCCATCATTATTCATTCATTCACTTTTTTTATTCATTGTCGAACAAGAAAAAATGAAACAGTTAAAAAAGCTTATGTGCAATATGTCTAATAACTTAGATATATCACTAATGGTTTTTGAACTGTGCTGTTTTGTTTGGTCTTTAATTCTGAAATGTAAACATTAAACTTTTCAGTTCTTGAAAGATATTGCAGGTATTTTAAACATTTTTGGGAAGTTAAGGTACTAATAATTTTAAATTTAGTAATTTAAGTAGTAGGAATGACTGGCAAATATATAACCAGCAGATTATCAGGCAATGAATAAGAGCAGCAATCATATGAGGATAAAAAATATCACTTCATATCTTTTAGTTTGTATAAAAATCTCTGTGTTTATGAAACAAAGCCTCAATGTTAAAAAGGAATACTAAATAAACAGCCAGTATATAGACTTCTTTTTTATGCTTTATATGTATTAATAAGAATTGTGTTTATGTAAATTCTGTGGTTTGCTAATAACAAACTCCTTGTTAAATTAAGTTACTACATTGAGATTGGAAGACATCAGCTGGCATTATGAACTTAATCCTGAAATATTTTATGTGCAAAATTTATTAATTTAATTTTAACTGTTCAGCTGGTACCATTCACAGCATAATCATGTTTTAGAAAAACCTACAGTTGTACATTTTTTTTTCAGTTTTTTCTTTTCTTTTTAATGCCTTTGAATATTTTTTTTATAATTGTCCTGAATAATAGCTGTTTGAATGTTGCGTAGGGTTTTGAAATATTGTGCTTGCAATGTTGTTTAATTCAGCTGTTACAGTTTATATATTTTTATACATAGGAAGTACAAGTATACAAGGTGTGATAAAAAAATAAGGTGAATATTTTTACTGAAAACAGAAATTTAATAGTCAAGTTACACAAATCAATCCCCTTCAAAATAATCCCTATTGGCACACAAACACGCACTCATTCCAGCAGTTCTAACATTGTTGGGAACACTCATAAATGTCTTGTTTTGTATTGCCCTTTAAGACAAGTCATTACATTACATTTGATACCTTCTACAGTCAGACCGTTTACCTTTTATACACTGCTCGACAGAAATTTCCCCACCCAGAAGGAGTGAGGATAGCAGTGTGAAATTGAGCATGCAAATAGGAATACATAAGGATTGACCTTGATGTTATTTTCAGCCACATACAGTTTTTATCAAATGAGATAATGCAGCACAATGGGTACTCCTCAGTAAGAGGTTGCACCGCCACAAATCGCAATATTGTGGCAATGAGTCATACAGTCGACGGATATCGTCCTGAGGAATGGAACACCAAGCACGGTTGACTTGCTCCCATAATTCATCAAGATCGTGTGCAGGCCGATTCGGTTGCAGACATCGTCCATTGTGGTCCCACAGGTTTTCAATTGGGGATAAATCGGCCGATATTGCTGGCTATGGTAGTGTTTGAACATGTTGCAAACTTTTGTCTGGAGACCCATGCAGTGTGTACACAGGTGTATCTTGGTGGAAAATGGGGTGCATTAGGCCATTCAGGAACAGTATCAAAATGGGCTGCAGAACCTCGCTCACACATCGTGCAGCTGTCAGTGTGCCCTTATGCGGACAAGAGGTGACCTGCTGTCATGCGCAATAGCACCGCATATGATGATGCTTGCCTGATGGGTGGTGTGGTGGTCGCAAACGAAACCAAGATTCGTCTGCTCACCAGGGTGTTGCCAGATACGGATCCTGTGGATCATCAGCACCCAGACAGAAATGGGATTCATCACTGAAGACCACAGTGGTCCATTTGTGACCCCAGTTCACATGAGTTTGGCACCAAGCCAGTAGAGCTTAGCAATGGCTGGCCATCAATGGCAGTCGACATAACGGTTGCCTACTGCGCAGGTTTGTCACATGTAACCATCGGTTCACTGTTCAGGTCATTATGATGTGTTCATGGCCGTTGCCCCATCTAAAATTGAATATCAGCTGCAGTGCTTTCTGTGTATGAACAAGCTTGTCAAATAATCAGCCAATCCAGGCTTGCTGACGTCTGTCGGACTGCACCACTGCTGCTCCGACGCATGTACGAACCTTCCTGTAACCACTGGTGCCAACAGCATCCAACAGTTTGTGCATCCCATTGCACATGTGCAGCGATATGTGTAGACCAGCCTGCTTCACACAGGCCTACAATTCTTCCTCTCTGAAACGCATCCAAATGGCGACAAACCTGCCAACAGCGCGTCATCGGCGTTTTCAGCCTTCACTGAACAGCTTCCCAGCACAAACAACAAATGTGATATGTCCGTGACACTTCCACCAGCGACTACAAATTACCATCCCTGTTTGCTGCTGGCACCTTTATCTCACGAACGTGTGACATCATCGGCTCCAGTTTAACATCATTTTCATATCTCGTGTGTACACCCGCTCTGCGCAATTTGCATGTTTGAAGCACACCTCCTTCTGGGTGGGGCAATTTCTATGTCATTTGGTGTAACTGCCTTAAGTTTCAGGAACAGCCAAAAGGCATTTGGTAGTAAGTCTGGTGAATAAGGGGGATGAGGGAGCACCAGAATGGATTTTGCAGCCAAGAATTGTATGATCGGCAGAACAATATGACTTTGTGCATTATTGTGGTTAAGCATCCATCAAGTGGTCTCCTTATCCGGCCTCTTGCGATGGACTGCAGCCCTCAGGGTTTCATGATTTCCAAGTAACATGCAGCATTAACAGTGGAGCCACATGGTAGGAATTTCCATTGCACTAATCCTTTGATATTGAAAAATGACTCGAACAGGACTTTAACGTGCGACTGTGCTTTCTTGGGTCTTGGGGAGGAAAGGGTTTTCCACTGAGAGCTTTGGACCTTTTTTACAGGGTTGTAACCATAGGTCCAGGTTTCATCACCTGCCACAATTGTCTGTAAAAAGTTTGCATCTGCTGTTCACGTTGGAATAACTCAGACGAAATTGTGGCACAATTGCTTTTCTGGTCGTCATTCAGAAGATGAGATATGAACTTGGCACTGACACATTTCCTACTCAGTTTGTCAGTGAAGATAGCTTGAACAGAACCAAATGACAGACCAGTTTCTGCTGCAATTTCTCTGATGGTAATGCATCGGTTCTCCATGATAATGGCGTGAATTTCCATGACGTTGTCGTCGGTTACCACCGCTGATGGTTTCCCACAATGAGCTTCTTCTTTGATAGAAGAAGTGCCATCTTAAACCTGGAAAACCACATAAACACTGTTTTTTGAGTCACAGCACTTTCACCATAAGCAATTCTCTCACCGGATATTCAAAATGGAAATAGAATTTCATGTTTGTGCGTTGCTCGAACTTCAACATACCGATAGCGTTCAACAAATGAAAAACATGCGTCTACACTCTTTGCAGTCTGGAGGAATACTGGCATTTGCTGCAAAACCATTTTCTGGCCAGGCAACACGTGCGAGTGAAAGTTGAGGGTTAATGACCACTTATGTCAGGCATCTCTCCTTTGTTTCTATGGCAAGGGCAGCTCCATTTGCCTTACTTTTTTATCACCCCCTGTATATCATTCTTATTGCAGTATAATTTTTAAAAACTCTAAAAAAACTGATCTTCTAGGTCAGAGTGATGACAGTGTTGTATTGTAACAGTGTCATCACATTAAAAAATTGACATTATTTAAAGGGAACTTCAAAGAATGCTTAAAATGCAGTACATGGAGTTTCTTTGTGTGTGTGTGTGATTCTGGATATTATTTTGCAGCAAGACTGCTCAGTTCAAAATGTGAAATACTTCAATCCAGTATAAATGTCACAATCGGTGTAAGTTTCCTCAGTCATTTTGAATGAAATGAAGTTTCAGGTTTCGGCATTGGAAAGGTTGCAGAGTTTCTTCAGTATCTGTGTAAAATTCTGCAAGTTCTTCCAGTTGCTTTTTTTTTATATCCACTTTTTGCTATATGTGTGATGCCTTGGCAATTTTAAAATATCTTCTTTGAAAGGATATAAATCTGAAGGTGAAGGACCATAATGATGAAGAAAATGTTTATTTCATCTGTCTTCATGGCGTCAGAACAGTTGAATACACAGCCATCCCACCGGTGCTCTTCGTAGATATGTGTCACAATTAGATCCCAAGGCATTAAAAGTTGAGTTGCCGCAATTATTTGAAGAAAGGGAGAAAATCAAATTTTATTATTTTTTTATTTTTTAAACAATACAGAAAGTAATTTTTAAAATATATATTTCTTCATTGCTACTTAAAAAGTTCCTTCTCATCAATTTTTATTAAAATTAGAAATGTTAAGGTTGAATGCTGTGTTAAATTGGCGTGGAATGCCCCCCCCCCACTTTTTTTTTCTTTCCAGATTTTTTAATGCCAGTTTTTAGTTTGTTTTCCTAATGATAATACTGGTCATTTTTTAGAACTGTTTTGTTAATGACAATGTTTTTCAAGCCTAAGTTTGAATCACTGCTATTAAGTTTAGATCAACATTCTTGTTTTTAAACCATGTTTCAACAGTTTTGTGTCAGTTTTAAAGTTGCAATGAAAATCATATATGCTTGTATTCATAGCTTTATACTTAATTTGTTCCACACCACCTGAAACAGATTTATGTGATGATGGAGGGGAGGGGTTGCAGTTATTTTTTATCTTTGATAAAAAGGAATAAAAAAAAATTCTTCATTTCAAAAAAGAAGCTATTATTTGTTATTGATTTTATCAAGCAAATTAAAGTAATTTAACTTCTTATGAACGTAAGCTTCAAGAAATTTAAAATATTAAATAAACACTGTCTTTTTTGGTAAATGTGTTACATGAAACATTTATATAAATATTTGTAAAATTTCGAAATGTATATGTTAATATATGACCTTTTGTTAAGAGGGAAGTATTTCAGTAATCAGTCTTGCTCCCTCCCGCCCCCTTCATTTTACTTGATTTCATTTTTTGTTTTTCTGAATCTGCATACACATTCAAAAATGTAATAATAGATGCAAATTTCATGTGTTTTATTTAACAGTAGCATTGTTCCCTGTGCAGTTGCTAAAGCAGATGGTCAGGGATACTACTTATGTGCATTGTGTGTGTGTGGTGTGCACACAGCTATAGAGAACATACTTGTTTAAACTTTTCTGATTCTTAAAACTTCGAAACAAGTTTCTGATTTTCTGTTCTTTGTGCTAGGTGTTGCTTTAATCATAATAAGGTTTATTTTATAGTAATACATGCTTATAACTGTGTTTTATACTACTATAAGAATTAAAATACTTCACAGTTTCCTCAAATAAATCTCGAGTTAAACATTTTGTATTTAATGTTACATAAAATTTGGAAATTAATTTATTATTTTTAGTGTACTTTATCAATTTATTTGGGGAATTTTATCAGACTTCACTCATGATTATTGTGGAGATCCACATCATTTGCCTCTTTCCCCCCCCCCCCAAACAAATCTCAAGGTAAACATTTTACATTTAATGTTATATAAAATTTGGAAATTAATTGATTGTTTAAGTGCATTCTGTCAGTTTACTCAGGAATGTTTCTTAGACTTCACTCATAGTTATTGAGAAGATGCACATTATCCCCCGCCCCCAGATCGAATCTTAAGGTAAACATTTTATATTTAACGTTACATAAAATTTGGAAATTAATTTATCTTTTTAGTGCATTCTGTAAATATATACAATAAATTTTGTCAGGCTTCACTCGTGATTATTGTGAAGATCCACGGCACTTGCCTTTTTTCTTTTCCAGTCGAATCTTATGGTAAACATTTTATTGCATTCTGTAAATTTGTATGAGAAGTTTTGTCAGATTTCACTCATATTTATTGGAAAAAGATGCACATCATTTTCATTTTTTTTTTCTCCAAGTATTGGGTTGTAGGAAAAGTCATGGCGTATTTTAGCGATGTTTTGCAAAGGTCATTTATTGATAGAAAGAACTAAGATCAATCAATGATATAATGCCGTTTTGTTCGATAACCTTTTGCCATCTTTCAGTGAACTGCAGAATGCCTCATTCATAGAAGGACCTGTCTTTCGTGACGAAAAACTGTATAAGATGCTGATTTACAGCTTCATCTGAATTCAACGTTATACCAACCAAGGACTGTTGAAGAGAGCGAAACAAGTAGAAGTCTGACGGCGCAAGGTCAGGCGAGTATGCTGGGTGTGGCAACACATCCCACCCAAGCTCCAATAATTTTTGGCGGGTGATCAAACTTGTGTGTGGTCTCACGTTGTCGTGACGGAACACAACACCTTTACGATGAACGAGCTCTGGACGTTTCTGGATTCGTTCAAACTGTCCAATTGCCGACATACACATTCGAATTGATTGTTTGGTTCCGTGGTAGGAGCTCGAAAAACACGACACCTTTAAAATCCCACCACACTGAGACCAGAACTTTTCGCTGATGAATGTCTGCTTTGGATGTCACTTGAGGCGAAGCAGCACGTCGGGACCAAGACTGTTTGCACAGCACATTGTTGTACACAATCCACTTTTCGTCACCAGTTATTAGTCACTTCAAAAAAGGATCGTTTTCCTCACGTTTAATGAGCATATCGCAGATGTTTATACACACCGTCAATTGAGCTTCTTTGAGTTCATGAGGAACTCTCACATCGAGCTTGCTTACGTATCCCAGCTTCTTCAGGTGGTCGTGAATGATGGATGTGCAGTGTGTCTACAATATCTCGTGTCACGTAACGTGAGTTTGACTCGATCAATGCCTTGATTTGGTCGTCATCAACCTCGGTTGGCCTCCCGGACCGAGGAGCATCGTTGAGGTGAAAATCACCAGCACGGAATTTTGCGAACCACCGCTGGCCCTGACGTTCTTGTAGAGCATTATCACCGTACACTTTACGCAACTTTTCACAAGCTTGATGTGCGTTCTTCCCTTTACGGAAGTAAAACAGTAAAATATGGCAAAAATGCACAGTTTGGTCTTCCATCTTCAACTTGATGTCAAATCAACCAAATCGCTCACTATTCCTTTTAGACTGCAGCTAGAACTGGCACCTGTCGAATGCCATAGCGATAACAGAGCTGCGGATGCCTCTAGTACTTCCAATATCGTGCAACCGCCATTGGGTGCCAAAATACGTCATGACTTTTCCGACAACCCAATAGTTCTTCAGGCAAACGCGTTAAATTTCATTTCACAAAAAAACTAATTAATTGTTTTCAGTGTAATTTTATCAGCTTACATGAGAAATTTTGCCAGACTATACTCATGGTTATTGTGAAGACACTGATTTTATTTTAAGGGGAACCTTGATGAAAATAATTTATATTTAATCTTACATAAAATTTGGAAATTAATTGATCATTGTGAGTGTATTCTATCAATTCACACTGGAAATTTTGTCAGAGTTCACACACCGTCATTTAATTTTTGTTCTGTAGATGTAGGTTTTTGCATCATTGAAAAAAATGTGCTGCTATTACTATTAGAAGACAAAATAATAATTCTTTCAGAATTGTTATATAATAATAATTATTCCTACACCTTCCTCAGATGCAAGCACAGTGTTTAACTGCCACGTGATATCTTACAAGACCATTTCCCATAACATTTGCAAATTTCTGCTGCAGCTGCGCTTCCATGTGGAATGGCATTTAGGATTTCAGCAGATATTTTTGTATGAATTTTTTACTGATGTGTAGAATACTACTGTATGTAGTGCCAAGTTTTATAGTAGGTGTTCTTTATTTGCAATTTCATAATGTTATATAATCAGATTTTATTGTAGTATAAAAAATTTTAGGAATACAAAAAAAATAACATCTTTTAAACCTTTTAAGCCATATTGAGATCAGGACACTATCAGGACAATAGATATTGCCACTTTTGATTCAGTGACTAATATTTGTTATTGTTTTTTGTACCTGCTTGTGCTATATGACTTTTCTGGTCCTCTTGCAACTTTTTCTTGAAGTATGGTTGACAAGTTTCACTTAATTGCCTGACCCCTATCCTGAGGCATGTCTGACATGTTTTCTTCACCTGAGAAGTTTGATCCAGTAGATTATAGATTCATAAAAGAAAACATTGGTGTCTAAAGTTTATTGCCTTTCAGACAAAATATGTGAATAACACAGTATTTGCTTAAGGATATGTGCCGCCGGGATGGCAAGCCCAAGGCTGTGGAAAGGGGACTGGACAAACTCGCCATCCACGTCTTGTTGAACTCAAAACTTGGTTTAACTTCTGTGAGTTGTCAGATGCTTGCACCTCATGCTACTCAACTATCAGGACCTACCCTTGTGAGACAATTTTTCGAGGATAGATTTCTGCTCCTTTGAGCTGAAATGTCCAAAAAGTGTAAATAGCCTACCTTTTGGCTTACAGCATAGAATAACACTTAATGTTTTTGTAAAAGCGGATAATAAAAATAGATAATGCATAGATACATTAGATTTCATTCCTAGATTTCTAGTTCTTGTAATTTATTCAGATACTTTTTAAATACAAAGAAGTAAGTTTATTTTGGCAGTCTTGTTTTACTTCAGTATCAAAAAGCCTTCAATGGAAAATGTCATACGCAGTGTTTTAGAAACTGTATTCATTGTGAAACTTCTTTATGAAAATACTTTAACTTGAATTTTGTTAGGTATTTGTGGTATTTGACTTTTCAGGCTACATTTTTGAAGGAAATTCAAAAAATGATTTTGGCTACAAAAAAAATTATTTTGGCTATTTCTTCCTAATTCTGCTTACATAATTTTTTTTAAGGAAATTCAAAAAATGATTTTGACTACATTTTTGAAGGAAATTCAAAAAAATGATTTTGGCTACATTTCTGAAGGAAATTCAAAAAAAGTTTTTTTAAAAGTGGATAATAAAAATAGGTAATGTAAAAATACATTAGATTTTTTTCTAAATTCTAGAAATCTGGGAATGAATGTTTCTAAGGAAATACAAAAAATAATTGTAGTTAAAACACAAATTGTTGCCAGTGTACCCTGATGCTTTGCAGAGAGCTTTTCAGAAAACTGTGGAAACAGCATTTTCTACTACTTGTATTGTTTCTGGCCACAGGGATGCCATAGTTCCATTGGTTGTATGCCCTTCAAAGGGGATTTGTGTGTAAAAGTTTTCACAATCACTGATAAAGCATACCACAGAACAGCCAGTCAGATGATTTTTATCTCTGCTCAGTGGAATGTGTTTTGCAACCTATGTGAAAATTCCTGTTACGACAAAAGTAATGTAAGAGCTCTCCACATAAATAAGAGTGGCTTCATAAGTACCCGAGAAAGGTCTGACAAAATATTCTTAAAGGTTTCATTTGAAGTTTCTTTTCTTTGGTGTTGTGTAGCAAGATGTCACAGAATGGGTTTCATATTATGTGATATGATGCCGACAATATGTGTATGTGTCTTGCTATATACAGGGTTTTTATTTCTTTTTTAAATTTTTTGTATCATCTACACTTTAAAAGTTTTTATGACTTCTTTATTATCAAACATAACTGCATGAAATTTTTACAGGTTATTGCACTCATTTGGGAAATTTGTTACATGAAAATGTTTCCAATGTGTTGCTCTCAGAGACCATAAATTTACTCTATGCAAACAAACCACAAAATTATCCAGGACTTTGCTCAGAGTTTCTGGAGAAATTTCCTCAATCTCCATTTGGTGGCAGCTTTCTGTTCTGGAATTGTATGCCATTTTGCTGGAACACTCTACCTTCAAAAATTCGCAGAGAAAATAATTGCACAGGTTCAAATCTGTTGAGGTTAGTGGCCATGAGAACCCCAAAGTGCTGAATACCAGTTTTAACAAGACTCTCTTCAAAAATATCGTGAAGTGCATTGTTTGTGATAGCATACACCACACTGTAACTCTTCGTGGATATAGTTGTTTGTAACAACACTAATATTGGATTCTCAGTCACCCAAAATTGGACATTCTTTTTGTTAATGTAACCGTCCAAATGGAAGTATGCCACACCAGAAAACCATGTCATATTTATGACATGTGGACATTTCTGTAACAGTGCTCCATACTCCCTTGCAAAATCATTAACTTTTCACTATTCAGTTGTCCGATAAATGGAGCCTGTGGTGCAATTTCATTTTGTGCAGAAACAGCGACCGGTTGGCATGATAGGTTTTCTATGTAATGCTGAGCAAGGCCCCAATCCCCTGTGCAAAACATCAGAAATATTAAAGGTGTTACAACTTATATATTTCCTTGACTTCTCATTATTACAAAATATTCAATTCATGAGGCAACCTTAAAGGTTGTCTTATACTATAAACGTGATTTTGATTAAAAATACATAATATCTAAGGTATTGTTTACCTGATATTGTCAAAGTATTTTGCACGTTGTTGCTCTCAGATGAACTGTGAAAGCATCCCTTCACCTGTTATCTAACATTTCTTGTTTTTTCGAACTGTTTAGCAGTCATATGAATAGTGTCTTTCATTGGTTCACTATGAATGGAAAACCTCCCTATTGGATAGTATGTTTTTATAAGTAACACTTCCTGTTGTGTTGGGTATGATTCTCACTTGGAATGCAACAGTGTTGCTTGCCACGGAAAAAAATCTCCAAGTGCCAAGTGAGCTTAACAGGAGTGCATTTATATGAGGGCCCAGGGGCCTTGCCCCCCCCCCCCCACGAAAGTGTTTCATTTTTTTATGTTTTCTGTTAAAATGTGAGTTACACAAGGAGAAAATGCTTTAATTTAATAAAAATGCATCAACTTACATTAGAAAAAAAAATGCTTTCATTTCCCCCCTGTTTTTCATTAATTTTTATTTTGGGAATTTTGAAAACTTCCATTTTTTTTTGTAGCCCTCTCCCCCAAAAAAATTCTGTATACACCCCAGGAGTACAATAACCAATAAAAAAAATCCGTGCAGCTATGTTTGATAATAAAGAAGTTGTAACACCTTTAATGTGTAAAATGATAAAGAAAAAACACCTGTACATAGGGTGTTTAACTTGAAACTTTAGTAACTTAGGTTGTGTCCAAGATAGAAAAAAAAAACTATGTGTAAAATCCATTCATTTGAAAGGTAATTCATTCTAGTTGTAGCCCCCCTTAAGATCATGTATCTTACTATAAACACTTCAGTAAAGGTTAATTGTGTTCTCTGTCTAGCAGGTAAAGCAGGGGCATATTTAGAGGGGTTCTTGCCCCTCCAGTCTTTCATTTTTGTTAAGATGTGACTTAAATCAGAAAAAAAAAATGCTTTAATTTAAAAATGCATTGACTTACATTAGAAAATAATGCTTTAATTTTTTCTTCTATTTTACATTAACTTTTATTTTGTCCTGAAGGATTTCAGAAACTTCTATTTTTTGTCCCCCTCCTCTCCCTCAAAAAAATTCTATGTACGCCGCTCAGGTAAAGTGCATTTTAGCAGTTAGATTTAAACTGCATGTTGCTGGAATGAATCAACACACATAGATTCAGTATTGAATTGAATGTGAAAAATTAAAGAGATTGGTTTCCCTTGATGACAGGTGTGAACTGGATGGCAAGAATTAATAATGTGTGTCTTCAAATGACTTCAGAAAACTGTTAGTTAGAGCTCATGATTTATCTTCTTTTCTAATGAAGCCATTTTGTATGGTAAATGATCCGGGGATGGGAGAAGGCTTGTAAGTATGTTAAAAGTAGTAATTTTTCAACTCTGCTTATCCACATTACACTATTAAAATAACTGAGGATATTGCATTATCCTAACAGGAATCTCATTAGAAAAAAAAAATTAATTTGTTTTCTTTTATTTCAAACCTTGATTTACCCAGCAGCTAGTTTTCCGTTAATGTACGACGAACGAAAAGTTTTCCGTGTGGAAGGCTTTTGTGATGTTATTTTGTGAAATTCTGATTTCTGGCTTGGACTAATGTGACTTGTGCAATTCTCCTACTTTGTAAAATGTGTGTGTGTGTGTATATATATATATATATATACATATTGTACATTCACCAGAAGGTTATGGTGTAAATAGTAACATGGCAGTCAGTGTGTATGTTGACATAAGACTGTTCATCTTTACCTAGTGTCTCATTCCAGTTTGTAAATGCTCTGCTTTTCATGTGACATTTTTTTTCACTGCCAGTGCCTATTACATGTTTTTTCTTATCCTTTTTTTTTTTTTTATCCTTATACCATTTTGTATAAACACACTTTATCCTCAAGTTTTATCAACCTAATGGTTTTAATATTGGCAATGTGAGAAATTCTATTTGTTGATTTGTCAAGTGAATTGTTAATCATGCAAAACCAAGTCAGGTTGTCAAGTTTTAAATTTTATTTGTAGAAGTTTTAATGCTGCCCAGTTTTCTGCTATTATTTCATAGGGGATGCAGGTATGTCACACCTTTCTTTCTGTGCATGCTACGGGTAATGTCGCAAAATGATTATGCAATTTTTTTAGGTTAGTTGCTTTCAGCACAGAATAGTACTTCATTAGATTGTGATGATGACATACCTCTTTCGTAGCACAATTAAAAGAAAGCACGTCAAGATCTGACAGGTTAAAATCAAGGAGATCTGATTAATTCAGCAGGATTTCCACACCATTAGTTACAATCACTGGCTTTTAAGTGTAATTTATTTTTATAACTTGAGGTAAAAAAGGAATAAATAAAGAAATATACTGAGTTTTCAATCAGAAATCATGCAGAATATTAGTGGTGTGTTAAATTTACCCATGGTACTGTAAATTTTCAGAATTGTAAAATATTTATACTGAGTTTTCAATCAGAAATCATGCAGAATATTAGTGGTGTGTTAAATTTACCCATGGTACTGTAAATTTTCAGAATTGTAAAATATTGCCTTGTAAACATATCAAGACAAAAATAAGATAATTTGCATTTTCAACACAAAATCATGCAGAAGTGTTAAAACATCATGTTAAGTGTGGCTTAGTTAAATTGCACTAATTCCAGGTTTTTACTCAACTGCAGTTAGGCTGCCCTAAAAGTCCTATATTTCTGACCCCCACAGATTCTGTATGCATTATTGAGAGTTAATGTTCAAAATTTAAACAGCAGCAAAAAAGTGGGGGGGGGGGGTAGGTACGCCACCACGCTCTTATCTGTTATATGGATGTCCTTAATAATGTTAAACCGCCATGCAAAAATATGTGAAATAACTCCCATAAGAAGGGGGTGGGGGTAAACTGTTTTTCCCAGAACATTTTTTTCAGACCAGGGGTTTCAAATGTAGTGCTCTATTAGTGAGGGTTTTTTTTTTTTTTTTTGGTACCTAGGTGTTGGCTTTTTTGCTTGACTCCTTCTACATAAACAATTATAAAATATTATTATTGTTTGCACCGACCACAGCTTTTTTCCTCACTCCCAGTGGCTTTATCTGGTAATGGCTATTTTTTAAATTCATGTATACATTTAACAATGTCTTAAATTTAGCAGATAATAATAATAATAATAATAATAATAATGCACTTTTCCCTTACAAATTAAGCCATTAAGACAAAAGAACAAAGGTGCTGCCATCTATTTTTAATGTATGTTTTAGCTGTGTTTTCCTATGGAAGACATTTGTGCTTACATAGCCAAGAGGCATATTTTCCAAAGGGGATTGGCAATGAAGTAATGGAGGGAAAAGATTAAGCTCGGGTAGATAGCCATCAGGGTTCGCACTATTAATAGCAGATGGGATTGTTGGGATTTGCAGAACCGTCCCCATCCACCGCCCAGAGCAGCAAGCATGTCGTCAGATTAGTTATACTTGGTTCATATGCTTCTTAAAAAGCAAAAGTTCATTTTCATGTCCTAGAAAGTACTTGAAAAAGTTTTAAGACTCCGTAAATAGTACTCGAAAAAGCATGTGTAAAATAATTGTTTGTGCTATAACGTATAGAACATTTATTTGTATTTCCAATAAAAACACCAAGCTGATCACATAGCTCAGAACTTTCGTTTAACTCAGGGAAGTGCGTGGACAGCTGGTACCTCAGATATCTCTGCTTCTAAAACTCTGATTTGAAAAATGTTTCCTTCAGCGGATACAGCTTGTGATGGGAAATATTTTGCATATAGATTCTAATTTTTGATAAAAAAAAAAAAAAAAATGGTTTGGCCACCACGGGGCATAAGAGTTGATTTCTGCTTCCAATGTATTTTGCAGCAAAATCTGAGCTTCTAAAATTTTGATTGAAAAAATTGCTTCATAGACCGATACTACTCACATAGACAAACCTTTCCGGAATATTTTCTTCTTAAAATAATGCATGGTTTCTCCACCAGGGGACGTAGATGTATATTTTGTTTTTGTCAATATCTCTGCTTTTGATGATCCGATTTGAAAAAATTCAAGATTCTTTGTTAGGCAGAGTTTCCATTGCGGCTTGTTTCTAATATAATTTCAAAATTTTCAAATAATTCATTGACTTCCCGCTAGAAGAAGTAAAGGTAAATTGTGCTTTCCCCAATATCGCTTCTAAGACTCCGATTTGAAAAATTCTTCCAGCCCCGGATATAGCTCCTGGTGGGAAATTTTTTTTTGTAATTTCTAATTTTTTATAAAATATGGTTTGGCTACCATGGGGCTTAAGCGTTAAATTTCTGCTTCATAGGTATTTGCAGCAAAATCTCAGCTTCAAAAAGCTCGATTGAAAAATTCTTTCGTGGACCGATACCGCACCTGTCGATAAACATTTGAGAATATTTTCATCTTAAAATAATACATGGTTTCTCCACCAGAGGGCGTAGATGTCTATCTTATTTTTGTGAATATCTCTGCCTCTAAAAGTCAGATTTGAAGAATTCCTTCTTTGTTAGATAGTTTATCCTGTGTAAAATGTTTCTCATATAAGTTCAAAATTTTCAAGTAATGCATAGACTTTCCGCTAGGTGGCGTAAAGGTAAATTGTGTTTTCCTCGATATCTCCGCTTCTATAATAATGGTAAGTTATTTGTAGTGTTGGTAAAGATATTTACCAACACTACAAATAACTTACCATTACTATACTTACGATATGTAGATGATATCTTCATTTTCTGGCCGTTCTCCGAAACCGAAATGCAGCAATTCATAAATAACTAGAATAGTATTTATACAACAATTCAGGTCACTTGTGAAAAGAAAATAAACAACACACTCAATCACTTAGACATCTCTTTATTCAAAGATCAGAACAAGATTGAATTCAACGTTTACCGAAAACCGATATATGTTCCTACCATAATACCTAAAGAATCATGTCACCCTTGGAGATACAAGACAGCGGCCTTTCGATCTCTCGTGGTGTAAGCCATTACACACTCGTCAACTAAGAAAGCGCTAAAATATGAAATACAATAGATTAAAGATACTGCGACCTGTTTTGGATACTCAAGAAGTTTGATTGATTCAATATATTGCAACATCATGAAACAAAGAAATTCTAAAAAAGATAACAAATATATCAAAAAATAAATTGCAGCTCTGTGGCAGCATCCCACACCTACCACCCATCAGTAGTATTCTGAAAAAAGAATGCCAAAATAACAACTTTGATATTGCTGAAGAAGTAATTGACAATTCACGCTTATTAACAACTGAAGATTATAGCAAGAATCCATTACATAGGGCAGGTGTATACAGGATCCCGACTATCGATCCTAAATATGGTAAATATGACAAATATTATATAGGTAGCACAAAAAGAAGACTTGCTGCTCGACTGAACGAGCATTTTAATAATTGGACAAGAAAAGAAGTAAAAACTTCACTTATACAGCACTGCATAGATAATAATGAACTTGTACTGAATTGGGAAGATATCAAAATTCTGACAACACATCAAAAACATAATCAAATTCTATGGTCTGAGGCCGTCGCAATCGAAAAGATGCAGGGTTAGAACTGTAATTCTTCTACACCTAAAGAAATCCCATACTCTTAGAAATACCTTATTGAACAAGAAAAGAAGAAAAAGTAAAAAAATCAATCAAGAAGAAATTTGAACATGTGTAGTTAAGGTAACAACAATAATGTACAAACAACTCGATATGGTGCTTCGCCACATAGCCACGTGGGCACACGTATACTCGAACACAAACGGGATATGTTGATGTGGAACACCCAAGGCATGAATGAGACGTGGAAGTCAGCCCAATGTACCAAAATAGCTCAACATCGAACAACGATTATAATACCGCTGAAGATGACCGTGAGGAATATGGATCGAAACTAGTCTGGTTGTTATTTGTGTTAAGGGTGCTCTTTGCTAATAATTTTCTGCTCTTGGTCCAAATTCTATGCTAATCTAATGGTCTTATATTATGACAGCTGTTGCTCGATTGCAGACCGATTTCACAAGTTGACGACAGTGAGTAACGAGAAAGATTTGAATTATTCTGTATATAGCCTTTTAAATTCACTGACTTTTAAACTCCATTTTCATTTTTATTCAAAACTCGACTCAGGTTCCAAACGTCCGTATAAACCGCCAAATTTTTTTTTTTAAATTCTACGAACAACGTCAGCTCGACAGTCAACCCTAAAATGACTGAAAGGATATCACTGAATAAAGGAACCAGCAATAATTCTTCCCAATTATGACATGTGTGTAATGCTGCTTCTTTTCGAACACAATTTTATGGACTTCTATTTTACATCACTAAAATATTATATTACAGTAGAAATTACATGGCAAAAGAGCACTTGACTCGAAAACTTTCATAACGTGTGAAACAGTAAGAATAATAGTCATAAAACTATTAAGGTATAGCTTGAGCTTCATTAGCATCCATCACACACCACACACAAAAACATTTGTATTTCATACTCATTATCTTTTTCTCATGCAGACATTCCTGAATCTGGTCCTCCCATGATTTCCTTGGCCTTCCTCTACCTTTCTTTCCTGACACTTGGGCTGAATTAATTCTTTTAGTCAGCACCTCATCACTCATTCTTTTAACATGTCCAAATCACCTAAGAATATTAGTCTCCACTTTACTAACATTTTGCTTCACATTACACAACTGCAACACATCTTCATTCCTCACATGATAAGAATGTGCCTCCCCCCCCCCCATCGTAAGTAACACATCTCCCCAGCACACAAACTATCCAGTGTCTCTTCTGCAATACCCAGGTTTCACTGCCATACATCAGAATAGGAACAATTACACTTTCATACACAGCCATTCCCATCATTCCAGTGAAAACCTCCTAAATCAGCTATGACTTTCAAAGAAGAGTTTACTCACCTACTAATCTCGCCATCTAATTTGTTCTGTCAAATATGCTTTTCAAATATACAAACTCGTTTGCCTGGTCAATAACTGTGCCATTTAGACTTATCCTGCATATGGTACTATCAATTTCTTGCTCAAAAACCATAACTTTGGTTTTTCCCTTATTTATGCTCATTTTAAAAATGCATGCAAACTTCGTACTTCTGGGCCATCATACTCCACAACTCACTTTCACTCTCTGCCAACAGGACTGTGTCATCAGCATATAGCGATCTACACACTTGGACATTACCAAGACATAAACCAGTATTGTCCATTTTGGCATCACGCATGCACTCACCCACAAATACATTAAACAACCATGATGACATTACACAACCTTGCCTGACTCCTGCTCCAATAGAAAACCATTTTGATACATCATGGACTAATATATGAAAATCAATTTTAAAAGAAAACTGAAAAATATGACTTTACAGATTTGGCAATCACTAATTATCATCCAAATTTTCTAAAGTTAAAAAAGATTGATCAGTTGAAAGCTTCCATAATAAACAGTGTTTTTTTAAGCAGTTTGTTTTTTGAAATTTTAATAATTATTTGTTTACATTTAATGCTAGTAACTTCGTTAATAGAAACTCACCCAAAGGTTGTTGCTTCTTGGCACATTTACTGCACATATCTTTCGGTCGACTTGTCATAATGCGAGATAGGCCATTCATGGTTGTCGTATCTTTTCCTTGTGTCTTCACATATACTCTTGCCTGTTTTTGTTTTTTGGTTGTTTTTTTTTTTGTTTGTTTATTTTTGAGCCAATATTTTCCAGCCATGTTCACATATTTTCCACATATGGGCACCTTTCATTAACTACAACATATATAAAAAAACTCTAAAACACTATACAGAACCCTCTCGTCATTCATCGAAAACTTTAACCCTAAGTCTCTTGGTCGTTAAATATCATCCACATCTTATTATTCACAACATCCATACATATCAATACATACATTCATATTAAAAACAGCATTTTATATATACTATTTACAACACCCCAATTTTATCCACTCAATTCATTTACTCACTGGCTCAACCCTCTTCTCCTTACACTACTTAGTTTTTCGATGGGAAACGCGATACGCCTAACCACTGACACCACCAACTCCACATCCATGACCTCGTCTGCCTCGAGTTCTTTTTGCCAGTCCCTGGCTGTCATCGGGAGGCTTGTTGATTCACAACCATTCTTCTCTGCAGCCACTGAGCAAGTAATGCAATCGTCTCCGGTCATCTTCTCTGTCACTGTATCTCACAATGTTTGCTTATGGCACCATCTGTTCTCTCTTTTGGTTAATTTCTAGTGTTTGGTATTTTTTTTTTTTTTTTTTTTTACTTTTTCTTGAGCCAGTGAGTAAATGAATTGAGTGGATAAAATAGGGGTGTTGTAAATAGTGTATATGAAATGCTGCTTTTAATATGAATATATGTATTGATATTATGGATGTTGTGAATAATAAGACGTGGACGGTATTTAATGACCAAGTGAGTTAGGGTTAAAGTTTTTGATGAATGACGAGAGGGTTTAGTATAGTATAGTGTTTTAGAGTTTTTAATATATGTTATAGTTAATGAAAGGTGCCCATATGTTAGAAACATGTGAACATGGCTGGAAAATGTTGGCTCAAAAACAAAAAAACAAAAACAAAAAAAACAGGGAAGAGTATATGTGAAGACGCAGGGAAGAGATATGACGACCACGAAAGGCCTATCAAGCATTATGACAAGTCGACCGAAAGATATGTGCAGTAAATATGCCAAGAAGCAACAACCTTTGGGTGAGTTTCTCTTAACAAAGTTAATTACAATTTGCACATAAAATATAAGAACAATTTTCGGAAATATGTATGTATTCTCAGGTTGTGTCTTTTGTTATGTTTAATGCTGGTGTTTAAATTTATTTTGTTGGTAACAGATTTCAGTTATTTAGATGTGATTACTAATGGCATTGGAAGTCTTAATAAGGAGTTAGAAAACAGAATTGACAAAACAGAAAAAGTCTCTTATTTGCTGTATAAGAATATTTTCACCAGGAGAGATGTTTAACCAGAGAACTAAATTTGTGTGCAGTACAGTATGTAGACTTACCCTCTTTTAGGCCAGAAAGAATAAGGTACAAAGTAAGGGCTCTGAAGGAGGCTGTAAGCTGCAGACTTGAGGGTGTAAAATGATTATGTGGATTCAGTGGCAATCAGAATTAGTAAAAATGCAGATATTAGAACATTGCTGGGCCCTGTTTTGGGTGCATCTCTCTTCTTTTGGATTAGTGGTGTGTACAGTGCTCTAAATGGGTAGGTATGCCGGTATGGTATACTAGCACTGTTTTTTACCGGGAATTTACATACCGGCACTAATTTTAGTAGAGGGAACTGCAGTTTTTTTGTATATGACTTACGAGCACGCATTTTTAAACATAGAAACCTTACGTGCGTCATGCCCTTAAGAAATAACTGTACAAGAACCATAAAGGGTAGTGGAGTGGTGTATACATGAGCTACAGGTTCAATCCTTCAAAAGATGGAAATGAAGCTACCCATAAGTACATGATCACATCACGCCCATTCCCCAGATCATTCCACTAAAGATGTCTGAGATTTTAATTATATCATTTATTTAATATATTTAATTTGAAGAGCTTCTTCATGGAATGAAGAATTGGGCACAATAGACACTTTCACTGCCGGGTGACGCCGAACGCCGTCGTACGATACTTAGCCCAGGCGTAGCCTTCACCAAAAGGCTTTGTAATTGTGGTTCATATTTCCCTTCCTAAAACCTTCGGCACTTGAAGAGAGGTGCTTATTTTGTTACTGGCACTCAGAATGAGTATCCAGCTGTTAAAAAATTACCACGGTTTGACCTAGACTTAACACAGCATGCACTTTTCACTGCAATGTTTATTTTCCTTTGAACATCACTGGTTTTGCGGTGAAGGGAACTAGCAATAAATAAATGCTTGAGAGGCAATAAAAAGCGTTTGCTTCTTAGATTTCATACGTAAGAGGTCTGTCTATTGAGGATGCTAAAGAGATTTCAAGGAAACCCATATTAACTTTAATGCTTAGTATCTGTTTCTTTACTGGCACTCAGAATGAGTATCCAACTGTTTAAAAATGACCGTTGTTTGGGGATAGCAGATTTTTTTCCACATGGTTTGGGGAAGAGAAAGTAAGTTTCCTCCCCATAGACTTTTCACTGCAATGTTTATTTTCCTTTGAACGTCACTGGTTTTGTAGTGAAGGGAACTATCAATAAATAAATGCTTGAGTGGCAATAAAAAGGATTTGCTTCTTAGATTTCATATGTAAGAGGCCTGGGCAGTCTTTTGAGGATGTTAAAGAGATTTCAAGGAAACCCATATTGACTTCACTGCTTAGTATCTGTTTTTTTAGTGGCACTCAGAATGAGTATCCAAATGTTTAAAAATGACCGTTGTTTGGGGATAGCGGATTTTTTTCCACATGGTTTGGGAAAGGGAAAGTAAGTTGACTCCCCATAGACTTTTCACTGCAATGTTTATTTTCCTTTGAACGTCACTGGTTTTGTAGTGAAGGGAACTATCAATAAATAAATGCTTGAGTGGCAATGAAAAGGATTTGCTTCTTAGATTTCATATGTAAGAGGCCTGGGCAGTCTTTTGAGGATGTTAAAGAGATTTCAAGGAAACCCATATTGACTTCACTGCTTAGTATCTGTTTTTATGTTAGTGGCACTCAGAATGAGTATCCAAATGTTTAAAAATGACCGTTGTTTGGGGATAGCGGATTTTTTTCCACATGGTTTGGGAAAGGGAAAGTAAGTTGACTCTGCATAGACTTTTCACTGCAATGTTTATTTTCCTTTGAACATCACTAGTTTTGCAGTGAAGGGAACTATCAATAAATAAGTGCTTGAGTGGCAATGAAAAGCATTTGCTTCTTAGATTTCATACGTAAGAGGGTGGTCTATTGAGGATGCTAAAGAGATTTCAAGGAAACCCATATTAACTTCAATGCTTAGTATCGGGTTTTTTTACTGGCACTCAGAATGAGTATCCACCTGTTTAAAAATGACCGCTGTTTGGGGATAGCTGATTTTTTTCCACATGGTTTGGGGAAGTTGACTCCCCGTAGACTTTTTCACTGCAATGTTTATTTTCCTCTGAACATCACTGGTTTTGCAGTGAAGGGAACTATCAATAAATACGTGCTTGAGTGGCAATAAAAAGCATTTGCTTCTTAGATTTCATACGTAAGTGGGCGGTCTATTGAGGATGCTAAAGATATTTCAAGGAAACCCATATAGACTTCTATGTTTAGTTTTGTGGAAACAACAGATTTATTTAGACAGGCTATCTCCAGTCCCTTTCAATCAAAAGTTCATTGGTGGGCACATCCTACCGGTGAAATAGGTGATCCCGATAATTTGTCATCATGTGCAGAAATGTATTCTTTTAGTAGCTGTATTAAGACCAGCACTGAAAGTGAAAATGAAGAATGCGATGTTCTCTCTCTCGTACTCAGCCTCAACAGATTTCAGCTGTGCATTGGTATGATGTTCCTAACGTCATGAGAATAATTCTGTTCACTAGTGTACTAGGACTGAAAATTAATATGACAGGTATTGAACCAATCGAATTTTTCCATCTTTTTGCGACTGAAGAACTTCACAATTTATTAATTATTGTCTGCAGGATATGCACGTCTGTAGCATATACATACATTGCAAAGCAATGCATATACTGTAGATGTATTTATATCCCTGGAGTTACTGAAGGTTATAATTACAAATATCCGTTATGGATAAATTTTCTCGTATTTCAGAATAGCGGAGCCGTGCAAAGCTATGAGATCCGAACATGGCTAGGTTGATCCAAATGCATAGAAACTCATCCGTGGTGCCGCTTGACACCTTGTGGCATCTTGGGAGATTTTCTCGGGTTTCTTATCGTTGAAATAGCACAGCGGCAGCGAACGTGTTAAACACAAATTTTAGTTTTGTAGCAATGAGTGCAAACTTTTTCCACTTCCAACTTTTTTTTTTTTTTAGGGTGGGGAGATTGCTGTTAATTTAAGACTGAAGATTCATTCTGATTATAGAGATTCTAACTGCCCAACTTTCTACTTCATGAAAGTCCCTATTGGAAGGGGAATTGCCTTCTCAGCTCGGGGCCTTTAAGTTCTGGGTTCAAGTCCAGCTGAATCGCTAATGATTAGCCGAGGTTCGGAAGTCTCGTTAGTCTGTTGGTCCCGGGGTACAGACTCCTCATTATAAATCTAACCCCAGTTCTCGGTGTAGCATAGGTAGTGCCCGCTGGATCCACAAACCAACCAATTTAAAATCGACTGCCGTCGTTTCTGACTTGTGGTGCAATAGTATTCCATGGAATTGTCAATTACATTTTCAAACAAAGGAGTCTTTTTGTTCCAGGGATATTTTTTACTTTTTCAGTTTTAGACATTTTCTGGAGATTGTATTTTTTCCAGATGATTTTTAGCTAAATATGAGCATACCAGCACTTCGAAATTTCCATTTCGAGCACTGAGTGTGCACATAGGCGTCACCGCCTTCTGTTTATGGGGGTTCCCCGAATCCCCATAGGCTGTTACGCTCGTGGGTGTGCACACTCTCTTCTTATGATTGGATCTCCACGATCCCTAGTATTTTGTCATTCTTTCTACCCGTCGTCTGTTTTAAATTTCAGCTGTGCACCTTCTTCCTTATGATAGAGTGTTCACTGTGGGCAGTTAAGTCTATGTTTCTTACAGGCAGCACAGTTGGAAAGAAGATGAAATATTCTTTAAAACTATTGGCTGATGTTGCATTGTAAGGTTACTGAAAACAAATCAGGCGTCCCCGAATCCCCATAGGCCGTTACGCCCTTGGGTGTGCACACACTCTCTTACGATTGGATCTCCATGATCAATAGTATTTTGTCATTCTTTCTACCCTTCATCTGTTAAATTTCAGCTGTGTACCTTCTTCCTTATGATAGAGTGTTCACTGTGGGCAGTTAAGTCTATGTTCCTTACAGGCAGCACAATTGGAAAGAAGAGGAAATAATCTTTAAAACTATTGGCAGTTGTGTTGTAAGGTTACTGAAACAAATCTTTAAAATATAGTATTGTAAAGTTACAGTAAGGGTAATGCTATGCTAGTTGTTTTATTTTGAAATGATGCAGTCAGAATTGTACAGTTGAACACACATTTGAAGAGCTCACATAATACGAAGTTTCGCATAGACTGAAGTATTTATAGATCCCTTGAACCTCGTAATAGATATTCTCCCTTGTTATTTTAACCACATGTATTACAAACAATATTTTTGGGAAGAACTGCAAAATACTAAAGCTCACGATAACTAGCAAACAAAATTAGGTTGCATTCACCCAGTTTTTACCCCCTTTCTCTCTCACTGTAAAATTAAGAATAACCTGCTGTTGGCAACACTCTGTTCCCTTTACAGACTTCAGTTTGTGTGAAAACAAAAATATTTCAGTTGTTTTTGTACTACCTCTGCTTGCCACACATACACAGTCATATCAGAATAATATGACCACCCCCGGAATTACAGTGTATCCGCCCTGGCATGTCACAGAGTGCACATGATAAGGTCAATCACACGGAGATATAAGCGGCCGGCCAAGACAGATGAGTCATAGTGCATTACTTGAGCACAATAGGCAGAGGTAGTGATTTAATGGATGTTAAAAAAGGAATGATCATCAGCTACTGCGCCAAGGGTGGAAGCATCTCAGAAATAGCAGACTTTGTGGGCTGTTTGTGAGGTGCTGTAGTAAGGGTGTGCCAAGAATGGACCTCTTGCACACCGAGTACCTTCTGACATCATAACTGTGGAGCCCCAAAGGCCATTAACCCCAGAGAAGAATGTCGCCT
This sequence comes from Macrothele yani, assembly GCA_039090855.1. NCBI lineage: Eukaryota > Metazoa > Arthropoda > Arachnida > Araneae > Macrothelidae > Macrothele > Macrothele yani. The sequence continues at coordinate 17,296,434 of CM077005.1, read as the reverse complement.
CTTTCGACTGGTAAAGGGCAACAGTGCAGCAATTGATCACGCAAATTAACACTGGGGCACCCAGGTACGTGTCCCCGATAACAGTAGAGCAAACCCTGTTATGTGTGTGTCACCGGAATCGACGCTGTGTCAAAGTGCCCATGTTAACCCAGGTCCATCAGCAACGATGCCTGCAGTTCGCATGGGACTACCATAATTGGACAGTGGAAGAGTGGGAAAAGGTTGCTTTCTCCGATGAATTGAGGTTTCTATTCCACAGAAGTGGCAGATCAGTGTCAGACACATGAGAACCAACACCCAGACACGGTTGTCGGTTAAGTACAGGCCGGCAGTGGCAGTGTGCATGTCTGGGGGATGTTTTCCTGGTGTGACCTGGGACCGTTGGCATCACTGGATGGGTCTCTGAATGCCAATGGCTACCTATCCATCCTCACTGACCACATGCATCCCTTCATGTTGGACGTTTACCCTGGTGGTGATGGTGTCTACCAACAGAACAATGCGCCCTGCCACGTCGCTAAGGGTATGCGTGACTGGTTCCAGGAACACAACAGCGATGCCTCCGTTCTCCCTTGGCCGGCAAAATCGCTCAATCTCAATTCCATAGAGCACTTGTGGGACTATTTGAATTGACAGGTTCAACATTCCAACCCACAACCACATCATCTCCGGGACTTCCGTGCTCTTCTGCAGTCCGAATGGGCACATATGCCTCAGGCAACCTTTCAAGGCTTCATTACTTCCATGCCACGCCGTCTCACTGTTTTCATCTGAGCCAAGGGTGGTTTTCCCCATTATTCGGTAGGTGGTCATATTATTCTGATATAACAATGTACATCTTCTGGGAAAATGCAGTCTTTTATCCCCTCCCCTTGCCACTTTCCAATCACTTAATCTCTGTTTAGGAAATCTTAGAGTTTATTTTGCATCTAGAATCATTTTAACCACCCACAATAAATACAGTGAGTTTTAAATCTGATATTCTCATTATATAAGAATGTACATTCAGTATATGTAATATTTTCTAGGTCAGTCACATGTACTCACCTAATTTTTACATATTTGTAGTACGTTTTACCTTTGAATTGGCCATCCCCTTAGTAACTGAAGCAATTTACATTTCAAGACCAACTAGTTAAAAATAAACTGCAACCCCCTGTTCTTCCCACTTATAATTTGCGAACAATTAAGTTAAAATATTAATTAATTTAAAAGAATATGTATACATAAACAAGCACTAAGCTACGATTAATAACCAAGGGAATGGTCAAACTCAAACCAAAATTTGAAGATATTGAATATCAACACATTCTAATGAAAAAGGATTAAGGCTTTCTGAAAGCATATTCATTGAAAAGCATAAAGAAAACATTTGTGATATTCAAGACCCTGCAGGTATTGATGACTTATGGAAAACTGTATAATAGATATGGAGAAAAAATGTAATAAAAATATTAGGAGAGAACATGTGGAATAGAAGAGGCAGAAACAATATACAGGGTGATTCATAAAGAAGTATACAGTTTCAATGCACTATAAAACAAGAACAATGTAAGATATTTTATGTTACCTGTAACAGAATTGTAGGGGAATGTTTCAAGTTTTTTTAAAGACAATCACAGATGTTCTATGTGTGCACCCTTAGTCACACGACACACATCGAGCCGGTAATCATTTCCGCCCAAACGCGAGGTAAGATATATGAATCAAGTGCAGTGATGGTGGATGTGATACACTGTTTTAGCTCCGCTAGATCAACAGGAAGGGGAGGGGCGAATACCTTGTCCTTTACGTACCCCCACAGGAAAAAGTCGCAAGGTGTCGAGTCAGGACTTCTGGGTGGCCATTGGGTCACAGTGCATATTGTAGTCCGCGGCTCGTCCAGTCCATCGGTGAGGAAGGTGTTCATCAAGATAATCTCGTACATCGCCTCACCAGTGGGTGGTGCACCGTCCAATTAGAGAATAAAGTTGTCACTGTTGTCCTACAACTGTGGCATCAACCGAAGACTTAAAATATCCAGAAAAGAGCCTCTTGTGGCAGTTTTCTCGTGAAAAAGAAGGAGCCGTACACTTTCTTTTTGGACACGGCACAGAACACATTTACCTTAGGGGAATCTCGCACGTGTTGCACTGTAAATCTGGGATTCTCCGTTCCCCAAAAGCGAACATTGTGCTTGTTTACCTGACCACTCACGTGAAATGTAGCTTCATCGGTGAAAACTAAGAGATCGGCAAAATCGTCATTTTCAAAACGGCACTGCATTTCAGCACAAAATTCAAAGCGCTTTGTCTTGTAAAGGTCAGTGAGATTTTGCAACATTTGCACTTTGTATGAAATCATTTTCAGCTTCTTTCTCAAAATTCTCCTGACAGTGGGCTGTGAAATCTGCACTTCACGACTGACCCTCCACGTTGATTTTCCCGGGCTTCGTTGAATAGCGGTGCAAACACTATCGATGGCTTCTTCTGATACACACAGTTGTCCAGGACTTTTTAAGTGTGCACAAACAGCCCGTAGTTTACAAATTTTTTATGACAATCGTAGATAGATTTTCTGGTTGGAGGTTCTTTTCCGAATCGTGATCAAAAATGCTGTTGCACAACAGTTACAGATTCCGTTTTGCTCAATTCAAGAACACAAAGCGCCTTCTCCACTGTAGACGCTGCCATTTTGACTAACTAGTCATGTGACACGCGTGCTATCGCCTATGTCACTTCCCTCAGGAGCGTGACACAAACTTTATGAGTACATCTACCTAACGGTTCCAGTTATGGTCCATGTCTTCAACTGTTACTGTTTAACAGCATCTGGAAACTGTATACTTCTTTATGAATCAGGGTGTATATATAATTAATAATAATTTAGTGTTTAAAATACAACAGGGTTTTTTTTTTTTTTTTTTCGGTGGTGGTCTTGTTTTATCCAGTAGATGGCAGCACGAATGATACGTGATCATATCAATAGGAACATGCGTAATAGGATGAAGACCATGCCTTGTCTTTTGGTTCATTCTGTGCACTTGCGAAAAGCTCACTTCTTGTTGTGAAGTTGATTTGTTCAGAAGTCTTCCTGAAGATAGAGGCTGTTGCCTCTAAAAGTGCTAGCAGTATGCACCTATGTTGAGTATGACCATTCCCTTAGTTATTAATCATAGCGTAGTGCTCATTTATGTATGCATATTCTTTTAAAATAATTAATATTTTAACATTATGTTCTTAATTATAGGTGGGAAGAATAGCGGGTTGTAGTGTTTTTTAATTATATGGTCGTGATATGCAAATATCGTTTTTGGTTACTAGGGGAGTGGCCAACTCAAAGGTAAAACATACTACAAATATGTTAAAATTAGAAGAGTACATGTGACTAACCTAGAAAATAGTAAGTTTCTTAACCACTGTGTTGGAGAAAGTTTTAAAACAGCTATCATGGCGAGTACAAAACAAGCAGCGATTTACTTATGCTTCCAATGTAACATGCAAACAGCAAATCAAATGTAACCTGTGAAATTTAAAATTTTTGACAGTTACTTTAATTTCTTAAGTTGTTAAACATTTGGATTATTACAGATCTTACTTGTATTTTTTGCTACTTGTATACTTTTTAATTAGCTGTTTATCAGTTACCTTCAGTTAATTGATAAACAGTTTATGATTGACTAGTTTAAACCTCACACAGTGACAAAAAATAGCCTTTTTTTTTAATTTGTCTAGTTATAACAAATTTCACATATCTTGAATGTTTTTAATATTCCCTTCGACTTTGTTATGCATGGGGTTTGACTGTATTAAACAATGACTTCCCAGTTGTGGTGTTATTTTATAAAACGTTTTGTGTGCATCACCTTCAGACAAATTTTTAATTGCAAAACATGAATATGGGTTTGTCTCATAAAAGAAATTATCCAAGTGTACAACATCTTGCATTATTCTGATGAAATTTCTGATGATTAGTACATTTTGTGTTATTGACAGAACTCATACGTATGAAAACCAGCACACATCACTTCTTGGGGAAACACAAATTAAAGAATTTTTATAGTTTCACGACTTATTTTTCAAGGAAAAATGAAAAATCCTTTGTTTTTCTTGTAAATATTGGAGCTGCGTGTCACAAAATTTACTTTTTGTAGGGAGGGACACAAAGTCTGAAGCCCTGCTCATTTGTTTTGCCCTGCTTTCATGAATCACATTTGCATTTATATCAGAGTATTGCACGAGGAAAGTTTTATAGAGTGCTCCATGTTTTGTTTTGTTTTTTATTTGTTGATTGTAGATTATTCTTGTGTTACTTGATAATGTGAAGGGAGTGTTCACTGGTGTTAGTAAATGATAAAGAGCGTATCAATCACTATTTGTTTATCAAATAATAACTGTCATAGGGCAAACACCAGGTATTTTTATCAAATTTTTGTTGAAGAGCACCAGATTCAAGATATTTTGCTGATGAGCTTCACGTTTGAAAAAAAAAAAAAAAAAGTGGAACATCATCAGCTGAACACTGCCAAACTGCCATGTGTCAAATCATTTGCTGGCTTCAAATGTCTTAGGTGCTTTATTTACTATACTCAAATCACTGTGCTTATTGTCAGTCAGAGAAGCTCCAGTTTTTATTTATTTGCTATAATTTGTTCCAGAAATTGTTTCTTGTTGATCTGGGTAAACAGTAAAAAACATATTTTTTCCCCATCAGCCCCCTTTTTGTTTTCCTTTTTATGTGTGTGAAGGCAACATGTGTTTTGCTGAAAGCAGTCACTGTGTCTAAACCTTTTTTTTTTCAATTTTGAAGTGATTTATTAAGGACTTGATTCAAACAATCAATTGATTATTATCCAGAAAGATTATGACAATATTTAAGACATTTATCTCTTGAACTAAATCTCTAGACAAACTTTTTGACATGTGAGTGTTAATTGATAGTCTTTTTTTGCCTTTTCTTTTTATACCGTATCGGTATCAATATTTAAAAACTATGTAAGTAAAAAATGTGTTTAATGTTCAGGGGTGCTTATTTTCCGGAATTTCCGGAAATTTTCGACGTTGTACTGGAATTTTCGGTGTTTTTTTTTTTTTTTTTTTTTTATGGCCAGTGGCAAGGCCTGTCAATGTCCTTTCCCTGTTTTCCCTTGGTTGGTGGCCAAAGCAAAACTCAATTCCACTGGGAGTTGGGAAATCTGACTGTCAATCTACCCCCACAGAGGAGAAGAGAAACAGGTCCACTCTGTGTCTACCCAATTCAGCTGGGAGAGATCCTCTTCCACCCCCACCCCCACCTAATGTTATATTTGTCTTCTAAAAGTGTGTTAACTGTTTGATTTCCTTTGTGGTTTGGTGCTAGAGCTACTCGAAACAGAAATTTCTCACCCCTTTCTTTTCCTGGCAGTGCCCCTTTGCTCCTGCCCCACCCCAGGGCTTAGTGGCCCACCCACTCTGTCTGCTGCTTTTGACCTTCAAGACTTCTTATCATCAAAGAAATCTAGGGAGGATCTCCCTGCTGACTTTTTGTTCACCCCTTCCCTTTGGGATGCCTGCTGGTTGCTGCTCAGGAAATCTTTGTCATTGGTTTCAATGCAATGACAAAGATTTCCTGAGCAGCTTTTTTATATTTTTTTTCTCAGTATTTTACTTTTTATAAGTATTATTTATAGCTTTGAAGGGCCAAACACTGGAAATTTGCAATTAGTAAAATTTTATAAAGGCCACTGTTCTTTAAAAAAATATCAGAACTCTGGAAATAAATTACGAATGTAACACATATATTCTGATTTTTTTTTTTTTTTTTTTTGTAAGTATTGATCTACGTTAATTTCAGGAAATTTGGGTTTGGTTTCAGGAAATTTGATTTCACAGAGTAAGCACCCCTGACAATGTTCTTTTAATATTTGTTCAGCCTGTCTGCATTTACTGCACCTCAAATGTGGCACCTTTTCTGTCTGTGTCAAACCACAGGATCAGTGAAGTAGTCTTTCTTGTCAGTGTAGCACTTGGATTACAAAAATCACAGTGTCCAGAAAAACTACAAAAAAGTTGCATAACTCTTTTTTATTTCTGTGATGGAGACACTGGCAGACCAAGGTGTTTTGTTTAAAATGTAGGAAGAGTAATTGCAATTTTGCCACGTTAGAAAAAGTATTAAACATCTCAGATTAATTTTTTTCATATTTTTTTCTTAAATGTTTTGGAAGCAAAGCAGTATTTCAAATAAAATAATTAAAGAGACTGGTTTACTCTCATGTGCTCACAAATAGTTATATCACTCCATACTCTTGATTAATGTTTTCTTTTGGTATGTCACACTGTGACTTAAGTTAGAGTTCTTGCTGTAAAATCTCATGGAATTTCACTTCTTTGAGTCTTCTGGCCATTATTAAGGGCATAAACAGAATGAACAGAGTACACAAAGTGTAGCTGTATCTGAGCTATAAAATGACATGTAGTTTAAAATACATAAATAAGTCACAAATATTGAGTGCAATTATTGCCCATTTGTTTTAAAAAAAATACATTTTTACTTTTCTATGGTTTCTATTTGGGAAAACAAAAATTGTTAGACTTAAACACTGTTTACAAAGTTCAATGTACAGCTTGAGCTCGAAAACTCATGCAAATACTTTGGTAGCAACGTGCTCAATATAGTTAAATACATAAAAACAACGACACAACTTACATAGGTAACGCAGCCCATTGTTCAACTTCTTACTTTATATTTCAGACACATAGTATTTTCTTTATTGTTTCTTTATTGTCTTCTTGCCGGATGAGAGGATAGATGCTTTATTATAATTCTTGTGCAGCAATATTAAGCTGAAATAACTTGCGGTCCCACCTTTTACTATCGTAAATTTACTCAGCTCCAAAATGCATTAATATCTGATGAATTCAACTTTAAAAACGTATGTACAGCAGTAGTTGTGAATTGTATTGTTGTACATACGTTTTTAAAGTTGAATTCATCAGATATTAATGCATTTTGGAGCTGAGTAAATTTACGATAGTAAAAGGTGGGACCGCAAGTTATTTCAGCTTAATATTGCTGCACAAGAATTATAATAAAGCATCTATCCTCACATCCGGCAAGAAGATAATAAAGAAAATACTACGTGCCTGAAATGTAAAGTAAAAAGTTGAACAATGGGTTGCATTACCTATGTAAGTAGTGTCGTTGTTTTTATGTATTTAAATATTGTTGTTTAGATGCAAACATTTTTGTTCACAGATTCAATGGTTTAATTGAAATTGTTAAATTTTGTACATTAATTGAAGAATCAGGATGCTAGTGAATGCTGTCATGTGATGTGTGCCCACCAATGATTTTACTAATACACTGTTAACGGTTTAATATTGGAAGCTTTTATTCAATTTTGGGTTCACTTATACAATCAACCTTGTTACTTGTATCTACAGCACTAATGTTGCCATATGTGCTTGCTTGCATCATGCTTCAAATGCACTGTTCTCTTAGTTTGTTTTTGTTTTGTTTTTAAGTGGCTGTTAAAAGGACATAATGTGTGTGTGTACATGTGTTAGAGGAGCAAAATAGTGTTTCATCTCAAGGCAAGTGACATTTTGTTTCTTATGAATGCTAAATGATAATCTCGTTGGTAGGCAACAAAGGAAATCCTTCTTTCTCAGGTAAGGAGTGGTGAATATCATGGCTTTATCAGTCATGATTCTCATGGATTGTGGACATGTGCAAAAGAGGTATGAAGAAGTTCTGTGTGGAAGTATGCCCAGAAAACGTACAGCATTCTGCCATCCTCATCCCTCTCTTTCAAAAGTATGTGGTTTGTGATATTGATGGAATAATGGCTACATACATAGGCACTGACTCTTCAGAAATCCAGCGGATGCTTGAGTTCTGTATAAGAAGACCACTGAGTGCTTGAGCAATGAATAAGTTCTTTTAGTGCTGGAGCTCAGGACATTAAGTCCTGTGGGTGCTCAAGCTGTGGACATCTAATGAGTGATTGAGCTTTGGATAAGTCCATTTGGTCCTGGAGCTCAGGATGTAAAGTCCAGTGGGTGCTCAAGCTCTGGATAAGTTCCTTTAGTTCTAGATCTCAGGATATGAAATCAAGTGGGAGTTCATGTGCTGGACATGAAACCCAATGTGTGACCAAGCTCTGAATATGTTTCTTTAGCTCAAGATGTGAAATCCAATGGGTGCTCTAGCTGTGGACATCTAATGAGTGATTGAGCTCTGGATAAGTCCATTTGGTGCTGGATCTCATAATGTGAGGTCTAATGGGTGCTCAAGCTGTGGATAAGTCCCTTTGGTGCTAGCTCGGGATGTGAAGTCCAATGGGCACTCTAGCTCTGTACTTCTAATGAGTGATTGAAATCTGGATAAGTTCGTTTGGTGCTGGAGCTCAAGATGTGAAGTCCAATCGATGGTCAAGCTCTGGACATCTAATGAGCAATAAATAGAGCTGTGGATAAGTCTCTTTGGTGCTGAAGCTCGGGATGTAAAGTCCAGTGGTTGCTCAAGCTTTGGACATATGAAGCCTAATGAGTGGTAGAGCTTTTGGTGTTGGAGCTCAGGACCCAAAATCCAACGGGTACTGGAGAGCTCTTTACATATGCTGTCATTTACAAAATCTACAGTAAAACATCAATTATAAGCCAATTAGGCATACAATTTAATTGGTGATATATTTTTGATACTAGGATGGATATGTAATGAAGCCTGCTCTAAATTTTTCTTAAGCATTTTTTGGAATGATGTGTTTTGGTTTTAGTCCCGTGAAAAACGTATAATGCCGCCCCGGTGGTGCAGTGGTCTAAGCGATGGCTACTGATCATTTGTCCAAAAGGGGTCTGGGTTCGAATCCCGGTGATGCATGGATGTTGTGTTTGTCTTACAGCACTGACTTTCTCCCTTCCCTGGAACCAGTGACCCTAAATTAGGGTCGGATGACTGCATATAGCCCATTGAGTTGCTCACGGGGGTCGTTAAAACACCAATAAAAAATGTATAATGGATGTGCCACTGTATTCTATTTGCACATACTGCCATATGCATGCTGCAGGTTTCTGAAAAGCAGTTTTTTGATTAAGTTATTTCAATCGGTTCCTTTATCACGCTCAAACTGTCATTCTAAAACTGGATTTTGAAAGTTTTTCGTAAGCTTGAGCTGTTTGTGTTTTTTTTTTTTTTTTCATGGTGGTGTATGTTCTCATAACTGCATGAAACATAACCTTTTGTATTCCCCAATGGATATTAAGAGACTTAAATACCAGCTTTGTTCATAACATATATTTGCATTGTAATAAATCATTTTGTGTAGAGAAGTACTGAAAACAAGGAAATTAGTGTTATCATAGCTGCACGAACAATTATGTTCTCATAACTGCATAAACCACATAACCTTATGTGTGTTCCCCAATGGGTACTAAGAGATTTAAACACAAGCTTTGTTCATGATATATATTTGCATTGTAATAAATCATTTTATGTAGAGAAGTACTGAAAACAAGAAAATTAGTGTTGTGCTGTTAAAAGTTCAAAACCAGCAAATGTAATTTGAGAGGGGCTTAATTCTTTTTCAGAGACATGATGGGTGCCTGGATCCCAGAGTATCCATTTAGTTGGCACCTGTGGCTGTACATTGTCTTCTTGCAACAGAAGGGATATACACACTTTGTTAACAGGAAACTGTATGCTCCCTACCTCTAATTTGTTCCATACTTTTTCCTGTGAGGGTGATCTTTTCCTGCTTCTAATTTTTATTTTACCCCTCTTAAGAGGCTCAGTGAGTCATAAAAATGAAGGGGCAAACCCATGTCAGGGATCATCAAATCAAATTAAATGGGTCTCACGCACCGGGCGTTTAATCACTTCAAGAATTCTGCTGATCCACAAACTTGGCCACAAACCCATATCATTGAGAGCTGGTCGCATCCCTGTAAACTGTGCTTCATTACCAGAGGTGGAAAGGATTTGCACCAACAATGGAAGACTGGTGTGCCAAGTGCAGTTACTGAGATTGATGAAGCTCTGATATGCATCACATTCCATATCTGAGAGTTGATGATAATTCCTTTCATTCCTTACCGGGATCATGTTGTGTTTGTAAAGAATGAAATGTCATTTTTTCTGCAGAGAGAGAGAGAGAGAGAGAGAGAGAGAGAGAGAGAGAGAGAGAGAGAGAGAAAAGTGATGCTGTTTTGCTCCTCCAACACACAAAACATTCTTTTAACAGCCATGTCAAAAAAGGAAACAGTACATCTCAAACACACCACAAGCAAGCAGATGTAGCAACATTTGGTGATGTCTGTTGCAGATGCAAGTTATTGGGTCAATTCTATAAATGGGCCTCATTTTAAACACAGCTTTATTTACAAATTTTGAAGATGACAATCCGATTTTTGGCGTAAATGTGACAAGGATGGTAAGTCAGATAATATTTGAAAACTTGAAAATTTTCATCGTCCTGGAGCGGGACTCGAACCCGCATCTCCCAGAAAACGCCTAGGTATGCTAACCACTACACCACCCAGAACGACCAAGTTTCAAGTTTCCAATCAATTTGAATTTAACCATCGTCCTGGAGCGATGGTTAAATTCAAATGGTTAAATTCATCGTCCTGGAGCGGGTTCGAGTCCCGCTTCAGGACGATGAAAATTTTCAAGTTTTCAAATATTATCTGACTTACCATCCTTGTCACATTTACGCCAAAAATCGGATTGTCATCTTCAAAATTTGTATTATATGGCGTAATCCCGTATTTCTTTCATGACAGCTTTATTTTTTTATTTTTAAGTATGGTGTCAGTGATTTTAATGAAACAAATATACTGTTCTGTTACTCTTTGAAATCAGTGTCATTTTGAAATGCAAGTAATTGTGCATAAAGAATTTGTAAAATCACATACATCACAAAAAAGTAACTGCTCTGAATTTTATTTCAGTGAATGTTCATTTTTTTCTTTCTTAGTAATTTCACTGTAAATTCCTGGGGTGATGGAAGTTTGTAGTTTTAGTTACCTTTGTACCTTGCTTTAGTCATGTACAATGTGGACTCTGAAATCATTTTTAATATTCATTTGTTAATGTTAATATATACAGAGCAGTTTTTTTCCCCCTTTTGAACTTAGATTTCCATCTGCATTTACTGTATCATTCTGTACATTAACATTGTGGGCATAGTTTTATATGCCTGTATTCTAACATAGTCATCTCAGTACATGTCAGATGTGTAATAAAATTGGGAAGTAAAATTTTTGAAGTTTTCATTACTTATCACAAGAAACATTCATTTTCGTTATTGTACATTTCCGCAACGTGATGAATGCTGGTTGCTTCTACTAGCGAATCCTGTGATGGTTAGTTATATTCAAATTTATCGGAAACTTGAAACTTGGTCGTTCTGGGAGGTGTAATGGTTAAAATAATTCTTGATGTTGACATATCACGCTTAAGTTACGTAAAAATTACAAGTGGTGGGGTGTTTCGGTAGCGACTTCTACCATCATCAGCCATGGATTCAACACATGGTATTAGCATCAGTTGTTGCCAGATTTCAAAATAGTGCTATAGTAGTGGCCAAAATTGTGGAAACATTTTGGAAGTAGTGTATTTTTGAGGCTTGATGGCTCATAACACCACTTTTTTTGGAGTAATACCATAAAATTATATATCAGTGGAAAGATAATTTCATTCAGAATGTAATGCAATAACTTTTATGAAGGATTTTGTATTATAACAGCAGTTATAAAGAAGAAAAATGAAACACAGAAAAAATGAGATATACAAAAATTTTCACCATGTCAGTTAATACTCAGTTGGGTAACCTTTAGCATTAATTACAACCTTACAATGCCTTCCCATGGAGTGAACCAGCTGTAATAATGTGAAACCAAGATTGAATTATTGCTTCCAATAATTGGGTTTTATTGCTGGGTTGCTTCTGACTAACAAGTTTCTTTAGTTGGCTCCATAGATTTTCGATGGGGTTAAGGTCTGGGCTATTCCCAGGCCATTCCAGTAGTGGAATATGATTATCTTGAAACCACTTTTTGCACACAGCTGCATGACATGACATGGAGATGAATCCTGCTGAAATATAAATGCTTCATTATGTTGGAAAAGATCACGTGCAGAAGGCTTCAGTTTTAGCTCAAGTATTTCATTAATGTATTTTTGGCCATTTATATTCCCATTAATCACGCAAATCCTGCCCGCGCCGTTTGATGTCATACAACCCCAGCCAGATCATAACACTAACTGGGCGTTTCACGGTACATGTAATGCAATCAGGATGCAAATCTCCGATTCTTCTCCATACGTATTTTATGACATCACTACCAAACAGGGAGATTTTGGTCTCATCAAATAACACTCTCCCATTGTTCCGCCATCCAGTTAACTTGGGTTTTAGCTCAGTTTAATCTTTTCAACCTTTGTTTGAAAGATAAAAACGGCTTTTTTTTTTTTTGTGTGGAATTCTAGCTTTCAGATGATCAAATTCCTGCAGTCTGTGCCGAACAGTCCTTGCACTCAACTCCACATTGTATTGCACCATTTCATCTTGTATACACCCAGATGATTTTTTTTCTGTCACCTAGGCACAGTCTTTTCTTCTATCATCACTTGCTGTTGTGCACCTTTTTTTGCCTTTACCAGTCTGGTTTTGTAGTGACTGAGTCTCCTTATACCTCTTCAAAAATTTATAAATGCCACCTTTGGTTAAGTTTCCACCAATTTTTCTTCTAATTTCTTCATAACTGAAGCCTTGTTCACTAAATAGTTCTATTTTACATCGCTTTCTGGGTGACCATTCAACTCTTTGCTCCATTTCTTTAATTTTATTAAATTTTACAAACTCACTAAATGAAAGAACACACAAAAAAAACCCTTTATAGCAGTCACTTAACACACTGACAAATGTCCTCCTCTCAGCTCCAATACATGACATCAATAGCTGAATCCTACTGTGACCTGATTGGCTCATTGCCAAAACAAGATGACACCTCATTGGCTCTCTAAACACTCATGCTCACTGGCTACATTCAAATGAAGGAAAGCTATTTCATATCAACCTAAGCAAGTTGAGATTCCTTTTTCTGATTATTTAGCTATAACTTTTCATAGAATACAGATAATTGAGCAAACTTTGTTGCATTACATTTTTTGATGAAATTATCTTTCCATTGATGTATAATTTTATGGTATTACTCTAAAAAAAGGTGATGTTATGAGCCATCAAACCTCAGAAATACGCTTTTTACAAAAGGTTTCCACAATTTTGGCCACTACTGTATATTGGTAGTACTTACCGAAGCATCTACCGACGATTGGTGGAACATATCGCTGATGTTAAGAAAGGCAACCCTTCCACCTCCCTTTCAATTTTAGCCATCATCAGCGATACGTCCGCGATTGCCGATTGGCAAAATATTAAACGCATCGCTCCGTTCAGTACTCTGAAAGCCCTCGGGTACCGCGAAAGCATTGAAATCTTCCTTACTCCTAACACCTGTAATTGTAATACAGACGCACTTTTTAACATACTTTTCATTTGAAAAGCTATTTTTAAATCTGGCAACAACTGATGCTAATACCACGTGTTTCATTCCATAGCTGATGAAGGTAGAAGTCGCTACCGAAACGTCCCACCACTTATGATTTTTCGTACCTTAAGCGTGATATGTTGACATCAAGAATTATTGGGGCCACCTAAGCAAAGTAAACTCACCGGCATGTTCCTGAAACCAATCCTGTACAATACGAGCGCTATGGCAGAACACATTATCTTGTTGAAAGTAGTCATCGCCATTGGGATAAACCATCCACATGACAAGATGCACTTGGTCCGTAACGAAGTTTAGATATGATGTGCCAGTCAGACGTTGATCAACACGAATTAAAGGGCCCAAAGCATGCCAGGAAAACATTCCCCAAACCATAACGTTGCCTCCACCAGCTCGAAGGGTTGTAGCAATGCATTTGGGGTCCATGCTTTCGTGCTGTTTCCGACAAATTCTTACTCGGCCATCGGCATGGTGCAACTGAAAACGTAATTCATCGGACCACATAATTTGTTTCCAATTATCAACTGTCCAATCCTTGTGCTCCTGTGCAAACTGGAGACATTTTCTCTTGTTAACTGCAGACAGCAAAGGTGTTCGAACAGGCCTTCGGCTGCCATATCCCATCTGATGCAGTGTACGGCGAACAGTGTGTGCAGAGATCATTTGAGGGGATCCTTGATTAAGATGGTCTGTAATTTGCTGCACTGTTGCCCTTCTGTTGTCTGTTACCAGTCTGGACATTCTCCGTTCCGCCCGAGCAGTCACTAGTCGATGACGACCATACGTTGCACGTAAAGACCCAGTTTTTTGGCTGACAGTCCAGTCTTTAAACACTTGAACAACAGCTGCTCTGGAACATTTCACGAATGCGGCGGTTTCGGGGATACTCGCTCAATGGCTCCGAACTCCAATCATCGTACGTTGAAAGTCCGTCAAATGGCATTTTTTACCCATCTCGTCACCCAAAAATCACTTCTACTACTGTCGCAAGCACTAAGCTTTCCCCTTTTTATACTAGCCTCGCCCTCTGGCGGCAACAGGTGCAGCCATAGCTCATTTGCTTAAAACTGTCTGGTGGTATAAGTTAATGCATACCTTAGTCCCTGCAAAATAACTGTTACAGTCGCACAACTGCATTGAACTTGTCCCACCTGACCTCTGAATGTTCTTAGTATATGCTTGAGGCAGGGGCGCCGACTTCTCCAAATTATTGTGGGGAAGAGGCTGACGTGGGAGGGGCATGTCTCTTCCATTGTCAGGAAGAAAATAAAAAAAAAAGGGGGGGGGGGCAAAAAGATAAACTATGAGATTCGACGTATATTTTAAAATGTAATTGTACATCAGCAAACGGACAAGGAAACAAATATTCTTTTGCTGAATATTAATATTTAAAAAAAAATTCAGCCTGTGATTTTGTAAAAATATCCAGAGATTTTATTTCCAAAGTTTAGTAAAAAATATGAGAAATTAGCTGAATTACTCAAACAAAGAACAAGAAGCGCAAAAAATAAATAGTTAAATAAAGGCGCTAAATTATACGTTCCTGTATTTTATTTGTTATAAAATTGTTTTAATCATTTACCACACATCATGAGAACATGTTAAACACTATTAATACGGGGCCTGGCAATCCAGTTTCTTATCAAATAAGCAATGCTGAGAATGGGAAAAATGTTTTTATTTATTTTGTTATTTATTAATATTTTAGAAATAAATCGCTTTGGCCTCATAAGGTGGAACTTGGTCCACCAGATTGGCTAACAAATTAACTTTCAGTTCTATAAAAAGTTTCAACACCTCCTTGATCAGCCAGGAAGCTTCTGAATAAAAATCCCTGAAGGTGAAAAACCCAAGCACACAGAAGTGCAGATTGGATACCGAAGCGTTGATTTAGGAATTTTGTTGACTAAGAGACAAACTCTGAAGGGTGTTCTATCAGAAAATAGTCAGTAGCAATAAAACCTACGCAAAACAAAAGCAAACACCTTTTAAATTCAACTTGAAAACTTCGAATCAACAAGTGAAACGACTGGCCCAATAAGTACAAGCACTTCACGTCAACAGCATTTGAACAAGTAAAAGATAGGTTCCCAGCCTTACTAGAAATCACTGACTTATAAATAAAACTAACCTTTAAAAGATGTTTTACCTTTGAAGCGTCTAACTTTTCAATATTTTTGCTAACATTGATCGCTAATGATCGCATTTTACACAACTGCAGGACAGCCAGCTGTGTTTGTCCTTCAGGAACTTGCAAGGACTGTTGCCACTTAACTGAAACTTCTCGATGACGTCACGTGCTACATCCTCATTCACCTTCAATAGTTTGTGGACACTCCACGAGCGGCGATTACAGCTGCGACCATCCGGGGCATACTCTCAACCAGGCGTTGTACGACGGCTAGCGGTATTTTTTTCCACTCGGCTTGGAGAAGACAGGTCAGTTCCTTCACCGATTTCAGACGGTGGGGGCACCCCTTAAGTCGACGCTCCAACTCGTCCCAGAGATGCTCGATAGGGTTAAGGTCCGGGCTCTGCGCAGGCCAGTCCATTCCATTAACCCCATTGTCACCATACCAAGCCATGGTGGACCTCGCAACATGACAGTTGGCATTGTCATCCTGAAAGTAACATGGGTCTACCCCGTAAAACTGCCACAACGTAGGAAGCGCATGGTCATACAAAATGGTGCAGTAGGTTTCGGCGTTGAGTCTACCAGGAATTGCGACCAAGGGTCCCATGCCATACCAGGAGAAACACCCACATAGCACAATTCCACCGCCGCCGAACTTCACAGTTGGCACAATACATTTCGGCAGGAGGCGTTCTCTAGGCAGACGCCAAACCCAGACCCTGCCATCCGAACGGTAGAGGGTGAACCTTGATTCGTCGCTCCAGAGAACCTGTTTCCACTGTTCAACGGTCCACTGTCGACGTTCTTTGCACAACGTTAGCCGAGCAGCGCTATTGGACTTGGTGATGAAAGGCTTGTGGACGGCAGCACGTCCATGATTACCGAGCAGATGGGCTTCCTTACGGATGGTATTCATCAAAAAAACACTCCCGGATGCCTGTTGAGACTCCTCGCGGATGTGGCCCATCGATTTGGTGCGGTTCTTCTGAATTTCTCTGGCCAGCACCCGTCGATCTCTAACTCCCAGTTTTGTGGGTCTGCCGGGTCGGGGCACATTACGACAGTCACCTCTCGTCTTCCCATTTGCCAATCACGTAGGCCACTGTCGGTTTTGGGTACTTCAACTCGCTGGATATATATCACGTATGAATCGGCCATTTCTGTGATACCGGACGATTGCACCTTTCTCGAAATCAGAGAGCTCCGAACTGTGGCATCTTGCATGCGACTGGTTGCGTTGTTGTTTCCCACACGATATTTAACGGCGGCGGCCGTGACGTGTATCAGGACCGCAGATATCGTCGAATTGTCCAATTAATTGTTGGTAGATAGTGTACATCAGTAGCGAGTAAGTCCATTTGCAGAGATTACAGCAGCCACCCGTCAAGGTCTAGACCTCACCTGTTGTTCATCCCATAGGTGTTCAGTGGGATTTAGGTCCAGGCTCTGAGCAGGCCAGACCATCCGCGAGACCTCTTTTTCCTCATACTACTCCATTGTAGCCTTGGAAACATGACAAGTGGCATTGTCATCCTGCAAGAAACAATCGTCGTCTCCGTAGAACTGCCGCAACGTTGGAAGCATTGTTATCCAGGATATCGCTATACAGCACAGAGTTAATGTTTCCTTGAATAACAGCCTGTGGACCCACAGCGTACCGGCTGAAACAGCCCCATACCATAACCTCACCGCCTCCGTGCTTCACAGTCAACATTGTACACTCCGGAAGCAGTTGTTCTCCGGGTAACTACCAAGCCCAGACACGTCCATCCTATCGGAATAATGTGAAGCGGGATTCGTCGTTCCATAACACCTGCCGCCATTGCTCCAATGTCGAATTTTTGTGCTGTTGACATCATGATAGCCGCTTGGCTTTATTGGTCCTTGTGATGAGAGGTTTATGGGGTTCTTCTCGTCCATAATACCAAAGTGCACAGGCCTCTCTTCGAAGGGTCTTGGTGGAGACGTGGAGACCATAAGATTGTGTCCACCTGGAACTCGTGCTAAGGCGTACAATGGTCGGGACCTGGTTTTCCGGATCTGCAGCACCCTCTTGTCCTTGGGTTGCAGTTTCGTGGGTCTTCCAGAGCGAGGTGAATTCTTGCAATGTTCCATCTTCCACTTGTTGATGACAAAGACCACAGTCTGACAGCAATGCTTCCTATGCTCATACCTCCAATTAAGCTGCCTATTATAACGCCCTTTTCAAACTCGGTGAGCTTTCTCCTGCTAGCCATTTTATCAGCGATTGATCTGAGCGTACTCTTGTTGACATTTCTTCCACGTGTTGATGGCAGAGACCACAGTCTGACATCAAAGCTTTCTATGCTTGTACCTCCAGGTGAGCTGCCTATTATAACGCCCTTTTCAAACTCTGAGAGCATTTTTGTGCTAGCCATTTTATCAGCGATTGATCTGACCGTACTGTTGTTGACATTTCTTCCACGTGTTGATGGCAAAACAATACTCTCTATTCTCGTACCTCCAGTTAAGGTGCCTATTATAACGCCGTTTTCAAACAGAGCTTTCTCTTGCTAGCCATTTTATCAGCGATTGATCTGAGCGTATTTTCGTTGGCATTTTTTAACCTTTCCGACCGCGTGTCTGCTGCGGGAGCACACACACCATTGCACCTGCTTTGGGGTGTCCAGTCACTTATTCCACGTAGTTTAGTACACATCTTAGAACGTGTTGGTGTTAGGTAAATATCAAAATTGTGTATTTAGGAGTTGTTAAAAAATAAGTAAACAGTACAGCCTAGCATTGTCAGTCAGTATGTGAGGTTAAAATGTATCTGAACAGACAATGCAGGCAACGGTGCATTGGCCCATTGAGACCTTTTCCCAGTGGGACACTCTAGAAATTGCCCATTTTCTCGTATTCTTTTAATCTGGATTTTTGGAACGATTTAATTATTATTTCTGTACGTATGAATAATAATCGTTAATTTCATTTGAGCTTTATTCTTTTTGAAATGTGAAATAGCAAAATTCCTTGTTTTTTTTATATGAGTAAAGTGTCGCTGGACCAGACATGATGTTATTATGAATTGATTAAACTAAAGCTAACTACTCTTAGATGTAGACCTTCGGACTTAGATCCCTGTGTTATTGGTATGCTCTACTTTCCCTTTATAATCGTGAAGGAGACGCCAATATCCATTGTGTGTTGGCCCATCATCCCCGCCCCCATATTCACAAAGTGACACCCAAAGATATTCCAAAATCCATGTCGCAAACATACACCGAGGGGCCATTCCGTTTTTATCCCCCAACCTAAAGAAATGAACGCGCCTGGAGACCGAACGGTGGCGCAGGTAAAATGAAACTTCGCGAATAGCTACGGTGAGGGCAGGCATGATTAAAGTTTCGTGCGATTCCGCATGCCCGCTCGTCCAAGACCGGCGCTGCAATCGCAGTCCTTGGGGCTTTTAAGGCGCTGCGCAGGGGAGTCAACATTCGTGCTGAAGTGCACTGTAAGAGTCAGGTAAGATCCCTGAGAGATGGACATGCCGAGGAGCCGCCGTAGATGTGCTTACGGGCAACTGACTGAGTTTGAACGAGGCCGTATCGTCGGGATGAGAGAGGCAGGGTGGCCACAGTACGATGCGATCGTGTTGGGAGTAATGGACACGAGAAGTCACCCAGACACGGCGGACTGGCTCCGGACGATCCAGACACACCGCCAGCAGAGAGGACTGTGAGAGCGGTACGCACAGGTGCAACGACGTTCTTGTCCAATATCCAGAGACATGTGGCGGCTGTACAAGGGACTCCCATGTCCGCCAGAACCATTTCCAGACTCCTGGCAGAGGCGAATCTGCACTCTTGACTTCCCTTACGTTTTCTGCCATTCACACCTGACCATCGTCGGCGTCGATTGCAGTGGTGTCAGCAGCGAGCAACGTGGAATGCTATGGACTGGCTACGTATAGTTTTCAACGACGAATCCCGCTTCTGTATGGGAACGGACGACCACCGTGTCATGGAGAACCGTACGTGAGCGCTACAATCCCAACTTTACTGTACAGCGGTACACGTCCCGAACTGCAGGCGTGATGGTCTGGGCTGTCGTCACGTATGACAGCCCAGCGCTACGTACAGAACATCATGCGGCCCCATGTGCTGTTTTTCCAACAAAATAACGCCCGCCTTTACACGGTTCGGGTTTCCGAGGACTGTACGTCATGCTTCGACGCTTCCGTGACCTGCCAGATCACCTGATCTCTCGCCCAACGGGCACGTGTGAGACCAGCCAGCTTTCTCCATGTCCCAGTGTTCGTGAATTAGAGCGTCAGCTGCAAGAAGTGTGGGCCCATCTGTCCCAGGATAACATACGGCGTCTCTTTGACTCCATGCCGGACCGTATCACCGCATGTATCCGAGCAGGAAGCGGTCCGACGCGGTACTAACGCTGAACGGAATGTGTACCTTATGTCCGCAGGAAATCGTCCTGCTGCTGTGATATTGTAATCACTTCTGCTCTTGGTATGTACCATCTCACTACTAAAATCTCATTTCAATCCGACGCCTCCATCTTGGTGCGCGGATTTTTATGACAATGAGTGTATAACAGGATGGGGTGTATGTAACCTGTGGGATACCCTGTACTAAAAGTTAAGTATCCCCCTCTCTAACACCTTGCGATTCAGCTTTTCTTTCTATCTTAAGGTCAGATTTTAGATTGCGCATGCGCAGCTGAAATCTTGACTTTCGTAGTTGCATCACATTTCATTGGTGCCAGTGTCATTTCTTACGTTCGTCTAAATCAATCAGAGGCGGGGAACCTTTTCATGTTGGAAGTGTCATTTCTTACGTTCATCTAAATCTAATAAAGTTCGCTGTAATCTAGCAAGGCCGCATTCAAGAAACTTCAATTAGATTTACTTCGAAATGTGTATTATTTTGTAAAAATCTTACTATGTACTAACTAACTTCATAAAAAAAAAAAAAGAAAAAAAAGTGTTAATTCTAAAGTTAACTAACCTTTTCATCAGTTTGTTAGGACTGCTTTTTGTTGGAAAGTATTTGAATATTTGATTGCAATATGGCGGTCCCCACTTCTAGCTGATCCTCTAGATGGGTATCCGCCATTTGTGTACTTAAAATGGCGTCTTGATTTGGGTTAGGTAGGAGAATGTAGATTAGATGCACTATGTATTTGAAAAGCAAGAAAACATTTTTTAGCAAGAAAGCATGTTACCGAAGGCATGGTAAAAGCAAGAAAGCATTACCGAAAGCATGGTAAAAGCAAGAAAGCATGTTACCGAAGACATAGGTATTCTGTTGCATTTTTCCATATTTCTTAGCGTCAAATAAGGACTTTAAAGCGTCATCTTCTGAGAGCTCAATGAATTCCATCTGTAGACATGGTTCGTACGCGTCCTGGAAGTCCGGGAAATGTCCTAAAATTCTGTTACATGTCCTGGAATTTTATCCATTCGTGCCTTTTTGTCCCTGCGCGATGTTTTGTAGTTGAGGATTTTTTTACTGACATAACTTATGTCTCACAAATTTCCTCCCCACCCACCCCCTGCAAAACGTTGGTGGGCTGTTGGTTTTCTTGTCTGTTAGGAGGACTGAAGCTGCGTTATTAATATCTTTTGCGTCGTGCTTATGTTATCACTTTGTCTGTCCGATTGGGGAGACCATATCTCTGCAATTATTAGTTCGATTTGTAAAATTCTTTTTCTGTCAGGAAGCTTAAAATGTGAGAATGATGATCCATGCGTTCCGGTTTTTTTTTCCGATGCACAACTTCGCCGCTAGACGGCGCAAATAAAGATCGTATCAAATTTAAAATATATTTTCTTTCATATCTTTGCTTCTAAATATCCAATTAAAAAAATTATTTTTCCTTTCGATGACATTTATATCTAAGACTATTTTAGTTACCGTCCCTTTTTTTAAATAATGCATACATTTTCCGCTAGGGGTGTAAAGGTAAATCGCAATTTTCCCAATATCTCCGCTTCTAAAAGTCTGATTTTAAAAGATCTTCCTGCATCGGATACAGACAGCTCTTGAGGGGAAATGTTTTGCATATAATTTCTCATTTTTGGTAAAGAATAGTTTGGCCACCAGAAGAAGTAAGCATTTATTTTTGCTTCTGACGTATTTGCAACAAAGTCTGAGCTGCCGCCCCGGTGGTGCAGTGGTCTAAGGCGCTGGCCTCTGATCATTCGTCCGTAAGGGGTCCGGGTTCGAATCCCGGTCGGGCATGGATGTTGTGTTTGTCTTACGGCACTGGCTCTCTCCCTTCCCTGGAACCAGTGACCCTAAATCAGGGACGGGCGACTACTTATAGCCCATTGAGTTGCTCACGGTGGTCGTTAAACCTCCAAAAAAAAAAAAAAAAAAAAGTCTGAGCTGGAAACTCGGTGAACAAAATTCTTCTGTGGACCGATACCGCTCACATCGGAAAACTTTTTGAGAATACCTCCTGCTTAAAATAGTGCATTGTTTTTCCACCAGGGGCGTACACATGCATCTTATCTTTCTCCATATCTCTGTTTCTAAGAGTCCGATTTGAAAAATTCTTTCTTTGTTGGAGAACATTTTGGATGCGAAATATTTCTCATATAATTTCAAATATAAATGCCACATGTGCGCCACTAGAGGGCATAAGTTAACATTTGCGTTTACAGCAATATCTGCGGGACTAAAAACCCGATTGAAAAATGTTCTCTTTCAGTCAGATACTACTAACTGTGAAAACCCCCTTGTGTGTATTTTCTTCCTAAAATAATGCACAATTTTGCCTCTAGGGGGCGCAGAAATTTAATCTATTTTCTCAATATCTGTACTTCTAAATGTTCGATTTAAAAAAAAAAAAAAAAAAAAAAATTCTTCTGGCCGCCCCGGTGGCGCAGTGGTCTAAGCGATGGCCTCTGATCATTCGTCCGAAAGGGGTCCGGGTTCGAATCCCGTGAGGCATGGATGTTGTGTTTGTCTTACGGCACTGGCTCTCTCCCTTCCCTGGAACCAGTGACTCTAAATTAGGGACGGGCGACTGCTTATAGCCCATTGAGTTGCTCACGGTGGTCGTTAAACCTTAAATCAAAAAAAAAAAAAAAAAAATCTTTTAACTCCAGATACCATGCATTTACCTTATGGAACACTTCAGGTTTGCGTTTGAGGAGTTTTGTGGTTCACAATTCTGCCACTAGGTGGTGCTTATGTACTTCTGCTTGCAGCCTATCTCTGCCTCTAAAATCCCTATTAAGAAATTTCTTTTTTTACTGTATATGATTCGCTATAATAAAGGTGGAGAGTGAATAAGATTTTTGCTACAATAAGCTGAATTAAAGCCAAAGTAGAAAAATAATTTTTTTCTCAAAATCAGTGTAGTGCACACTGTACTGTATAAAATTTTTTAGTAGATATTAAACCTGGTCACATTTTTAGTGACAGTTTTGGTATTTCAGTATTTATGTGTGATTCTAAGTTTCTGATTAGCTGCAGCGGACATCATTTTTAACATTCTGTATTAAGTTTGCCCAACCATGTAGGAAGTTGTTTGTTGTAGGTTACAGGTTGAACAGACCTATGGTTTCACTATATATTAAGTAAGAGCGTTTGGATCGTATGTCCTGGAAAAAAAGTCCTAAAGTCCTGGAAAAGTACTGGAATTCCATTTTGTCCTGGAAATGTCCTAAAATTCTGTTACATGTCCTGGAATTTTATCCATCCCTGCCTTTTTGTCTCTGCACGAAGTTTTGTAGTTGAGGATTTTTCTTCTGACATAACTTATGTCTGACGAATTCCCTCCACACCTCCTGCAAAATGCGAAGAGGGGGGGGGGCTGTTAGTTTTCTTATCTGTTAGGACTGAAGCTGCGCGTTATTAACATCTTTTGCATCGTTCTTATATTATCACTTTGTTCTTTTTTTTTTTTTCAATGCACAACTTCGCCGCTAGAGGGCGCAAATGGAGATCGTATCGAATTTAAAATGCATTTTATTTCATATATTTGCTTCTACATATCCAACTGAAAAAAATTACTTTTCCTTTCGATGACATTTATATTGAAAACTATTTTAGTTACAGTCCCTTTTTCAAATAATGCAAATACTTTTTTTTTTTTTTTTTTTTTTTTTAGAAATGCGAAATAAATATAAGAAAAAACAAAAAAAGTAAAGAAAAAAAAAAACGATAGAGAGGCGGTAGTGGTACGCATACGGATGAAACATTGTTCTTCACTTGCTCAATGACTATGTCATACATGAGATTCTCACGCGGACTCGCTGAATTCTGCTTTTCTGTCGTCCCTTGAGATCAATGCAAAAATTAAGAAACAGTTTTTGGGGATTAATGGGAAGGGGGGTTCTCCCACCAGGGAACGGTAGTTTTTCTTCCTAAACTTCCGGAAATGGAAGTTGAACTAAGTAAAAATGTTTCCCGTAATTGTAAGTTCTTTCTTCTCACGATGCTGCCTTTGCCCAGTATTGTTAAATGTGATTTTATAGTATAAACGTTTGTATTTCAGCATGAAACTGAGGGCAACAATTTCTGAAAACGGAATTTAAGATGACGGGATGATTTCCTCACAATCTTCAGGCATGAGATTATTCCATGGATTCGAGGAATGCCGCCATTTCCGTAATCATTTGGGGCATTCTCGAGATCAATGCACAGCTGAACAGAAATTTTGCAGGGATTGGTGGTGCTATAGGGAATTCGTTTTCCGTTTGAGGGCAGAATTTCGTCTGTCGAAACTTTCAAAAATGGAAGTTGGACGGAGTGAAGATTCCTCCCGTAATCGTTATTTTTTTCTCTCCGACGTACTTTCTGCCCAGGAGTGTTATTAAATATCCTTTCATTCCATAAATATTTACATCTCACCCTAAAAATAGGGAAAATGTTTCTGAAAATGGAGATTGGACGAAACTAAGATTTCTTCCGTAATTGTAAAGTTTTTTTCTCGCCGCGATGCTCTCACTATCCTGTGTTGTTGTTGAATGTTACTTTTCCCCATCAATATCTGCATTTAAGTTTGATATGGGAGGGTAAATTTGTACATATTGATGTATGGTGTTCAAAGTATTCCTATTTTGCAAGTTACCTAAAATAGTAAAAGCTTTGATATCATGCATTCATGATCTTCAGGCTGAGTGTTCTTTCAGCATGGTGGATAAAATTGTTGTAATCTGAGGGAATAAAAAAAAAAAGAGAGAAAAGGAAAGCAAGAATAAAGACATGGGAAGGCAATCATGTCAATAGAAAATAAAATCGAGCAATAAATACTGTTCTGCAGAATCAACAAAACACAAATATGGCCGTGGAACTTGTCGAGAAGAAAACAATACAAGACGAAATTTGAGCTAATGTTCTAGCAAGTATAACGACAAAACAAAGCAAAAAAAAAAAAAAACTGTGTTTAAAAGCAATGTCTTAAAACCACAGTAATTTGTTTTGAATTCATTAACTTTATATTGTGTATGCAGCGGTGCCCCAGTTTGATATTTACCTAAATAAATTGCAGTGAACGATTCCATGGGCATTGCTGTCCCCTCGTAAGAGAGTATTTTTCAATTTTCATTCATTTTTACATGAAATAAATATCTTAGCAACATTATTTTGTATTTCCCGTAAATTAAGAGTTTTCATAAAACACAATTATCTCATTTAAGGCTGTCTTTGAATGAGTGTAACAGAAATTCTGTCCTATATATGTAATGCAAATTCTTTTGTACACATTTTCTCGAAAACTATTACTTTGTAGAGTTTGAAATTTTGAGCGCAAATAAAAACGACCCATATGTAATACGTGTCGCAGTTATTTTTCCGAAAAATTTGTTAGAATTGTTTTTTTAATTCAATCTATTTGACTCGAAAGTATTCCCATTTGGCGCTAGATGGCGCCAGAAGTTAGCCTGGCAGTGTTTTTGTGTGGAAGAAACGAAATCTTTCATTTCTGTCTGATTTCTTTAATTATCTATGCCAAATAGAAATCAAAGAATGGGCACTGAAGTGAGATTGGAATCTTGTCTTCTATAGATCATCTTAAATTCTACTGTACGTTCATTTTTTGAAGAGAAAATGTGTACATTACCAGAAAACACTTGAATTTGAGACAGAAACTACGGCTACTTACTAAGCTCCACCCCCAAACAATGTCATTGGTTAAAACTTAACACTGCGTATTTTGTCTTTTCATTGTGGAGCCAAGGAGAGACCGCTTCCATTCTGAATATGGTAAGGTCTTCAGTCATTCGCTGACAACTTTTGGGACAATCCCTCAAGACGTAAAAGCCACGCCCAAGGAGTGATATTTTGCGCCATCTATTACAGAAGATGAAGCCTAACACTCATTCAAAGACAGCCTTAAAACTGAAGGGCCGCCCCCCGGTGGCGCAGTGGTCTAAGCGATGGCTACTGATCATTCGTCTGAGGTGGGTCCGGGTTCGAATCCCGGTGAGGCATGGATGTTGTAATTGTCTTACAGCACTGGCTCTCTCCCTTCCCTGGAGTCAATGGCTCTAAATTAAGGACGGGCGACTTCTTATAGCCCATTGAGTTGCTCACGGCGGTCTTTAAACCTCTAATAAAGAAAGAAAGAAAACGGAAGAAAAACATTTGTAAAACTCTAGTTCAGATGACGCTACGAATAGTCCAAGTAATCAGCTTCCTCTCTCTGTGTCAGTTTACACAAAAGTCCGCTTTACCGGTAAAAAAAAGTTTCGTCATGTACGATGATAAACATATTACAGCTTCCCAATATAGGAGGGAGGGGGGGGGCACATGTATATATAAACAAGATAAGAAGATGAACTCTGGATAAAGAGAATAACAAGAATGGGAGACATCATGATCAGAGTAAAATCCCTGAAATGGCATTAAGCTGGACATATTGCCAGGAGAACGGAAATTTTTATGTATATAACATTGAACACGACGGGCGTCTCTTTAACTATTCTAACCAAAAAATCTGATATAATATATCATGGATTACATCAAAATTGCCCACTCCTCGTTACCCTTATTGCATCGATCCTATTTTCCCACGTTGTTTCAGAGCCCGGTTTTACGGTCAACGCTGGAAGCTATTTCTTTAAAATTTGCCAACGGTAAGGTAATTCAGAAAAGAAAGCATATATTTCTTGAACAATGCTGAAAATGTTCACAATCTGTAGGGAAATTTTTTCGTCGTTATTTACGATTAGATTTAAAGTATGAGCCACTCAAAGTACGTAAAATGCATAAGTGTTTTAAGCCGAAAAATAATGTTTTTTGAAGTCCATTGTGTTTTTCTTTCATAATTTCCCCATTGTCATAGCGCTGGCCACACATATGAATGCTTAAATCTTGAAGATTGAAAAAAAATAATTTAGAAAACGATCGAATTTTTTATCCTTTGCCCGCGGTATCCGTTACTGAACAAAACAGTAAAAATTATTCTCTGGCTTCAAGACGTCTGTTGAATTATATAATGAATTATTTTTACTAAAAAAATGTGCGTACCACATAACATTACGATTTCTCACAGTAAAACGTTTTCTTAACTTCTCCCACGTCACTGACATTAATTTATCAACCGAAAAATTTGATTGAGGTGTTCAGCAGCCCCGGAATCTGGCGCCCGGGTGCTTCGCGCCCGTTGATCTTCGGATTGGGGCGTCCCTGGTTATATCCACATTTTCGTGTCACGCGTTCTGATTTTTCATCTGATTGAAAAATTCAGCTTTTTTGTTTCTTGGTCTGTATCATGTATGTATGATATGCTAAGCTGCTGTTTAAAAACTTCCAGGTGGTGATTTGCCTACAAAGACGTTTTCGTGGGAACATTTTAGCTATATGTATCATGATCAGAGTAAAAAAGCGATGTGAAACAGTGCTAAAGAGAAATCTTTGTACGGAAGAGAGAGAAAGAAAGCTTTCAACCTTTTTTTTTTTTTCCTGTTCATCGTTTCGAGGTCAGCTGGAGTAGTTTTTGCGATGCATGTGTTGGAGAAGTGTTAATTAATGGTAATCTGTGTGAGCTTATGGATTAGTGGGAAGGTGGATTTGGCTGTTGACCATGGTAAGAAGAGACTACCTCCGAGCACCAGCAAAGGGGAATTCGCGATTAAAGATGGAGAAGAAAGCCGAAATTTGGCATGAGGGATCCATCAGTGGCGTACCTGAAAAACCCTGGGCTCCCAGCAAAAAAATATCTTCAAGATCATTTTGCGAAAATCTATTTTGCTCTCAATTTCTGAAAATTTTAAATTCCATGTTATTAACTAGGTTTGACGCGCATTTTAATAATTCAAATTCTTTGGAACCTATAGATATTTTTCGTAAAATCAAAATTGTTTTACTTTATTACGTGTAACAGTGCACGTTGTGATTAAAATGATTGCCCTAGTTTTATACCATACAAAGTATTACAAAACACGTCAAAGTTAATCATATCTTACAAATTTTATTCTTTTAGAGAAGTAAGGCCAGTCTCTTCGAAATACCTCACGATCACACAGACAAAGCATGAAACAGCCGTGTTAGCATGAGTAAGCAAATAAAAAGGATTTAGAATTGCGGCACAAAAAGAGCAACGTTACTTAAATTATTAACTCTTGAATATCGAAAAAACACACTTGACATAATATCACAATGTTTTGCACATAGTAAAAGTCTTTTCTTTTGATTCGGTCACATGTTCCCACGAAAAACACCTTTACCTCATATTCTAAAGGATGCGTAGCTATGTGCAATTAAGTGTTATATATGAAACGCCTTATCCTTATTGATATAAAAATTTCACTTATTCAATTGATATTTCATTCACATTCTTTTGTTATTATGCATACATGTATAGCAGTAGTCTCAAACTCGCGGCCCGGCGCAAACTATTTTGAGGCCCGCATGAATGATTACAAAATAAAAATAATCACCCTGTTTTCAAGGATATTATAATATGTTATATTTAATATCAACATAGTAATGCTTAACAAAGCCATTTTCTTTATAAGTACCAAGTTTATTTGCGAAGAATATATCTGTATTAAGCATTCGTATTGTTACGTCGAAAGGAATGTGAAAACGGTACAGATGTCTTTCCCCGACGTACTGCCTGCCAATCCAAGAGAGCTGGGCCGCCGTGTATCTGTACGGAAGGGACGACGTCTGAAAAGGGAAAATTATTTGCGCAGTATTGAAATCAATCGCTGGCAACACTAATCGACCTTGAAAAGCTCCCTTCCGCTCAGCTGGTGGCTAGTCGGGCCGCGGATGGCCTAGTGGGCAACGTTCGTGACTGCCATGGAGAAGACCTCAGGTTCGATCCCAGGCAGGTACGAACGCTCAATCCACTAAGTATCCGCCGTGCGTCGGATGAGCACGTTAAGCCGTCGGACCCCGGGTACTGGCCCCTGTAATATCCTGAACGCAGAATGCGGACTGATACAGAGAATTGTTGGCTCGAGACTTGAACTTCCACGCACGAGAGCGCAGAATGACATATTGATTATTGAAGCGTGGTGTGTCATGTCCGAGTTGCGCTGCAGAGTTCGAGGGCCAGTGTGTGAGAGATTTTGGAAAAGAAGGATGTGAAGAGGCTGGCCAAGTAAAAATATTCGAAGATTGTACGATGAAGTATAATGTAATAGTTACAGTTAATGGATTTTGTACTAAATAAATGTCAATAAATTGTTTTGTTTATAACTGGCAAGTCTGTGACGTTACACCCCGGTAATAAATAAGGGTGTCTTCCTCCCCCTTTCTACTTCGCTTCCGTGCTACTTTCCTATCGGGCACTCTAGCTGAAATCTCCTAGCTTCCCATTTCTAAGGGTTGTTTAAGACCTGGGGTTAGACACTTCCTTCCTAAAATCCTATACATATGATCTGATCAGATCTGGAGGCTAGTCTCGTCCGGCTGCATCGGTTGCTTCACACGCAACAAGATATCAACTTTGGTGAATTTTGTACGAAGATACAAAATTCACCAAAACAGGACATTTCAACAGGCGGTTTGAATGTTTCAAAGACATGTGAAATATTTTCTAAATATATTCAAGTCTCTATTTTCCTGTAATGCTGAAAACGCACCTGAAGAAATTCATCTTCAATTAATAGACTTTCAGTGGGATCCTTTCTAAAAGAAATATTCAAGAGCTGCAATCTAACAGAGTTTTACCAGTTAGTTTCAAAGGACAAGTACGTAAACATTGATAACCTAGCTGCACGGGTTCTGTCTATGTTCGGAACAACATACTCATGTGAACAGTTGTTTTCAAGAATGGACCAAGTAAAATGTCTGGAAATGAATAGGTTAAGTGACAGTCACTTATGCTCACTTTTAAAAGTAGCATGCCCAAAGAACATTATTCCAAATTTCGATAAATTAGTGACAGAAAAGCGAGCCCAAGTTTCTGGTCCGAACATTTAATATTTTCTGTACCGTGTTCAGCTGTTAAATGTGATTGTTTTAAGATTTAAGTGAAAATAATTGTTACGTAAAAGTGATTATTTTCAGTGATTGATGAAGCATTTGCTTTTATTATTTACCAATAATTAGAAATAACATTCCACTCTAGTACCAAGCCATTGGTGTAGTTTCGTAAAGTTGATATTTATTCATAAGAAATTTGTTAATATTCATGCGGCCCTCTAAGTTCCTTCAAAACTGGAATGTGGCCCTTCCAAATGTTTGAGTTTGAGACCACTGATGTGTAGGAACTATTTCTATGGCTGTGAAAAGGGGGCATCAAGTCCTCTGGAATAACTGCTTTCCCGTCACCCAGTTTTTATAAACTAAAGTAAAAATGATTTCTTGAAAATCTTGCTCATTTACTGGGGGAAAACAATTGCTTTTTTTTTAATATTTCATTCATATCCGCCCTCAAAATTTTCTGGCTATTTCTTTATGTACAGTTTCACGTGAAGTTTCCGGAAAATTTTTGAAAAATCCTTCACGTGAAGTTTCCGGAATTTTTTTGAAAAAAGGGCTGAGGTGGTTAAGATGGGCGTAAGATGAAGGTTATCAGTACGCCCATAGGATCCATCGCATGGATCCTCGGAAAAGAACCAAAATAGTAAACCAAAAAATAAATAAAAAAACTTTTCCATGCATTGTGGGTTATCTTTCCTCCAGCGATAATGATCCTGATGCAACTCAGTCACTGTTAAACAAATGCTGACAATGTGATTCATTAGGTGCACAAATAAGTTTTAAAGCGTTTTAAAACAACGCAGCATGTAATTTGAGAGAAAACAACAATACTTTTACGAATCAAAATAAGTTATGCGCCGTCATTCTTTATCGCCTTCCGCCATCGGTCGGGCAGCAGAAGGATTCCAGCCATGAAGAATACTTCGTCGTGTGACGCGATGAAGTCGTCAACCCATTTTTGCACTTCGTCACATGTCCGGAACCGCACAGCAAACAAACCATGTTGCATAGATCGGAACAAATGATGGTCTGAAGGGTCTATGTCGGGACTATACGCCGGGTGCTCCAAAACTTCCCAGCCAAGCGTCAATAGCGTTTCTTTGACCGATTTCGCGACATGCGGCCTAGCGTTATCACGCAGTAATTTCACGGGACGCAATCCTTTGCCTGTGAATGGACGTTTCCGACAGATTTCCTGGTTCAATCGCAGAAATTGTTGCTTGTAGCGATCAGTAATAACAGTTTGACCCTGTTCCTATAGTTCATAATAGAGCACACCCTTTATATTCCACCAGATGCACAGCAGAACTTTCTTGGAGTGAATATTGCGTTTCGGTGTCGAAGTCGTTGCTTCACCGGGGTCTACCCAGTGTTTTTTGCGTTTGTAATTGTCGTACCATATCCATTTTTCATCACCCGTAACGATTTTCCACAGGAAAGACTTTCTGTGTTGTTTATTCAACAGATTCAAACACTTCATGGCACGCTCATCCTTGATCCTCTGGCTCAGGTGACACCCATTTTCCTTCCTTCTGAATCTTTTTCATTTCCCGTAAACGATTGGAAATGGTTTTCTGACCCCCAGTTGTTCAGCTAGTTCTTTTTGTGTTTGAGCCGAATCTTCATCCAGCAATGCTTGCAGTTCCTCATGTGCAACCTTCTGCGGGGCGCCGCTACTTTCTCGATCGCTAACATCAAAATCACCTGCTTTTAACCTTCTGAACCAAAACTCACACGCGCTTTTCAATACAATATTTTCTCCCAGAACATAACAGATCGATGCACATGTATTTGCAGCACTTTTTCCATGGTGGAATTCGTAACGAATGAAGTGTCGAATAAATGTATAGTATCGCTTGCCATCTTTCCCCTATCGAAGTGCAAATGCGTTTGACTGTTGGGCAAACTTCTGTGTCACATTTTATACTCGGGACCAGTTATGGTCACATGACAACAACGCAAGGGAATATCGGATATGTGAATTAGCTGTATACGTCACACCAAAAACGCTTTAAAACTTATTTGTACAACTAGTATTTTTGTATTTTAAGGGAATTCAGTTTTCTTACTCCTCTCCCACCAGAGCTGAGTTCGGGCTCAATTTTCGCAGCCCGAGCCCGAATTTTATAGTGCAAGATAGATCCCGGGCCCGAACGAGCCCGAAAATTGGCTAACCTGTTCAACTATTATTAAAAACATCTCCTTTTCCACACTTCCACTCTCTCCTCCTCCTGGAATTGACCAACGTATTTCTCAAATGGGGAGTGGTTGGAAGGGACCTCTATCTATTTTTACTGTGTAATTGTACGATTTTCTTTGACAGTTCGTTTCCACCTGAAGTGCTTCGGGCGGGCGGCAGGGCATCCAAAATGATCGGACGGTGCTACAATTGTAGGTTGCTCAAATAATGCTAATATTTTTATCAACTATCCAATATCTATAGTTCTTGAAAAATATTTTTCTTCTCTGCAGCAACACTCTAATGCGCTGCCTATGGCATTTTCTACCCAAGCCCAGAATAAATAGCCAGGGGCCCGCTCCCAACCAAAACAGTTGCTGAAGAATTCCCTTTATCAACTATAAAGTGCCTCATTTGCTAAATCATACAAAATTACATTTATATATAAAAACATTCTCTCTGTCTAAGAGCCCGAGCCCGATTCGGGCCTGGGCTCTGCTTCGGGGTTTCAGGCTGTCCGTCTCAGCTCTGTCTCCTTCCCCATCTCCTGTTTCTTTTTTTAGCATAGAGAAATTGTTCGCTAGCGAAGAAAATATCTATAGTTCTTGAAAAAGCTTTTTGTACTCTGTAGAAACACACTAATGCGCGGCCCATGGCATTTTCTACCCAAGCCCGGAATAAATAGCCAGGGGCCCGCTCCCAACCAAAACAGTTTGCTGAAGAATTCCCTTTATCAACTATAAAGTGCCTCATTTGCTAAATTATACAAAATTACAATTATATATAAAAACATTCTCTCGGCCTGGGCTCTGCTTCGGGGTTTCAGGCTGCATGTCCGTCTCAGCTCTGTCTCCTTCCCCATCTCCTGTTTTTGTTTTTGTATTTTTGTTTGTGTGTGTGTGTGTTTTTTTTTTTTTTTAGCATAGAGAAATTGTTTGCTAGTGAAGAAAATATCTGTAGTTCTTGAAAAAGCTTTTTGTACTCTGCAGAAACACACTAATGCGCGGCCCATGGCATTTTCTACCCAAGCCCGGAATAAATAGCCAGGGGCCCGCTCCCAACCAAAACAGTTGCTGAAGAATTCCCTTTATCAACTATAAAGTGCCTCATTTGCTAAATTATACAAAATTACATTTATATATAAAAACATTCTCTCTGTCTAAGAGCCCGAGCCCGATTCGGGCCTGGGCTCTGCTTCGGGGTTTCAGGCTGTCCGTCTCAGCTCTGTCTCCTTCCCCATCTCCTGTTTTTGTTTTTGTATTTTTGTTTGTGTGTTTGTTTTTTGTTTTTTAGCATAGAGAAATTGTTCGGTAGTGAAGAAAATATCTATAGTTCTGGAAAAAGCTTTTTCTTCTCTGCATAAACACACTAATGCGCGGCCCATGGCATTTTCTACCCAAGCCCGGAATAAATAGCCAGGGGCCCGCTCCGAACCAAAACAGTTGCTGAAGAATTCCCTTTATCAACTATAAAGTGCCTCATTTGCTAAACCATACAAAATTGCATTTATACACTGGCGGAAAGTGAAAAAAGAACACCAAGAAGGAGACGTCTGATATCAACGAAATTTATACAGCATAATAACGGAATACAGAGGATAATGTGATCAAAACATTATGGCAAAATACAGCTGTGTTTGCTGGTAAACTGAAAAATAACATTTCCATGTAACATGGTTAGTACGAGGTTGAACCGCCATGAACTGCGTCACACTGTGCAATTCTGACATGGAGTCTGTCGTACAGATGTTGGATGTAAGTTTGGGGTATTAAGTTCCAAGCATATTCAACCTGGACGCGTAAATCTGGGATGGTCGTGGCTGGCCGTGGAGACCGGATAAGTCGTTGTTCCATAAAATCTCACACGTGCTCAATGGGGGACAAATCCGGTGAACGTGCAGGCCATGGAAGTTGTCTGACACCCTAAAGTGCATGTTGCATTGCACGTGCCGTGTGTGGGTGTGCGTTATCTTGCTGGAAAACACCACAATGGACCGACCTTACAAATGGCACAACAACGGGTTGAATGATGATGTTGATGTAGGAGGTGCTGTTTAGCGTACCCGGTACAAACACTAGTTGTGTACGGGAGTGATAGCTGATCGCTCCCCACACCGGGAGACCAGGTGTGGGCCCCGTGTGTCGCTGGCGGATGCAAGAAGGGTAGAGACGCTCCCCTGTGCGTCTGCGAACACGCATACGGCCATCGGAGGCTCCCAAGCAGAATCTGCTTTCATCGCTGAACACGACAGATCGCCATTGCGTTCTCCAGTGCAGACGTTGGCGACACCACTGCAGCCGTTCCTGACGGTGGGCTGGAGTCAGAGGTACACATGCCAGAGGCACACGTGCACGTAGTCCTGCATCAAGTAGACGGTTGCGGATTGTTCGCACAGTAACCTCAGGTGCAACGGCAGCTCGGATTTGCATCGCAGTGGATGTTCTGCTTGACAACGGTCCTCTTCTTATGCGTCGATCGGTCCGCTCATCAGTCCGTCTGTGACTCCCAGTTCAACGTCTTCTCGTGTGGGAATGTTCCTCGGACCATCTACGCCACCATCGTACCACCACCGATACTTTACGTCCAATTCGTTCCGCAATACGACGATACGACCATCCGGCCTCGCGGAGTCGAACTAGACGACCTCGCTCAAAGTCCGATAACTGCTGAAATCGTACACGTCTTGCATGTCCAAGCATTGCAGCTTCTTCAGGTTCTTCGCACGTGTCCGTACGCCGACGACTGATTACATTCACTTCGCCGTACTCTTTAAATACCACCGACGATAATTTGCATATTATGCCGTGCTGTGGCGTAAGCGCTTACCGGTTGGTCCCGAAATTAACATCACACCTACGTAAATTCGACCCCATTAACATATGTAAATTTCATGATCGTCCGCCAATTCCTTCTTGGTGTTCTTATTTCACTTTCCGCCAGTGTATATAAAAAAATTCTCTCTCTCTAAGAGCCCGAGCCTAATTCGGGCCTGGGTTCTGCTTTGGGCTTTCAGGCTGCCCGTCTCAGCTCTGTCTCCTTCCCCATCTCCTGGTTTTTTTTTTGTTTTTTTTTTTAGCATAGAGAAATTGTTCGCTAGTGAAGAAAATATCTATAGTTCTTGAAAAAGCTTTTTCTTCTCTGCAGAAACACACTAATGCGCGGCCCATGGCATTTTCTACCCAAGCCCGGAATAAATAGCCAGGGGCCCGCTCCCAACCAAAACAGTTGCTGAAGAATTCCCTTTATCAACTATAAAGTGCCTCATTTGCTAAATCATACAAAATTACATTTATATATAAAAAAATTCTGTGTCTCTAAGAGCCCGAGCCCGATTCGGCCCTGGGCTCTGCTACGGGCTTTCAGGCTGCCCGTCTCAGTTCTGCGTCCGTCCCCATCTTCTGTTTTTTTTTTTTTTTTTTTTTTTTTCAGCATAGTAAAATTGTTCGCTAGTGAAGGAAATTGACAAAAGCAAAGAAAATACAAAGCAAAAATTGCATCTGTATTCGTGGGTGAATATGGTTTTTGTTGGACATAGAATCCCCCCCCCAGTTTTGATACCTAGCTACGGCTATGTTGGGGGGGGGGGGGGGGCACCGCGGAGGTTGCAGAACCTTAACGCCATACGCTACGGACACGCAGTCGCGGTTTAAGGATTCTGATATTAAATTGTGTTCTATGACTATTTGCAAGTTTTGACAAATGGCATCATACCACAAATAACGACCTTTTGGCTATTGGTTTCGTTTGGCACTCGAAGAGCTCTCCTGGTTGACACGAACAGCCACAAATAAGTCAATGCCGAACACCTTGTGAGTAAAAGGTTCACAGTATCGGCCTGTTACAGCTACCTACGCCTCTTCTCGTTTCTTTCTTTCTTTCTTTTTCCCGTCGTCGTGCTGCGACGTACAAGGTGTCATTAAATCGAAATTAACGAAACCAAGCGTTCGAAATGAATACGGCACGGTTAAAGAAGAAAAGTTTACAGGTCTGTAAACATAAAAGAAAGAAAAAAGAAGGAGAGAGCAAGCGAGAGTGAGGCGGTCTGCGAGAGATAGCATCATTTCATTGTTGAGTTGCGTTTGCTGAGTGATGCGCCGGCGGAGAAAGCAGATGAGTCCGTGCTAATGAGTTCGAACTGTAATTAGTCATGTGACTACGGAGTGTGAACGTTCTCTGAAATTAACTGATAAAACCCTCGCGGGGTAAGTACTAGCTGTGTGTTCCTCCTCCTGCGGGTTTCTCCCTTCTATAAAACTGCCTTTATCTGTCCGTGCAGTCGTCACGACGAACGGGAATCCTCTCATTAGGCTAATGAACACGACTTTTAGTAGATAAAAGTGATGATGCCTTTTCAAAGGGAATCGACGATTTGTTGCAAGAGGCACTGGATGCTACTGGCCTCTTCGCCTGAACTCTTTCGAGGACATTGTTCCTGTCATTCGATTTCATCTTTTAGTCGAATAAGACTGAGATAAAAAAAATAAAAAAATAAAAATAAAAATAGTAAATGAAAACGTGAATAAATAACAGAAAAGGAAAAAAGGAAAATGTTGCTTTTAACACATCAACGGTCAATTTGGGTCTATTTAGGCGCGCGCATAAGCAGCTTTGTATCTAGTCTTGTGGCTACTTCACTAGTATTTCAAACGTGGCAGTTAAATAAGTGTCACATTTGAAATACCACTGATTCGAGACCTTGGAATACTTCCCTTTTTCCAAGGCCTTCGATCAAACAACAACAACAACTTCAGCCAGGCTACATCAGGTTTTCGAATTCGCCGAGAATACTTGGCTGCTCCGGGTTGGGCCCGAGCTCAGTGGAGTAGCTAGGCCCCGCAGCCCCCGAGGTGCGGGGTCCCTCCTGAGAGGCAGGAACCTAGATACCCCTACAAACAATATACTCCTTAACATTCGTTGCAATGTTAAGGAAATGCTTTATTTTATCAGTTTTCTATACCGTGCAAATTAATTGGGACAAGCTATTTTATTCTCAGAATTGTAATGTGATCGCCAGTTGATGTTGGAAACCCACGTAAACCGGTTTTATCAGATGTGGGGTGGTGTGACTGTTAGAACATGATAGTAAGAATGTGGTTTGACCGGTTTTAAACAGGAAATAGGCACTTCAGCTTCAGTTGTGAGCATTCGTGTGTGACAGGTGGATGTTAGTTTTTGCTCTCTGTGAGTACGTGTTGCTTTCGTTTATTGAAAAATGAATATTTCCCCAAGGAAGCGTGCAAAAATAATTGCTCTGAAGGATCACACTTCTATGACATATAGAGATATCGCTCTGCAGTTGGTGTAGGCAAATCAAGTGTATCAAGACTGCTTACGCGATACAATGCATCTGGATCATCGTCTCCAAAAAGGAGAGGTAAATGTGGGAGAAAACGAAAAACAACTCCAGGAACCGATAAGTATCTAATCAGAAATAGTAAAATGGATCCCCCCCCCCAAACAAGCACCGACCTTCAAAGAGATTTATTGGCTAGTGGTTGTGATGTTAGTGATTCAACTGTACGCCGTAGGCTTCTGGAAGTTGGCCGAAAGGCAAGAAGACCAACGAAAAAACAATATTTGAATGCGAAAAGGAAGATAAAACATTTAGCATGGGCCAAATAATATAAATCATGGACTACTGACGATTGGAAAAAGGTAATTTTCAGTGATGAAACTCATTTATTTGTGCAGGATTACCAAGCAAATGTCGTTAGACGAAGCAACTGTGAACCCTTAAGACCTGAGCATGTCAAACAAACTGTAAAACACCCTCTGAAACAGATGTTTTGGGGTTTTTTCACATCAAATGGCACTGGAAGCTTAGTTCCTGTTCAAGGTATGATGAATTCAGCGAAGTACGTAAAAATATTACAATGTAGGATTGTTCCATTCTTGCAAACTTTTGACGGGACATTTCAACATGACTTGGCCCCATGTCACAATTCGAAATTGGTCAAGAATTTCATGCTGGAAAATCAAATTCATTTGCTTGATTGGCCTGGAAATTCACCAGACTTAAATCCCATAGAAAACTTGTGGAATATTTTGAAGAGACGTTTAAGTAAAATGGACTGTACAACCAAAAAACGCATGATAACGAGTGCTATAAAAGTGTGGTTCCACGATTATGAAGTCAAAAATATGTGCACTCAATTAGTGGAGTCAATGCCAAAAGAATTGAAGAGGTCATTTCTGCTAAAGGAGGACATACTTCATACTAATACAGGTATTTATCAGTGTATATCAAGGCATAGAATGATATAAAGGCATAGTTTTGGAAAGAAGAGTGATTTTTTGCTTTGTCCCAATTAATTTGCACCGTATAGTATAACACTTAAACTGTTTTCCCGAGAAAAATTGCCCTTGCAAGCTCCAGAACTAATCTTTTTATATTTTCACTGCATAGAGGAAGATGGTGAGATTATATTAAGAGATACACTGCTCGACGTAGAAAGTGCCCCACCCAGAATGAATTTGGATAGACAGGTGAAACTGAGCATGAAATACATAAGGGTTTACTTTGAGGTTATTTTCAGCCACGTACAGTTTTTATCAGATGAGATACTGCAGCACAATGGGTACGCCTCAGTAAGTGGTTGCACCGACGCGAACGGCAATACAGGCAGTAATACGGCGTAGCAGTGCGTCATACAGCCGACGGATATCGTCCTGAGGAACGGAACACCAAGCACGGTTAACTTGCTCCCATAATTCATCGAGATTGTGCGCGGGCCGATTCGACCGCAGACGACGTTCAATGTGGTCCCGCAGGTTTTCGTTTGGGGAAAAATCGGGCGATCTTGCTGGTCACGGCAGTGTTTGAACATGTTGCAAGCATTGTCTAGAGACCCGAGCGGTTTGTACACGGGCGTTATCTTGCTAAAAAATGGGCTACTGTAGGCCATTCAGGAACGATATCAAAATGTGCTGCAGAACCTCGCTCAGGTATCGTGCAGCTGTCAGTGTGCCCATGATGCGGACAAGAGGTGACCTGCTGTCATGCGCAATAGCACCCCATACCATGATGCCTGCCTGACGGGTGGTGTGGCGGTAACGAACGGAACCGGGATCCGTCGATCGTCAGCTCCCAGACAGAAACAGGATTCATCACTGAAGACCACAATGGTCCATTCTTGACACCAGTTAGCATGACTTCGGCACCAAGTCAGATGAGCGCTGTGATGGCTAGCCGTCAACAGCAGTCGACGTAACGGTTGCTTACTGCGCAGGTTTGCCACATGTAACCTTCGGTTTACAGTTCGGGTCGTTATGGCGACGTCCACGGCCGATGACACAGCAAGTCGAATATCGACAGCAGTGCTTCCTGTTGACGAACAAGCTTGTCGAACAATACATGCCCGGGGCATCTCGGACATGTTATTTTTCAAGCCCTGAAAATAATTGAGTACTTCATTCTTGTTATACTAAATGTGTCGTGCTGAAGTTAGTGTTGTCTTCATATCAATGCGTGTAATGTAATCGAATCGCATGGGAATGGGATGTGCTTAATCACGTGGATGGGCAGAGAGCATGGTCCTAGCTCTGAGCCCACGTCCTTTGGCATTGGACCCTTACTAATCCTCTTTTTACTCTCCTTAGGGGTGGTAAAGTTTGCAGTCGGCAAGTCGGGTTATTGCTTTCGCTGTGTTTTTGTTAACAGCTAACTGTCTTTGAGCTGATAAGAGGTTGGAGATGCTCGCTGTAGTAGAAATGTCTCAGCAGTTTGTTAGCCGTAATGAAAAAGACTGTTAACACTTTGAAATGTTTTACAGGAAAACGCATATATATTATTAACACAGATGTTTTTAGTTATTAGTTTTACCTTGCTGTCAGTTATTTGTGATCTTTAGATGCTTGGATGAAACAAAATATTGCACAGATTTTTATTAAGATTATAGTAATTATGTACGCCGTCAAGCCACATTATTGTGACCACCAGCTAATATCCAGAGTAACCGCCGTGTGCAGCGCGGGCAGCAGCTAGTCGGGCTGGGAGTGACTCAATAAGGTGCTGGAAGGTGTTCACAGGTATGTGGAACCATGCTGTCTGCAGTGCATCTAAACATACCCAAGTCAACTGTTTTGGATGTACTGAATAAGAGGAAGACACATGGCGTGTCTGAAGCAGCAAAATGTACCGGCAGACCAAAGAAAATCAGTAATAGCCTCAAGAGAGTAGTTACAGCTAATCGACGAAGTACTGCAGAAGACCTCAGTGTACAGGTGAGTAAAAATGCTGGAACCTCGGTATGTACACGTACCATTTGCAGAGAACTTCATTCCATGGGTTACCGTGGTCGTGCGGCTGCCCATAAACCTTTCACCTTCACTCGGAATCTTACTCGTCGTTTAGCATGGTGTAAAAAACATTTATCGTGGACCGTAGATCAATGGAAACGGGTCCTATGGACTGATGAATCCAAATACGCGATCGATTAATCTGATGGCCATGTGTGGGTATGGCGGCATCCGAGTGAACGCTGTTTATCACAGTTTACTGTTCGTACGGTCAAGTTTGGAGCTGGCAGTGTGTACTCGTGTGGGGGTGTTTTTCGTGGTATGGTCCCGGACCATTGGTTATCGTGGACAAACCTGTTAACCAGCACGTCTACCTCGATATTCTGGACAATTATGCCCTACCAACTCTGTGGCAATACTATGGAACCGAGCCTTGCTGGTACCAGCAGGATAATGCACCGAGCCATAAAGCAAGGTTTCAAAATCGCTTTATTCTAATTTATCATAAGAAAACATAAGAGGGAGACGTACAGTATTGGGCGTCTCACTGGGAAATAATACAAAAACTGTTAAAACATGATGGTATATACACTGTAATGACAATGGGGATGAATAACAAATGCTGCAAGCAAAGCTTATTGAATAAAAATTGCAGAAGTGACAAAGAGAAACACATCGTGTCACATGACATTGGCTGGGCATGATTTACAGGATAACACAGGCGAAACAATAGTACACAATTAGAAAAAGAACAGCACAAACACCGCCGTGAAGGTAAAACATTACATACATGAGATAAAAACACAGCGTGCACAATTGTGCAAGTTATTTAACGAGGGCACCAAAGCAACATAATACAGGCGGGGTGAAAGTAAGTAATGTACACGAGTAAGCATGAAAATACACTGAGATGGCATTAGCATTCACAATTCAACGGTAGCGTGGATTGCACGAGTCGTAGAGTGGAGGAGGGCCACCAGGGTGCCACGGAACTCAGCAAAGGAGGTGTAGAAAGTCCTAGGGTACTGATAGGTGTAGCAGTCCAGAATCAATCGCAAACCATGGAGCGGCCGGCGCCCAGGTAGCATAGAAGGTGGCTTCTCGACGACTGGAAGAAGCCGACTGGTACTCCAGGCGGAGTCGAGAAAGCAATCGATCTTGAAAATGGCACAAAAGTGCTGCGCTGGCCTGGTGTAAAGAGACCGGCGAGGAAATGCTGCGGAGTTGTTGAAGGTATACGTAAATAACGTGTTTAACCAGCACGAAAAGATAGGCACATACTGAAGGAAGAGTTGTAGGTGGATGAGCCCGCAGAAGAAGATGTCTGTAGGCAGTGAACGGAAGATCTTGAGAACAAGAGCGACTGGCAATCCGGAAAGCCTGGTGGAGGAGAGGCATCAGGATGGGACAGTAAAGGTAGACGTGAGAAACGTCTGCCTCCTGTGCGCAGAAGGAGCAGAGAGGGGAGGAGAGAAGAGACATGCGAAAGAGAAAATACGGAACAGGGAGGCGATTATGCAAAAAGAGCCAGTGGGTATTAATTTCAAGAGGGGCAGATAAGGGTGAGCGGGCAGCGGCCCAGACAA
This sequence comes from Macrothele yani, assembly GCA_039090855.1. Lineage (NCBI taxonomy): Eukaryota > Metazoa > Arthropoda > Arachnida > Araneae > Macrothelidae > Macrothele > Macrothele yani. The sequence continues at coordinate 17,254,393 of CM077005.1, read as the reverse complement.
GAGGAAGAGAAGCAGGGGGAACCTCCAGAATAGAAAGCGGTGAAGGGGTGGCAAGGTGCACTAGAAAACGATAAAGAGATTTAGAGGAGAGAGAGAGAGAGAGGAAGAACCGAGTTTGTGAGTCGGAGGAAAAACGGCAGCGGAAGAGGGGCAGAAAAAGACAGAGACGAGACCGGTGGGGGAGACAAGATCAGGGAAAAGCGAAAGAAGTGCAGTTAGCAGAGAGTCATAGACCAAATGGGCGGATGGGGATGAGAGAATAGCAGGGGGGAGGCCAGAGAAAGGGCGCCAGGATAGATCCGAGTTAGTGAGATCTTGTACAGTTACTACACCTGCTCGGAGCCAAGAGGGGAATGAAAAACAGGGGAGATGGGGGGGATGAACAAGGGAGTTGAAGAAGAGGGGTTCAGAAAGAAGCTCTAGAGTTGAAGAGGGAGGGGAGCGAATGAGGGGGAGAGAGCGAAGGTGAATGAGGGCTTCAGAATATGCAGGTGGGAGTTTGGAGGGGGGAAAGGACAGCAATCCATGAGAACTAAAGAAAGAAAGGAGAAATGTGGGTTACGCAAGGAGGCAAGAACGTCACGTACCTGAACTGCGGAAGCCACTGGAGCCGTGAAAAGGTGAATGAAGTTGATCACTCGGCTTGCTTTGTAGCACAGCGGGACATCAGGTAGGCCAGCACCACCATAGGAGGGAGGAGCACAGAGCTTGTGGACGTTAATCCAGTGATGACCCGCCCACATTACTCGAGTAAGGCAGCGTGTAACCTCCTGGAGACAGAAAAGCGGGGTCGTAGATGCAATCCAAGAATGCTTGCAGATGGACAGAAGGTATGTCCTGGTGAGATTTGCACGCTGGTAGTAGGACGTACAGAACTGCGCACGACACCAGAATGCAGCTGTGCGGAGGAGGCGAGGATGGAGTTCCGAGCGAGTTGCACTGGATGTAGCTTGTGGTGCACCTAAGTGCACACCCAGGAAGCGTTGGGTAGTGGATGACCATGTGGCCCCCCATGGAGCATCCAAGCGATTGGACCACGACCCGCACCACAATCCAGTGCTCTTAGACGTATTTAGTTCAGCTGCAGAACATGAAGCATATGCGGAGAACAAACGACGAAGCAGTTGGAACTGTGAGTCACTACGAATGCAGACGGTGATGTCATCTGCATAAGCAAGCAAGGACTGTTACGGCGTGGTTTGGCGATAATTCCGTATCGTGTGTGGAGTGGCCAGCACAGACCCCTGATCTTAATACCAAAGAGCACGTATAGGATGAATTAGAGCGCCGCATAAGAAGTTTGGAACCAAAGCTAACTACTAAGACAACAGTTAGCGGCAACATTATGTACTGAATGGAAGTGCATATACCTGTCGCTGTGTTCCAAACCCTTGTCGAAAGCATGTCTCGAAGGGTCAGTGCATGAATTAAGGCCAAAGGTGGACCGACACCGTACTAATGTATGTCAATAAATGCTATGTTGTGTTTCTCTTCTAATAGGTGTCCGGTGACTTTTGTCAATATAGTGTATATATTAAATAGCTGGTGCACAAAATAGGGGAGAGAAGAAGAAATGTCCTGTGCCATTATAAACAAAATTGGTGCGATATATCCACAATATCCGATCTCGCTACGGAACTTCAAAATTCGACAGACGATTGAAATTTAAAAGTTAATCAATCCTCAAGTATTCTCATCAATTGCTCCTATTACCGGTAATTTCTCGTCATAGGGATACGGAAAAAGTGAGAATGAAGTTTTTCCGTTAATATACGAAAGGAATTGCGGAAAGGTTTCTGAAAATTTAGAATTTTCAGTTAACACATCTGTGAAACGGTAATGTACCGTCAATATAAGAAAGAAACTACGGGAAGGTTTCATAAAATTCAGAATTTTCCTTGGTACGAAAAATCTGTGAAATTCAGTTTCTGTCTGTCATTTCACGGAAAAGGTTGTATCAGAAATATGCTTCGTTAATTCATGAAATAAATGACGGAAAGTGGCTCGAGAATTTCAGAAAATTTTGTACAGTGCGTTCACTCATTTTTGTCTCTGTTCATAACGGTATTACTTTGGTACTTGAATGGAGCCGGTGATAATTTTAATACAGCTGCTCTTTTAAAAGGCCCTTGTTCTCACATAACCACATGATTAACCAGAACAAGCGTGCACCACGCACACGCACACACACATAGTTCGTTTTTTTCTCCCTTCTGCTTTAGTTTCCGTACTTAGTCGGGAGAAAATCGCGAAGAAAATGCACAAACTTGACATTGTAACACAATTTCGGAATCTGTCTAAGGCGCAAATCAGATAATGTGAACATTCAGCAAATGCCAACACTGAGGATAAATATTATGCAACATTCCGAAAATTCAGCAAATATTGTTCGAAGAATAGTCCGAGGGATAAAAAAATATGACTGGTACAGAGACATCACGTTTTCTTTTATGGCTTTTTTGCTGTATGTCCGTTGAATATAAAATCGGGTCAGACCCGATATATGTAAGGCTCAGAAAACTCGCCGACGACAGTTATGGAATGCCACGTACACCTAGTGGCCACTGTAGTATGAACACCACAAATTTCAATGAGAAATGCACATAGAATAATAATAAAAAAACCCCAGAAATTTCCGGTATTTTGTTACTGTTCTAGCCAATTAAGTAAAGCCTACGACAGAACTGCCTAACACATTACACTGTACGCAACCACAATTGTGTCGCAAAAATTATGCACCGAAACTCGTAAGAAAAAATAATCCCTTCCCTAACTGGCATCTAAACATAAAGCTAAAAACAGACTTTCAATCTTAAAAAAAAAAAAAAACAGTTAACGTTTCAACGTTCTATCCGATTGTCTAATGTGTCGATTAAATGTATCGAACATATCGATTAAAACAGCTTTCTTATGCAAATGATTTGTCGATTTTAGGCGATTTCATTTGCTATAATTAAGATACAATGCTTTTTCAAGAAATGACGATTTATCTATTGATGGGGAAAAGTTGGAGATTAACGGTACCTTTTACCTTGTGCAACAGATTTCAAGCGAGGGTCACATTAACGAAGAAATTAATCGGCGCATAAAGCTTGGCTGGAGAGCATTCGGAAGAAACAGTACAATTTTCAAGAGCAATATGCCGTTATGTCTTAAAAGAAAATAGTTTAATCAGTGCATCCTTCCAGTTCTTAAATATAGAGTAGAGATTTGGACTTTAACTGAAAAAGACAAACAAAGGCTGCAGACGACTGAAAGAAGCATGGAGAGTTAAGAAGAGGAACTCGGGGATCAGGAAAATAACAAGAGTGGAAGACAATATGATCAGAGTAAAATCCCTGAAATGACAATGTGCAGGACATATTGTCAGAAGAACGGACCGCCGATAGACTGGATACCAAGGGACAGGAAAAGACCCAGAAGAAGACCACATGGGAGATGGGTGGATGAAATTCGAAAACATGCCAGAGTGACATGTAGGAGAATGGCTCAAGACAGACCGCTGTGGAAGAAAATTTATTTACACTGTAAAAAATAATGGTGTGAATTCACGAAAATTTTCTGAAAATAACGTGTAGTAAAGTTGGCGGTAGGTATCAGTGTTTTTCAGAAATTTTCGTTTTTAAAAGTGCCCGTTTAGTTTAACTTTCGTATTTTCACAGATTTCCTGTTGACAGAAATTCCGTTTATTTCAGAAAAAGTTCATTGCAGGTTTTTTCGTAGTTAAACTGAAATTCCGCGAAATATTTTCAGCCTTAACCCAAACAATTCTTCCGCTGAGGACAGGATCGAACCCGTCGTTAGAGCTGGCTCAACAGGTAACTCGCGCCTTTAACAGCTGAGCCACTAACACTCGGCGATCCGAGTCACGTGCATGATAAAATGAATTCCGCGGCGATGAATTTTTGTTTTTTGTCATTAATGTGAGTGATTTAGTCATTTGATTTTCTGTTGGAGCTTATTATTTTTCTGAATAGGTTTGTATTTTTTTTTTTTTTTCTGTAGGAGGACTTTTCACAAATTAAACATTTTTCAAAGCAACAAAATGCTTTGCAACTTGATTTTTTTAAACTGACGATGGCTTTCGTTATCTTAAAAAAAAGATGAAATGTACTTTTATATAGTATTATTTCACAAAAAAAAATAATAATAAATAAAAAATAAAAAACAACAACACTGAATATAAAATTTTCTCTTGATAGCTATAATAGCTTTTGTCTATTATAGCTATCAAGTTGTTCAGAGACGGATGCATAGACATCGTATATCCATCTGTACAATAAGGTATAAGTACCCGGTTTCTTATATGTTACCGGTTTCAATATATAATAAGTAGCTCGTTACCAAACAGGGGGAAAGGAGAAGAAATATCAAGTGCTACAATAAACAAAATCCATGTGATATGCTATCCACAATATCCGGTCTCGCTACGGAACTTCAAAATTCGACAGACGATTGAAATTTAAAAGAAATCAAACCTCAAGTATTATCACGAATCGCTCCTACTGCCGGTAATTTCTTGTCATACTGATACCGAAAATGTGAGAACGGAGATTTTCCGTTAATATACGAAAGGAATTGCGGAAAGGTTTCTGAAAATTCGGAATTTTCCCATTGTACGAAAAATCCGTTAAATTCAGGTTTCTTTCCATCATTTCACGGAAAAGGTTGTATCAGAAATATGCTTCGTTAATTTACGAAAGAAATGACGGAAAGTTGTCCGTGAATTTCAGAAATTTTTTTACAGTGTAACTGTGGATTGATAATGGTTGACAATGATGATGAATTAAGATATTTGGCACTTTTTCGCGCTTACAGCTTTTGAAATGCAATCGATTAACTATCTCATTTGTTCGCTATCATTAATTTACACACACACACGCAAAAATATCGTTTGTAACTGCGAAATTATAACAGTACCTTGTAGTAACTTTTTCTTTTAACTTAAGTGAGGTTTTTGACCTTGGATCTTTGTGCCGACATGTTAGAATACCTTTAAGAAACGCGATTTTAAGCCCTTTGTGAAGCTGATATTTTCATATCTCCTTTTTTTTTTTTTTTTTTTTTTTTCTCCGTCTCTCTTTTGACAGTTATCATCAATCTTAATCCTACAGCATTTTTACCGAGTCGGTCGCGCTAAATGATCATATGTAGATGATTTTAGGGAGTGTCTGACCCCAGGTCTTAAACAACCCTTAGAAATAGGAAGCTAGGAGATTTGGGCTAGAGTGCCCAATAGGAAAGTGACACGGAAACGAAGTAGAAAGGGGGAGGAAGACGCCCTTATTTATTACCGGGGTCCGATGGCTTAACGTGCCCATCCGACACACGGCGGATATTTAGTGTATGGGATCGAACCTGAGGTTCTTTCCGTGGCAGTCACGAAGTTGCCCACAGGCCACCCGCTGCCCTGAGTTGGTCGCGCTAGATTACGAGCAGTAAGTTTAAGGGATGAAGAAGTTGACGAAAATGAGATCAGGTAAATCACAATGCTATGAAAAAAGAATACCCATGCACTGGAAAAATGCCCACAGAGAAAAAAATGCTACATCTTGAAAATACAACGGTATGCAGCTGTTGTGTGATGTGTTCTTACGACTGTTAGAATCACGAGGTCTTCTTTTAATTTCATGGAAAAATATCTTGATTTCAACTTAGCAATCGACAAAACTACTCAGGACATTTCCTCTGCTCAACCGCTTGACGGTATTTCTCATTACAAGGACATCGTACAATAACTACAATTTGTTCCCAAAATGGCAGAAGAGGCTGGTTCGAAGGAACACAATTTTAATATTTGGTTAAGTATGAACATGAAATAAAATATTTTCAGGGGCAGTAAGGCATTGAACCTGAAACGCTTTCAAGTCCCTAGGCGTATGGTTTTTCACAGCACAGCTGCGCATTAATGCCTCGGTCATCTGGAACCAATTCCCAATTAATGGAGCCCTGAAAGTTCCGCCATACGCATAGCATAACTTTGTGTTCAAATCGTCCCCCCTTTTTGGAGACTAGTTCTGGTGGCTTTTTTGGGATCTAACCACTATACTCTCATGTCAGGATTCCGGGAAAATATCCACTTTTCATCACATGCCACAATTCGCCTAAAGAAACGCTCATCCTGGGGATTTTCCAGCAATTGGCGACACACGTGCACACGTCGCTGAGCTTGAGCAGCAGTCAGTTCATGGGGTAGTGTACATGTCGACAGCTTCTGTGGGTCTTGCTGAACTGCGCAGTTTGCGAACAATTGTGGGCTGAGGTGTTCTAAGCTCTGTTAACAAGTTCTTTGCTATATCTTTGTAGCCTGTTGTTAACATGTTCATATTAACTTCATAAATATTGCGTGTATGAGTTGCTAAGTCTTGTATGGTTGAAGATGAGAGTAATTAACACGTAATAATCAAATGATAATAATTGTATGCAAATAATTCTTACGAACAGTAAATATGTCTAAGAAACGTTTGTTGTTCTCTTCATTTAATTCCCTGCAATGGTTGTCCGTTAGCTTTGCTATGTTTCCTAACTCTCCCGCTTAAAACTCCAATTCCTTTTTTCTTCTCTCCTGCTTTCCTTCATCTCTCGCGCGGTCGAGAAATCCCCTAACCTGCCGGTCCACCTAAGACCTCCCAGCCTATCCTGGGGCAATTCCTTCGTCCTTCTATGTGCGACCGCTCGCTCTCCAAGACCAGAGACCACTGTCTTCTCGACTCCTCCTCCCCTGTCTCCCAAAAAATGCCCTTAAGCATATCCTAAAGATCCCCGTGAGAAACAACCACACCGCCCTCGGTAAATCTCAAGCCTCAACGTAAAATGTGAGGGGCTAGTGCATTTAGTCGGCCGCGTTGAAATTGAAACCTGAAAAGCATCAAAAGAGGCGCGATAGAGTTAGTCTCCATTCAACATACAAAGTGCAAATACTAAGCATAGACAAAATGTTGTCTTAATAAATAACCGTACATTCGATGTCTAATGGGGAACAGACTCTGAGAAATTTATCTCACGCTTTGTGGAAACAAAGGAAGTGGAGCACGAGATGGAATAAAAGTTGCAATATTGAGATTTTATATGAAATCCTACAGCATAAAATCTCTGTAACAATACTTTCCCCTTGCGAAAAAAAAAAAAAAATGAAATGAATGAAATGCATTGCATTTTTTAGCTCAAAGTCTAACTCCTGCCCGTATTTCATTGGATGCTAAAACTGAGCTTAGGACAACCTTGTGAATTACATAAATTCAAATAATGTACTTTACATAGCTCGATTTTACCTACATGCGGAGGTTCAACAACACAGAATATTTTCGAAGTTTGCAAATTCATGTCTTTTATATTTACATTGCTGAGATACTTCAGACAGGCTACAAAGATATAGCAAAGAATTTGTTAACAGCTCATTGGACAGTTGTCTAGTGCTTGTGCACGGATTTGACTCTAGGGCTTGGCGTACAGCTTTAGAATTCACCGTCGAAGGTCTTCTAGCAAATGCTTTGTCTTCAAGGCTGCAGTTCCTATTTTTGAATCGCTAAAACCAAAATCTTGCCGTTCTTTCAGGCACTGCTCTTTCACCTTCCACAACACAAATTTCCCTCACTGCAGCTGCAGCGGTCAACTTTTTTTAAAAGAAAAACCGTAACAGAACTCAGATTTTGTATTTCTTGTCCATATCTTTTGACAGCAGAAAGTTTTCCAATAAATCACCGCAGCGCGTGTTTCTATTTATACCAACTAGACGATACCAGTTTTCCGATCATGCGTTGTTCTTTTCTGCTTTACGCATGCGCACGGAGTAATTGCCTGACATACGATGATTCTTCAAAACGGCAATGACTTTTGAGTCACCCTAACATGTATACTAACGCCGCGACTTCGCATTACAATACTGTTATCTTTATTAAATTTCTGTTAAGATGCGTTGAATTGTTGTCTTCATTTGCTTTTCTTCCTATTTTTACCAGGTTTCGGATGGATCCTCGTGTGGGCCACCTGCTACCTCTCCTCAGAAAATTGCTCCAACCGAATGGTATACTTCTGAAATTCAATCAATGATGTAAGTCTTTGATAATATTATTGCGATTTTAATCATCTTGAATTTTTTTTTACGTGATTTTGATTGCTCTTTTGGCTTCTGCGTGTGTTTTTGAACTGTTTTTTTTTTTTTTTTTTTTTTTTTTTTGTCTTTCAAAATTTTCAGGGTTTTTTCTGTACTACTATTTTCATATTCTATGCACAACGTTGCGTGTGATTTATGCATGTGCGTACATAACTTCAAAATACTGTTAATATATTTCGTATATATACGTAACACTGTGTGAACAAACATATTCGGAAACCTAGGTCCAACGAAAACAAGAGCATTTATTAGCCGAAATGAATACATAATAATCAGTTCGGGTTCAATTTTAGAGCCCGAAGTTTTTTAGCCCGAGCCCGAATTTTGTATTACAAGGTAGAACCCGGGCCCAAACGAGCCCCAAAACTACGATTGGCATGATTAGGCATTCATTAAAGAATCTCCTTTTACAGACACCCATTCTCTGCACCTCTGTAATTAACCGGTGTCTTTTTCAACTGGGGAATGGAGAAGGTTTCTATAGTACAGTTGCCTGATTTTTTGTACCATTCGTTTCTGCCAGAAATGTTTCGGGCAACCGTTCATCCGGAAGAATCAGGCAGCTTTGTAGGAGGCATGGCTGGTGTTACCTGCTAAACACTTTCGTAAGCTTGTGGAGTCCATGCCAAAGATTGAAACGGGTCACGGGGCAACGGTTCGACAGTTTTTTGCGGGTCAAACGGGTGGGGTCAAAGTGTTCCTGACCCGATATCGACCTGGTTTTATTTCCGTTTTATTTTTGGAAAGAAAAAAAAATTCAAAGAAAAATGCGTACTGTGGAATTTTGTGCTCAATACTTGTGCCAGCGGTGAAAAAATTATTTGTCATATAAAAATATTATCATCTCTTTTTTTAAAGCAACGAAGATTTCCACCGACCGACGAGACGGCGCAGACGCTAGGTTCACCGAGACCATATCGTCAAACGATACTTTCTTTGCGTTTGTTTTCAGTGCGATTGTCCGGAGCAAGATACAGGCAAACGCCTGTCACCTGCTTCTCTGGTGATCCACTCTCTCACACCCCGTGTGTCGCATTGTAAGACTGAAGAGTTACTTTTCACATCGCATTTTTGCATTGATCATTCAGAGGATTTCGTTTGATGTGCTAACATCCCATTCCGTTGCATGTCGTGTTGGCATTAATGCCTTATTTGTTTATATGGATGAATTCAATATTAAGGAGATTGAAAAGGGCGTCGAGGCTAACAAATACAGTATGATTCATAAAGAAGTATACAGTTTCAACGCACTGTAAAACAAGAACGATGTAAGATATTTTATGTTACCTGTAACAGAATTGTAGGGAAAAGTTTCAAGTATTTTTAGAGACAGTCACAGATGTTCTATGTGTGCACCCTTAGTCACACGACACACATCGAACTGGTAAACCATTTCCGCCCAAACGCAAGGTAAGATATCTGAATCAAGTGCAGTGTTAGTGGCTGTGATTTTGCAACATCTGCACTTTGTGTGGAATCATTTTCAGCTTCTTTCTCAAAATTCTCCAGACAGTGGGCTGTGAAATCTTCACTTCACAACTCACCCAACCGCGTTGATTTTTCCGGGCTTCGTTGAATGGCGGTGCAAGCACTATCGACGACTTCTTCCGATACACGCGGTCGTCCAGGACTTTAAGGTTTGCACAAACAGCCCGTAGTTTCAAACTTTTTATGCCAATCGTAGATAGATTTTCTGGTTGGAAGCTCTTTTCCGAATCGTGATCGAAAATGCCGTTGCACAACAGTTACAGATTCCGTTTTGCACAATTCAAGAACACAAAACGCCTTTTCCACTGCAGACTGACTAGTCGCGTGACACACGCGCTATCGCCTACGTCACTTCCCTCAGTATATCGCGGGAGACAAACTTTATGAGTACATCTATACCTAACGGTTCGCAGTTGTGGTCAGTGTCTTCAACTGTTACTGTTTTACAGCATCTGGAAACTGTATACTTCTTTATGAATCACCCTGTACATGCTTGTTGAAAACAAAAAGGTGAAGAGTGAATGCTGGAAGTTGTTTCGTCTGATTAAGAAACCAGAATATGTTTCACAGCAACAGCAATTTTCACAAGCTGAGTTGAAAGTTTCCATAATGTGGATGTTGATTTCATGAGTGTTCCTTCTTTCTGAGGGGGCAATGATGAAATCAACATCCACATTTTGGAAGCTTTCAACTCATCAGAAGCTGATGAAAGTTGGTGTTGCTGTGAAATATATTTTGAAGCTTGATATGTTGTCAAGAAAACAGCAAAATCTGAAACTAAACATACAACAAGTTACTTAATTCAAAAATTTGACAGTAGCACCATCAAAATTAAGTGGAACAGCTTTAACATTACTGCGTAGGGACTTTTTGACCGTCTCAGATGTGTTTTTGAAAACATGTGCAAAATAGGTAGGTTATGGTTTATGTTAAGGACGACAGTTTTAACACTTTCTGTAAGTAAGTAAGTTATATGTTCCCGTAATACATTTCTATGATATCTATATAACCTACGGTACCCACTATACGGAGAGACTTTTTGAACGCCCTCTGTTTATATATGATTATGTATAATTATAAATTGAGTTTCGATTTTATAGTTCAAGGCAGATTTGTTTGGATCAAGTCCGGGTCGGGTCCGGGTTCAAAATTTTTGACCCGTTTCCGACTCTGGTCCATGCCTCGTTGTGTGGCCACCGTCATTAGGACAGCAGGTGGCCCAACGCGTTACTGGGCAGGCATCTCTAATTCATTGACACTTCAGTGTATATCTATAACCGTAATTTGCGAGGAGAATATACAGCGGTGGCAAAAATTGTGGGCCCTTTTTGCAACTTTGCAGGCTTATGGAAAATGTTATTTTGCACCAAATGAAAATGTTTATATGTTAGTTTAAAGAAAATTTAATGCTGAATTCAATACAAAAAATATGAAAATATATGCAGTACAAAAAAAGTTATGCTTAGTTTAGTCTAAAAAAGAAACACAAGTTTGATTTAGTTAAGAAGCGGATTGTAAGTGCAAACCCTACTGGCCAATGGCAGTAGCTGCAATACATCTTTTGAGAAGTTGAGGAAAGTCAGTTTTGTTGTTTGTTCTGTAGAAGAAAGACTGTTACCGTTGTAAGTTAAGCGTAATTGTAAACTGTGTGAATATTTTTAGTATTTCTTTAAATTTAACTTGTAGATAATAAGTACAACAATGGCACCAAAGAAAAGAGTTGGTTGGTCACTCACGAAAAGGACCAGGATTGTTTTATTAGCTGAATTGGGTCTTTCTTATGCTGAAATTGCAAGGCAAGTAGGTAGGCGAGTGACAACATCTGGTGTACTAAAGTGCTGTTTACGTTATCAGCAAACAAAGTCACTGAAAAGCAAACCAGGAAAAGGCCGAAAAAAGTGCACGAAAGCTGTTGATGACCGAAGAATAAAAATACTGTGTCCGAAGGACAGAAACATTTCTTCTGAGGCTATCAGAGCTGAACTGTGTTCAACTGGTGTTTCTGTCAGTTAAGGAACAATAAGAAGCAGACTATCAGATATAAGACTCAGAGGTAAGATTCCGAGAAAAAAGCCATATCTGCATCTACAGCAGCGCAAGAAACGACTACAGTGGGGAAAAAGAACACATTGGATGGACAGACGATCAGTGGAAGCAAGTTATTTGGAGTAACGAAAGCAAGATATCCTTATTTTATAGTGATGGCCAAAAATACGTGAGACGTAGAGTAGGAGAAGAGCTACATCATGACTGCATGAATGCCAATGTAAAGCACCCAACGAACGTTATGATGTGGGCATGTATGGCAGCAAATAATGTTGGCCCCCTTCATGTAATCTACGGCACGCTGAACGCAAGAAAATACATTGACACCTACCTGGAACCAAAACTGCTCCCTGCCACAGAGAAAAAATATGCAATCAGTGGTTTACAACAGTCCATTCCATTGTTGACCTGGCCAGGAAACAGCCCTAACCTGAACCCGATAAAAAATTTGTGACACCGTTTGAAAAGCCTTGTACGAATGAGGCGTCCATCAAATAAAAGGCAATTAATTGAGGCTATAATTGTTTCCTGGCACCACGAAATAACGAAGGCAAAGCTTCAAACACTTGTTGGCTCAATGAGACGTCGCTGTGATGCAGTTTTAACCTTACTAAACGCTGATAGTACATTGAAATCGTAAGTGCATTACAGTATATTTGGCGTGATGGCAGTATTCCCTGCATAACTTTTTTGTACTGCATATATTTGCATTCTGTTTTTTGTATTGAATTCAGCGTTAAATGTTATTTAAATGGACATATAAACATTTGCATTTGGTGCAAAATAACATTTCCCACAATCCTGCAAAGTTGCAAAACTGGAACATTTCAAAAAGCGTCCACAATTTTTGCCACCACTGTATACCTACTGTAATGTCTCAAAAGAGATTGAAACAAGCTTTTATCTCTTCAATGGTTGATCAGTGATATATTCTTTCAATTAAAAAAATGCTCAAAATGAAGTCAAGTACGACATGAGAGTTACACCCCTGTGCATGGTATTTGCATAAAAGTAAAAAAAATAAGTTTTTATACAGCCTTTGCAGACAAAAGAAAATCAGTTCAATCAAAAAAAGTTGTGCAGTGTCTTAATTAGTCGGAAAAAACAAACCCCTTTCATTCTACTTGCAAAACCAGCGGAGATATTCGCGATGAAAATTGTAAAAAATGTAAGGTGTGGAGCGATAATTAAAAAATAATTTCCAGGACGCGCAAGAGCTCTTCCCTTACTCGCTTTGAGTGCTACAAAGCTATGCAGCAAAACATTTGCCCATAAACGGCCTCCAGACGATAATTTTTTTACAATTTTCATCGCGAATATCTCCGCGAGTTTTGCAAGTAGCACAACGGGGCTTGTTTTTGTTTTTTTAAAACTAATTAGGGCATTGCACATTTTTATAATTGAACTGTTTTTCTGCGAAGACTATAATTTTTTGTTTATGCAAATACCATCGATAGGGGTGCAACTGCCATTTCGTCAATCTTTACGTCATTTTGAGTATTTTTCTAATTGAAAGTGTGTATCTGCGATCAACCGTTCAAGAAATAAAAAGCGTGTTTTAATCTTTTTTTTTTTTTTTTTTTTTTGAGGCATCCGGTATAAATATAATGTGCGAGGGAAAAAGGTGCAAGTTCCATTCTGATATTTTTCAGTTTTGCAAAAGACTAAATGTTTGTTATTTCTAAATAACGCGCTAACTCGAATCCAAAGTTTGTTCAGTTAAAATCAGGAAGAAAATTCATTTTTGAAATCGCTAAAAAACAAAAAAACTACTCCTTTTACTTATTTAAAAAATCCGGAATATTGAAAAAATATTTCCCCTCTGCATTCTTCTTATGGAATGAAAGTTGGTTAGATTTATTATTTTGCACTAGGTCCCTTGTTATCTACAACTAATAATATCAAACTTTAATTAACCACTCACACAAAAAAATTTAATATTCAAAAATGTTTAGTGACGTCATTGAAATTTCTAGAAACTCAGAATTCGCCTTTACTGTAACTTGAAGCGTTTGCAGAATGCGTTGTACACTAATGTTATGCGTGCTAATTTTTTTTATGCACTCTTATTGCAAGGCGGTTGAGATCATTGAGATTCCGTTGCCACGGTACTATTCCTTCGTCGACCAGGATGCAGCTCATTCGGCGTGTGAATGAGTTTTCATGCGGAAGTTCGTAAAAGTAACTTATTTTTCCAGCGTTTCACTGTTTTCCAAAGAGGTGAGAACTGAAAGTAAAACAACGGTCTGCTCATTTGAGCGTTAGTGACAAATTCGGCGTCTCTAAATCAGATGTTTCTTCCCCCTTTGCGATCTCTGACAAGCTTTATTACGGCCATTGATGCCAGATTGTGAAACTTATCTCATTTGTCCGTCTGACTTCCCCCTTTCGTGAGCATTGTGTCTTTGCGTTTTTGGATTCCGTCTGTTGTGTTGGCCTTCGCGTTTATTGCTCATCGACGCGTTTTACGCTTCAGAATTTTTTTATTTTCATTTTTCCCCATCCTACTCCGTTTTACCACGTTCGAGTTTTGTAGCTGTTAAAAGGCAAGAATTTTAGCACTTTGGTGTTTCCGTGTTTTTTGGAAAACTAATGTATATACAGGAGTCTTCCATTTGCCAAACAAATGGCCGATTGATGTGCGCTTAGGTTTTTAACTTTGTTTTTTCTCAAATTGGGTACAATTTTGTGCGACATCGTTTTGCGTGTCGTTCTTTATCTCCAGTTTTGCGTTGTGTTGTACACTTTTTATTTTGCGGTGTTCATTTTAGCACACGACTTGAAATGAATGGGAACGAATTTCCTGTGATGCCACCTCATTGTTCAGATTCACTGACTCGACCTCTGCCGACAACTTGCGGTGATTCTATTCTGTGGCGACGCCAGGCCCTCAGAACTGGGTGGGTTAGGGGAGGCGGCACAAATCTTGGAAGTGTTTAGCAGAAATTTTGGCAAAAAAATTCCGCCCTTGTGCGTTTTTCGCTACGCCGATAATGTTATCCCTAGGAAAAAAAGTTTTCAAATGAATACTTTACGTAGTATTCTCATTTATTCAATGTACAAATATGTAGAATGGGAACCATGGATACGAATCGCTATGGCTATTTACTATTTCTTCGCAATTTCAGCTTACTTAGGACGTTTTTTTTTTCTCGATTTGTTTGCTTTCATAAGGATGTTCATGAATTTTAGTTTGTAACCTGACAAGGAATCTCTCTCTCTCTCTCTCTCTCTCTCTCTCTCTCTCTCTCTCTCTCTCTCTCTCTCTCTCTCTCTCTCTCTCTCTCTCTCTCTGCCACTTTCTGTCGTTAGTTATGTCTCTTTGTTTCTGTCTTTATCTCTTCCTTAGTGTGTCTCTCCGTCTCTGCCTCGCTGCCTTCCCCTCTCCATCTTCCTATGTCTCCTAGTTTCACTGTATTTCTTATCTGTTTCCTTCTGTGTTTTACTTTATTCCTCCCTCTCTGTATTATCTCTGTCTTCCTCTTTCTTTCTCTATCTAACTCTGTCTGACGTGGCGCTTTTCCTCCGTCTCCATCTCTGTGCTTCTCTCTTTTCCTTTTATTTGTCCCTCTGCCTGTAAATATCAGTCGTGTTTTCTACCTAATTGTCTCCGTCACTGCCATTCTCTCACTCTTTGTCATCTTGTCTCATTCTGTCTGACACTGCTCTCTCTCTCTGCCCTTTTCCATCTCCATCTCTGTTTATCCCTCTCCCTCCCTCCCTCTCTCTCGATGTCACTCTACCCCCTCTGTCTCTCTCTCTCTCTCTCTATCTCTGCCCATGTAAAAAGTCGTTAAAACATGCTTCTTAAACTAAGAACATAGAAGACAAGTTAGTAAAATCATGCAATGCATTGATTATGATACGCTTTCCAACATACCAGAAATCATTACTCAACAAGTTATTACTCAAGTTATGAGGATAATGGCTGTGGAATAATTCTCGCTCCTGTGTCCTGACCTTTGACCCCATTTAGATGATATTAAAGAGAACTGTTTCGGTAAACCTCCGGAACAACATACTAAAGTTTTGTCGCAATAGAAACACTTTTAGTCAAGTTATGAGGATAATGGCTGCTGAGTAAATCTCGCTCCTGTGTCCTGACCTTTGACCCCATTTCGATTATATTAAAGAGAAGTAGTTCGGTATACCTCCGGAACAACCTACCAAAGTTTTGTCGCAATCGAAGCATTTTTACGTAAGTTATGACGCATAAGGGCAATGCAATGGATCCCGCTCCTATGTCCTGACCTTTGATCCCATTTCGCCCATTTTCAATACGATTCGTCCCCAGATAGTCCCCTACGACATACTAAAATTTCATCGAAATCGAGCGATTTTTACGCAAGTTGTGAGTCATAGCAAGAGAATGATCCCGCTCCTATGTTCTGACCTTTGACATTTCGCCCATTTTCAATAGGGTTCGTCCCCAGGTGGTCCCCTACCACATACTAAAATTTCATCGAAATCGAACCATTTTTACGCGAGTTATCGTACGAACGGACAGACAGACGGACAAAGCAGGACCATATACGCTTCTTCAATCTACGGTTGTGAAACGTAAGAACACCCAGCTCTTTTACTACTAGAGTGAAAAAGAAATAATAGAAAGAGGAAGTGCTAAGCACGAGGCGAGAAAAGAGGAGGATAAAAACGCCAGTTTTGAAAAGAAACTATCATCTCCCATTCTGCTGGGTGATGAAAACTTGACAATTACGAGACTTGGCGTATAAGACGGCAAAAATATCGCTTGGAAGCTGTTTAGTAGAATGGTTAGCGCGGCGGCAGTGAATTAATTTTATGTTGGTAAAACTTGCATGATATGAAAGTATGGGTGGAGTCAGCGACGAAGTGCGAAATTTCATTGCAGCAAAAAGTTTGTATTCTTTCGCACTCTTATAAAAAGAATTCCGAAATTTAAATTTAGGCTCATCGCCTGAACAAACAGTAATTTTAACTCTTATTTCGCCATTGCGTTAAAAAAATCAAAAGAAACGTAAGGTAATTTTTTTCCCATTAAACCAGCAACTAATCTGACACACGAATGATAGTGAATCTGTGTGTTTTAAGGGAGGTGGGAGTGGAGAGGGAGCTTCGAACCTTTAAAGGGCCAGGTTTCCGCAAGGATCTTGCTCAGCTTGGCATCTAGCATTGCTTACGCTGTAAAACCAGACAACTCGATCATTCATTCTTGCAGTATGTCGAATATAAGGCACTTAACATGTCTGCGGAGTATTCAATATGATCGCCGTTGGTTAGTTTACTGCCAAACTATGCGAAATACCGCTGCTTCATCTATAAATTTACAGACGATCATGAGAAAGTCAGCATTTAAAGGAAAAGTAACCATATACGCAAGTATTGATTTCTTATGAGACAAATAAATGACCAGCCAAATCCTGATGTATTCGGAAAAAGATTTCTTAACGTAAATTTAACTTTGCTTAATGAATATTACTAAATGCTCGGTTGCTCCAGTTTCGTTTTAATTTTCATCAGACGTGCTTGCTGTCTTTCCTGATTTCCGCAACTTATTCGCCCACGAATATTCCTTTTCTGTTTCCGGAGACCTTGAACTCCAAAAATTTCTGTTTTACGCAGATGATAAAGGCAATGAATCAAAGTGTCGGAGGATTTATGTGCGTAAAACAAATTTTTCAAGAAAAAATCGACTCTGGAATTAAAAAAGGAATATTCGTGGACTCATAGGTTAAAGTTTTGAAGATCGGCGACTCCGGAATCAAAGAGGGAATATTCGTGGGCTCAAAGGTTAAAAATTTTGAAGATCGACGACTCCGGAATCAAAGAAAGAATATTTGTCAGCTTAAAGGTTCGAAATTTTGAAGATCGACGACTCCGGAATCAGAGAAGGAATATTCGTGGGCTCAAAGGTTAAAAATTTTGAAGATCGACGACTCCGGAATCAAAGAAGGAATGTTCGTAGGATCAAAGGTTTAAATTTTTGAAGATCGACGACTCCGGAATCAAAGAAGAAATGCTCGTGGGATCAAAGGTTAAAATTTTTGAAGATCGACGACTCCGGAATCAAAGAAGGAATATTCGTGGGCTTAAAAGGCTAAAGAAATCGCCAAAGACAGCATATTTGAAAATTAAAACGAAATTGGTGCAACCGAGCATTTAGATAAACTACCACAATTTTTTTTTTGAAACTTCAAATGGCCCGGTTACAATCCCACTTCACAAAACTTCCCTTGCCGTGAAAGTAACAATATAAATTTATTTTTTGGACTGACATCTTGACTTCCTCCTGGAAAGCTTAAGTGAGTTTAAATTAGAAGAGGGAGAACCAGCGATTATATAGGGTGTCCGAATAATGACTATGCACTGACTGTACGAATTGCAGTAATATAATAATAAAGAAATTTTGAATGGAATCACAGTAGAAGTGACCCGCCACGTGGAAGTAGTTACCTTCATGTCTCCCCACCCCGACGCACGCGCAGCTGTCATTTCCGAGCGAAGGTCTTTCCCGAGCGCTTGGTTGACGGAGGCAGACGTGTCGATTGATCACTCGTCTCGGCACAAGGACAGTGATGTTGACGGTTGAACAGAGAGTGTTTTTGGTGGAACGTGTTTTTCGCCATGAGGAAAAGTACACGAACAAAGTGCAAAAACAGTTCGCTAGAAAATTTCGTGATGCAGACGTTCCCCACCGTAGTATGTACGGTACGTCAGCTTATAGCGAAGTTTCGGGCAACTGGCAGTGTTCTGAATGCCCCCCCCTCCTCCCTTCCGGCCCGGTAGGCCATCCATGGCAGATGAGACCGTACAGGATATCCAGGACAGGATACAGATGAGTCCACACAAGTCCGTGAAGCGGCTGTCACAACAGTCTAATGTGCCAAAGAGTACAGCCCACGATATTCTGAAAAGGATACAGAGGAGTCCACACAAGTCCGTAAGGCGACTGTCACAACAAGCTAATGTGCCAAAGAGTAGAGCCTACGATGTTCTGAAAGGGAAGTTGCATTTCTACCCGTACAAGGTGTCTATCGTGCATCATCTGAAAGAAACGGACCACGTGACCCTTGTTCGGTACTGCAGGTGGTTCCAAGAGTTCCTCTCTGAAGAAGGTGAGGACATTCTGCACTTGACTTTCTTTACAGATGAGGCATGGTTTCTCCTGTTTCTGTGTGGAGCACTGAAGGAAAAGGTGTACGCAGGTATTCCGCATGCACTTCCAGATCTACAGGCTGGAATAACGACCCACATCCAACAAATCACATCACATACCTTGAGAAAGGTCTTCGCCAACATGCAGAAGCGTGTGCAGACATGCCTGGACGTCGGGAGGCCCATTTCCAACACCTCCTGTAGGAACCAGTTCGACATGGTAAGTAACTGATACATTTCAGTGCACAGTTATTTTTCGGACACACTGTATATTGTGTTACCGTAAGAAACTGGAAACTTAAATTATTGTACATGTGATTGCACGATGTCTATATGTATCAGTTTGTGGAGTCCTTAAGACAAAAGCTATTACAGCTATCAAGAGTAAATTTTATATTTAGAAGTTTTGCGCAATAAAACCTATACTATAGGCTACGTTTGTCCCTGACGGTCTGGCGTCATGCAGTACTTGCAGCGCCATCTGCTTTTATCCGGTGGCCGAAATCGGAACTAAGCTCACCGCTATCGCACAGTACGTAAAATCAAAGGGAAATGCCGAAAAATAAAATAAAGTTAGTAAGACAAACGATTTCATCTGTGGCAGCACGCTCAAGCTCGAACAACTGTCTGCGACGTTTGTTCTGTTACGTAGGTGTTATGTCGTATTTTATTTAATTTTCTTCACATTGCTGAATAATTTCATAAAAAGGAATCAGCGTTATTTTATTTCATAAAAAGGAACAAATAACTTGTAAGAAAGTAACTACTGGCGGTTCACTGTGATGGAATTTTTTCTTTGTAGTACAAGATGGAAGAAGATAAAGCTGAAAGAAAATAAACGTCGCTTAAATAGAAAACGACAACGGCAATAGCGTGCAAACCAATCTTTTTTTTTTTTTTTTTTTTTTTTGATTGGAGGTTTAACGACCACGGTAAGCAACTCAATGGGCTATAAGCAGCCGCCCATCCCTAATTTAGGGCCACTGGTTCCACGGAAGGGAGAGAGCCAGGTCCGTAAGGCAAACACAACATCCATGCCTCACGGGATTCGAACCCGGACCCCTTTCGGACGAATGATCAGAAGCCATCGCTTAGACCACTGCGCCACCGGGACGGAGTGACAAACCAATCTTCTAATACTTTGCATAACTCGAACGAAGTTATAGAACTGCAAGGAAATCTTTTGAACTAATCAAATGACAATAACACAAAACATTGTATATCAAGAAGTCTTTCATGACCTTTAATTAAATTCATTTTTATTACCTAAATTTTTACATTATATGTTTTTTAACGTACAGTGACCGTCATATGATAGTTTAAAATATATTTAACCTATGTAATAGGCTTCTGTCATGGGAATATTACGAAAAATTTTGTTGTTGGTGACCTACCTTTATTCAACCGTTTATTATACAGGGTGATTCGTAAAGAAGCATACAGTTTGAACGCACTATAAAACAAGAACAATGTAAGACATTTTATGTTACCTGTAACAGAATTGTAAGGAAATGTTTCAAGTTTTTTTAGAGACAGTTATAGATGTTTTATGTGTGCACCCTTAGTCACACGACACACATCGAGCCGGTACTCCATTTCCGCCCAAACGTGAGGTAAGATATCTGAATCAAGTGCAGTGATAGTGGCTGTGATACGCTGTTTCAGCTGCGCTAGATCAACAGGAAGGGGAGGGGCGAATTCCTTGTCCTTTACGTACCCCCACAGGAAAAAGTTGCAAGGTGTTAAGCCAGGACTTCTGGGTGGCCATTGGGTCAGTGGCATGTTGTAGTCCGCGGCTCGTCCAATCCATCGGCGAGGAAGATGTTCATCGAGATAATCTCGCACGTCTACTAACCATTGTGGTGGTGCACCATCCAGTTGGAGAATAAAGTTGTCACTGTCATCCTGCAACTGTGGCATCAAGCAAAGACTTAACATATCCAGAAAAGAGCCTTCTGTGACCGTTTTCTCGTGAAAAAAGAAGGGGCCATACACTTTCTTTTTGGACACAGCACAGAACACATTTACCTGAGGGGAATCTCGCACGTGTTGCACTGTAAATCTGGGATTCTTCGTTCCCCAAAAGCGAACATTGTGCTGGTTTACCTGACCACTCACGTGAAATGTAGCTTCATCGGTGAAAACTAAAACTAAAACGGTGCTGCATTTCGGCACAAAATTCAAAGCACTTTGTCTTGTCAAAGTCAATGAGATTTTGCAACATCTGCACTTTGTATGGAACCATTTTCAGCTTATTTCTTATAATTCTCCAGACAGTGGGCTGTGAAATCTTCACTTCACGACTCACCCTCCGCGTTGATTTTCCCGGGATTCGTTGAATGGCGGTGCAAACACTATCGACGACTTCTTCCGATACACGCGGTCGTCCAGGACTTTTAAGTTTGCACAAACAGCCCGTAGTTTCAAATTTTTTATGCCAATCGTAGATAGATTTTCTGGTTGGAGGTTCTTTTCCGAATCGTGATCGGAAATGCAGTTGCACAACAGTTACAGATTCCGTTTTGCACAATTCAAGAACACAAAACGCCTTTTTCACTGCAGACTGACTAGTCACGTGACACGCGCGCTATCGCCTACGTCACTTCTCTCAGTAGCGGGACACACATTTTATGAGTACATCTGTACCTAACGGGTCGCAGTTGTGGTCCGTGTCTTCAAGTGTTACTGTTTTACAGCATCTGAAAACTGTATACTTCTTTATGAATCAGGGTGTAGTTATTTAAAATATCAATTTCGTGCAGTCCAATCACTACATCCATAAATACAGCCGTTTCAGCTCGATCACATAATTATGATATTTTTCAAGATAATTATAGTTATGTATATGTATTTTACGATTGGTGTTATAAAAATTTCAGTCAGAGCTAGTAATAGTAGTACATTTCTATGAGCTAGTAATACTAGTACATTTTTATGAGCTGGTAATAGCAGTACATTTCTATGAGCAAGTAATACTAGTACATTTCTATGAGCTAGTAATAATAGTACATTTCTATGAGCTAGTAATAGTAGTACATTTCTATGAGCTAGTAATACTAGTACATTTCTATGTATGAGCTAGTAATAAACAGTACATTTCATCTTTTCGTAAAAACAATGGAAAGTTACTGTCAGTTAAAAACAGAGACCTCAAGTTCCAACAAAGCATTCGGTTGCTTCGAAAAATGACGGTTAAAAAAAATACTTAATTTGGGATAAGTATTCCTACAGAAAAAAATTAAATTATTACAAACGTATTCAAAAAACAATAAGCTCCAACAGGAAATAAAATGACTGAAACACTCGCATTAATCAGAAAGAAAAAAAAAATCATCGTCGCGCAGTCAAATTTTATCTTGAAGGTGTGCGATTCCGAAGACATTCTTGCTCATTGGTTAAAAAACGCGCTGTGCCTAACCCAAAAGACCTCAGTTCGATGTCCACTACCGGCGTGGAAGGATTCTGTGGCATTAGGGCTGAAAAATTCATCGTCTTCGATTTTACGAAATTTCTGTATAAATACGGAAAAATTTGAGACGGACTTTTCTGAAATAAATGGTGTTAAAAAACTGTAAAAATACGGAAATTAGAAAAAACTGGAACTTTTAAAAACGGAAATTTCATTAAAAGGCGGGCACTCACCGGCAGTGTTTCTTTCGGGCATACGTTGGGGGGGGAGCCCTCCTGGAAACGACACCCCCCCCCGAGACATTTTAGGTTACCGAGCCAAATGTTAATAAATTCAGGCTATGCTGAAAGAGAAATTTTCGTTTCTTTTTTTATGCTACAAATATTTCTCCAATTATATTATTTTTAATATTTGTTCTAGTATTATAGTTTATTTTGCTAAAAAGTATATTACGACACATGCTGTCCTTCAAAATATAATAAGTAAACTAATCATACCTAATTGTCTGGGAATCGTGATTCAGGATCAAGAGTGTGTTAAATGTATTTTATTAGATAACAATTTCAAGCCTGGCCCCCTCCGAACCTCCTCTCGTTTAGCTGAAAAAAGTTTCTTATTCTTGAAATGTTTGAAGAAGTAATTACTATATCAGATATCAGGGGTGTATACAGAATTTTTCTTCGGGGGGGGGACGAAAAATGGAAGTTTTGGAAAATCCATCAGAACAAAATTTAAGTTAATGAAAAATAGAAGAAAAATTAAAGCATTTTTTTCTAATGTAAGATGATACATTTTTATTAAATTAAGACATTTATTTTTTCTAATGTAAATCACATTTAACGAAAAAACAAAGAAAAATTAAACAATTTCTGGGGGCCAAGACCCCATGACCCCCTTTAAATGCGCCCCTATTTGATATATATAATAATTACTTCTATATATATATAATAGTTAAAATTATATATATACACTGAGTGGCCACTTTATTATTACCACCTGACAGTTTTAAGCAAATGAGCTATGGCTGCACGCTGTTGCCGCCAGAGGGCGGGTCTAGTATAAAAAGGGAAAGCATAGTGCTTGCGACAATTGCCGCGGCTTTGTGGTTAGCGATTCAGACTATCATTGTAAGGTCCTCAGGTTCGAACCTGGGCTGATCTTTCAGAGAAGGTGTGATTTACTAACAATCGCTGAATATCCGCCGTGCATCGGACGCGCACGTTAAGTGACGGCCCCCAGGCTGGACCCACTGGTTAAATGGGTATCCTTTCCTATACCCCCCCCACTGAAATTCTCTCACCCCTCTGTGTGCAACATCGTACTTGTACGATGGCGCCATCTACTGTACTGTAATCTCACTACAAACTGTTCTGTCAAAGTCGCTAGACTTGCTCTCATTCTTTCCGTTTCTGTGTCCTGCCCAAAAGGCGATGTCGCTGTAGGTGGCTGGGACCTAAACTCTACTCACTGTTGACGGAAGTCCTACAAGAAAATGAGAAATACTGAGTCTCAACTGATTCTTGCGACAATAGTAGAAGTGATTTTTGGGTGACGAGATGGGTAAACAATGCGATTTGACAGACTTTCAACGTGGGATGATTGTAGGAGCTCGGAGCCATGGAGCGAGTATCACCGAAACCGCCGCATTCGTGAAATGTTCCAGATCAGCTGTTGTTAAAGTGTTTAAAGACTGGACTGTCGGCCAAAAAACTGGGTCTCTACGTGCAGCGTGTGGTCGTCATCGACTAGTGACTGCTCGGGTGGAACGGAGAGTGTCCAGACTGGTAACAGACAACAGAAGGGCAACAGTGCAGCAAATTGCAGACCATCTTAATCAAGGATCCCCTCAAATGATCTCTGCACGCATTGTTCGCCGTACACTGCATCGGATGGGATATGGCAGCCGAAGGCCTGTTCGAACACCTTTGTTGTCTGCAGTTAACAAGAGAAAACGTCTCCAGTTCGCACAGGAGCACGAGGATTGGACAGTCGATACTTGGAAACAAATTATGTGGTCCGTTGAATCACGTTTTCAGTTGCACCATGCCGATGGCCGAGTTAGAATTTGGCGGAAACAGCACGAAAGCATGGGCCCCAAATGCATTGCTACAACCCTTCAAGCTGGTGGAGGCAACGTTATGGTTTGGGGAAGGTTTTCCTGGCATGCTTTGGGCCCTTTAATTCTTGTTGATCAACGTCTGACTGGCACATCGTATCTAAAAATCGTTGCGGACCAAGTGCATCCTGTCATGTGGATGGTTTATCCCAATGGCGATGGCTACTTTCAACAAGGTAATGCGTCCTGCCATAGTGCTCGTATTGTACAGGATCGGTTTCAGGAACATGCCGGTGAGTTTGCTTTGCTTAGGCGGTCCCCACAATCTCCAGATCTCAACCCCATTGAGAATTTGTGGGATAAAGTTGAACGAGCCATCAAACAGCTGGATCCACAACCCTACAATCTCACACTCCTGGAAAGTGCTATTCATCAAGCATGGTCTCAGATTCCACAAACCACCTATCAACATCTCGAGGAGTCCATGCCACGAAGAATCGACGCCGTATTAAAGGCAAAAGGCGGCCCAACGAAGTACTGAGGGGGTGGTCATAATAAAGTGGCCACTCAGTGTATATAGCAAATGAAAAACTTGCCCCCTCTAAGGTTCCATATGCCTCCCCGGTTCAAAATTCCTGAAAGAAACACTGCTCACAGGCAATTTCACTGCATGTTATTTTCAGAAATAATCCGTGAATTCCCACCACACTATTTCTTTTTACAGTGTAGCTATTGATTAATGCATTTATTTTTATATCTCAGGTTGATTATTTCATCATCAGCCTTTGTGTTTTCCGTTTCGTCATGTTTCACATGCAATCAGTGTTTGTAGAATAAATCGCGAGCCATGTCCGCGGTTCTTATCGACCAGCGCCGCTTTGTTTCAACGAGTCACGGCTGTAATGCCTTAAGAAAGGAAACTGACAAAATATTGCGTAGTTGGGAACGTGAGACCTGCGTGTCCACAGTACTTCTCATTTCCCGAGTATAAAAAAAAAAAAAAAGATACCTACTGCGGAGCAGCGGCAAATCCGCTTGCCGGAGCAGCAGCACCCACTGAACAATGGCGGACCACATTTTCCCCCAGACTCCATCGATGCGAGGATTTGAAGGCGAAAGAAAAGTCTTTCCATTCCAATTTTCAGTGTGGAATCCCTTGGACCCAGAGGGGCGAATCAAACCACAAAGGGACCCCGTATATCTCGCTCTCCCATCACGGCGGATAAAGCCTCCCGGAAATGAAAGCAAACCTCAAATCCCTTGGAGAAAAAGTACCACGGTTGGAGGATGGCGGGAAAACGGGGGAAGAAAAGAAAAGGAGAGGAAAAAGTCTAGGATTGAGTAGGTGAGTTGCTCCGGTTGCCTAGACGACCGCATCAAGCCACCTACCTTCCGAAGCAGGCGTCGGACAATAAATTCTGCGGCTCCTCTGGTCATGGGGGGATTAGCGGACCATACGAATGGTCCAAATCGCAGGTGGCATCCTGTGCGCATCCTGCCAACACCGATCTGCAGTAAGTAACGGGCTGGGTGATAGCGAAGAGGACAGAGGAAGCATTAAGGGAGAGACGGACTGGAAGAGATGGGGCTCCTTCGCATCTTTCTGATGAGTGCATCTTTCTTTGCGACCCTCCCCGCCAGTAAGCCCCTAGCCATCCCAATTTCTCTTTTCTATTCTTTGTCTCAGAGTGCTCAATGCATGCGAATTTTTAGAGCCTTTTTTGAGGGGTTGCGGAGGAGGGGAAAATAACATTTCCCCCGATTTGTCTTTCGAACTTCTTTCCTCTTTCTGTTTTCGTTTTTTTTTTTTTTTTTTTTTTTTTCTTTTTTCCCCAAGCTACGCAGAGTTTGTCAGATAGGAGTCTGTTAAAGCTGGTTTGAGGAGCAAATAAACGTTGGCAGTATTCCTGATGCAGAAAGGATTTTTGTATTTTGTTTGATTCTAGCCGGGGTAAGTGTGTAAACCTTGCATCGCTTCCTCGGAATAGTCTTACTTAAAGGCGGCAGTAACAGTAGTAATCATCGTACTGATTTTGCATTGGTTATATAATGGCGACATAAGAATGCGATAACCGTAGACTGCACTAATTATGATGAAAATTATCTCAGTAAGGCAAGACTTTTATAACGATTATCATAATGCGTTTTTGTAAAACTATGTAGTCTACTTAAAGTCGGCAGTAGCATTGGTAATCACTGTGCAGATTTTGCACTGGTTAAGTAATAACAACATAAAATTGCGATAATCGTACGGATTGCTCTGATTATGATGAAAATTACCTCAACAACGCAAGACTTTAATAACGATTATTATAATCTTACGTTTTTCTACAGCTATATGTAGTCTACTTAAAGACGGCGGTAACAGTGGTAATCACCGTGCAGATTTTGCACTGGTTAAGTAGTAACAACATAAGGTTTGCGATAACGATTGTGATAATCGTACAGACTGCACTGGCTATGATGAAAATTATCTCAACAACGCAAGTCTTTTATATAACGATTATCATAATCTTATGTTTTTATGCAACTATGTAGTCTACTTAAAGGCGGCAATAACGGTGGTAAATTCCGTGCAGATTTTGCACTGGCTATATAATTAATTATATTGCGATTATCGTACAGGCCGCACTAATTATGATGAAAATTATCTCAACAACGCAAGACTTTTATAACGATTATCATAATATTACGTTTTTCTACAGCTATGTATGCCAGTTAAAGGTTGCAGTAACAGTGGTAATCACCGTACAGATTTTGCACTAGTTATGTAGCCTAATAACAACATAAGATTGCGATAACCGTAGACTGCACTGATTATGATGAAAATTATTTCAACAACGCAAGGCTTTTATAACAATTATCATAATATTACGTTTTTGTACAGCTATATAATCTACTTAAAGAAAGCGATAACAGTGGTAATCACCGTGCAGATTTCGCCCTAGTTACGTAATAATAACATAACATTGCGATAACCGTAGACTGCACTGATTATGATGAAAGTAATTTCAACAACGCAAGACTTTTATAACGATTATCATCCTCTTACGTTTTTGTACAGCTATGTCATCTACTTAAAGAAAGCAGTACAGTGGTAATCACCGTGTAGATTTTGCACTAGTTATGTAATAACAACGTAAGATTGCGATAACCGTAGACTGCACGGATTATGATGAAAATTATCTCAAAAACGCAAGACTTTTATAACGATTATCATAATACGTTTTTGTACACCTATGTAGTCTACTTAAAGGTGGCAGAAACAGTGGTAATCACGGTACAGATTTTGCACTGCTTATATGATAACATAAGATTGCGATAACGATACAGACTGCACTGATTATGATGATAATTACACTGCTGGACAATTGCTAAGGACGGATCATAAACGGCTATATAGCGCATAAAAAAGTAAGTGCGGTTGGATGCCAAGTGAAATAAAATAATGTCAGAATGCCAGGACATTACAAGAAAGACAATTTATTGTGCTCTGAAATCTAGAAGGCTTTGGAACGTGTTCAAGGGACAAACAGGCCATTTTGTGCAGAATACGTAAACGTGAAAAAAATGCAATTACCGTCCGCAGGCGTTCCGGCGTAAGATGTCAATACGGGATATGGCCACCATGGAGGGCGAAGCAAGATTCCACACGTCGTGTCATGCTTTGCACAACATTATCAAGCAGCTGTTGGGATAATTTATCCCATTCCTCTGTCAGTGCACGGATGAGGGTGTCCTTGTTTATTGGAGGGCATTGGCGACCAGCAAGACTCCTCCCCAAAGCATCCCACACATTTTCAATGGGATTCAGATCTGGAGAACGTGCTGGCCATACGAGGCGTTGAATATCCTCGCTCTCAAGACACTCCTGGACAGCGACTGTTCGATGACATGTTGCGTTGTCGTCCATGAAAATGAATCTATCACCGACAGCACCACGGAACATGCGAACACGAGGTAGCAGAACATCATTAATGTATCGTTGGCCAGTCATAGTCCCAGTTGGAAGCACATAAAGGGACGTACGGCCATTGATCATGATGCCAGCCCATACCATCACACTACATGTCGGATATCGGTCCCTTTCCTGTATGTTTGCTGGACAATATGCAGTACCACTATCGCGCCAGATCAGTTGTCGTCGACAATCAGACGATAGACTGTATCTACTCTCATCTGAGAAGAGGACAGCAGACCAGTCGTTATCAGTCGAATTGCGATATTGATGGCACCATTGCAAACGGGCGGTACGGTGACGTGTGGACAATGGGATGCACACAACAGGACGGCTAGTGTGTGTAGTCCTCCTTCATGCAAACGTCTGGCGACAGTTTTTCGGGAGATCCGTTTGCCACTAGCAGCCATAAACTGATTTGCTACCTCACTAGCTGTGCTGCGCCGGTGTCTTTTTGTTGATAGACCTATGTACCGATCTTCTGCAGGTGTCGTACTGCGAACACGACCTCCCCCGTGACGTTTGCTACACTCTCCATTTGTTTGAAATGATTTCCAAAGCCTTGAAACAACACTGTGGCTGACGTCGAACTCTCTGGCAACATCTGTTATTTTTCGCCCTTCTTCAATCTTGCCAATAATACGGCCACGCGTAAAATCATCTAGGGGATGTCGGGAAGACATACTGAAAATTGCAAGTTCGTCAATTGATTCTTTCCCTTTCAACTTTGTGTTTGAACAACAACGGTCAATACTCGTCAAATCCTTTATATCTCTTATCAGGGCTATGACGTCACGAACAAGTTCGGCAATCCAAAATTTGCATACGCACAACACGTCTTACTGTATCCCGCACTTCTGCTAATTTCCACATTTTCCTGCCTTCCATTTTATGTTTGCTATCGTTGCTATTGTCATCCGTTCTTAGCAATTGTCCGGCAGTGTATCTCAGCAACACAAGACTGTTATAACGATTATCATAATCTAATGTTTTCCCACAATTACTCGTATGTAGGCTACTTAAAGACGGCGGTAACAGTTGTAATCACCGTGCAGATTTTTCACTGGTTATGTAATAACGACATAAGATTGTGATAACGATTGCGATAATCGCACAGACTGCACTGATTATGATGAAAATTATCTTATCAACGCAAAACTTTTATAACGATTATCATAAGCTTATATTTTTGTAAGGCTATGCAGAAAGAATTAGTGAGCTGATGAACAACTTTTTCTGCGATTAAGTAAAGAAAAGAATAAAGTGCCTTTAAGGGAAAAAGGGGTTGCAAAAATTATTACCTATAGCTGTTTCATTATCTTCAACCACGCAAGATTTTGCAACTCAACCAAACCACCTAACAGAAAATAAAATGACTAAATCACCCGCATTACTGGAAAAATAAAAAATCACCATCGCGAAATTAAGTTTTACCTTGAATGTGAGCCTGGTTCCTGTGGCATTCTGGTTCTGGGGTTAAGACGCGCGGCTTCAATCTAAAAGACCCAGGATCGATCTTCACTACGGACTCGAAAGGATTCTAAAAGACCCATGATCGATACTCACTACGGGCGCGAAAGGATCCTAAAAGACCCAGGATCGATCCTCACTACTGGCGCGAATGGATCCTAAAAGACCCAGGATCGAGACTCACTACGGGTATGAAAAGATCCTAAAAGACCCAGGATCGATCCTCACTATGGGCGCGAAAACAAACTAAAATGCCCAGGATCGATCCTCACTACGGGCGCGAAAGGATCCTAAAAGAGCCAGGATCGATTCTCACTACTGGCGCAAAAGGATGCTGAAAGACCCAGGATCGATCCTCACTACGGGCGCGAGTGCATCCTAATAGGCCCAGGATCCATCCTCACTACGGGCGCGAAAAGATCTTAAAAGACCCAGGATCGATCCTCACTACGGGAGCGAAAAGATCCTAAAAGACCCAGGATCGATCCTCACTACGGGCGCGAGTGCATCCTAAAAGACCCAGGATAGATCCTCACTACGGGCGCGAAAAGATCCTAAAAGACCCAGGATCGATTCTTACTACTGGCGCGAAAGGATCCTAAAAGACCCAGGATCGATCTTCGCCACGGGCGCGAAAGGATCCTAAAAGACCCATGATCGATGCTCACTACGGGCGCGAAAAGATCCTAAAAGACCCAGGATCGATGCTCACTACGGGCGCGAAAAGATCCTAAATGACCCATGATCGATGCTCACTACGGGCGCGAAAAGATCCTAAAAGACCCAGGATCGATGCTCACTACGGGCGCGAAAATATCCTAAAAGACCCATGATCGATCCTCACTACGGGCGCGAAAGGATCCTAAAAGACCCAGGATCGATCCTCACTACGGGCGCGAAAAGATCCT
Organism: Macrothele yani; assembly: GCA_039090855.1. Lineage (NCBI taxonomy): Eukaryota > Metazoa > Arthropoda > Arachnida > Araneae > Macrothelidae > Macrothele > Macrothele yani. The sequence continues at coordinate 17,223,811 of CM077005.1, read as the reverse complement.
TAAAGTTCCAGGATGGATACTCACTACGGGCGCTAAAAGACTCATGATCGATCCTCTCTACGGGCGCGAAAGGATCCTAAAAGACCTAGGATCGATCCTCACAACTGGCGCGAAAAGATCCTAAAAGACCCAGGATCGATCCTCACTACGGGCGGGAAAAGATCTTAAAAGACCCATGACCGATCCTCACTACGGTCGCGAAAGGATCCCTTCGCGTATGGGCTGAAATATTCGGCGTATTGCGTTTTGAGAAATTTCGGTTTAAAAACGGGAAAACTTGAAACAAACTTTTCAGAAATAAACGGAATTACTGACTACGAAAAATCTGTGAAAATGTGGAACCTAAAAATACAAAACAAAAAAAACCGGACACTTTTAAAAACGGAAATTCCGTTAAAAGTCGGACTCTTACCGGCAACTTTGCTGCACGTTATTTTCAGAAATTTTATGTGAATTCACATCACTTATTTTTTACAGTGCAGTGTCCAAAATCTACGCGTTGCTGCTATATGGCCTGCTAAAAATTAGGATTGTTTCACATTTTCACAAGGATACAGTTTGGGAACGAAGCAAAAGAAAACAATTTAGCAACATTTTGCAATGCATTGATTATGATACGCTTTGCAACATACCAGGAATCATTACTCAAGTTATGAGGATAATGGCTGTGGAATAAATCTCGCTCCTGTGCCTTGACCTTTGACACCATTTCCGTGATGTTAAACAGAATTGGTTCAGTATACCTCCGGAACAACATACTAAAGTTTTGTCGGAATCGAAACATTTTAGTCAAGTTATGAGGTAATGACTGTGGAATAAATCTCGCTCCTGTGCCCTGACCTTCGATCCTATTTCGATGATATCAAACAGAATTGGTTCATTATACCTCCGGAACAGCATACTAAAGTTTTGTTGCCATAGGAGGATTTGTAGTCAAGTTATGAGGATAACGGCTGTGGAATAAATCTCTCTCCTGTGCGCTGACCTTTGACCCCATTTCGAGGATATTCAGCAGAACAAGTTCAGTATATCTCCGGAACAACATGATAAAGTTTTACCGCAATCGAAGCATTTTTACGTAAGTTATGACGCATAAGGGCGAAAGAATAGATCCCGCTCCTATGTCCTGACCTTTGACCCCATTTCGCCCATTTTCAGTAGGGTGCCTCCCAGGTTGTCCCCTACCACATACTAAAATTTCATCGACATTGAACCATTTTTACGCGAGTTAGCGTGCGGGTGGACTTAGCTGGGGCATATACGCTTCTTCAACCTACGGTTGGAAAGCGTAAAAAAACAGTCACGCCGATTTATCACAAGTATATAGGAATCGTGCTTGTTCAAATGGCTTGGGTGAATGCGCAAATTCAGAAAAGGACTGCAGCTCTTCGAAGACCCCTAGGGGTCGACTCGGGTGATTAGTTAGTAGCCCTTGCTTCTAACCACTCAGCCACCGCTGCAGCATTTAAACGTTTCCACTTCATTCTTTTTCAACGTTCTTAGTGCACACACATACACAGTAATATACTACACTGTAAGAAAATTTCTGACATTCACGAGCCTCTTTCCGTGATTTCTTTCGTGAATTGTCGAAGTATATTTAATAAAACTTTTTCCGTGAAATGACAGAAAGAAACCTGAATTTCAGGGATTTTTCGCACCCCACAAAATTGTGAATTTTCAGAAACTTTTCCGCGATTTCTTTCTTATATTGACGGCGAATTGCCGTTTTTAAAATGTGTTATCGGAAAATTCGGAATTTTCAGAAACCTTTCTGCAATTCCTTCGTATGTTAATAGAAAAACTCCGTTCTCACTTTTTCTGTGTCCATATGACCAAACATTTCCGGTGGTATAGGAGCAATTCGCAGGAATACTTGAGGTCTGATTAACTGATAAATTTCAGTCGTATGTCGGTAGACCTGATTTTGAAGTTCTGTAAGTAGATCCGATATTGTGGAGAGTGTTAAAGACTCTCGTGATGATATTGTGATCTTATTTCTGCAGTTGTTATTGCCAATAGTACCCCGCAAAAGCGATCGGCGGAAAAGTTGACTCCATGCTGGGGAAGGACTGACGCGACTAGTACTGTTCGCCTGGGGGCATGCGGGTGCTCTCGAGGTAAGTACATTCGGATTGTACGAGAGACAGATAGATTACTTCTGGAGACGGGCTAGCAAGCACGTTTTTTTTTGTTGTTGTTTTTTCCGAAGAGAATCTTGGAGGTTGTAATGGCGACATGTATATATAAAAGCCGTTATTTGTATAATCGATGTATGGCGAATCGGGAATTATGATCGCCATAGGCGAACGTCAAGTGGGAATGCTGATTACTTTTTGATGTTGATGGATGAAGCATATTTAATAATATCCACTTTAATGAATGCATTGGGTCACTACAACAAGGCCCAAAGTTATACGGGTCTCATACAGATAGCATATCACATGAATTTTGGTTATTGTGTCACAGCAAATTCTCCTCTCCCCCATTTTGTGCACCAGGTATTATACAGAGTGCATAGGAAAGTTCCTTTAGCCTGGAATAACTTGCGAACGGAGAGAGGTACACTTATGCAAGTGAGATAACGGTATAGTAAAGCGACTACGCTCGATCGAATGCAACCGATAACAGCGCCCCTAGTGGCAAAAGGCGGAAGTTAGCCATTGCAAAACGAAAAGAGAATGAAAAAATTACCAATTACAAAGGTGTAGAGCATCAATTAATTAGTACAAAATGACATTTGTTTCACACGGATAAGATAAATTGTCGCCTGAATACCCTACAATGTCCGAAATCGATGCGCAACGATTCGAATCTGCATATTCACATTTCGCAAATGCGGCCGTATGCAAATGCAGATTGTGACGTTGTACCGTACCTACGATATAAAAACCAGTAGCAGAATGTACCCTGATCAGAAGTTTAGGTCTACGTACGCTGTGTGAGAATGGCGAGCTTGGATTTCTGGGGTTACGTAAAAAATCAGGTGTATGCAACAGCGCCTACAAGTCTGCTGGATCTACGTCGTCGTGTTACAGATGCTTGCAATAGTGTGACACCTTCCATGCTGAGGGACGTGTATACAGAGTTACTTTCACGAATGCAAATGTGTATCGTGGGCAATGGCGAACTCTTCGAACATACTCGATATTAACTTTTTATCACTGTGCTCCAGTTTGCCTTTTTTGTTTTTATTTTGTTTGATGTCATCAAACTGTATTGACATAAGTACGCATTTATGCTGTAAATTGTGTGTATCTGCTCATACCTATGCCTGTTCCCTTCAAAGGTTCACACAAAACGTCGCCCATCGATTTCGGACATTTTAGGGTATTCAGGCGACAATTTATTTCATCCGTGTGAAACAAATGTCGTTTTGTACTAATTAATTGATGCTCTACAACTTTGTAATTGGAAATTTTGCTGTCTCTTTTCGTTTTCGCTTTGCAATGGCTAACTTCCGCATTTCACCACTAGGGGCGCTGCTATCGGTTGCATTCGATCGGGCGTAGTCACTTACTATACCGTTATTTCACTTGCATAACTGTGCCTCCCTCCGTTCGCAAGTTGTTCCAGGCTAAAGGGACTTTACTATGCACCCTACCCTGTATATTGTGATACTGTAAAAAACAGGGTACTTAAATTATTGTGCAGGCTATTGTACGATGTTTATGTAGCAGAAGTACTTAAGACAAAGGTTTTATAACTATCAAGAGTAAATTTTATATTTAATAGTTTTGGGAAATACACTATCTACCAACAAGTAATTGGACACCCCTGCAATCGACGATATTTGCGGTCCTGATACACGTCGCTGCCGCCGCCGTTAAATATCGGGTGGGAAACAACTACGCAACCAGTCCCATGCAAGATGCCACGCAGTTCGGAGCTCCCTGATTTCGAGAAAGGTGTAATCGTCGGGTATCACAGAAATGGGCGATCCATACGGGACATATCCAGCGAGTTGAAGTACCCAAAATCGACAGTGGCCTACGTGATTGACAAGTGGAAGATGAGAGGTGACTGACGGAATGTGCCCCGACCCGGCAGACCCACAAAACTGGGAGTTAGAGACCGACGGGTGCTGGCCAGAGAAATTCGGAAGAACCGCACCAAATCGATGGGCCACATCCGCGAGGAGTTTCAACAGGCATCCAGGAGTGTTCTTTCGATGAATACCATACGTAAGGAAGCCCATCTGCTCGGTTATCATGGACGTGCTGCCGCCCACAAGCCTTTGATCACCAAGTTCAATAGCGCTGCTCGGCTAACGTGGTGGCGAAGAACGTCGACAGTGGACCGTTGAACAGTGGAAGCAGGTTCTCTGGAGCGACGAATCAAGGTTCACCCTCTACCGTTCGGATGGCAGGGTCTGGGTTTGGCGTCTGCCTGGAGAACGCCTCCTGACGGAATGTATTGTGCCAACTGTGAAGTTCGGCGGCGGTGGAATTATGCTATAGGGCTGTTTCTCCTGGTATGGCACGGGACCCTTGGTCGCAATTCCTGGTAGACTCAACGCCGAGAGCTACTGCACCATTTTGGATGACCATGCGCTTCCTACGTTGTGGCAGTTTTACGGGGTGGACCCATGTTACTTTCAGGATGACAATGCCACCTGTCATGTTGCGAGGTCCACCATGGCTTGGTATAGTGACAATGGGGTTAATCGAATGGACTGGCCTGCGCCGAGCCCGGACCTTAACCCTATCGAGCACCTCTGGGACGAGTTGGAGCGTCGACTTAAGGGGTTCCCCCACCGTCCGAAAATCGGTGAAGGAACTGACCTGTCTTCTCTAAGCTGAGTGGAAGAAAATGCCGCTAGCTGTCGTACAATGCTTGTTTGAGAGTAAGCCCCTGAGGGTCGCAGCTGTAATCGCCGCTCGTGGAGGCTCCACCAACTATTGAAGGTGAATAAACTTCGTTTTCCTTTTGTATCACAGGTGTCCAATTATTTATTGGTAGATAGTGTAATTCCCTAAAACAGTACATTTAAACTTTTCTTAAATATAATTAAAAGCCATTGTCAGTTTAAAAAGATATCAAGTTCCAAAACATTCTGTTGCTTCGAAAACTCACGATGGAAAAAATATGTAATTTGGATAAGTCCTCCTACAGAAAAATAAAATTATTACAAACCTTTTCAAAAAAAATAATAAGACCCAACAGAAAATAAAATGACTAAATGACTCGCACTAATGACAAAAACATTTCACTATCGCGCAGTTAGACATTTACCATGAACGTGAGTGCGTTTTCTGGGTCTTTCTGGTTCAGCGGTTAAAACACTAGGGCCGCCCCCCGGTGGCGCAGTGGTCTAAGCGATGGCTTCTGATCATTCGTCTGAAAGGGGTCCGGGTTCGAATCCCGGTGAGGCATGGATGTTATGTTTGTCTTACGGCAATGGCTCTCTCTCTTCCCTGGAACCAGTGACCCTAAATTAGGGGCGGGCTACTGCTTATAGCCCATTGAGTTGCTCAAGGTGGTCGTTAAACCTTCAATCAAAAAAAAAAAAAAAAAAAATGCGAGGTATATCTGTTGAGCCAAACCGAACGACCGCGGTTCGAGTCCTTATCCTAGCGTGAAAGCATTCTCTAGTGTAAATTTTGCAAAATTTCTGTCTAAAATTTCTGTCTAAATTTCTGTCTAAATGCGGAAAAACCTGAAAGCGGATTTTTCTGAAATAAACGGAATTACTGACTGCGGAAGATCTGTCAAAATTCGGAAGTTAAAAAAAGGGGGGGCTCTTAAAAACGGAAATTTCGTTAAAAAACGGACACTACTTTTCTGCACGTTTTTTTTTTCAGAAATTTTCCTTGCACTGAGAAAAACGTTTTGTTAATTCAACAAAAAAATTTGTCGATATACAGTCAACAAAATTTTTTGTTGAATTTGCAAAATTATTTTGTTGAAAATTTAAAAAAAATTATTTTTACCTCGACAAAACGTTTTGTTCATTTAACAAAATGATTAGGTCGATTTTGGAGAATCTGTTTGACCTAACAAAAAATATATTGTTATCATGACAAAATGTTTTGTTGTTGCAACAAAACATATTATCGTGATACAATAAGTTTTGTTGCTATAACAATACATTTTTTGCAAAAATATTTTTTTATGATAACAATATATTTTGTTGGATCAAACAAATTCCCCAAAATCGACCTAATCATTTTGTTAAATGAACAAAACGTTTTGTCGTTATAACAATAAATTTTGTTAAATCAACAAGAATTTTCAACAAAGTAATTTTCCAAATTCAACAAAAAATTTTGTTGACTGATATCGACAAAAAATTTTGTTGATTCACACCACTTGTTTTTTTACAATGTGTATAGAAAAATTAGCCATCAATATAACTGCTATCACGAAGGTCTTTGTAGTCTTTCTGAAGAAATGCAAATATTGTATTTCCAGTGGGAGGATAAATGCCCTAGAGGTGTGTACGGGCCTGCCCGCGGGTCGGGTCGGGCAGTTTTTAGTTTAGAGAACAAAGCAATGGGCCTGGCCGGGCTTTTCCCCAGACACTTGCCACCCGGCCGGGCCGGTCAAGGCCAAGTTGACCCGTTCTTTTTAATCGCAATAATAAAAAAAGAAAAAAAAATACTCGTGTTTCCCCATTTCCTGGTTTGTTTAACTGTTTTGCTGGATTTACTTAATTCTGTGACCAGAGATGGAAACGGGTCACGGGTCAACGGGTTGACAATTTCTTGCGGGTAAAACGGGTCGGGTCAAGGTGTTCCTGACCCGATTTTGACCCGGTTGTATTCCCGTTTTATTTTTGAAAAGAGAAAAATATTTTCCAAAGAAAAATACGCATTGTGGAATTCTGTAGTGGTTACTGGTGCAAACGGAGTGAATAATGATTTGCCATGCAAAAGTATTGTCGTCTCTTTCTTAAAGCAACTAAGATTTCCACTGACCGACGTCAGGCACACCGACACCATATCATAAAAAGATACTTCCTTTGCGTTCTTTTACAGTGCGATTGTCCAGGGCAAGGTACAGGCAAACGCCATTCGCCTGCTTCTCAGCTGATTCACTCTCTCCGTGCGAAGTTCACTGTATGACCAAGAGTTACTTTTCACATCGCATCTTTTACATTGAGCATTCAGAGGTTTTCGATTGATGTGCTAACATCCCGTTCCCATGACATGACATGTCGAAATTAACTCCTTATTTGTTAATATGGATGGATTTAATATTAAGGAGGTTGAGAAAGGCGGCGTCGAGGCCAACAAATACGTGCTTGTTGAAAACCACAAGGGGAAGAGTGAATGCTGGAAATTGTTTCGTCTCATTAAGGAACCGGTGGATAATTCTGTGTTGTTTGGTCTTGCTTGTTGTTCAAAATGTGGAAAGTGTATAATTCCAAAGAAAGATGTCGACGGTGTAATAAGAGATTATGGAACCAAAGATCTAAAGGGCCATATGAAAGTATGCGCAACTCCATTTAAGCGGGGAAAGAGTAAACAATCTAAATACATTTTAAAAAAATACATTTGTGTAATCGTAAATAATGATTCACACTTGTAATATACTCACGGTCACGGTCATAGTCAGCCATTACTTCTGGATTACGCGAAATAATGGCACTAAAATTTAGCAAGTAACCAAATTGTATTACGAGAAAAGAATTTCAGTTATTAAATATCAAGCAGTTATTGTGACGAATGTATATATACATTGTATATTACGTTTATATGTATATATGCATAAATTCAGTTTAGAATTTATAGTTCAAAGCAGATTTCTCCGGGTCAGTTACGGGTCCGAAATTTTTGACCCGTTTCCAACTCTGTCCGTGACAACCCAGGAGCGAGGAGAGGCACTCATAGTGTTTTTACGATCTGTAGATATTAAGATGGTAAAACCACTTTGGGGCTTCTTGACAAAAAAAAAAAAAAAATGATTCGACCCCAAGCGGCGAGTTTGTGTGTTTTGTGTGGGGTGGGGGACGGGGGGATGGTGTCTGCAGTGGAGTGAGGGGTATGTGTTTGTATGAGAGAGTGGACGACATCGATTATTTCTCCTATCCCTAATCTGCATTGCATGTATGGGGATTGACTTTTGCGGTGTTACTGCATGTTAGTTCAGAGAAAGGGAGATTTTGAAGGCGCTTTGTCTTTTTTTCTCTCTTTAAAGATTATATTCTTCGACAATTGCCAAAGTTTAGTTAATATTTTTAGGCTTACAGTCCAGAGCTGCCGTTGCATTGTTATCAAACTGGGTCCTTAGGGACCCACGGATTTTTAAAAATTTGGGTTCTTCGTCAGATATTTTGAATCCCTTTAAAAAATCAAAAGAATCAAGATATAATGAATATTCATACTTACATAAGTAAATGAAAAATAAATGTAATGTACATTGTTCGACACTTTAATTTATCCTGTTCGAAAGCAATCTTTAAAAAAATCAAGTACTGACAGAATTAAATTTTATCATTTCAATTAAATTTTTTCATAACGGAACTACACAAAGACAATGCAATTTAAGCAAGATCAGAACACCAGAGCAGTTTTTATTTTTCAGAACACAAAAATTGTGTCATACAAATATATGCGAACGATGAAGAAACGGGTTTCTGACTACTCGTGACCCTTTTTTTTCCTTTTCTTTTAACGAACAATCATTGAAGTAGACGTACAACTTTTAATAGTATAATCGTTCACAGTGCTCTCCTTAATGTAAGTTTGTTTGTTTTACAAACGACCACCGTGAGCAACTCAATGGGCTATAAGCAGTCGCCCGTCCCTAATTTAGGGTCACTGGTTCCAGGGAAGGGAGAGAGCCAGTGCCGTAAGACAAACACAACATCCATGCCTCACCGGGATTCGAACCCGGACCCCTTTCGGACGAATGATCAGAGGCCATCGCTTAGACCACTGCGCCACCGGGGCGGCAATTTTAAAGTTCAGCTGTTCCAATATTGATTAAAAAGTTAAAAGGTTTAATAAATTAATCAGGACATTTGTATATTTGCATAATACGAGGTCCATCAGAAAGTTCCGAGATTAGGCCGATATACAACAAAGTACTTGCGTTACTTAAGTCTGGCTATGATCTCCCGCAAAGTAGTCTCCTTGGGCAGCGATACACCGCTGCCTGCGTTTTTGCCACTGTTGGAACGCTGCCTGGAAGTCCTGTTCGCGAATCATGTCAAGCTCTGTCTGCGATTCACGCTGGATCGCTTTCACGGTTTCAAAACGGTGACCTTTGAGCTTCAGCTTCATCTTCGGGAACAGAAAGAAGTCTCAGGGGGCCAAATCCGGCGAGTATAGCGGGCGAGGAAGGGTAGTCATGCTGTTGCGGCTGCAAAACTGGCGTGTTGCTAACGCTCTGTGAGCTGCTGTATTGTCGTGATGGAGCAGCAAATCGCCCCTGCGCCACATTTCAAGTCGTTTGGGGCGAATGTCTTCCCTAAGACTGGGGCAGAATATCGCAGTAAAAAAGGGCGATGACGGTCTGGCCCTGGAGGACGAATTCACGGTGCACAATCCCACGAATGTCGAAAAACACGATGAACATGCTTTTCGTTGCGCTGCGAATCTGTCGAGCCTTCTTCGGTCGTGGAGATGCCGTGCTCTTCCACTGCGACCACTGTTGTTTGGTCTCCGGGTCGTAACCGTAGACCCAAGTCTCCTCCCCAGTGATGAGCTTCGACAGGAGCGTTGGTTCATTCCCCACCTGCTGACGAAGATCTTGACAGAGTTCGACACAGAGCGCCTTCAGTTCGGGGTTCAAAGTCTTTGGTACCAACTTTGCAGCAATGCGGTGCATGTTCAAAACCGATGTCAGAATTTCTTGCAGTGCTCCGTTTGACACATTGACGATGGTAGCAATGTCTTGAATGGTTCTCCGACGATCCTCATGCACCAGTTCCCTAATTTTGTCTACATTTTCGGGAGTTTTGCTCGTGGACGGTCACCCTGACCTCTAGTCGTCTTTCAGTGCCGTTCTGCTGCCCTTGAAGCGCCAGTGCCACTCAAAACACTTCGCACGACTCATTGCTTCATTGCCATAAGCCTGCCGCAACATTTCAGGCATCTCCGTTCCCGATTTGCCGAGTTTGACGCAGAATTTTATGTTTGCTCGCTGCTCTAGTTCGAAGTCCATACCGAAATCGCAGCTGTGTTCTGCACGTGGTCACCAAATATCGTGTAGCACAGCTCCCGATGTTCACAGAATGACGCCACTCGGCACAATGACTTATGAAGGTCATTGCCCTCCACAGCTGCTCGCGCATCCGCGTACTGCCATCTGTTGGCGCGCTACGTACCTAGCCTCTGAACTGTTTGATGGCACTACGTACCTAGCCTCTGAACTGTTTGATGGCACTACGTATTATATTGTATATTTACATAATCTTATACTATATATTTAGATAATCTTATATTGTATATTTATATAACTTTGAGTGACGGTGTATTGCTTGCTGTTTTCGTTCTTTCCGTAATTCTCACGAATCTGACTTTTGCCAAATGGCATGTTAAAAAAATCCGAAATAAAATGTGGATCCCAAAGGACGCGTAAATTATGGGTCCTTCTTGTTTTTTTTTTTTTTTTGTGTAATTTACGTGCTACAGCGCGTGAGTGGCAGCACTGCAGTCAACTAAATATTTTCAGTAATATCTCATTAGATTATTTGATTTTTCACAAGTTAATAAATTACCATAGAAAGACAAAATAATACAAAGTGGCACATCACATGCCGGGCCGAGTCTTTAATATTTGAAACCAGCCCGGCATTAAACGCACGGGCTTGGGCAGGGCCAGGCTTACCAAATAAGGCCAGTCCAGACCTCTTAAATGCCCTCCTTACACCTCTACCAAATAAGGCCAGCGCAGACCTCTCAAATGCCCTCCTTACACCTCTACCAAATAAGGCCAGTGCAGACCTCTCAAATGCCCCTTTACACCTCCACCAAATAAGGCCAGTGCAGACCTCTCAAACGCCCTCCTTACACCTCTACCAAATGAGGCCAGTGCAGACCTCTCAAATGCCCTCCTTACACCTCTACCAAATAAGGCCAGTGCAGACCTCTCGAATGCCTTCCTTACACCTCCACCAAATAAGGCCAGTGCAGACCTCTCAAATGCCCTCCTTACACCTCTACCAAATAAGGCCAGTGCAGACCTTTCAAATGCCCTCCTTACACCTCTACCAAATAAGGCCAGTGCAGACCTCTCAAATGCCCTCCTTACACCTCTACCAAATAAGGCCAGTGCAGACCTCTCAAATGCCCTCCTTACACCTCTACCAAATAAGGCCAGGGCAGACCTCTCAAATGCCCTCCTTACACCTCTACCAAATAAGGCCAGCGCAGACCTCTCAAATTCCCTTCTTACACATCTACCAAATAAGGCCAGTGCAGACCTCTCAACTGCCCTCCTTACACCTCTACCAAATAAGGCCAGTGCAGACCTCTCAAATACCGTCCTTACACCTCTAACAAATAAAGCCAGTGCAGACCTCTCAAATGCCCTCCTTACACCTCTACCAAATAAGGCCAGTGCAGACCTCTCAAATGCCCTCCTTACACCTCTAATGATCCTTATTCACGAAAAATTTACCTCAGAAGTGTGTGTGTAAGAACGGACACATTAACCATGTTAATATTAATGATGAAAATTATGTTGCTTTTTCATGACGAAAGAAGCATTACAAGCCCCAAAATGGCGACAGGAAGTGCGCAAACATTCCTTATTTTTCAGAAGTCGAGAGCTGCAACAAAGGACTACAGTTTCTCACGGCTTAGAAGGGCGAGGCCTTTTTCGACGAACTGATAGTATCGTCAATGACACGGCGACTTTCGCTGTACATTGTTAGTGTCGTCCAGACGCCTACAAGTCTAAAAAACAGCCATCCACCTTTGTATGAACATAACAATGTGTATTGTGTTACTACAAGAATGTAGTTCAGCGGTAGAATTACTTTCTCAAAGGGGGCACTCACTAATGGGCGATCTGAGGAGGGCTGCGAAAGACGCAGAAGGTAGGATTAAAATCCATTAGCAAGAAGCTGGGCCAACGCCCATGGGTGTGGCCGGTGAAGGGCGCCAAAGGTGACCCACGTGACTGGAGAGGCGGCGACATCAACAGGTCAGCGTGAGGTCAAGGTCAGCGCCGATGCCTTGGCGCAGGCGCAGCGTAGAGGGGGAGTCTAGCAGGTCCCTTTAAGACGATCTGTTAGTTAGTCTGCTTTCGGTCAACGGAGAGAGCAGTTCTCCGATAGAAGGAGACGCGACGCGTTTGCCTTTTATTGTGTGTGGGCCAAAGGGACGCTCCAGGAGAGAGAGTGGTCCGAAGCTCAAGGGGAGTTAGCGAGCATCTATCCTAGAAGAGATAGATCGCCGCTACAGCGGAATAGGCCCTAGTCAGGGATTCCGCTGGTGTAGTAGATAGTTCACTACAGAGAATACGAACTTAGCACAGGCTAAGACTGGAAGAGTAGTTAGAATACTATTTCTTAAGAGTCTCCGAGATATATATCTACCTAGTGTCGGGTAGACTCTAAGCTAGAACTTCAGCGCTGAGCGAGATTTCCTCAGGAAGTGATCATACTAGCTTTCGCGTTTCACGATTCTTGTCAGGTCCAATCCTTAGTGAGGCCTGATGTTAGAGAACGAGTAATCCGCCGCCGTCTAACTTCTAATTCGTTATGAAATAAATGTTTGTATGTTTTCAATAGAGTTTCCTCTTGATATTATTATATCTAAAGGTGAATATTATTCTGTACGTTCAGCCGTTGTCACTCTGCCTTTCCGAATCACAGATCTAATATTAAAGTGGGGAAGGCTTCGTTTGTTCGCTCGAACAGAATTGGAGGGAGTGTTCCTGAGAAGCACAAACCCTTTCTTGTTGTTGTGAGAGACCATATAGCGTGGACGCCTCAGATCCATAAGTAGGAGGCGGCGCCACAACACGTGACCAGTACGTTCGCTCTCACAGTGTGCGTTCCGTATTCTTGTAATAAAAGGATAAATTTATGTGGTGCTTTAAACAGCAGAACTTGTGTTTTTAATCCAACTGTTACTTAATATTTTTACGCACTTGTTCAATTTCTAAACATAGTATTACTGTAGTGCTGCCTGATGTAGTGCAGTGTCAATACACTAAAAGCGCGGCTTCAGATAAATTAAGAAACTTCATCCAAAAAGATGGAAGTTCCTTCGTGATGCATATCGTTGCAAGGAACTATAATAGTTCCTGGCCACAACTATTCCTATAGTTGTGTCTTTTCTTTATAACTTTTTTCTTGTATTAAATAAAAAGTTAGAAAGAAAAGTAACTAACTAGTAAAAGTTAAAGTTAAGAAGTTAAAGAAGTATTTTAAACTTCAAGAAGTTAAAACTTACAAGAAGGTAGTTTTTTAAGTTAACTAGTCACAAGTTAAAGTAACAATTAGCTAAAAGGGTAAGAAGAAAAGTAACTTTTTGTTTTATAAACAGAAAAGTTACTTTTCTTGTACTAAATTCTTTTTATAACTTTTTTTTGTATAAAATAAAAATTTAGAAAGAAAAGTAACGAACTAGTTGAAGTTAAGAAGAAGTTAAAGAAGTATTTTAAACTTCTTAAACTTCAACAAGTTAAGAAGTTAAAACTTACAAGAAGTTAGTTTTTTTAAATTAACTAGTTGCAACTTAAAGTAACAATTAGCTAAAAGGGTAAAAAGAAAAGTTGTATCTTTTCTTTTTGTATCTTTCTTTTTGTAACTTTTTCTTTTTACAACTATTCCTATACTTCTTTTGTTATAGTTGTTATGGTCAGGAGATATTCCTCTATCTAAAGTTCCTGATATAGTGACCAGGCAGTGTAAATACATTAAAAACGCGGCTTCAGATAAATTTTAAAACTTCATCCGAAAAGATTAAAACATCTATGCCACTGAAACAATTCAACTAAATGGCTCGTAAAAACGACGCCAAAACGGAAAGTATTAGAGCACAAAGGAAACAAAAAGAATGAAAAAATATATATAGCCAGCTAAAAAAGGTCGTAAACATTAAAAGGAAAATGAACTAAACAACTAAATGCAAATCAGAAACCGAATGAGTTAATAAAAAAAAAAAAAAAGAAGAGAACTACGTGCTAACAGAACGCAAATAAAAAGACCAGAAAGAAATCCTTTTCGGGGAATGTCATTAATTACAGGAAAATTAAGGCATTGTGCAGTTATCAAGCCCAAAGCACGACTACTCGAAAAACCACATGGTATGGTGGCAGAGATTAGCATAAAAGACTGATCTAAAAAAACGTGTAAAATGCGGTTTCTCGAGTTGGTGAAGAGAAGGGGGCGGCATTCTGATCCCTCTCCATTTCCTAGGACTTCACAATTAACTACCAGGAGCAATCGCACTCAAGGACTAGTTTGCTCGCAAAATGCTTTTCCTTTTCATCCTTTTTCACTTCTTTTTTTAATTACATTTTATTTCCCGGAGTTTGCGAATTCATACTGAGGGGGAAAAAACGCCATTTCAGTCTCATCATCACATGCACCGTAAACTTATGCTTCATTTTACATGTAAGAAAATCGTTTGCAAAGCGGAATTTCCTACGCCGATTCTCTTTACTGTATAAGAAAAGTAACTGAAGCTTAAAGAATGTCACTACACCACAACAGTCTACTTATATGCACTGATATCCTTGTCCCGTAAATGGGTCACTTTAATACGTAAGACGTCACGTGATCGCGGTATACCGTACAAGCTGTAGGCAGACCATCGCGTTGAGCATTACTCAGCGTTCGATTGAGTGTCGGAATGAATATACTAAAGAAGACCCACAGAAAAAATGCCCACGGGGAAAATGCCCACTTCTCGAAAATAGGAAAATACACCAGCTGTTGACTGATGTTTTCCTATGCACCCCGGACAAAAAATTACGGAATGCTGTTATCCGGAGGAAATGTTGGAAACTGGTCAGGCAGAGAAAAATGCGTGTATATAATGGAATGGAAAGTATTGTATGTTACTTGTTACTTTTTCAGCCTTGTAAGACGCGCATGCCTAATCAGTTTTATTGTTGCTTACAGGCAGTACCATGGGTAGAAAAGGTGACGTAAGAGAGTGGGAACATGGTCATTCGCTGAGGGAGGTGACGAAGTTCGCTGGCGTGTCCAAGTCCACAGTCAGTAGTGTTCATTTAGCGTGGAAGGAGTCGGCCAGAGACAATTCCCGTCGTAGCAGCTGCGGCAGAAAAACCATCATGAGCAACCGTGATCGTCGACGTCTGGGGCGATTATCAACCGCAAAACGGTTCCAAACCCGGCAGGAATTGCTGCAAGAGTACAATGCGGGACCCAGTCAGCCTGTTTCCGAACGAACGCTTCGACGAGAACTGCATGGTGTAAGAATAACCAATCGTGTAGCTAGGGTACGACCCAAGCTGTCTGCCACACACAAGAAAAAGTGGCTGGAATTTGCGAGGGAACACCGACACTGGACCACAGAACAGTAGCGACGCATCATGTGGTCGGACGAATCCAGGTTCTGCCTGTATTCCAATGATGGTCGATTTAGGGTCATGCGGAAGGCTGGAGAAGCCTTCAACGCAGAGTGTGTGCAAAGGACTGTACAGAAGGGGGTGGAAGTGTCATGTTTTGGTGTGTATATCCAGTGCTGGGGTGGGTCCCTTAGTTCACGTGTCTAATGGCATGAAAGCGGTGGACTACGTGAAACTGTTGGATAATGATATGTTGCCACATGTCCAGTTCCTCCAAGATGCCGCCATTCCAGATCCACGTTATCAAGACGACAACTGCACTGTCCACCGAGCTGCCATTGTGCAGGATTGGTTTGCAGAACATGAGGTCGACGTCCCACATCTCACCTGGCCCGCCTATTCACCTGATCTCAATGTTATAGAGAAAATTTGGGAGATGCTCGAACGGGCCGTTTAGAAGAGACAACAACACCCTCCCAATTTGACTGCTCTGCGGGACCAGTTGTTCACGGCGTGGGGCAAACTGGACATTAATGTCATCCGCTCCCATATTGACAGTATGCCAAAGAAAATCATGGCTGTGCTTCGAGCTCGTGGTGATGTAACTCCATATTAACCAATAAAATGAGCATTCATTAATTTTTTTTGTCCGGTGTGCTTACGTCCGCTAGAGACATGGCTTTTTTTTTTTTTTTTTTATTTCACGGAGAAATATTTCAATTTCAGCTAAGCAATCGACAAAACTAGTCAGGACCTTTTCTCTGCTCAACCACATAGCGTTAACTACAGGGCGGTCGCCAGAAAAAAATTTAGGGAGGGTTTCTGAATTTCAAAATTAATTTTCACTCTATGTTTTACATATCTTGAATTTTTTTCTCTGTCACATTGTTTGGGACACAAAATTCTTCTATTTAATACTCCCCATTTTTCAAATACTGACTTGTACGCTGTACCAGTTACACAAGCATATGAATCTATTTAGCCTCTATTTAAAATTTAAGTACCGCATCATCATCATCATCATTGTCAACCATTATCAATCCACTGCTGGACGAAGGTCTCCCCAAGTTTCCTCCACAACGGTCTGTCTTGTGCCAGTCTCCTCCATGTCACTCCCGCATATTTACGAATTTCATCCACCCATCTCCCATGTGGTCTTTTTCTGGGTCTTTTCCTGTCCCTTGGAATCCAATCTAAAATTTCGGCTGTCCATCTATGGTCTGTCCTTCTGGCAGTATGTCCAGCCCATTGCCATTTCAGGGATTTAACTCTGATCATGATGTCTTCCACTCTCGTCATTTTTCGGATCCACGAGTTCCTCTTCTTATCTCTCCTGGTTATACCAAGCATGCACCTCTCCATGCTGCTTTGAGTTGTCTGCAGCCTTTGTATGTCTCTTTTAGTTAAGATCCACGTCTCTGCACCATACGTAAGCACTGGAAGGATGCATTGATCAAACACTTTTCTTTTAAGACATAATGGCATATTGCTCTTGAAAATTATGCTGTTTCTTCCAAAAGCTCTCCAGGCAAGTTTTGTACGCCGATTAATTTCTTCATCAATGTGACCCTCACTTGATATCTGCTGTCCAAGATAAACATACGTATCTGTTATCTCCAGTTTTTCTCCATCAATCGATAAATCTTCATTTCTTGTAAAAGCATTGAACATCACTTTTGTCTTCTGAAAGTTCATTTTTAATCCCACTTCTTTACTCTTGTCAGCAAGTTCCTTGATCATACTCTGCAGCTCTGATGGGGTAGTTGCAAAAATGACTACGTCATCAGCAAAACGAAGGTGGGTTAGATAATCTCCATTAATCTTTATCCCTTTGTTTTCCCAGTTCAGTGATTGAAAGACATTTTCCAATGTCGCATTAAAGAGCTTCGGAGATATGGTGTCACCTTGTCTCACTCTCCTTTCCAATTTTTATGTGTGTTGTATTTTCAAACAGCCGAATCTTTGCACTTGCATTTTCATAGATGTTATTAATAATATTAATGTATGCATCTTCAATACCGCAGGATTTCAGAGCCGTGGTAACTGCTGATGGTTTCACCGAATCAAAGGCTTTTTCATAATCGATAAAAGCCATGCACAATGGAAGTTCATATTCCCTCGCTCTTTCAATTAGTTCTCTCAGTACGTGGATATGATCTATTGTGCTGTAGCCACTCCTGAATCCAGCTTGTTCTCTCGGTTGAGCCATGTCCAGTGTTACCTTCAAGCGGTGTGAAAGAACTTTAGTGAAGATTTTATAAACCACTGATAGGAGGCTGATAGGTCTGTAGTTCCTGAGATCCTCAATGTCACCTTTTTTATGTAGCAGGATCATTGTAGCATTGTTCCAATCCTCAGGAATCTTCCCTTCATTAAGGCATCGAGTGAAAATTTGGGCGAGTACTGTTTCAATTTCTCCACTTGCTTCTTGTATGATGTCTATAGTAATTCCATCTTCTCCTGGAGCTTTCCCCCGCTTCATGTTCTTGATTGCATGAGCAACTTCTGCTGGGAGGACTGGAAGAACTCTGGTACTGGTATCTTTCATGATGTCTGGAGTACATGTATCATCCCTTTCATATAATTTGGAGTAGAAATCTTTCACTCTTGTCAAAATTTTGCCTCTATTTCTTGTTATAGAACCATCTTCTTTTCTCAGAGCCATAATCTGTTTTCTTCCCTTACTGAGATGTCCCTTTGCTATCTTAAGACTTTGGTTGTTTTCAATTGCTTTCCTCACTAGCTCACAGTTGAATTTCCTTATGTCTTCAGTGATACTTTTTCGTGTTGTCTTGCATAGCTCTATATATTCCACTTTGGAAGTCACATCTTCTTTAGTTGTCCTCATCTCTCTTCTTTTTTGCATCAACATTTTGGTTTTTCCTGATAATTTGTTCACATGCAACTTGTTCTTAGACGCAGCTAATTTTGTTGCCGTTTCCATTAGAGCTTTGGTTACTTTTCTGTTAACTTCCGAAATATCCACTTCTTCCGATGTTAGGCCTTCTAAAGCAGAGAATCTGTTCTTCAGTTCCAACTTGAAAGTATTATGGTGTTTTTTAAGGTTGGTTATGTCAATACATTTTGTTTGTCTTATGAGCTTGCCACGTTCCAGTTTAGTGTTGAGGTGCATCTTACATCTCACCAATCTATGGTCACTACCTGTGTTGAACTGGTTCAGCACACTGCAGTCTTCGATGACGAATTTTTTGTTACACATAATAAAATCAATTTCACTTGTCGTCCCAATTGGATGTCTCCATGTCCATTTCCTGTGTGGCTTTTTCTTGAAAAAGGAGTTCAAGATGAAAAATCCTTCTGCCTCTGCAAACTCAACGAGAGTATTTCCACGCTGGTTTCTGTTGCCCTGACCGAATTTACCTACTGAAGTTTCATTCTGTTGCCGTTGCCCTATTTTTGCATTGAAATCTCCCATAATTATCTTCAAGTGCTGCTTACCTTTATTATTTAGATGACGAATTTCCTCATAAAATTCTTCAATTTCTTCTTCAGGATGACTTGTGGTGGGTGCATAAGTTTGAATAATCTGAGCCTGGTATCTTCTCGATAGTTGGATAACGAGTCGTGCAGCTCTGTCAGAGGAACTTTCAACTTCTACCACTTTATCCTTCAGTTTCTTGTTTATTATAAATCCAACACCACTAGTTCTGCCAGTATCTGTCCCACGATAATAGAAGAGATGTCCACTTTTCAGTTCAATGAGATCTTCTCCTTTTCTCCTTACCTCACTTAGCCCGACGATGTCCCACTTGATCCTTTGTAGTTCCTCTTCCAATTCAAGAAGCCTTGAATCAGAAGATAGGGAGCGTCCGTTATAGGTAGCCAAGGTCAGCATCAAATGGCAGCCTAGTCCGGTCCTCCGGGGATTCTTGGCACCCTCTGCCTTCATGTCGCACTGGCCGCTGCCTTGGCCAGGTACATTCCAGCTGCCGGAGACTGAGGGCCAAGATTTAAGTTGTAGAGTCATTTTGGAGGTGTTTGGCCATAACTCACCACGCTGGCCAAGCGGGTTGGTGAGTGTGGGATAGCATTTCCTCTGATCCCGATGGTATAGTTATACCGCTATTGGCGGTCGTCAGAGCCCCTTTAGTGGGAACAGGATGCACCACGAGAAGGCGGGGTTGACATTTGTCAAGGAGAGGCTGTGATGTTACGCATCACCTGACCTTACATCCCAAGTACCGCATATGCCCCAATATCTTTTTTACGCTTCCCAACCGTAGGTTGAAGAAGCGTATATGCTCCAGCTTTGTCTGTCTGTCCGTCGGCACGATAACTCGCGTAAAATTGGTTCGTTTTCGATGAAATTTTAGTATGTGGTAGGGGACCACCTGGGGACGAATTCTATTGAAAATGGGTGAAATGGAGTCAAAGGTCAGGACATAAGAGCGGGATCCATTCGATCTCCCTTATGCGTCATAACTCACGTAAAAATGCTTCGATTGAGACAAAACTTTAGTATGTTGTTCCGGATGTATACTGAACCAATTCTGTTTCATATCATGGAAATGGAGTCAAACGTCAGGGCACAGGAGCGAGATTTATTCCACAGCCATTATCCTCATAACTTGACTAAAAATGCTTCTATTACGACAAAACTTTAGTATGTTGTTCCGGAGGTATACTGAACCAATTCTGTGTAATAACTTCGAAATTGGGTCAAAGGTCAGGGCACAGGAGTGAGATTTATTCCACAGCCAATTATCCTCATAACTTGAGTAATGATTTCTGGTATGTTGGAAAGCGTTTCATAATCAATACATTGCATGATTTTACTAACTTGTTCTTCAACAAATCTGTTGACGGCATGTTCGGGACTGATGTACATATCCCTCTGAATGCTCATAAGAGCCAAACCAGTTAACTTCTCTTGCCCTGTAGAGTTTCGTAAGCATGTTTTCAAACGGCTGAGGGATGAGAGGGTTCGTTCCGGAGTACTAGTTGCAACAGAAAGGGTATTGAGCACCTTTAACAAGAAATGAACGTTCGGGAATAAGTTTTTTTGTTACAGTGAGATGGCTGTACTACTGAGGGTGAATCGAAAGTTTTGCAATATTTGCATAAACGCCTATGCTGCGGCGGGTATGTCACGTGTTTAAACTAGTTCAAGTCGCGCACTGCAGTCAATCGAAAGGGATACAAAGTGGTAGTCGTTGCTGTGAACAGCATTGCATGTCGTCGTTCTGTCTGTGGTTGGGACGCCTAAAAGATGAACAGCCACAACCGGCTAATTAGGGAACTTTTGCTTTATGAGTTTAAACTCGGCTATAGCGCTGCTCAACCAACACGAAACATTTGTCAAGAAGAAGGTTCCGTGGACCATAGCACCGCAACCGGATGGTTCAAGAAATTTCTCTCAGGTGACAGAAACCTCGATGATCAGCCAAAGTCAGGTACGCCGCGAACCGGGGATTCGGAATCTGTGCGCCATGCCGTAGTGGCACATCCGATAACCATCACTCGGAGATTATCTGGCGAGCTGGGCATATCACAGACCGCCGTGGTTCGTCACCTTCAGGACCTCGGCAAGGTCTACGGGAGCTGCCGCATTGTCCCTCATGAACTGACGCCAGCTGAAGCAAACCGCCTAGTAGAGGTATGCACGAAACTCCTAGAAAACCCGCGCGATGTACGTTTCATAAAGAGAATTGTTACGTGCGGTGAAAAGTGGGTCTATTTCCGTAATCCTAAGACACAACGGCAGTGGTTGATCCCGGGCCAGTTTCCTGAACATGTTGCCAAACGCGGGCGCTTCGAGCACCAGGTGATGCTCTGCGTCTGGTGGAATTTCGAGGGGATAATCCATTACGAATTTGTTCCAGACGGTCAGACCATCAAAGCCTATTTCTACTCTGAACAGATGGAGCGGATGTATGCTGTTTTGGAGTAGAATTACCCGACACTGGTGAACAGAAAGCGCTCTCTCCTACAGCAGGACAACGCTCGGCCTCATATCCCGCGAACTACCCGGGCAAAACTCCAGGAACTTTAGGGCATCGAACTTATGCCACATCCAGCATATAGTCCGGACCTTGCTACGTCGGATTATTACTTGTTCTAGTCCATGGCCCATTTCCATAGCGGGGAGCACTTCAACAACCAGGAGGAGGTGTCAGCTGGGGTGAAGGAGTTCTTTGCCTCGAAGGACAAAAACTGGTACCGCCGCGGAATCGAAGAACTGGCAGACAGATGGCTAAAGACGGTGCAATACGATGGCCTATACTTTGAATGTTAGTCAGCTTTCGTCGTAAAGGTACGTATGAAGACATAAAGTGGTCCAAATATTGCAAAACTTTCGACTCATCCTCTGTAGAATAGAAGAACTGGCAGACAGATGGCTAAAGACGGTGCAACACGATGGCCTATACTTTGAATGCTAGTCAGCTTTCGTCGTAAAGGTACGTATGAAGACATAAAGTGGTCCAAATATTGCAAAACTTTCGACTCACCCTCTGTAGAATCGAAGAACTGGCAGACAGATGGCTGAAGACGGTGCAACGCGATGGCCTATACTTTGAATGCTAGTCAGCTTTCGTCGTAAAGGTACGTATGAAGACATAAAGTGGTCCAAATATTGCAAAACTTTCGACTCACCCTCTGTAGAATCGAAGAACTGGCAGACAGATGGCTAAAGACGGTGCAACGCGATGGCCTATACTTTGAATGCTAGTCAGCTTTCGTCGTAAAGGTGCGTATGAAGACATAAAGTGGTCCAAATATTGCAAAACTTTCGACTCACCCTCTGTAGAATCGAAGAACTGGCAGACAGATGGCTAAAGACGGTGCAACGCGATGGCCTATACTTTGAATGCTAGTCAGCTTTCGTCGTAAAGGTACGTATGAAGACATAAAGTGGTCCAAATATTGCAAAACTTTCGACTCACCCTCTGTAGAATCGAAGAACTGGCAGACAGATGGCTAAATACGGTGCAACACGATGGCCTATACTTTGAATGCTAGTCAGCTTTCGTCGTAAAGGTACGTATGATGACATAAAGTGATCCAAATATTGCAAAACTTTTGACTCACCCTCTGTAGAATCGAAGAACTGGGTGACAGATGGTTAAAGACGGTGCAACACGATGGCCTATACTTTGAATGCTAGTCAGCTTTCGTCATAAGAGTACGTATGAAGACATAAAGTGGTCCAAATATTGCTAAACTTACGACTCACCCTCTGCATGACGTTCATTTCTCAGTATGGTGTTCCATTTTCTTTTCCACAAATTCATCTCTAACGTGACAGAATCATTAATCAAGAAAACTATTTCTGGGGACGCAGGTGGTTTTGGTGATTGAACGTGTGCGTGTAAAATAAAGAGCTCGGTCGTTTTTCTAGCAAAACTTTATAAAATAATTATTTTATTTTTGACACATATTAAACATTTCGGGGAGGGTTTAAACCCTCAAAACCACTTCCTGGCTACGGTCCTAGTTAACTAGCTGTACAAGGATATCGTAGTTTGTTCCCAAATGACAGAAGAGGCTCATTGTTCGAAGGAACACGCACATGGCTCATCCACAGACAGTAACTACGCCTAATGCAATTCTTTATAGTCAGTTATGTAGAAGGGGCTTAGCGGCACTAAGGCACTATTTCTTTAGGCTCAGCGGGGCTAAGCCACTTTTCGTGGTTAGATGGGAAGAGAAGCTAAGCAAGAATTTTTTTGTAGATGATCAAGTTTACAAAAATAGGTAAATCTGTGTTCTGTGTGCTAACCGTGGTTCGTACGCTCTTTGAAATCCTTGAAAAGTCCTTGAAAAAAAAAGTTCGTTTTCAAGTCCTTGAGAGTGCTTGAAAAAGTTGACGACTCTGTAAATGGTACTTGAAAAAGATTTTTGTTTTGTTTTAAAGTAATGATATGAAAGAGGATGTGTAAAATAATTGTTTGTGGTAAAAAGTTGTATAGGAGATTTCTGCGTATTTCCGAAAAAAACACCAAGCTGATCAAATAGCGCAGAATTTGTGTCCAACTTGGGGTAGCCGCCCGCCCCGGTGGTGCAGTGGTCTAAGCCATGGTCTCTGATTATTCGTCTCTAAGGGGTCTGGGTTCAAATCCCGTTAGCCGCCCCGGTGATGCAGTGGTCTAAGCGATGGTATCTGATCATTCGTCCCTAAGGGACGAATGATCAGAGACCATCATGTTGCGAGGTCCACCATGGCTTGGTATGGTGACAATGGGGTTAATCGAATGGACAGGCCTGCGCCGAGCCCGGACCTTAACCCTATCGAGCACCTCTGGGACGAGTTGGAGCGTCGACTTAAGGGGTCCCCCCGTCCGAAATCGGTGAAGGAACTGACCTGTCTTCTCCAAGCCGAGTGGAAGAAAATACCGCTTGCCGTCGTACAACGCCTGGTTGAGAGTATGCCCCGGAGGGTCGCAACTGTAATTGCAGCTCGTGGAGGCTCCACCAACTATTGAAGGTGAATAAACTTCGTTTTCCTTTGCTATCACAGGTGCCCAATTACTTGTTGGTTAGTGTATTACCGTCTGTTTCTTGAAGCAACGAAGATTTCCACCGACCGACGATACCATATCGTAAAACGATACTTCCTTTGCGTTTGTTTTCAGTAAGATTGTCCGGATCAAGATACAGGCAAATGCCTGTCGCATGCTTCTCTGGTGATTCACTCTCTCACACCCCGCGTGTCACATTGTCAGACTGAGAGTTACTTCTCACATCGCATCTTTTGCACTGGGTATTCAAAGGTTTTCTTTTGACGTGCGAACATTCCGTTCCATCGCATGTCTCGTTGGAATTAGTGCCTTATTTGTTTATGTGGATGAATTTAATATTAAGGTGACTGAAAAAAGGCCTCGAGGCCAACAAATATGTGCTTGTTGAAAACAAAAATGGGAAGAGTGAATGCTGGAAGTTGTTTCGTCTCATTAGAAGCCCAGAATATGTTTCACAACTACAGCAATTTTCACAAGCTTGTGATGAGTTGAAAGTTTCCATAATGTGGATGTTGATTTCATGAGTGTTCCTTCTTTCTGAGGGGGCAATGATGAAATCAACATCCACATTTTGGAAACTTTCAAATGATCAGAAGCTGGTGAAAATTGGTGTTGCTGTGAAAATTAAAAACTGAAATTAAACATACAATAATTTACTTAATTCAGAAATTTGGACTATAGCACCATCAAAATGAAATAGAACAGCCTTAACATCACTGAGGAAAGACTTTTTGACTCTCGCAGATGTGTTTGAAAACGTTTAAAATAATTAGGTTATGTGAAGGACGCCAGTTTCAACACTTTCTTGTAAGTAAGCGAGTAAATTATACGTTCCCGTAATGCATTTGTATGATTCGATATAACCTACGACACCCACTGCGAAGAGACACACACACACACACGTGTGTGTGTGTGTGTTTATTGGAGGTTTTTTTTTCTTTCTTTTTTTTTTTTTTTTTTGATTGAAGGTTTAACGACCACCGTGAGCAACTCAATAGGCTATCAGCAGTCGCCCGTCCCTAATTTAGGGTTACTGGTTCCAGGGAAGGGAGAGAGCCATTGCCGTAAGACAAACACAACATCCCTGCCTCACCGGGATTCGAACGCGGACCCCTTTCGGACGAATGATCAGAGGCCATCACTTAGACCACTGCGCCACCGGGGGCGGCTTTTGTAGGTTTAACGACCACCGTGAGCAACTCAGTGGGCTATAAGCAGTCGCTCGTTCCTAATTTAGGGTCACTGGTTTCAGGGAAGCGAGAAAGCCAGTGCCGTAAGACAAACACAACATCCATGCCTCACGGGATTCGAACCCGAACCCCTTTCGGACGATTGGTCAGAGGCCATCGCTTAGACCACTGCGCCACCGGGGTGGCATGTGTGTGTGTTATTATGTATAATTATAAATTGAGTTTCGCATTTATAGTTCAAAGCAGATTTTCTCTGGTCAAGTATGGGTCCAAATTTTTTTATCCGTTTCCAACACTCTGAACTGGAACCCTGAACGCTGAGCCGCCCGCTACATATCTCCCCTGTATTCATGGGCTCATTTAGAGGATGTGTGAAAGAGGCCTTGGATCCCCGAAAGTGTTTTTTTTTTTTTTTTTATGTTTTTGGGTAAAATACGACTTAACATTAGAAAAAAAAAGATGCTTTAATTTAATTAAAAACGCCTCAACTTAAAAAAAAAGTGATTTAATTTTTTTCTGTTTTTCATTAATTTTTATGTTGTTCTGGTGCATTTCAAAAAATTATATTTTTCGTCTCCCCCCCCCCCTTCTTCCTTTCCGAAAAAAATTACATACACAGTATACGAACCTGCCTGTACGGTACACTTCTTTGTTTTTGAGATTTAAACCCAGGCAAAACTAAAATTAAGATTACCTCATTTGCACTGCGAGGGTTCTTCGAGCACGTGCGTGAAGTTTATTCTGTAAGTGCTTTTGTTTTAGAGAAAAACAAAATTTAAAAATTGCGAAATACAAACTCAGAGATCTAATATTTGGAAAAAAAGACTAGATCCATGGTGCGCACTCCAGCATTCCTTCGTATGTATGCGATGTGTAGAGACTCGTACTTTTGCTGTTGTTGAGAAAATAATTGGTATTTCCTCCGACATCGTAGCGATTCTAAATGCAGTCTATTATTAAAATGGGCGTCATTGTTTAATTTATCGGAGTGAATGCGTCGATTTCGGTTTGAACAGTTGGAAAGCAAATTAGCGACACGGAATGCAGTTTACGATCTCTTAAGTGGTCATCACTATTTTTATTTCTGTATCCTTGTATACCTCCACCAGCAATGGAGCTGGTCGTAACTTTTGTGGTACAAAAGACAGTTGTCAGAATTCGGAAAAGCAGGTCCTGGGATTTGTGTCGGCCTGCGGCGTTCCATTTACACCAATTTGCTGCCCACGTACTCATCTGTAATGGGGTCATTAAGAACGTTCACTGATGCTTGCTGACCACTGGTCACTGAAAAGATCACCTCCGGGGTGCTATTCACGTTTGGAGACTCTAGAACGGACATAAATGTGGACACCGCCGAAAGCTGGACACTCCCATTACCACGGTTCTATTTGCCGGACATCTGCAGTGCAGGATGAAAAATTTATGGGGCTTCTTGTTGCTTTCCTTCAGGTTGGCAAATAGGCGTCAGTCATCTCACACTCTGTTGGGTCTTAACAGAAACCTGGTTAACCCAAGTATTATTCAACGCTTCGAAATTTATTATTCTCTTTAGCGCGGTTACAAATCTCCTGTCATTTGTAGAGAATGTATTTCGGTGTGGTCTTTCTTCACAGATAGCCCTTCCGTTACTTCAAGTTGTTCGATGTTGCTGGAGGGTAATGGCTGTTAAACCTCTCGTATGTTGATGCTTACTGGCATTTCTAGCGAAAATCTTTCTAGAAAAGATCGGAAAGAGATAGACACGACTTTCTAAGCCCCAAAGCTTAAAAGCTGTTAACTCACTAGGAATAACCAGCCTTTAACTTTGCCCTGACATCTCTTCCCTGTAAAGATTCTGTATCAATTGGCAACAAAAATTATGTAAATATTGTATAGCACTCAGGACTGGATGGAGCTTTTGAGAGGCCCGTGGCGAAATATCATTGCGGGGTCCCGGAGAGAAATTTCATTGCTGGCACTTGGAAATAAATCTCATATTTTAATAAAGTCTTTACGTGCAAAATGTCCGTAAGAAACATACACAATGTGAAATCCACAAATTTGCCGGTGGCGACGACGACGAAATCGCACCCCTCTACTCCGGAACCGAATGCTTTACCAATTAAGCTATACCGACGGAATTTATCGCTGTAACTTTATCGTCTTGACTTGTGCTGTACCTCTGTAGTACGTCATAACAAAAACTATCATATAGACAAAATGATTATTTCAAAGAAGTATGTCTTTTAAGCTTAAGAAAAAGACCATAATATGGATTGAGAGAGAGAGAGAGAGAGAGAGAGAGTGAGAGAGAGTGAGAGAGAGAGAGAGTGAGAGAGTGAGTGAGAGAGAGAGAGAGAGAGAGAGAGGGCTGTTAAAATCTACTAACAGATATCTTATACAGCATAAACCCTCTCTTGTTCATGGATCATATACAATGATTATTTACACCAAAATATACTATAGTTAAAATAAATATCAACATATGTGGATCTAAATATTAAATAAACGTTCCTCATAATCCATAATTGATATAAAACGCATTTTATAGATGTCTTTTTTTTTTTTTTTTTTTGATGAACTGATGAATCTCAACCAATGCCGCTATTCCTCCAACCACAACTCCATTGGTAGGTGAACATCTTGCCTTTATTCTCCAATTCATGTACAAATTTGCGCATTGGTTCCAACTTTTTAAAATGTCAGAGCATATTATGTACACATTGGTAACGTTACTTATTTAATCGATGTTAACATGTAACCGTTGAACAACCAGTTAAAAATTGAAGTCTGAGAACATTTCACTATTAAAATCCAATAAAAGACAGTCTAAAATCACGCCATGTTCAAGAGAGCACCAATAATAGTAATTTGACTAGACGAAACCCGTCGTAATCGACGGGGTTTTTTTTGTTTTGTTTTTTTGAATAATAATCTCATATGAAACAACAAATGTAAATTTTATTTGATTCACAAATTCATTCAACCACTTCAGTAAAGACAATAGTCCAGGTTCGTGATTTTTTTTTTTTTTTTTTTTTTTGTCACTGAAGATTTAACGACCACCGTGAGCAGTGAGCAACTCAATGGGCCATACGCACTCGCTCGTCACTAATTTAGGGTCACTGGTTTCAGGGAAGGGAGAGAGCCAGTGCCGTAAAACAAACACAACATCCATGCCTCACCGGGATTCGAACCCGGTAGACGAAACCCATCGGAATCGACGATAAGTTTTTTTTTTTTTTTTTTTTTTGAAAAGGATAAACTCATATTAGACGTTTATTTACATCTTTACATAATGGGAAACGTCTTACCTACGTGAATAAACTGGATCGAATGAATGTTAAATTGTATATATACATCACACAGTCCAATGGCACAACGCAATCATGTCTTCGAGTGTTCGCTGTTCCGATAAGAACTTTCAAACAAATTCTTGCTAGCGTTGTTGTTTTGCACAACGATTCGCTGATAAGAGAGACTTCGGACTATCTGAGTCCCTCCATACTTCCGCCTTCAACAGCGCGTGAGTCAACCGTAGGCGATCGGATGTCAAACGCACTCGTCTCCCATAGACTTTACATGGGAACTTCGCCGCCCCACAACGCCCGAACCGTTGTCCCAATTTCATTTTTCTTTTCGACAGGCACATCTAAATGGTAAGACCTTTCTTTATTTTGATACCTCAACCATATGTTTACATTCAGCCGTTCTCTCACAACTGGTCTTAAAGTAAAAAACCATATAGAATTAATATATAGATAATAGACGGAGTGACGATCGATTTCTAAATATTGATATGTAGACGGAGTGAAGATTTCTCCCGCAATTGTAATTGTTTTTTTATTCATGATGTCGCCGCTGGCCAGTATTGTTGTTAAATATTATTTTTTGCAGAAATGTTGTATTTATTCAATAAGTTATTCAGTTTGAAAATGGCGGAAAATTTCCGAAAACGGAAAGCTAACGGAGCTAGAATTTCGCGCGCCATCTTAATCCCGCCCCCCCCTCCCATGATGAATGCATCGCCCTGTATTTCTGTTACATATTATTTTCCCCCATAAATGTTTGTACTTCAGCTTGTTAAAAGGGTGGAAAAGTTTTCCGAAAACGAAAACGTCGAAGTTAAATTTGTAAGAAATGATGCTTGGTGTTCAAAGTCATTTATCTAAAATATAGTGAAAACTTCATTATGCATTTTTGGACCTCAGACTGAAATTATAGTCATAATGTCAGGAAGAATTAACATCGAAACCTATTTAGATGTACAAACTTAAAACACAGAGTAAGTCTACCATTCAGTCCTTCATTAAAATGGATTATACAAGAGAAGCACCTGATTTCGACTCTGCTAAAATTTGAAGGCATTAAGGGAGAGAGAGAGAGAAAAGAAGAAATCTAAAAAGGTTTCTGAAGATAATCCTTTAGATTTTAGACAGTATTTTTAATATTTTTAATTCTGCCAGCAATATATATATATATATATATATATATATATATATATATCATGAAAGAAATACCGGATTACGCCATATAATACAAATTTTGAAGATGACAATCCGATTTTTGGCATAAATGTGACAACGATGGTAAGTCAGATAATATCCGAAAACTTGAAAATTTTCATCGTCCTGGAGCGGGACTCGAACCCGCGTCTCCCAGAAAACGCCCGGGTATGCTAACCACTACAACTTGAAACTTGGTCGTTCTGGGTGGTGTAGGGATACCCAGGCGTTTTCTGGGAGACGCGGATTCGAGTCCCGCTCCAGGACGATGAAAATTTTCAAGTTTTCGGATATTATCTGACTTACCATCCTTGTCACATTTACGCCAAAAATCGGATTGTCATCTTCAAAATTTGTATATGTATATATATATATATATATTTTTTTTTTCTGTAATACTTGTTGTGTCAGACTGGAATTTGTTGGCATACTTGGTACCCCAATTTGCCGCTGTGTGCTGGATTACTGAAAATGACTGAAAACAACCACATGTTTATTACGGAGATTAGCTTCTATCAGGGGCGGATTCAGAGGTTTACTCTGGGGGGGCGGTCGGTTATAAAAAGGGGGGCGGAGAAGACATTATGGGTGGGTTTTTTAGATATAACAAAGATATAACGTTAGTATATCTATATATACATACAGATATACTATATATATATTATATGACATTTTTACGAATTTGTTTAATTTTTTTAAATAATTTGTTTTATATATATAAGACTTGCGAATTTGTTTACGACCCAATTAAGATACGTACGTAGATCAGATTGTTATTTACCGTTTCTCCCACCTACTCTGATTTCAGTACCAAGCTCTGCCTTTTCCTGTTTCGAGATGTCACAGACGCTAGACAATATGACAATAGCAAAGAACTAACAAAGAATACTCCCATGCTTTTTCCCCCCGCTGTCCCTGTCTACCCTTTATCTTTTGCGCTCTCTCTCTCTTTTCTCTTCCCTTCTTTTTCTTTTTTTACTGAAGCTAAAACAACTTTTTTTGATTGAAAGTTGAACGACCACCGTAAGCACCTCAATGGGCTATAATTTAAGCAGACGCTGCCGTAAGACAAACACAACATCCATGCCTCACCGGGATTCGAACCCGGACCCCTGCTAGATGAACGGTCATGAGCCATCGCTTAAACTATTGCGCCACTGCTAAATCAGTGTAATACGTATTTTAAATCCAATTCCGTAGTAAGTTTAATTGTTATTATTATTTTTTTTTTTAGAAAAACTGAAAACAGAATATGCGAAGTTAAACATTTACGATCTCCGCTACTTTAAACGTAAAAACTTTGTTAGGGTTTAGGGGGCGATACCCCCAGTCGCCCCCCGCTGATCCGGCTTCTATGCACATAGCCAGGCGTCAAGGCATTTTTACACACAGGTTCCTTAAAGTGCCCTGAGTCTGCATCCGAATCTAAATGGACTTTAAATCAAATAGAGAAAATTAAAACAAAAGTATTCTGAATAATTCTTATTAAAGTTCCCATAAAAAAAAAAAAAATTACAAATAAATAAATCTGATGAAAGCGCGCTGTAGAGTGGCGATAGCGAAATTGCTCTCTGAACCGGATCAGAATACGTAGGCTGTGAGCTCAGAAGTCTCAAAATAATAAAACTTAGCCTAAAAAACGCAAACAAAAATACCAGAAACCTACGGGGGTCCTAACAAAAGTTCTGCGCACTGTCGATATTTGAGAAAAGTGTGAAGTAACAGAGAAAAATTACCTTATTGCCGTTCAATGTACTTCCCTCCGCTGTTAATGACAGCTTGCCAGCGGTGAAGTATGTCCTGGTTGCCCCGTAGTACGCCATCTTTGTTCAGCTGTCGTATTACTCTGGTCACGTCCAATGAGAGTTCGTCCAGCGATTCGTAGCGGATGCCACGGAGCCGATTTTTTAACTTTGGGAAAAGATCAAAGTCGGGTGGACTGAGATCAGGGCTGTATGGTGAGTGGGATGAAGTTTCCCTGCCATATTTCGACAAAAGTGCCCTTACCGACGCTGCACCTTGACATGATGCGTTATCATGCAGCAAGATCACTCCTGCTTCCTACAAGTTGGGGCGATTTTGACGAAATTTCGGCCCCAACTTTGTCCTCAGAAAGTCACGATAATATTGTGAGTTGACATTTTGCCCAACTGGCACCCGATCAGAGACCACAACACCCTGGGCATTGCACGCAAAGATCATCATTTCCTTCACTTTGGATTGATGCCGACGACACTTTGAGTGGCGTGGGGAACTTGGATGCCTCCATCCCGCTGATTGTGACTTCTGTTCCGGCTCAAAATCACGGGTCCGAGGCTCATCAATTCAGGATGTCATGAAAATCATGAAAGTCACGAAAAAGTCACGAATTCAGAAAAGGGTCATAAAAGTCATGAAGAAGTTGCGAATTTTGCTTTGAGGTCATTAATTTCTTCTTATTTTTAATAATTGTTCATTTTCTGGGGACAATCTAAGAAAGCACGCCGGACAAAAACTTAAGTCACCCCTGTCAGAACATACCTAATAACGGGTGACGGCGCCTCTTGCCTTGATAACACCATGAATCCGGTGTGGTAGAGACACCACGAGGTTGTGCATGTATTGAACATCGATTTACAGTCACTCGTGCGTCAAGTGGTACCGAAGTTCCGCCAGAGGACGTTTGTGTCTATTCCGGCGTTTCACCTTCTGTTCCAAATGATCACACAGATTTTCAATAGGATATAAATCTGGGGATTTGGCGGGCCAGTCGAGGTGAGACAGTGTTGCTGATTGGTCGTCGTGCCATTCAGACACAATTTTATCCCTGTGTACACGGCAATCGTCGTCTTGGAAGGCAGGAGTGGCAATGTGATGCTGCTCCTGGAGATGTAGGACAAAGGGCAACAGTTCGTCATTCAGAATGCGGAGGTACGCATGCTGGTTCAAGTTCATCGTCACTGCAACGAGAGGTCCCATTTTGTGGTACGAAACACTTTCCCAAAACATCACAGAGCTCTCTCCAGCTTGAACAACGCCTTCGGCACAATCAGGATTAAAGGCTTCGTTGGGCCGGCGATGCACTCGTCGCCTCCCATCACTGGAGTACAAACAAAAACGAGACTCATGAGACCAAATTCCTCGTTTCCAATCCTCCACAGTAAAGTTTTGGTGCCTCTGAGCCCATTGATAACGTGCGATTTTGTAACTTGCTGTTAAAAGAGTCCTCTTCCGTGGTACTCTGCTCCAGATGTCAATCGCATACGGTTCTCGTCGCAATGTCATTTCGAAAATTAGTTGGAGTGGACCTTTATTGACTGTTTGGAGCAATTGTTGCCTGGTTTGAAACCGATCTGCAGTTACTAGGCGTGAAACATGGCGCATGTCCCTGTTGGTGAGAATCGTTTTCCGACCACGTCGCCGATTATCAGTTGACTGCGAACTACGCCACTGTTTGTAGACCCTCTGGACAGTACGCTTCGACACATCAACAAATTGGGCGACTTCACTCACTTTGTGTCCGTGGGCACGGCCAAACACGATGGCTCCTTTTTGCCACTGAGTAACGTCTGTCTTACGACCCATATTGCAGACTAAATTCAACACACACACGTTGTTCTTCACCACAGCACGAGACAGAAATAAATGATCCTGTAGACCACGTCAGTGCTATTTATCTCCCAACAATGCTATCACGGCGCCCTCTGTGCAACCGGTAACTTCCTACTATCATTTCTGTTAGGGGTGACTAATTTTGTGTCCGGTGTGCTTAATTCTCCATGCACACCGACCGTTAAAGACATAAATGTGGTTTTCATCTAATGATCCAAGTATAAAAAGAAAAGGCACTTATGTACTTACTCACCCTCAAAGAAAACTGTTAAAGCAAAGTACCTTTTAGCACAGAAAAAAATTGTTCAAAATTTTGAGATTAATTTAGCAATTTAAAATATACTGGATATGGCATTTCCCAGGTATAAAGGTTAAAGAATGGGGTTTTATGAAATCACATAACACAATGGTGAACATTTTAACTTATTTTAGGCACAGTCAAAGTATGATGAGTCAGTTTTTTGTTACTAGAAGAAGGTCAGAGGGCACCTTTTACACAGAAAAACGGGGCGGATTGCCCCCTCTGTAATTATGCTTAATGTATATATGTGTGTGCTTCATATACCACTGCTTTAGATAGGGCTATATATGTATATATCAAGGGTAGCTTTCAAAAATGGTCATGAAATTTGTTAATTGATCATGAAATTGCGTTTCCCAAATTTCTCCACCCTGCAATTGCGACAATTCTGTTCAGGAAGATGTCGCCCTCTTTTCGAACCTGTGGAGGTGATCCTGTGCGATGCTCACTCTGGCTACCTTCTGCTCGGGGGTGAGTTTATGAGGCACACAGCGCGCGGCGATCTTTCTTTTTTCCTGTGAGTCAGTCAAAATCCGGTGAACAGACATGGACAAATTTTCCTGATGAGCAATCTCCTCGACTGTCAAACGGCGATTCTTTTCGAGAAACGTTGCAACAATGGTGACAGATGTTTTTTCTGTCGACGTTTGAGGTCAGCCTGAGCAGTGATCATCTTCGATGCTGCTTCTCTCCTCCCGAAAGCGCGATGCCCAGCTAGAAAGTGTGCTTCGATCAAGAGTTCCTTCCCCACAAACTTCTTGCAAGGCAGTGGGGATCTGTGTCGGAGTTTTCCCCCGCAGGGTTTCTATTTTCACGTACGACCGCTGGTTTAACGCAGTGACTCGACCTGAGGAGCTGCACGCTTCCTTTCCAAACCCACCCACGTCCACACAGCAAATTATAGCACCTCGTTCTGACACCACTGCGTTGCTGAGAGTCTGATCTTGGCATGAATCAATCATTTTCTCGATTGCATCATCCGCTTCCGTTTTACACTAACGTGTGCAGAACGTTTATTATGACCCTCGAATACTCCTAACAATTTTGACCTAACCAATTTTTCAAGAGATGCGTAAAAGGAAAAAAATGCCGAAATAGTCATGACTGTTCCCTAAAGCACCGAGTTGTGATCACTCAAGAGGCAGTTCAACTGCGAGAAACGGAAAAAGTGTTAAGGAATGTGCGGAAAAAACAAAATCCACACCTAACATAGGAGATATGCAGGCGGTACATATATTGAGGGAACGATCGGATAATTGAAGAAAACCCCAAAACAAGGAAAACTACAGTGAAATACCGTATTTACCCGCATATAAGCCGACCCCTCTACTTCAAGAGCTAAAAACTTTACCATGAACCACACGTAAGCCAACCTTAAATTTCAAAAATTTGGAAATTACATTTATTGAAATGAATTATGCAAATTTAGGTTTGAGATTGTCCTCTGTAAAAACCTTTAAATTACGATTCACTAATAAATACACAGTTGACGTGGAGTTGGAACATCAAATAGAAGTCATCGCTCTTTCCACGTTTATAAGTGAGTCACGGAAAATTTTAATTCTCATCGGCCGCCACCGGGAATCGAACCCAGGGTCTTCCAGTTACGCGTCGGACATGCTTCCACTGTACCACAGCGGCCTCGAAATTATCCAGACTCACATACGACAAACTGCCAACCACCTGGCAGGTTGCTTTCTTTGGAGCCCCGCACAATGCTGGGGATTCACCAAAGATGAACAGTAGCAACTGAACAAATAACTAGAAGGTGAATGAATATTAAATACACAGTTGACGTGGAGTTGGAACATCAAATAGAAGTCGTCGCTCTTTCCACGTTTATAAGTCAGTCACGGAAAAATTCTCATCTATTAAATCTCAAGCTGAGTCACGGCAAAATTATCATTTGGTGAATCCCCAGCATTGTGTGGGCTCCAAAAAAAAAAGCGACCTGCCAGATGGTTGGCAGTTTGTCGTATGTGAGTCTGGAGAATTTTGAGGCCGCTGTGGTGCAGTGGAAGCATGTCCGGTGCGTAACTGGAAGACCCAGGGTTCGATTCCCGGTGGCGGCCGATGAGAATTCTTCCTTGACTCACTTATAAATGTGGAAAGAGCGACGACTTCTATTTGATGTACGATTCACTGTCGGAGTTTTCAAATAACTTCAGTAGCATCCATTGCATTACTTATGCAGCATTTCTTGAGAGACTTTATAACCATTTCTAGTGAAATTGCATTTCACAATTCTTTCATCCAAGAAGTAACACGGTCGTGTCGGCCTTCTATCAAGTTACCGCTCTTCGTTAAACACTATGCATTTGTTATTCAATATTGTGGATGGCTTTCAACATGCTTTCGCAAACAAACAAGCCCACACTTGCTGTGAAAACTCGGGAAAAGAGAGCTACCTGATTGGCTGTGGCCCACCCCATAATTGCAGTGACGTAATGGAATCGGATTAAGTATTAGCATATGCACACAAAATAATCTGCTGGTCGTAAAATACGAGGGGGGATCGAAAAGTAACGCACAGTAATTTTTTTTTTTTTTCTTAGCAGGTTGCAAGTAGCAGTTTGGCAGACAGAGAGTTTCAATATCACGCTACAGACCGGTTTGACTGGATCACGTGTCACGGAACAGTGTGAACGACGGCACAAAGATGTCGCGTTTGTTAGCGTCGTCTACGAATGAAGAGCAACGCGGTGTAGACCGATTTTTGTGGGCTAAAGGGAAATCTCCGACGGAAATTCACTAAGAAATGGTCGAAATGTATGGTGGCGATTTCCTGGATCACAGCAACATCTCCAGATGGTGGAGTTTCTTTGCAGAGGGGCGTGGCAACCTTACCGATTCGCCACGTTCTGGTCGACCTCTAACCGCGTCATCACCTGCCACTATGAAAGGCGTCGAACAGGGAATTCTCAGTGGCCGACGGATCCATCTGCGCACGGGCGGTGGAACCTAATATTTTCAGAGTGGGTCCAACTTCGCCGAGGGCGAAAACAATTTTAAAAAAGTAGGGAGAGAGGGAGATAAAACAACGTCGGGTAGATGAGTATATACTCGTACATATCGTCTTCATCAACAATTTTTAATCCACTGCTGGATGAAGGTCTCCCCAAGTACCTTCCATAACTTTCTGTCTTCTTGAACCTGTCTCTTCCAAGTCACTCCAGCAAGCTTTCGTATTTCATCCACATATGGTGAAAATACATTAATGTCTCTGCTCCATCTTTCACATGGTCTTGTTCTGGGTCTTTTCCTGCCCCTTGATATTATATCTAATATTTCAGTTGCTCAAACACGGCCAGTTTTTCTAGCAATATGTCCGGCCGAAAACGCACGCACATTCGCCCAGAATCGTTTATCTTCTATGTGACAAAACACCAAGAAAGATCTGTGGTGCTCTGTGCACAACAAGTAGTATACTCACTGCTTAATCTGAGTTCGAGTTCATTTGTTCAGTTAATTTATTTCTCAGACGCAAATATTTAATGGGCTTCCTGATCTCGAGTAAGACACATTCGGACTCGGGATAAAAAAAAAAAAAAGAAAGAACTCACAGAGAGAGACCCCATTCTCCGGCCCTGCTTATTGTTTTAAAGAAGTTTAAAGAATTTGTTAACGATCTTTTTTAAGGAGAAAAACAGAGCATTGAATTAACTTTTCAGTATTATTTGTGCGAAATCAATTTTCAAAAAGTGTACATAAACGAGATTTCCCAAAACCTGCGAAGCATGGTGACGGTATCCAGGAATCGTTAAAAAGCAACAACTGTACATTATACGTATGTGAACCACATATTTTTAAGATGTTCCCTGGGTGGAAAAAGAACACCAAGAAGAAATTGGCGGACGATCATGAAATTTACATATGTTAATGGGGTCGAGTTTACGTAGGTGTGATGTTAATTTCGGGACCAACCGGTGAGCGCTTACGCCACAGCACGGCACAATATGCAAATTATCGTCGGTGGTATTTAAGGAGTACGGCAAAGCGAATGTAATCAGTCGAGAGCCGCGGATGGCTTAGTGGTTAGTGTTTCAGACTATCGATGCTGGGTCCCCAGGTTCTAGCCTGGGCTGATCTTTCAGAGATGGTGTGATTTACTAACAATCGCTGAATATCCGCCGTGCATCGGACGAGCACGTAAAGTGACGGCCCCCAGGCTGGACCCACTGGTTAAATGGGTATCCTTTCCTATGTCCTCCCTGAAATTCTATGTGCAATATCGTACTTGTACGGTGGCGCCATCTACTGTACTCTAATCTCACTACAAACTGTTCTGTCAAAAGTCGCTAGACTTGCTCTCATTCCTTCCGTTTCTGTGTCCTGCCCAAAAGGCGATCTCGCTGTAGGTGGCTGGGACCTAAACTCTACTCCCTGTGGACGGAAGTCCTACATGAAAATGACAAACCTACTACTACGAATGTAATCAGTCGTCGGCGTACGGACACGTGCGAAGACCCTGAAGAAGCTGCAATGCCTGGACATGGAAGACGTGTACAATTTCAGCAGTTATCGGACTTTGAACTAGGTCGTGTAGTCGGAATCCGCGAGGCCGGGTGGTCGTATCGTCGTATTGCGGAGCGAATTGTACAGGAAGTTTCGGTGGTGGTACGATGGTGGCGTAGATGGCCCGAGAAACATTCCCACACGAGAAGACGTGGAACCGGGAGTCACAGACGGACTGATGAGCGGTCCGATCGACGCATAAGAAGAGCGGCGTTGTCAAGCAGAACATCCACTGCGACGCAAATCCGAGCTGCCGTTGCACCTGAGGTGACTGTGCAAACAATCCGCAGCCCTCTACTGGATGCAGGACTACGAGCACGTGTGCCTCTGGCTTGTGTACCTCTGACTCCAGCCCACCGTCAGGAACGGCTGCAGTGGTGTCGCCAACGTCTGCACTGGAGAACGCAATGGCGATCTGTCGTGTTCAGCGATGAAAGCAGATTCTGCTTGGGAGCCACCGATGACAGTATGCGTGTTCGCAGACGCACAGGAGAGCGTCTCCACCCTTCTTGCATCCGCCAGCGACACACAGGGCGTACACCTCATCTCCTGGTGTGGGGAGCGATCAGCTATCGCTCCCGTACACAACTAGTGTTTGTACCGGGTACGTTAAACAGCACCTTCTACATCAACAACATCATTCAGCCCGTTGTTGTGCCATTTGTAAGGTCGGTCCATCGTGGTGTTTCCCAGCAAGATAACGCACACCCACACACGGCACGTGCAACGCAACATGCACTTCAGGGTGTGAGACAACTTCCATGGCCTGCACATTCACCGGATTTGTCCCCCTTTGAAAGGGCACGTGTGAGATTTTATGGGACAACGACTTATCTGGTCTCCACGGCCAGCCACGACCATCCCCGATTTACGCGTTCAGGTTGAGGATGCTTGGAACTCAATACCCCAAACTTGCATTCAACATCGGTACGACAGACTCCATGCCAGAATTGTACAGTGTGACGCAGTTCATGGTGGTTCAACCTCGTACTAACCATGTTACATGGAAATATTATTTTTCAGTTTACCAGCAAATACAGCTGTATTTTGCCATAATGTTTTGATCACGTTATCCTCTGTATTCCGTTATTATGCTGTATAAATTTCGTTGGTATCAGACGTCTCCTTCTTGGTGTTCTTTTTTCACTTTCCACCAGTGTAGTTGTTCCCAGAAAAATTCGGATTTTAGCTGCGATGGAAATGACGTCATTGGTATGCGCAACCAAGGGAACAATTGACAGGATCGTTTCCTGCCGTAGGCCTGTGTTAAAGAAAAATGCTTCAGAACATGTACTATCAAGAGAGCGAAATTTGCGCTACCACGGAAATTTTGTTTTTGTTGCTTAGGGGTTTAACGACCATCGTGAGCAACTCAATGGGCTATAAGCAGTTTCCCGTCCCTAATTTGGAGCCATTGGTTCCAGGGAAGGGAGAGAGCCAGTGCCGTAAGACAAACATAACATCCATGCTCAGATTGGGTCGACGAAACCAGGCCAGGAATCTTAGTCTTGTGGTACACTACAGAAACACACGTACCCACAGGGGAATACCTCATAAATTCCATCATGAAAAAAATTCTGTGAACGCCTGGATGAAATGAAACTGTAGAAGTATAAGACTAGTTCACTTGTGAACAAATTTTAGCAGCAATTTAAGGGCGAAAGAATTGGAAAAATCCTCTCATGATCGAATGTACCATACCAAACCATGTTCAAAACGGGATGTTGTACACTGAAGAGCAATTGAATTAGAGATGCCTGTCTAGTAACGCGTAGCACCACCTTTCGCCCTGATGACGGCGGTGATTCGTCTCGGCATAGACTCGACAAGACACCGGAAGCGTTGGGAAGCCATGCGGATCCATGACCGCTGAACAAGCTCCCACAGTTCACGAAGATTTGATGGAGGTGGGTCAGAGCCTCGAACATCTCTCTCGATGGCATCCCAGATGTGCTCGATGGGATTGAGGTCAGGTGACCTAGCTGGCCAAGGAAGCGAGGTCACGTCGGTGGAGTGTTCATCCAACCAT
Organism: Macrothele yani; assembly: GCA_039090855.1. Lineage (NCBI taxonomy): Eukaryota > Metazoa > Arthropoda > Arachnida > Araneae > Macrothelidae > Macrothele > Macrothele yani. The sequence continues at coordinate 17,183,780 of CM077005.1, read as the reverse complement.
TCGGATACAATTCGGGAGCGATGACACGGTGCATTGTCTTGTTGCATGATGAGGTCCCCAGTGGGATGTTGAACACGCACAAACGGGAGCAAATCGTCGTCCAGGATATCCCGGTAACGTTAACCTGTGAGGGACGATGTCACACTTACCAGGGGTCCCATTTCAGTCCACGTAAACAGTCCCCAGACGAGAATGCCACCCCCATCAGCTTGAAGAGTACCCTGCTGGCCAGTAGGATCCATCGCTTCATGTGGTTTGCGCCGTATTCGTATCCTGCCATCCGTATGTACCTACGTGAATCTCGACTTATCAGTCCAGGCAACATTTTCCCACATGTCTAGTGTTCAGTGGCGATGTTCCCGCGCCCATGCTAATCTATGCACCCTGTGATGTGCGGTCAGCAGCGGTACTCTCGTGGGACGATGGCTTCTGTACCCTATAGCGAGGAGATGGTTCTGGATGGTGTGGCTGCTTACACGTTTTTGTGCACCTGCGTTAAATTGTCGAGTGATTTCTTGCACTGTGGCCCGTCTATCCGCTGTTACAACGTGAGCTAGCCGACGATGACCCCGCTCATCCACACGCTGTTGTCCACGGCAGTTGGCCCTTGCAGGGATGGTTTTACCGGATTCGATGTACTCACGGTGCACCCGTGACACAGTGACTCGTGAAAATCCCAGTGCCTGCACGACTTCCGAGATAGAGTGACCCATTCGTCGGGCCCGGACAATTTGCCCACAATCAAATGCGCTTATATCCTTAGTCTTACCCATACTGCGTCCAACTCTTACTGATTCCCGTCGCATCACTCCTTATATTGTCGGATCGCTGCATACGTCATGTCGTTTCCGTTTACAGGGCCGCCCACAGCGCCACATTTGCATAACGCCAGCTGTCTCTAATTCAGTTGCTCTTCAGTGTATAAGATAATTATGTATTTGGTCACTGATCGTCTACTGCGTATTTGTACCACCTTCTTGATAGACGCCTTTTTTTAGTCCACCCATTATTTTGCCTCACAAATTGCTCCACAGACTAGTACCGGTAAGTCGTTGTTGTTTTCAAGATAAATGTGGGTGGGACACGGATTTCGGAATTTCTCTGCCGGGGAATCGTTTTATGCTCTATAGGTCTGTACCTAGTCTTACCATAAATACTGTTACAAAGTATTCAATGAAATAGCAAAAGAAATTTAAAGTTATTTTAATATACTTGTGATATGACGTAAGTAGTACACTTGTACATACATGGCACCAATCACATTTCAAAATGGCATCCTTATGCCTTCACACAGTCCATCAGTCTCTGTGACTACTCATCAATAGCTTTACGCAGGGTCTCCACAGGGAAAGCTGCTACTGCCCGCACCGAAGAGTGTTTGAGACTGTCATTACTGGGGTGTTTCTTTCTGCAGGCCATGTCCTCCAGTGTGTCCCAAACTTGTAGTCTAATGGGTTGAGGTCTGGGCTGCTTGAAGATCAATCAGCTGGAGAAATGATGTATGACAAATTCGCCTGAAGCAACTCCTGGGTTGACTTGGCCTTGTGGGTAGGTGTGGAATCCTGCTGAAAAATCCACTGTTCGTTTTGAAAGAGGGTGTGTCTCACATTTCTGATCTCTGGCTCCAAAAACCTATCCTGGTAGATTTTAGCAGATGCTTTTCACTTCTTTCTCACAGAAATGGAGCTCCGTGGTTCCCTGGTTGGAGAATCCCCACCAAACCATGACAAAAGCAGGATGATGGCCCTCGTGATCCTTGGAGCTTTCTCCTGAGTTTCTCGTGAGGTTGACGCATACACACTGTCATTTTGGCTTTTGAAAGCCTCTTCAATAGTGAAAATTGTTTCATCAGAGAAAAGGACCTGTCTGTGGCTATTGTCTGCGTAACTGCAGCAAACGTCTCGCTTTTAGCATCCTCTGCTGCTTCGGTTGTGGGGTGAGGAAGTGTCCTGTACGCCGCCGGTAACCTCTCACCCTTGGGTCACTCCACAGCACGCGTGACATCGACATTCTTGAAATGTTCAGATCAGGAGGCATCACTAATTGTTTTCTGACAGGATTTCGTCGAATACGGGCTGCCACTGCTTTCACCAGGCGAGGAGTCCTCACTGTACGTGGCCAACGCTTTCTGGTGTGGTCAGCGACAGTCCCAGTCTCAAGAAACCTTTTTATGGTCCGGTAGACGAAAATTCGTCTGATTTTCAACTTCTTCAGCATGTTGAAAATCTCGGAAGCTGATTTTCCAACTTTGTGCAGCGCTATTACAGCAAACCGATTCTCATAATCGCCCCACTCCATGGCAAGTATTTCACGAAGCATTTTATCTCCTCTGTGACTGAATGCACAATGATTCACCATCTGCTTCATGCCTCCTGGCTGGTCGGTGACGTTGCACACCAGTTGCAAGACTGGGTGCATGGATAAGAATGTGGGGATGATGTACCATCAAAATTGTTACCAGCGCTTCCTTCAAAATTACAAAAAGATAGTAGGGTCTACCAATGGCCCTTTGGCTCCAAGTCCAACTACCTGCTCTTAACCGTACTTAGCTCAATTTATTTATGCAGCATATTTGGTCCGGTCTCAAATTTTTCATTGAAGTTGAGAGAGAGTTTTGCTTTGTCATTTCAGAGCAAACACCCAACATAGATAGAATCAAACGCCATTTTATTTTAAAGAAAATAACGTTTTAGATAGACAGATAATATAAAGCTCAAATGAAGTTAAGGCTCTACGAGACGCGCCATCTTGTATTGCTGCCTTCTCTTGTTAACCAACGGGCAAGCGTATTTCACAAATTGCTCGGGCAATTTTGCACATTTTGGAACACCTTTTGTGGCTAACGCAAGATATATGATAAATAAAGAGTTCCCTGGTTTCAGAATTTTATTGACCTTTTCCTTCATTTTTTATCTGCAGCGAAAGTCGTACCAAGGCGTCTTCCATAGTTTTATTAACTAATAGAAAATACTTCAAGAGTCCAAAATGAAAATCTGAAACCAGGGAACTCTTTATTTATCATATATCTTGCGTTAGCCACAAACGGTGTTCCAAAATGTGCAAAATTGCCCGAGCAATTTGTGAAATACGCTTGCCCGTTGGTTAACAAGAGAAGGTAGCAATACAAAATGGCGGGTCTCGTAGAGCCTTAACGATTCTTATTCATAAGTACCAAAATAATTATTCATTTCTGCTATACAATCCAGACAAAGAGAATACGAGAAAGTGGGACATTTCTCGACGGCCCATTGGGAAATATCCCGGTGTCCCGATGGGCCAATCTGCCCCTGTCCATGCCTTACTCAGGATTCGAACCTGGATTTATCTCGGACGAATGGGGTCAAATGCCAGCGCTCAGATCACTGCGCCACCAGGATGGCACCTCGGGAAGCATTATCAGGAGAGGTTCTTTACCACTGAAAGTACTGTCAAGAGAGTGAAATTCCACCAAAAGTACTAGAGTGACACATTCTTTTCCACCGAAAGTACTTTCTATCAAGAAAACGACACGTGTGCTACGGTCGGAAAGAGAAGCGAAAAAGTAACTTACACACATCTAGACAAACGATATACTCGGGAGTTGAAAGACTCAGATGACAAAGGAACTTTTGAAATATCAAATGCCACAACTTCAGCTTCACAAAACTTTTCCGCTTCCCATTTTCCAAACATGGTTAAAGCTTATCTTCGTCTCTCGCTAAGCACGTCCGTTTACCGCGGTTAGCTGAGATGCTGTTACAGGACTGTCCCTTTCATTGAGTTCTTTCTTGACCGTACAATTTCGTTTCTGCAAGTAATTGTTTAAAGAGTCTCTTCATCACATCATGGGTTGCCTGTTTTCAGCTTCTTTTTAAATTCCATGTTTATGACAGTACGTCATACACTGGCGGAAAGTGTAAAAAGAACACCAAGAAGGAATTGGCGGACGATCATGAATATTACATATGTTAATATGGTCGAGTTTACGTAGGTGTGATGTTAATTTCGGGACCAACCGGTGAGCGCTTACGCCACAGCACGGCATAATATGGAAATCATCGTCGGTGGTATTTAAGGACTACGGCGAAGTGAATGTAATCAGTCGTCGGCGTACGGACAAGTGCGAAGACCCTGAAGAAGCTGCAATGCCTGGACATGGAAGACGTATACGATTTCAGCAGTTATCGGACTTTGAGCTGAGGTCGTCTAGTCGGACTCCGCCAGGCCGGGTGGTCGTATCGTCGTATTGCGGAGCGAATTGGACGGGAAGTTTCGGTGGTGGTACGATGGTGGTGTAGATGGTCCGAGGAACATTCCCACACGGGAAGACGTGGAACTGGGAGTCACAGACGGACTGATGAGCGGACCGATCGACGCATAAGAAGAGCGGCGTTGTCAAGCAGAACATCCACTGCGACGCAAATCCGAGCTGCCGTTGCACCTGAGGTGACTGTGCGAACAATCCGCAACCGTCTACTGGATGCAGGACTCCGTGCACGTGTGCATCTGGCATGTGTACCTCTGACTCCAGCCCACCGTCAGGAACGGCTGCAGTGTTGTCGCCAACGTCTGCACTGGAGAACGCAATGGCGATCTGTCGTGTTCAGCGATGAAAGAAGATTCTGCTTGGGAGCCACCGATGACAGTATGCGTGTTCGCAGACGCACAGGGGAGCGTCTCCACCCTTCTTGCATCCGCCAGCGACACACAGGGCGTACACCTGATCTCCTGGTGTGGGGAGCGATCAGCTATCACTCTCGTACACAACTAGTGTTTGTACCGGGTACGTTAAACAGCACCTCCTACATCAACAACATCATTCAGCCCGTTGTTGTGCCATTTGTAAGGTCGGTCCATCGTGGTGTTTTCCAGCAAGATAACGCAGCCCACACACAGCACGTGCAACGCAACATGCACTTCAGGGTGTGAGACCAACTTCCATGGCCTGCACGTTCACCGGATTTGTCCTCCTTTGAAAGGGCACGTGTGGGATATTATGGGACAACGACTTATCTGGTCTCCACGGCCAGCCACGACCATCCCCGATTTACGTTTCCAGGTTGAGGATGCTTGGAACTCAATACCCCAAACTTACATCCAACATCGGTACGACAGACTCCATGCCAGAATTGCACAGTGTGACGCAGTTCATGGCGGTTCAACGTCGTACTAACCATGTTACGTGGAAATGTTATTTTTCAGTTTACCAGCAAATACAGCTGTATTTTGCCATAATGTTTTGATCACGTTATCCTCTGTATTCCGTTATTATGCTGTATAAATTTCGTTGGTATCAGACGTCTCCTCCTTGGTGTTCTTTTTTCACTTTCACCCAGTGTATGTAGTGTGTGTATGTGTTCATACCAGTAAAATCTGTACTTTGTTTTTAAAAAGATTTTTAAAAAAATCAGGGATGATTTCCTAAGACGTGAAATGAATTTTTTTCATGATTTTCTGTTTTGCTTGTTATTTTCCAGCACCACTGATATCAAAACTGATTTTTTTTTAATTTATGCCATAGAATTCTGACAACACCTTTTCGGATTTCTCGAGGGGTGGGGCTCTTCTCCGTTTCATTTAACCGTCCATGATTTCTGTGTGAGTGAGGAGAATTTTAGTTTAAAACTGTGGCAGAAATGAAGATTTCAGCGGCTCATTACGTCCTAATGTATTTATTGTCCATTTATTTAGGGTATTAATCAATGTATGCTTCAGTGGGTTAATAGCCTTCATAAACGGATAGTATACCCGGGTATGGAATCACTAACTCACACGAGCAGGCGGAAAGGCCCAAGTGATCCACCATTGGTTGCGCGGTTTACGGGTAGCGGGGAAGAGATTGTGGCGACCGAAGCACAAAAGATTCTTCCTTAACCGCAGCCGTGCCTCGATAACAAATTAAGGCAGGAAACCTTATCAGAGTCGGAGCAGGAAACGGGGCAAAGCATTCAGTCGTTTCAGCGGGCATTTGCGAACTCCTTTCTTTGCCGAGGACAGAGACATTTTAGGGCCACCGAGGAGGACATTAAACCAATTGTTTCCGTCTCCAGTGGTGAAATGGGCATTCCCGCCCCAACCGCAGCAAATTATTCCGAACCGCTTCGACCACTTTCACATTCCAAGAATAAACGCATAGACTCACTCAGATAAGGCCGCATTTGTTTGGTTTTTGTTCTTCTCCCAGAGCTACTTTCAGCGCTCATTGAGGGCTCTAAGGGATGGAGGGAGAAGAGAGGGGGGGGGGATTTTGGCTCTGAGTGCGTTTGCAGAACTCTGAAGGAATCGAACAGGATTAAATTGCCTGAAGCTTAACGAGACTGCAAAGAATGTACAGATTTCTGCGCCTTATAAATGCTTGTTTTCTTTGTGCAAAAAACGTTCTGTTAAAAATATGGGCATCGTTTTGCCTTAGACTGTAATATCCGACCTCTAGGCAATACTGCACGAAAATATGCGCTAAACCCGCGATCGACTTGAGATTACAATGAATTTATCGATTATACATTCACCTCCAGACGGTTTAGTAATATCAGCCTCTTGTTTTGTTCATGGAAAGAAACCGTGAAACATTTCCGCGGGTGAATAATTCACCAGCCAAATCATCACACTGAAGAATAGTATGCACGCGTCCGGTGAGGATAATAAACCAGTGGTCAATAAAATTTCAGTCTCCAGAAAAATTTGATAGCTGAAGCTTTGTGTGATGGATTACTACTTTTGATTTATCCTATGTTGCAAAAAGAAAACATGGTTCGTACGCTCCTTGAAAATCTTGAAAAGTCCTTCAATAAAAAAGTTCATTTTCAAGTCGTTGAAAGTAAATGGTACTTGAATTTTTTTTGTTTTATTTTTTAAGTAATGATATGAAAGAGCATGTGTTAAATAAGTGTTTTTGGTAAAAAGTGTATAGGAGATTTCCGTGTAGTTCCGATAAAAACACCAAGCTGATCAAATAGCGCAGAACTTGCGTTCAACCCAGGGGAGTGTGTGGCAGCTGGTACCTTGGCGATGATATCACTACAGAGTAAAGCGTTAGCCATGGGAGTAAAATAAGTGGAATGATGTATACGCAAATTGTGATGGGCTTCTGTTTACTGTGGTTAGGGACTCGTTCTTGCCGGTGGTTGGAACTTCCAGTAATTGCTTGTGCTTCATGTGTGGATCCTTCATTTCCTGGCTGCATAAAAAAAAAAAAAATGCATCAAAAGTCATGCACAAAAAAAAAAAAAAAAAAACCCCATCATCAAATTCATGCACCAAAACCAAACACATCAATGTCATGCATAAAAAACATCAAAGTCATGCAGCACACAAAAATACAAAAACATCTAAGTCATGCACCAAAAACAAACACATCAATGTAATGCATAAAAAAAAAAATGTTAAAGAAAACAATGAGTCTCAGGCCACCGGATGAATGCGAAATGAATGCGAAATGCGAAATTAATGTGCCGCCCCGGTGGCGCAGTGGTCTAAGCGATGGCCTCTGATCATTGGTCCGAACGGGGTCCGGGTTCGAATCCCGGTGAGGCATGGATGTTGTGTTTGTCTTACGGCACTGGTTCTCTCCCTTCCCTGGAACCAGTGACCCTAAATTAGGAACGGGCGACTGCTTATAGCCCATTGAGTTGCTCACGGTGGTCGTTAAACCTCCAATAAAAATCAAAAATAAAAAAATTAATGTACCCTTTCAAAATATTCCACAATATAAAATGATTCCGAAAAACACCAAAACAGAAAGGCATTTAAAGTTAATAAGTGGCGCAGTGGTCTAAGCGATGGCGGCTTCTGATCATTCGTCCGAAAGGAGTCTGGGTTCGAATCCTGGTGAGGCATGGATGTTGTGTTTGTCTTACGGCACTAGCTCCCTCCTGCCCTGGAACCAGTGGCCCTAAATTAAGGACGGGCGACTGCTTATATACAGCCCATTGAGTTGCTCACGGTAGTCGTTAAACCTCCAATAAAAAAAAATAAAAAAAAAGTTAATAAAATAAACCACCTGGGTTCCAGATATGAAAACGGGTCACGGGTCAACAGGAACAGGTCAACAATTTCTTGCGGATCGAACGGATCGTGTTAAGGTATTCCTGACCCGATTTTGACCCGGTTTTATTCCCATTTTATTTTTGAAAAGATTGCGCATTGTGGAATTCTGTGGTTAGCTGCCCACAAAGCGAATAATGATTTGCCATGCAAAAATATTGTCCTCTCTTTCTTAAAGCAACGAAGATTTCCACCGACCGACGTCAGACACAGCGCCACCATATCGTAATATATATTTCCTTTGCGTTCTCTGTCCGAGACAAGGTACAGGCAAACGCCATTCGCCTGCTTCTCAGCTGATTCACTCTCTTCGTGCAAAGTTCACTGTATGACTAAGAGTTGCGTTTCACATCGCAGCTTTTACATTGAGCATTCAGAGATTTTCGATTGATGTGCTAACATCCCGTTCCTGTGACATGATAAGTCGAAATTAACTCATTTGTTAATATGGATGAATTTAATATTAAGGAGGTTGAGAAAGGCGTCGTCGAGGCTAACAAATATGTGCTTGTTGAAAACCACAAGGGGAAGAGTGAGAGCTGGAAATTGTTTCATCTCATTAAGGAACCGGTGAATAATCCAATAATTCTGTGTTGTTTGGTCTAGCTTGTTGTTCAAAATGTGGAAAGTGTATAATCGACGGTGAAATAAAAGATTATAGAACCAAAAATCTAACGGACCCTGTGAAAGTATGCGCTGAATAACATCAGCATCTTTGTTAAATTTTGAATCACGGTACTTGTCGACGGTGAAATAAAAGATTATGAAACCAAACATCTAACGGACCCCATGAAATTATGCGCTGAATAACATCAGCATCTTTGTTAAATGTTGCATCACGGCACTTCTTCATTGTTGGAAACTACCAGAAATCGCACGGGGCGAGGTCAGGACTGTAGGCAGGCTGTGGCATGACTTCAATACTGCATTTCGCAAGAAACTGTTGAACACAAGCAGCCACGTGTGGGCGGGCGTTATCATGGTGTAGGGTCCACTTGCCCACCACTTCCGGTCGTTCAATCGATATGTGTCGTCGCAGACGCTTCAAGACTGAAATGTAATATTCAGCATTGACAGTAAATTGGTGGAGGAACGGCATGCTGGTAGACTACACCTTTATGATCAAAGAAAGTTATCATCATCACCTTCCCAGCTGATTTGGTTTGGCGGACTTTTTTCGGAGGAGGCGAGTCTGTGTGTTTCCAGACACTCGTTAGGCACTTCGTGAGGTGGTCGAAATAGTGGACCTATGTTTCATCAGCAGTTATTACTGTGTTTAGAAAGTTTTGTTCCTTTGTAATAATTTGTTTTCTTTCATGACACACCTGACCTCTGGTTAACGATTGTTCTTTCGTCAGGTGATGAGGTACCCATCTGGAACACACACGATGCAGCAGTAATTTGTCGCGTAGAATGCGGAATGCGGACGTTTTTGAAATATTAGTTGACGCCGCTATGTCACTCACACGTGTCGATCTTCTTGCAGGATTGTCCAAACAGTGTTAACAATACGCTCCGTAACAACACTTTCAGGTCGACCACGCCTAGGAGCGAATTCTGCCGACAAACGCTCTTTTTGTTAATCATGGCGCCATCTAAAAATCGTTGACTCACCCAAGCATTTCTCTTTGTAAGCTTTTTTCATGAAATCAACTGTTTCTGGGGCCGTTTTACCCAAACGATAGCAAAATTTTATCGCTCAACGTTACTTTTTTACTCTGAATCACTCACCTCCACAGCTGTATGGTGAAATGCAGACGTACCTTAAACAACTACGCAATAATAAAACCAGAATCGTCTGCCACAGCTAATAACTGTTGCTATAGATACTTCCTTAATTCAGTAATTCGTCTTCTACAGCTAATAACTGTTGCCCTAGATACTTCCTTAATTCAGTTAGTCGTCTGCGTGGTTATTTTCCCCCTTCGCACTGTTGCCAACCCCCCAAAATTACTCTCAGTTTTTATGGAACGGTCTTTGTAGATAAAAATATTAAGACACCTAGGTCGAACGGAAACAAGAGCATTTATTAGCTGTAATCTGTGCATTGTTGGTCCATCTGTGGCTTAGTTATGACTGCAACGAACCCTCTTAGGCAGGCTTTTCACCAGACGCTGGTAGATCTGTACCGGAATTTTCTTCCATTCCTCCATCAAAGGTTCTGTGAGAGTTGCCTCACAGGAGGGTCTTACCGGCCGAGATTTGATTCGCTGTTCCAGCTTCCAATAGACGTTCTGTACGATTTAGATCAGGATTTCGGGTAGATCAGTCCAACACTTGGACTTCCTGCCCCTCAAACCAGGTCTGGACAGGGTCAAAATGCTCGATCTTGCTGAAACAGGAAAGGATCTGTGGCAATACTTTGGCACAGAGTAGATAGTGCGGAATGATTCGAAATGTCTTTGTACCAGGCTCTCGTTAGTCTGGACGGCACCACAACCAAAGGATCTAGCCCTTCGCAGCAGAAACAGCTCCATACCATCACAGATCTAACTCCAAACTCCACTGTACATCCAGTGCTGTCCGTGTGACAGCGTTCCGTGGGAAACCTCCACACCCAAATTTGTTCATCACAAAGGAGTGAGCAGCGTGATTTGCACTCCACATGACCCTCTTCCACTCTTCTGTTGTTCATGAATGACGAGCAAAGCACCACCGCAGTTGTTGCCTATAATTGCCTAGAGTCATGTGCCTAGGTAACCTAGCATGGTAACCTTGGTCATGCAGTTCCCGGCGGACTGGTGTGGGGCAAATACACTGACGGAAAAAAAAATCCCAACACCACGAAAAAATAGTCGTAGAGAATGAAATGGCGGCAATACATTTGTATAGGTAACATATTTAATCGATTAAGGTTTCAAGACCACAGCTTATTGTAAGCTCGAGAAGAGGCATTTTAAATGTGAAATGCTGGTACATTAATAACCGGTGTAACCGCCAGAATGTTGAATGCAAACACGAAAAAGTTCATGCATTGTGTCGTACAGGTGCTGGATGTCAGTTTGTGGGATGGAGTTCCATGCCTGTTGCACTTGGTCGGTCAATACAGGGACGGTTAATGCTGATTGGGGGTGACGCTGGAGTTGTCGTCCAATGATGTCCCATACGTGCTCGATTGGTGAAAGATCTGGTGATCTAGCAGGCCACGGTAACATGTCGACACTCCGTAGAGCATGTTGGGTTATAACAGCGGTATGCGGGCGATCGTTATCCTGTTGGAAAACACCCCCTGGAATGCTGTTCATGAATGGCGGCACAACAGGTTGAATCACCAGACCGACGTACAACTGTGCCGTCAGGGTGCGTGGGATAACCACGAGAGTGCTTCTGCTGTCATAGGAAATTGCTCCCCAGACCATAACTCCAGGTGTAGGTCCAGTGTGTGTCGGCCGCAGACAGGTTGGTTGCAGGCACTCACCTGGCCTCCTTCTAACCAACACATGGCCATCACTGGCACCCAGGCAGAACCAGCTTTCATCAGAAAACACAAGAGATCTCCACTCCGTCCTCCAATGAACTCTAGCTTGACACCACTGACGTCGCAAACGGCAGTGGTTTGGAGTAAGTGGAATGCACGCTACAGGGCGTCTGGCTCGGAGCTGTCCTTCAAGTAACCGATTTGTAACAGTTCGTTGTGTCACTGTGGTGGCAACTGCAGCTCGAATTGTTGCCGCAGACGCGGTACGATGCGCCGCGGCCATACGCCGTACACGGCGGTCTTCCCTGTCAGTAGTGCCACGTGGCCGGCCGGAACCCGGTCTTCTTGAGGCAGTACCTTTCCTTGACCACCGCTGCCAACAATCATGCACAGTGGCTACATTCCTGCCAAGTTGCTCTGCAATATTGCGGAAAGAAAATCCACCTTCTCGTAGCCCTATTACACGACCTCGTTCAAACTCCGTGAGCTGTTGATAATGGCTTCTTCGTCTTCTTAAAGGCATTCTTGACTAACATCAACACCCTACGTCGAATCTCAACGATAACTAACGCTCATGAACGTTACAGCGCTTATTTACAGCAAACCTGCTTTGCATGTTCCGAGGGGCGCTACTAGCGCCACACGTATGCGCCGAGCGCGAAATTTGCATAGACGTCATCTTACAGATGTACTCTCACCGCCTACCAACTGTCGTTTATCTAACACAACCCCTTCTTGGTGTTGGGATTTTTTTCCGTCAGTGTAGATGTTCCAGTGGCTTGTGCGACGTCACCCTGCCAGGTCTGTGGCGGATGACGTGCGTGTTGTATTTGCATAAAAGCATCATAGTTTACACTTATCTTCAGATAGATATTGACTTTCTCTCAATCACGTTACGACCGTGTCGTCACAATCTGCAGTAAGCTTGTTTGGCACGATTTCCCAATTTGTGCTGCACCCAAGAGCTCGACTTCGCTGTAGTGGCGCCATCTGCTTTCCATCCAAGAATTAAATCAGCGACTGTTAATTTGGCGAATAAACAACAATGAGAACGCCCGGGCGAGGTCATCGGGAATCCTTCCATCACATAGACGCCTTTACCATATGCTTTATCATATGCTTCATCGTACGGCTGGTTGAGCACTGCGGCGGTAAAGCAGTGGGATGCAACAATTGTCGGACGAATGTGGCCGCAGTGGTTGAAGAAAGGTAACATGCGTCGCTGTAGTGAGACTGGTGCACGTAGGCGGACGTCTGATCGCCGTATTCCTCGGCAAGCTGTAGCTGCCCCAGATTCCACACCGGACGACTGGCTACTAAGTATACAAACAGCCATGGGCATCCCAGTATAGGTACAGACTATGAATCGCAGTTTGGTTGAGGCAGGTTTGCGCTTTCCTTAGTCTTTCGCACGCATGCCACTCGCCGCGGCACATCGTGGCGCAGTGTTGCAGTGGTGCTGTACCAGACATGCACAGCTGGAGGAATGGAATCATGTCAGCCGCCCCGGTGGCGCAGTGGTCTAAGGCGTTGGCCTCTGATCATTCGTCCGTAAAGGGTCCGGGTTCGAATCCCGGTCAGGCATGGATGTTGTGTTTGTATTACGGCACTGGCTCTCTCCCTTCCCTGGAGCCAGTGACCCTAAATTAGGGACGGGCGACTGCTTATAGCCCATTGAGTTGCTCACGGCGGTCGTTAAACCTCCAATCAAAAAAAAAAAAAAAAAAAAATCATGTCATATTCAGAGACGAGTCTTGCTTCTATCTCAGCGCCGACGATCGCTTATTGAGAGTGTAGAGAGGATGTGGTCACCAAACAGATATTGCTGCCATTAGTGAGCTACGAAAAAAAGCCTTTCCGCTGGTGGGTGGTGGGATTCGAACCACGTCACTCTGAGCCACTTACCGTCCTTGGCTTACCGCTGCAATCTCCCGTTTTGACTTTTACGTCCCCTCAGTGTTATGTCACATAAATTCCCGCCTTGAGGAACGGCTAGGACGGAATCGTGGGTTTTCCGGTCAGTCGGCAAACATGCTTGAAGGAGCTCGCTATAGAAGAAGGAATTCTGATTAATTCCATGCGATGATGTGTGAAAGAAGCATCGCCGCCCCGGTGGCGCAGTGGTCTAAGCGATGGCCTCTGATCATTCGTCCGAAGGGGTCCGGGTTCGAATCCCGGTAAGGCATGGATGTTGTGTTTGTCTTACGGCACTGGCTCTCTCCCTTCCCTGGAACCAGTGACCCTAAATTAGGGACGGGCGACTGCTTATAGCCCATTGAGTTGCTCACGGTGGTCGTTAAACCTCCAATCAAAAAAAAAAAAAAAAAAAAATCATTCGTCCGAAAGGGGTCCGGGTTCGAATCCCGGTGAGGCATGGATGTTGTGTTTGTCTTACGGCACTGGCTCTCTCCCTTCCCTGGAACCAGTGACCCTAAATTAGGGACGGGCGACTGCTTATAGCCCATTGAGTTGCTCACGGTGGTCGTTAAACCTCCAATCAAAAAAAAGAAGCATCACGCAGTTTTCGAAGCATTGAGGAAGGAATACTCATTAATTCCAGATGATGTGTGGGAGAAACGTCACACATGCTTCGAACCTCACGGCCGGGAGATTCATTTTTACGTTAGGGAACCCACGTCTCTTCGCTCCGTAGCCAGTTATTCTCCCGACTGAACTACACCGATTTTTGCTTAACGCTGCAAATCGCCGTTCTGACTGTTGCGTCATCTCAGTGGTACGTCACAGTACGACTCCTCAGCCTGGTATAATCGTTTGAGGCGCCATCTATTGCAACAGAAGTTCACTGCTGGTGCGCATGCGTAGTAGGGACAATGACAACACGACGATACGTCGATGAGATTGTGCAGACGGTTTTGTTTCCGTCTCCGTGGTATCTCTGATGCTCAGTTTCGACAAGATAACGCCCGCCGGCACACCCCCAACATTGGCAGACTGTGACTACCAGGTGTTCCGGTGCTGCCATGTCCAGCGCTATTTTTCAGACTTCCCGCCAATGGAGAACGTATGTTACTCAGTTGCTTACGAGTTAAGGCTTCTACACGAGCCCCAGCAGTGCCGATGAATTGTAGATAGAGGGAGGTCAAGGATGGATGGTCAGCGATAATTCACGACAGCAACCCGAGATATTTCCATTGAATGCCACGCCCTGTTTGCCGTAGGTACAGCATACCATATACTGACGCAGGCCACATTATATTGTCTCCTCACCCATCGCATTCATGTAATCCTTCGGAAATTAAATCGCTTGTTTCCCACCAACTTCCTATCCTGTGTGGAAGGCTTCGTCTTTATTTCGTAAATTCCTTCATGGTGTGACATTTTCTATATCGACCAGCGTATGTTTTCATAGACATAGTAGGAGAATGGTGCTAGGCCGCCCCAGTGGCACAGTGGTCTAAGCGCTGGCTTATGATCATTCGTCCGTGATGGGCCCGGGTTCGAATCCCGGTGAGGCATGGATGTTGTGTTTGTCTTAAGGCTCTGGCTCCCTCTCTTCCTTGGAACCAGTGGCTCTAAATTAGGGACGGGCGACTGCTTATAGCCTATTGAGTTGTTCACGGTGGTCCTTAAACCCCCAATAAAGAAAAAACTGGTGCTAGCAAAGTGGGTGGTCAGTGTATAATCGACACATATCTGTATGAGCTTGTCTTAACTCGTAAAGCCTGAGCTCCACCCGGGGCTTTCTGTTTTCATAAATTACGGGGAAAATCCTGTCTCCGACCGGTCCCAGCCTGCACCTAGGGTAGAGCATTTGGTGCTTTGCTGCTGGATTAATAATAAAAAAAAAGCATGTCAGCTGGCAATATGGGAACCGACTTGTGAGATGATGAGTTGTTCCGTAGATTACCTCCTCATACTTGCACCCAGGAAGGACGTGTCGGATTGCAATGCTACTCGGGAGGAAAGTAAAGGTTACCAGGAACAATAAATGATTAAACATTGAGAATGGTATGGGCAATATTTATTGAGCTACAGGCCAAGAAGTAGTGTCTCTCAGTATGGCGTCGGGCCGCCATGTTTGTTCATGCCAGACGTCTCGGCGTGGAATTGTACTGGTTATTTATGGTGTCCTACGATAAGCCATCCCATGCAGCTTGAACCTTCTCACGCAGTTTCTACAGATTGTGCTGTAAGGGTGGTGTGTGGATATCGCGTTCAATAGCATCCCACACATTTTCAATCGGCGATAGGTCTGGCGATGCGGCTGGCCATGGCAAAGTGTCACTGCCTTGACGGCTAGCTCTCGAGACAGCAACAATATTCGGTCGAGCATTGTCCTGTTGGAAAATCGCACTGGAGTGAGCAGTCAGAAAAGGTAGGGCCACTGGCTGCAGGACCTCATTTATGTAACGTTGGGCTGTCAAAGTGCCTGTAATGAACACCAAAGGTGATCTGTCATCGTATTGACTTGCACCCCACACCATGACACCAGGCCTTCAGGACGTGTGACGCTCGACAACAAACTGTTCATCTTGGCGCTGATCCCGGTGCCTCCACCCACGGATTCTGTGGTCGTCTCCTACCGGACAAAAGCGGGATTCGTCACTGTAGATCACCCGCTGCCATTCTGAGTGGCTCCATAACATGTACAGCCTATTGCCATTTCAGGGATTTTAGTCTGATCATCATTGAAGTCTTTGGCGACGATGCAGTGGTGTCAAAGCAGTCGTCGTAACGTTCTACGTTCGTGTAGTCCTACGTCGTGCAGCCGTCTGTCAATGGTGCTGGCACTATTCGGACGATGCATGGAGGGCACCACTGCTCGTTGAATATCCGCAGTCGTGGCTGTTGGGTCACTCCGCACATGTCAAACAACCCGTCGGTCCTCTCCGTGGTTCGTCTAGATCACCCAAACCTTTCCTGTCGCTGCTGGTTGGCTTGTTCTATCCACTGCCGCCAACAGCGTGCTACACTGTAAAACATAAGTGGTGTGAATTCACGGAAAATTTCTGAAAATAACGTGCAGCAAAGTTGCCGGTAGGTATCCGTGTTTTTCAGATATTTCCGTTTGTGAAAGTGCCCGTTCATTTTAACCGGTATTTTCACAGATATTTCCGTAGACAGAAATTCTGTTTATTTCAGAAAAATCCATTTCTGGTTTTTCCGTACTTAAATTGAAATTCCGCAAAATCAACATACTTGCACAGCACTTACCCGTAGTGGTCAGGATCGAACACCCGACGTTATAGCTCGCCGGACAGGCAACCTGTGCCCTTACCAACTGAGCCACAAACGCTCGGCAACCAGACTCACGTATCTCATAAAACGAATCGATCGACAAAGAAATTTTGTTTTTTGTCATTAATGTGGGTGATTTATTCATTTTATTTTCTGTTGGAGCTTATTATTTTTCTGAATAGGTTTGTAATTTATTTTTATTTTTTTCCTATAGGCGGACTTTTCAAATATTAAGCATTTTTCATCGTGGTTTTTCGAAGCAACAAATTGCTTTGCAACATGATTTTTTTAAACTGACAATGACTCATTTATCTTTAAAAAAGGTGAAATGTACTTTTTATAGTATTATTTCACACACACACACACACACACACAAAACTAAATATGAAATTTACTCTCGATAGCTATAATGGCTTTTGTCTTAAGTTGTCCAAAGACTGATACACAGACATTGTATAATCTTCTGTACAATAAGTAGCTGTTGCACCAAATATAGGGGAAAGGAGAAATATACTGGGCCACAAAAACAAAAAAGATCTATGTGATATGCTATCCACAATATCCGATCTCGCTACGGAACTTCAAAATTCGACAGACGATTGAAATTTGAAAGTTAATCAAACCTCAAGTTTTTCCACGAATCGCTACTATTACAGGAAATTTCTCGTCATACGGATACGGAAAAAGTGAGAACGGAGATTTTCCGTTAATATATGAAAGGAAGGAATTGCGGAAAGGTTTCTGAAAATTCAGAATTTTTCGTTAACAGATCTCTAAAACGGTAATTTGCCGTTAATATAAGAAAGAAACTGCGGAAAGGTTTCTGAGAATTCAGAATTTTCCCGTGGCACGAAAAGTCCGTTAAATTCAGGTTTTTTTCCGTCATTTCACGGAAAGGTAGGATCAGAAACATGCTTCGTTAATTCACGAAAGAAATGACGGACAGTTGTCCGTGAATTTCAGAATTTTTTTTACAGTCTAGGGTGATATTCGCACGACCGATATGGCGCGCAATACGGCGATAAAACCATCCCACTTCCCGGAGCCCGACGATGCGGCCTCTCTCGAATTCTCCCAACTGCTCTAATTGCTTCCTAACTTTTCTCTGAGGCATACTTCACTTGCAAAGGATGCGAACAACACAACAGCACGAGTCAGAATGGCAAGCACGCGCAACGGGATGACCTTATATAGCCGGTAAGACACAACGCTACGACCCCTCCTTCCTTGCGTCACATGCGCAGCCGAGCGTGATTCTTAAATCATTTGCATGTCTCACGATGTCACACCTACCGACCAAGTTTCATTCCTGTCGGTTGCTTCCTTCTGGGTGCAACTATTTTTTTGACAATGAGTGTATTTATTTCATTTAGATATTTTAATAGAAACGTTGTCATCATAGAGTCTCTCTGTCAGGGACTTATCCAGAAGCTTACCTTGGGGCATGGGGAGGCGGTTGCTGCGGTGTAAAAAACTGATTGATAGATTGGCTTTATGGAAGCGGAACACACACACACACACGAGCGCGCACGCGCACGCAAACAAACAAACAAACAAACAAAAAATCTGCTCTTTTCACGGCTTTTTAAAAAAAAAATTACAATAGCATTTAACCTTTCGAAATTCTTTTTGTGCATCTTTTAAGGCCATCTCCTAGAAAATTCCTTCTCTTAGAAAAAAAACCCCGTTTCATACAGTAACACAATATATAATAGCTGATGCACAGAATAGGGGAGAGAAGAAGAAATATCTTGTGCCACAATAACAAAAATTCATGCGATATGCTAACCACAATATCCGATCTCATTGCACAACTTTAAAATCAGTCTCTTCGACAGACGATTGAAATTTAGCAGTTAATTAAACCTCAAGTATTCCCACGAATCGCTCCTATTACCAGAAATTTCTCGTCACGTGGATACGGAAAAAGGGAGAACGGAGTTTTTCCGTTAACATACAAAAGGAATTGCGGAAAGATTTCTGAAAATTCGGAATTTTCCTTTAACACATCTTAAAAACAGCAATTTGCCGTCATTATGAGAAAGGAATTTCGGGAAGGTTTCTGAAAATTCAGAGTTTTCCCGTGTGTACGAAAAATCCGTGAAATTCAGGTTTTTTTCCGCCATTTCACTGAAAGTTTTATCAGAAATATACTTGAATCACGGAAAGTGGTCCGTGAATTGCAGAATTGTTTTTACAGTGCATGATATCTGTCGCAGGCTGATCAGGAACTTTTTGCTATGGGGCCTACGAGCGTATTTATACTTGGGTCTGTGACCTGTTGACCTAATTCATTGTCAATAGAGGGGTATTCAGATATTAATTGCACGGCAGTGTAGTTTTAGAATTCACTTCTTAAAAAAAAGAAGATTCTTACACTCTTGTGAGATGGCTTTAATTTTACAGAAATGAATTTTCGAACGCGAGATGCTGAGTCTGAGAATCACTGCGTAGCATAGAAGTTAGAGTAAATTTCCATGCTTATGATTTTAACGCCACGTCAAAGGTTTATATTTATAGCCAGGGTCATGGTGGTAAAAGCATGCTAGAGGGAAGTTTACATTCCTTTCTGTGGCATCGTACATGCTAAGTGAGTCATGCGTTTTGAATCCTCGATAGTATCTACGCGGTCTAACTGAAATATGTAAAACTTCGTGGTTGGGTTCATCACTTCATTACGTGGATTGGATTTGTAGTCACAATAGGGCGTAATATCGCACGCACTTTAATCCTCCTCCAGAACGCCGCCTGTCAAGAAGAAAATATATCATAATAACCAGTCGTATAATAGTTGTGTCCTTCATACTGTTCTCATGTTCCTGCATTCCATAAAGAGACGTTGCGTTTGTCAGCCTTGAGAGTTACAAATACATTTAAAGCTTATGCAACGAATTCAGGGTAAAAGAGCCCCCCCCCCCCTCCGAAAGCTAGGTGGTTAGAAGAGCGGGTTTCTGGCTAATCGTCCGTGGTGTATATGCATTGCAAAAAAATAAATAAATCTGAAATTCACGACCCACTCACTGTCTGTGATTTCTTTCGTGAATTAACGAAGCATATTTGTGACACAGCATATTTGTATATATATTAATATATTAACACAGCATATTTGTCGTTCCAATTGGATGTCTCCATGTCCATTTCCTGTGTGGCTTTTTCTTGAAAAAGGAGTTCAAGATGAAAAATCCTTCTGCCTCTGCAAACTCAACGAGAGTATTTCCACGCTGGTTTCTGTTGCCGTGACCGAATTTACCTACTGAAGTTTCATTCTGTTGCCGTTGCCCT
Source organism: Macrothele yani (assembly GCA_039090855.1). Classification (NCBI taxonomy): domain Eukaryota; kingdom Metazoa; phylum Arthropoda; class Arachnida; order Araneae; family Macrothelidae; genus Macrothele; species Macrothele yani. The sequence continues at coordinate 17,163,859 of CM077005.1, read as the reverse complement.
ATTTTTGCATTGAAATCTCCCATAATTATCTTCAAGTGCTGCTTACCTTTATTATTTAGATGACGAATTTCCTCATAAAATTCTTCAATTTCTTCTTCAGGATGACTTGCACCCACCACAAGTCATCCTGAAGAAGAAATTGAAGAATTTTATGAGGAAATTCGTCATCTAAATAATAGGTAGCAACACTTGAAGATAATTATGGGAGATTTCAATGCAGAAAATAGGGCAACGGCAACAAATGAAACTTCAGTAGGTAAATTCGGTCACGGCAACAGAAAACCAGCGTGGAAATACTCTCGTTGGATTGCAGAGAGCAGAAATTTTTCATCTTATTTTTTCAGAGAAAAGCCACACAGAAAATGGACATGGAGACATCCAATTGGAACGACAAAATGAAAATTGATTTTATTATGTGTAACAAAAAATTCGTCATCGAAGACTGCAGTGTGCTGAACAAGTTCAACACAGGTAGTGACCATAGATTGGTGAGATGCAAGATGCACCTCAACACTAAACTGGAACGTGGCAAGCTCATAAGACAAACAAAATGTATTGACATAACCAACCTTAAAAAACACCATAATACTTTCAAGTTAGAACTGAAGAACAGATTCTCTGCTTTAGAAGGCCTAACATCGGAAGAAGTGGATATTTCGGAAGTTAACAGAAAAGTAACCAAAGCTCTAATGGAAACAGCAACAAAATTAGCTGGGTCTAAGAACAAGTTGCATGTGAACAAATTATCAGGAAAAACCAAAATGTTGATGCAAAAAAGAAGAGAGATGAGGACAACTAAAGAAGATGCGACTTCCAAAGTGGAATATATAGAGCTATGCAAGACAACACGAAAAAGTATCACTGAAGACGTAAGGAAATTCAACTGTGAGCTAGTGAGGAAAGCAATTGAAAACAACCAAAGCCTTAAGATAGCAAAGGGACATCTCAGTAAGGGAAAAAACAGATTATGGCTCTGAGAAAAGAAGATGGTTCTATAACAAGAAACAGAGGCGAAATTTTGACAAGAGTGAAAGATTTCTACTCCAAATTATATGAAAGGGATGATACATGTACTCCAGACATCATGAAAGGTACCAGAGTTCTTCCAGTCCTCCCAGCAGAAGTTGCTCATGCAATCAAGAACATGAAGCGGGGAAAGCTCCAGGAGAAGATGGAATTACTATAGACATCATACAAGAAGCAAGTGGAGAAATCGAAACAGTACTCGCCCAAATTTTCACTCGATGCCTTAATGAAGGAAGATTCCTGAGGATTGGAACAATGCTACAATGATCCTGCTACATAAAAAAGGTGACATTGAGGATCTCAGGAACTACAGACCTATCAGCCTCCTATCAGTGGTTTATAAAATCTTCACTAAAGTTCTTTCACACCGCTTGAAGGTAACACTGGACATGGCTCAACCGAGAGAACAAGCTGGATTCAGGAGTGGCTACAGCACAATAGATCATATCCACGTACTGAGAGAACTAATTGAAAGAGCGAGGGAATATGAACTTCCATTGTGCATGGCTTTTATCGATTATGAAAAAGCCTTTGATTCGGTGAAACCATCAGCAGTTACCACGGCTCTGAAATCCTGTGGTATTGAAGATGCATACATTAATATTATTAATAACATCTATGAAAATGCAAGTGCAAAGATTCGGCTGTTTGAAAATACAACACACATAAAAATTGGAAAGGGAGTGAGACAAGGTGACACCATATCTCCGAAGCTCTTTAATGCGACATTGGAAAATGTCTTTCAATCACTGAACTGGGAAAACAAAGGGATAAAGATTAATGGAGATTATCTAACCCACCTTCGTTTTGCTGATGACGTAGTCATTTTTGCAACTACCCCATCAGAGCTGCAGAGTATGATCCAGGAACTTGCTGACAAGAGTAAAGAAGTGGGATTAAAAATGAACTTTCAGAAGACAAAAGTGATGTTCAATGCTTTTACAAGAAATGAAGATTTATCGATTGATGGAGAAAAACTGGAGATAACAGATACGTATGTTTATCTTGGACAGCAGATATCAAGTGAGGGTCACATTGATGAAGAAATTAATCGGCGTACAAAACTTGCCTGGAGAGCTTTTGGAAGAAACAGCATAATTTTCAAGAGCAATATGCCATTATGTCTTAAAAGAAAAGTGTTTGATCAATGCATCCTTCCAGTGCTTACGTATGGTGCAGAGACGTGGACCTTAACTAAAAGAGACATACAAAGGCTGCAGACAACTCAAAGAAGCATGGAGAGGTGCATGCTTGGTATAACCAGGAGAGATAAGAAGAGAAACTCGTGGATCCGAAAAATGACGAGAGTGGAAGACATCATGATCAGGGTTAAATCCCTGAAATGGCAATGGGCTGGACATACTGCCAGAAGGACAGACCATAGATGGACAGCCGAAATTTTAGATTGGATTCCAAGGGACAGGAAAAGACCCAGAAAAAGACCACATGGGAGATGGGTGGATGAAATTCGTAAATATGCGGGAGTGACATGGAGGAGACTGGCACAAGACAGACCGTTGTGGAGGAAACTTGGGGAGACCTTCGTCCAGCAGTGAATTGATAATGGTTGACAATGATGATGATGATGATGATTTGTGACACAACTTTTCCCATGAAATGACGAAAAAAAGCTCTGAATTTCACGGATTTTCCGTATTCTGAATTTTCAAAAACGTTTCCCCGATTTCTGTCTTATACAGGGTGCGGCAGCGTTCTTAGGGTAATTTGCTGCGTGTCGTACAAGGACGTCATGTATCAATGCGCGCTCGATGACGCGGCGTTCTTACTTTGTATATCAGTCACTGCCATTTTGTTTTTTGTTCGACATGGCGAGCTGGATAGCTGAGCATCACGCTTTCGCTGTTCAAACGTATTTCAAGAATAATGATTCTATAGTTGCTACACAACGTCTATTCAGGCGATATTTCAAAGTGTGACGTCATGGGAATGTGCCAGATGGTCGCACCATTACAAGGTGGGTAAGTTCCTATAGATTAACAGCACCGGCTTGTAATCATAAACCAGGAAGTAGCAAAAGGACTGTGCTAACACTGGAAATTATTGAAAATGTTCGTGCTGCAATATTGCGTAGCCCTAAGAGATGTAGCTCGGCTACACTCTACAGCTTTGCACATTTCTGATCTTTCATTCAGGAGAATTGCATGAAGATCTCCATTTTTTACGCTTTCCAACCGTAGGTTGAAGAAGCGTATATGCTCCAGCTTTTTCCGTCCGTCTGTCTGTCGGCACGATAACTCACGTAAAAATTGTTCGATTTCGATGAAATTTTAGTATGTGGTAGGGGACCACCAGGGGACGAACCCTATTGAAAATGGGTGAAGTGGGTCAAAGGTCACGCCATAAGAGCGGGATCCATTTCATTGCCTTTATGCATCATAACATGCGTAAATATGGTTCGATTTCGATGAAATTTTAGTATGTGGTAGGGAACTACTGGGCACGAACCCTATTGAAAATGGACAAATTGGGGTCAAAGGTCAGGCAGGGCATAAGAGCGGGATTTTTCTATTGCCCTTATGCGTCATAACTTGCGTAAAATGGTTCGATTTCGATGAAATTTTGGTATGTGGTAAGGAACCACCTGGGAACGAAACCTATTGAAAATGGGTGGAATGGGGTCAAAGGTCAGGACATAAAAGTGGAATCCATTCCATTGCCTTTATGCGTCATAACATGCGTAAATATGGTTCGATTTCGATGAAATTTTAATATGTGGTAGGGAACCACCTGGGCACGAACCCTATTGAAAATGGGCTGAATGGGATCAAAGGTCAGGCAGATCATAAGAGCGGGATTTGTTCCATTGCCCTTATCCGTCATAACTTGCGTAAAAATGGTTCGATTTCGATGAAATTTTAGTATGTGGTAGGGAGCCACTGGGGACGAACCCTATTGAAAATGGGCGAAATGGGGTCAAAGGTCAGGACAATGGAGTGGGATCCATTCCATTGCCCTTGTGCATCATAACTTACCAACAAATGTTTCGATTGCGACAAAACGTTATCATGTTGTTCCGGAGGTATAGTGAACCGATTCTGTTGAATATCAACGAAATGGGGTCAAAGGTCATTGCACAAAAGCACGATTTATTCCGCAGCCATTATTCTCATAACTTGCGTAAAACTGCTTCTATTGCGACAAAACTTTAGTATGTTATTCTTGAGGTGTACTGAAGCGGTTCTGTTGAATATCATCGAAATGGGGTCAAAGGTCAGGGCATAGGAGCGAGATTTATTCCACAGCCATTATCCTCATAACTTGAGTAATAATTTCTTGTATGTTGGAAAGCGTATCATAATCAATGCATTGCATGATTTTACTAACTTGTTATTCTTATAAGCTTCAAACTGTGCAAGAAATTAAGCCTCGATTTGGTTGCAAGCGACATGCCACCAGTGTTTCTTTCATGACTTTTTGGCCGGGAGGGGGAGTAGAACCTTAGAGGGGGGCAAGTTTTCCATTTGCGATATATATATAATTTTAACTACTAATATTTATACAGATATAGAAGTAATTAGTATATATCTAGCATGCTTTAATTTTTCTTCAATTTTTCATTAACGTTAATTTTGTTCCAGATGGTGGATTTCAAAAACTTCCTTTTTTCGTCCTCCTCCCCGAAGAAAAAAAAAATGCTATATACATCCCTGGTATAATAATTACTTCTTCAAACATTTCAGGAATAAAACTTTTTTCAGCTAAAGGAGGAGGGGGGTCCGCAGGCTTGAAATTTTTATCGCACTCTTCTTCCTGAATCACGATTCCCAGACAATTAGGTATGATTAGTCTACTTATTATATTTTGAGGAAATACAATGCGTCGCAATACATTTTTTAATAAAATAAACTATATAACTAGTACCATTTGAACAAATATTTAAAAAAATATAATTGGAGAAATATTTGTAGTATAAAAAGAAACGAAACTTCATTTTTCATTATAGCCTGAATTTATTAAAATATCTCGGGGGGGGTCGTCGGGAGGACTTCGTCCCCCTGGATGTATGCCTAAAAGAAACACTGCATGCCACGTTTCCACGTGTGAAAGACTGAATTTCACTTCAGAAAAGGATTAGTCTTTTCACGAAGAAAAATAGCTTTCTTTCGAAGGCATTGTTTCAAAAACTTAAAATGTCTGGATCCGTTCAGATGGCGCCAACGAAGCACGAGGAAAACAATCTCAACAGAAACGCAGCATTCCAGAGAGCACTTTGCGGCTGCATGAAACAATCCATTGAGCTGTTTTCTCGTAGAACTGGACAAAGCACAACGGCAAAAGTCGCCAGGCTGTCTGGTTGACTCTATTCTTTTCATTGTACGCTAACATGTAGCTAATGGGTGCATGTTGTATTGATGCACTTTTGCAGGGTTCGATTTTAGGCGACGGCGGCTAAAATGAAAGTGACACGTGGAGATCCCGAAAGGAAATAAGAACGACAGGTGTACGCGATAGTGGAAGTCGGGCTGGGTGTGGCGATACGAGTTGGGAGACATTGTATCTGGGGGGAGAGCATGTTCCGAGGAACAAAAATTCCAAAGTTAGGTCGTAGTGCCTCGGGGCAGTAAACCGAAAAGTATGCTGGGTGCTATCCCAGCAGGAGGACGAGAAGAGAGCACGTGATCTAGAAGGAGGAAGAGTGTGTAGCGCGGGGTGGTAACGTTCGGATGTATGGAGCGAATTCTCTCGTACGGGAAGTAGAGAGATGGAGAGCGCTTCATGTTTGAAGGCTCTGATATTTTATAACTCATGCTAGTCGAGTGTACAGATACACCGTAGATTCCAGAAAGGAGGGGCATCGTGGCATGGAAGAGGTGCCGAAAGATCTAAGTAGATTCTCGACGTCCTGGGCTTGATGAGTTAAGCCGATTACAGAAGTGCGTAGATAGACGCCGGTAGGAGTCACGTGTTGAACCACCGAGACCACCGACCATTTTTCACGAAGCCGTCGGTCGCAAGGAATCGATTCCGGAGATGATGAACATTCTTCATTAAATTTGTTAAGTTTTTCAATTTCGAGTGATTACTTCAGCTGGTGTCAAGTGCCGTATTCATACCTTCTCTCCCTTCCTTGATTAGCAGATAAATAAAGTAACGCTGAGGAAGAGAGCGCCTGGGTATTCGTTTCTTAGGCACATGTTACGTAAGAACGAACCTCATTCTAGTATGCTGTGTGCAGGTAGGTAGCGGGCAAAGTAAGCTGACGCCCCAAAGCGGAGACGGGGCAAGGCGCCTGGGCGATGACGCTCACCCCAACAAACGGAAAAAAACTCCGTTCTCACTTTTTCCGTTTCCATATGAAGAAAAGTAGGAGAGATTTACGGGAATACTGGGGAGGTTGAGTAACTGTTCAATTTCAATAGTCTGTCGAAGTATTTATTTTGAAATTCTGTAGCAAGATCGGATACTGTGGATAGTATATCGCATAAATTGTGGTTACTGTGACATAGAATATTTCTTCTCCTCTTCCTCGTTTTGTGTACCAGGTATTATATATTGTGTTACCGTAAGAAACCGGGTACTTAATTTATTGCAATATGGTTGTACGATGTGTATGTATCGGTCTGTGGAGTCCTTAAGACAAAAGCTATATACCTATCTAGAGTAAATTTTATATTTAAAAGTTTTGTGACGTAAAACAGTGCATTGCACCTTCTCTTAAAGGTACACTGGCGTGCAAAAATTAAGGACGAGGCGGTTTTTCAAATGTAACGTCGTGCAGAAGTACTCCACATCGACTCAAATCATACCATAAGATCCCGGAGATGTAAGAATATGGGACAAGTGAGCAAAACCGTCCAAACAAGGAATCCAAAGGATACAAAGGCACTTTATTGAAAAGGTAACTTCGAGCACAACTGGACAGAAACGTCCATGTGACAGGCGGCTGCCAAGAAAAATCCAGTTTTTAGTAGTGGATATGATCACCCCTGACTGCGTTGCAGAATTTACAATGTCTGTCCATGCTGAGGACGAGGTTGTCAAGGAGCTGTTGAGGCTTCGCTGCTATTCCCTCTTGTAGCGCCAATCGCAGCTGCGGAATCGTTGCTGGCGGCTGGTGACGTGCTGCCAAGCGTCTCCCGAGAAGGTCCCACACGTGTTCGATTGGATTTAGGTCCGGGGACCTTGCGGGCCAATCCATGCGTTGAATATCTTCACTCTCCAACAGCTCTGCGACAGCCACTGTACGATGAGGTGTAGCGTTGTCGTCCACGAAGAGGAATTCAGGACCCACAGCACCTCTAAACAGACGCACGTGAGGCAGGAGAACCTCGGTACAATAGCAGACACCAGCGTCTGAACCTCCTTGGAAGACGTGGAGGTCAGTACGGCTACCAAGCACGATACCGCCCCAAACGAGAACTCCGCCACCTCCAAACCGGTCCCTTTCGATGATGTTGGAGGTGTGATTGCGTGTTCCCTGCTCTCTCGAGATGTGTATACGTCCAGAATCGCTCGTCAGACTAAATCGGCTCTCATCTGTAAAAAGAACTCGACCCCATTGCTGATGTGTCCAGTTCTTATGTTCCTGGCACCACAGATACCGCAGTCTCCGATGAGCAATCGTTAATGGCACACACCGTACTGGTCATCATGCAAATAGACCACCTTTGTGCAGCCTCCTGGCCACGGTAAAGCGCGATAACGGACGTCCAGTTGTCTGTTGCATGTGCCTTGCGATTTCTCCCGTTGTCTGCCGTCTGTCTCTTCTTTCCTGTAGGACAATATACCGGTCGTCCGCCGCCGTGGTTGCTCGTGGACGACCACTGCTAAACTCTCGGACAGCTGTTCCTGTCGTTTGAAATGCTCTCCAAGCTCGTGAAACGATGCTATGAGCGATCCCGAACTCCTCGGCCACGCTAGTCACACTTCGACCTTCTTCCAACTTCCCAATGACGCGAACTCGGGTAAAGTCATCCAGATGTCGTCTACTGGATTGCCTGTTGGCCATATCACACGGTGGCAGCAACTCGATCTCGTTCAAACCGATGTACACCGGGCAATAGCTTTCACCGAATTGCCGAGCGCACACCGCCCTTGTGCTTTATACCCTTCCGACCCCCCCCCCCTACGTCATGCTGCATATATGCGCAGGCCCTACCGTACCGGACCCTAGTCTATCTCCTGAGTGGTATTTCGGTCCGTTCTGCCTGCTCGTTCCGCTGTTATGCTAATTTCTCCTCTTCGTCCTTAATTTTTGCTCACCATTATACTTGTAAATTGTTGTCAGTTGAAAAAAAAAAGATCTCAAACTCCAAACCATTCTGTTGCTTCGAAAAACCACCATGAAAAAAGATTCGTAATTTGTAATAAGACCTCCTAAAGAAAAAATAAAATTATTGCAAACGTTTTAAAAATAAGAGTAATATCTCCGATAGAAGACAAAATGACTAAATCACTCTCATGAATAATAAAAAAAAAAAAAATCGTCATTGCCCAATCAGTTTTGCCCTGAACCTGAGGCTGGTTCCTGTGACTTTCTGGCTCAGTGGTTAAGACGCGCGGCTTCAACCCAAACGACCTGGGCTCGATCATTGGCGCAAAAGGATTCTCTCGCGTAAGGAGTAAAATACAGAGGGTGAGTCGAAAAGTTTAGCAAAACTTGGATCACTTTATGTCTTCATATGTACCTTTACGACGAAAGCTGACTAGCATTCAAATTATAGACTATCGGGTTACACCGTCTTTAGCCATCTGTCTGCCAGTTTTTCGATTCCGCGGCGGTGCCAGTTCTTGTCCTTCGAGGCGAAGAACTCCTTCACCCCAGCTGCCATCTCCTCCTGGTTGTTCAAGTGCTGTCCTCGAAGGAAGTGGGCCATGTACCGGAAGAAGTAATAATCCGACGGGGCAAGGTCCGGACTGCATGCTGGATGTGGCATCAGTCGATGCTCTCATGTTCCTGGAGTTTTGCCCGAGTCGTTCGCGCGGTATGCGGCCGAGCGTTGTCCTGCTGCAGGAGAGCGCACTTTCTGTTCACCAGTGCCGGGAACTTCTCCTCCAAAACGGCATACATCCTCTCCAGCGGTTCAGAGACAGAGTAGAGGTTGGCGTTGATGGTCCGATCGTCTGGAACAAATTCGTAATGGATTATCTCCTCGAAATTCCACCAGACGCAGAGCATCCCCTTGTGCTCGAGGCTCCCACGTTTGGTAAGAGGTTCAGGAAGCTCCCCCGGGCTCAACCACTGCCGTTGTGTGTTAGGATTACGGAAATAGACCCACTTTTCATCGTACGTAACAGTTGTCTTGATGAAACGCACATCGCGCGGGTTTTCTTGTATTTTCGTGCAGACTTCTACTTGGCGGTTTGTTTCAGCTGGCGTCAGTTCGTGAGGGACAATGCAGCAGACCTTGCCGAGCTCCTGTAGACCTTGCCGAGCTCCTGAAGGTGACGAACCACGGGGGTCTGTGATATGCCCAGCTCGCCTGATAATCTTCGTGTGCTGGTTGTCGGATGTGCCTCTACGGTCTGGCGCACGGCCTCCGAATCCACGGTTAGCAGCCTATCTTACCCTTCGCTCATCGTCGAGGTTTCTGTCACCTGAGCGAAATTTCTTGAAATATCTGGTTGAGGTGCTGTCGTCCACGGAACCTTCCCCTTTCGCATGACGAATAATTCGTGTTGCTTGAGCGGCGTTATGGCCGAGTTCAAACTCGTAAAGCAATAGTTTCCTAATTAGCTGGTTGTGGCTGTTCATCTTTTAGGCGTCCCAACCACAGGCAGAATGACGACATGCAATGCTATTCACAGCAACGACTACCACTTTATATCCCTTTCGACTGACTGCACTGCGCGAGTTGAACTATATAGTTTAAACACGTGACATACCCGCTGCAGCACATGCGTTTATGCAAATATTGCAAAACTTTCGACTCGCCATCTGTATTCAGCTTGTTGGATTTCGCAAAATCTCTTTCTAAATACGGAAAAACTTAAAACGGAATTTTCTGAAATAAATGGAATTAACGGAAAATCTCTGAAAATACGGAAGTTAAAAAAAAAAAACGGGAACTTTTAAAAACGGAAATTTCGTTAAAAGACGAGCTCTTACCAGCAACTTTGCTGCACGTTATTTTCAGAACTTTTCCGTGCATTCACACCCCATGATTATTTTATGCAGTGCAGGTTGGAGTCTAATGATTCGTGCATGGTGTACTTACCTAAAGGCAATAATTTAGGGTCGCTGAATCCAGGGCTGTGTCACATCCCTGGATTCAGCGGCCCTAAATAAGGGACGTGCAACTCTTTGTAGCCTTAGATAAGTGCTATTGACACAGCCCTGGATTCAGCGGCCCTAAATTAGGGACGTGCAACTCTTTGTAGCCTTAGATAAGTGCTATTGACACAGCCCTGGATTCAGCGGCCCTAAATTAGGGACGTGCAACTCTTTGTAGCCTTAGATAAGTGCTATTGACACAGCCCTGGATTCAGCGGCCCTAAATTAGGGACGTGCAACTCTTTGTAGCCTTACATAAGTGCTATTGACACAGCCCTGGATTCAGCGACCCTAAATTAGGGACGTGCAATTTTTTGTAGCCTTAGATAAGTGCTATTGACACAGCCCTGGATTCAGCGGCCCTAAATTAGGGACGTGCAACTCTTTGTAGCCTTAGATAAGTGCTATTGACACAGCCCTGGATTCAGCGGCCCTAAATTAGGGACGTGCAACTTTTTGTAGCCATAGATAAGTGCTATTGACACAGCGCTGGATTCAGCAGCCCTAAATTAGGGACGTGCAACTCTTTGTAGCTTTAGATAAGTGCTATTGACACAGCCCTGGATTCAGCGGCCCTAAATTAGGGACGTGCAACTCTTTGTAGCCTTAGATAAGTGCTATTGACACAGCCCTGGATTCAGCGGCCCTAAATTAGGGACGTGCAACTCTTTGTAGCCTTAGATCACTGCTATTGACACAGCCCTGGATTCAGCGGCCTTAAATTAGGGACGTGCAACTCTTTGTAGCTTTAGATAAGTGCTATTGACACAGCCCTGGATTCAGCGGCCCTAAATTAGGGACGTGCAACTCTTTGTAGCCTTAGATAAGTGCTATTGACACAGCCCTGGATTCAGCAGCCCTAAATTAGGGACGTGCAACTCTTTGTAGCCTTAGATCACTGCTATTGACACAGCCCTGGATTCAGCGGCCTTAAATTAGGGACGTGCAACTCTTTGTAGCTTTAGATAAGTGCTATTGACACAGCCCTGGATTCAGCGGCCCTAAATTAGGGACGTGCAACTCTTTGTAGCCTTAGATAAGTGCTATTGACACAGCCCTGGATTCAGCGCCCCTAAATTAGGGACGTGAAACTCTTTGTAGCCTTAGATAAGTGCTATTTATTTATTTATTTCGTGTCAGAAGCGTGCACACTATATCCATAAAAACACAAATACATCATTGAGAATAATCACAAAATCAAAATGATAAAAGATGACACTTCCGTAATGCTCATGGGGTATTTCATAAATAAGCTGTAGTCCAGGAACAAATGGACTCCTATCCGTAGAGCCTCGATGCACTTCCAGAAGACAAAGAAAATTACACTTCATAGTAGCACTTAATTCAGCAAGTATGTCTGATTTTGAAGAGGAAAAACTTTATAGATACCACAATCACTGCGAGCCTCAGCAATGGTTCATTCACCACAGTTTCTCCATCCATCATCTTTCTCATTTGCAACGCTTCTGTAGAAGAGGATTTCATCAGTGATCACAAAGTAATCACTGCCCAGGGGGCACCACTTGGAGGTATCCTTCTTGGCCTGGTCGTATTTTTTTATCGACCACCGTCTGTACTCAAACGGCCGTTTCCTGTAGTGTTTTCGGAAAAGATTCTGTACTTTGAAACATTCTGAAGATTCATTCATGTCATCATAATTCTTACTTTTCTTTAATGTGTTAAATTCCATCCTTTTACTCATCGCGTTGGGCTCCTATTTGTTTCATTTGCATTCATTTGAATATTCTTAGCGTCAGAACTTTTCCGTTAGCGCACACTGTAAAAACATTTTCTGAAATTCACGGGCGAATTTCCGTCATTTCTTTCATGAATTAACGAAGCATGTTTCTGATACAACCTTTTCCGTGAAAGGACAGAAAGAAAACCTGAATTTAAGAGTCGGACATGCTGTGTACATGGAAAAAACTTACGGAAACCTAAAACAGGTGTTGGACTGTCTTCAATACAGCAAGTACTATTCTGTTACCGCCCCTACACTTCGAACTCGGTCTGGTAAAGAAAAATAATCATAAAAGCCATCGATCGGACTGTATCAGCCTTCAAGTACTTGGCTGAAAAATTCCCTCGACTCAGCGAAATGAAAATTAAAGAGGGAGTTTTTGTCGGTCCTCAGATCCGAGGACTCTTTATTGACGAGATGTTCGACAATCTGCTACAGAGTGATGAGAAAAAGCTTGGAACGCGTTTCGTCTCGTGTCCGCTAACTTCTTCAGAAACGTCAGGGCAGAAAACTGCAAGGACCTGGTTGAGGATATGTTGCCTCTGTATCGCAAACTTGGTTGCAATATGTCTTAAAGATACACTTGCTCCATTTCCATTTGGATTTCCTCCCGACAACTTCTCCATCGTTTCAATTTTCATCAGGAAATTGCAACGATGGAGAAACGATATCAGGGAAAACGGTCCACTTCTACGTTGGCTGACTACTGTTGGACGCTCGCTAGAGATGATCCTGAGCAACTGTACAAGCGACAGGCAAAGTGTCGTCGGACGTCGAAGCGGACATTTACCGGTGCATGTCAGCAGTTACAATGGCTTTGAAAACCTGCGGTGTTGAAGATGCATACATTAATATTATTAACAGCATCTATGAAAATACAAGTGCAAAGATTCGGCTGTTTGAAATTACAGCACACATAAAAATTGGAAAGGGAGTGAGACAAGATGACACCATATCTCCCAAGCTCTTTAATGCCACATTGGAAAATGTCTTTTAATCACTGAACTGGGAAAACAAAGAGATAAAGATTAATGGAGATTATCTAACTCACTTTCATTTTGCTGGTGACATATTCATTTTTGCAACTACCCCATCAGAGCTGCAGAGTATGATCCAGGAACTTGCTGACAAGAGTAAAGAAGTGGGATTAAAAATGAACTTTCAGAAGACAAAAGATGATGTACAATACTTTTACAAGAAATGAAGATTTATCGATTGACGGAGAAAAGCTGGAGATAACAGACACGTACGTTTATCTTGGACAGCAGATATCAAGTGAGGGTCACATTGATGAAGAAATTAATCGGCGTATAAAACTTGCCTGGAGAGCTTTTGGAAGAAACAGCATAATTTTCAAGAGCAATATGCATTATGTCTTAAACGAAAAGTGTTTGATCAATGCATTCTTCTAGTGCTTACGTATGGTGCAGAGACGTGGACCTCAACTAAAAGAGGCATACAAAGGCTGCGGAAAACTCGAAGAAGCACGGAGAGGTGCATGCTTGGGGTAACCATGAGAGATAAGGAGAGGAACTCGTGGATCAGGAAAATGAGAAGTGTGGAAGACATCGTGATCAGAGTAAAATCCCTAAAATGGAAATGGGCTGGACATACTGCCAGAAGGACAGACCATCGATGGGCAGTCGGAATTTTAGATTGGATTCCAAGGGACAGGAAAAGACCCAGAAGAAGACCACATGGGAGATGGGTGGATGAAATTCGAAAGCATGCGGGAGTGACATGGAGGAGACTGGCACAAGACAGACCGTTGTGGAAGAGGTTTGGAGAGACCTTCGTCCAGCAGTGGATTGATAATTTTTGATAATGATGATGATGTTGGTAAGTACCTATAAGAAACTATTGCGGATCTCTCATAAACCGTAACCGATTTTGCAGTTTCATTGTCATATTCGTGTGTTCAGCATCTGGAAATCTGTAAGAAATTATCAATTTAATCTTGGGGCAAGACTTTTTAAAAAATTTGTTGTGCAGTCTAGTTAAATAAGTTGAAAGAGAACTAGTGGAATTATAATATTAAGTATTGACCATATTACATTACCCAGTTCTATATGTAGAAACGCAAAATGTTATTTCATTGCCTTTTTTTTTTTTTTTTTTTTTTATTTTAAGTAAACGGTTGAATGAAATAAAACGGCTTCTGATGCCGTAATGAAGTAAAACGGCTTTTGTCACATGCATTTTTCCAAATTTTGGCGCCCCTCAATATTCAGCGCCCTGAGCTGGATTAAGGCCTTAGTGAACCCCTAGGCTAAGACATTTGAGTGGGTGGGCCCCCATAGAACTTATGCGGGGAATTATTATGAAGTCCGTTAAAACACTAAACTGCAGCAATATGCTTGTGATAATTTATGCGTCGCTCATTCTTCGAACTAATAAATTATCTGCAGTTTTCATAAGAGCGTGAGTCAAAAGCTTAAGATCCCTAGAATTTGTCTTGGATTTTTTAATGATTTACCATTTTTTAATGATTTACCTTTTCTTAGTGCATTTTTTTGTTATACAATGTGAAGCCCCTGGGGATTTCGACCATTAAGACTGTCTTTGAATGAGCGTAAGAGAAATTCTATCCTGTATCTGCAATGTAAATTCTTTTGTACACATTTTCTCCAAGACTATTACTTTGTAGTATTTGAAATTTTGAGCACAAATAAAAGCCACCTATAGCTAATGTACGCCACAGCTATTTTTTCGAAAAAATTGTTAGAATATTTTTTAAAATTCAATTTATCTGACTCGAAAATATTCCAATTTGGGCGCTAGATGGCGCGATAAGTTAGCTTGGCAGTGTTTCTGTCTGGAAGAAACGAAATCTCTCATTTCTGTCTGATTTTTTTTTAATTATCTGGGCCAAAAAGAAATAATCAATGGGGCCAAAAGTGAGACTGGAATCTTGTCTCCCATAAATCACTAAAAATCCTGACGTAGGTTCATTTTTTGAAGAGAAAATGTGTACATTAGCAGGGAACCCATGAATTTGAGCCATAGAAACTTCGCCTACCTACTAAGCTCCACCCCAAATAACGTCATTGGTGAAAACATAACAGCGTGTATTTTGTCTTTTCATTGTGGAGCCAACGAGAGTCCACTTCCATTCTGAATATGGCGATGCCTGCAGTGATTCACTTACGCCAACTTCTGGGACAGTCCCTCAAGATGTAAAAGCCACGCCCAAGGAGTGATTTTTTGCGCCATCTATCGCAGAAGGTGAAACTGTCTCGCCAGCTCCTCTGTACACAGCGACATGAAACCTTTAAAATTGATGAGTCACTGCCTGGAAATCTGTTCATCTTCCAGCTTCTGTTTTGACCAAGTGGAAATCATACAAGACAAAAGTAAAATTATTTCATAAACCTCTCTCTTATTTGCCCAAGCATGCTCCTGGGCCGTCCCAGGCTGGCCTAATGGTAACCCCGCCCATGGTTTGCAGTCGTTTCAGTGCCGAAAAACTCCTGGGACTAAATTATTTCGTTGGGGAAATGCCCTCGCATGTTTTGATCCGTGGGGACACCTGCCCCCGCGGCTTAGGCAGCGCTGCACTCAAAAGTTGGCGGGACCCCCATCCCCCCATTTATTGCTTTTAGCCTTCGGAGCACATCCTAACAGACTTAAATTCGGCTAACCGGAACACAGTTAAATTTTTCCTGACTCTACTCCTTTTTTCAATTTGTACAAATCGCCTCAACACGCGATTTACTGTGGAAGTCGGTTAACGTTGTCGCTTAACACATGTGGTGCCATCTGTGTTGGCCAAAACAAAAAACAAAACAAAAAAGCTCCAAATCTTTGTCAATAACCGTCGAACTTTAATTTTAAGTAATCCTTTGGAACTTTTTGAGTATATTCAACTGAAATTCCTGAAATTATTTGGTTAATACATTACAGGATATATCTGGTGCGTTAATCTTCTCATACAATAAGCTTCAATGTAGGTTAAATTCCACATAATTACATTTTGACTTATGTGACGTGCCTGCCCAGCAGGACGCACACGACATAAAAGCAGATAGCAGCGATACAAAACGTCCGCGTAGCTCAGTTGGTAGAGCGACTTATTCAGGAATGAGGGGACCCGGGTTCGAGCCCTGGCGTGGACAAAAATGACGAAGAAATTTACTTCGTTATAATGGCGCCCGAACTTTCCGAATGACCCGGCCGTTCAAGATCTCGCAATGGTGTGATGTTCTTTCCACACCGCGAGATACGAAAATGAGAGAATCCCTTCTTCAGCGCTTCGAAAAAAATAAATGTGTGTGACGTTACATTCCACACACCAGATTGACTGGGAGTTCTCAAGTTCCCGTTCTACAGCGGATGGCTGCTGGCAACGATTCATGGTCACGGTTGACCCGTGGGCCATGCCCCCGGTTCTCTTTCGGGGTGGGGGTGGGAGATGTGACGTGCCTGCCCAGCAGGACGCACACGACATAAAAGCAGATAGCAGCGATACAAAACGTCCGCGTAGCTCAGTTGGTAGAGCGACTTATTCAGGAATGAGGGGACCCGGGTTCGAGCCCCGGCGTGGACAAAAATGGCGGAGAAATTTACTTCGTTATAATGGCGCCCGAACTTTCCGAATTACCCGGCCGTTGAAGTTCTCGCAATGGTGTGATGTTCTTTCCACACCGCGAGATACGAAAAATGGGAGAATCCCTTCTTCCGCGCTTCGAAAAAAATAAATGTGTGTGACGTTACATTCCACACACCAGATTGACTGGGAGTTCTCAAGTGCACGTTCTACAGCGGATGGCTGCCTGCAACGATTCATGGTCACGGTTGACCCGTGGGCCATGCCCCGGTTCTCTTTCGGGGTGGGGGAGATGTGACGTGCCTGCCCAGCAGGACGCACACGACATAAAAGCAGATAGCAGCGATAACGAACGTCCGCGTAGCTCAATTGGTAGAGTGACTTATTCCGGAATGAGGGGCCCGGGTTCGAGCCCCGGCGTGGACAAAAATGACGGAGAAATTTACTTCGTTATACTTACGATATTCGTCGTTCAAAGCACCGTGTCAATTGACGAAGGGTAGAGGTCGCAAAGTTTAAACCTTTTCTTATACATCAATGGGTGGGCGAGCGTTTGCGTTTTATTGCCACTTAGCGTGATTTTTAGTGAGTAAAAACCCGTATTAAGTTCAGTTTATATATGCTTTACGTGAAAGAACTATTAATATCATAATTCTCATATCGGAATGTCGTTTTTATCATGCTTTTAATTAATGTAAAACTCCCAGGGCGTTGGTTTCTAGAAACTGTTTCTGCGGGATACGTTTCTCTCTAGGCATCGTCGTGGGTACACAATACTTCTTTCTGATTGTTTCCACCCAAAAGGAAATCGAAAAAATCAAGAGTAAAACAAAATTTTAAGACATCCTCCTCCTCCTATTAAACTCGTATCGGCAGGAAAGTGAAAAAAAGAAAACAACAGAGAAAGAAAAATGTTTGAGGAAAAAAAGATCATGCTCTGCCGCGTCATAATCATTTCCATTCGAAGAAACGTCTCAGAAACCTTCGGAAATCAAAACAATAAGAAAGAAGGAAAGAAAAAGTAATGCAAGGGAAAGAAAGGGAGTTTGGTTTTGTCATTGCAAGAGGCTAATGTTTGGGAGTGCGTCATTATTCTAGTGAGCAGCAGTACCACAACCCCCAGCTGAGTTGCTAAAAGAAGCAAGAAAAATGAGACCGCAGCTTTTGATCGATTTATCAAGGCCTTATTCCCTCGTTCACTTCATTAAGCCTTGACTCCCTCGGCCTCTCCTGCTGAGATGACTGATGAGCTCCGAAGAATCAATTCCTTCCTCCTGTTCCTCCCCTTACTGGGTGGATGTAACCCCCTGTCTATTCCCAAATGCAGGAGAAATTTGCTCTGATTTCGGAAAAGTTACGGGGTGTCTGAATAAACACCACCTTTTCCTCCGAACAGAACAGACAACTCCTAAATTTAGTTAACTATTATTTCTATCTTAACAGTTTTCCTTTTCTACGAGAGCAGTAATGTTGATAGTTGGTGCTGTAGGAATGCCGTCTACTTCTGAATGCCAAACAATCCAGATGTTATATTTGAGTACCAACTTCATTTTTATATACTAGTAGAAAAAATCAAAGTTACAAACGTAAAAGTTGATACATCAACATAACGCCAGGTTGGAATTTTATGAAGTTTTGTGCATCAGCCCAAAATGGAAAAGAACGTGCGCAAAAAGGATGCCGCGTTATAAAAAAAAAAAAAAGCACAGTTACGGCCTCGTCGTAGGGCCGTGAGTGGTTTAGTGGCTAGAGCAACCGCCCACCGACCAAATGGTCGCGGGATGGACCCAGGTAGTTTGAGTTGCTCTGAGCCTGTGAATATTTGCCGTTTTCGAATGTGCCCATTAAACCAGGACCGATTTAAGCAACGGGCCCAGTGCGCCAGATTGGGGGGGGGGGGGCAAGCTGGAAGAGTTTTTTATGGATATTTTAGCACCACCACCCAAGAAAATTTTTACTTGAATAATTTCACAAAATTTATTAATTTTTAAAATTTATATATTGTCATATGCGTAGACGGAGAGCATTAACTGAGCAAGAGTAAACACGTTTTTTTAAGATTATGGATTCTTTAATAAGTAACTTAGCAAACAGGAGGAAATCATACGAAGTTGTTCTGGAAAGGTTTGAACTTTTCAGGGATTTGAAAGAGACCAGTGCTTGTGACATAGAGGCTAGATCAAATAAACGTGTTCATAGGTACCAATGAGACATAGAAAACTTTCTCAGCAACGAATGTCTACATTTCCAGTCATATATGAAGACGTGAACACACCACGGGATATGTACACTTTCATCATTGATAACAATCTTCAAAGTACATTTCCAAATTTAGAAATAGCTTCGAGACTGTTTTTAACCTTACCAGTCACTAATTGTTCAGCTGAAAGATCATTTTCAGCAATCTTTAGAATAAAAAAATGAAAAAAGGACGTTATTGGGTGAGAAAAAGTTTAACTCACTCGTGATAATGTGTGTGGAAAAGGACATAATTCTGGGTTTATACTACTCTTTAGCAGGGCCGGATTAAGGCCTTAATGGGCCCCAAGACTAAGACCTTTGAGTGGGCCCCAAGGCTAAGAATTATGACAGGGAATCATTATGAAATCCGTTAAAACACGAAACTGTAGCAATATGCTTGTGAAACTTAATTCGTTTAGTGCATTCTTCAAACTAATAAATTATCTGAAGAGTTTTCATAATAAGTCACTGTGTTTTCCATTGTTCTCTTAAGAACATGAGTTTAAAGCTTAAGATTTCTAGATTTTGTCTTGAATTCTTTTAATGGTTTACCACTGTATACTTTTCTTGGAGCATCTTTATTGTTATACAATGTGAAGCCACAGGGGACTTCGACCATTAACGGTTCCAAGTGCAAATTGGGAAGTATTTATGTGTGGATGGTAGCGAGAAAGCTGAAACTGTCTCGCCTATACCGCTGTACACAGCTTTACTATTCGTAAGTCATTGCCTTGAAATCTGTTCTTCTACCAATTTTGTCTCTGACAAAGTGGAAATCATACGAGACAAAAGCAAAACTATTTTATACAAAGCGCTCTCTATCTACCTATCTATCTATTATTTTCCTACCCATGTCTCCTGGGCCCTTGGTCATGGTGACCCCAAGGCTATACCCCCTGTAGACCCCCTCTTAATCCGACCCTACTCTTCAGTAATTGGCAATTTTGCCCATGCTAATTTTGCCCACCCCACAATTTTGCCCGTCAAAAACCGATGATCATGCTAAAATCATGGTACAGTTAGACATTAGGTGGAAATGGGGGAAATGGCGTCAATCAAATTTTATTAGCATCTTAAGTATTCATTAAGGTTGTTCTAATTTTTGCTTCTTTTCTCACATTATTGTGTCTTTTCTGGTGCATTAAAAATAATAATAAATGTTATTATCATAATGTACAGTATTTATTTTTCACAAAATCCTGAAGGTCAGTAATTTGAAACGTACACTGGGTACACTATGAAAATGGACCTAATATTATATTTTTCATTAATAATAAATATAATTGCAAAATTACTTAACGTAACCCAATAAAACACACTCCAGACAAAAAGACATATACAGGTCATGAGCTCGCACCGTTTAGCAAAAGAGAAAAATTGGTCGGAGGAGGGGGGCTGCCATCTTGTATTGTGCCCATGTCGTCAGAGACACTTCGTCCCTGCATTAAACCGTCGGTCCCAGGGTATTATACCCCCCATTGCGAATAAGGTCATCTGCACCTTATCTCCTCCCTTCTCTCTCTCTGGAAATACTCGTTGTGACGTCATAGCCTGGCACCCCGAACTATGACGTTTCGCACTTTCAATCTGGCTTTCGTACTTCTCTGACCTGTTTACCCTCTTTCGTATTTGAACCTCTAAGTTAAATCTAATGCAACTTCTTTCCTGTCCTGATACGCAATAAAACAGTTCCATGGGACTTAGATAGTTGCGTCTAAGCCTTCTCTGTGTATGTAAACCCTGCAAGAAAATGCTGAGTGCACTTTTTCCTCCGCGCTCATCGTATCTCACTCCCGACGATCCGAAGCTTGCAAGAAGTTTTGGAGAACGTGCAGACAAACACCCGGAGTCGCTTGGACGATTCGGAAAGATTATCAGTAGGATGTTATCAGGACAGACCGAAGCTGAGGTAGCCATATGGTCATCTTTAATATAGCAGAAATCCTAGAATGTGTCTTAATGACCAGTTCCAGAATTACCAAGGGTAAGAATATCCCAGATGAAACAATATCTTGGCCAGCGAGAAAGCATAGGAAGATGACAGTGAGACTCTCTGTCGAGCTAGCCTGTGCCCGTAGCAGAACTGTGTCTAACGATTTCATGAGATGAACCTATGCCAGAAGACCTATGGTTTGTTCGTAATGCAGTGTTTGTTGAGAAATACTGCTTACGTGGACAACTGTTTTTGACTTTCCGGACGTTGTTTGTTCTCATATGTAGGATATTTAACCTATAAATTAGTGAAATTTTATCATGGGAATAAATAATTTATATGCAGCGAAGTTTTTAATAAGCATTTTGTGCTAGACAGGGTACCAAGCAACAGGAAAAGACCCAGAAGAAGACCACATGAGAGATGATTGGATGAAATTCGAAAGCTTGCCGGAGTGACATGGAAGAAAAAATGCTCGAGACCAGCGTTTGTGGGAGGGACTTGAGGAGACCTTCATCCAGCAGTGGATTCAGAATGGTTGATGATGACCTCATGCAATGATAACAACGTGTAAATGCGTATTCTCGTGCTTATTTATAAGTGAAAGTTTTAGTGGGTTTTTTTTTTATCTTTTATCAGAGAAGCATAACAAAAATTCGCCTCTTTTGTGATTTTTGTTGTCGTCATTCTGTGACTAAGTATCACAGACCGAAGACGTCTTAGGAAACTTAGCCTTCTGCTGTACTTCTTATAGAATAAAATCTTGATAGGTTTTGTACTATCGTATCGGCAAATAAGTAGTATCCGGTTTCTCATGCGCGGTTTTCATGGGCTTTTACCTTTTTCTGTATTATTTTACTTCAGAAAATTTGGATAGTTCAAATTACACTATATTGACAAAAGTCACCAGACACCCCTTCAAAAGCAAATGAACGAATCCGCTGCGTTGTTAAGATGCGCGGTACACCTGCAAACGGTATAAAAACAAGCATGCAGCTGACCGCGATGATATCGCACTGTGAGGTTGAGTAAAAACGTTGCGGCCGGAGAGAACTCATTCTGAGAAAGGAAAGATTGTTGGGTACTATATTAGTGAGTTGTACAAAAGATAAACCAAGAGGCGTTTAAACATACCCAAGTAAACTGTTTTGGATGTACTGAATAAGTGGAAGACACATGGCGTGCCTGAAGCAGCAAAACGTACTGCCAGACCAAAGAAAATAAGTGATAGAGGACGTCGAAGCCTCAGGAGAGTTCGTTACAGCTAATCGAAGAAGTACTATACAAGACCTCAGTGTACAGGTGAGTAAAAATGCTGGAACCTCGGTATGTACACTTACTATTCGCAGAGAACAACATTTATCGTGAACCGTAGATCACTAGAAACGGGTCCTATGGACTGATGAATCCAGATACACGATCCATCAGTCTGATGGCCGTGTGTAGGCATGGCGGCTACCGAAGGAACGCTGTTTACCACAATGTACTGTTCCTACGGTCAAGTTTGGAGCTGGCAGTGTACTCGTGTCGGGGTGTTTTTCTTGGTATGGTCCCGGCCCATTGGTTATCGTAGACAAACCTCTTAATCAGCACGTCTACCTCAATATTCTGGACAATTATGTCCTACAAACTCTGTGGCAATACTATGGAATCAAGCCTTGTTGGTACCAGCAGGATAATGCACCGAGCCATAAAGCAAGGGCTGTTACGGCGTGGTTTGACAATAATTCCGTATCGTGTGTGGACTGGCCAGCACAGAGCCCTGATCTTAATCCCATAGAGCACCTATGGAGTGAATTAGAGAGCCGCATAAGAAGTTTGGAACCAAGGCCTACTACTAAGCAACAGTTAGCGGCAGCATTGTGTACTGAATGGAAGCGCAAACCTATCGTTGTGTTCCAAAACCTTGTCGAAAGCATGTCTCGAAGGGTTAGTGCACGCATTAAGGCCAAAGGTGGTTTCAGAATCGCTTTAATCTAACAAAACAGAGGAGACGAGCAACATGGAATCGTCTCAAAGAAAAAAAAAGTACAGGAATGATACAAACTGATAAAAGCGATGATATGTACATTGAATGAGTAATGACAAATTTACAACGTGATGCAAACAAAGCAATGCTTGAGGAAGAACAAAATGATCACAGGCGGGGCACCGCAGTGCGAAAGATCAACAAAAAGTTAATGCAGAGTCTTAACTCACCGTGAGATGTAACGGACTTGGTGTAACAGCGAACCACGGGGTCACTGGCGACCACGTAGCGTAGAAGGAGCTTTCACGGCATGCGGAGATGCCAGTGATACTCCTGCTGTACCACCGTGCACAGAGTAACGGAAAGCACGGTGAAAAGTATCAAATGCGCCATCTATGAAAAAGTGTCGAGGAGTGGCAGTTCGTCTCTTGCAGAAGGAGTAAGTCGGCCCCAAGAGGCGAGAGATCTTCCAGAACGAGAGCGTTAGCGAGGGGTTAGCAAACCCCCTACAATTCAGAGTGGCGACCTTGAATGGGTAAGTCCGACGTCGGATGAAGGGCAGATATGGCAGCTTTCTGGAATGTGTCAAGGCGACTGATGATACCACGACACCACAAGACGTAGTCGGGTTGCTTGGCATTATGCCGGAGGAATTTGAGGACGGAGGTTGCTTGGTCGAAGACCTCGGGAAGAACTGCTTCAGACTGCTGTAAAAAGATGAGAGAAGCCTCCCGATTTGTTTTATGATTGAGAAACTCGTAAAGATCTTCAAAGGAGACAGGTTCTGAAAGAAGAGAGGCATTATTAAGCAGAGTCGAGAAATCTTCAAACGTCGGCAGAGGACCCTTGGACTTTGAAGAGGAAGAGCTAGAACGTGACAGTGGAGACTTGGAGCCTGCTAGACGGGTGGAACGATGTGGGCGGCCAGTCGGAGATGACTTCTTTTTCCTCCGGGCCTCGGTACTGGTAGTAGAGCGACGTTTACCGTGGATCGATGGCACACGAGATGTGGAATCAGAGGAAAGGTCCACCTCATCGCCGGGAGCAAAATTGCCGACGATGAATGAAGCTTGAAGATCAGCCGTGATGTCCTCTGATGGAGAGAGAAGACGGAAAGGCAAGGAGGAGTCAAGCGGAGGAAAATCCGACAGAGTGGAGAAAGCAACATCGGACGACGCGTGTTGATTGAAGGCTTTAATCAGATTTTCGGCAGAACTGGGTCCAGGAGGTGCAAACGGAGGGGGAGGTATGACAGCAGAAACGGAGGAAGAGGTAGAATGCTGCCTTGGAGCTGCAGGAGTCAGTGGCTCTGCATGGGGCAGTGAGCCTGCTGATGGCCGTAAGCCTTGCAGCGTGAGCAATGAGCAGAGGTGAGGAGCTCAATCCGGCGGCGCTCGTTACCGCAACGAACATCGATGAACCGTGGAAACTTTATGAGATGCTCTTCCGACGGGAAGATGATGCGAGCAGTTCTACGGAAGCCACAGATATGTCTATCTTCGGGGTCAGAGGGGTAGGAGGAGAGAGTCTTCACTCGGCCGACTACTCTGCCGCATCGACTAAGTGCAGCACACATCATATCGTCAGATATCTCCGGGGGTACTGGATGTAGAGAGACCAGAACAGGACGCTGGGCGATGGATTCGGCTAAGAGCTGACGATCGCCAATTGATAGGCCCCGAGACAAGACAAGCTCGGCATATTCTTTCTTCGAAAAATAAACAAAATCACAGTTCGTGGCTTTTGGGTGAGGTTGGTGAAGGCACCAGAAGGAAACATCTTGAGAGCGGAGCTGTAGTGCTTCAAAGGAGTGTTGGGCAGCGCATCAAAACAAATCCCCAACTCGAGGGTCGAATGAAGACGTTGACCAGCAGGATTCTCGGGAATGTCTAATAAGATGGTGTCACCGTTGAGAGTAACGTAAGAATCCATAGGGGGCAGACGAGACGAGGAGGAAGCCGGTGGAATACCAGAGGCAGCCGTAGAATACGTGCGTGCATAAGCGCCTCCTCTGAAAGGCATTGACACAGCATGAGACAATGTACTGGAAGCAGAGGCAATAGAAACTGTAGTGGGCAGATTAGCGACGCCATCAGAGACGTCCATGAATTCATCATCGTCAGCAGAGGCCAGGGACGTCACATCCACGTTCTCAATGGCAGAGTCGGAGACCTGAGCAGGAGAAGACGTGCAAATGACAGGAGGAAAATTAAGAGGCTCTCCACTAGCAAGCGAAGATGATTGATCGGCTGCGTCTGTCGTTGAAGAGGCGGCGCGAGGAGCTGCAGCGATGCGGACGGGAACAGAGCCCTCATCGGCAGATGCCATAATCAGTGGCAAGGGTTAACGAAAAAAAAACGACCAGCTCGGTGTGTAAATTAAAACAGTGATAATGAAAAAAAAAATGAGCACTCACCCACTCGTGAGGGATCTTAAACGAAAGCACAGACCTTTAACTTCGGCACACACACACACAGAAGAACAATGATGGGACACACAAAACACGTACGTGAAGCACTCAAACACGGAGCTCGTGAAGACACGTGTAGGCCAAAGGTGGACCCCGACATCGTACTAATGTATGTCAATAAATGCTATGTTGTGTTTCTCTTTTAGATGCCCGGTGACTTTTGTCAATATATTGCATATAGTTTCAGAAAAAGAAGTCCACATTTTATGGGTTGAACTCTGTGAATAAGCAGCATACGTCCTGTGTGGCCTTTTATCGACTAAAATTTAGACTGGACTTGTGTTCACTTTGATAGACTTAAATTTGACTCTATTCTGTGTGCTTCATTTCGTCGGCTTCTATGTTCAGTTTCATTGACTAAAATTTATTATGTGATCACTTTTATCGAGAGACGGAAATTGTGATTTGTTCAATTTTATCGACAGGAATTTACGAGGGTTGTGCCGAAAGTAATGCAAAAGTGGGCCTAACTTCTTTAAATAAACTGACAGAGGTCATTCAAATTGAACATGTTGGTAAATTCTTTCTCTATACAAAGATAGTCTCCATCACAAGCGATGCATTTGCGCCATCGTTGAATCTAACTCTCGTATCCACTTTGAAAAAATTCAGGTGTGGACTGTTGCACTCACTTCTTCACAGCCACTCTTACCTCGTCTGTGTCATCAAATCGTTGTCCCCGGAGACTGTCCTTCATTGCACTGAACAGGCGGAAGTCTGAGGGTGCCAGATCTGGGCTGTACGGTGGATGGGGGACCACCGACCAGACTAATTTGCTGATCGCCTGATTTGTTGCCAAAGATGTGTGTGGTCTCGCATTGTCATGGTGAATGTGGATCCTTTTCAGATTCTTTTTCGAAATCTTCCTCGTTATGACTTCTCTAAGCTTCTTGAGTGTATCAACATACCGCTTGCTGGTCACAGTAAGGCCACTTTCCAGAAAATCAAGGAGAATGACACACACCCCTGTTATCTCGAAAAACAGTCACCATGATTTTTCTGTGTTTATTGCTGGCGTTGAACTTCTTAGGCCCTGGTGAAGAGGTGTGACGCCATTTCGTGGACTGAATCTTCGTTTCCGGGTCGTAAAGATACGCCCACGTTTCATCCTCTTATCACTAGATCGGAAAAAGCGTGTCTCCCTTGGTTGCAGACGCTTTCAGCAGATCAGAGCAGACTTCGACCCTTCTCTCCTTCAAATCGGGTGTCAACTGCCGAGGTACCTACTTTGCACACACTTTCCGATACGCTAAGTCTTCCACCATCTTCCGTATTGCATTGTGAACACAAGCCAGTTTTGCACAAGCTCACGGATTGTGACACGTCTCTCCACGCGAATCAATTCATCCACTCGCTGACGATTAGTGTCAGTGGTCGCAGAGGATAGTCTCCCACTGCGTAGTTTGTTTTCAATACTGGTTTCCCCTTCATCAAGCTGTTGTCAGTGGTGTGATATCCGTAAAGATTCTGTAGCTTTCTGTGGATGTCGGACAGGCTGCACCTTTCCTTCTTCAATAACTCAATGATAGCACGTTGCTTCTGCTTGGAATCCATTATTTACTTGCAATGAAGAAGAAGGGTTACTATAGAGGAAGAGTTACTCTACAAACATGTGCTATTTGAAAGATCTCTGTAAGTTAATAAAAAAGTTATGCCCACTTTTGCATTACCTTCGGTTCAACCCTCGTAACATTGTCTTGTAATTCGTTTCGTCGACGGAAATTTTTTCTCGTCTTGTGTTCCCTTTCGCCGACTAAAATTGACTATACTACACTGTAAAAAATAAGTGGTGTGAATTCACGGAAAATTTCTGAAAATAACGTGCAGCAAAGTTGCCCGTAGGTATCCGCGTTTTTCAGAAATTTCCGTTTGTAAAAGTGCCCG
Source organism: Macrothele yani (assembly GCA_039090855.1). Taxonomy (NCBI): domain Eukaryota; kingdom Metazoa; phylum Arthropoda; class Arachnida; order Araneae; family Macrothelidae; genus Macrothele; species Macrothele yani. The sequence continues at coordinate 17,136,814 of CM077005.1, read as the reverse complement.
TTCATTTTAACTTCCGTATTTTCACAGATATTTCCGTTGACAGAAATTTCGTTTATTTCAGAAAAATCCATCTCTGGGTTTTCCGTACTTAAATTGAAATTCCGCAAAATCAACAAACCTGCGCAGCACTTACCCGCAGCAGTCAGGATCGAACACCCGACGCTATAGCTAGTCGGACAGGCAACTTGTGCCCTTACCAACTGAGCCACAAACGCTCTGCAACCAGACTCACGTATGTCATAAAACGAATCGCACGACAAAGAAATTTTGTTTTTTGTCACTAATGTGGGTGATTTAGTCATTTTATTTTCTGTTGGAGCTTATTATTTTTCTGAATAGGTTTGTAATTTATTTTTTTGCTGTAGGAGGATTTTTCAAATATTCAGCATTTTTCATTGTGGTTTTTCGAAGCAACAAATTGCTTTGCAACATGATTTTTTTAAACTGACAATGACTCATTTATCTTTAAAAAAGGTGAAATGTACTTTTTATAGTATTATTTCACACACACACACACACACAAAACTAAATATGAAATTTACTCTCGACAGCTATAATAGCTTTTGTCTTAAGTTGTCCAAAGACTGATACACAGACATCGTATGATCATCTGTACAATAAGTACCCGGTTTCTTACAGTAACACAATATACATATAATAAGCAGCTGGTGCACCAAATAGGGGAAAGGAGAAATATCCTGGGCCACAAAAAACAAACACAATCTGTGTGATATGCTATCCACAATATCCGATCTCTCTACGGAACTTTAAAATTCGACAGACGATCGAAATTTGAAAGTTAATCAAACCTCAAGCATTTCCACGAATCGCTACTATTAGAGGAAATTTCTCGTCATACGGATACGGAAAAAGTGAGAACGGAGATTTTTCGTTAATATACGAAAGAAATTGCGGAAAGGTTTCTGAAAATTCATAATTTTCCGTTAACATATCTCTAAAACGGTAATTTACCGTTAATATACTATCTACCAACAAGTAATTAGACACCTGTGATAGCAAAGGAAAACGAAGTTTATTCACCTTTAATAGTTGGTGGGGCCTCCACGAGCGGCGATTACAGCTGCGACCCTCCGGGGCATACTCTCAACCAGGCGTTGCGCGACGGCTAGCAGTATTTTCTTCCACTCGGCTTGGAGAAGACAGGTCAGTTCCTTCACCGATTTCGGACGGTGGAGGCACCCCTTAAGTCGACGCTCCAACTGGTCCTAGAGGTGCTCGATAGGGTTAAGGTCCGGGTTCTGCGCAGGCCAGTCCATTCGATTAACCCCATTGTCACCATATCAAGCCATGGTGGACCTCGCAACATGACAGTTGGCATTGTCATCCTGAAAGTAACATGGGTCCACCCCGTAAAACTGCCACAACGTAGGAAGCGCATGGTCATCCAAACTGATGCAGAAGGTCTCGACGTTGAGTCTACCAGGAATTGCGACCAAGGGTCCCGTGCCATACCAGGAGAAACACCCCCATAGCATAATTCCACCGCCGCCGAACTTCACATTTGGCACAATACATTCCGGCAGGAGGCGTTCTCCAGGCAGACGCCAAAACCAGACCCTGCCATCCAAACGGTAGAGGGTGAACCTTGATTCGTCGCTCCAGAGAACCTGTTTCCACTGTTCAACGGTCCACTGTCGATGTTCTTTGCACCACGTTAGCCGAGCAGCGCTATTGGACTTGGTGATCAAAGGCTTGTGCGCGGCAGCACGTCCATGATAACCGAGCAGATGGGCTTCCTTACGGATGGTATTCATCGGAAGAACACTCCCGGATGCCTGTTGAAACTCCTCGCGGATGTGGCCCATCGATTTGGTGCGGTTCTTCCGAATTTCTCTGGCCAGCACCCGTCGGTCTCTAACTCCCAGTTTTGTGGGTCTGTCGGGTCGGGGCACATTCCGAGAGTCACCTCTCATCTTCCACTTGCCAATCACGTAGGCCACTGTCGATTTTGGGTACTTCAACTCGCTGGATATGTCACATATGGATCGACCATTTCTGTGATACCCGACGATTACACCTTTCTCGAAATCAGAGAGCTCCGAACTGCGTGGCATCTTGCGTGCGACTTGTTGCGTTGTTGTTTCCCACACGATATTTAACGGTGGCGGCCGTGACGTGTATCAGGATCGCAGATATCGTCGATTGCAGGGGTGTCCAATTACTTGTTAGTAGATAGTTTATAAGAAAGAAATTGCGTAAAGGTTTCAGAAAATGCAGAATTTTCCCGTGGCACGAAAAGTCCGTTAAATTCAGGTTTTTTCCCGTAATGTCACGGAAAGGTAGGATCAGAAACATGCTTCGTTAATTCACGAAAGAAATGACGGACAGTTGTCCGTGAATTTCAGAAATTTTTTTTACAGTGTTATGCTCCCTTTCATCAACTGGGAAAAAACTTTCATCAATTATCTGCGCTCCCGTTCATCAACATTTATAAACGTGGAAAGAGCGATGACTTCTGTTTGATGTTCTGTTTGATGATGGAAGTTAGGCTTTTCACCCTAATCCCTTTCGTGGATAGAATGACGGAAGTTAGAACAAAAGTAAACTTCGCGCTCATTGTGCTATGAGCAATTTTCCCCCAGGGAGAAAGGAGTAACGCTTAGTTAGCCACCCAAATCACTTGACTGTCACGATTACCTCCCGCCGGCAGTTAGTTAATATCCTTTGGGTATAGCTTCATGGCCCACAGACACAGGGACAATAACATCACCAAAAGGAAGAATATCTAGATTTTTCGAAACGCGACCGAAACTAAGGTCTTTATTTTTTAAATATGAGTACACGCAACGTTTAGTACAACTATATATACTTTTTTTAGCCACAGTTCAAGCTGGAATCCGAGCTTTTAGACTGGAGCTGTATTATGCGGTGAAAGTACACACTCTGAATCTTCAACTCCGTAATCAGGTTATCTTTGCCGTGAGTATAGTGAAATATACAGGGTTTGGGCAGAATAATGTGAACACCACGCTATAAGAGACGTGACTTTTAGTACAGCTGCGTACGTCGTAATGCGCAAAGATATTCAACACTTTTTGGTTGTAATAGCTTTGTTTAGAACCTCAAGATCCTGTTAAATGCATTTAAAGTGTCTTGTTGGAAATTTTCTTTTAGGGTGACGACGAAATGAGCGTCCTAACGGACTTAGAAAGAGGGCTAATTGTTGGTGGGCGGTTAGCCGGTGCCTCCGTGGAGCCACGGGTGGCTTAGTGGTCAGAGTTCGTGACTGCCATGGAGATAACCTCAGGTACGAACGTTCGAACCACTAAATACCCGCCGTGCGCCGGATGGGCACGTTAAGCCGTCGGACCCCGGGTACTGCCCCCCCCGGTAATAAATAAGGGCGTCTTCCTCCCCCTTTCTACTTCGCTTCCGTGTCACTTTCCTATCGGGCACTCTAGCCCAAATCTCCTAGTTTCCTATTTCTAAGGGTTGTATTAGACCTGGGGTCAGACACTCCCTTCCTAAAATCATCTGCATCTGATTTGATCTGATCTGGTGCCTCCGTGACAATAGTCGCCAGGGTAGTGGGGGCATCGAGAGCTCCTGTGTCTAGCGTCATGACAGCATACCGTGTTCGTGGCAAAACCTCGTCCGCGAAACACAAGAGCGGCCGGAAAACGACCCTGACTGATAGAGACAGGAGAGCATTAAAGAGGTTTGTTGCCCGTAATAAGAAGACCACGGCGCCGAAAATTAGTGCTAGCTCAATCCGCATCTCCAGACCCCAACGAAAACAGTGCGCAGGGAACTGCATAAACAAGGTATTCATGTCAAAGCTGCTATTGCAAAATTTCTGGTGAGCCGGATGAATGTACAACGGCGACGGCAGTGGTGCCAGGAACATACAACGTGGACTGCCGATGCATGGGAGCGTGTAATGTGATCGGATGAATCCATATTCTCACAATTCCCCACCGCATGACGTGTTTACCTGTGGAGAACAGCGTCCGAAGCGTACAACCCTGACTGTCTGCTCCCAACAGTGCAACATGGTGGTGGTTCTGTCATGCTCTGGTCAGTCATATCGTGGATTTACCCAGGTCCCCTGATCACCTTGAAAAGACGGATGACTGGCAGGGGGTATGAAACCATTTTGACCGACCAAGTCCATCCAATGGCTCAGGCATTAGTTCCTGCAGGGGATGCCATCTATCAAGATGATAACGCCCAAATTGACAGAGCTTGGGATGTCCAATCATGATTTGAGGAACATGCGAAATTGCGGACGAACTTTCACACCTTCCCTGGCTTCCCCCAATCACCAGATTTAAACATCATCGAGCTACTGCGGTCTGCGTTGGAAAACAGAGTAAGATCCCGTTATCCTCAGGGGCGGATTTCCCACTAGGCGCGCGCCTTGGGCCCCACTACTTGAGGGGCCCCGAAAACGTATAATTGGATTTCCAGTTTTGTTTTGGTTTTCACGGAGCGAAGGTTCTAACACAGATGTGGGAAAAAGTAGTGAAATTTTAATTGGGCAAAATTTATACATAACACAAAAAGTAGTGAAATTTTTAAATGCGCAAAAATTTAATGAATGTTAATGTCCTACCATTCGCAAAAATAATGTTTCAAAAATCTGTGAAAACCAAATTTTTTTTGACTTGGCGCCTCTAGCAGGAAAATAAGGAACTAATTCGGAAATTTAAATATTTGAGAAGGAATAGCTAAGCTTAACCTGAGAGACACAGAAATATTTTATTCCTCTGAGTTGAATAGTTTCTGAAGTTTAATTTTTTTGAATTTTTGACTTTGACAACCCTTAGCGGTAAATTCGTGAAGGTTATGGATATTTAAAATGCCAAGCTTAATGTCCTTTAAAATCCTATTAGACACAAATTGAAATTTTGAAATATCTCTAAAAACAAAAAATTGCATGTGCACGGATAGACAAAATGATTACACTAGCATTGTTTCTTACAGAGCGTTCTAATAATGGGAAAATAAAATGACATTTTAAAAAGCGTAAAAACCTGTTTCTTGACTCCCTCTTTCTTTTTCTTTTTCTTTTTTTTTTTTTTTCTTTTTTGTTAATCTGATTTTTTGTTAACCTTTTCTTTTTATCGTCGCAGAATGAAAATTTCTGCGGCGATAAGAAGAAAAGGGGGGGGGCTGAACTTTTTAGCGCCTAGGGCCCCAAAAGATCTAAAGTCGTCACTGGTTATCCTTCTCCTGCACCTCTCAAGGACCTGGAGCATTTTCTGCATGAAGAATGGTGTAAACATCGCACTAACCACCATTCAGGATTTGTAGGCGTCCATTCCAAGGAAAATTCAGCTGGTTTTGAATGCCAAAGCCAATGTTTTTAATGAAACTTGGCCTGTATTCCTCCGCACACCATATTAAGTACGTATTACCTTATTTTCTTAGGTGTTCTCATTACTCTGTCCTATCCCTGTATGTCCCACATCTAGTGAAACTTTGCTCGTATTCCTCCGCAGTGTGAAATTCCGATAGGTGCTATACTATCGTGTCAAAAGTGTACTGTATATTCTCGTGTATGTGGTTTTTATCGACTTAAGGATTTCTAAGAAGTTCGTTTGGAAACTTATTCGTGTGTTCCTCGCGCAAGCGTTCTTGCCTTTAAGATAACGACCAACAGCTCTAAAGAGAGATAGAGAAAGAGAGAGAGAGAGAGAGAGAGAAAGAGAAGGAGAGATTTTTCCGAACCGCGAAGATAATGGGCATCGGTGATGGTGGTTGTGGGGTATGGGTGGGATGGTGGCCCATTTACGGCCTGGCGGTTGTTAATGAAGGCGGGATACGTGCATCTTTGACAGCTCATTATGGCCAGATGATGTCCTCGAATATCCGCCTCGTCGATGGGGGGCGGAGAACAGGCAAGGGGGATAGGAAAAGAAGGTGGCTTAATGAGCAATAGCAAACCCTCGAGTACCACGCAACCAACAGAAGAAAACGACCCATTTTCTGAAATCGACGTTGAGTACACTATTAACCCATGGGGCGCAGTCTTCTAATCAGATCTTCATTTTTCTATTCTTGGCTCTTTTTTTCTTCCGTCTGTGTGTGGATTTTTTTTATCATTTCTTTTTATTCAGTGTGTTTCTATGGTGAAAGATGATTGGCTCCCGAGTCCTCGGGCATTCTCAGATCTCATGTTTTGTGTCCTCTTTATCTTAACATTTGCTTTGAAAATATTCCTTTTCTGAATTAAGGCAATATTTTTTAATGGCCATCTTTATGCATTGAAATCAGTTGTAAAATAATCAGGGTAATAATGTTCGCTTGCGGCGACTCTCACACGTTGTACCTTTCCAATTTCGCATTTCTCCATTTGTGCATTATATCTGATTGGAGGTAATATGGAGAGATGTAGAAAAACCTACGCTGGTTTTGTCTGATCTCATCTCGTCTCATCATATGAAAGTCTCTATCTTTCACTCCCTTCTTTTGTCATTCCCTCTCTCCGTTCCACCACCCCCACTCTCTCTCTCTCTCTCTCTCTCTGTCCCACATGCTCTCTGTGTGTGTCTCTCTTTCCCTCTGTTTGTGTGTGTGTGTGTGTGTGTGTGGTGTCTCTCTCTGTCGTTTTGTCTGTTTGTCTCTCTCTCTCTCTCGCTGTGTGTGCGTGTCTCTCTATTTATCTATCTCACTCCCCCTCTCTCTTTCTTTCTCCCTCTCTCTCTTTCTTTCTCCCTCTCTCTCTTTCTTTCTCCCTCTCTCTCTTTCTTTCTCCCTCTCTCTCTCTTTCTTTCTCCCTCTCTCTCTCTTTCTTTCTCCCTCTCTCTCTCTTTCTCTACCCCCTCTCTCTGTGCGTCTCTTTGTGCCTCTCCCTTTCTCTGTCTCTTTCTCTCTCTCTCTCTCTCTCTCTCTCTGTCGCTCTGTCTGTCTGTCTCCTTTCTGTTGCTAGCTACCTTTTCGCTCTCCCTCTCTCTCTCTCTCTCTGGTTCTCTACCTTCACGACCTCTTTCTCTCACTCTTTCCCACTCAATTGCTCTCTAGTCTTTTATCAACTTTCCTCAGCGGCGCCGCTAGGCTAAGAACATTCGGACGGGGCTGGTGAACATGGCTTAATTTTTCTATCATTGAGGGAGGAGAGCTGAACAGAACTTAATCCCCCCCCCCCCACATTCCGTAATGAAAAAAAGCAGTAGGATTTTACAATTGATTGCAGTCACTTAATTTACTTGCGCTTTAAATTTAAAATAATTACATCAGCTATGTGTGTGTGTGCAAAGAAGTGCGAAATTTTTAGTGGCTTATTGAAAAATCTGGGCGCCCAAATTAAACTAGGCTTTTATTTTTTATCCTAGGTCTTAGTAAATTCTCAATAATTGTGTTACTGATGAGAATGGCTTAAAATCATGACCTCCGTACTGCAGTTGAAAACCAGTAATACACTGCAGGAGTCCGATCGAATTCTCGAAAACTCACACTGATGATGTTGATGTTTATTAAACTGTTTGTCGTCTCTGCCGACAGTCGAGGACTTTGTATTGTTTTAATGTTATTCATGGCGCTAAAACCGCGTTCACAGCTAGTTGTTGAAAGTGGAATGCACTCCACTCCAGCCAAAAGCTTGCGGAAGATACGGAACCGAGTTGGTTGACTGATAGCATGCTTGCATACGTAATGCCACAAAGGGAAGATCAGTAGATGTGTGTTTCAAGTCGTACCACTCTTCAAGAATTTCATCTTCGAAATCAGGCAAGGAATATTTGAAACGTTTTGCATGAAATACCATCGGTTCTGTTTTCATAACAATTGGACACTTTGGCACCCACTTTTTGGATCAGTTCTATCTGTTCCTCAGAATATTGAAGTGGTTTTGAATGATAAGCTATGAAATATGCAAATATGCAGTATTGAAAAATATACACATTTGAAAACTAAGTCGTCAATTACCGTCTTGGCACGATTTAATGTTAAAATACGATAAATATTTACAGCTAAAACACATGAGTACCTTCGGGGTTGACAATCACCCCATCTTCAGATGTAAGATATTCTTCATTTCTACGCTCTTATATACATATACAAGAAGACATGCGGTGCATTGTGGGTACAATTGGTAATCTGTTGGTCACATGTTACAAAACTAGCTAATCAAAATGTTTCTAATGCTGAAATGAGTTAAACATGAATATCACCTTCAGAGTGCAATACATTAATAAATCACTTCTAAAGTCCAAAAATACCGATCGGAGTAACTAATGATCAGCATTAAAGTTCAACGAATGAATAAAATTCTTCCAAAGTCCATGTTATTCATACGGACTGTGATCATTGCAGCACTTATTGCCAAAGCCTGAAATAAATAAGCTCTCAGCTAGCATTAATGAGTAGACAGAGGCGGGAGTTACTAAAATCTTAGCGCCAGACCAATCAGGATACACGCTACCTGCATTGACATTTCTTGCAAGTGCTGTAGTATCTTTACGCTATATTTATGTTCTTGTAAGCGCAATTCCAGATTCCTTCTCGTTGATCTCGCGTAATTACTAACATGTTCATTGCAGGCTGAGTCTAAAAGTGGAATGTTATGAACACCCCAACTTTGAAGTATCTCCGTTTTTTCTCGATCTTTTTTAATATGGGAGAGCAGATTTTTTAAACGAATGCCAAACTGTAAGTTGTGGCGAGAGCAAATGCGGGTTAACACATTCGTAATGAAAGGTTGGTATTCCAGAGACCTCACAAACCTCTTATTACGTTCGGGCTCTCTAACTAATGTATCACTGTTAAAATTTTTGAGGCAGGTTGCACCAAAAAGTGGTGCTACTTCAGCTACACCACTTTCTGAGAAAAGACACACCATTGTGTGGTGCAAACAGAACTCAGCAACATGGTGTTGCCTTGTACTATAACATGGTGTAAACTTGTACTATAACGTGGTACAGAGTTGCATCATGTCTTTGGGTTTTGCTTGCACCACGAAATGATATATCTTTTCACAGAAAGTGGTGCAGCTGGTGTAGCACCACTTTTTGGTACAACCTACAACGAAATTTTTAACAGAGTAGTAGATAAAGCTGCTTTACTTTTTTTTAAAATGCTTCTAGTTATGTGTATAGGATATCCATGATTACTTGCTAAGTCAAACACATAACGAACCTCTTGATCAAAAAACTGCCATGTAGATGAGGGCGAGAAAGCCCTTCTAAAAAGAAAGTAGATTGCTGAAACTTTATGCTGAAAAGGTTGTGAAGAGCTGAAAGGAATCAAAGGACAGACGGCGGTTGGTTTTCGAGAGGCAGAAAAGGATAAAGGATTAGAGGATTAATTACGGTAAATCCAAAAATCCAAAAAGGCAAAATAAAATTATACTCCAGTTCAACCGTGAGCCTGATAGTAGCAAAAACCGATGAAAGTGCGTCGGCGAACTTTAAAGTTAAGTCATCTTGCGTATGAGGCCAAATTATCAAGATGTCGTCGACGTGCCTTAAATATAAACTAGGTGAAAGGGGAAACTCACTGAGAACTTTGTTCTCAATGTACTGAGGCAGAATTTCTGCAAGCTCTGCTGACAGCGGAGAACCCATAGCTGAGCCCACCAACTGTTGAAATATACAACCTTGAAACCTGAAGTAAGAACGCCGTTTTACTAAACGAAGAACGTTCATTACAGGTGCAATTTCATAATCTTCAGTGTGGTTTTTGAGGATAGATGGCCCCCTGTTGCTTTGCTGCGGTGAGGAGTATTAAGCAGTGTAGCAGTGGTGTTAAGGGATATTAAGAGCACTAAAGGAAGAGACCCACCTCAGAACAAGAAACTACCCCTGTGGCACCAAATTCGGCATGAGATACCCAAAATTTCTGTGCGGCCAATTGATATCCACGTCCATCATAAGAATACAGCTTTCCCAACTCTTTAAAAAAACGTATGTCTAAATATATATGTATTCGAACTGCATTGCACACCCGACGAACCACAAGGCGTGTCTTCAAGTTAGAGGCAATTTCTTACGCGTCCTCCTGTATCATGTAATCAGTGGTGTATCTTGAGTCTGAGACCTGGTCTATCTCATCCCTGAATACTTTTTTTTTAATTGCGAAGTTTAAATTTTAATTGTTAAGTAATAGAAGTAACTTTTTTTCTAAATTTCAGGTACATGCTATTGCTAACATGATACCAAATAATTATGAGGATTAGGATTTGAAGACTTATTTGTACATGAACGCCATTCATCTTATGAATACTTTATTTGTACATGAACTCCATTCTTCTTTCCTTTTCTGTGAACTTGAGTGTTACGTTTTCAGAAAAACGTTTCTTCCGAGTACCTTTCCATATTTATAAAAAAAATTCGCTATTGACAAACCAGCCAAGTGGCTCGAATGTGCATGTCCTTGTGTGGCCCTAAGATATATCTTGATTATTTTTAATACAGAAAAACTTCTTCCGGCAGTTGTTGATGGAAAGTTTAATATTAGGTGTGCTCATTTGTACAGCTCACTAAACACTATGTCCAATTTATTCAACTTTATGTAACAAGTAATGTCTCTTACTGTTGTTGTTTTTTTTTTTTTTTCATGAAGGGAATAAAACACCTTCAGTTCATTTTTTAATCGAGCTGTATCAAAATTTGAAGCATAGAGTACTTTTCTACTTTATGTGCTGACTGTAGATGTTCAGGGAAGCTTTCACAAAATTTATCGAAACAGTTCTAATCCAACAAAGCCACGAATTTAAGATATAATATCGCTGATTTTAATTGCTTGATACTTCACACAAACTGAAACGACTTTCGCGAAACACACGCTGTTGCAGGCGAAAGCATGCGAGTGACCGAGCTAGTCGAAATGTTCTCTTTTCTGAGCGAACCGTTGCGCAAAGCGATGGTCCATTCCCCTCCATACGCTCATTCATGTTGTCATGGAAACGCTAGCAGGTGATCGTATCGAAGTTCTTCGAATTAGAACAGCAGAGACTCTGGAAGACCTGCTTGCGTTATGCCGTTGGTCATCGCTCGCCAGACTGATTCTGTTAGTCGAAAGAAGCGAATCCGCTCGTGTTTTTTATCGCACCAAAAGCATTGACATATCTTAATACCGTTGATAATTGACTTTTATTTGTGTATATTTAATTGACTTTTATTTGTGCATTCTCTGGGCTTCGCAGCTAGCCAAGCTAGCCTCGAATATACGCCACTGCATGTAATGTTCAAATGTAAATTTGCCATTGATTTTTTTCTTCTTCCTGTATTTATTTTTTGATGATTGGTCATTGATTTAAAATAGTAGTACAGTCTCAACCAGTAGATAACGAAGTTGAAGGGATAGTCAAAACATTCGATATATGCAAAGTTCTTTATAGTCGAACAGATAAAAAAAGGCTGTTTTTATCATATTACATTATGTCAAGTTAAAATTGGTCAATCATAAACCGTTTGCCAATTAATCGAAGGTAAATAATACTTGTTAACTGAAAACTATAGCTAGCAAAATAATATCAGTGCGATCTGCAATAAGTAAAACATTCAACGAATGTTAAAACAAAGTAACTGCCAAAAATTTGAAGTTTCACCTGTTGCACGTTACGTCTGACATATGTTAGCCAGTTCTTGCTGGTTTTGTGATTATCGTGAAAGCTGGTTTAAATGTTTTTCAACTTCCTCTGGCGTGGTAGTTAAAATGATTCTAGATGTTCGTATGTGTGACTAGCGGAGAGGGAACGGGAGAGCAGGATGTAGTAAGAAAACAACTGAAACATTCTCTTCGTGCGAACTGACCTATCTGTAAGGGGAACCACAGGGTGTTGTCAACAGCAGGTAGTTCTTTGTTTTCCAGTGAAAAAACTGGGTGAGTGACTTATTTTGTTTTCGTGGTAACCGTGCTGAACTTCGATATATGCGGTTTCCTCAAAAATTATTGTTTGTAGTATGCGGTTAAAATGACAAGGGAGAATATATTACAAAGTTCGTGGAATCTATAAAAACTTCGGTTTATGCGAACTTCGTGTTATGCTGCCTCGTTATACTGTATGTGGCTTCGACTATAATAATAATATATTATTATTATTATTATTTTCTTTATACGAAATATACGAATCACAGCCTATGACAAACAAAATAAGCAACAAATTATCATTGACTGGTATTGTTGAACTGATACGAGTTTCCACCGGAGACCTAGGTATCCGTCAAGAATCGGCGTAAAATATTTGATATCCCAAGTAAAGCTGTCTTCTGCAGTTCTGTAGGTGGTATATCAGAAAGCTGCAATTTTTCAAAATGATTCATAACATTTTTTGACATTGTTTCAAGTGCCCCGATGACAATGGGGACTACCGTTGTGTGTTTAGTCCATAACCGTGTAACTTCTATGGCCAGGTCTCTATATTTAGTTGTTTTTTCCAGTTCTTTTTCAACGACTCTGGCAACTCCAGGGATCCCCATATCAATTATCCAGACTTTCCGATTTTCTGTGACTGTTATGTCTGGTGTATTATGTTCTATGTGTCGATCGGTTTGAATTCTGAAATCCCACAAGATCTTGACTTGATCATTTTCTGTGACTTTCTCAGCTTGATGTTCCCATGAGTTTTTCGATGCTGGCAGATTGTGCTTTCTGCAAAATGATCAGTGAATCAATTTCGCAACCCTTTCATGTCTAGCTTTGTAATCTGTCTGTGCAATTTCGCTACATTCACATATAAGATGAGACACAGTTTCATCTTTTTCTTGACAAAGTCGACACTTTGGATTATCACTGACTTTCTGGATTTTAGCCTTCATAACATTTGTTTGCAATGCCTGTTCTTGTGTAACAAAAATCAGAACTTCTGTTTCTTTCTTGATGGAACCCAGTTTCAGCCATGCTCAAGTCAAGTTGTTGTCACTTTTTCCATCAATATTCTTTAGAAATTGTCCATGCAGTGGCTTGTTCTTTCAGTCATCTAATCTGCTTTCAAACTGCTTTATCTTGTATTCAGCCGTGTTTTCTGCTGTTTTTAAGATATTTTCATTATTCACTGCCTGAAGTAGCTTTTCTCTGCTTCTGTTGACATAATCATTCAGGCTTCTTTTTTTCCCCTCTACTACCTGTTGTACTTGTAGTAGCCCTCTGCCTCCAATCTTCCGAGGTAAATATAATCTGTCAACATCACTTTTTGGATGGAGTGCATGATGCATGTTCAATAACTTTCGAGTTTTCCGATCCAGTATTTCTAATTCTCTTTGGGTCCAATTAATTATTCCAACTGGGTATCTGATTACTGGAATGGCCCATACAGTGCAAATATTAAGTGATGATATACAAATGGAATTTAGACTGGGAAAAATGTGGACTTTGATTGTATTTCCACCATTTTAGTTTTGATTTCAATATTTTTCTTACTCTCTTGATATACTCACTCTGAGTCAGACCTTTGACTTTTGTATGTAAGATGTTATCTGATTCAAGAATTCCAAGGTATTTATAATTTTCATTATCTGACAATGATTTCATTATATTACCATTTTCTAGTTCTATTCCATCTATATTCTGGACTTTTCCCCGGCGCATGGATAGTACTGCACATTTTTCCAGTCCAAATTTCATTTGTATATCATCACTAAATATTTGCACTGTATGCAGCAATGTTTCAAGTTCGGCGCAACTTTTTGTATACAATTTAAGGTCATCCATGTACGGCCGATGATTTTTATTTTTCCATGTTGGTCCGAAATGTGGTAGCCCATTTTTGTTTTGTTCAAAATCATTGACAATGGAATTAAAGAGATATTAAACAATAAAGGCGACAAAGAATCCCCTTGAAATATGCTTCTCTTGATATTAACTTCTCCGAGTTCTTCACCATATGCATGTAACACTATTTTCCAGTTTTTCATATTTTCTTTGAAAAATCGGCAGATGTTCTTGCTAACTCCAAATAGTTCCAAACAAGTGTTAATCCAGCTGTGGGGCAATGAGTCAAAGGCTTTTTTATAATCTATCCATGCCATATTCAAATTCGTTTTTCTTCTTTTGGAGTTTTTTAGTACCATTTTGTCAATTAGCAGATGGTCTTTTGTGCCTCTTGACCTTTTGAATTTCCCCTTCTGTTCTATTGGGTACAAATTGTTTCCCCATAATTAGTCATATATTGATCTTGCTATAGTACTCTTGTGAAAAGTTTGAATGTTGTTGGGAGGCATGTAATTGGACGATAGTTAGTAGGTTCTTTGCCTTTTTCTTGATCTTTCATCATAAGGAATGTGCGACCCGTTGTCATCCAATCTTCTGTGGCAGAATTCTGCAGCATTATATTGAATTACAAAGCTATTCATTCATGCAGACTTGTAAGATACTTTAACCAAAATCCGTGCAATTCATCTGGCCCAGGTGCGCTCCAGGCTTTCACATTCTTTACTTGCTGTGTAATCATATCAGTTTTTATCATCAGATTATCCATGTGTATTCCTTTCAGATCTTTACAAACATCGTTGATCCACAAGGCATTTTTTATTATGTTCAACTGGGCTTTCCCAAATTTCTTTCAAAAATTTCAAGGCATCTTCCTTACATGGCATGATGTTTATTTGGATTGCCTTTTGTCTCAATGATTTATAAAATACTTGTTGCTAATTCCGAAATTGCGCATTTTCTTTGTATTGTTTTATGCGTCCGTCATATCTTTCAATTTTCTTTGCAGTAGCTGTTATTCGTTGTTTTAATTCTTCCATAATTTCAACAATTCTTTTTCTTTCCAAGTCGTATTTTTTGCAGAATCCATCTTTTATTTTTCTACTTTTAAGCTTCCCATCTTTCAGACATTTTAAGTTACTAATGTCACTACGGAGTTAATTTCTTTTTTTTAGCCGAATTTTCCACTTAGGAGTGCCAGGCATTTTCTTCTTTTGCATCTTGTAACCAAGTTCCATTGTTACTATGGCAGCTGTGCTGTACGTGAGCTGGTTTGTTTCCTTTAAAGTATGTGTTGGAATTTTGTCCACGACATCATTTGCAGTTTTTAACAAATGTTTCACTGTTTGCTTCGTATTTGGCCAATTATAGGAAGTCTTTGTCGTTCCTCACCTTGTATCATATGGTTCAAAATTTTCTTTTTCAGAAGACTTTGCTGCTGTGTCAATTCATGGTTGTCATGTTGTTTCACAGATTGTTCTTGATCTTCAGGCTTTACTAGCACGAAGTTTTCCACGACGTCGTCCTGATTTTGTGTTGGTCCTTCTTTTGCCAATTTCTCCATCTTTTGCAATTCCAGTTCTGTAAATGCCTTGTTCCTGATGATAAACCTTCTTTGATTCATTATTATTTGTTCTGTTATTCCACTGCCTGGATGTTTTCCTTTCCAAATTTGCATCATTCTTTTTTGAAAACCACGGGCTGTTGGATTTGCCTGGTAATAGCATTTCATGATTTCTCGATTTTCAGCAACTGTCCAAGTTTTCCGTTTCTTTTGTTCCAGTAGCATTGCAGCAGCCTGTTCTGGTTCCTCAACAGGATCTGCTGAGCCCATTTGTCGATAGGTGTCCAGAAGCCTCCTTGTTGATCCGGGCGACGACCGATCCAGTATGGATTTCTTTTTGTTTCGTTATTATTATTTTTTAATAATAATAATAATAATAATAATAATAATTAATGATAATAATAAAAATAATCCAAACTTTAAGAAAAATTCATTTTTGTTTTAAAAATATATTTCTCTACCTTGAACGAAAAATGTATTCCAAGATTATTGTAAAAATATTGGGAGGTCTTCAGACATGAGTGGTGGGGCTTCAGCTCCTCTGAAATTCTCTACGATTCCCCTGACTTTTCCTCACCCTTGCTTTCTGTCATGCTCCCTCTTTTTCGTCTCACATATTTCTGTATCTCATTCGCACTCACTTTCTATTTCCTTAACTCACTTCTATTCTCCGCAACCCCTACCTTTATGTATCATCCTCTGTTCCCCCTTTTGTCTGTCTGCACCCTCCTTCTCCAAACGTGACTTCTTCCTTTCACTTTACTCATTTCCTCACTGACTAACTAACTCCCTTCTGTTTGTCGCTCTCTGTCTTTCTTACATTCCTTCCACTTCTTCCTTATTTTCTCCTCTGTCTCTGACTCTCTCCTCTTCTCTCTGTTACTCGTTTCTGCTCATTGTTACTGCCCCTTCTCTTTGCCCCTCTCTTTCTCTATCATCTTATTTTGCCACACTACCTCACGCTTTAACGCCATCTGTTACTCCTTCATTCTCTCTATCATTAGTTCTTCCACCCTATTTTACTTCTTTATTCTCCTGTTATTTTTTATCCTCTCCCCCGGTCTATCATTTACTCTCCTCTTTTGTCCCTCCCTCTCTCTCTTTCTCAATTTCCAGGTTTCTTTCCTCTCTTTCCTATCTCTATCCCGTTTTTGTTCCATAGCATCCCACATTTCCTTTGTCTTCCTCTACCACCGCCTAACTTTCACTCACTCAGCGCTTCTTTCTTTTTGATGTCATTCCTTACATCTTTTGTTTTATTCTTTTTACGTGCTCTGTACTTTTTCCTCTTCCTCGATCAAGTTCAGAACCTACCCCGTGAGAGGGAAAGAGGTTGGGAAAACTTTCTCGTTCTGTCTCTGTCTGTCTATCTGTTTCTCTCTCTCCTATCCCTTTCGTGTATTTTCTTACCTCTCGACTTTTCTGTATCTCGCTCCTCTATCTTTTGTCTATGATTCCTTTTTCATTTCCTGTCTCTTGCACTGTCTTTCACTTTCCTTCTCTTGCTGTACTCCATTTTCTTTTCACCCCCTCTCTCTCGGTCTGTCTGTCTATCTGGTCCTCTCTCTCCTATCCCTTTCGTGTCTTTTCTTACCTCTCGACTTTCCTGTATCTCGCTCGTCTTTCTCTTGTCTATGATTCCTTTTTCCTTTCCTGTCTCTTGCACTGTCTTTCACTTTCCTTCTCTTGCTGTACTCCATTTTCTTTTCACCCCCCCCCCCTCTCTCTCGGTCTGTCTGTCTGTCTGTCTATCTGTTTCTCTCTCTCCTATCCCTTTCGTGTATTTTCTTACCTCTCGACTTTTCTGTATCTCGCTCCTCTTTCTCTTGTCTATGATTCCTTTTTCCTTTCCTGTCTCTTGCACTGTTTTTCACTTTCCTTCTCTTGCTGTACTCCATTTTTTCACCCCCTTCTCTCCCCCTCTCTCTCCTTATCTATAGCAGTGCATATCAGTACTGTCTTGTATATACGCTTTTAGACCAGATCATACTGTCTCCACGAGAGCATGCGCCATTGATGTCACCGAACGTTATGGGCAGTGGGGGAAAAGAAGGACTTGTTGGGATTGTGATGGGGAAAGATTATTAGTCCTAGGAACGCAGGAGCCCGTTTTTCAGAGACAGCAAGAAGTGTTGGCTCTTCAAGGACCCTCGTAGCAAAGATGTACACATCCGCGCAACGTGCCGAAAAGGGAAAACCACCACTGATTGTTGACAGTCGAAGTGAGCGCCGGTTGGAACGTTCAGCCCGGAACAACAAAAGTCTCACGATCCCTGAATTATCGGGCGTACAGAGTAACCTTTCCGAGCACACAATCTAGCGGACGTTCTTGTGAATGGGACTAAGGAGTTGTTGGCCCGTTCATGCGCCCATGCTGACAGGCCGTCCGTCATCCATAGTTCCGTTTGCAATTGGGTAATGGACCACGGTGACTAGACATTCAACGAATAGAAGACACGCTTGGTCCGATGGGTTACATCCGCATTCGCCTTTTCTTGTTGCGCCTATTCCCGCTACGTCGGAAGTTAATGGGTTCCGCCATTTTAGTCGACGAAAGAATTATGGATTCGCCTATTCCCGTCTCGCCTAAAACTTTCACCTGCTAGAGGGGAGGAATTCACCTGAAGCAAACTTCCTCTTTTCGCCTGTTCTTGTTTTTACCTATTCCTGCTACGTCGAAAGTTAATGGGACGAGAAAATGCTGTTAATGGAACGAGAAATGAGTACCTGTACCACCTCCAGCATGCCGATGGATGAGTGCGTACTCGACGCCGCGCTAATGAACCCTGCAAACAGCGTGCACACTTGGACCGAAGCAGCCCAGTGGCTGCAATTTCGTCGTATACTTCCTGAAATTCACGAGCAATTTTAGGTGGTTCCTTTCGTGAATTTTGAAACATACTCTGTATTCTTGATTCAACCTTTTCCGTGAAATGACCGAAAAAACCTGAATTTCATGAATTTTTCGTGCGCCAGGAAAATTTATGAATTTTCAGAAACCTTTCCGCTATTCAGTGAGACCTACATTGTATTTTTTCCGGCTATACGTTTTTCACCTATATACGTAATTCTGCGCTAGTCCCGACATTGTACTGTGGTGTCTATCGCTTTTTCAATCAGCTTATTAGTTAATTCATTTATACGTTAAATTTTGAATTTTAGATTATCAAAAATACACACTTTTTGTTAATCCTTTAATAGGTAACCCGATATGTTATAATGTTGGTAGAACTGAGACAGATTCTTTTTGCAGCCATGAAATGATGATGCAACTATTTATTAAATAACATTCACACAAGGTCCCCCTCTTTTTTTTTTTTTTTTTTCTGAATTCAAGAAATTTGAAACAAGCTAAGATTAGCGCGAACATTTTACTCGGATATATAATAATAGGCTATTATGTAAAACTAAATCGTATTCGGATTTACTTTCTAGTATTTCTAAGGTAAGTTTTTTTCTCCGATATATCGAAAATATGAAATCGTACAGATTTTCTTAATCTAGTTTTTATAATAAAATTAGACGAAACCAAAAAATAATGCAAATTTCAAAATAGACATGGGCATAATGTAGCAAATTAAATGTTCATGTTTGTATATGTCTTACATTACCGTTATCTAAAACTGCGATCCCCCGCTTTTTTTTTTTTTTTTTTTGTTTGCTTGTTTCGGAGGCATTCCAAATTTTTCAATTGCATTTAACATTTTGAAATTTATTTTATTTTTTCTATACATTTGCACGTTTCTTAAGGTCATTCCCTAGGAAAACGTACAACCGTTTCTTAAGGCAATCCCCTAGAAAAACGTACAATTGTTTCTTAAGGCCATCCCCTAGAAAAACGTACAATTGTTTCTTAAGGCAATCCCCTAGAAAAACGTACAATTGTTTCTTAAGGCAATCCCCTAGAAAAACGTACAATTGTTTCTTAAGGCAATCCCCTAGAAAAACGTACAATTGTTTCTTAAGGCCATCCCCTAGAAAAACGTATAATTGTTTCTTAAGGCAATCCCCTAGAAAAACGTACAATTGTTTCTTAAGGCAATCCCCTAGAAAAACGTACAATTGTTTCTTAAGGCAATCCCCTAGAAAAACGTACAATTGTTTCTTGAGGCAATCCCCTAGAAAAACGTACAATTGTTTCTTAAGACCATCCCCTAGAAAAAACGTACAATTGTTTCTTAAGGCAATCCCTAGAAAAACGTACAATTGTTTCTTAAGGCAATCCCCTAGAAAAACGTACAATTGTTTCTTAAGGCAATCCCCTAGAAAAACGTACAATTGTTTCTTAAGGCAATCCCTTAGAAAAACGTACAATTGTTTCTTAAGGCAATCCTCTAGAAAAAACGTACAATTGTTTCTTAAGGCAATCCCCTAGAAAAACGTACAATTGTTTCTTGAGGCAATCCCCTAGAAAAACGTACAATTGTTTCTTAAGGCCATCCCCTAGAAAAACGTACAATTGTTTCTTAAGGCAATCCCCTAGAAAAACGTACAATTGTTTCTTAAGGCAATCCCCTAGAAAAACGTACAATTGTTTCTTAAGGCAATCCCCTAGAAAAACGTACAATTGTTTCTTAAGGCCATTCCCTAGAAAAAACGTACAATTGTTTCTTAAGGCAATCCCCTAGAAAAACGTACAATTGTTTCTTGAGGCAATCCCCTAGAAAAACGTACAATTGTTTCTTAAGGCCATCCCCTAGAAAAACGTACAATTGTTTCTTAAGGCAATCCCATAGAAAAACGTACAATTGTTTCTTAAGGCAATCCCCTAGAAAAACGTACAATTGTTTCTTAAGGCAATCCCCTAGAAAAACGTACAATTGTTTCTTAAGGCCATCCCCTAGAAAAACGTACAATTGTTTCTTGAGGCAATCCCCTAGAAAAACGTACAATTGTTTCTTAAGGCCATCCCCTGGAAAAACGTACAATTGTTTCTTAAGGCAATCCCCTAGAAAAACGTACAATTGTTTCTTAAGGCAATCCCCTAGAAAAACGTACAATTGTTTCTTAAGGCAATCCCCTAGAAAAACGTACAATTGTTTCTTAAGGCAATCCCCTAGAAAAACGTACAATTGTTTCTTAAGGCAATCCCCTAGAAAAAACGTACAATTGTTTCTTAAGGCCATTCCCTAAAAAAACGTACAACTGTTTCTTAAGGCCATCCCTAGAAAAACGCACAACCGAGGTTCCAGTGGAACTAGATATTATATTTTTATTGCTTCAATACGTGTATCACTTTAACTTTCTTGTTTCATTATACACTATATTTACAAAAGTATTCGGACAAGACAATGTTTTGAGACAAATGGCTTTGTTATCGCGATTAGCAGTTAGTCGGTCCACCTTTTGCTTCTATGACAGCGGCAACACGTCCAGACATACTATCAACCAATTTCCGGTAGGTCTCGACAGAAAAGGCTCCCCAGTTGTCCGCCAAAGCTGCTGCCAGAACGGAGAGCGAAGACGGTAGCTGTGGTCGATTTCTTATCCGTCGATCCAGTTCATCCCAGCGGTGTTATATGGGATTAAGATCAGGCCTCTGAGCAGACCAGTATAACGCGTCTTCTCCATTTTCGGGAAACCAGTCCTACATACGCCGTGCAGTGTGGCAGGAAGCTCGATCGTGTAGGAACAGGCAACTGTCATTTCCATAAAGCTGCCACCTTGTTGTAGGACAGAATCATCTCCAGAACATTGAGGTACACTTCAGAGTGCACGGTTTGTGGTATAATGACCAACGGACCGCATCACATCCACGAAAAACAACTCCACCCCATGATGGAGCCTCCGCCGAACTTAACAGTTGGAAGAACATAGTCCGACGAAAATCGTTCGCCGGGCTGTCGCCAAATCCAAACACGCCCATCAGATTAGAAGAGTGAAAAGCGTGACTCATCATTCCAAAGAACAGCTTTCCAGTAGCCCACGGTCCGGGAACGATAGGAGACATAACACTTCAAACGGCGCTTCGCATTTACGGTAGCGATGTGTGGCTTGGGTGCCGCTGCTCTATCATAATAACCCACACTATGCAACTCTATACCGATAGTTATGGTACTAACCCAGCCATTACTAGCATTTCCTATTCCAGCAGCTTTGGAAATGGCAGAGGAAGAACGGGATTTCTTACCATGGCTGTTCTGTCACGTTTCGTCAGTTTGTGCTGCATTCCTGACACCCCCCCCCCTATAGTTGCACCGTTTTGCTTCTACCTCTTCACGACATTTCGTACAGTCGAAATTGGTATATTAGTTTTGCTGTTTTTATTTCAACCTCTCTCGTTTAGTGGCTGTAAAGCAGCGAAAGGAAATTTAAGTCAGAGCACCATTTCCCAATCGACTTTATTCCCATACGGATTTATATCGCTACCATTAAACGGAGAACACTTTACCTGCTAGAAAAGAGTACACCTCTTAAGGAGAATTCGCCTGGTTTCTTTCATAGCAGTTAGCGGAGTGCAAATCTGTGGAAGAATTGATCCCGCTCATGCGCACTGCGTATTAATCCGATTTCAGCCATTTTTAGCACGTCTTTTGTAAAAAAAGCTCGTGCTTATGTTACCGATTTGTCCGTCCGTCCGTCTGTAGCCACGATATCTCTGCAACTATTAGTCCGATTTGAAAAATTCTTTTTGCATTGGGAAGCTTGAAATATGCGAATGGCGATCCTTTATTTCGTTTTTTTTTTTTTGTTTTTTTACGATGTACAATTTCGCCGCTAAGGGGCGTAAATGCAGATGATGTCGAATTCAAAAATACGTTTTATTCCACATATTTGCTTCTAAACACCAGATTGAAAAAAATATTTTATCTTTCGATTCCATTTATATCGAAGAGTATTTTAGATATAGCTACTTTTTCAAATTACGCACATATTTTCCGCTAGGGGGCGTAAAAGTAAATTATAATTTTCCCGATAACTCTTCTCCCATCGATAAACATTTTCGGAAAATTTTCTTCTTAAAATATTCCACAGTTTCTCCGCTAGGGGGCGTAGATGTATATCTTATTTTTGGCAATATCTCTACTTCTAGGAGTCCGATTTGAAAAATTCCTTCTTCTTTGGCACGTCTTTTGCAAAAAAAGATCGTGCTTATGTTATCGGTTTGTCCGTCCGTCCATCTGCACCCACGGTATATCTGCAACTATTAGTCCGATTTGAAAAATTATTTTTGCATTCGGAAGCTTGAAATATGAGAATGATGATCCTTCATTTCGTTTTTTTTTTTTACCACGTACAATTTCACCGCTAGAGGGCGTAAATGCAGATGATGTCGAATTCAAAAATACGTTTTATTCCACATATTTGCTTCTAAACATCCGATTGGAAAAATTATTTTATCTTTCGATTCCATTTATGTCGAAGAGTATTTTAGATATAGTTTCTTTTTCAAATTACGCATAGATTTTTCGCTAGGGGGCGTAAAAGTAAATTACATTTTTCGCGATAACTTTTCTTTTAAAACACCGATTTGAATTTTTTTTTTTTTTTCCAGCGGATACATCTTCGGATGGAAAATCATTTGCATATAATTTCGAATTTTTGGTAAAGAATACTTTGGCCACCAGGGGCGTAAGGGTTAATTTTTGCTTCTGATGTATTTGCCATAAATTCTGAGCTTCTGAAATATCGATTGAAAATATTCTTTCGTGGACTGATGCCACTCACATCGATATGCCGCCCCGGTGGCGCAGTGGTCTCAGCGATGGCCTCTGATCATTCGTCCGAAAGGGGTCCGGGTTCGAATACCGGTCAGGCATGGATGTTGTGTTTGTCTTACGGCACTGGCTCTCTCCCTTCCCTGGAACCAGTGACCCTAAATTAGGGACGGGCGACTGCTTATAGCCCATTGAGTTGCTCACGGTGGTCGTTAAACTTCCAATAAAAAAAAAAACTCACATCGATAAACATTTTCGGAATATTTTCTTCCTAAAAAATTTCACAGTTTCTCCGCCAGGGGGCGTAGATGTATATATTATTTTTGTCAATATCTCTACTTCTAGGAGTCCGATTTGAGAAATTCCTTCTTTGTTGGATAGTGTTTTCCGTGTGACATGTTTTTCATATAATTTCAAAACTTTCAAGTAATTCATAGCCTTTCCGCTAGGGGGCGTAGAGGTAAATTTTGTTTCTCCCTATATCTCTGCTTCTAAATCTCCGATTTGAAAAATTATTTCTGCACCGGATATAGCTCCTGATGGGAAATCGTTTGCCAATAATTTCTAATTTTTGTAAAAAAAAAATGGTTTGGTCACCAGGGGGCGTAAATCTTAATTTCCTCTTCTAATGTATTTGCAGCCAAATATGAGCTTCTAAATTCTCTATTGAAAATAACGTCGTTCGTAGACCGATACTACTCATGTCGACAACCCTTTTAGAAACATTTCCTTCTTAAAATAGTGCATGGTTTCTACGCCAGGGGGCGTAGATGTATATCTTATTTTTGTCAATATCTCTACTTCTAGGGGTCCGATTTGAAAAATTCCTTCTTTCTTGGATAGTGTTTTCAGTGTGACATGTGTTTATAAAATTTCAAAATTTTCAAGTAATTCATAGATTTTTCCCTAGGGGGCATAAAGGTAAATTGCGTTTCCCCCTATATCTCGGCTTCTAAATCTCTGATTTAAAAAATTCTTTCTGCACCGGATACAGCTCCTGATGGGACATCGTTTGCACATAATTCCTAATTTAAACAAAATGGTTTGGCCACCAGGTGGCGTAAGTCTTAATTTCCGTTTCTGATGTATTTGCAGCAATATATGAGCTTTTAAAATCTCGATTGAAAAAAAAAGTATTTTGTTGACCGATACTACTCATGCCGACAAACCTTTTAGGAACATTTTCTTTTTGAAATAATGCATGGTTTCTACGCCAGGTGCGTAGATGTATATCTTATTTTTGTCAATATCTCTACTTCTAAAAGTTCCATTTGAAAAATTCCTTTTTTGTTGGATAGTGTTTCCGATGCAAAATGTTTTTTCCTATAAATTCAAAATTTTCAAGTAAATCATAGACTTTCCGCTAGGGTGCACAAAGGTAAATTGCGTTTTCTGCTCCTAAAACTCCGATTTGAAAAATTCTTCCTGTATCGCATACAAGACCTGATGGAAAATATTTTTCACATAATTTCTAATGTTTGGTAAAGAATGGTTTGGCCACCAGGGGCATAAGTGTTAATTTCTGCTTCTGATGTATTTGTAGCAAAATCTGGGTTCCTGAAAACTGGACTAAATTTTTTTTCTTGGACCGATACCGCTCATATGGATAAACCTTTTGAGAATACTTTCTTCCTAAAATAATGCATGGTTTTCCCACCAGGGGACGTAAACATTCGCAAATTATTTTTGTCGATAACTCTGTTTCTAAGAGTTCGTAAGCTCGCGATTCCGTTTACAGCAATATCTGAGGGATTAAAAACCCGATTGAAAAACTTCTTTCTTCCGTCAGATACTATTGTTTTCCATACCGGTTCCATTGACTTTAAATAGCGTTGATAACTTTAATTTGCTTCAGAACGGATTCAAAAGACGTGCTTATATTACACCCGAAAATTCGGTGTCATCTTTCTTGTTGGATAGTGTTTCCAGTGTGACATGTTTTTCATATAATTTCAAAATTTTCAAATATTTCATAGACTTTCCGCTAGGGGGCGTAGAGGTAAATTGCGTTTCCCCCTATATCTCTGCTTCTAAATCTTAGATTTGAAAAATTCTTCTTTCTACACCGGATACAGCTCCTGATGGAAAATCCTTTGCACATAATTTCTAATTTTTGAAAAAAATAGTTTGGCCACCAGGCGGCGTAAGTCTTAATTTTCACATCTGTTGTATTTGCAGCAAAATATAAGCGTCTAAAATCTCGATTGCAAAAAAGTCGTTTTTTGACCGATAGTACTCATGTCGACAAACCTTTTAGGAACATTTTCTTCTTGAAATAAAGCATGGTTTCTATGCGAGGGGGCGTAGATGTATAATTTATTTTTGTCAATATCTCTACTTCTAGGAGTCCGCTTTCAAAAATTCCTTCTTTGTTGGACGGTGTTTCCGATGCAAAATGTTTTTCCTATAAATTCAAAATTTTCAAGTAAATCATAGACTTTCCGCTAGGGGGCACAAAGGTAAATTGCGTATTCTGCGTTATTTCTGCTTCTATAACTCCGATTTGAAAAATTCTTCCTGTATCATACGCATACAAGACGTGATAGAAAATATTTTTCACATAATTTCTAATGTTTGGTAAAGATTAGTTTGGCCACCAGGGGCATAAGTGTTAATTTCTGCTTCTGATGTATTTGTGGCAAAATCTGGGCTCCTGAAAAATCGACTAGATTTTTTTTTCTTGGACCGATACCGCTCATATGGAAAAACCTTTTGAGAATACTTTCTTTGTAAAATAATGCATGGTTTTCCCACCAGGGGACGTAAAGTCACATCTTATTTTTGACAATATCCCTGTTTCTAAGAGTCGGATTTGAAAAAGTCTTACTGTGTTGGAGAGCGTTTCCGGTGCGAAATGTTTCTCATATAAATTCATGTTTTTCTTAACGTACACGTGTGCAACCAGAGGGCGTAAACTTACAATTCTGTTTACAGCAATATATGAGGGATTAAAAGCCCGATTAAAAAACTTCTTTCTTCCGTCAGATACTGTTGTTTTCCATACCGGTTCCATTGACTTTGAATAGCTTTGATAAATTTAATTTGCGTCAGAACGGATTCAAAAGACGTGCTTATTACACCCGAAAATTCGGTGTCATCTTTCTTTTTAACACATGCCTTCGATATGGACCATTTTTCCCATCGACTTCTTAAGTAAAAGTTGACCTCTTCGGGGTCCCTAAGAACAAACTAAAATTTCGACGTAATTGGAGGCTTTTCTATGCGTATTATCATGCGTAAGTTTGGAAAAACATATCTCAAACCAGATGAAAATTTCCGGAAGACAATGAGAAATTTCCGGGAAAAGCGCGTAAGCAAAAACATATTTTTGAGCACTCCAAGCATTGCTTTTTCTTAGTTTTCAAAATAGTTAGACATACACAAAGTTCGTTCAAAAAGCTCTGAATTGGCGGCAACATGGCGCTATACAGCCGTTAGTACAGAATTATTTCCACTATGTGCTGCTACATTTGAATCTGTAAATCAACGTTCCCCCAAGGAACTGATTGGGTAACATTCTACGCTGGATTATATATATTCCAGCATATATATATATATACTCCGGCAAGCTTTCGAATTTTATCCATCCATCTCCCATGTGGTCTTCTTCCGGGTCTTTTTCTGTCCCTTGGAATCCAGTCTAAAAATTCGGTTGTCCATCGGTGGTCCGTTCTTCTGGCAACATGTCTAGGCCATTGCAATTTCAGGTATTTTACTCCTATCATGATATCTTCCACTCTTGTCATTTTCCACGAGTTCCTGTTTTTATCTTTCCTGGTCACACCAAGTATGCATCTCTCTATGCTCCTTTCAGTTGCATACAGTCTTTGTATGTATTTTTTAGTTAAGGTCCATGTCTCTGCTCTATATGTAAGAACTGGAAGGATGCACTGATTAAACACTTTTCTTTTAAGGCCTAATGGTACATTGCCCTTGAAAATTGTACTGTTTCTTCCAAAAGCTCTCCAACCCAGTTTTATACGCCGATTAATTGTTTCCTCATGAATGTGATCCTTGCTTTATACCTATTGTTCAAATGTAGGTATCCGTTACTTTAAGCTTTTCTCCATCAATCGATAAATCTTCATTTTTTGAAAAAAGCATTGCACATCAGTTTTGTCTTCTGAAAGTCCATTTTTAATCCCACCCTTGCTCTTGTCAGCAAGTTCCTGGATCATACTCTACATCATGCAAGTTCCTGGATCATATATATATATATATATATATATATATATATATATATATATATATATATATATAAGATTTACCTTGGACAGCAGTTATCAAGCAAATCTCACATTGATGAAAAAATTGATCGACGTATGGAACCTGGTTGGAGAGCTTTCGGAAGAAACAGCACACTTTTAAAGAGCAATATGCCATTGTGTCTTAAGACAAAAATGTTTAATCAATGCGTTCTTCCTGTGCTTACGTACGGAGCAGGGACGTGAACCTTAACTAAAAAAACATACTAAGACTACAGACAACTGAAAGAGGCATCATGGACAGATGTATGCTTGGTTAACCTGGAGAGTAAAGAAGAGGAACTCGTGGATAAGGAAAATGACAAGAGTGGATGACATCATGATCAGAGTAAAATTCATGAAATGCCAATGGGCTCTACATATTGCCAGAAGGACAGACCATCGGTGTGCAGCCCAAATTTTAGACCATATTCCAATTGGAAGAGGAACTACAAAGGATCAAGTGGGACATCGTCGGGCTAAGTGAGGTAAGGAGAAAAGGAGAAGATCTCATTGAACTGAAAAGTGGACATCTCTTCTATTATCGTGGGACAGATACTGGCAGAACTAGTGGTGTTGGATTTATAATAAACAAGAAACTGAAGGATAAAGTGGTAGAAGTTGAAAGTTCCTCTGACAGAGCTGCACGACTCGTTATCCAACTATCGAGAAGATACCAGGCTCAGATTATTCAAACTTATGCACCCACCACAAGTCATCCTGAAGAAGAAATTGAAGAATTTTATGAGGAAATTCGTCATCTAAATAATAAAGGTAAGCAGCACTTGAAGATAATTATGGGAGATTTCAATGCAAAAATAGGGCAACGGCAACAGAATGAAACTTCAGTAGGTAAATTCGGTCACGGCAACAGAAACCAGCGTGGAAATACTCTCGTTGAGTTTGCAGAGGCAGAAGGATTTTTCATCTTGAACTCCTTTTTCAAGAAAAAGCCACACAGGAAATGGACATGGAGACATCCAATTGGGACGACAAGTGAAATTGATTTTATTATGTGTAACAAAAAATTCGTCATCGAAGACTGCAGTGTGCTGAACAAGTTCAACACAGGTAGTGACCATAGATTGGTGAGATGTAAGATGCACCTCAACACTAAACTGGAACGTGGCAAGCTCATAAGACAAACAAAATGTATTGACATAACCAACCTTAAAAAACACCATAATACTTTCAAGTTGGAACTGAAGAACAGATTCTCTGCTTTAGAAGGCCTAACATCGGAAGAAGTGGATATTTCGGAAGTTAACAGAAAAGTAACCAAAGCTCTAATGGAAACAGCAACAAAATTAGCTGGGTCTAAGAACAAGTTGCATGTGAACAAATTATCAGGAAAAACCAAAATGTTGATGCAAAAAAGAAGAGAGATGAGGACAACTAAAGAAGATGTGACTTCCAAAGTGGAATATATAGAGCTATGCAAGACAACACGAAAAAGTATCACTGAAGATGTAAGGAAATTCAACTGTGAGCTAGTGAGGAAAGCAATTGAAAACAACCAAAGCCTTAAGATAGCAAAGGGACATCTCAGTAAGGGAAGAAAACAAATTATGGCTCTGAGAAAAGAAGATGGTTCTATAACAAGAAATAGAGGCGAAATTTTGACAAGAGTGAAAGATTTCTACTCCAAATTATATGAAAGGGATGATACATGTACTCCAGACATCATGAAAGGTACCAGAGTTCTTCCAGTCCTCCCAGCAGAAGTTGCTCATGCAATCAAGAACATGAAGCGGGGGAAAGCTCCAGGAGAAGATGGAATTACTATAGACATCATACAAGAAGCAAGTGGAGAAATTGAAACAGTACTCGCCCAAATTTTCACTCGATGCCTTAATGAAGGGAAGATTCTTGAGGATTGGAACAATGCTACAATGATCCTGCTACATAAAAAAAGGTGACATTGAGGATCTCAGGAACTACAGACCTATCAGCCTCCTATCAGTGGTTTATAAAATCTTCACTAAAGTTCTTTCACACCGCTTGAAGGTAACACTGGACATGGCTCAACCGAGAGAACAAGCTGGATTCAGGAGTGGCTACAGCACAATAGATCATATCCACGTACTGAGAGAACTAATTGAAAGAGCGAGGGAATATGAACTTCCATTGTGCATGGCTTTTATCGATTATGAAAAAGCCTTTGATTCGGTGAAACCATCAGCAGTTACCACGGCTCTGAAATCCTGCGGTATTGAAGATGCATACATTAATATTATTAATAACATCTATGAAAATGCAAGTGCAAAGATTCGGCTGTTTGAAAATACAACACACATAAAAATTGGAAAGGAGTGAGACAAGGTGACACCATATCTCCGAAGCTCTTTAATGCCACATTGGAAAATGTCTTTCAATCACTGAACTGGGAAAACAAGGGGATAAAGATTAATGGAGATTATCTAACCCACCTTCGTTTTGCTGATGACGTAGTCATTTTTGCAACTACCCCATCAGAGCTACAGAGTATGATCCAGGAACTTGCTGACAAGAGTAAAGAAGTGGGATTAAAAATGAACTTTCAGAAGACAAAAGTGATGTTCAATGCTTTTACAAGAAATGAAGATTTATCGATAGATGGAGAAAAACTGGAGATAACAGATACGTATGTTTATCTTGGACAGCAGATATCAAGTGAGGGTCACATTGATGAAGAAATTAATCGGCGTACAAAACTTGCCTGGAGAGCTTTTGGAAGAAACAGCATAATTTTCAAGAGCAATATGCCATTATGTCTTAAAAGAAAAGTGTTTGATCAATGCATCCTTCCAGTGCTTACGTATGGTGCAGAGACGTGGACCTTAACTAAAAGAGACATACAAAGGCTGCAGACAACTCAAAGAAGCATGGAGAGGTGCATGCTTGGTATAACCAGGAGAGATAAGAAGAGGAACTCGTGGATCCGAAAAATGACGAGAGTGGAAGACATCATGATCAGAGTTAAATCCCTGAAATGGCAATGGGCTGGACATACTGCCAGAAGGACAGACCATAGATGGACAGCCGAAATTTTAGATTGGATTCCAAGGGACAGGAAAAGACCCAGAAAAAGACCACATGGGAGATGGGCGGATGAAATTCGTAAATATGCGGGAGTGACATGGAGGAGACTGGCACAAGACAGACCGTTGTGGAGGAAACTTGGGGAGACCTTCGTCCAGCAGTGGATTGATAATGGTTGACAATGATGATGATGATGATTCCAAGGAACAGGAAAAGACCCAGAAGAAGACCACATTGGAAGTGGGTGGATGAAATTCGAAAGCATGCGGGAATGACACGGAGGAGACTGGCGCAAGGCAGACCGTTGTGTAAGAAACTTGGGAGACCTTCATCCAGCAGTGCATTGATAACTGGCTGTAACGCCATGTTGCCGCCAATCTAGAAGCTTTTTGAACGCACTTTGTGTACGTCTAACTATTTTGAAAACTAAGAAAAAGCAATGCTTGGAGTGCATAAAAATGTGTTTTTTTATTACGCGCTTTTTCTAGAAATTTGTGATTCTCTTCCGGAAATTTTCATCTGGTTTGATATATGTTTTTCCAAACTTACGCATGATAATACGCATAGAAAAGCCTTCAATTACGTCGAAATTTTAGTGTGTTCTTAGGGACACGGAAGAGGTCAACTTTTACTTAAGAAGTCGACGGGGGAAATGGTCCATACCGAAGGCATGTGTTAAAAATGGCTGAAATCAGATTAATATGCAGTGCGCATGAGCGGGATCAATTCTTCCTCAGATTTGCACGCCGCTAACTGCTATGAAAGAAACCAGGTGAATTCCCCTTAAGAGGTGCGTACTCTTTTCTAGCAGGTAAAGTTTTCCCCGTTTTATGGCCGCATTGTAAAGCTGTATGGGAATGAAGGTCGATTGGGAAATGGTGCTCTAACTTAAATTTCCTCTCTCCGCTTTACAGCCATTAATGACCACTAATGACCCGAATTTAAACTAGAGGGGAATAAAGCAGAATGGGAAAAATTTAAACGAGAGGGGAAATGAAGCAGTATGGGAAGATACGCGATGATACTATGTCTTCTACTTCTACTAACGTTAATTTATAATCAGCATAAGTTACTATAAATTGTGTATAATATAAGTTGCTTTTAAGTAAATAAAGTAAAACATTTCTTTCGTTTTATTTCTTAAAAATTTTATATCTGAAAAAAATCAAAGGGGCACAGTAGCAACTGTGCCGCAACCTATAAACGTAGGGCTACGTCAGCTGTCCTTCGCGGAATACTTTAAGGACGTAGTAGTGATCAAGTGCCATGAAATTGTGACAGTTGACGTAGTTCTGCGTTGTAGGTTGCCGCACAGTTGCTACTGTGCCCCTTTGATTTTTTGGACGCTGAGTAGTACCATGAAATAGTGACAGTTGACGTAGTTTTACGTTGTAGGTTGCCGCACAATTGCTACTGTGCCCCTTTGATTTTTTGGACGGTGAGTAGTACCATGAAATAGTGACAGTGTACGTATTTCTACGTTGTAGGTTGCCGCAGTTGCTACTGTGCCCCTTTGATTTCTTCGACGTTGAGTAGTACCATGAAATAGTGACAGTAGACGTAGTTCTACGTTGTAGGTTGCCGCAGTTGCTACTGTGCCCCTTTGATTTCTTCGACGTTGAGTAGTACCATGAAATAGTGACAGTTGACGTAGTTTTACGTTGTAGGTTGCCGCACAATTGCTACTGTGCCCCTTTGATTTTTTGGACGGTGAGTAGTACCATGAAATAGTGACAGTGTACGTATTTCTACGTTGTAGGTTGCCGCAGTTGCTACTGTGCCCCTTTGATTTCTTCGACGTTGAGTAGTACCATGAAATAGTGACAGTTGACGTAGTTCTACGTTGTAGGTTGCCGCACAGTTGCTACTGTGCCCCTTTGATTTCTTCGACGTTGAGTAGTACCATGAAATAGTGACAGTTGACGTAGTTCTACCTTGTAGGTTGCTGCACAGTAGCTTCTGTGCCCCTTTGATTTTCTGGACGTTGAGATAGTACCCTGAATTAGTGACAGTTGACGTAGTTCTACGTTGTAGGTGGCCGCACAGTTTCTACTGTGCCCCTTTGATTTATTTTTTCTCCCGTGAAATAAATCAGAGGTCGCAGTCCATCACAGAAAGCTTCAACTGGCAAATTTTTCTGTAGGCTCAACATTTTTTGAGCGTTTGTCTTTAAAATCTCACGGAGTTGGTGTTCCGCTCTTTATTTAGTAACTTTGTAGATGATTTACTCACACAAACTTTCGATGTATGAAGAAGGGTCAAAAGCCATCCCCTAAAATATGGTGACATCACTGTCGTATGGGTTTATAAGCGCGCATTTCTGAAAATTTCTTGTAAGCACTAAAAAGTATTTCTTAGAAATCGTTTTTTTTTTTTCATATGTCAGGAAACTACTCAAAAACCAACGAAATTTTTCTTCGGGTCAAAATGCAAATCGTATGCCTGGTGAGGTGCCATTACCCTTTCTCAGTGGTACGGAGAAAAGGGGGCATGATTACCGCCCCGGGGGAGATGAAGGAAAGAAACGATCGACGAAGGGCGGGGGTAGGGATTTGGATTCGATGACTCAGGGCAGGCATGCAGGGCAAACTACTATCCTCTCCTGGTGCTGCTACCTAGAACCAAATTGATACGGGCGTGCGTCGTCTGGGGAAAAGTATGGAGTCGCTCTGTAATGTGCCCCGGCTGCGACTGCTGTCCACATTTGCTCGGCTGAGATCGAGTGAGAGAAAGAGAGAGAGAGAGAGAGACGGAGAGTAGAAAAGTGTGTGTCTATGAGAAGAGACAGACTCCTTGTAACTGCCGGTAGATGTATGAAGTTGTCATCAGTGGACCTAACGACTTGAGGAGGGGAAGTGCGAGGGAGGAACAGTGCAGAGAGAGGCAGCAGCTGGAGCTGGGTCCCTAATGCGTGCTGTCCTTGTCGAGGAGAATTGATTCCTGCGACATTAAAGCCAAATGTGGCCTGGGTTCTCATTCACTTAACTCCTTCCTTCCTGACTTCGCTTCCAAACTCCACGGTTTCTGTGTTGTGAGAGCCGGCATTACAGCTTCTGCCGTCAGGAGGAGAGACTTTTGATGGAAAAAATTGCGTATTGGATCCGAAATTCTGTTGCCATTCGGAATTCAAAGAAAACTAGTCACCTCTCAGCACGTTTGTTAATAGTTTTCTCAGTGGAGAGTCGAAACTTGAGGTTTACTGGGATGCAGCCATTCAGAAGGCCCAGTTACTAAATAAAGTAAAACACAGAGAAAATAAAACTTACAGTAGTTTCTAAAGAAAAATAAAAAAAAAAAGAAAGCAAACTAATTCGAGAAAACCTGATCCGACGTAATGTACCTATTTTGGTCATTAAGTAACTGAAAATGAGCCTTTTTGGACGAATTCAGAGGGGAAAATTGTGATATCGAGATCTATTTTAATGAATGAAAAATACATCATCGCTCTATATAGTGCCTCATAAAATACCATGTGTGGTGCACGCTTTTTTATGCAGCTCTTGGATATTAGGTTGTCCATAATGAAATGCCCGATTTGTACACTGTTTGTCAACCACACATATCTCAGCTCAGAAAAAATATGATTAATTGAAATAAGAACCATTCGATTCAACACATTTTTGCCAACGAGAAACAAGGTCATGTATTCCGGTGCCGTAAAAATCAGGAGTTCTGGAAGCGACGAAAGCTTGAAAGCTTGGTTGTGGAAAAATTGTCCCCTGCAAAAATTGGTCCAGATGCTTGATAAAAATGGTAGTCGGTTGGCGAAAGGTCTGGGGAATATGTTGGATGTGGTAGAGTCTCATAGCCCAATTCGTTCAACTTTTGCAGAGTGATACGCGCGACGTT
The DNA here is from genome assembly GCA_039090855.1 of Macrothele yani. Lineage (NCBI taxonomy): Eukaryota > Metazoa > Arthropoda > Arachnida > Araneae > Macrothelidae > Macrothele > Macrothele yani. Next base: position 17,102,867 of record CM077005.1, on the reverse strand, counting down.
CGGTCTCGCGTTGTCGTGCAGAAGTATTGGGCCCTTTCTGTTGACTAATGATGGGCAAATGCGTTTCACTTCGCGGTGCATTTCGTCGATTTTCTGACAATACTTTGCTGCGGTGATCATTTCGCCCGCATTCAGGAAGCTGTAGTGAATTAAGCCGGTTGAAGACCACCAAACAGTCACCGTAACCTTCTGTTGATGGAGTTGAGGAGCAGTGTTGAGGAGCTTCGTTGTGGTCCAACCACGACGCGGAACGGCGACGATTGTCGTACAGGATCCACTTTTCGTCGCATGTCACGATGCGATCGAGAAAAGGATCGGTTTTGTTGCTCGAAAGCAGCCCCGACGAGACTTCCAAACGACGATTTTGTTTATTTTCGTTCAATTCATGTGCGCCAGACACGAGACTCCGAAAATACTGAGAACACCAAATACAGTTTTTTTTTTAACTCATGATATTTGTCCGGAAGGCTATTTCAAGTATTAGAAATCAATGAGTCTGCCTTCCGTAGATCTTTTATAGCAGTGTGCTTGTATTGTGAAATCATACTGCTTTTTTCTTTTTCCAGTTCTTCTATTTCAGTACCAAGACGTAAAAATTTGGAGCTCCATAATAAGTCTTTGCTTGCCATGTTCAACAATTGTATTTCAAAATTAGCCGTGTCAATATCAAACAGAAAAATTTAATTCCCTCACATTGACATTAAGAGGATTTTTAATAAAAGCTAGAGTCGCTTTATCATTTCTGAATTCCTGAAACCTTTTGAAGAAAAGATTCTCTCATGCTTAAAATTGCTGTCTTGAAATAATAGGGCATTGTTTTCTCGGCGATATTGAGACAAGTTTGGGAAATGAACTAAAGTTCCCCTCTCTAAATCTTCAGCGAACAAAATCAATTTCTTTTCAAACGAAATACACTGCTGGACAATTGCTAAGGACGAATCATAAACGGCTATATAGCGCATAAAAAAGTAAGTGTGGTTGGATGCCAAGTGAAATAAAATAATGTCAGAATGCCAGGACATTACAAGAAAGACAATTATTGTGCTCTGAAATCCAGAAGGCTTTGGAACGTGTTCAAGGGACAAACAGGCCATTTTGTGCAGAATACGTAAACGTGAAAAAAATGCAATTACCGTCCGCAGGCGTTCCGGCGTAAGATGTCAATACGGGATATGGCCACCATGGAGGGCGATGCAAGATTCCACACGTCGTGTCACGCTTTGCACAACATTATCAAGCAGCTGTTCGGATAATTTATCCCATTCTTCTTTCAGTGCACGGATGAGGGTGTCCTTGTTTATTGGAGGGCATTGGCGACCAGGAAGACTCCTACCCAAAGCATCCCACACATTTTCAATGGGATTCAGATCTGGAGAACGTGCTGGCCATACGAGGCGTTGAATATCCTCGCTCTCACGATACTCCTGGACAGCGACTGTTCGTTGACATGTTGCGTTGTCGTCCATGAAAATGAATCTATCACCGACAGCACCACGGAACATGCGAACATGAGGTAGCAGAACATCATTAGTGTATCGTTGGCCAGTCATAGTCCCAGTTGGAAGCACATAGAGGGACGTACGGCCATTGATCATGATGCCAGCCCATACTATGACACTGCATGTCGGATATCGGTCCCTTTCCTGTATGTTTGCTGGACAATATGCAGTACCACTATCACGCCAGATCAGTTGTCGTCGACAATTAGACGATAGACTGCATCTACTCTCATCTGAGAAGAGGACAGCAGACCAGTCGTTATCAGTCCAATTGCGATGTTGATAGCACCATGGCAAACGGGCGGTACGGTGACGTCTGGACAATGGGATGCACACAACAGGACGGCGGGCGTATAGTCCTTCTTCATGCAAACGTCTTGCGACAGTTTTTCGGGAGATCCGCTTGCCAGTAGCAGCCATAAACTGATTTGCTACCTCACTAGCTGTGCTGCGCCGGTGACTTTTTGTTGATAGCACTATGTACAGATCTTCTGCAGGTATCGTACTGCGAACACAACCTCCCGCTGGACGTTTGCTACACTCTCCATTTGTTTGAAATTATTTCCAAAGCCTTGAAACAACACTGTGGCTGACATCCAACTCCCTGGCAACATCTGTTATGTGTCGCCCTTCTTCAATCTTGTCAATAATACGGCCACGCGTAAAATCATCTAGGTGATGTCGGGAAGACATACTGAAAATTTCAAGTTCGTTAATTGATTCTTTCCCTTTCCACTTTGCGCTTGAACAACAACGGTCAATACGCGTCAAATACTTTATATCTCTTATCAGCGCTATGACGTCACGAACACGTTCGGCAATCCAAAATTTGCATACGCACAACACGTCTTACTGTATCCCGCACTTATGCTAATTTCCACATTTTCCTGCTTTCCATATTGTGGTTGCTATCGTTGCTATTTTCATCCGTCCTTAGCAATTGTCCAGCAGTGTAGTTTCTACCATTGAAAAAAGCAGTATTTCCCTTGCCTTGTAACTTACGGTTGATCTGATTCAGTTGAGACGTAACGTCCACCATAAAGTACAATTTTTGCAATCACTGATCTTCTGTTAATTCTGAATAGTAAACACCCTTGTTGTCGAGGAATAGTTTGATTTCATTTATGGAAGATGCAAAACGCTTTAACACGTCGCCTCTGGAAAGCCATCGAACCCTGTTTGTACTGGAGAAGATCTGAATACTCGCTCTCCGTTTCACTTAGCAACTTTTTAAATTGTCGATGGTTAAGTCCCCTTGCTGTAATAAAGTTGGTAATCTTAAGTACCAATTCCATAATTTTACCGATTTCTTCTGGAAATATTTAAGCACAAAGTGCTTCCTGGTGGAGTATACAATGGAAAGTAATCACTTCATGATTAATTTTTCCTTTTAAAAATGAAACAAACCCCTTTTTCGCTCCTGCCATATTTTTTGCACCATCGGTTGCAATTGACACAATTTAATTGAGTGGGATATGATTTTTTTCCATGCATTCAAGGACGGCATTTGCTATGTCCTTTCCACGCGTTTAGCGCTTGAGTGGCAATAATTCCAGAAGTTCTTCTGTGGGACCGTCAGATGATATATACCGCACAAAAAGGGAAACCTGGGCGGTGGCCGCGGGTGGCCTAGTGGGCAACGTTCGTGACTGCCACGGAAGGGACCTCAGGTTCGATCCCAGACGGGTACGAACGCTCGATCCACTATATATCCGCCGTGTGTCGGATGAGCACGTTAAGCCGTCGGACCCCGGGGTACTGGCTTCCCGGTAATAAATAAGGGCGTCTTCCTCCGCCTTTCTACTTCTCTTCCGTGTGACTTTCCTATCTGGCACTTTAGCCCAAATCTCCTAGCTTCCTATTTCTAAGGGTTGTTTAAGACCTGGGGTCAGACACTCCCTTCCTAAAATCCTCTACATATGATCAAACATGGGCTGTGTCCTTGATGTCGCAAGACTTATCTACCGCAATTGATAAAGCTGAAACTAATTTAACGTCTTCGACTTGTTGGTTGGTCACATTTGAGGACATTTTAGCTGTCTTATCTACTACTGTTTTGGCAGATAACGGTATGTTTTTAATTTTATTTAAAATCTCTGCTTTGTTTTTGAAATTCCGAAAATGTTCTTCAGATGCATTAACAAAACAACATTTTATGTATTCACCATCTGTGAATGGTTTTCCTCTCTTAGCGATCTCCTGACTCACTACGAAGCTTGCAATATTAACATTATTGGCAGACTGTCTCCAATAATTAAATGCAGAACTTGATTTTTCAACATTTTTCGGAAGTTCTTCAAAGCTCTTTTTCTTGTGTCACCGACAGGATATTTTCTAGCAAATGAGGCATGTTTTGTCGTGAAGTGTCTCTCCAAATTTGACTTTTTGTTGTGCGCAAGTTTCTCTTGGCAAATAAGATAGGTTGGAAGGCCATATGAGTTCGAGATAAACGCGAAATATTCAGTTCATTCAGTTTTAAAGTCACGATGCTCATCTATTGTTTTTCTTAGTTTTTACTTTGTAGACATGTTGAAAAGCTCCTTAAACATTTATTTCGATTATCTACAATCGATATGCTTCTTAAAATTTGTTGGTTTTTGCCGGGAAATGCTTATTAATGCTTTAAAAATTACGAGCAACACAACAACGTTTTTGGTAAAATCTGATTCTTCAGTAGTGTCGAAGTTTTGAGAGACTTATGAAATAAATGAAATTACCATTATGTGAATAAAATCCTTTAAAAAATTTATAAATGAAACTATGATAGTTTTATTTTCATTTTCAATTTTACTTCAGAGCCACATGCACGTAACCAAAGAGCCACATGCACGTAACCAAAGAGCCACATGCACGTAACCAAAGAGCCACACGTGGCTCGCGAACCGCAGTTTGCCGACCCCTGGCATAGACGAATGCTATGAACTAAGAAAGGTGGACAGTAAAGATTTCATCAGTGTCTACAGGAAAGCGAGAATGTGAAGAGTTTCTTGAAAGCATTTTTTCTTATTATTTTCATCGGAAAATTAAAAAGGTCTGCTTTTTTTTTGTTTCGGTCTGTGAAAGCCAAAATAATACTGGCAATCCAATTATACGTTTTCTGGGCCCCTCAAGCTCTGAGGCCCTAGGCGAGCGCCTAGTGCGCCTAATTGGAAATCCGCCACTGTGTAATGCGCAGTATGCGAGTTGGACTCCACGCTGTTTATGAATATGCTAACACGATTAGTGTGCGGCGCGTATTTTTAACACCATAATGATTTCAATTGGGACCTATTTTTGTCACAGGCTGTCGGCCGTAAGTCCCCCCATACTCTCCGCGGAGTTAGACGTAGTCCTACGTCAAAAAATATTTGCTATTGTCTGTGGAATTATAATCAACATATTATGTTTTCATAAGTAGTAACAAATTAGTAAAATCATGCAATGCATTGATTATGATACGCTTTCCAACATACCAGAAATCATTACTCAGTTATGAGGATAATGGCTATAGAATAAATCTCGCTTCTATGACCTGACCTTTGACCCCATTTCGATGATATTCAACAGAACTCGTAAAGTGTACTTCCGGAATAACATGATAAAGTTTTGTCAGAATCGAAGCATTTTTACGTAAGTTATGACGCATAAGGGCGATGGAATGCATCCCGCTCCTATGTCCTGACCTTTGACACCACTTCACCCATTTTCAATAGGGTTCATCCCCAAGTGGTTCTCTACGACAAACTAAAATGTCATCGAAATCGAACCATATTTACGCAAGTTATGACGCATAAGGGAAGTGAAATGCATCCCGCTCCTATGTCCTGACCTTTGATCCCACTTCACCCATTTTCAATAGGGTTTGTCCCCAAGTAGTCCCCTACCACATACTAAAATTTCATTGAAATCGAACCATATTTACGCAAATCATGACGCATAAGGGCAATGGAATGGATCCCGCTCCTATGTCGTGACCTTTGACCCCATTAACCCCATTTTCAATAGGGTTCGTCCCCAGGTGGTCCCCTACCACATACTAAAATTTCATCGAAATCGAACCATTTTTACGCGAGTTATCTTGCGGGCGGACGGACGAACGGACAGACGGACAAAGCTGGAGCATATACGCTTCTTCAACGTACGCTTGGAAAGCGTAAACAAACTTATAAACTTTAGATCTTGGTACTTACACCTGTGTAATATTTCAAAATAAACCACTTAGGTATACACAGCTCGTTACACCATTAAAATGGAGTGTGTATACCAAAGTGGTTAATTTTAAAACGTATAAACCTTGTCGCTGTGCAGTGCTATAACGCGTGTGATTTTTATTGAACTTCAGTCATTGCAAAGCAAATCATTTTTATTTGCGTGTGTATGTGTTCATCTATATCTGTATTCATCTGTATCGAAAATTATCCTGTCAGTGAAATGAGCTTCAAAGCCGAAATAGGATCTATTTGTCAATATTCGAAAAACTGGCAAAAACGACGGGTAGAAAACTCATAGAGGAAATGTTCTTCAATAGCGCGAAATTCCCTGTTGGGATCTAGACTAATAAAATTGAAACTATTTAGAAAACTGCCAATAAAATTTGTTGCCATCTTCTGGCAGCCATTTTTATTGGCAGCTTCTTAAATAGTTTCAATTAAATTATACTGTATATGCAGTCAAATAACACCGTTTACGACAAACGCTGAATTAATAATCAACAGGGGGAAATTGATATCATTAGCGGTTAATAATAAATTGTTTGCCGTCTCTTAAAATAACGGACTGGAAATAAATTATGAAATAGCACATGTGCACGCACAAACATTATGAAAGTTAGAAAATAAGTTTAATACTCTGTGCCCATGATACGAAAATACAGCCTACGTCCGAAAAGTTGCAGGACTGACGTGATAAAGAATATAAAAAAGTACCAGGCATGTTCGCAATTAATGCTGCTCACCGTCAAAATACCGCCTTTCTGAATCAACACACAGTTTCCATATCCTGACAACAGTTCTGGAAGGCACTTTAAGGGATGTCCGCAAGTTAGTTTTGTCACGGTTGCTTGAATAGATGTAATGCCTGCATGATACTGGCCTTTTAGTGTCCGTTTTATCCTCGGAAACAGGAAGAAGTTACAGAGCAATAAATCAGGGTAATACAGCGCGTGTGGCAACACAGTGATTTGATGGTAAGCCAGGAACTGTTGGACTGACAACACATTATGTGGTCTTGTGTTATCATGGAACAAGAACCAATTTCCGGATTCCCATAACTGGGGACGACGGCGACGAATACGGCTGCGTAAACGTCATAAGACTTGCTTGTATAATTCTTGATTTATCTTTAAATCCACTGGTACGAATTCCTTGTGGACTATACCTTTCGAATCGAGAAAGGCTATCAGCATCGTTTTTGTCTTTGATAGTTACACGCGGGCTTTCTTGGTCAGTGGTGAGTGGGTACCCCGGGCCGGGTCGGGCCTTTGCTCATTTTTAAATTGGGAAAACGGTGCCGGGCCTTCAATATTTAATGTAAACAGACACGGGCCGAGCAGGTTCGTTTTTTTTTATGAGCAAAACAATCACTGTGCGGTGCCTTTCTCGTTTGGAAATCTCACAACATACACCACCAGGATAAGATTGAATAATTTCCGCTGTTGGAAAAAATAGAAGTTTTGCGACATCCTCCCCTCCTGCGAAACAATTGGAGTGAGTCAGCTCCCTTAGTTTTTCAATGTGAATGTGGTCCCTTCTCTCTCTCTAACTTTCACCCTCCTCTCATACTTCAGGGCAAGCTATTAACTGCAGCATTTATAAACCGAGCCACCCGCTCGCAGACGATCTTTTTTATTGTTCAGGTCGGCGGCACTTTGTTCTCTAGATGTGTGAAAAGCTTTTAAGTTGCCTTAAATGGCACTTGAGAAATGGGCTGAAAGAAGCTTACTTCTGTGTATAAACCTGTGCCATATTTGTCCCATTTGTACTCTCAGGGAGTCAGCAGATGGCAAATGAGCTCTTAGGTATCCCAGCCCAGCTGTTTTCAAAACTTCTGTGACACTGGTTAGCTGGGCAGTCTGTCGTTGTTTTCCCTTAGCATATGCTCAGTTCAGTGTTGCTGATAAAATACTCTTTCATACTTATTATGGAGTTTAAGAAAGCGAAATATTTTCGCGAAAAAATCGCTTCCGGAGAATATGTGCTTGTAGACAATGTAAAATAGAACGATCGGACTCATAATTCTGGATATTTCGTACTTTCCGAATTAACCCCTCCTTACTTATCCGCAAGAATATTCCGGGTCCGGCGGTAGACAATGATAATTTAAAAACCCAGAAAATTTGAAAGGCATGAAAATTGCCTTTTACATGCAATATTTTTGAGTATACGAGCTCCCCCCCCTCCTCGGACGTCACGTAACTTATACGGAGTCACAGAAATATTCTGAATTAACGTTTATTGTAATTGAATACGTGTGCAATTAAGAAAACGAAAACTCTTCCGAGTGCACTAGGTGTAAACTTCGTGTTTTAGTAATTGTTGAAATTTTACGGGCCGTCCTAGGCCTTGGAAACAGGAGAAATATACGGGCCGGTCTTTAATTAAAATTTTTGAAACGGGCCGGGTCTTGGATGTGCGAGCTTGACCCGGGCCGGGCTTTTCAAATTAAGGCCCGTGCAGACCTCTACCTCACCATTCAGCGCTTTGTGTCGCTTGGTTTGTGGATCATATTGCAGGCACCCTGTTTCATCGCCTGCAATAATTATGGAGTAAAAAAATAAAGATCCTCAGCTAAAGTGCCCAGCGGATCAGAACAGATCGATGAACAACCCTCCTTTTGGTCATCATTCAGATTAAGATCCTCAGCTGCAGTGTCCACGTGACAGTTTTGCAGATTTTTAAAAATGACTCAAAATCCCCGACGCATATCGGCATGAAATTTAATACTGGTAAGGTTTATCAAGAACTCATATGCTGACTAGATATTGAGTGAAATCGGGAAACCGGAAGTGGGCGTTCCCCATTGAGGTTTTTTTTTTTTTTTTTTTTTTTTTGTGATGTACTTCAAAAACTGAGATACGTGTTCACATGAAATGCAATAGTTTGGAGTTTTATCAGGATAAAACAGTCTGATTGTACATCCCATTGAAACTACAAAACCAAAAGTAAGAATTTTTCTGTTTTTTTTTTTTTTTTTTTTAGCTATGTGGTGGCACAACTTATTTAACAGCGTATTGCGCAAAATGAGCGTTTTCTAATCACATTTAACTCGCATGGCAACAGTCTTGTGATTGCTTCTTAAACTTGGCTGGATGAGGAAAAAGAAATTTCGAGGCAAAGATTGGGCGGTCCCGTAATATTAAGTAACTAATTAAATAGCAAAATGTTCATTGCATCCTAAGCAGATGTGCCAGAAATAACACCCTCAGTTTCTGAGCTGAGTTGTTGTGCAGTATTAAGTAATATTATTCTCATTATGATTTTGAGTCAGCCGGCATTTAAACTACTAAATTAATACTTCTAACTGCCGTACTTCAAGTTCGGGTGGAATCATGCTGCCAAACCCCAGAAGAGCGAATTTATCCTTCATTTTCTTCTTCTTCTTTTTTTTTAATTTTTCCTCGGACCAAAAGAAAATATTAATTTATTTTTATAAATCGTTGTTCTGGGGCCGTACAGCATCGTGAGCTTTCGTGTAAATCTGCCTCTGCATATTCTGTTTGCTCCGGAGATTTTCCGGATCGATTTTTGACAAATTCTGTCCCAGCCTTCTACCCTTTTCATATTACGTCACCAACTGTAGACCTTGGGTTTTTCAACGCTGCTCAAAGTCACGTACGGAGTGATTATTTATGTGGTACCATAACAGGAACGCCACTAAGGGGCTGCAAGCCCACCCTGCGACCTACCCAATTAAAAATGTGTAGTTTTTCAGTATATTTAACTTCCTTTGGGGTGAGGGGGGGCTAAGAGTTTAACGATCACTGAGCAACTCAATGAGCTATAAGCAGTCGCTCGACCCTAATTTAGGGCCACTGGTTCCAAGGAAGGCACATAGCCAGTGCCATAAGTCAAACACAGTAATCATGCCCCACGGGATTCGAACTCGGACCCACTTGGACGAACAGATATTTAACTTTAAAATACAATAAGTCTTGTGTTTTATTTAATGTCATCATCATCAACCATTATCAATCCACTGCTGGATGAAGGTCTCCCCAAGTTTCTTCCACAATTGTCTGACATGAGCCTGTCTCCTCCATGCCATTCCAGCATGCTTTCGAATTTCATCCATACATCTCCCATGGGGGTCTTGTGTTTTATTTCATGTCATCATCATCATCATCAATCATTATCAATCCACTGCTGGATGAATATCTCCCCAAGTTTCTTCCACACTTGATCCTGTCTCCTCCATGTCACTCCAGCATACTTTCGAATTTCACCCATCCATCTCCCATGGGGTCTTGTGTTTTATTTCATGTCATGATCATTATCATCAATCATTATCAATCCACTGCTGGATGAAAGTCTTCCCAAGTTTCTTCAACACTTGAGCCTGTCTTCTCCATGTCGCTGCAGCATACTTTCGAATTTCATCCATCCATCTCCCATAAGGGTCTTGTGTTTTATTTCATGTCATCATCTTCATGAATTATTATCAATCCACTGCTAGATGAAAGTCTCCCCAAGTTTCTTCCACACTTGTCTGTCTTGAGCCTGTCTCCTCCATGTCACTCCAGCATACTTTCGAATTTCATCCATCCATCTACAATGGGGTATTCCATGTAGCCCTACGTATTGCCCCTAAGAAGTGTGTTATTTATGTCTCCAAAAAAGGTTATCAAAATAGCATCCGCATGGCCATGAAAATTCAGTTGTTCTCCACTTTTCCAATTCCTTAGTTTTAAGCCTCTTTCTCATGTTTGTGTGGCCAGGTGGCTAATGATGATTACTAGTTGCTCTGCTGTTTGTTTTCTGTATAAAGTAGGAGCTTCCAACACGGAAAGGAGTCTAAAGCTACAAATGCGCTCTGAAGACTGTCCCGGGACAGTGAAAGTGCAGGAGGCAGCGGGCGACTAGTTTGTTGGAGAGGAGTGCAGGGCAAAGTCGCTGGCTTAAAGGAAGGTATTAAGGAGGAGGGAGGTAGATTTACGAGTACAGTACTATTTTTCGTAAGTAAAATGCAAAATTTTGAAAAGCAATTAAGGCAATGCATTCAGGGCAAGCAAAAGTTAAATGGGACATTCTAGTTGCACATGTACAATCGTGGCCAAAAGTCCTGCACCAGTAAACCGAAAGTCAATTTTTGGTGTTTGAAGTCATCCTTTAGAGCATAATGGTAAAGCCAGGAATACATATTGTACATCATTTTAAAGGAAATTTTATGCTGAATTCAAATATCTTTAATGAATGGTATTAGCAGTAATAGAAGTGGAGTTACAAGCAAAAGTACAGCGTCTAGTCATAAAAAGCAAAAAAATAGTGGAATTTGTGATATTAGTGTGCAATACATTTAACGTAAAATTACTGTACAATTACATTATTGAAACTTGCAGGACACTTGAAATAGCTTACCGACAAGCAAAATACGCTTTAATATTTAATTGGATAACCACGGTTTCTTAGTAACAAAGTGCACCTTCTTGGTATGGAACTAATGAGCTTCTCTAGTTCTCCATTGGTCATAACACAGTGCCAAAATTGCTGTTAAATGTGACTGTGATCATTCCACTGTCTTGCGCACCATTAAAAGAGTTGCAGAAAGTGGATGTGTGGAAAACAGAAAAAGAAGAGGTCGACCAAGGCTGTGTACTGAACGTGATGATCGCATGTTGATTCGTCGTTCCTTAAAATCAAGGTTTAAAACAGCCGCTGATTTAAGAAATGAGTGGGAGAATGAAGTAGGGATTATTGCATCTGCACGTACAGTTCGTCGTAGGCTACAAGAAAATGCACTGACTGCACGAAAAGCTGCACGAAAACCTTTCCTTACTGAACAACAACGGCTCAAAAGAATTGCTTGGGCCAAGGCTCAAAAGAATTGGATTGTTGATTAATGGAAAAATGTTGTTTTCAGTGATGAAACAACTGTTACTATTTCCGCTAATAATAGAAATACTTACGTACGTCTTCGGGCTGGTGAAAGATATAAGGCATGCTGCATCCAGCCAACAATCAAGCACCCACATTCGGTGATGTTATGGTCCTATATTTCAGCCAGCAGTGTTGGCCGTCTGCACATTGCTGATGGCACATTGAATGGATTGAAATGTGTGGATGTTTTGGACTCTAAACAGCTCCCATCTACACAAGGCATGGGTTTGCGGAATTTTATCTTTCAACACGATAATGCGCCATGTCATCGGTCAAAGTTGGTTGACGAGTAGACTAGTCAAAAAGTTATAAGAAAATTACAGTGGCCGGCACAGTCACCGGATCTTAATCCCGTAGAGAATCTGTGGGTGAGATTGAAGCAAAAGATCCATCAACAAGGACCCACATCTAAAACAGCAGTATTGAGTCTGTAAGGGCCGTATGGCACCATGTTGTGACCAATGGACAACTAGAGAAGCTCATTAGTTCCATGCCAAGAAACTGCACTTTGTTACTAAAAAACCGTGGTTATCCAATTAAATATTAAGCGTATTTTGCTTGTTGGTATGTTATTTCAAGTGTCCTGCAAGTTTCAATAATGTAAGTAATTTTACGTTAAATGCATTGTACACTAATTTCACAAATTCCACTATTTTTTTGCTCTTTATGACTAGACGCTGTACTTTTGCTTGTAACTTCACCTCTATTACTGGTCATAACATTCATTAAAGATATTTCAATTCAGCATAAAATTTCCTTTAAAATGATGTACAATATGTATTCCTGGCTTTACCATTATGCTGTACACTGAAGAGCAATTGAATTAGAGACATCTGGCGTTATGCAAACATGGCGCTGTGGGCAGCCCTGTAAACGGAAACGACATGACGTATGCACGATCCGACAATATAAGGAGTGATGCGACGGAAATCAGTAAGAGTCGGGCGCAGTATGGGTAAGACGAAGGATCTAAGCGCATTTGATCGTGGGCAAATTGTCCGGGCCCGACGAATGGGTCACTCCATCTCGGAAGTCGTGCAGGCACTGGGATTTTCACAAGCCACTGTGTCACGGGTGCACCGTGAGTACATCGAATCCGGTAAAACCATCCCTGCAAGTGCCAACTGCCGTGGACAACAGCTTGTGGATAGCGAGGTCATCGTCGGCTAGCTCGCATTGTAACAGCAGATAGACGGTCCACAGTGCAAGAAATCACTCGGCAATTTAACGCTGGTGCACAAAAACGTGTAAGCAGCCACACCATCCAAAAACACCTCCCCGCTATGGGGTACAGAAGTCTTCGTCCCACGAGGGTACCGCTGCTGACCGCACATCACAGGGTGCAAAGATTAGCATGGGCGCGGGAACATCGCCACTGGACCCTAGACATGTGGGAAAATGTTGCCTGGACTGATGAGTCAAGATTCACGTTGGTACATACGGATGGCAGGATACGAATACGGCGCAAACCACATGAAGCGATGGATCCTTCTTGCCAGCAGGGTACTCTTCAAGCTGATGGGGGCGGCATTCTCGTCTGGGGACTGTTTACGTGAACTGAAATGGGACCCCTGGTAAGTGTGACATCGTCCCTCACAGGTCAACGTTACCTGGATATCCTGGACGACCATTTGCTCTCGTTTGTGCGTGTTCAACATCCCAATGGGGACCTCATCCTGCAACAAGACAATGCACCGTGCCATCACTCCCGAATTGTATCCGAATGGTTGGATGAACACTCCACCGACGTGACCTTGCTTCCTTGGCCAGCTAGGTCACCTGACCACAATCCCATCGAGCACATCTGGGATGCCATTGAGAGAGATATTCGAGGCTCTGACCCCCCTCCATCAAATCTTCGTGAACTGTTGGAGCATGTTGTGGGTTCGTGGAACCGTATGGCTTCCCAACGCTTCCGGTGTCTTGTCGAGTCCATGCCGAGACGGATCGCCGCTATCATCAGGGCGAAAGGTGGTGCTGCACGTTACTAGACAGGTATCTCTAATTCAATTGCTCTTCAGTGTATAGGATGACTTCAAACATCAAAAACTGACTTTCGGTCTACTGGTGCAGGACTGTTGGCCACGACTGTATCTTACACCAGTGGCGTAACTAGTCAGATCCGTGTATGTATGTCTGTGTTCAGGTGGAAGGGGTGGGGATTGCATGAATTTCTTTGTAGTCGGCAGTGAAGAGCATTTAAAATTCGTTCTGCGTGACACGACGTTAAAATTTGATTAGTGAAAGGCATTTAAAATTCGATTCTGTCTGCGTGGCACGAGGTTAAAATTTCATTTAAATAATCAAAAACGACATGTTCCTTTAAATAAATTGTTCAAGTACTGTACTATTTTTTGTAAGCAAAAAGCCAAATTTGAAAAGCAATTTAAAACAATGCATTCAGGGCAAGCGAAAGTTAAACGTGGCATTCTAGTTACACATGTGCCAGTGGCGTATCTTGGGTTCGAGACCTGGGCTATCTCACTCGCCCTCCCCCCAATAATACTGATTTTTAAGAATTGCGAAGTTTATTTTTTAATTGTTAAGTAATAGAAGTAACATTTTTTCTAAATTTTAGGTACATGCTATTGCTAACATGATACCAAATAATTATGAGGATTAGGATTTGAACACTTATTTGTACACGAACTCCATTCTTCTTTCCTTTTGTGTGAACTTGAGTGTTACGTTTTCACACACATATTTCTTCCGAGTACTTTTTCATATTTAAAAATAATGTTTGTCTCTCTTAACAAACCAGCCAAGTTGCTCGAATGTACATGTCCTTGTGTGGCTGCAAGATATATCTTGATTCTTTTTAATACGGAAAAACTTCTTTCGGCAGTTGCAGTTTCTGATGAAAAGTTTAATATTAGATCTGCTCATTTGTACACCTCAATAAACACTATGTCCAATTATTCAACTTTATGTAACAAGTAGTGTCTCTTACTGATTTGTTTTGTGTTCATGAAGGGAATAAAACACCTTCAGTTCATTTTTTAATCGAGCTGTATCAAAATTTGAATCATAAAGTCCTTTAAGCTCTGATAGTAGATGTTCAGGGAAGCTTTCACAAAATTTATCAAAACAGTTCGAATCCAACAAAGCCACGAATTTAAGATATAATATCACTGATTTTAATTCATTGACACTTCACTCAAACTGAAACAACTCTCGTGACCTGGAGATAGTATTGAAGCTCTTCGCATGAGAACAGCGGTCTCTCGAAGACCTACTTGCGTTATGCAGTTGATCATCGCTCGCCAGACTGATTCTCATAATCGAAAGAAGCGAATCCGCTCGTGTTTTTTTTTTTTCGCACCGAAAGCATCGACATATCATAATACCGTATATAATTTACTTTTATTTGTGTATATTTAATTGACTTTTATTTGTGCGTTCTTCGGGCTTCGCAGTTAGCCTAGCTAGCCTCGAATATACGCCACTGACATGTACGTATCTTACACAAGTGGCGTTACTACTCAAATCCGTGTATGTATGTGTGTATCCAGGTTAAGGAGGTGGGGATTGCACGAATTCCTCTGTAGCCGATAGGGAAAAGCATTAAAAGTTCTTCCTTTCAGTGTTTCGTAAAAAAAGTTGCTATCAAGCTTGCCCCACCAAAAATAATGCTTGCCCATCCTGATTTCGAAGTCTAGCAACGTCCCTGCTCAAATAGTTTCATACCCAAGCACCGAAAACAATTGCTAATCCAGGATAATCAGTTAATAATTAAGCGTTAATTATCAATAATTATATAAATTCATTAATAAATTAAAATTTTATTGATAAATAAAATACTGATTTACACAATTTTGATACGAAGCCCTATGTAATGTGTAGGGCTATGTATGTATTTATTAAGTGGTTAATGTAAATACAGTACTTCTGTCGCAGTATTCAATTTCTCGGAGTTATTTATAAAGGCGCAATTTTAAAATTAGTTATTTTTATTAAATAAATAATAGTGCAGAATATTCAAAATGTAAAGTTTTGCTAGTACTTTATAAAATTGTACTTACATATCTTAGCAGCATTGTACAAGGTAACTGCGCTTCCTCGCCTTTGTCTTCAAAATATGGATCCTGTATTTACTTCTACTTCGCGATAAATGTTCAGCAAAGCAAGCCTAGAAAGTCGGGAATTAGACATCATGTTTAGAAGATACATTTTCTGGCGCCTGAAAGTAGAAAATGTATTTTCCGGAGTGGTTGTTGAGATAGGAAGCGTTGATAGAATTTTTGGTAATTTCTTGATATTGGGTAAAAAAAAAAAAAAAAAAAACTTGCAGCTTCACAACTTGATATAAGGATTCTATAGCAGCGGTTGGTCTTTCCTCTTGTTTATGCTTTCCAACCGTAGGTTGAAGAAGCGTATATGCTCCAGCTTTGTCCGTTTGTCTGTTTGTCTGTCCTCACGATAACTCGCGTAAAAATGGTTCAATTTCGATGAAATTTTAGTATGTGGTAGGGGACCACCTTGGGACGAACCCTTTTGAAAATGGGCGAAATGGGGTTAAAGGTCAGGACATAGGAGTGGCATCCGTTCCATCGCCCTTATGCGTCATAACTTACGTAAAAATGCTTCGATTCCGACAAAACTTTATCATATTGTTCCGGAGGTATACTGAACCGGTTCTGTTGAATATCATCGAAATGGATTCACAGATCAGGGCACAGGAGCGAAATTTATTCCACAGCCACTACCCTAACTTGAGTAAAAATGCTTCTATTGCAACAAAACTTTAATATGTTGTTCCGGAGGTATACTGAACCAATTCTGTTTAATATCATCGAATGGGCTGAAAGGTCAGGGCACAGGAGCGAGATTTATTCCACAGTCAGTTTCCTCATAACTTGAGTAATAACTTGAGTAATGATTTCTGGTATGTTGGAAAGCGTATCATAATCAATGCACTGCATGATTTTACGAACTTGTTTTATTGTTAATAAAGGCATCTTCCAGGAGTGTGAGCCACAGCAAGTGAACCCTGCGGGTGTGTTGCTTGCACGCGGGAAAATGCCCCAATGAGACTAATTCAAAGGAATTCGAAAAATCCGCGACTTCGTTGGAAAAGAATGTGCTTCGAGTCAGTTTTTTATCGGTTTTTTAGATTCATCTTGATATTTTTAATGAACAAGATTTTAAATTCGGGCTTAAAAGAGAAAAAGAAATCATGTGATTTGGCGTTAAAGATAAAAATGTGCCTTGATATCCAATGGGAGGGGGCCCCCTGAGCCCCTCCCTTTCCCACGTCAATGCAACGCGCTACCGTTTTATTACATCACCAACTGTAGACCGTGAGTTTTTCAATGTTGTTCAAAGTCACGTACGGAGAGATTGTTTATGTGGCACCCTAGTGGCAATCCGCTCTCGAAATCAGTTAACTCTGTCTACCAAGGTATTTTTCATTCACAGGCATGCTATTGTGTCATCATAGCATTATGAGCATATTTATAGTTGGGTTTGTGACGTGGTGCTTGCGTAAGGTTTAATTCACTATCAATAGGGGGTTTCCGGATATTAATGGTAGGACAGTGTATGTATGTTCTAAAAAAATCTCCAAATATGCGTCATATACAGAGTGATTCAAAAAGGTCTTTACAGCTTTGAAAGCGCATAGAAATTTATTCAGAATACTTCCAAAAATTTTGTAGGCGCTAATCTGTAATGAAACACATGAAGTTTTCCTCCATGTAGTGCCATGCAACCGAATTCCGGAACCGCGACCGCCAGAGGCGTGCATTTCAAAATGGCTGCTTTCACAGGTGCGGAGCGTGCTCGCCGTGTGTTTCACTTTGAAGAAACGAAATCCGCGAGAACTGTTCAACGGAAATTTCGCACCCAGCTTCGTATTGATCCTCCCACTGGATCTATAATTTACTTTTGGCCTAAGGATTTTGATGAGACTGGTTGTTCTGTTCACCATGAGAAACCCCCTGGTTTCTGCTGCTGTTGTGGAATAAGCGAGGGAGCGTTTCGTTCGTAGTCCCACGTAATCAACGCTGCATGCGTCTCGTGAAACAGGGTATTTCACAATCGACAGTTTGGCGTGTGTTACGAAAACGATTGCACTTAAAACAATACTATTTACCGTGGTTCAAGAAATATGTAACGCAGATTGCGCGCCTCGTCAGGAATTCTGTGCGGAAATGTTGCATCGGATAAAGAATGACGGGATATTCCTGGACAGCGGCGCACCCAGGAATTCCTGTTGGAGGGGGCTATATATAAAGTATACGTACACAATGTGTACACACGCACACATATAGATGTACATACATATAATGTACGCCTATAGTTTATATACCGTTGTGACATACGTCGCTCTTAATTTCTTTGGGACTTTGAGAAGAAGACACTATGTAAGTTTTTGAACGTTTAATTTTGTGACGTACGTCGCTCTTAATCTCCTTGCAGGGGGCTTAATAAAGCTCCCTCCGTGGGTGCGCCAATGTTCCTTGACTACGTCAGTGACGCACCCAAAAAATCTTGTTGGAGGGGGCTGTATATATCATCACCAACCATTATCAGTCCACTGCTGGATGAAGGTCTCCCCAAATTTCTTTTTTTTTTTTTTTTTTTTTTTGGATTGGAGGTTTAACGACCACCGTGAGCAACTCAATGGGCTATAAGCAATCGCCCGTCCCTAATTTAGGGTCGCTGGTTCCAGGGAAGGGAAAGAGCCAGTGCCGTAAGACAAACACAACATCCATGCCTCACCGGGATTCGAACCCGGACCCCGTTCGGACGAATGATCAGAGGCCATCGCTTAGACCACTGCGCCACCGGGGCGCCCCCCCCCCCCAAATTTCTTCCTCAATTGTCTGTCTTGGGCCTGTCTCCTCCATGTCACTCCAGCAAACTTTCGAATTTCAGCCTTCCATCTCCCATGGGGTCTTCTTCTAGGTCTTTTCCTGTCTTTCGGAATCCAGTCTAAAATTTCGGTTGTCCATCGGTGGTCCGTTCTTCTGGCAACATGTCCAGCCCATTGCCGTTTCAATGATTTCATTCTGGTCATGATGTCCACTCCTGTCAATATATATATATAGTATACGTACACAATGTGTGTACATATATATAGTGTACGCCTATAGTTTATATACGGTTGTGACATACGTCGCTCTTAATCTTTTTGGGAAGAAGACAACATGTAATAGATGACACTATGTAATTTTTTGAACATGTAAAATAATATTTTTGAATGTTGAATTTGTGACGTACGTCGTTCTTAATCTCTTTGGGGCTTTGGGAAGAAGACAGCGTGTGATAGATGACACTATGTAATTTTTTGAACATGTAAAATAATATTTTTGAATGTTTAATTTAGTGACGTACGTCGTTCTTAATCTCCTTGGAGGGGGCTTAGACCTCAAAGCTATCTCCGTGGATGCGCCAATGGACTACGTAGTCTTCAGTGATGAGTTGAAATTTTATGTCATGGGTAAGGTTAACACCCACAACTGCAGAATTTGGGACGCCGAAAATCCACGCGAATCTCTGGAACATATTTGTGGTAACCCAAAGGTGAATGTGATTTGTGCACTTAGCAAACATAAGGTTTACGGCCTCTTCTTCATGAGAATCTTATGGTTTTCATGAGAAAACTATCAACGGTATCTGGACAGTGGCGTATCCAGAAATTTCTAAAGAAGAGGGGGGGAGGGTTGTCCATGGATTTGGTTCATTGTTGAAAGCCTCATATGTACACATATATCGCCTTAAATTCGTATTCAATAACCCCTCAAGGGGGTAGGAGTCCGGACCCGAGGACCCCCTTTCCCTTGGCTACGCCTCTATAGATATGCTGGAAAATTATCTCATACCACAGTTAGACGATGATGATGATCAAGACGGACGCATTCACTTTCAGCAAGACGGCGCACCACCTCACTACTGTACAGATGTCCGAAATTTCCTTAATAAACGTGTTTCCCAGGCCGGTGAATTAGTCGAGCAGGGCCGATAGAAGATGGCCGTCTCGTTCTCCCGACTTAACACCGCTCGACTTTTTCCTATATGGGAGTTTCAATAAAGATCGAGTGATTGTTCCAAGATTACCTGCAAATCTCGTTTAACTCATAACTCGAATCACCGCTGCAGTTGCAGAAATTACAACAGATGCGCTGCTTCAAGTTTGGAAAAAAATTGACTTCAGATCGTATGTCTTCCGCATCACCAATGGCAGTCACATCGAATCAAAATGACTATGTGGGATAAAACTTGATGTGTTTTGCTATAAATCAATGCCTCAAAAAATTCTGTAGGTATTCTGAATAAATTACTATACGCTTTCAAAGTTGTAAAGTCTTTTTTGAAACACCCTTTAGCATAGGCACTGACTTGGAAAATTATTGGGGGCTCCCGAAATTTTAAGTCGAATGACCCATGCATTTTTCAAAGGATTTAAGTCTAATTTAAATTTCATTCAGTCAAATTATGTGGACCAAAAAGGCGCCTGAAATGCTAAAATGAAGTAAATTATAGTTAATTAGAGAAACATATTTTTTTCTCTAGATAATTATTTATTTCATTTGTTTTGCTTGTGATCATATGTAGAGGATTTTAGGAAGAGAGTATCTGACCCCCAGGTCTTAAACAACCCTTAGAAATAGGAAGCTAGGAGATTTGGGCTAGAGTGCCCGATAGGAAAGTGACACGGAAGCGAAGTAGAAAGGGGGAGGAAGACGCCCTTATTTATTACCGGGGGCCAGTATCCGAGGTCCGACGGCTTAACGTGCCCATCCGACGCACGGCGGATATTTAGTGGATCGAGCGTTCGTATCTGTCTGGGATCGAACCTGAGGTCATTTCCGTGGTAGTCACGAACGTTGCCCACTAGGCCACCCGCGGCCCAATTTGTTTTGCTTTTGTAGGCGCAACATTATTATACACCGATGAGTCGTTACATTATGACCACCTATTAAATAAGCTGTATGACCCCCTTTAGCCCACACAACAGCGGTTACTCGGCGAGACATCGATTCGATGAGGTGGCGATTGGTATCCTGTGATATCTGATGCCATAATGTCAACAGCAGATCCTTCAATTCCCGTACATTTCGGAGTGGTAGTGATTTAGCGCGAACCCGCTTCTCCAAGTCGAACCACAAATGTTCAATTGGGTTCATGTCAGGTGCATTTGGAGGCCAGGCCTTTTGCGGAAAGTCACCAGTCTGTTCCTCTAACCACTCCTTGACGATTCTGGTACTGTGGCATGGCGCATTATCCTGTTGGTAATGGCCATCACCCGCAGGGATTTAAGTCTTTGCCATGAAGGGGTGAACTTGGTCCGTAACGATGTTCAGATTCCAGACAGTTGTCAGGATTGTGCTATTGGGATAATATGACCTCAAGTATATATATCGAAAATATCGCCCACAGCATAATACCGTCGCCGCCAGCCTGTTTCCGCCCAACAGTGCCTCCGTTGGTAATTGGCGTATCCGCGCTCGGCCGTCTACGTGATGCACCAGGAATCTTGATTTCGCCAGACCAAGCCACTTTCTTTCAATCATCCACCGTCCAATTTCGATGCTCTTGGGCGCATTTCATACGTTGTTGGCGATGAAGTGCAGTGAGTATGAGGACCCGGCTGGGTCTTCGGTAACGCACGCTCATGCGCAGAATACTGCAATTAACTGTGTGCTGTGATACATTGCCCTGCTGTGATGATCCCTGGTTTGTCGCACTGTGTCTCTGCGGTAGCTGTAAAGAAAGCGCGACAGTCTCCGCTCCCCTCTGGCATCAATGAGCTGCGGAGGACACACACGACTGGACGACGGTTCGTCATTTGTCCATCTGTACCACATTTTTCATACGTACTCAGTACAGCGGCACGCGAACAACCCACAAGCCGCGCCGTTTCCGAGATCGTAATTCCGAAGCGCCGCGGCATCACAAGTTGACCTTTATCAAACTTCGATAAATCGGCAGCTTTTTCCCATTCTGACTCCGAACACTCTACTAACCGAAAGCCGGTCCTCGGGATGTATGTATACTGCTCTGTAAACTTCACCTGCGCCACCGTTCGGTCTCCAGGCGCGCAGATTTCTCTAGGCTGGGGGGTGGTCATAGTGTAATGGCTAATCGGTGTATGCGTACGGTTATTTTTCCCACGAAATACGCGCAAAAATATTAGGGGTTCGAGGAACCCACAACAAAATAATTGGGGGTTCAAAAAGTGTCTCGAACCCACGAAGTTGGCGCCTATGCCCTTTAGTATTTTGGGAACAACGACATTGTACGAGTACACTGTACTAAAATGGCGATAGCAATGTGTTAACTTCTCCGTAAGGTTTGTTACAATAGGCAAAACGAACATGACGATGTTTGAGTTATTCAAGACTTACTAAAAAAAATCGGCAATTTTTGATGAAAATACATATTGTTAAGGTAATTTGTCCAACCATTTTTTAATAGTTAGCCTTTTTTTTTTTTTTTTTTTTTTTTGTTCATCTTGTAAGCAGGGGCGACGGAAAGTGAAGTTCGTTGACCGGGCTCGAAATTTTGAATCGTGGTGCACTTCCCGCTTGCCGGAACAAACAGAAGAAAAACAATGCCTAAGGAGCTTTGTTAGAGATTAGGACCACCTGACCACTTACCTAGAGCAACTTTCTATAAGGCACATCACAACAAAAAGATCGCACATATGCCAAAAAAATTCTTGGCTAAAATTATTGACCGGTCCCGGGCCCTGGTGGCCGGGGCGCGCCAAGGGTATTTGCCGCCCGGATTCAAGCCCAGATTTGGCGCTCCCTTGTACGAGAATGTTTTCCAATTTTTATTCATTTTTACATGAAATAAATATCTTTAGCAACATTTTTCTATTTCCGGTAAATTGAGATTTTCCATAAAACACTACTGTCTCATATAAAATTGAAGAAAAAAAATCTGTAAAACTCTAGTTCAGATGACGCTACGAATAATTCAAGAAGTTTGCTTCCATCTATCTATCTCTCTGTCAATTAACACAAAAGTCTGCATTACCAGTAAATACAAGTTTCGTCATGTACGATAATAAACATATTACAGCTTCTCTGTGACACACACACACATACAGTATATATAACTAAGCAAGATAAGACGAGAAACCCGTGGGCAAGGAAAATGATAAGAGTGGAAGACATTATGATCAGAGTAAAATCCCTGATATGGTAATGGGCTGGACATATTGCCAAGAGAACGGACCATCGATGGACAACCGAAATTTTAGACTGGATTCCAAGGAAAAGACCCAAAAGAAGACCACGCGGGAGATGGGTGGATGAAATTCGAAAGCATGCGGGAGTGAGATGGAGGAGACTGGTCCAAGACAGACCGTTGTGAAAGAAACTTGGGGAGATCTTCATCCAGCGGAAAATTGATAAGGGTTGAGGAGGATGATGATATATATATATATACATGTAATATTAAACATGACGGGTGTCTCTTTAACTATTCTAACCAAAATATCTAATAAATAAATCCATCGCTCTTTTCCACAAAGCAACGCACAGCAACCGAAAAATTGTTATTCAGCTGCCGTGGTTAAGGGAAATGATACAATTTTCCGGTTGCTGTGCGTTGCTTAACGTGGAAAAGAGCTATAGATTTATTTATTCAACTGACGCCACGTATATTTAGATGATTTTCAAAATATCTAAGCCGCCCCGGTGGCGCAGTGGTCTAAGGCGTGGCCTCTGATCATTCGTCCATAAGGGGTCCGGGTTCGAATCCCGGTCAGGCATGGATGTTGTGTTTGTCTTACGGCACTGGCTCTCTCCCTTCCCTGGAACCAGTGACCCTAAATTAGGGACGGGCGACTGCTTATAGCCCGTTGAGTTGCTCACGGTGGTCGTTAAACCTCCAATAAATAAATAAAAAATATATATATATCTAATATCGTGGAATTCATCGAAATTGTACCCCAGTGCTTGTTACCCGTATTGCATCGATCCTATAATATTTTCACGCCCTGTTTTACGATCAACGCTAGAAGCACTTTCTTGAAAATTTGCCAACGATAAGGTAATTCAGAAAAGTAAGCATATATTTCTTGAACAATGCTGAAAATGTTCACAATCTGTAGGGAAATTTTTTCATCGGCATTTACGACCAGATTTAAAGTATGAGCCGCTCAAAGTACACTGCTGGACAATTGCTAAGGACGAATCATAAACGGCTATATAGCGCATAAAAAAGTAAGTGTGGTTGGATGCCAAGTGAAATAAAATAATGTCAGAATGCCAGGACATTACAAGAAAAACAATTTATTGTGCTCTGAAATCCAGAAGGCTTTGGAACGTGTTCAAGGGACAAACAGGCCATTTTGTGCAGAATACGTAAACGTGAAAAAAATGCAATTACCGTCCGCAGGCGTTCCGGCGTAAGATGTCAATACGGGATATGGCCACCATGGAGGGCGATGCAAGATTCCACACGTCGCGTCATGCTTTGCACAACATTATCAAGCAGCTGTTGTGGTAATTTATCCCATTCCTCTGTCAGTGCACGGATGAGGGTGTCCTTGTTTATTGGAGGGCATTGGCAACCAGCAAGACTCCTCCCCAAAGCATCCCACACATTTTCAATGGGATTCAGATCTGGAGAACGTGCTGGCCTAACGAGGCGTTGAATATCCTCGCTCTCAAGACACTCCTGGACAGCGACTGTTCGATGACCTGTTGCGTTGTCGTCCATGAAAATGAATCTATCACCGACAACACCACGGAACATGCGAACATGAGGTAGCAGAACATCATTAATGTATCGTTGGCCAGTCATAGTCCCAGTTGGAAGCACATAGAGGTACGTACGGCCATTGATCATGACGCCAGCCCATACCATGACACTACATGTCGGATATCGGTCCCTTTCCTGTATGTTTGCTGGACAATATGCAGTACCACTATCACGCCAGATCAGTTGTCGTCGACAATCAGACGATAGACTGTATCTACTCTCATCTGAGAAGAGGACTGCAGACCAGTCGTTATCAGTCCAATTGCGATGTTGATGGCACCATTGCAAACGGGCGGTACGGTGACGTCTGGACAATGGGATGCACACAACAGGACGGCGGGCGTATAGTCCTCCTTCATGCAAACGTCTGGCGACAGTTTTTCGGGAGATCCGCTTGCCAGTAGCAGCCATAAACTGATTTGCTACCTCACTAGCTGTGCTGCGCCGCTGTCGTTTTGTTGATAGCACTATGTACAGATCTTCTGCAGGTGTCGTACTGCGAACACGAACTCCCTCGCGACGTTTGCTACACTCTCCATTTGTTTGAAATGATTTCCAAAGCCTTGAAACAACACTGTGGCTGACGTCGAACTCCCTGGCAACATCTGTTATTTTTCGCCCTTCTTCAATCTTGCCAATAATACGGCCACGCGTAAAATCATCTAGATGATGTCGGGAAGACATACTGAAAATTGCAAGTTCGTCAATTGATTCTTTCCCTTTCAACTCTGCGTTTGAACAACAACGGTCAATACGCGTCAAATCTTTTATGTCTCTTATCAGCGCTATGACGTCACGAACAAGTTCGGCAATCCAAAATCTGCATACGCACAACACGTCTTACTGTATCCCGCACTTATGCTAATTTCCACATTTTCCTGCCTTCCATTTTATGGTTGCTATTGTCATCCGTCCTTAGCAATTGTCCGGCAGTGTACATAAAATGCGTAAGGGTCTTAAGTCGACAAATTATGCTTTTTGAAGTCCATTGTGTTTTTCCTACATATTGGCCCCATTTGTCATAGCGCTGGCCACGCATTCATAATGCTGAAATCTTCAAGATTTAAAAAAAAAAAAAAAATTAGAAAAATAATTTTCAATTCTTTGCCCGATCTGTTACTGAACAAAACAGTAAACATTATTCTCTGATTTCAAGACGTTTTCTGTTGAATCATAAATAAGTTATTTTTACTGAGAAAGTAAACGTTGCACTTAGCATTACGATTTCTCACATTATAACGTTTTCATAACTTCTCCCAACTCACTGTTATTAATTTATCAACCGAAAAAATTGATTGTGGGTCCTTCCGCCCCCGGAATCTGGCGCCCTGATGCTTAGCACCCGTTGAATCCCCGCTTGGCACGTCCCTGCCTGGTGGCCCGTGCGGTTCCGCCGCCACTGCTTGTAAGTTTTATATGTAAATTAGGAAACTTTTCGGAACTACATTTTACTTTTATCTGGAAATGTTGTAAGCAAACTTTTTAATTCTTCTGTGGAATTGTGAAGAATATCTAATAAATAATTTTGTTCCTAGTAAAAATCAAGCTTTCATACAATGAGCACTTAGATTTCTATTTAATAAAAAAAAAAACTACGTTTCTGTAACTGAAAACCATTTGGCGTTTCATTGCTGTCGCCACTTTGTTATTAATTGATAAAGCTTTTTCACGTAAAGAAGTATGCATTTAAATGTAACAACGACCGATGAAATTTAGTGAAGAAGGCTACGTGCTGCCATCTTTCGGGAAATATGTGCTGAATTCCTCTGTTATGCTTTTGAATTTTTCATTCTTGGAAATTTATGCAGTGGTAAAATCCAAATTCCTACTGAAAATAGAAAATTCTTTGAAATTCTGTCGAACTTCTCTATATATTGCCTGTTAACCTACCATTAGTAGTTCCAAGGTTGATCCAGATATATATATATTTTTTTCTAAATATAGGTCGAGTTTTGGTATGTACGTATATAATTATGGCAAATGGAAAACTTGCTCCCTCTAAGGTTCCATTTGATGCCCGGCCGAAAAGTCCTGAAACACTGGGCTTGGTCAAATTCAATTAAATGTATCAGTCGTTTAACAGTAGTCAGTTCTGCTAGCAATATATCCAGCCGATTGCCATTTGAGAATTCTTCAGCGATCTTTTTTAAATCAATGAAGAAAGAAATATTCATCATAATACATGGGAAATCGATAGAAAATTCAAAGTAAACAGAATATAAGTTCTGAATTTGCTTGTACAACTTACTGGTCATCCATGTAACTCTCTCAGAAAATTTGAAAATTTCATCGCCCTAGAGCGGAAATCGAACTCGCATCTCCCGATTTCCGTTTTAGCATACTCGAACGGAAAGTGGGAGGTGCGGTTTCGATTCCCGCCTCAGGGCGATGAAATTTTCAAGTTTTCTGAGAGAGTTACATGGATGACCAGTAAGTTGTACAAGCAAATTCAGAATTTATATTCTGTTCACTTTGAATATTCAGTCTTCTTTAAAGTGAAAAATACAACGATGAGTTAACTTTTCAACTTATTTGTGCAAAATCAATTTTCAAAGTTGTACTGTAAGCGTTTTCCAGAAAATTTCAAAACGTGGTGACGGTCGCCAGGAAATTTTCATTAAAGAAAAAAATTATATCGTATGTGTGAACCACACATTTTAAAGATGTTTCATACGAAGACCCTACTCCAGTGAGGGGGACCATGAAATTCCATCGGGGGCGGGTCCGGACCCCCGTGTTCCCTACCTTCCGCCGCCCAGGGACACACACCCACATCTTTTAAAACTATAATTACGAAAATTGTGTCTTTCTACTACTCTTTAAGCCAGTGGTCTCAAACTCGGACCTTCGGAAGGGTCACTTTCCATTTTTGAAGAAACTTAGGGGAACCGCATGAATATTAATGAATATCTACTTTACAAAAGTACTTCAATGGCTTAGCAGTACAGTGGAATATTATTTCTAAGTATCGGTAAATAGTAAAATCAAATGCTTCACCAATCACCGAAAACAATCACTTTTACATAACAATTATTTTTCACTTAAATCTTAAAACAATCACATTTTACCAACTGAACACGGTACATGATACAGAAAATATTACATGTTCTGACCAGAAACTTGGGTTCGCTTTTCTGTCACTAACTTATCGATATTTGGAATAATGTCATTTGAGCATACTACTGTTAAAAGTGAATGTCCCGAAGGGAATAGGTTAAGTGACTGCCACTTAACCTATTCCCTTCGGGACATTTTACTTGGTTCATTCTTGAAAACAACTGTTTTATGTTGTTCCGAACATAGACAGAACCCGTGCAGCTAGGTTATCAATGTTTACGTATTTGTCCTTTGAAACTAACTGGTAAAACTCTGTTAGATTGCAGCTGTTGAATTTTTCTTGTATAGGAAAGAATCACACTGAAAGTCTATTCATTCAAACTGAAGTTCTTCAGGTGCGCTGTCAGCATTATAAGAAAATGAAGACTTGAATATATTGAAAATAATTTCCATGTCTTTGAAACATTCGAACCACCTGATGAAATCCTTTTTTAACATAACTATCTGCGTAGAAAATTCACCAAAGTTGATTTCTTCTTCTTCAGCTGAAGCTTTTAAAATGGGAAAGTGAACAAGATTTCCTGCACTGAGCTGAGCTTCCCGAAGCTGAAGTTTCCTCTGAAATGCGTTAACATTATCAATAACATCAGTAACTAGCTTATTTTGGGCTTGTAGCTTGGTATTCAAATCGTTTAAGTATCCAGTTATATCTGTGCTGAATGCCAGATCATGTAACAATTTTGGATCATCAAAAAGCGAGACGTCTTGATCTTTACTTTCAAGAAACATATTTATTCCATCTCTGAAATCCCCAAAACTTGTTACTTATAAAGAGGATGGTTTTGCTTAGCATTACTATGCTTATATTATATTTAATATATTATAATATACTTGAAGAAAGGGTGATTTATTTTAATTTTATAATCATTCATGCGGGCCGCAAAACAGATTTCGCCGTGCCGCGAGTTTGAGACTACTGCTCTAAGATATTCGCTCGGAGATCTCCCTCCATTTCACAGAATAGTACAACACTAAATTTAACAAAAAATTCATTTTCTAAATTTAACAAAAAATTCATTTTCTGTAACAAAACTAGCTTTACTACCCTGCTTTGCCCGGGATTTAGGCTGATTAATTTCATATTCCCTTATATGTCACTGAAAAATCGGGAAAAAAATTGATGCTTGCAAGAAAGAAAAAAGCTGATTTCACAAATTCGGTCATTACAAATTATTTATTCATAGTGTGATTTTTTCAGCACTTCGCCGTATATTGCTATCACAAATATTTGTCGAGAATTAAAGCAACGAAATGTACAGAATGTATGGAATCGGAAGAATCAAACGGACCAAAAGCGTTACGAATTATTTAACACGCGTTCAGGAGACACAGCATTAGAACACTGACTGAACAAAATTCGTTAACAATTTGTTATCGACTGTCCAATGCATCACGTGCTTTCAGTTTCAGACGTCTTTGAGGGGCGAATCTCTGGGATAAAATAGTTAAAAACGTATCTTTGTTTCTGCGTATATCATCATCATCATCATCATTGTCAACCATTATCAATCCACTGCTGGACGAAGGTCTCCCCAAGTTTCCTCCACAACGGTCTGTCTTGTGCCAGTCTCCTCCATGTCACCCCTGCATACTTTCGAATTTCATCCACCCATCTCCCATGTGGTCTTCTTCTGGGTCTTTTCCTGTCACTTGGAATCCAATCTAAAATTTCGGCTGTCCATCGATGATCTGTCCTTCTGGCAGTATGTCCAGCCCATTGCCATTTCAGGGATTTAACTCTGATCATGATGTCTTCCACTCTTGTCATTTTTCGGATCAACGAGTTCCTCTTCTTATCTCTCCTGGTTACACCAAGTATGCACCTCTCCATGCTACTTTGAGTTGTCTGCAGCCTTTGTATGTCTCTTTTAGTTAAGGTCCACGTCTCTGCACCATACGTAAGCACTGGAAGGATGCATTGATCAAACACTTTTCTTTTAAGACATAATGGCATATTGCTCTTGAAAATTATGCTGTTTCTTCCAAAAGCTCTCCAGGCAAGTTTTGTACTCCGATTAATTTCTTCATCAATGTGACCCTCACTTGATATCTGCTGTCCAAGATAAACGTACGTGTCTGTTTTATCCAGCTTTTCTCCATCAATCGATAAATCTTCATTTCTTGTAAAAGCATTGAACATCACTTTTGTCTTCTGAAAGTTCATTTTTAATCCCACTTCTTTACTCTTGTCAGCAAGTTCCTGGATCATACTCTGCAGCTCTGATGGGGTAGTTGCAAAAATGACTACGTCATCAGCAAAACGAAGGTGGGTTAGATAATCTCCATTAATCTTTATCCCCTTGTTTTCCCAGCTCAGCGACTGAAAAACACCCTCCAATGTGGCATTAAAGAGCTTCGGAGATATGGTGTCACCTTGTCTCACTCCCTTTCCAATTTTTACGTGTGTTGTATTTTCAAACAGCCGAATCTTTGCACTTGCATTTTCATAGATGTTATTAATAATATTAATGTATGCATCTTCAATACCGCAGGTTTTCAGAGCCATTGTAACTGCTGATGGTTTCACCGAATCAAAGGCTTTTTCATAATCGATAAAAGCCATGCACAATGGAAGTTCATATTCCCTCGCTCTTTCAATTAGTTCTCTCAGTACGTGGACATGATCTATTGTGCTGTAGCCACTCCTGAATCCAGCTTGTTCTCTCGGTTGAGCCATGTCCAGTGTTACCTTCAAGCGGTGTGAAAGAACTTTAGTGAAGATTTTATAAACTACTGATAGGAGGCTGATAGGTCTGTAGTTTCCGAGATCCTCAATGTCACCTTTCTTATGTAGCAGGATCATTGTAGCGGTGTTCCAATCCTCAGGAATCTTTCCTTCATTAAGGCATCGAGTGAAAATTTGGGCGAGTACTGTTTCGATTTCTCCACTTGCTTCTTGTATGATGTCTACAGTAATTCCATCTTCTCCTGGAGCTTTTCCCCGCTTCATGTTCTTGATTTCATGTGCAACTTCTGCTGGAAGGACTGGAGGAACTCTGGTACTGGTATCTTTCATGATGTCTGGAGTGCATGTATCATCCCTTTCATATAATTTGGAGTAGAAATCTTTCACTCTTGTCAAAGTTTCTGCCTCTATTTCTTGTTACAGAACCATCTTCTTTTCTCAGTGCCATAATCTGTTTTCTTCCCTTACTGAGATGTCCCTTTGCTATCTTTAGGCTTTGGTTGTTTTCAATTGCTTTCCTCACTAGTTCACAGTTGAATTTTCTTACGTCTTGAGTGATACTTTTTCTTACTGTCTTGCATAGCTCTATATATTCCACTTTGGAAGTCACATCTTCTTTAGTTGTCCTCATCTCTCTTCTTTTTTGCATCAACATTTTGGTTTTTCCTGATAATTTGTTCACATGCAACTTGTTCTTAGACCCAGCTAATTTTGTTGCTGTTTCCATAAGAGCTTTGGTTACTTTTCTGTTAACTTCAGAAATATCCACTTCTTCCGATGTTAGGCCTTCTAAAGCAGAGAACCTGTTCTTCAATTCCAACTTGAAGGTATTATGGTGTTTTTTAAGGTTGGTTATGTCAATAGATTTTGTTTGTCTTATGAGCTTGCCACGTTCAAGTTTAGTGTTGAGGTGCATCTTACATCTCACCAATCTATGGTCACTACCTGTGTTGAACTTGTTTAGCACACTGCAGTCTTCTATGACAAATTTTTTGTTACACATAATAAAATCAATTTCACTTGTCGTCCCATTTGGATGTCTCCATGTCCATTTCCTGTGTGGCTTTTTCTTTGAAGAAGGAGTTCAAGATGAAAAACCCTTCTGCCTCTGCAAACTCAACGAGAGTATTTCCACGCTGGTTTCTGTTGCCGTGACCGAATTTACCTACTGAAGTTTCATTCTGTTGCCGTTGCATTGAAATCTCCCATAATTATTTTCAAGTGCTGCTTACCTTTATTATTTAGATGACAAATTTCCTCATAAAATTCTTCAATTTCTTCTTCAGGATGACTTGTGGTGGGTGCATAAGTTGGAATAATCTGAGCCTGGTATCTTTTCGAGAGTTAGATAACAAGTCGTGCAGCTCTGTCAGAGGAACTTTCAACTTCTACAACTTTATCCTTCAGTTTCTTGTTTATTATAAATCCAACACCACTAGTTCTGCCAGTATCTGTCCCACGATAGTAGAGGAGATGTCCACTTTTCAGTTCGATGAGATCTTCTCCTTTTCTCCTTACCTCACTTAGCCCCACGATGTCCCACTTGATCCTTTGTAGTTCCTCTTCCAATTCAAGAAGCCTTGAATCAGAAGATAGGGAGCGTCCATTATACGTAGCCAAGGTCACCATCAGATGGCAGCCTAGTCCGGTCCTCCGGGGATTCTTAGCACCCTCTGCCTTCATGTCGCACTGGCCGCTGCGTTGGCCAGGTACATTCCAGCTGCCGGAGACTGAGGGCCAAGATTTAAGTTGTGGAATCATTTTGGAGGGGTTTGGCCATAACTCACCACGCTGGCCAAGCGGGTTGGTGAGTGTAGGATAGAATTTCCTCTAATCCCGATGGTATAGTTATACCGCTATTGGCGGTCGTCAGAGCCCCTTTAGTGGGAACAGGATGCACCACGAGAAGGCGGGGTTGACATTTGTCAAGGAGAGGCTGTGATGTTACGCACCACCTGACCTTACATCCCTCTGCGTATATACACTGACGGAAAAAAAAAAATCCCAACACCACGAAAAAATATTTGTAGAGGAATGAAATGGCGGCAATACATTTGTATCGGTTACATATTTAATCGATTAAGGTTTCAAGATCACAGCTTATTGTAAGCGCGAGAAGAGCCATTTTAAATGTGAAATGCTGGTACATTAATAACCGGTGTAACCGCCAGAATGTTGAATGCAAGCACGCAAACGTTCATGCATTGTGTCGTACAGGTGCTGGATGTCAGTTTGTGGGATGGAGTTCCATGCCTGTTGCACGTGGTCGGTCAATACAAGGACGGTTAATGCTGGTTGGGGGTGACGCTGGAGTTGTCGTCCAATGATGTCCCATACGTGCTCGATTGGTGAAAGATCTGGTGATCTAGCAGGCCACGGCAACATGTCGACACTCTGTAGAGCATGTTGGGTTACAACAGCGGTATGCGGACGAGCGTTATCCTGTTGGAAAACACCCCCTGGAATGCTGTTCATGAATGGCAGCACAACAGGTTGAATCACCAGACCGACGTACAACTGTGCCGTCAGGGTGCGTGGGGTAACCACGAGAGTGCTCCTGCTGTCATAGGAAATTGCTCCCCAGACCATAACTCCAGGTGTAGGTCCAGTGTGTCTCGGCCGCAGACAGGTTGGTTGCAGGCGCTCACCTGGCCTCCTTCTAACCAACACACGGCCATCACTGGCACCCAGGCAGAACCGGCTTTCATCAGAAAACACAACAGATCTCCACTCCGTCCTCCAATGAGCTCTAGCTTGACACCACTGACGTTGCAAACGGCAGTGGTTTGGAATAAGTGGAATGCACGCTACAGGGCGTCTGGCTCGGAGCTGTCCTTCAAGTAACCGATTTGTAACAGTTCGTTGTGTCACTGTGGTGGCAACTGCAGCTCAAATTGCTGCCGCAGACGCGGTACGATGCGCCACTGCCATACGCCGAACACGGCGGTCTTCCCTCTCAGTAGTGCCACGTGGCCGGCCGGAACCCGGTCTTCTTGAGGCAGTACCTTCCCTTGACCACCGCTGCCAACAATCATGCACAGTGGCTACATTCCTGCCAAGTCGTTCTGCAATATTGCGGAAAGAAAATCCACCTTCTCGTAGCCCCATTACACGACCTCGTTCAAACTCCGTGAGCTGTTGATAATGGCTTCTTCGTCTTCTTAAAGGCATTCTTGACTAACATCAACACCCTACGTCGAATCTCAACGATGACTAACGCTCACGAACGTTACAGCGCGTATTTACGCACAAACCTGCTTTGCATGTTCCGAGGGGTGCTACTAGCGCCACACGTATGCGCCGAGCGCGAAATTTGCATAGACGTCATCTTACAGATGTACTCTCACCGCCTACCAACTGTCGTTTATCTAACACAACCCCTTCTTGGTGTTGGGATTTTTTTTTCTGTCAGTGTATTTCTGTTTACCGATGAATTAAAAATTCCATGCCTATTTTAAAAAGTTTTGACCGGATTCCGGTGAAATTTTGAGGGACTCCTCTTATTACCAATTTATGGTGTTGATAAAAATTTCAGCCCGTTTCGTTAAGATTTCGTTAAGTTCGTTTTCGCATTTTTTATGCACAGTTCTCAAAGAATAGAAACACCTGTGGATGTGCCGCGGCGATGAATGCAGTCATGTGTTTTTAGATTTGGATCAGGATAACGATGACGTAGCAAACGACGCTGCCTTTATTGATTAGCTTATTAATTAATTCATAACTCGCCAACGGAACAACGTAGAGATCTTAAAATAGTTGCGTTGACCTAGAAATTCCAGTATTAATAAACTATGCAAATTTCACGATGCCACAGTTCGGCGTTCGAGAGTTTTTGCTGCTTTAAACAAACAGACGTTTTGTGTTTTATATGTAAGATTTCTGTGACTTCGAAAAATTCACATACGTTTATCCAAGTTCCCTAAAATCTTAAGTTGTTTCACTCCTCGTGTTTTCTAACTGCTGAAATATTTGGAGGGGGGGGGGTCTGAAGGGAGGGGCTTAAAGGGAAGTTCGGTGGGCTGAAGCTGAAGCCCACTATCGTGCCTGCTTTAGGAATGCAGTATTTAAAAGAGTCAATTAAATTCTCTGTGAACTCAATGGTTTGTTAAAACAGATTTTTCCTTATCCTTGTGACTTTTATTTCGAAAGTTACCATCTTATAACAGAGCTCCCTTTCCTTTCTATTTTCAGGTATGGATTTGGTGACTGCAGCAAACCGCTTGTCGAATCAGCTCAATTAATTGAGGAAATAGTTCGCCAGCAGATGAATTCAGTGGTAAGTTTTCTCTTGATATCGTTAACAAATTTCGTATACTTACAAAAAGAGAACAAGAAAGATAACACCGAATTCTGTGGTGTAATGAGCGCATCTGTGGAATCCTTACCGACACGAAAATATTTACAAAAAAAAAAAAAAAAGTAGATTAAGTTTGTGCCCTCCAGCGGGAAAACTGCACATTATTTATAATGAACATTTTTTAGGTG
This sequence comes from Macrothele yani, assembly GCA_039090855.1. Taxonomy (NCBI): domain Eukaryota; kingdom Metazoa; phylum Arthropoda; class Arachnida; order Araneae; family Macrothelidae; genus Macrothele; species Macrothele yani. The sequence continues at coordinate 17,068,287 of CM077005.1, read as the reverse complement.
AGGGGGGGGGAGATTAACGACCACCGTACTCAACTCAGTGACCTATAAGCAGTTTCCCGTCCCTAAGTTTGAGCTACTGCGCACTGTTAAAAAAAATCTACTTGAAAATGAGAAACTGAACCTACTCGGGGTTTTTTTTTTTTAAGTATAATCGTGTCGTAAACGAGTACATAACATGCTCAAATATAAGTAACCATACGTACTTACAAATAACTGTGTCAATAAATATAAATACAATCTCGTATTACTTCATTTTAGATATTATAGATTTCAACAGAAATTGTTTAATAAATGTGTAAAGGGACACATAAATAATTAGTACAACAAAGTCATTGATCACAAGTAATTTAGTTATGCAGAAAATATCTTTGTGTACGTTTTTACATTAACTACATTTGTGTCAATCTCATAAATAATACACTGCTGGCCACCCAAAATGCAACACCAAGAAGGACACGAGATAGCAAAGCCAGATTTACTGGTCACATAACAACAGATACAGAGATGAAACGATTGAGCTTACAGGCCCGTGCGACTTGCTAAACACGCAGACATCAATAGTTCGTGTGGCCCCCATGGCTGGCAATAACGGCCGGTACACGCCGCGGCATCGAACGAAAGAGGCTTTGGATGTGGGCTTGGGGTATTTCGGTGCAGGCTGCTTCCACACGTTGCCACAGTTCATCAGGCGTAGCCGCAGGTGGTGCTTGCTGGGCTAATCGGTTGCCGATCAGCGACCAGACGTGTTCGATGGACGACATATCGGGAGAACAGGCGGGCCACGGCAGCAGTGACACTTAGTGGGCCGTGAAGAATTGTTGCACGATTCGTGCCACGTGCGGGCGCGTATTATCCTGTTGAAACGTGGCCGCTGGCAGGTCCTGCAGGTAAGATAGGACTACAGGCTCCAAAACGTCGGAGATGTAGCGGTGGCTGTTGAGTGTACCGGCGATGCGTACCAGAGGGGTGCGATGTCATATCCAATTGCGCCCCAAACCATAACGCCAGGCGACGGACCGTTATGGCGATGCATAATACAGGCGTCATACAGTCTCTCGCCGCGGTGCCTCCACACGTGGATCCGACCATCGTGGTGTTGCAGGCAGAAGCGGGATTCGTCGGAGAAGACAATGTCTTGCCATTCCGTAGTCCAGGTGCGGCGTTCAACAGCCCACTGCCGCCGCACTCGCCGGTGGTGTAACGTCAATGGTAATCGGAGCAATGGGCGCCGTGCGACAAGTCCCCGCTCGTGCAGACGACGTCGAACGGTACGTGCTGACACAGGTTGTTGCGCAACATACCCTAATTCCTGCGCTAACGTTCGTGATGTGGCGGTGCGACCGTCAATGCCCGCCGCACAACATGCCGGTCCTCTCGTTCGGTGGTGTGCCGTGGCTGCAGCAATCGTTCACGTCGGTCCGTCCGTCCCTCCTGCACCCACCGAATCCATACTCGCCTCACTGTGGCTGGATGTCGTCCCACACGGGCGCCGATGTCTCGGTACGATAAACCGCTGTCGCGATAAGCCACTATTCGTCCTCTGTCGAACTCCGAAACCTGCTGGAATGACTGCCGTATTCTGCGACGAGGCATCAGGAAGCTTTCCACGCACAGGTCCGGCAGCATAACACCCTTCCACTACTTACACCCCGATTTCTGTGCACCCTTCTTATAGTGCTTCTCGGTGGCGTGCCGGGCGCACATGATTTGCATATGCCCTGCAATGCTAATCGTTTGCATTTCCTCTCGCGGGCAACGCATGCTGCGGATTTCAGGCCAATCGGATGCTTCCTTCTTGGTGTTGCATTTTGGGTGGCCAGCAGTGTATATTGTCGCTTCAGCACTATATTTGTCATAAAATTGTTTGGTCCATTTGCCCAGCATGTGACAACGAGTATATCTATTATCCCAGATGTGCCATCGAATAATATATTTCCAGTTGATTTTATGAATAAATGAGTATGTATGAAGTACACGTATTTCAAATTTGAAATCCATGGGCTGCGGGTGGCCTAGTGGTTAGCGTTCGTGACTGCCATGGAGATAACCTCAGGTTCGATCCTGGGCAGGTACGAACGTTCGAACCACTAAATATCCGCCTTGCGTCGCATGGGCACGTTAAGCCATCGGACCCCGGGTACTGACCCCCGGTAATAAATAAGGGCGTCTTGCTCCCCCTTTCTACATCGCTTCCGTGTCACTTTCCTGTCGGGCACTCTAGCCCAAATCTCCTAGCTTTCTATTTCTGAGGGTTGTTTAAGACCTGGGGTCAGACACTCCCTTCCTAAAATCCTCTACATATGATCTGAAATTTGAAATCTACAACACGGCACAAAGTACTGCTGTACAAAACAGTCGTCAGGCCAGTGCTTACCTATACGCCTCTCCCATCTGCATAGGTATTAGTAGGAATCAGCGAGAGAGAATCGAGTGGGTGCAGAGCCGAGCACTTCATATGATAACTGGGGCTCTCCCTCTGACCCCTGCACTGCAGAACCTGAAAAACAGACTTGGAATCGAGAAGATACATGAGTTTTCCACCAGACTTATAATATGCGAGCTATTAAATGGACCTTCACGGAAATCCCGTCCATATCGGGACGTAATGAGTTGCCCAAACTAAAGTCTCCCTTTACTTACAAAATGTGTTACTTGGTTTTAATTATTTGCCCATAATTTTTCGCAATCACTCCATCCCCATCACCTGCAAAACATCATCCGGCATTAACCACTTTACATAATCTGATATTCTGACTTATTACAAGGGGGTACATACACTGAAGAGCAATTGAATTAGAGACAGCTAGCGTTATGCAAATGTGGCGCTGTGGGCGGCCCTGTAAACGGAAACGACATGACGTATGCAGCGATCCGACAATATAAGGAGTGATGCGACGGGAATCAGTAAGAGTCGGACGCAGTATGGGTAAGACAAAGGAACTAAGCACATTTGATCGTGGGCAAATTGTCGGGGCCTGACGAATGGGTCACTCCATCTCGGAAGTCATGCAGGCACTGGGATTTTCACGAGCCACTGTGTCACGGGTGCACCGTGAGTACATCGAATCCGGTAAAACCATCCCTGCAAGGGTCAACTGCCGTGGACAACAGCGTGTGGATGAGCGGGGTCATTGGCGGCTAGCTCGCATTGCAACAGCGGAGAGACAGGTCACAGTGCAAGATATTACTCGGCAATTTAACGCTGGTGCACAAAAACGTGTAAGCAGCCACACCATCCAGAACCATCTACTTGCTATGAGGTACAGAAGCTATCATCCCACGAGGGTACCGCTGCTGAACGCACATCACACGGTGCTAAGATTAGCATGGGTGCGGGAACATCACCACTGGACCCTAGACATGTGGAAAAATGTTGCCTGAACTGATGAGTCAAGATTCACGTTGGTACATGCGGATGGCAGGATACGAGTACGGCGCAAACCACATGAAGCGATGGATCCTTCTTGCCAGCAGGGTACTCTTCAAGCTGGTGGGAGTGGCATTCTCGTCTGGGGACTGTTTACGTGGACTGAAATGGGACCCCTGGTAAGTGTAATATCGTCCCTCACAGGTCAACGTTTCCGGGATATCCTGGACTACCATTTCCTCCCGTTTGTGCATCTTCAACATCCCACTGGGGACCTCATCCTGCAACAAGACAATGCACCATGCCATCGCTTCCGAATTGTATCCAAATGGTTGGATGAACACTCCACCGGCGTGACCTCGTTTCCTTGGCCAGCTAGGTCACCTGACCTCAATCCCATCGAGCACACCTGGGATGCCATCGAGAGAGATGTTCGAGGCTCTGACCCCCTCCATCAAATCTTTGTGAATTGTGGGAGCTTGTTCAGGGATTGTGAATCCGTATGGCTTCCCAACGCTTCCGGTGTCTTGTCGAGTCCATGTGGAGACGAATCGCTGCCGTCATCAGGGCGAAAGGTGGTGCTACATGTCACTAGACAGGTATCTCTAATTCAATTGCTCTTCAGTGTATAAGGACCAAAATTTCTGTCATACAACTTAATGTGTGCGGTGTCCATATCTTCTTCTGAATCAGAAAACTAACAAATTCATAGTTTTGTATGTAGTCTGTCTCAGCCGACAGACTACAGAATTAATTAGTATATATACTGCCGAGACACACATATGTATGCTCAATTATATTTATATGTATGATGGCCAAGATCTTTGATGACAGCACACTCGCACTCTATTTGTAACTTTAGCTGATTCTACTATTACGTTCCTATGACAGAAATGAAAGAGCAGGTTCTAAGCTGTGATTCCAATCACAGTAAAAATCACTGTTACTTTTGAGGAGCAGTCACAGTTTGTGCCATGATCACCAAGTAGCAGTTAAGCTCATCTCTACATATAAAGGTGTTCATTCCTAAGCTCCCCCCCCCCCGCGTAATTTTTCTCTGACTTCTATGTGCAAAATTGTATGCTTGTACGGTGGCGCCATCTAGTGTGCTCTCTCTCACTTACAAACTATCCTGTCAGAATCACTAGCAAACACCATCCATGCTTCATCTGGAACTCTAACCAAGGTGGTCTAGAAAACGCAGGGCCACAGCATTAGAGAGATGAGTTCAGGGCCTGATTTACGCTTAGGCCTGCAAGGCCAGGCCTTGGGTCCCGCATTTTTAGGGAGCCCCAAAATCGCAATGCAAAAAAAAAAAAAAAAAAAAAAAAAATTTCAAATTTTGAAAAATTTTTTGCATATCGCTTGCATCTAAATTAAGTGAATTAATGAGCTGAACAAAGTGCTTTTACGAGTGTGAGAATTATCCAGTTCAGTATGCGTGCAGTATGTGTGCTCGAATCTGAGTACCATTCCTCTGTTAATCCTCCAAATACGTGGCGTCAGTGAATATATAAAAACATCACTCTTTCCACATTTTAGCTACACACAGCAACCGAAAAATTGTTATTCGATCACCGCCGGGGAATTGAATTCCGGATCTCTCGATATCGATATATGTTTCGCTGTATGCACTATGCGATGGAAAAAGAATGTTTTCAATCGAGTTTTTAGGAGCACATTTACCGACTACTGCAAATACACTGCTCAACACTGAACTTGCCCTACCCAGGAACAGTGAGCTCAATGTTCTGAAAAGCAGTGGAGACATAGAATATGAGGTGAATAATACACGATTTCATTTCCAAGGGAAGTACATCAGTTAGACAGGTTCATGCGACAGCAGTCAATGATTTGTGTGACCACCACATTGTGCAATGCAATCAGACATACAGCACAGTATGAAGTGATTCAGCCCTCTAATAATGTTCTTGGGCATCTAGGATCACTCAAGGTTTACTTGGTCCCACATTTTAGCAGCTTTCCAAGGTGGCTGAGGAGAGGCAAGCATCATCCACTAAGGTCCCATAGATGCTAGATAGGTGATAGGTCCGGAGATCTCGCTGGCTGACATATATGTACCCCTTGTAGGCATGCTTTGGAGGTGCTAGTGGTGTGTGGCCAAGCATTATCTTGCTGGAAAATGTCATCCACCTACAGCCAGGCTGTCATACTGCTCTTTTTGTGAAGGTGACAGGCTGTCATTACTAATGGCCCATTATAATGCTGGTGCTTGGTTAGTGAGCAGTATGCTGCTCACACACTGGACATTCACTTGCACCTAGACAGAATCAGGACTCATCCCTGAACATTACATGGTGCTATTCCGCCAAGCACCTCTACTACGACACTAATCTAGCCAAGTTTGGCGATGCCGTGCAGTCAATGGCAGTTAACACTGTGGCTGCATGGAGCACAGAAATGAATCCAACAGTCTTAAATTCATTGCTCAAGTCATGACAGAGATGTCTATAGCGGCAACTACAACCCTTTGAATGATCTCTGCAGTAGCTGCTGCTCCACAGTTGCCTGGCTACAAATACCCCGATCAATGCATCCTTTGCCTGATTGCACTAGTCCTTCTATGGTGACTGTCGGTGCCTTCTTGTAACCAGTGTTGCCACCAATGTCCAGGTGTTCTGGGATCCCAGTACACACTTGCTGTCATTCGACAAATTGACCAATCAGATTCACTAAGGCTTATAATCCTTTCTCTCTCAAATGCGTGCTACTTTTGATAGGGTTGGTGTGCAGGTATACAAGGTTTCTTCAATCCTAGAACATGATGTAGGAGCCCTACACACTCCATTGCTTTGTTCCATACAACCTGTAGCACAGGACATGACATGGCTTTTATGACTTGACTCCAAGAGTTGGAAAAGAAATGACTTTACTTGGATTGTTGCTAGATGGAGAACGAATATGCCAGATGTTTGTAGTTAGTTGATAAACCACACCCCAAACATTATTTTGAATGCATTCATTTGTCATCTGGGCAAAAGCAACTTGTCTCTCAAAAGCCATATCCTGTATGTAGATGAGATCAGTAGGCTGAGGTGTGAATAATAGTTACTCCTGATTATGAACAGGATGGTTTAGGTTTTGCTTGTACTTCCACCACTTTGTAACAGCCTTTTTGGTTGATTAATAAAATAGTATCTTTTATCCTTTTTTTTTTTTTTTTTTATGTTCAAAATAAAAAAGTAGGGCTTCCATTAAGAGGTTTTTAAATTATTAGTGTGTGGCAGCTTCGAGGTCAGATATGCATTCACATCTGTCTTTTTCATTACTTCCCTGTGATCATAGAAATAGCATATTACGGTAGATATTTTTTATTCTAGCAAGCTCCTCTCCCATTTTGTAATTTCAATTTGAAACAGGCTTCTGGAACTCTGATAACAGGGAAAGCCACTTTGTCAACCATGAATTCCTGAAGAGTTATGATTTCCACAGAAACACACACAGACATTATCTTTTATTATTGTAGATGATTTATTGCAGATGTTCATTTGGAACATGAAAAAGAAATTATACTGAACAAAGTAATGGACCCGACATGTCGACAAGAACTGGTGGAAGGTCAGTTATGGTCTTGGGGCCACATTTGCCTGGCTTGCCTTGTGACCTCTGGTACATCCAGATGCATCTCCGAAAAGTCCACGCTGTGTGTTGATCCTTGTAGAGTATCTGCATCTGTTAATGGTCATCATGAACCCGTAGGGCAATGGATTCTTGTAACATGAAAATGCGCTTACACGCAGAGCCATGGTAACTAGAACATGGTTAGAAGAGCATTCCACAGAAGTTTTCACCCTGGAATGTTCCCCATTCCAGGGTGAAAACTTCTGTGGAATGCAGTGAAAAGGTCCATTTGAGACCTTTTCACTGCATCTTTGGGATGCAGTGAAAAGGTCCATTTGAGCTTTGGATACGCCACCTAGGAATGCAATGGAATTATGGACAGCAGTGCAGCAAGCGCAGGTGGAGATACCTGTGTAATGCTTTCGTGACCTAGTGGACTCAATGTCGCTCCATGTAACTGTCCTGATCCTCCACCCAGGAATCCGACAGAATTATGGACAGCAGCACAGCAAGAATGGGTGAAGATACCTGTGTAGTGCTTTCATGACCTAGTGGACTCAATGCCTTCCCATGTGACTGCCCTTATCCGGGTGAACTGTGAGCCTAGTCATTACTATGTAGGTATCCCATGATTTCTATCCACTCAGTGTATTACAATGCGAGTATATGTATGTACTAAACAAAGCTTATATTTAAGTCTCTTAATATCTGCATGGGAGAGGCGAAAGGTTATGTGATTCATACAGTAATGAGAATACAAAACTACCACAAGAAAAACACAAACTACTTGTGCTCAAAGCACTTCTGAAATGGAGTTTTAGAATCATTCATTAGGATTGATGAAAGAGATGGAGGTAACTTGATCACACGCAACCAACTGATTTTCAGAAACAAACTACACACACACACACACACACACACACACACACACACACACACACACACACACACACACACACACACACACACACACACAGTGACATGCATAAACAGAATACAGTGCAGTGGCATGTTGATTGTACATCTTTCAATGGACCAAAATGAAACACATATACCTGTAATTTTAATGATAAAAATATAACACAGCAATCGTACATCGGCGAATTTACTGTAATTACTGTTTCACATGTGAATTAAATCACATCAGAAAACTTGAAAATTCTTGCTGTGCTGCTGTCCACGTATTATGAGAAAAATATTTCTTCAACTCTGAATGTAATTTTAAGAAATGCTTAAGAAAAATTTAAGAGCGTGCTTAATTATATATCCATTCTGGTGTCGAAAACCCATTACCGATATAAATTGAATGTCTAATTGGCATATAATTGATGTTCCACTGCAAATTTATGTATGTGTATGTCAAAAGCTTGTGCACTCAGTGGATTTCTTGTTCAAAACTTGAACACCCATTGGACATCATGTCCAAATCTCAAGCATCCATTGGATTTTTGAAAAGTACGTACCTATGCTTGAACACACACACACACACACACACACACACACACGCAGAGTGTCATTTGACAGTGGCCACAAACTCGGAATGATATTGAATGTATCAGGTGGTTATAAATGTCATTGAAATTTACAAATATGAATATTTTTTTCTCCGTAAAACTAGGGTTAATCATAGGCATAACTTGGGGGAAGCAATTGCCCCTGCCATAGTTTTCACTTTCCCAAAAAATAGAATTTTTGTTACTTTAAAATAATAAATTTGTTGAATAATTAACTCAAGTCTTGATGTCATTAAGTTAGAATCATGATGGGGATTAATTGTTGAATCCCCAAGAAATCAGTGCTACGTTATTTTAAATATTACATTCTAAGATTTTGTAGCTCTCCCCTCATTTCCCCCCCAAAAAAAAGAATGTCCCAAGTTACTCTTATGAGTATACTATTATAACTGTAAGATATATTGTTGCACAGTTTTCTGTGTGTGGTTCTTTAGCATACATTTATATTATACACTTGAATAAAAGCATTTTAGACTTATAAATACCACATGATTTAATTTGGGTTAATCAAATATAATAATCTGTTCTTATCATGGTTTTTTTTTTTTTTTTGTCTTAATTTAATGGAGCTTCCTGGATTCTTTGCAGTAGTTTTTTATTCATTTGTTTGTATGATTTTTTCTCAGTTATAGTTGTGTTTAGTACATTTATTTTTTTTAATGTTGGTTGTGGTGTAAATCAAATTAACTGATTTTTCTCTCCCCAGGTGATTCAGAGTGCCGAAATAGCTACTTTAAGGGGAGCCAGATTCATTAGTTACGAGGATTTGCTATTCTTGATGAGGAAAGACAAGGTAAGCATATGCAATGAAACCTCCATTAACTGACACCTCTGAAACAATGTAACGTCCAAACAACAGCAAGTTTTGGTTGATACAGAACAGCTGTCATAAAATTAACGTTAGCAATAACCTCCAAACAACAAGAGGATAATGGCCGCCTCAGTCAGTCCAGAAAGAGACCTAACAGACACCTTGTCCCTTATGACTTTTATGTAGTTCCTTCGGCAGGATGGGTTGGATTTTGGTGGGTACAATGCTGTGCTTAAGTGAAAAGAAAGGAGTTAAAGTTTAGTTCTACATGAGGTGAGCTCCAGATTCTGCACATGGTTCAGTCAACCCCCAGGCACTGCAGAAGTGGTTGCTGGTGCCAGGTATGTTGCCTGTTGGTGGTGGTATCTCTTTGTTTGGTCCCTGTGAGTTATATTCCTATTTTCCAGCATGTGACCAGCTAACTGTGCAGTTCCATTTCACTACCAAACATTTTCTTTTATTCTTTCCTATAGTGTATACTCAAACCTTAATCACCTAGCATACCATTTCTAAGGGAAGTGTAAGACCAGACATCAAACACTGCTTTCCTAAAATTCTCTGCACTTTTGATTTATTTAATTAACTACACTATGTAACACACTTTTTGTTCCTGGGTAGTAACTGGTATTTCGTGATTGCTTATATCTACAAAGTATAGAAAATGGCTATTATTCTCCACAAACTTTGCTTTTGTGACTAGGACAGTGATATTTTGAGATTTACCCATTTCCAATGAAGAAACAGGCAGATTTGCATCTTTTTGTCTACACAAGGTTAAAAAAACAAACATATGAATCAAAATTAATATGTATTTGCACTACAGTTATATAAAAATTACCACAAAATATTTAGAAGCGAATAGTTTTTCAAAATTTACAACTATACTGTAAATCTTGCATGAGTCAGGTTCCAAATGTAGTCTCCCATCATGTTCTTGTTATACTATCCTTGGTAGCGACATTCAAAATCCAGTATATCCTGGTGGAAGCACTCACCTTGCTGCTCCGAGTACACTTCCATGTTCTTAAATATATCAAGATGAGCATCAAGGATATGGACTTTGAGGGACATCCTGCACAGGTCATTTTGCTGTAGCTCTTCACCAGAGTCTAAGTCAACTCCACGTAGTTTTTGGCCTTGTGATTGCTCTTGAAACCCAAATGATGGTGACAAAGCTGTTCCAAAAGCTGCTTTCTCCTTTGTGGTGAGCATACTGGGGAATTTCTTGCACTACAGGATCTTCTTTATCTGTCATCTGATAAAGACACCAGCTGTGGTACTTGAAGGCTGCTGACTCCTTATCTAGAGCTGTGAAAAATTGTTTCGTAAGGCCCAGTTTGATTGCAGTGGTGGCATCAACACCTTCTGGGGATCCACCTTGGCTCCCTTATGATGTTGTTCTTCTTCACAGAAAACTTGGTCTGCTGTGGCCTGTCTCGCCTGTGGTAGTGCTCCTTGGTGTCCCTGCTATGCCAAAGGCAAAGATAGCAGGTAAACTTGGTAAAACTGCCTTGGGCCATCAGAAAAGCCACCATTTTGAAGTCTCCAAAGACCTCCCAGCTGTACTCATCATACTTCAAGGCATATAGCAAGCTCTTGATGCTGTAGTAATCCTCTTTGGGGTGCACCAAGTGAGTCAGGGGATGAGACAGGTACTTGTTCCCGTTATGGAGTAGTATGGCTTTCAGGCTTCAAGATGAGCTATCAATGAAGAGGTGCCACTTGTTCAAGTTAGAAATGATTCCATTTGCCTCGAACAGATTAGTCACATTGTGGCAGGAGCAGAGCCCATCTTGACAAGTGAAGAATCTGAAAAAGGCTTGGTGATGCTTCCTCTGATTTGCAACTTGCACACTCCCATCCAAGAAGTTCCACTGCTTGAACCTAGAGTTCAAAATCTTGGCATTGGACTTAGTAAGGCCAAGGTCTCTGAACAAGTCATTGAGGTCTTTTTAGCTGGAGTAGTATAGGTTTCTGTCCTCAGTTCCACCTCTCAAATTGTAATCTGGATCTCCAATGTCTTCCTTGCTCTCTGACTTGTTGCTCTCTTCTGAAGATGGCTTCTCTCTCATCAGAAGAATAGGTACAGGAAGCTTAGAGCAGTGTGGTACTAGGGTGATGGATCAAGGAAAGTTCAGATACATGATAGGATGTACATTCTTGCCAGCCCGACATTTGGAAAGATCCACCCTGCAGAAGTAGCAATTGTGTGAGTGGTCAGTGGTTTCAATTATAGCAACAGTGGGTTCCCACCAAATTCTTGGGATATCAAACTTCATGGCTCTCTTTTCCCCTCTGTACCATCCTGTAAAGGAACAAAATAAAATTATGTAATGATGAAATAAATTTATTTCACCCATGACTAATGTGTAAGAGATTATAGCAACATTCATATATTGTGTATTTGTAACAGAGATTAAAATTACTCAGATTAATATACTTAGTTCTATTTTAACTTGGAGAACTTCCAATTATTTTTCACGTCTTTCTGATAAAAATCACGTCTTCTAAAATCTAGAGGCCAGAAACATTTGTTTTTACAGATGTTTCTGGCCTATAGATTTTTACTAATTGAACATTCTTCAAGTTGAAAGGTGGAAAGTTAAAATAGAAGTGATATATTCATTCAATAACATTGAAAATTTAAAAAAAAATCCAAAATTAAAAAAAAAATAATTGTAACATAAAACTTCACCATCCAAGTGAGGAACAGTTGCATCCTACCTTTCAGAGTTTTGTTGCAGTGCTCGTAGGTGAAATGAGGTGCCCAAGGTTTGTCTTGATTCCAAAAGTAATGCCGAAATATGCCTTTTAAGCCTCAGACATCTTAGCTTCCATGGAGTACTCTTCTGCTGGTTTTATCTTGATAAATTGGCTGTAGACATAGCAAAATGTGTCTGCTGGTTTCTTCCAGCGTCTTGATGCCATCTCAGAAAAATGCAGATATATACCCACTTAGACAGTTGGAACTAAACTGAAATGGTGGGCTTCACCACTATTTAATCACTGGAAAGTTATAGAAGGTTCTCCAGAGTTCTAGGAATTTTCAGAAGTTACTCCTAGTTTATGTAGCACTGAATCCATCTGGAAGGTTCTGAAAAATAGGTTAATTTCAAAACATCACTGTCTTTGGTCACAAGAGCAAAATTTGTGGAGAATAATAGCCATTTTCCATACTTTTGAGGCATAAGCAATTAGAAAGTAATGGTTACTACCCAAACAAAAATAAAAAATAAAATTTGGTACATTATGTACATTAAATTTATTTAGCATTTGGACAGAAGAAAGCACTGCATCCATTTTCTTTGTGTATAAGCTTAATACATTTATTCTGCTTTTGTACAAGCACAATGTCCAATACCAATCCTCTTCAATTCCTCACACATAGTTCACTGAGATATGTGTCCGGAACAGTCTTTGTTGAATGCATCAGTCAATTGCTGCCCACAGGAAGTTCTGTTTCTCCGTACAAGTCATCTCAGAAGGTGACGTTCTTTTTCCTGACAGAATGTTGTCTCGCCGCAGTTATGCCTCTTAGACAAGCAATGTGGGTTATTTTTCCACTGATTAAAAACCCGGCAGATCTCACCTTTTGAGAAATCAGTCTGCTCTGCCATTGTCAAATTTGTCGCTCTAGCCAAACAGGCACCCACCTTTATCAAACTCTGAAAGATTCTTTGTTTTTCCCATTGTGATCAACACTACAGACAAGTAGCAGTCTTAAATAGTCCAGCCAGATGGGCACCCACAATAAGCCCTTTATCGAACTCCGAAAGATCCTTTGTTTTTCCCATTGTGATCATCAACACTACATGTTATTACTGTCAAGCAGCAATCTTAAATACTTGCCTAGATCCTGTGATGATGCACATGATCAAAATATTTTGCATATACGCTGTAAGTGACATTTGCGTACATATGCATAAAGGCTTCTGATTCAGGGGCCGATGTGTGTCTAAACAATTATTTCATTAAAAAATATCTTATACAGTAATTTGCAAAAGTTTAAGACCACCTGTTGGTTGCATCAGCTACTGTCTGTATTACTCAACTTCTTGTCATTGTTGCATCATCCTACAGCAGCAGCTGTTGATAGAGTTGGGGAAGCTTACGAGCATCAGTTTGCTTCTGGTTTTCATGCTGAGAGGTTTCGTACGTATTTTCTATGTAGCAAAAAATGGGCAAAACACCTTCATTAAGTGTTACTCAGAGGGCACAAATAGTGACTTAATATGATTAAGAATACTCCAAATGTGGCATAAGCAGAAAGGTGAATGTTATCAAGACTGCTATTCATAATACCATCATGAAATATCAAGATATAGGTCAATTTAGTGACTTAAAGGGAAATGGACATCCAAGGAAAACAACCCCACATGATGACAACACCATAAGGCGAATAGTTATGTATTCTCCGAGAAGTTTGCGCAAAAACATCAAGGCCTTTCTACATTCAAAAGGGTCCGATATTAGTATCAGCATGGTTTCCCAACATCTTAGCGAAGGTTTTGGATTAAAGTCTTATAAACCTGCACATAAACCTAGTAATAAAGAAAAACTTCGTGCTCAAATGATATCAGTAACAAGTCACCTGTATCAGCATAATCCACTAAAAATTTCCATATAACACACATGCGGTAGTTAAAAAGGATGTTTATTTACACTAAAAACACATGTACATATAAAAGCTGAAGAACTTAAAATGGCGAGATCTTTCAAGCTTGCTCCAAGCTCATTTTCAAGCTGAAAGTGTCGCCAATGTATGTAGAGCACAGATATAAATATGATTAGACGCAACCATCATGCATTGGTTGTTCAACCCCCACTCACACCCATTCACACACACCACCTCCACCTCTGTTTTACCCTAAAACAAATGAACAAAAAAGTACACCCCCTAATGACCAAATGAATAACTTGCAAAAAACATACATACCATTTCACACAGATAGATAAAAACATCCAAAGGTTAAAGTCTTAGCTAAAAAATTGGAGTTTTTAAGTTCTTAAGACAGAGTCGCCATGGTTGTAGTATGTTTCTAGGGAGATCATCATTGCAACATATATTAGAAAACAGTAAGTAAGGTATCATGTCTGTTAACAGTGAAGGCGAGATGTTTTACCTTATCCCAACATGGGGTATATTGATCTTGAGTTACCGTACATGCCAGGGCAGTTGATGTTGCCCCCATTCTTATGTCGCACTGATGTTCTGATAATCTCACATCTAACATCCATAGTGTAGAACCTACATAAACAAAGTCATAACTCGCAATAAACCTTATAGTAACCAAAATGACAAGCGAACTCTTAAGTACGAAAGGTACCAATTACTAGCATTATCAAATAACCCTGCCCTTTCGATTATCTCTGCAGATAAATCGCTACAGATCGTTCTATTGGACAAAAATGTCTACCATTCGAAAATGTTGGAAGCCTTGGACAAGATTCCTCATGCTGTACTTGCGTACGACCCAACTGCTGCCACTATTAAATCAATCAGCAAATTAAAGAGTAAGGGACACTCCCCTTGTGTATTTCCTCCAAGATGCACCCTCCCAACGGACCAAAAATTCCTCACGTCTTTGGGAAAATTGAGGCCCACAAGGAAGATTTACCAATTCGTCCATTAGTATCTGGGTTTAATAATCCTACTCGACCACTTGAGAAAGCTCTAGCCACCTTCCTAACACCTTTTTTTCCTGCCATCCACTTACTCCGTTCGGGGATCTTTACAGGCTCTTGACATTATAAAGGAATTTAACTCCAAAGGTCTACAATTGTTTATGGCATCGTTGGACATTGCATCTTTATTTCTGAGTGTGCCTTTACAGCAAGCTCACGATATTATCAAAGAAAGACTTGCTACTGCGGCTTGATTATCTCCACTGAAAATCTTAGCTATTTTCTCAGCACTTAAACTCATTGCCCAATGCACATATTTTATGTTAAATGGGGTTATATATCAACAGCAGGGTGGCACACCTATGGGGTTCCCCCTTTCCCCAATTCTGGCTCAAGTGGTGCTTCAAACTTTAGAAAAAAATGTGCTTTCAAACCTATTCTGTACATTAGGTATGTCAACAACGTGCCGGTGTACTGGTCGTACACCTTGGATCATCTTCACCAGTTTGCTCAGTCATTATCGTCCTACTATCCAACTATTAAATTTACGATAGAACTAGAAGACAACTACTCGCTTCCCTTTCTAGATTTTTTCTTCTAATAGGACCCGGTTAAGAATACCATTAAGCACTCTGTCTACCGTAAACCATCTTATACCCCGACTCTTATTCGCTATTCTTCCACTCATCTAAGAAGGTACAAATTCACTGCATTACTGTCTTTTATTCATCGAGCTTTTATACATTCTGCCTCTATACGTTTACAACATGCCGAACTTGATAAAATTATGGACATTGCACTCCACTTCAACTATCCTCATGAATGCATTCACAATTTGATTCAGGAATCACAGCAACTGTCTTTCACTAACTTACAACAGGGGTGAGGGGCCAGACACTTTGTATGTTCCATTGACTATATTCCACCTATTATCAATGTGATGAACCGTTTGTGCAAGAAACATCATCTAAGCTTCGGTGTAAGAACCTCTAACATTTTTTCACTGATAAAACAGGACTGCTATCAAGTTTGTAATAACAACAAACATGGTATATATTGTATACCTTTACAACCTGACCTACCATCTGACAAAAAACTTCTTTATATAGATTCTACACTACGGATGTTAGGTGTGAGATTATCAGAACATCAATACGACATAAGAATGGGGGCAACGTCAACCGCCCTGGCAGATACGGTGACTCAAGGTCAATATATCCCATGCTGGAATAATGTAAAACATCTTACCTTCACTGTTAACAGACATGATACCTTACTTACTGAGTCATTGTTCATCCCCTTGTTTTCTGATATATGTTGCAATGATGATCTCCCTAGAAACATACCACAACCATGACGACTCTGTCTTAAGAACTTAAAAAACCCGATTTTTTTGTTAAGCCTTTAACCTGTGGGTGTTTTTGTAATAATGTTTTTATCTATTTGTGTGAAATGGTATGCATGTTTTTTGTAAGTAGTTCATTTGGTCGTCAGGGGGTGTACTTCTTTGTTCATTTGTGTGTTACGGTAAAAAAGAGGTGGTGGTGTGTGTGAATGTGTGTGGTGGGAAGGGGTTGAACAACCAATGCATGATGGTTGCATCTAATCATTTTTATATCTCTGCTCTTCATACATCGATGGCACTTTCGGCTTGAAAATGAGCTTGGCGCAAGCTCATAAGATCTAGCCTTTTAAGTTCTCCTGCTATTATCTGTACATACGTTTTTAGTGTAAATATACATCATTTTTAACTACGGCATGTGAGTTAGATGGAAGTTTTTAGTGGATTGTGCTGAGGCAGAAGTGACTTATTACTGAAATCAACCTAGACTAACCTCTGTCATGAAAAACAGGAAACTCCAGTTTGTGAAGTGTCATCAATCGTGTACTGCTGAAAATTGGAGCCAAGTTCTTTTTTCCAATGAATCAACTGTGTGTCAATCTGAATCACGTGAAGCACATTTTCGATGACCCAAAGGCAAAAGCTTTAATGAAAAATTCTGTTAGCACTGTGAGACATCAGCCTAATCAAGTGGTATGGGGTGCTATGTCAGCATCTGGCACTGCTTCATTATGCTTTTTGCCAACAGGCAGCAAAATATCAGTATGATAGGCATCAGAACATCATTACTAGTCCTTTTTATGTGGAAATGTTACGTGAGAAGCCGTTAACTCATATGCAAGTGCACAGATGCACAATCTTTATGCATGATGGTGCTCCATGCCACAGATCAAAGACAGTAAAGGACTACCTGCAGAGGAAAAACATGACTGTGCTTGACTGGCCCGGTAATAGTCCCAACTTTAACCCCATCGAAGATTCGTGGACAATTTTAAAAGACAAGGTAACAGAAAAACAGCCATCAAATTCCCAAGCTTTGATTGACGTGATAAAGTATGTGTGGTACAAAGACATTTCAAGTGACTACTGCAAATCCCGTATTGAGAGTATGCCACATTGTATTCTGTCCATTATAAAAAACAAAGGTAGGCACACAAAGTACTGATTCTGTTTTTTTTTTTTTGTTGTTGTTGTGTGTTCTAAAGAATGTAAGTACCCATCTGTGGTGTCATTTTTTAAAATATCTGTGACTAGTAATTATAAGATTTTCAATAAATTGACTGGTGGTATTAAACTTTTGTGAATGACTAATTTTATTGATAGACAGATTCCAGATACTCAAATAAAAAAATATTTCTTCCTACTTTGTGCATTGGCAAAGTCTCTAATTAAATATTTGGTATTTAATTTATTTGCTTCTTGAGGTTCAGTGGCAACTAGTGAAAGATATTTCAGTCATTCATGACACATTGTATTTTGCAAATAATTTCTGGCTATTTTCGGCTTGCTGAATGATCTTTCAAAAGTAGTTACTGTAACAGATGGTGTTAGATATAAAATAAGTGCTGTAGAGATGTCCAAGTAACTACATGACAAACTGTTAAACTATATTATCAACAATTCTGCAAGTTCTTTTATTGAATTTATTGATTTAATTTCTTCTTTTATAAAGCTATTTGAATTTTTTTACAAAAGTTAGATGGGCAAAGTTTAGCTAAAGTTTTTTTTTTTTCTTATGTCTTTTCATTGATGTAAGCAAGTTCTAAGACTCTAAAGATGAAATATTATTGGCAATTTTTCCTTACTGATAAATATTTCTCTAATTTGTGTTATACATATGTCTAAAATTCTGTAAAGCATATCTATCCTGAATGCATCATTAGTTGTTTTAAATCTGAGTCCAATGTTTGGCATCATGCCAGCAACGTCCCCTCCACTGTTGTCCCCGTAGCAGACAAGAGAACTGAAAAGAGTTCTTCTCTTCTAGCTTGCTGTTATTCCTCTTCTCCCCAACTTTTCACCTTTTTTTTTTTTTTTTTAAGAGAATTTTGAGTTAAAAATTGTGTTTGAACCTTTTAACTTTGAAGGCCCTTAAACATCGCTTAACTGCACTTAATGGTAGTTCTTCTTCTTAGTCTGTTCACACCCACTGCAGGGTGTAGGCCTGCCCCAGTGGCAGTTATTCTTCTGCAAGTAGGTGACGACTAGCGATCTGAGTGACCAATATAGTAAGAAATGGAACTTGTTTATTATCTTTCAGATTATGGGTTTACAGGATGCATTCCCAATTACTCTAACAACTCACAGAGTTTTGTGGACTTAATCACAGTTTTAGTCTCGTGGATACAACTTATTCGACAACAGGCATCAAAATACTGTCAGTGAATCATTGTTTTGCTATTCGAATGATATTTGCTTTACCATGCCACTGAAACCCTGCATTATTTTCTTTATTTTATTTTTTTACCTTTGACTGACTGCCAGTTGTTGCCAAAAAGTGTAAAGATGAAACCCTCTGCACAGATTTTTCACGAATTTGATGTGGATTTTCTGAGTTCCATAAATGAGTGTTTTGGGAATTCATGTATCCTGAGAAGTGAACTGAGCCTCATCTGAGTAAAATATTTCATCCAGCACTTCGAATCTCTTATCCTGTACAAAATTCTGAACCCCTCATAATAATGCTTCCTGTTCTTGTGATCCACTGGTTTTAATTCTTCCACAGCCAACACACTGTGCAAAATGGGTGCTATGCCTGGACTGTGGAGGGACTTTCTGAACTATCTTTGTAAGATTTTTTCTTACTTATCTACTTATTAAGTAAGAAAAAATCTTACAGTAAGAAAAAAATGTTATCTTGAATCACTACTTGGACATTCTGGTCAGTTGTACAAATGTGCAGCTGAGATATCTGATGTTTTATTACGGTCTGTAAGAATATTTCTATTTTACAAAGCAAGCTCTTGTAGAGGCATATACACTCACGGACAATGAAATGTGCACACCTAGAAGAAAACATACTCCAACCGCAAAACTTTCCGAATAGCTAGAGTGCGCGCTGGTATGCAAATGATCCACGTTTGGTGCAATTGCGCATGACCACACACCCTGTGGTGGCGCTGAAAGCCCGAACCGGCAGCCTTATAAAATGGTGTGTAGTTGATTCCCCATGAAAGTGAAAAGCACCGGCCAACACAAGCAAGAGTACAGAGTGACAAGAATGCCTGGTAGACACCAGAGACGTTGCATGTCTAACAAGCGTAACTGTGGCGCGACGACATTCTGTCAAGAAAGAGATCACCATCTTCTGAAATGACCTGTACGAAGAAACAGAACTTCCTGTGTGCAGCAATTGACTGATGCATTCAACAAAAGCAGTTCCTGACCCATATCTCAGTGAGCTATGTGTGAGGAATTGAAGAGGATTGGTATTGGACATTGCATTTGTACAAAAGCAGAATAAATGTATGAAGCTTGCACACAAAGAGAATGGATGCAGTGCTTTCTTCTCTTCAAATGCTGAATGCTGAATAAATTTAATGTACACAATGTACCAAAGTTGTTGTTTTTTTTATTTGTGTTTGTGTAGTAATCGTTACTTCCTAATTGCTTATGCCTCAAAAGTATGGCAACTTACGGACTTTGAGAGAGGCCTGATCATTGGGCTGAAAACCGCGATGTGGTTGGCACGCCGTGTAGCCTGGATCTTTCTGACCATACCGTCCGACAGTGTTGGGAACAGTGGACACGTAACGGCACTGCCACACGGCGGAGCGGCTCCGGACGAACCAGGAGGACCACCAGTAGAGAGGATCGGCGGATCATGTGCCAAGCACGAAGGGATCCCACAGGGACCCAGTCCACTATAGCGGCAGATGTAGCAGGTCCTGTGTACCCACGAACCATTTCCTGACCCCTTGTGGAAGTAAATCTGCGATCCCAGCGCCCCTTACGTGTGCTGCCATTAACACTGGAACGTTGCCGGCTCCATTTGCCATGGTGCTAGACCAGAGCAACATGGAATGCCACAGACTGTCAACATGTGGCATTTAGCGATGAGTGCCACTTCGTTTTGGGGACAGATGATCATTGTGTCCGGGTGTGGAGGTCACTGGATCAACAGCACAATCCCAACCTCGCTAGCGAGCGCCACACCTCCCCCACTGCAGCCATCATTATGGTCTGGGGAACCATTGCCTATGATAGCCGATCAGCTCTAGTAGTGGTACGTGGATCATTGACCGGCCAGGGGTATGTGGATGAGATCCTATGGCCCCATGTGCTCCATTCCTGGCCGGGATTCCAGGTGCGATATACCAGCAGGATGATGCCCACCTGCACACTGCTCGAGTTGCCCAGGACTGCCTACGGTCATGTCCAGACACTTCCATGGCCTGCCGGCTCCCCAGAAATGTCTCCTATCGAGCATGTGTGGGACCAGTTGAAATGCCAGTTGCCGCTGTGCCACACTATTAGTGATTTGGAGCACACTGTCTGACACGTGTGGGCCAGTCTGCCAAAGGACAACATCGGGCATCTGTTCGCCTCCATGCCGGACCGCATTGCCGCATGAGGCAGTTCAACGTGCTATTGAAGATGACCGGACTGCATGCCACATATCCCTCTGTAATTGTCCTGCAGCTCTGTTTTTGCCATCATGTGCATCATTCATCTGTATCATTACGCCCATAAAATTTCAGTTCAATCCGACGCTTCATTGTCTGTGAGTGTAATAATGGTCTCATTTCACATATCCTCATTGTATCTGTGCAATGTGAAAAGACACAACAGAAAAGCCATATGGTTCATGTTTTTTTCTTCTTATTGTGGTTTTTTTTTTTTTTTTTCATTTTCTAACATTTTCTACGTAGTCTTTTGACTGTAGAAATGGCATTAAACAATTTTGCTTAATTTTATGCTGATCACTTTGGGTAAACAAGGTCTGTCCATATGTGTATATTTTTCTCAAATTTTAGCATCTTCATTATTATAAAACTAGGCTATAGCCCGTCCTACGATGGTTATTTTTGAACTTTAAATAAATATTAATATATAGGGGATGTTTCCTGTCCTAAGATGGTGAAATTCTTAATTGAAGTAGATTGAAAGTGAGTCAAATAGACACGGGCTTTTTTGTAAGGAAATATAGTAAAAACTTATATCTCATTCATGTTAACATTGAAAACTATATGCTATTTATTTCTGTTTTTAAAAATACCTCGCGATAAATAAACATTCTGTGCGAAATATTTGTTGTTGTTTAACAATTTCCTTGAAGTTCAGTTGTTTTCATGTAAACTTACTAGAGCCCTGCACAGGTCAGGCCCTGGCCCAAGGCTCGAGCCTGGCCTACAATTTTGTAGGCGGTCTTGGACGGGCCTGCACTTGCATGTGTACCGTGTAGTCAGGTTGTTGATAAATTTAGGTTGTTCTGTTTTTGAAGTCTGTCTTTCCCTTCCTGTGATCATGTTTCTTGTTTCTCGCAATCATTCTTCTCTCCCGCCTTGTGCTATTTTTTATTTATTTATTTTGCGCGCGTCTTTTCGTCTTTGATCTCTGGCAATCGAACTCCCCTTTGAATCCATATTCCATTTATTTCGGAAGTTTACACCAGAAAAACACTTGCTCCGTATGATGATTTGCATTTATAGAATTAGGAATCAATTAAAGCTTCAATATGCGCTAGTAAACTATTCTTAGGCTAGTAAACTATTCTGTCTTTATAATTTTCATTTGCTACTTGCTTTGTTTTAAATATGGATGAATATTGGTTTGGGTAAATTAGAGGTTCGAGAAGCAAAACAATTGGAAAATTGTGTTACATTTGGATTTTGGGGGTTATATCCTAAGTCTGAAAAATTAAAATCAAAGACGCCGGGCCAACAGAACGGAATCATATTCTGCGTACGAGAGTTTGTTGTATTAACTATTAACCATTAAGCATGTTATTGTGAGTGCGTGTGTGTAACTGAGCATCAATTTATATTATGTTCTGGGCAAAAGTGTCAAAGAAGACAGTACTTCACTCGTATAAACAGTGATCTGACCCTACGAATGGTTCGATTATGAAATGACGATAATTTACTTAAGTTCACTGAATACTATTTATTGCATTTGCCATATTTCTGGTTACTGGTGGGTTAGTTAACTTACTTATGCCCTCTTTTTACACGAGTTTTGAGTTAGTCCAAAAAGTTACAGTACAAATACCATCTGCGTTAAAGCAAGTGAGAGTTACGCAAATGAAGCCTATGATGGACCTGAATGGCCAGGCCGTGTCGGGTCGGGCCTGACATTAATTGGGTGGGAACAGGCCGTGCCGGATTGGGCCTGGCATTAACTTGGTGGGCCCGGGCTTTAAAATATTGCCTCTGCAGAGATCTAAAACTAACCTTAATAACTTTTGCTTTGATTTTTTGCGTTAAATTACTTTTCCTCCGGCACACATGTTATTCCACTCACGGCTTGTTTTAAACTGTCCCATTCGAAGTTTAGTTTGAAACTTCATACTGAAGCTTTTTCTACAAAATAATGTGACATCCGGCATTACAAATCGGAACTATCTAAATTATCGCTAATGTGCTGTTGGGGCGACATCTGTTTTTAGATGCAATTTTGCTCACTTTGACATCTCAAGATTTCAGTTTTTATTGTAGCTTAGAGCATTTAGATAGACCAATATTTTGCAAAATGTACAATATAATCAGCACTAAACTCAGAAAGTTAGTTAAATTAAAAAAGTAAAAAAAATAATCAAAGCATACAAATTAATTTTCAAATTGTGCTAAATTAAATTAATATACAAACTCAACTTGCCGTGGTGTTGAGATTTTAATTCAAATTTTGTAGATCAGATAAATAGAACTCGAGTCATTGATAATCCAATGTTTTTAAATTAGCATGTGATTACCTTGACATCTCAATGTGATCGTGTGCTATTACATAGCAGGCAGTCATTTTGACATCACGAGAGCACACACGAATCGATCAATAAGTGATGATGCAACAATGCAGGCATTGCTGTGGCGTCAAGTATTCCAGAGAGACAGAGGGATCTGATTGTAATTTATTATAGTAATGATGGTGTACACCCAACTACATATTTTCAGTTCAACCTAGAGAACTGTGTGCCTGAACATAAACTGTAATTTTTACTCATCGTTAGTTTCATTAACATAACTTTTTTGCATATCTTTCAAGTTTTGTTTGTAATCGCTTGATACATTTCCTGCTGTACTTTAGGTTAAACTAAAACGTATGCTGAAATATTTAGAAATTAAGGATGCTAAAGCTATGATTTTGAAGAACCTTTCTCCTGAAGAGGAAGATCCCTTGACAATCAAGGTAAATTTTATTTATATTGTACTGCAATGGTTTATTTATATGTTTAAAATAAAAAACATTGCACATCCAAATTGCAGAAATGGAGTTACCCAACATAGACCTCATGCTGATCAACTGGTTATGGTGTCAGTTTCTTGTATCAGGGATCTTGGTTTGAATTCTAGATGACATGAATGTTGTGTATACTGCTTAGTCTGGTTCTTTCCCATCCCTATGACCATGGTTCTGAATTAAGAAGGGTTGCTTTTACTAGTTTTTAATGCTTGTCTAAAATCTTTTTTAACCATAATAAGAAAAAAAACCAACTTGAAACTGAGATCATGAAGCTAAAAGAGGATAAGTATCAAAATTAGTAATACAGTTTATGAAGTAGTTAGTGAATGTTAAAATTGTAACAATAAAATATTTGGAAATATTCCTGACTTTTAATAGATACCAAAGACTTTTTTTTTAGTGCTTTGAAAATATTTTTATTCACTAAAAACTGTTTGTACCAAAAACATGTTTCATATTACTCAAATGAATTGCTTGGGTAGTCTTCAGCAGATCATTATTTCAGTATATCCAGAATGTTCGGCAACTGGAAATATTCCTGACTTTTAATAGCTATCAAAGACTTTTTTTTTCTTAATTGGGTAGTTAATAATTGGAAATGTATTCTGATCACTTGATGATTATCGAGGCATTTCCTTAATTCTAACTTGAATAATTTAGTAACAAGAGATATTTCTGTCCTTTTTTATAAAGGCTTTTTCTTAATTCTTTATCGAATAATTTAGTAATTGGAGATATTCCTAGCCTTTTAATGACTATCAAGCACACAAACGACTTCTATGTTTCTTAATTAGCAATTTGAATAACTTAGTAATTGGAGATATTTCTGACCTCTCTTGATTACTGTCGAGGCTTCTCTTACTTCTTAGAAAAATTGGATAGTTTAGTAACTGGAAATACACTGAAGTGCCAGAAAAACTGGCTCAGACGAGCTTATACAAAATACATAGCAACATCACCTATGCATGTACTTGATTTGCATCCACCAGAGCGAATATAAAGCGATAGACATCCTTGCCACCTGTCGGAGCTGTTTTCGGCATGAGAATGACAAGTAATAACGATTTAAGTGATTTTCAACGCAGTGTCATAGTTGGCGCTCATGAGATGGACCATAGTATTTTGGAGATAGAAACGAAGTTCAGATTTTGACGGATAAGAATTCCGGCAAAACCTCCAACCTTTGATATCAGTGTGGCCGTAAAAAGACATTGGGTGAACGTGACTATCGTCGGCTGTCAAAAATCTTTTCACGTGATAGGCATGCAACACTCTCACAGGTATCATCAGAATTCAATGCTAGAACCTCAACAAGCATCAGCGTCCGGACTGTGCAGCATACCCTGCACGATATGGGCTTTGGGAGCCGACGCCCAACTCGAGTCCCCTTGATGGATGCACGACACAGAACTATGCTCCTCGCTTGGGCACGGCAACACCGCCACTGGACACTTGATGACTGGAAACAAGTAGCCTGGTCTGACGAGTCGCATTTCCAACTGTATCGGGCAGATGGAAGGATTCGTGTGTGGCGCAAACCCCATGCAGCCATGGATCCCGCCTGTAAACAGGGAACTGTACTGGCTGGTGGGGGTCCGTAATGGTATGGGGGGTGTTTAGCTAGACTTCACTGGGACCCCTGGTATGTCTGCAAACGTCTGTGACTGGCCAACGCTATGTGCACATCCTTTCTGATGAGGTACACCTGTTCATGTCCTGCATTCATGCTGATGAGTTGGGCCTGTTCTAACAGGACAATGCACCTCCACACAAGTGTCGGATGCCACATTATGGTTAGAGGAGCATTCATATGAGTTTGGGGTGTTGCCATTCCCACCCAAGTCCCCAGATCTGAATGTGATAGAACACATTTGGGATGCCATGCAACGCGCTTTCGAACACAGGAAACCGAGACCTCGGAATACACCCGAATTGTGGAACACTCTGCAGGAAGTATGGTGTGCATTGCCTACAGCATATTTCCAAAAGCTAGTGGAGTCCATGCCCCGTCATATTTCTGCAGTCCTGCGCTTCCATGGGGGACCTACCAAGTATTAGACTGGTGTACCAGTTTTCCTGGCACTTCAGTGTATATGTGTGATGTCCTTTATGTACATGGATATTTTAACTTTTAGCTTTCGTACTGATCTTCATGTTGAATTTCTTTGAATTTATTTGGGAGGCATGGATTATATGGAACTGTTCTTCAGTTGTTCTTTGTATACATTCCAATTGAGTTATTGTTTTTTTCTTTTCAGCAGTATATCGGATATTCATGGATGCAGTAAGTGGAAAGCTACTTTTTATAAGTAGGGTTTGTTCATTGAACACCTTAGGGATTCCTTTACTGCAAATTTTCTTCATGTAGGATCATTTTATATTAATACTTTTACAGGTTTCCATTTACCATACATTTCATTACAGTTTTAAATAGTCTTAGATTTATATCTTTGTCAGGTAGTTTCATATTCTGATTTTTATTTCTCAATATCATGTTTAGTTCTGATTTTTTAGTTTTTGTTAAGTTTGAGCATCTTGTATTAATGGAATGACTCACATTTCTGATATTCTGCATATGTAAATCCTAAAACCAAATATATTTCAAAGTAATGTACAACATTTCTGTAACATAAACATTTGTTTGGTTACAAGCTGTGCATTGATAGTATTACATGTAATCAAATGTGTTTTTTTTTTTCAAAATAACTCATGTACCTTTGAAAACATGTATAATAGCATCAATTCCGTGTTATGTTCTGTAACGACCCTCGCTACCACTACATTTTTTTATGAATATATTTGCAATCCAGTGAGAGTTGTATTTATAGTTTATTTGGTTCGACTAACTTATGTTTTTTTTTTTTTTTTTAAACTGCAGACTAAATGCTGTCAGTTCTTCATTATGAAAGCAGACCTGATTTGATATACAGAATTACACACTTGAAAATATTGAGAGCGGGCGATCTCAGTGAGAGATGGGTTTGCCTCCTCGGGGTGCTCTGTGGTAACAATGGCTCACACAACAGCAACTAGGGCCTCTGTGAGTCTTGGTGAGGTGCCAGCTAGTTCTGTGTGACATTGGCGAAAAGACCCCTACTCACTGGGTTTTGTTCCAGAATCCTTAGGTTGAATGACCAACTTGAATCGTCAGCTGTGTGCTAATCCCCCACACTGATGTACTTACCTAATTAAAAAGACACAAAGAAATCAATATCCGGACTCTAGTGTGGGATATGATGGACCTACCACACTTGAGAAGGACGGTCCACCATGGAATCGACCTGGACTTTCTAAACGGCATATGAGAAAGAGATTTCAGCTGAGTGAGTGTAAAATTAGTGTATGGAATACTAGAGGTATAAATGGCAAGATGAATGAGGTGATTGAAGAGATGAATAAGTATAGATTGGATGTGCTGTGTGTAAATGAAACCAAAAAGAAGGAAATTGGGAATAGAAGAAGTGAATGGAATGGTGAGTGTGTGGTCTGGAGGATTGGATAATGTGAGAGGACAGGCTGGTGTAGGTGTTATTTTAAGTGAAAAGATGAAGAACAATTTGATTCACTATAGCTGCATAAGTGAGAGAATTCTTTGGATTCGTTTGAAAGTGAAACTTCAGAGAATAGTAATTGTTGTAGTGTATGCTCTTTGTGACTCGGAACCTTCTGATAAGAAGGAAGATTTCTGGAATGAGCTAAAAGCTGTTTTGAGCCAGTTTGGTGCTAAAGAGAAAGTTATAATAGCAGGGGATTTCAATGCTAGAGTAGGTGTGCAGAATGCAATTTCTGACAATGTTCTGGATAAGTTTAATGATCCTTGTATGAACGATAATGGCGAAAGATTAATTGAACTCTGCATTGAGAATGGTTTGTGTGTATCTAATACGTTTTCCAACCACAAGTATATCTATACATATACTTGGGAAAATCGTACTCTTGGTCAAAAGAGTGTGATAGATTTTGTTGTCTGCGATCAACGTCTGAAACACTTAATTGTTGACACTCATGTGATGAGAGGTGTGGATGCTGGTTCTGTTCATTACTTGGTAGTGTCACGAGTGAAACTGAATGTTGGTTGAAGGAAAAGGAATAGGAAGAGGCCCAGAATGGAAAGAATAAAGGTTGAAAGGCTACCTGAAGATCATCAGCGTTATTCTGACTTACTCAGAGAATGACTGAAGGAGCTGAAGTCTTGTGAGAGGGATGTAGAAAAGAAGTGGGAATGTTTTAAGAACTGCTGCTGAAGAGGTTTGTGGCACCACAATAGTGGGTAACAATAGAGGTGATGCTTGGTGGAATAGTGAGATTGAAAAGGCAGTAAAGAGAAAGAAGAAAGCCTATTTGGTGATGTTGCAAGGTAGAGTTTCTGTGGATCAATATTGCTGTAAGAAGTGTGAAGCCGCAAGGCTGGTTCGCCAGAGTAAGGCAAAAGATAGGAAGGAGAGGGTGGAAAGGCATGAATTGGCTTTTTGGAAAGATAGGAAGACTTTCTGGAAGTACGTGAGACTCAGGTAAAATTGGGGAAACAAAGTTGTAAGTTGTGTGAAGAATAGGATCGAGGAAATGATATGCGAGCCCAGTGAGTTAAGTGAAAGAATGGGTGAATACTTCTGTGAGTTATTAGATCCGGAAAGCAAAGGTGATTCAGATGCAGAAGCAGATGATGTCACAGGGAAGGATGGAAGCACATTAGGGATCTCAAGAGAAGAGTTGTCTACAGCTGTGAAATCTCTTCAGAATGGTAAGTCTCCGGGAGTTGATGGCATAACTGCCGAGATGTTGAAATATGGTGGTGACTCTGTAATTGACTGGTTAACTGAAATTTGCCAGTTGTGCTAGGGAGTTAGGAATGGTCCCTCAGGATTGGAAGGATGCTATCATTGTTCTCTTGTATAAGGGAAAAGGTGATCAGACTGAATGCAAGAACTATCGTGGTATTAGCCTACTGAGTGTTCCAGGGAAAGTGTTTGGTAAGGTTGTTATTGAAAAAGTATGGGGTCTTACATCAGAGAAAGTGTGGGATGTTCAGAGTGGTTTTATGCCTGGTAAAGGCTGCACTAACCAAATTTTTGCATTACACATGATGATTGAAAAGTATCTGGCTGTTGGGTAAGAAAGTTTTTACTGCCTTCATAGATTTAGAGAAAGCTTATGACCAAGTAAATAGGACACTTTTGTGGAAGGTATTGAATGAATATGGTGTTACTGTGAATCTACTTAACAGTGTAAAAGCCATGTATGCTGTCAAATAGAGCTTGTATACGAGTGAATGGTGATTTATCAAAAGGGTGTTCCATTGGTGAAGGAGTCAGACAGGGTTGTGTAAAGTCACCATGGCTGTTTAATATATTTACGAATGTGTGCATGCGTTATGCCAAAATAGATAATACTGGTTTATGTTTTGGTGACATCCGTGTGTGCAGATTGCTGTATGCTGATGACACTGTTCTGTTGGCAGAGAGCAAAAGTGAGTTTCAGAGTATGTTGTCTCGGATGTACGAAGTTTGCATGAAATTCAAACTGAGTCTTAATAAGGGAAAACCCAAAGTTATGATTTTTGAGAGAGGAACTGGTAGTACTGAATGTAATATATGTCTAAATGGCACAGTGATTGACCAGGTGAATGAGTTTGTGTATTTAGGAAGCATGTTTGACAGAAAGAACAAATTGCATGGTGAAATTATTAGGTGAGTGAATTCTTCATTGAAAGTCATGGCTGCTTTGGAAGGTTTTCACAGGAATGATGGGTTCTCAAGAGAGTCCTGCATGGCTGTATATGAAAGTGCAATTGTCCCTACTCTGGTGATGGCAGTGAAACCTGGGTTGCTACAGAAGAAACATAGAAATCGTTTGTGTGCTGGAGAAATGCGTTACTTGTGGGGGGTTTGTAGCAAGACATGTTCTGATTGTGTGAGGAATGAAGATGTGTTGCAGTTGTGTGATGTGAAGCAAAATGTTGTTAGCAAGGTGGAGACTAATATGCTTCAGTGGTTTGGCCATGTTGAAAGAATGAATGATGAGATGCTTACAAAGAAAATCTTTTCAGCCCAAGTGGCAGGAAGGAAAGGTAGAGGAAGGCCAAGGAAGTCATGGGAGGATCAGATTCAGGAGTGTCTGCATGAGAAAAAGATTATGAGTATGAAGTATAGAAGATCTTGTCAGTGAAACCCGAGTTGTATGTCAAGATCACTGTAAATGGAGAAGTTTGATACGGCAACAGTAAGTAAAAATTATCTGATAATTTTTATATATTTGCGTAGCTAACCTCTGAATATCAGAGAACAGCTTACTGATATGTATGTATGTATGTAAAATATTGAGTCTGGGCTTTTCTTTGTAATAATAACAATCAAGTGGTTTAATTCTATTTTACTCTCTGGTTTGGGAATTAATGTGATGCAGTGAATGAGAGACTTGCATATTCCAGTATTTGCCTGTCTTTCTGACTTGGACTCCTCGGCATGCTTTTAGCTTGACTACTTCTGTAGTTCCCATAATATGCCATATAGCCTTATCTACACAAAGACCCAAAGTCTTTCAAAGATGCTCTGCTCACCTTACATGCCCAGAAGGATGTCTCTCCTCATTCCAGACCAAAGACCATCTGCCTCAAAAACCACATATTTTCTCCTCACCAAAAGAATTTCTCTTCTCCTTATGTTCCAGACTTGATCCCTAATTAGTTTAGCTACCTGTGAACTGCCCTTAAGTGCATATCTCTCTCATTCACACCCCCTGAAGTGATAATCCCATATCCAACAGCTTCAATAGAGTACTTTGACATACTTATCTTGGCAACTCTGCCAAAATGTCACAAACCAAGAATTCCACATGGGAATGAACATAATAATTCCATATTTATAATGGTTCATTTCTGAGCTGGGGTTAGGGTTAAAGAACCTTACATGTTCATTGAGTCCCAGACTCTGCATTTACAATTTCTGGCCACATGTAGTTACTTGAAAAAATAATGAATAGGTTCAGCCATCCAAATTTACATGCTGTTGGTTATTCTGCATATACCTAGGGCTACTTTGAAATGTATATGGAAGAATAATCAATTTTTCTGCTCTTAAAGTTCTGAATATTAGCTCTCATTTCTATCACATCTTACATTCCTTTATGTTTTCTACACCAAATTCCATCTGATTGTGTATCTAACATACTGCAGTTTAATCATTCACTCTCTGTTTTTGCTTATGCATCAACATACTACTGGGAAGGCGTGCCACTTGAGTGCAGTACATGGAATTCATTCCTTGTTGGTCATCTATATGTACAAAATTGCAGTTGTATAATCCTTGTTTGCTTTGTTGCTTTCTTTCATCTATATGTTGTCATTCCAAATACCAGCCACTTTTCCATGCGGAAATAATTGTGAATAAACCATAAAGTCATAGTTCCTATTCACGGGAGATATGATTTGGTAAGTATCACCTTCTGGATGAATGGAAGTTCAGTAATAGGTTCATTGTCTTCTCCAGCAAGTGTAGCACCTACTTAAGTTTTGGCTGGAATTGAATTGGCATATACCTTTGGCATCACGAATTATGCAACTTATTTGACTTCTGCACCAGTAGATAACCATTTCAATAAAACACCATTCACATGTACAAGGGTCATAACAAAAGGTCTGCTCACATTAATTTAAAACGGAAGCGGATGATGCCATCAGGAAAATGATTGTGTCATGTCAATGTCAGACTCTAATTGACATACAAGGGTCATAACAAAAGTTCTGCACATGTAAATCTAAAATGAAAGCGGATGATGCAATCGGGGAAATGATTGTGTCATGCCAAGGTCAGACTCTAACTGACATATGAGGGTCATAACAAAAGTTCTGCACACGTAAATCTAAAACGGAAGCAGATGATGAAATCGGGAAAATGATTGTGTTATGTCAAGGTCAGACTCTAACTGACATACAAGGGTCATAACAAAAGTTCTGCACACATTGATCTAAAACAGAAGCGGATGATGCAGTCGAGAAAATTATTGTGTGATGTCAAGGTCAGACTCTAACTGACACATGAATGTCATAGCAGAAGTTCTGCACACGTTAACCCTTTAAGTGGCCGGAACGAGTTAATTCGGGGTTATCAAAATGGGCTGAAGTCAGCTCAGACGAATATATTCGCTGTCTAAGAAGTGGGTGAAATGTGGCTGGAGCGAATTCCTTCGGGTTATGTTTAGTGGTCTTAACGCCACTCGAAGAAATGACCTGAAAAACAAGGGGATCGAAAATGTGACTTTCCGTCTTTGCTTTGTTATTCAAAGGGGCCATTTAGAGAAGTCATTGACAATGATCCTTTCTTACTGATTAGATATTGAAAGTGCTCCAAACAGTGGCGACGAACCTAAGAAAGGAAAGAGAAGATGTTGGAGGGTTTTTTCTTTTGTCCAATGGCATGATATCCGTGTCAGGGGGACTAGACCTTCCCCGTCATATCATCGAGCAGGGAATAAAGGACTAGAAGAGCGCGCTTATCAGAAGTGAAAGGTTTATGGTCAGTATTGCTAAGATGGATGATGAAAGGAATTGTTTTGCCTTAGATTTCGTGAAATTGGTCGTTATGGAAACATCTCTATTTGGGATGAGAAGAAATTTTGTGGCACCATTTGGTTAGGGTATATCGGCCACTTAA
The DNA here is from genome assembly GCA_039090855.1 of Macrothele yani. NCBI lineage: Eukaryota > Metazoa > Arthropoda > Arachnida > Araneae > Macrothelidae > Macrothele > Macrothele yani. The sequence continues at coordinate 17,036,000 of CM077005.1, read as the reverse complement.
AGGGTTAATCTAAAATGGAAGCGGATTATGCAATCGGGAAAATGATTGTGTCATGTCAAGATCAGGCCCTAACTGACATACGAGGGTCATAACAAAAGTTCTGCACGCGTTAATCTAAAACGGAAGTGGATGATGCAATCGGGAAAATGTTTGTGTCATGTCAAGGTCAGACTCTAACTGACATACGTGGGTCATAACAAAAGTTCTGCACACGTTAATCTAAAACGGAAGCGGATGATGCAATCGGGAAAATGATTGCATCATGTCAAGGTCAGACTCTCAGCAACGCAGTGGTGTCAGAACGGTGCGCTATCATTTGCTGTGGGGACGTGGAAGGGTTCAGAGATAGAAGCATGCAGCTCCACAGTTCAAGTCACAGCATTAGATCCACGATCGTATGTAAAAATAGAAACTCTGCGGGGGAAAACTCTGACACAGATCCACTCTGCCTTGCAAGAAGTTTGTGGTGAAGGAACTCGTGACCAAAGCACAATTTCTCACTGGGCATTGCTCTTTGGGGAGGACTGAAGCAGCATCAAAGATGATCACCTCTCAGGCCAACCTCAAACTGCAGCTGATAAAACATCTGTCACCATTGTTGCAACGCTTCTCAAAGAGAATCACTGTTTGACAGTCGAGTAGTTTGCTCATCAGGAAAATTTGTCCACCATGTTTGTTCAGATTTTGACTGACTCACTGGAAAAAAGAAAAATTGCTGTGCACTGGGTGTCCCATCAGCTCACCCCCGAGCAGAAGGCAGCCAGAGTGAGCATCCCACAGGATCACATCCACAGGTTCGAAAGGGAGGGCGACACCTTCCTCAACAGAATTGTAACAATTGATGAGACTTGGACCCATGATTCTGAGCTGGAACTGAAGTCACAATCAGCAGAATGGAGGCATCCAATCTCCCATATGCTCAAAGTGTCATCAGCAACAATCTAAAGTGAAGCAAATCATGATTTTTGCGTACGATGCCCTGGGTGTTGTGGTCTCTGATTGAGTGCCGGTAGGGCAAAATGTCAACACACAATATTATCATTACTTTCTGATGACAAAGTTGAGACCAAAAATTCATCAAAATTGCCTCAACTTGTTGGAAGCGTGAGCAATCTTGCACGCGTTGTGTCATGGTGTAACGTCAGTACAGAAACTTTTGTCAAAATATGGCTGGGAAACTTTATCCCACCCATCATACAGCCCTGATCTCAGCCCTCAGCCCACCTGACTTTGATCTTTCTTCAAAGTTAAAAAATTGGCTCCGTGGCACCCTCTACGAATCACTGGATGAACTGTCATTGGACATGGCCCGAGTAATACAACAGCTGACCAAAGATGGCGTACTACGGGGCATCCAGGACCTATCTTACCACTGGCAAACTGTCATTAGCAGTGGATGGGAGTACATTGAACAGCAATAAGGTAAGTTTTCTCCATTACTTTACACTTTTCTGAAAAATGGACAGTGTGCAGAACTTTTGTTAGGGCCTCCGTATACACACCCTAGCGCTAGCATACATGGCTTTCACACATTCAAGCAGATTCCCAGTTACATCAGGACTTCACATAGAAACACCCTGTTTACTCAGATATAAGTTTTCTCCAAATCAACCAAGGCAGCAAAATTTTCTTACCAAACACTTTTCAATCAGCACATGTAATGCAAATATTTGGGGCATAAAACCAGTCTGTACATCCCACACCTTTTCAGATATAAAGCCTTAACAATAATAACCTTCCCACAGTTTCCCTAGCACCCTCAACAGACTGATACCATGATAGTTTTTATATTCATTCTGGTCACTTCATCCCTTATACAAGAAGGAAATGGTTGCATACCTCTAATCCTGAGGTACAGCTTGTAACAGTACCAGTACAACTGACAAATTTCAATTAAACAGTCAATTACAGTCTTCACTACATTTAAACATCTCAGCTGTTATGCCTTCTACTCCTGGGATCCTATCATTTTGAGGAGAATTTACAGCCATACAAACCTCTTCTCTTGAGGCATCTGCTGTACTTGCTTCTCTCTCTTTGTGGCATTATCTGCTTCTACCTCAAAATCATCTTTGCTTTCATGTTCTAATAACCCACAGAAATATGCACTCCATCGTTCACTTAATTCATTAGACACTCATTTCATTTCTTCAGTTTTATTCTTCATGCAACTTAGAACCCCTTTTCCCTTCTATTTTTTTATGGCCTGTGTACTTCCAGAACAATTTCATGTCTTTGCAATAAAAGCTGATTCATTCCTGTCCACCTTATCTCTCCTACAGTGCACCTTAGTGTGATGAATTAGCCTTGCTGATTCATACCTTTCACAATATTCGTCCTCGGTAACTCTTCCTTGCAACCTTCTGAGATATGTCACCTTATTTCTCTTTACCGATACTTTTACCTCAGTGTTTCTCCAAGAATCATGTTTAATGCTAACCACTGTTGCAATATTACAAACCTCTGGAGTGACAGTGACAAGGCAGTTCTTAAAACACATCCACTTCTTTTCCACATCTCTCTCACATGTCTTCAATTGCTGCAGTCATTCACTGAGCATTTCATGGTAATGCTGGTGTTCTTCAGGAAGCCTTTCAACGTTTATTCTTTTCATCACAGGCATCTTCCTATTCCTCTTTCTCCAATCAACATTCAGCTTCAACCGTGACACTGGCAGGCAATTATCAGACCCATATGTAACTCTCATCATACAAGCATCAACAACTAAATATTTCAGGCACTGATTGTAAACAATAAAATCTATTACACTTTTTTGTCCCAAAGTATGATTCCCACGCATTATGCATGCAGATCTACTTGTGGTTTAAAAATATATTAGATACCCACAACCCATTCTCAATGCAAACTTAATTAATTTTTCATTATCATTTACAAAGATCATTAAACTTACCCAGAACATTGTCATCAATATCATTCTGAACACCTACTCTAGCATTGAAATCCCATGCTGGAGTAACTTTCTCTTTAGCATGAAAGTGGCTCAAAATGTCTTTTAGCTCATGCCAGAAATTATATTTCCAACCAGAATGTTCGGAATGCACATCTATAATCATTATTCCCTGAAGTTTCACTTTCAAATGCACCCACAAAATTTTCTCACTCATTCAACAAAAGTGAATCAAGTTGTTGTTCATCTTTTTACTTAAAATCACACCTACACCAGCTTGTCCTCTTGCATCATTCAACACACCAGACTACATCCTCATTGCTCTCTTACATTCCAGTTCTTTTCTTTTTAATTTTGCTTACACACTGTAACGTATACTCTATATTCACTTTCCTTTTGATTTTACTATCTCTGGTTATTTTATTTTACTATGTAAATTATCTTCCTACTGAACGAAATATTATTTCACCCGCTGAATGAGATCTGGCAATGAGTGTAAGTCATGACGTGGTGGTAGCTAGTATATAGGCGCGTTCATCGAGACTTAGGAGAGCTTTTGTGTTGTTATGAGGAGAGCTTGTGGTCGTTAAGCGAGAGCGTGTATATTACGAGGAGTGATTATTCATTATTGTTCTACAAGTGTTGTGCGTGCCTTAGTTGACCAAGAGTCTTAGAAATAAAGAAGTTTTCAGTAAGTTCAGTCTTTCTCAATTCATAGTTTTTGTCAGACCTCTGTCTGGCTGTTAGGTTTAAAACATTTATTGCTTACTATAAATAACCAGCGTTGAGACTTTGTTTAAGTTCGTAATTAACTAGTAACAACACCCTTTTGAATTCATTATTTTGAAGCTTAGTACAAGTAAATCATTAGCTAGCTGGTAGGAAGAGAATCATTCATAATAATTAGCTTAGCGGAAAGTAAATAAAGCTAATTCATTATAACACAGCACATCCAATTGATACTTATTCATTTCTTCAGTCACCTCATTCATGTTTTCATTTATTCCTCTAGTATTTCATGCACCAATCTTGCACATACTGTGCCAAAAAATACTGCAATACTTGTTGAAAATTATTATGTCCATGTAATTTAGTAAAATATAAAACATTTTTGTGAACTACTGCAGTGCTAATTGGGATATATCTTGCATAAACATCCTGAAACCAAGGAAAAACAGCTTTATCTGTATCACTATGTGCCATGGATTTTTTTTTTTTTTTTTTTAGGTCCTAAGGCTTTATCTGCTGTGATATATCATGTTTTCTCCATAGTATTTTAAGATGATAGACTCCTTCAGAACAAGATATCTGCTGTGAGATATCTTGTTCTGAAGGAGTTATATTAAATTCTCTTGTAAGATCACCTTTTCTCTTTTCTGAACCTGCATTTTCCAAAATTTTCTTTTCTTTTAACATGAATTGCTGTTGTTGCCTACTTATTTATCCATTTTAATGATCTAAATTTTGACTATAAAATTACAAGTATATTATTTCAGGTGACAATAGAGTAGGTGAGGTAAAGACATGAGTGCTTCAATGAGGTAGGAGCATTTGCATCTAAGTAAGGACACTTTTTTTTATATCTGATGACCATCTGAGTGAGACATGAAGGTTGAGCAGTTCACAGTTGGTGGTGTTCATGATCAGTTGAGACTGGAGGGAAAAGTACTTGTAGGAAAACACGCTAGTTACCTGAGGAAATTTTAGAAACACAAAAACCTTTTGACAGAGCTTGGGTCTTAATCGTATGTAAGCATTCAGAATGACACTCTTATGATATTTTTCATTGAGATGCCACGACTTTAACTGCTACAAGATATCTTGTTCTGTATGATATTTTAAGATGATAAGCAATACTGAAGAATCTTGATCACTTGTATCTCCAAATGTTTACAGATGATCAACCAACACCCAAACTGGGTTGAAAGGCTTCTGTGTTTCTAAGATTTCTTAATGTGACTAGTGTGCTTTTCATCCATCTGTAATGTGCGTATTGCATTCATCGCTGTTACTGAAAGGCTGCACTTGAGTTATGTAGAGGTTATAAGGGTCATTCAAATGAAAACAAGTCAATGGACATAGCAAACTGCTGAATGGGTTTACCGTGGCAGTGTTGACACATAACATAGGTGGCACCACTGTAGTGTTATGATGCAGTGAAATGTGGTGCTGCGATCGCGTGATGGCAGAAGCAATTGGTTTTTGTACAGGACCTCATGCAGGTGTTTAGTCCAAGCAGTCATGCTTGAAGCAACGAACGTTGAACAGAGAATGGTTATCCGATTTTCAATCATGGAAGGTGTCAGGAATACAGAAGTTCATCACTGCTTGAGTAATGTATACACAAACTGCATGTCTTTTTGTTAAAGACTGGAGTAAGAGGTTCCAAGAAGGGCTGTCATCATTGACTGATGATTCGAGGCTAGGGCAAGCACACCATGTGACCACCGATGTTTCCATCACTGAAGTGCATTGTCTCATTCAGGAAGACAGAAGAGTCATGGTGGAAGCACTTGCCGATAAAGTTGGAATTAGTGTACAGGGAATGTGCACACCATTATCTGGGATCATCTGCAGTACCAGAAGATTTGCGCACAGTGGGTGCCACACAACTTGCGATCTGTGCAGAAAGACATTCGCATGGGTCTGTCCTTGGAACATTTACTGCGGTATCACAATAAAGGTCACCATTTCATCTACAGAATCATTGTGGGAGATGAAACGTGATGCTTTCAACCTGAAAGCAAATGACGAAGCAGCCAATGGATGCACACATCATCTCCACTGCCAAAGAATCCAAAGGGAATGCAGCAGACAAGTGCACAAAAGGTCATGTTGACCTTTTTCGACCACAAGACCCCCTCTCCTAACCAAGTTTCTCACCACTGGAGGCACTGCTCGGTATGCAGACATACTCAAATCAAATCTGTGCGAGTATCACTCAAGTCCAAATGGCCCGGGCTGCTCACCGCAGGAGTCATTCTTCTTCATGACAATGCTGCGCCCACACTGTGAAAATCGTCTGGGATTACATTTCCAAATTCAAGTGGGAAATACTCCAGCATCCTGCATACTGCCCAGTTTTGTCCCACTGTGACTTTCACGTTTTCAGGAAATTGAAGAAGTATCTGCTGGGTCACAGATTTCACTCGGATGAAGAGTTGCAGGATGCTGTTCAGGAATGGTTCCGCCTGCAACCCTTCACCTTGTACACACAAGGAATCAAATGTTTAGTGTCACAGTAGGATAAGTGCCTTAATAACCACGGTGATTATTTTAAAGGTAAGTCAGAATGCACTATATTGACAAAAGTCACTGTACAGCTGCAAACGGTATAAAAACAAGCCTGCAGCTGACCACAATCATATCGCTCTGTGAGGTTGAGTGAAAATGTCATGGCGGGAGAGAATTTACTTTGAGAAAGGAAAGATTGTTGGGTGTTATATTAGTGGGTTGTCCATAAGAGAAGCCAAGAGGCATTTAAACATACCCGTCAACTGTTTTGGATGTACTGAATAAGAGGAAGACACATGGCGTGCCTGAAGCAGCGAAACGTACTGGCAGACCAAAGAAAATCAGTGATAGAGGACGTCGAAGCCTCAGGAGATCTGTTACAGTTAATTGATGGAGCACTGCACAAGACCTCAGTGCACAGGCGAGTAAAAAGGCTGGAAACTCGGTATGTACATGTACCATTCACAGAGAACTTCATTCCATGGGTTACCGTGGTCATGCCGCTGCTCATAAGCCTTTCATCTCCACTCAGAATGCTACTCGTCGTTTAGCATGGTGTAAAAAACATTTATGGTAAACCGTAGATCAATGAAAACGGGTCCTATGGACTGATGAATCCAGATACATGATCCATCAGTCTGATGGCCGTGTGTTGGTACGGCGGCAGCCGAGGAAATGCTATTTACCATATTGTACTGTTCCTACAGCAAGTTTAGAGCTGGCAGTGTACTCGTGTGGGGTTGTTTTTTCGGGCAAACCTGTTAATCATCACCCCTATCTCAACATTCTGTACAATTATGCCCTACCAACTCTGTGGCAATACTATGGAACCGAGCCTTGTTGGTACCAGCAGGATAATGCACCGAGCCATAAAGCAAGGACTGTTTCAGTGTGGTTTGACAATAATTCCGTATTGTGTGTGGACTGGCCAACACAGAGCCCTGATCTTAATCCCATAGAGCACCTATGGGATGAATTAAAGTGCTGCATAAGAAGTTTGGAACCAAGGCCTGATACTAAGCAACAATTAGTGGCAGCATTGTGTACTGAATGGAAGCGCATACCTATCGCCGTGTTCCAAAACCTTGTCGAAAGCATGTCTTGAAGGGTCAGTGCATGCATTAAGGCCAAAGATGGACGGACACCATACAATAAATGCTATGGTGAACCAACACCTTCAATAAATACTATGTTGTGTTTCTCTTCTAGGTGTCCGGTAACTTTTGTCAAAATTCTGCATAGACGTTAGAAGGATTTCGCAGAACTGATGGGTTCTCACAGAAGTCCCAAATGGATATGTATGAAATTGTAATTGTTCATACTCTGATGTACAATAGTGAACGCTGGGTACTGCAGAAGAGATAAATAATCTTTTTTGGGCAGGAGAGATGTGCTACTTATGGGGGATTTTTGATAAGACATATTATGAAGATTAGATGTGTAATGTGAAGCAAAATTTGTTAGTAAGGTGGGGACAAACTTTCTGATGTGGTTTTGCCATATTGAAAGAATGAGTAGTAAGATGCTTAATAAGAGACTTTATTCAGCTCAAGTGGTAAGAAGGAAAGGTAGAGGAAAGCCAAGGAAATCATGGGAGCACCAGACTCAGGAATGTCTGCACGAGGAAAAGATTATGAGTATGAAGTACAAAAGGCCTTGTGTGAGATGAGTGATGGATATCAGTGAAGCTTGAATCATGTACCAATATCTCTGTCAATAGAGATATTTGATACATCAACAGTAAGTAAAATCTAATATCAGTAACTTTGATATGACAGATGATCTTTCTTTGAGGAGCTGATCTCTAAATCTCGGAGATCAGCTTAATATATGCATGTAACACAATGTTTCAGCAGAATATACATCTTATTTCAATGTAAACAAAAAGTTTTGCAATTCTTTGGAATTTGTTTTAATGGGATTGGTGTGTGGTTTGAAGGTACTGTACTTGTGATACTCTTCGTCTAAACTTAGTTCGATAATTTATGTAATATAATTAATTTCAATCACTTTTAATTAATTTCATTCACTTTTTTTTCAAGGTGTGGGTGACATGAAGCCTTCTTTAGCTGGCCGTCCAAAAAGGGTAAAATTGTGCATAGATTTTTTAAACTCCATAGACGAAACTGGTGAACTTACATCTGTCTTGGACGATGGTGTATTGGATGAAGTTAAGCTATCCAGAGATCTTGTAAGATATTTTTGCATAGTTTTACATTTTGTTAATCTTAATTTTTTGCAACTATATGAGTTAATTCTTTTGGCATTCATAAAAAATAACAGGTTTTTTTTTTGTTTTTTTTTATTTGTGCATATACAAATGTACACAGCTGAAACCTTATGGCCACATGCATAATGCAAAGTTCATCCTCTACATGCCACCAAAACATCTCTTACCTGTCAAGGATTGGATTCTACAAGATTTCTAAAGGTGTCTTGTGATATCTGGTACCAATACTTTACCAACAAATCCTTTAACTTTGCTAAGCTGAGCCACTGCAGATCGGATTTGCTGTTCCAACACGAGCCACAGATGTTTGATTGGATTGATGTCATGGGAATTTGGAGGCCAGGCTGCACCAATACCTAGAAGTCTTCCTCATGTTCCGTGAACCATTCTAAAACAATCTGGGCAGTGTGGCATGGTGCATTATCCTTCTGAAACAAGGCACTACTAGAGGGGAATACCATTGCCATGAAACGATGTACCTGGTCTACAATGATGTTTAGGTAGGTGGTAGATGTCATAGTTTCCTGCACATGAATGACTGGAGCTAGGGTTTCCCAGCAGAGCATTCATCTTTCGTATGCTCCTTGAAAACCTTGAAAAGTCAATGAAGGAATCAATATTCTTCATAATACATAGAAAATTCCCAGAATATTCAAGCAAAGCAAACTGAATTTGCTTGTACCACTTACTGGTCATCCATGTAACACTTCTCAGAGAACTTGAAAATCTCATCGTCCTGGAGCGGGAATCGAACACCACATCTCTCGATTACTGGTTGAGTATGCTAACCATTACACTACCCAGGACAGTGAAGTTCCAAGCAACTGAGACGTAGGAATCTGAAAGTCCTCAGATTTTCGCTAGTCGAAGCATCCGTTCTTCCTCATAGTGCTTTGACCAATTCCCATCCAGACGGATGCAGGTCAGAGTTCACCAGTACCACAGATAAATCAATGAAGGAAGAAATATTCTTCATAATACTTGGAAAATTCACAGAATATTCTTGAAAAGTCCCTGAAAAAATAAAGTTCATTTTCAAGTCCTTGAAATTACTTGAAAAATTTTTAATACTTAGTACATAGTACTTGAAAAATATTTTTGTTTTGTTTTTTGAGTAATGATATGAAAGAGCATATGTAAAACAATTGTTTGTGCTAAAAAGTTGTATAGGAAATTTCTGTGTAGTTCCGATAAAAATACCTAGCTGATTAAATAGCGCAGAGCTTGCTTTCAACTTAGGGGGTGCATGGACAGCTGGTGATTTCTGTGTAATTCCGATAAAAATACCTAGCTGATTAAATAGCGCAGAGCTTGCTTTTAACTTAGGGGAGTGCATGGACAGCTCGTGTAATTTCTGTGTAGTTCCGATAAAAATACCTAGCTGATTAAGTAGCGCAGAGCTTGCTTTTAACTTAGGTGAGTGCATGGACAGCTGGTGTAATTTCTGTGTAGTTCCGATAAAAATACCTAGCTGATTAAGTAGCGCAGAGCTTGCTTTCAACTTAGGGGAGTGCATGGACAGCTGGTAATTTCTGTGTAGTTCCGATAAAAAATACCTAACTGATTAAATAGCGCAGAGCTTGCTTTCAACTTAGGGGAGTGCATGGACAGCTGGTAATTTCTGTGTAGTTCCGATAAAAATACCTAGCTGATTAAATAGCGCAGAGCTTGCTTTCAGCTTAGGGGAGTGCATGGACAGCTGGTAATTTCTGTGTAGTTCCGATATAAGCAACTGAGACGTAGGAATCTGAAAGTCCTCAGATTTTCGCTAGTCGAAGCATCCGTTCTTCCTCATAGTGCTTTGACCAATTCCCATCCAGACGGATGCAGGTCAGAGTTCACCAGTACCACAGATAAATCAATGAAGGAAGAAATATTCTTCATAATACTTGGAAAATTCACAGAATATTCTTGAAAAGTCCCTGAAAAATAAAGTTCATTTTCAAGTCCTTGAAATTACTTGAAAAATTTTTAATACTTAGTACATAGTACTTGAAAAATATTTTTGTTTTGTTTTTTGAGTAATGATATGAAAGAGCATATGTAAAACAATTGTTTGTGCTAAAAAGTTGTATAGGAAATTTCTGTGTAGTTCCGATAAAAATACCTAGCTGATTAAATAGCGCAGAGCTTGCTTTCAACTTAGGGGTGCATGGACAGCTGGTGATTTCTGTGTAATTCCGATAAAAATACCTAGCTGATTAAATAGCGCAGAGCTTGCTTTTAACTTAGGGGAGTGCATGGACAGCTGGTGTAATTTCTGTGTAGTTCCGATAAAAATACCTAGCTGATTAAGTAGCGCAGAGCTTGCTTTCAACTTAGGGGAGTGCATGGACAGCTGGTAATTTCTGTGTAGTTCCGATAAAAAATACCTAACTGATTAAATAGCGCAGAGCTTGCTTTCAACTTAGGGGAGTGCATGGACAGCTGGTAATTTCTGTGTAGTTCCGATAAAAATACCTAGCTGATTAAATAGCGCAGAGCTTGCTTTCAGCTTAGGGGAGTGCATGGACAGCTGGTAATTTCTGTGTAGTTCCGATAAAAATATCTAGCTGATTAAATAGCGCAGAACTTGCTTTCAACTTAGGTGAGTGCATGGACAGCTGGTGTAATTTCTGTGTAGTTCCGATAAAAATACCTAGCTGATTAAGTAGCGCAGAGCTTGCTTTCAACTTAGGGGAGTGCATGGACAGCTAGTAATTTCTGTGTAGTTCCGATAAAAATACCTAGCTGATTAAATAGCGCAGAACTTGCTTTCAACTTAGGGGAGTGCATGGACAGCTGGTAATTTCTGTGTAGTTCCGATAAAAAATACCTAGCTGATTAAATAGCGCAGAGCTTGCTTTCAACTTAGGGGAGTGCATGGACAGCTGGTAATTTCTGTGTAGTTCCAATAAAAATACCTAGCTGATTAAATAGCGCAGAGCTTGCTTTCAGCTTAGGGGAGTGCATGGACAGCTGGTGTAATTTCAGTGTAGTTCCGATAAAAATACCTAGCTGATTAAGTAGCGCAGAGCTTGCTTTCAACTTAGGTGAGTGCATGGACAGCTGGTGTAATTTCTGTGTAGTTCCGATAAAAATACCTAGCTGATTAAGTAGCGCAGAGCTTGCTTTCAACTTAGGGGAATGCATGGACAGCTGGTAATTTCTGTGTAGTTCCGATAAAAATACCTAGCTGATTAAGTAGCGCAGAGCTTGCTTTCAACTTAGGGGAGTGCATGGACAGCTAGTAATTTCTGTGTAGTTCCGATAAAAATACCTAGCTGATTAAATAGCGCAGAACTTGCTTTCAACTTAGGGGAGTGCATGGACAGCTGGTAATTTCTGTGTAGTTCCGATAAAAAATACCTAGCTGATTAAATAGCGCAGAGCTTGCTTTCAGCTTAGGGGAGTGCATGGACAGCTGGTAATTTCTGTGTAGTTCCGATAAAAATACCTAGCTGATTAAATAGTGCAGAGCTTGCTTTCAACTTAGGGGAGTGCATGGACAGCTAGTACCTTGGTTATGACATCACTACAGATTAAAACGTCAGCCATGGGAGTAAAATAAGTGGAATGATTATGAAAAATGCAATTCATGAGACAACCTTACAGATTGTCTTATGTTATAAACGTGCTTTTGATTAAACTGTACATAATGTCTGAGGTATTTTACCTGATATTGTCAAAGTGTTTCTCACGTTGTTTGCTCTGCGAGGCATGTGCTCCTGGCCCCGAGAGTTCCTTTACGTTACGGACCTTTGGTTACTTATAAAAAATTTTGCAGAAATAAAACAGTTAGGTTATATATTTTCAGTTCCACATTCAGTCACTTGCACAATGAAATGTTTAAAATTTACTTTTAAATAGTTAAGGACTTATTAACTACTTAATTATGCACTTAAAGCACTTCTGAAATACTTTGTACATATTGCAACTAATTGTTTATGTAACATAACCTTCACAAAGCATTTCTTTAGTTTATTTTTGTCTTTATTTTATTCTCGTTTTTGTGTAGTCAGAAGTAGTGGAGTAGTGGGTTTTTATAATCCAGTTTTCTTTCAAGAATCTGTGCTTTAAGAACTTGTAATACTTCTGTATTGATATTCAGGTTTGAATTCTCTCTCAGGCGAACTTGACTATTTGTTAATTACTGAACATTATTTCTAGTTCATTATGTCACTCTTACAATTTGAGTTTTCTATAATCATCTTCTTTCTGTTTAATAGTAACAGATGAAGAGCATGGGTCGGGCCAGGAGAGTTATGGATGCAATCTAAATTGTTAACTAAAGCTAGGTCATACAACTCTGCGGAGGACATGACATATATATTTATATTTTTAGGTGGGTTAATTACTTGCATCCATGACTTTGCAGAAACTCATTTCCAAATAGGTCTTTGTGGAAGTGAGAAAATGCAGAGTTTTTGCTGGTCCTTGATAAAGCCAAGGCTCAGTATTCTCGACACTTTCTGCATTCAGTTGTTCTTTTTTTCTCTTTACTCACACAGGTCAATACATAACCTTTTCTATGTTGTACTTGGTATGAGTTAAAAAAATTTTTTAGCTTCAGTTTCTTCTTAATAGAATGTGAATTCTGAATTTTCATAACTGCTGCGTTGCGCGTTTTGATCTTCAGGATGTTTTGCAACTTTCGTTTTAAATTGTAAAGTTTTTCTTATGTATTCGGCTTTGCTCTCTTATTAATATATAAATATATATACACTATATATATATATATATATATATCATCATCATCATCATTGTCAACCATTATCAATCCACTGCTGGACGAAGGTCTCCCCAAGTTTCCTCCACAACGGTCTGTCTTGTGCCAGTCTCCTCCATGTCACTCCCGCATATTTACGAATTTCATCCACCCATCTCCCATGTGGTCTTTTTCTGGGTCTTTTCCTGTCCCTTGGAATCCAATCTAAAATTTCGGCTGTCCATCTATGGTCTGTCCTTCTGGCAGTATGTCCAGCCCATTGCCATTTCAGGGATTTTACTCTGATCATGATGTCTGCCACTCTTGTCATTTTTCGTATCCACGAGTTCCTCTTCTTATCTCTCCTGGTTACACCAAGCATGCACCTCTCCATGCTTCTTTGAGTTGTCTGCAGCCTTTGTATGTCTCTTTTAGTTAAGGTCCACGTCTCTGCACCATACGTAAGCACTGGAAGGATGCATTGATCAAACACTTTTCTTTTAAGACATAATGGCATATTGCTCTTGAAAATTATGCTGTTCCTTCCAAAAGCTCTCCAGGCAAGTTTTGTACGCCGAATAATTTCTTCATCAATGTGACCCTCACTTGATATCTGCTGTCCAAGATAAACATACGTATCTGTTATCTCCAGTTTTTCTCCATCAATCGATAAATCTTCATTTCTTGTAAAAGCATTGAACATCACTTTTGTCTTCTGAAAGTTCATTTTTAATCCCACTTCTTTACTCTTGTCAGCAAGTTCCTGGATCATACTCTGCAGCTCTGATGGGGTAGTTGCAAAAATGACTACGTCATCAGCAAAACGAAGGTGGGTTAGATAATCTCCATTAATCTTTATCCCTTTGTTTTCCCAGTTCAGTGATTGAAAGACATTTTCCAATGTGGCATTAAAGAGCTTCGGAGATATGGTGTCACCTTGTCTCACTCCCTTTCCAATTTTTATGTGTGTTGTATTTTCAAACAGCCGAATCTTTGCACTTGCATTTTCATAGATGTTATTAATAATATTAATGTATGCATCTTCAATACCGCAGGATTTCAGAGCCGTGGTAACTGCTGATGGTTTCACCGAATCAAAGGCTTTTTCATAATCGATAAAAGCCATGCACAATGGAAGTTCATATTCCCTCGCTCTTTCAATTAGTTCTCTCAGTACATGGATATGATCTATCGTGCTGTAGCCACTCCTGAATCCAGCTTGTTCTCTCGGTTGAGCCATGTCCAGTGTTACCTTCAAGCGGTGTGAAAGAACTTTAGTGAAGATTTTATAAACCACTGATAGGAGGCTGATAGGTCTGTAGTTCCTGAGATCCTCAATGTCACCTTTTTTATGTAGCAGGATCATTGTAGCATTGTTCCAATCCTCAGGAATCTTCCCTTCATTAAGGCATCGAGTGAAAATTTGGGCGAGTACTGTTTCAATTTCTCCACTTGCTTCTTGTATGATGTCTATAGTAATTCCATCTTCTCCTGGAGCTTTCCCCCGCTTCATGTTCTTGATTGCATGAGCAACTTCTGCTGTGAGGACTGGAAGAACTCTGGTACCTTTCATGATGTCTGGAGTACATGTATCATCCCTTTCATATAATTTGGAGTAGAAATCTTTCACTCTTGTCAAAATTTCGCCTCTATTTCTTGTTATAGAACCATCTTCTTTTCTCAGAGCCATAATCTGTTTTCTTCCCTTACTGAGATGTCCCTTTGCTATCTTTAGGCTTTGGTTGTTTTCAATTGCTTTCCTCACTAGCTCACAGTTGAATTTCCTTACGTCTTCAGTGATACTTTTTCGTGCTGTCTTGCATAGCTCTATATATTCCACTTTGGAAGTCACATCTTTAGTTGTCCTCATCTCTCTTCTTTTTTGCATCAACATTTTGGTTTTTCCTGATAATTTGTTTACATGCAACTTGTTCTTAGACCCAGCTAATTTTGTTGCTGTTTCCATAAGAGCTTTGGTTACTTTTCTGTTAACTTCCGAAATATCCACTTCTTCCGATGTTAGGCCTTCTAAAGCAGAGAATATATATATATCATCATCATCATTGTCAACCATTATCAATCCACTGCTGGACGAAGGTCTCCCCAAGTTTCCTCCACAACGGTCTGTCTTGTGCCAGTCTCCTCCATGTCACCCCTGCATACTTTCGAATTTCATCCACCCATCTCCCATGTGGTCTTCTTCTGGGTCTTTTCCTGTCCCTTGGAATCCAATCTAAAATTTCGGCTGTCCATCGATGATCTGTCCTTCTGGCAGTATGTCCAGCCCATTGCCATTTCAGGGATTTAACTCTGATCATGATGTCTTCCACTCTTGTCATTTTTCTGATCCACGAGTTCCTCTTCTTATCTCTCCTGGTTACACCAAGCATGCACCTCTCCATGCTTCTTTGAGTTGTCTGCAGCCTTTGTATGTCTCTTTTAGTTAAGGTCCACGTCTCTGCACCATACGTAAGCACTGGAAGGATGCATTGATCAAACACTTTTCTTTTAAGACATAATGGCATATTGCTCTTGAAAATTATGCTGTTTCTTCCAAAAGCTCTCCAGGCAAGTTTTGTACGCCGATTAATTTCTTCATCAATGTGACCCTCACTTGATATCTGCTGTCCAAGATAAACGTACGTGTCTGTTATCTCCAGCTTTTCTCCATCAATCAATAAATCTTCATTTCTTGTAAAAGCATTGAACATCACTTTTGTCTTCTGAAAGTTCATTTTTAACCCCACTTCTTTACTCTTGTCAGCAAGTTCCTGGATCATACTGTGCAGCTCTGATGGGGTAGTTGCAAAAATGACTACGTCATCAGCAAAACGAAGGTGGGTTAGATAATCTCCATTAATCTTTATCCCCTTGTTTTCCCAGCTCAGCGACTGAAAAACACCCTCCAATGTGGCATTAAAGAGCTTCGGAGATATGGTGTCACCTTGTCTCACTCCCTTTCCAATTTTTACGTGTGTTGTATTTTCAAACAGCCTAATCTTTGCACTTGCATTTTCATAGATGTTATTAATAATATTAATGTATGCATCTTCAATACCGCAGGTTTTCAGAGCCATTGTAACTGCTGATGGTTTCACCGAATCAAAGGCTTTTTCATAATCGATAAAAGCCATGCACAATGGAAGTTCATATTCCCTCGCTCTTTCAATTAGTTCTCTCAGCACGTGGATATGATCTATTGTGCTGTAGCCACTCCTGAATCCAGCTTGTTCTCTCGGTTGAGCCATGTCCAGTGTTACCTTCAAGCGGTGTGAAAGAACTTTAGTGAAGATTTTATAAACTACTGATAGGAGGCTGATAGGTCTGTAGTTTCCGAGATCCTCAATGTCACCTTTCTTATGTAGCAGGATCATTGTAGCGGTGTTCCAATCCTCAGGAATCTTTCCTTCATTAAGGCATCGAGTGAAAATTTGGGCGAGTACTGTTTCGATTTCTCCACTTGCTTCTTGTATGATGTCTACAGTAATTCCATCTTCTCCTGGAGCTTTTCCTCGCTTCATGTTCTTGATTGCATGTGCAACTTCTGCTGGAAGGACTGGAGGAACTCTGGTACTGGTATCTTTCATGATGTCTGGAGTGCATATATCATCCCTTTCATGTAATTTGGAGTAGAAATCTTTCACTCTTGTCAAAATTTCGCCTCTATTTCTTGTTACAGAACCATCTTCTTTTCTCAGTGCCATAATCTGTTTTCTTCCCTTACTGAGATGTCCCTTTGCTATCTTTAGGCTTTGGTTGTTTTCAATTGCTTTCCTCACTAGTTCACAGTTGAATTTCCTTACGTCTTCAGTGATACTTTTTCTTACTGTCTTGCATAGCTCTATATATTCCACTTTGGAAGTCACATCTTCTTTAGTTGTCCTCATCTCTCTTCTTTTTTGCATCAACATTTTGGTTTTTCCTGATAATTTGTTCACATGCAACTTGTTCTTAGACCCAGCTAATTTTGTTGCTGTTTCCATAAGAGCTTTGGTTACTTTTCTGTTAACTTCAGAGATGTCCACTTCTTCCGATGTTAGGCCTTCTAAAGCAGAGAACCTGTTCTTCAGTTCTAACTTGAAGGTATTATGGTGTTTTTTAAGGTTGGTTATGTCAATAGATTTTGTTTGTCTTATGAGCTTGCCACGTTCAAGTTTAGTGTTGAGGTGCATCTTACATCTCACCAATCTATGGTCACTACCTGTATTGAACTTGTTTAGCACACTGCAGTCTTCTATGATGAATTTTTTGTTACACATAATAAAATCAATTTCACTTGTCGTCCCATTTGGATGTCTCCATGTCCATTTCCTGTGTGGCTTTTTCTTGAAGAAGGAGTTCAAGATGAAAAACCCTTCTGCCTCTGCAAACTCAACGAGAGTATTTCCACGCTGGTTTCTGTTGCCATGACCGAATTTACCTAC
The DNA here is from genome assembly GCA_039090855.1 of Macrothele yani. Taxonomy (NCBI): domain Eukaryota; kingdom Metazoa; phylum Arthropoda; class Arachnida; order Araneae; family Macrothelidae; genus Macrothele; species Macrothele yani. The sequence goes on along the minus strand of CM077005.1, from coordinate 17,018,517 downwards.
TGAAGTTTCATTCTGTTGCCGTTGCCCTATTTTTGCATTGAAATCTCCCATAATTATTTTATATATATATATATATATATATATTTTAATCATCATCATCATCATCATTGTCAACCATTATCAATCCACTGCTGGACGAAGGTCTCCCCAAGTTTCCTCCACAACGGTCTGTCTTGTGCCAGTCTCCTCCATGTCACTCCCGCATATTTACGAATTTCATCCACCCATCTCCCATGTGGTCTTTTTCTGGGTCTTTTCCTGTCCCTTGGAATCCAATCTAAAATTTCGGCTGTCCATCTATGGTCTGTCCTTCTGGCAGTATGTCCAGCCCATTGCCATTTCAGGGATTTTACTCTGATCATGATGTCTGCCACTCTTGTCATTTTTCGGATCCACGAGTTCCTCTTCTTATCTCTCCTGGTTACACCAAGCATGCACCTCTCCATGCTGCTTTGAGTTGTCTGCAGCCTTTGTATGTCTCTTTTAGTTAAGGTCCACGTCTCTGCACCATACGTAAGCACTGGAAGGATGCATTGATCAAACACTTTTCTTTTAAGACATAATGGCATATTGCTCTTGAAAATTATGCTGTTTCTTCCAAAATCTCTCCAGGCAAGTTTTGTACGCCGATTAATTTCTTCATCAATGTGACCCTCACTTGATATCTGCTGTCCAAGATAAACGTACGTGTCTGTTATCTCCAGCTTTTCTCCATCAATCGATAAATCTTCATTTCTTGTAAAAGCATTGAACATCACTTTTGTCTTCTGAAAGTTCATTTTTAACCCCACTTCTTTACTCTTGTCAGCAAGTTCCTGGATCATACTGTGCAGCTCTGATGGGGTAGTTGCAAAAATGACTACGTCATCAGCAAAACGAAGGTGGGTTAGATAATCTCCATTAATCTTTATCCCCTTGTTTTCCCAGCTCAGCGACTGAAAAACACCCTCCAATGTGGCATTAAAGAGCTTCGGAGATATGGTGTCACCTTGTCTCACTCCCTTTCCAATTTTTACGTGTGTTGTATTTTCAAACAGCCTAATCTTTGCACTTGCATTTTCATAGATGTTATTAATAATATTAATGTATGCATCTTCAATACCGCAGGTTTTCAGAGCCATTGTAACTGCTGATGGTTTCACCGAATCAAAGGCTTTTTCATAATCGATAAAAGCCATGCACAATGGAAGTTCATATTCCCTCGCTCTTTCAATTAGTTCTCTCAGCACGTGGATATGATCTATTGTGCTGTAGCCACTCCTGAATCCAGCTTGTTCTCTCGGTTGAGCCATGTCCAGTGTTACCTTCAAGCGGTGTGAAAGAACTTTAGTGAAGATTTTATAAACTACTGATAGGAGGCTGATAGGTCTGTAGTTTCCGAGATCCTCAATGTCACCTTTCTTATGTAGCAGGATCATTGTAGCGGTGTTCCAATCCTCAGGAATCTTTCCTTCATTAAGGCATCGAGTGAAAATTTGGGCGAGTACTGTTTCGATTTCTCCACTTGCTTCTTGTATGATGTCTACAGTAATTCCATCTTCTCCTGGAGCTTTTCCTCGCTTCATGTTCTTGATTGCATGTGCAACTTCTGCTGGAAGGACTGGAGGAACTCTGGTACTGGTATCTTTCATGATGTCTGGAGTGCATATATCATCCCTTTCATGTAATTTGGAGTAGAAATCTTTCACTCTTGTCAAAATTTCGCCTCTATTTCTTGTTACAGAACCATCTTCTTTTCTCAGTGCCATAATCTGTTTTCTTCCCTTACTGAGATGTCCCTTTGCTATCTTTAGGCTTTGGTTGTTTTCAATTGCTTTCCTCACTAGTTCACAGTTGAATTTCCTTACGTCTTCAGTGATACTTTTTCTTACTGTCTTGCATAGCTCTATATATTCCACTTTGGAAGTCACATCTTCTTTAGTTGTCCTCATCTCTCTTCTTTTTTGCATCAACATTTTGGTTTTTCCTGATAATTTGTTCACATGCAACTTGTTCTTAGACCCAGCTAATTTTGTTGCTGTTTCCATAAGAGCTTTGGTTACTTTTCTGTTAACTTCAGAGATGTCCACTTCTTCCGATGTTAGGCCTTCTAAAGCAGAGAACCTGTTCTTCAGTTCTAACTTGAAGGTATTATGGTGTTTTTTAAGGTTGGTTATGTCAATAGATTTTGTTTGTCTTATGAGCTTGCCACGTTCAAGTTTAGTGTTGAGGTGCATCTTACATCTCACCAATCTATGGTCACTACCTGTATTGAACTTGTTTAGCACACTGCAGTCTTCTATGATGAATTTTTTGTTACACATAATAAAATCAATTTCACTTGTCGTCCCATTTGGATGTCTCCATGTCCATTTCCTGTGTGGCTTTTTCTTGAAGAAGGAGTTCAAGATGAAAAACCCTTCTGCCTCTGCAAACTCAACGAGAGTATTTCCACGCTGGTTTCTGTTGCCATGACCGAATTTACCTACTGAAGTTTCATTCTGTTGCCGTTGCCCTATTTTTGCATTGAAATCTCCCATAATTATTTTATATATATATATATATATATATATATATATATATATATATATATTTTAATCATCATCATCATCATCATTGTCAACCATTATCAATCCACTGCTGGACGAAGGTCTCCCCAAGTTTCCTCCACAACGGTCTGTCTTGTGCCAGTCTCCTCCATGTCACTCCCGCATATTTACGAATTTCATCCACCCATCTCCCATGTGGTCTTTTTCTGGGTCTTTTCCTGTCCCTTGGAATCCAATCTAAAATTTCGGCTGTCCATCTATGGTCTGTCCTTCTGGCAGTATGTCCAGCCCATTGCCATTTCAGGGATTTTACTCTGATCATGATGTCTGCCACTCTTGTCATTTTTCGGATCCACGAGTTCCTCTTCTTATCTCTCCTGGTTACACCAAGCATGCACCTCTCCATGCTTCTTTGAGTTGTCTGCAGCCTTTGTATGTCTCTTTTAGTTAAGGTCCACGTCTCTGCACCATACGTAAGCACTGGAAGGATGCATTGATCAAACACTTTTCTTTTAAGACATAATGGCATATTGCCCTTGAAAATTATGCTGTTTCTTCCAAAAGCTCTCCAGGCAAGTTTTGTACGCCGATTAATTTCTTCATCAATGTGACCCTCACTTGATATCTGCTGTCCAAGATAAACATACGTATCTGTTATCTCCAGTTTTTCTCCATCAATCGATAAATCTTCATTTCTTGTAAAAGCATTGAACATCACTTTTGTCTTCTGAAAGTTCATTTTTAATCCCACTTCTTTACTCTTGTCAGCAAGTTCCTGGATCATACTCTGCAGCTCTGATGGGGTAGTTGCAAAAATGACTACGTCATCAGCAAAACGAAGGTGGGTTAGATAATCTCCATTAATCTTTATCCCTTTGTTTTCCCAGTTCAGTGATTGAAAGACATTTTCCAATGTGGCATTAAAGAGCTTCGGAGATATGGTGTCACCTTGTCTCACTCCCTTTCCAATTTTTATGTGTGTTGTATTTTCAAACAGCCGAATCTTTGCATTTGCATTTTCATAGATGTTATTAATAATATTAATGTATGCATCTTCAATACCGCAGGATTTCAAAGCCGTGGTAACTGCTGATGGTTTCACCGAATCAAAGGCTTTTTCATAATCGATAAAAGCCATGCACAATGGAAGTTCATATTCCCTCGCTCTTTCAATTAGTTCTCTCAGTACATGGATATGATCTATTGTGCTGTAGCCACTCCTGAATCCAGCTTGTTCTCTCGGTTGAGCCATGTCCAGTGTTACCTTCAAGCGGTGTGAAAGAACTTTAATGAAGATTTTATAAACCACTGATAGGAGGCTGATAGGTCTGTAGTTCCTGAGATCCTCAATGTCACCTTTTTATGTAGCAGGATCATTGTAGCATTGTTCCAATCCTCAGGAATCTTCCCTTCATTAAGGCATCGAGTGAAAATTTGGGCGAGTACTGTTTCAATTTCTCCACTTGCTTCTTGTATGATGTCTATAGTAATTCCATCTTCTCCTGGAGCTTTCCCCCGCTTCATGTTCTTGATTGCATGAGCAACTTCTGCTGGGAGGACTGGAAGAACTCTGGTACCTTTCATGATGTCTGGAGTACATGTATCATCCCTTTCATATAGTTTGGAGTAGAAATCTTTCACTCTTGTCAAAATTTCGCCTCTATTTCTTGTTATAGAACCATCTTCTTTTCTCAGAGCCATAATCTGTTTTCTTCCCTTACTGAGATGTCCCTTTGCTATCTTTAGGCTTTGGTTGTTTTCAATTGCTTTCCTCACTAGCTCACAGTTGAATTTCCTTACGTCTTCAGTGATACTTTTTCGTGCTGCCTTGCATAGCTCTATATATTCCACTTTGGAAGTCACATCTTCTTTAGTTGTCCTCATCTCTCTTCTTTTTTGCATCAACATTTTCGTTTTTCCTGATAATTTGTTTACATGCAACTTGTTCTTAGACCCAGCTAATTTTGTTGCTGTTTCCATAAGAGCTTTGGTTACTTTTCTGTTAACTTCAGAAATATCCACTTCTTCCGATGTTAGGCCTTCTAAAGCAGAGAATCTGTTCTTCAGTTCCAACTTGAAAGTATTATGGTGTTTTTTAAGGTTGGTTATGTCAATACATTTTGTTTGTCTTATGAGCTTGCCACGTTCCAGTTTAGTGTTGAGGTGCATCTTACATCTCACCAATCTATGGTCACTACCTGTGTTGAACTTGTTTAGCACACTGCAGTCTTCGATGACGAATTTTTTGTTACACATAATAAAATCAATTTCACTTGTCGTCCCAATTGGATGTCTCCATGTCCATTTCCCGTGTGGCTTTTTCTTGAAAAAGGAATTCAAGATGAAAAATCCTTCTGCCTCTGCAAACTCTACGAGAGTATTTCCACGCTGGTTTCTGTTGCCGTGACCGAATTTACCTACTGAAGTTTCATTCTGTTGCCGGTGCCCTATTTTTGCATTGAAATCTCCCATAATTATCTTCAAGTGCTGCTTACCTTTATTATTTAGATGACGAATTTCCTCATAAAATTCTTCAATTTCTTCTTCAGGATGACTTGTGGTGGGTGCATAAGTTTGAATAATCTGAGCCTGGTATCTTCTCGATAGTTGGATAACGAGTCGTGCAGCTCTGTCAGAGGAACTTTCAACTTCTACCACTTTATCCTTCAGTTTCTTGTTTATTATAAATCCAACACCACTAGTTCTGCCAGTATCTGTCCCACGATAATAGAAGAGATGTCCACTTTTCAGTTCAATGAGATCTTCTCCTTTTCTCCTTACCTCACTCAGCCCGACGATGTCCCACTTGATCCTTTGTAGTTCCTCTTCCAATTCAAGAAGCCTTGAATCAGAAGATAGGGAGCGTCCGTTGTAGGTAGCCAAGGTCAGCATCAAATGGCAGCCTAGTCCGGTCCTCCGGGGATTCTTAGCACCCTCTGCCTTCATGTCGCACTGGCCGCTGCCTTGGCCAGGTACATTCCAGCTGCCGGAGACTGAGGGCCAAGATTTAAGTTGTAGAGTCATTTTGGAGGTGTTTGGCCATAACTCACCACGCTGGCCAAGCGGGTTGGTGAGTGTGGGATAGCATTTCCTCTGATCCCGATGGTATAGTTATACCGCTATTTGCGGTCGTCAGAGCCCCTTTAGTGGGAACAGGATGCACCACGAGAAAGCGGGGTTGACATTTGTCAAGGAGAGGCTGTGATGTTACGCATCACCTGACCTTACATATAGTGTGTATATATTTATATATATAAACACATAATGTTTCTTAAATTCATCTTTAATTTATATCTAGGCCTTTTTTTTTTTTTAATTTGGAGTGTAAAAGTGATAAAAATAAAAGATTTTTAAACAGTGTAAATTAAATAAAAATATATAATTTATGCAGCAATGAAATGGTTATAAAGGTTTCTTTAATATTTTCTGAAACTTGTTAAAAAAATGTATTTCTTCCATCCTATTTTTTTCTTTTTTCATGTAAGTTTTTCCTTCATGTGTGCATTCTTTTATGGAATTACTGTATTACCATCACCATGTACATAATAATTCCATGAAGCTGTCATGAGGTTTAAGTGACACATCTTGTAATTGCTAATGCATCAGTATGCTCTATAGATTTTTTAACAATTATGTAATAAATACTAATTATCTTGTTTTATTCCAAAGAGCATTTTTATTAGTTTGAAAATTTGCATTAAATAGAAATTTCAGTGTAGCTAAAACTCTCAGCTTAATGTTAAAATTAAAGAAAAAAACTACTAACATAGTAATTCTGTCTCACTCTTCCACATATGTCAGGAACTGTGATACATGTCTCAGACTTAGGGTATTACCAATGAATGATTGTTAATGACCATGAACTGTGAGGCATATCTTTCCTCCCTGCACCAAAGAGCCATATCACTATTCCCAAGTTCACTTTTTCATATATGGTATATGTGTGTGTGTGCACATGCATGCATGTGTGAGTGTGTGTGTTTTCTATATGTTTGTTTCCTGCATTTCTTCCAGTTTCATTCTAAATTTTGCTTTCATTCTTATGGTTTACAGTTTTTAATGTTTATACTTTTTCAGAAGGTAAATATGGCAGTTTTTCCTTGTTGGGGTTGTTTTGTTCTTTGGTTTGTTTTCTGGCTTTTTCATTTGGTCTTTTGAGAAAATAATAATTATATTTATAAACATTATATTATCAAAAGTATTCAGACACTACCAAATATGTGCATAAGTGTAAAGAACGGTTGCACAGAAAGGTATGCTGTTAGTGGGGAGGTATGTATATTAAGCTGAGATACTCAGTTGTGTTATCAGTAACTTTGAAGCTGATATGCCGCGTGGACGTGAACTTTCTGAGTTCCAGCGTGGACTGGTCAGAGGAATTTTAGTAATGTTTCCATATAGAACATTCATTGTAGCTAAACTACAACATACCAAAATTGACCGTAAGTGATGTCGTGGAGAGATGGAAGTAGGATGGTGCAACTACTGCAAAAAAACGTCAGGAAGGCTACACAAATTGATGAACGTGACAGAAGAGCCATGGTAAGAAATGTTAAGAAATCCCATTCTTCCTCTGGCATTTCAATCATTGCTGAAGTAGCAAATGCTTGTAATGGCTTCTTTAGTACCATAACTATCCACAGAAAGTTGCACATTGCAGGTTTTTATGGTAGAGCAGTGGCACACATCACTACCATGAATGTGAAGCACTGTTTGGAGTGGTGCATCTCCTGTCGTTCCTGGACTGTAGTTGACTGGAAAGCTGTGTTTTGGAGTGATGAGTTATACTTTTCACTCTTCCAATCTGATGGGCGTGTTTGGATTTGGCGACAGCCCGGCAAACGATTTTCGTCGGACTGTGTTATTCCAGCTGTTAAGTTCGGTGGACGCTCCATCATGGTATGGAATTGTTTTTTTTTTTGTGGATGGTACTCAGCCGTTGGTTATTATGCCACAAACCATGAATTCTTAAGTGTACCTCGATGTTGTGGATAATTCTGTCCTACCAACAATGTAGCGGTATTATGGAAATGACAGTTGTTTCTTCCTACATGATCGAGCTTCCTGCCACGCCGCACAGCATGTGCAGGACTGGTTTCTTGAAAATGAGGTAGAATTGTTAGACTGACTTGCTCCGAATTCTTATCTTAATCCCATAGAACACCTCTGGGATGAACTGGAGTGACAGATATGAAATCCACCACAACAACCGTCTTCGCTCTCCATTCTGGCAGCAGCTTTGCTGGATGAATGGCGAGCCATTCCTGTCGAGACCTACTGGAAATTGGTTGATAGTATGCCTTGATGTGTTGCCACTGTCATGCAAGCAAAAGGTGGACCAACTAACTACTAATTGTGATAATAAAGCCCTTTGTACCAAAACATTGTGGTGTCTGAATACTGTTGATAATATAGTGTATATGCACACACATGGCTCTAAACAAATTTTACATCTATAGAATTTCATAAGAATTGTTTATATATATATATATATATATGTTTCATTTATGTTTTTATTGCAGAGACGAGACCGACAGACAAGCAGCATGGATGGATCTCAATATTTAGAATATGCTGAAGCACGACAAGCTTCATTTTGTGAGTGCATACTGTTTTTTGTTCAGTACCATTTATGGAACCTAGTTTTTAAAAGTATCTTTCTATTTTAGTCTTGTCTGCTTTTCCTAAGCATCAAGTTGTTTTCTATCAATGTATACAACAGTTTTTCTGTGCTATTGTCCCCCCTTCTTCTAAGAAATCAAAATCTTTTACCTCCATAGGATATGGTTCTGCTTCAATTTCTGAATTCAATTTGCGTATCACCGAAAGGAAAGAAAAGCTTTCTTTTGCATTATATTTTATTCATATTACCAGAAATTGTCTTGTTATAATGTGATCATGAAATAAAATGGAAAAAAATGCTTAAATTACATAAAAACCGGTATATGTCACATGGGAGCTTTCCAAACAGTGGAATTTCATTTATACATTTTCCAAGGGACCAAGTAAAATTAGCATACAATTGAAAAACTTAAAAAAAAACAGAGAAAATATAACATTAAGAGCAATATTCAAAGCAAACTGAATTTGCTTGTACTACTTACTGATCATCCATGTATCACTTCTCAGAAAACTTGAAAATTTCAACACCCTGGAGCAGGAATCGAACCACCCCACATCTCCCAATTACCAGTTGAGTATGCTAGTATACGATTCCCGCTCCAGGACGTTGAAATTTTCAAGTTTTCTGAGAAGTGGTACATGGATGACCAGTAAGTAGTACCAGAAAATTCAGTTTGCTTTGAATATTGTATCGATTTTCCATGTGTTATGAAGAATATTTCTTCCTTCATTGATTAAGAGCAATTTAGAATTTTTGGATGTGTGTCATTTTCCACATAAATGAGAAAAATGTGTAAGTGAGAAACGTATAAACTTAGTACTACTGTAGGATTTAGTTCTTGTTCAACAGTTTTGGATGGCAATGATTAGGTTGCTGCCAGATTTTTGTCATGGTTCCTGTGAATGGTTGAGATCATAGACGTAACCAGGGGGGTCAGGACCCCTCCAGATTTTCAGAGTTGGGGGTCCCCAATGTAAAGAATCCCCCCCCCCAATGTTTTGGGAATATAATGATATAATGCACACTTTTATGATGTGAACTGACTAAATTTAATAATATAGAATTGTGATTTTTCATAGAATGCAAACACATGTATAATGTGCACTTAATAGAACAGCGATATTGATTCCTAATAAGCAAAGTCAGCTCTACAACTTTGTAATTTGCATTTCTGCCCTATCTATCATAGTTTTACAGTTTTGTTCTCTAAGTTCCACAATTCGCCAACAGATGCACCTATGTTGTGCCTGTTAGATCGCGTCTCAACAACTGCTTTGCTCTTGCGCGTGTGTGTGTGAGGGGGAATGGTCCAAACTATTTCCTACAGTATGTATATATTATTGTATATATACCTATATTGGGATGTAAGGTCAGGTGATGCGTAACATCACAGCCTCTCCTTGACAAATGTCAACCCCGCCTTCTCGTGGTGCATCCTGTTCCCACTAAAGGGGCTCTGACGACCGCAAATAGCGGTATAACTATACCATCGGGATCCAGAGGAAATGCTATCCCACACTCACCAACCCGCTTGGCCAGCGTGGTGAGTTATGGCCAAACACCTCCAAAATGACTCTACAACTTAAATCTTGGCCCTCAGTCTCCGGCAGCTGGAATGTACCTGGCCAAGGCAGCGGCCAGTGCGACATGAAGGCAGAGGGTGCTAAGAATCCCCGGAGGACCGGACTAGGCTGCCATTTGATGCTGACCTTGGCTACCTACAACGGACGCTCCCTATCTTCTGATTCAAAGCTTCTTGAATTGGAAGAGGAACTACAAAGGATCAAGTGGGACATCGTCGGGCTAAGTGAGGTAAGGAGAAAGGAGAAGATCTCATTGAACTGAAAAGTGGACATCTCTTCTATTATCGTGGGACAGATACTGGCAGAACTAGTGGTGTTGGATTTATAATAAACAAGAAACTGAAATATAAAGTGGTAGAAGTTGAAAGTTCCTCTGACAGAGCTGCACGACTCGTTATCCAACTATCGAGAAGATACCAGGCTCAGATTATTCAAACTTATGCACCCACCACAAGTCATCCTGAAGAAGAAATTGAAGAATTTTATGAGGAAATTCGTCGTCTAAATAATAAAGGTAAGCAGCACTTGAAGATAATTATGGGAGATTTCAATGCAAAAATAGGGCACCGGCAACAGAAACCAGCGTGGAAATACTCTCGTTGAGTTTGCAGAGGCAGAAGGGTTTTTCATCTTGAATTCCTTTTTCAAGAAAAAGCCACACAGGAAATGGACATGGAGACATCCAATTGGGACGACAAGTGAAATTGATTTTATTATGTGTAACAAAAAATTCGTCATCGAAGACTGCAGTGTGCTAAACAAGTTCAACACAGGTAGTGACCATAGATTGGTGAGATGTAAGATGCACCTCAACACTAAACTGGAACGTGGCAAGCTCATAAGACAAACAAAATGTATTGACATAACCAACCTTAAAAAACACCATAATACTTTCAAGTTGGAACTGAAGAACAGATTCTCTGCTTTAGAAGGCCTAACATCGGAAGAAGTGGATATTTCGGAAGTTAACAGAAAAGTAACCAAAGCTCTTATGGAAACAGCAACAAAATTAGCTGGGTCTAAGAACAAGTTGCATGTAAACAAATTATCAGGAAAAACCAAAATGTTGATGCAAAAAGAAGAGAGATGAGGACAACTAAAGAAGATGTGACTTCCAAAGTGGAATATATAGAGTTATGCAAGACAGCACGAAAAAGTATCACTGAAGACGTAAGGAAATTCAACTGTGAGCTAGTGAGGAAAGCAATTGAAAACAACCAAAGCCTAAAGATAGCAAAGGGACATCTCAGTAAGGGAAGAAAACAGATTATGGCTCTGAGAAAAGAAGATGGTTCTATAACAAGAAATAGAGGCGAAATTTTGACAAGAGTGAAAGATTTCTACTCCAAATTATATGAAAGGGATGATACATGTACTTCAGACATCATGAAAGGTACCAGAGTTCTTCCAGTCCTCCCAGCAGAAGTTGCTCATGCAATCAAGAACATGAAGCGAGGGAAAGCTCCAGGAGAAGATGGAATTACTATAGACATCATACAAGAAGCAAGTGGAGAAATTGAAACAGTACTCGCCCAAATTTTCACTCGATGCCTTAATGAAGGAAGATTCCTGAGGATTGGAACAATGCTACAATGATCCTGCTACATAAAAAGGTGACATTGAGGATCTCAGGAACTACAGACCTATCAGCCTCCTATCAGTGGTTTATAAAATCTTCACTAAAGTTCTTTCACACCGCTTGAAGGTAACACTGGACATGGCTCAACCGAGAGAACAAGCTGGATTCAGGAGTGGCTACAGCACAATAGATCATATCCATGTACTGAGAGAACTAATTGAAAGAGCGAGGGAATATGAACTTCCATTGTGCATGGCTTTTATCGATTATGAAAAAAGCCTTTGATTCGGTGAAACCATCAGCAGTTACCACGGCTCTGAAATCCTGCGGTATTGAAGATGCATACATTAATATTATTAATAACATCTATGAAAATGCAAGTGCAAAGATTCGGCTGTTTGAAAATACAACACACATAAAAATTGGAAAGGGAGTGAGACAAGGTGACACCATATCTCCGAAGCTCTTTAATGCCACATTGGAAAATGTCTTTCAATCACTGAACTGGGAAAACAAAGGGATAAAGATTAATGGAGATTATCTAACCCACCTTCGTTTTGCTGATGACGTAGTCATTTTTGCAACTACCCCATCAGAGCTGCAGAGTATGATCGAGGAACTTGCTGACAAGAGTAAAGAAGTGGGATTAAAAGTGAACTTTCAGAAGACAAAAGTGATGTTCAATGCTTTTACAAGAAATGAAGATTTATCGATTGATGGAGAAAAACTGGAGATAACAGATACGTATGTTTATCTTGGACAGCAGATATCAAGTGAGGGTCACATTGATGAAGAAATTAATCGGCGTACAAAACTTGCCTGGAGAGCTTTTGGAAGAAACAGCATAATTTTCAAGAGCAATATGCCATTATGTCTTAAAAGAAAAAGTGTTTGATCAATGCATCCTTCCAGTGCTTACGTATGGTGCAGAGACGTGGACCTTAACTAAAAGAGACATACAAAGGCTGCAGACAACTCAAAGAAGCATGGAGAGGTGCATGCTTGGTATAACCAGGAGAGATAAGAAAGAGGAACTCGTGGATCCGAAAAATGACAAGAGTGGAAGACATCATGATCAGAGTTAAATCCCTGAAATGGCAATGGGCTGGACATACTGCCAGAAGGACAGACCATAGATGGACAGCCGAAATTTTAGATTGGATTCCAAGGGACAGGAAAAGACCCAGAAAAAGACCACATGGGAGATGGGTGGATGAAATTCGTAAATATGCGGGAGTGACATGGAGGAGACTGGCACAAGACAGACCATTGTGGAGGAAACTTGGGGAGACCTTCGTCCAGCAGTGGATTGATAATGGTTGACAATGATGATGATGATGATATACCTATACATATAATCTGAGGGGGGGGGTCCAATCACTGTGTACGTGTGATCATACCCCCCCTCCCCGATTCTGAAGCATGGTTATGCCACTGGTTGAGATTCACAAACGTTATATTTGTTATGAAAATATTAGGTGTGCAACTTAATTCTTGGTCCCTAACCGCAAGCGATCATAGAACATCAGAAAATGCAAATAGCTGTGTGCAATAATGGCTGATTGCAGCGCCATCCAACAGCTTTCCAGGCAACCGTAACCACTCACAGCTGTAGTGACAGAAGGGACGAAAGTTGACGGTGAAAGCAATGTCATTCGAGAAGCAACATTTGAGGCACTACCTCCTGTTCGCGTTTCAGCTAAAAATATGTGCTGCGGAAGACCAATAAATAATCTGTGCTGCTTTGGGTAAGGCTGCTGTGTCCTACAGTACCTGTAAGAAGTGGTTCCAGCGGTTTAAGCAGGAAAATTTCGATCTCCGTAATGCAGAACGTCTGGGACAGCCACAGAAAGTTGATGATGAGGAACTGGAACAACTGTTGGATGCGGATCTCTGACGCACACAGTCAGAGCTCGCCCAGGAACTCAGAGTAATATGGCAAGCCATTGCAAAGCACCTGCACAAGCTTGGACGAATTCACAAGGAGGTCCGTTGGGTGCCCCACCAACTCACAGCTGCGAACAAGTCTAGGCGCTACGATGTTGCTGTGTCGTTGCTCTCCAGATTCAAGAAGAAGGATTTCCTAGACAAGATTTTGACCTGTGATGAGAAGTGGGTCCTCTACGATATTCCTAAGTGATGCATATCATGGGTTTATCCAGGTAAGCCTACCACCAGTACCACCAAACCAAATATCCATGCCAGGAAGTTGTTGCTGTGCATATGGTGGGATCAGCGCAGTGTCGTGCATTATGAGTTGCTCAAATCTGGTGAAACGGTCAATGCTGAGCATTATTGTCAGCCACTCATTCGTGTGAGTGACGCAATGGAGGCGAAAAGGCGATACACCGGCATGGGCAGAAGGTCGGTCCTGTTGCTTCAGCATAACGCGGGTCCTCACACCGCGAAAACGACTTTAAACATGATCACCGACCTGGGATAGGAGATTTTGTCCCACCCAGCATATTCTCCAGACTTCGCCCCGTCGGATTATCACCTCTTTCTCTCCCTGCAACATCACCTGAGTGATACACACTTCACTTCTGTCGAGGAGGTCCACACAAGTATTGATGACTTTATCAACTCGAAACAGCCCTCTTTTTTCCGAAGTGGCATTCGACAGCTCCCTGACTGATGGCTCAAATGTTTCCAACACGACGGGGATTATTTCCCTGATTAGGTACATATTCGATTTGCTTTAATTTGCTGTCAACGTGTCGTGCCTGGGGCCAAGAATTAAGTTGCACACCTAATAACAGATTTCTAGATCATGGGGATGATATGTGGAGATTCCAATTGCAGTTATTAGAAGAAAGATAAATTTCCAAGCTCTCGTGGTAGCAAAGGGCATATGAATCTGAAAATGGTTCAAATGCTTTGAATCCTTCCAACAGGGTTCAGCTGAGGTAGTTTTGTAAGCAAAGGAGGTCATGGCAGTATTAGTATTTCCCATTTTTATACCTTTTTCATGTTAGTTTTTTCTATTTCTGATGCTTCAATAAGAGCTTCTGATGTAGAAAATTTGTCCAGAAGTTTTTATTGGAATAGACTAGACTCTGAGAGAAATTAGAGTGGGTCTATTTTATCTTTGCCATTAAGTAAAAACTTTAAATGGGTGGGGTTTGACCTGATTGCAAGATTGTAACCAAACCTTTTGAAAACTTTTTTTTATAACTTATTACAGAAATTTTGGGGGGAAGGAATGGAGCATGTGAATTGTGGATTTTCTTGGCTTGTTTGAAGGACTTTTATTTTTGTTTTGTGTTAATATATTTTTGTTTCTCGGTTATTTCAATTTCATGTTGCTGCCTGTTTCTCTCAATGTAATATGATCTTTGTTAATAAATAGAGTTTACACAAGAGCAATGTGAAAACCTATGATAGAAGTGATTGATATTATTAAATAATTGTAGGACACATACACTGACATAAATCAAATATTTCATCATCTGAAAAACTAATTCAATCCAAATTCAAAATTGAACTATTTTTAATGGAAGTTTACAAAGTTTAAATTTACAGCCCAGATGACAGGCTAGATATCATGCCCAAAATTTATATTGTAAGCAGATTTTGCATCTACTGAATCACATAAACAGACGTGCCAACTCTTCAGATTTAGGTGAAAGACTCTGGATTGTCAGCCCTTCCTCCCACCCTCACGATGAATGGCGAATTCTTCTGATTTTCCCCGAGAATTAGCCATTAGGATGGTCGAAATTCCATTAACCACCATGATTTCAATTCGCCTGTGATTTTTTTTTCTTTCTGTATCGATGCAAGGTGGCATTACAGTTATCAATTTCGTACTTTTCCTCTCCTATCTGCAAAAAGAAAGCCACTCAGGGGGCACAGTAGTCTAAGCGCTGGCTTCTGACCAATCGTCCGGGATGAGTCGGAAAAAATTTGCTTTAAAAAAATGTCTTCCAGTCCAATTGACATATGACACCTTCAGCAAAGAGCTCAATAGCTCACCCGCTCTGGCATTAGAATGCCGGGTAAGGTCAGTAATTGATTGACAGATGGAAGCTGCCCTGCCTTCTCCTTGCAGTTCAGTCTTTTAACTCCTTGCCTCAACAGAGCCGCACGCATTCTAAGTGATGATAAACAGTTGAGTTGGGACGAATTCACTTAACGACAAAGGGGAGTAGTTACTGTTTTCCTCGTCTTGTAATGAAAGGCAATGTTAGTACGATGCTTTCTGTCATCTTTGTCTTCATGCACAACCTAAAGAAGAAACTAAAAACAGTTGGCTGCGATTTTATTCATAAAAAACAACGTACAGGTCATTTTATGTTTTCATTATCTTGTGGAATCAAAGTACCTGAAAACGAATTTCAGTAGGAGATTCTAGCACTGTTTTTCTTTTCTTCCTCCAGAACTATCAATAGACCAATAATACTACTACATCTGGAAAATGTCGATAAAAAAAATAGTGCTCATGTGATTTTATGAGCTGTAAAAAGCTCCCAATTTTCAGATTTTGAAGATTGGCATAAAAATTAATGCAATTTTGTATTTATATATATGCATTCTGTTATTGCAAAGGTTAAGAGATAATTGCATTTTATTTTAGACTTACCAGCATCAACGTCAAGTTTGTTTCATTTATTTTTTTATTACAGTTTTTTTTTTTTTTTTTTTTTTGTAATGCAGGTTATAACAAGAGATTTTAATCTTAAAGAGAAACATTACGACAAGCAATAAGCAATAATACGCTTCTAAATATGCCATTGAATGTGGACATTTCAGTAACTAATGCATCATGGAATTCATTTCAGTACTATTTAGTTTCAAGTAGAGATCAGATATGGAATTCAGTTTTCAACAATATTTGAAATTTTTTCCCGAAATCAGTAAAACATGAAATCTTGCTCAGTTGAGTGGTACAGATTGAAAGCAGAAAATTTTCACTTTGTCAGAAAAGTCATGTATCAAATTTTCTCTTTATCCAAATTTGATGAAATTTGTGTTTGCAAAACTTCAAGCTTAGTCATGCATCAGGAGAAAATGGCTTTTATAGAAAGAGTGGTATAACAGAAATTTCTTAGGGGTGTCTACAAATTCACGTCATCAGTGAAAGCCTCCCAGGAAAAAACAGTACAAGTGGAAGTAAAAAAAAAGTCTTCAATACTCAAATAAAATACTTCCCCTTGGTAAGGAGTGTTAACCCAATAAGGCAAAATCATTACTGCGTTAACACCCTGTGTCTTTATTTAGGATATATTTTTCACATAGAAATTAAGAATTTTTAAAGTAATGTGCGTTTCATCATGCTTGCTATAAAAACTCAAGCCTCAAGAGTGGTCCAGACTTAAGGATCCTATTGGCTACACATAAGTGTGGGCCGAAAAAAACGAAAGTGCGCAGACCAGTTTGGTATAGTGCGGAAAAGTTGTGACACCTCACCTCTAAACTGTGCAAATTTTTTTTTACTGTAAGTTAATATCTTCTGTTCCGGCAATGGGTTTGAAATTTCGAAAATTAAGTTTAAAATAGCTATGAGTAACCAAATGTCTAAAAAACCAAAAGTTGGCAGACTGGTTTGATGTAATGCTGAAAAATTGTGACCCTCACCCCTAAACACTGTGCATTTTTTTTTTTTTTTTTTTACTGTGAGGTAATATCTTCTGTTCTGCAATGAGCTTGAAATTGCAAAAATTCGCATAAAAAACATTTATCTGTACTCAGATACCTATGTCCTATAAATAACTGTTTTTAAATCATAACCAAAAAAGGACAAACTACAGGATTTGGAAAAAATTGTAATTTATTTGCACTTGTAATCGCCCTTGTGATCAAAGATAAGCATTGGATTGCATGACTTTCGGGTCGATCGAATAAACCCATCCCTGTTTGGTGCTGCGCAAAATTTCGATGATGCCTCTGTAACAAGCTTTACCATAGGTTCAACAGCATGTGTGTGGCAAGAGAAATCATTGAAATCCCATTGTCAAGGGATATCTTTCACAATTAGCATGTTTCTTAACAGCTGAGAATCCATGTCGCTTAAAACCGGAGGAGGTGTGCAATCGCACGTAGACCAATCAATCAGTTTGATGTAATCTTTGGCCTGAAAGTTATCTGAGGTATGACAAATGTTCGAACACCAGCAATTGCATCAGCAGCGTCTCTTGCCTTGAGGAGCCTATGAATGAGAGAGCACATGTGCTGGAGCTCCTCAAGGCGTCTCTTGCCTTGAGGTGCTCCCGCACATGTGCACTCTCATCTGTTAACATGCTCAAGAAAATGTTTTCTGGAGAGGCAAACACTGGATCGATTACTTTCAGGTACTTCTTCGGCAAGTATCTAGATGGCCTAATGAATTCAAATAGGTGCTTTGTTCTGTCCTTTATATAATTCGGTTACTCATAGCTGTTTTAAACTTAATTTTCGAAATTTCAAGCCCATTGCTGGAACAGAAGATATTAACTTACATTAAAAAAAATTGCATAATGTTTAGGGGTGAGGTGTCACAACTTTTCTGCACTACACCAAACCGGTCTGCACACTGTCGGTTTTTTAGACATTTGGTTACTCATAGCTGCTTTAAACTTAATTTTCGAAATTTTAAGCCTGTTGCCAGAACAGAAGATATAAATTCACAGTAAAAAAAATTTGCACAGTGTTTAGAAGTGAGGGATCACAACTTTTTCCACACTACACCAAACTGGTCTGCGCACTTTCGGTTTTTTAGGCCCACCCTACTACACATCTATGTGCAAATAAAGCTACTCATAGTCTAACAGCTGTTTAAAATAATTAACTTTAAAATGCTGTTATCTGTTAAAAGAGATGGGTGTCTAGCTTTTTTGTTGTTTTCATTTATTAAGATTACCAACATGCACATGATATTGAAAAATTATTCTTTTAGTACTTAATGCTTACACAGCATGCTAATAAAGCTTTATGAAGTAAAAGTGTATGTTGTTAGCTTTATTAGTTTCACATTGCTAATTTTTTAAATATAATTCTTTTTCAATACCTTATGTAAGCTGGGTAATGTCAGAGCTCTGTGCTATTGCCTAAATCAGGGGTCGGCAACCTTTTAGCAGTGTTGTGCCGAAGTAATGTTGCAGAGTCACTCAGCATGCCAACCTAAGTTCACCATATTTATATATACAATAACCATTGAAACAAATTAATTTGATCTTGTATTAACATGTTTCTGATACATTAAATAACTATTCTATTCTTTGTAGATTATTTAATATAAATAGGAACAAATACAAATATTTTGTTTTGCAAAATTTAAGTTCTGAACATATTATTTTGAAATTTTATTATAAAATTGCCATATGTATATTTTGTTAAGACAGAAAGTCCAATTGTTTGAAGAACAAAACAATTAAATAATTCAAACATAAAACACATTATTAAAATGTTAATATAAGTAATCATTGATTATTATTGATCTGAGTCATTATTCAATTAATGGGACCCTTTTGTTCTTGGTTAATTGTTTAATATTAGGTGTGTATTTGGTCACTTTCAGCTTCACACAGGCTTCTGAAGGCACAGGTGTTAGGCGACTTCTCTGTGGACTTAAAACAGCTTTGATATGTGAGAAAATTTGTTCACATGTATAAGTTGGCCCAAAAGCCAAAAGCTGAGCAAATGCAACTTTCTTCAAACAGGTGAATGCTTCAGGCAGGGATGTCCAACAGTTGAGGATGGCAGCTAAGTTTTCTAAGCAGTTTCCCCACAAGAGTTTTCCACAATTCTACAAATTTTATCATCCATAACTCTGATGCCTAGAACTCGATGTGTTGCATTTCAAAATTGCAACCCATCGAATTCTAGGCATCAGAGTTATGGATGATAAAATTTAAGGGTGGAAGAATTTTTGATACAGCAATTTAAGGGTGGAAGAATTTCTAAATTCCACTCACGATTGAAGTAGCATATCAAATCATGCTAAAAACGGGGTGTTATACCAGATAATTGTATTTATTTTGTCACTGATTGTCTACCATGCAATGGAATTTGTACCACCTCCTGGAATAGACGTCTTTTTAAGTCTATCTTATTCTGACTTGTGAACTTCCATTTTGATCGATGAACCAATACTGTTAAATCCCTTCTTTTAAGCTAAATGTGGTTGGGACGTGTATTCCGGGCATCTCTGCCTCAGAATTGCTTTCTGTTCTATGTCTGTATGTGGATAAGAGTGTGGGGATGATGGACCATCAAAGTGTTACTAGTGTCTTCTTCAAGATTACAATAGGAGAGTAGGGCCTACCAGTATCCCTTTGGCTCCAAGTCCAATGGCCTGTGCTTAATCGTAGTTAGCTTAATTTATTTATAACAGTGTACTTGGTTCGGCGGCAAGTTTTTCTCTGAAGTAGAGATCATTTTGCTATATCATTTTAGAGCAAATGCCCAACATATACACAGATATTAGGAAATTATTTTTTTAAGACCATAATGTTATAGACAAATAACATAAAGCTCAAATGAAGTTAACAATTATTATTCACAAGTACCAAAATAGTTATTCGTTTTTTCCAAGAAATCCAGACAAAGAAGATCGGAGTGGTCCCCTGGGAAATATCTCAATGTTCTGGTGGGCCAATCTGCCCCTGTATGCTACATAATATAGTGACTCTGATCTAACAAGTAACAGCTTTTTGAAAAGCTTGCATGTTAATAAAATTTGAGATGTTACATGTTAAGATTAAGATATGGTAATTTTCCCTCTTCCTCGAGGAATATCTTTAGGTATGCTTATGAAAAGTAGTAATATAATATTATATGAACACAAAAGCACAGATTTAATACTGAGAATTTATTGAATATCTCTTATACCATGTTAATTACTGAGTGTTGTTAAGCTGTGGAATCACATGCTATGTATCACTTCATGCACACTATGATGTTTCCTGTGAGAAGTAATCATGAAATTATTTTGTCAGGAACTTTCTTGATTTTTTTAACTGTCCAGTGATTCAGCATTCACTTCTACATTTCTGTGAAATTAATATGGTTGTGCGTATTCATAAAAGCTGATATTCCAATAAAGAATTGTTGTTGTTTTTTTACATTTGCATATGCATAAGTAACTATGCATGTAAACTCTACTGTTTTTGTTTTGTTTTGATTTGTTTTGTTTTTAGTGAATTTTGTTCCTGTTGTGTTTTTACCACACCTATGTGCAGTGGCTGAATTCTCTTATTACATTTTAGGTCGAAAGTATCGCACATCAAAATTCCGAGATTGGCTCCTTAAAGACAATTTGGCTGATGTTAAACCTAATTCATTAGCTATGGAATTGTTTAACTACTTGGCTTATGAGGCTGTGGCTCAGGTGATTTTTTCTTTTTTTTTTCTTTCTTTTTTACCTCTGTGATTTATCCTCAAATATGTTTGCTTTAAAACCACTTAAACCATTTTTTTTAACAAACAACAGAAATTCCTGTATTGGGTTTAACATTTATATTTCTCTTATTATTATAATATTTTTATTACAGTGAGAAAAAGAGTGTATAATAAAAATTTCCACTAGAATGGACAGATAATAAAAATAAATTAAATGGGAATTAACAGTAGTAATCAACAAACCTGACTTAGATCTATGTGATGTTACTTTTAGGCTTTATTTCTGAAAACTCTGAAATTTTGTGTAAACCTAGCATGGTGTCCTGCCTTGCTCTTTACCCAAAAGGAACCTTTTTGTCCTGTTTAGCTTCCTTGTACTCCCTTGTTCAGCTTTACTGTGTGATAACCAAACTGCAGCAGTTGTGCACATAAATTAGCAAAGTCTAGTTGGAAGGGCTCAGGATTTGAGTTCAAAAGCAAACAAGATTTAATGATTGATTTGTAAATTTTTTGGCAGGACTGATTGTGTTGTCAATGAGACTATTGTGGGTGTAAATCATAATGAAATAGTTATTCCACCTCTCTCTCTTTTTCTCTCTCTCTCTCTCTCTTTCTCTCTCTCTCTCTCTCTCTGTTTCTCTGTCTGTTTGTCTCTCTCTCTCTCTCTCTCTCTCTCTCTCTCTCTAACACACACACACACACACACACACACACACACACACACACACACACACACACACACACACACACACACACACACACAACAACAACAACAACAACAACAACAACAACAACAAACTCCTAGTTGTCATAATCGCAAACAGCCTTCAATCAGAATACAAAACAGCCCTCCAAAATATTAGGTGTCATCCACCAAGATATAAATATGTCAACATATTGTTGTCTTATGGGTTTATGTCATTTGTGGTAGAGCACTATTTCCATAAAAAAGTTTTCTTCAGGTATTATCCGATTAGCATCTTTCCTTGGTACCAACAACATCTGACTGCCTTGCTCCTTCCTATAGGAATTCACACAAAGTGTTTTGTCAAACAAAATAGTGAAACATGAAAACTGGCTGAAAATAAAATATTAACGCTGGAAATATGTACACATATATGCTGCATAAGATGACCAAAAGTTATAAAAACTGAGTCTTACACTCAGTTTTTATAACTTTTGAAAACAGTGTTATACAGGATTTGTAGACATGTAATCACCTATAAGATTTTTGGACTGAGCAACAGTATAATGGATATTGGTTAGTAAGAACTACCAAAAAAAAAAAAAAAAAAATATGTGGTAATATATAATAGAATAATAGCTACATACTATATATGCTACTGTTTCACACGTTATATATGTTCCATGTGTTGTGTGCGTACTTGCAGCAAAATCATCTTGGCATTCATACATCATATATAACCAGGAATATTATTACATGTTTCAATTATTATATCATCCAGGACTCACCTTGTATTGGTATTTCAAATTAGAATTCTTCATCCTGTATCTTGAAATAAAAGTATGTATCTAGCGTGTCATCAGACATGTAGAATCTTCCTGTTGCAAATAGGCCTAATTGAAAATTGCGACCAGAGTTTAAGTTCAAATAAAACACGACTATGGATATCATACAAAGAGTGTGTGAAAGAATTATATACAATGCGCTTAAAAACCATTTACCATCAACAGGTGGCGTCAATCTTTAAAAGAAGGAATGGACACAATCAAGGACTATCCAAACAGACATTAAATAAAATCTCATCAATTACTGAACAATGCCAGACAACCTCTGCAACATGCACACGACTCCACATAAACCACCGGACATGTTTCGGCACGACTGACTTTCGGCCATTATCACGTGTATGCATCCTGGATCAATGTTCAAAGTTGTTATATATCTAGATCACCTCGGCATCTCCTCGTCACAGTTGCTCCACGTTGACGTCTTCCGTCATCATTACATATACATGTATTCACGTGTGAGTCACATTCACGCCATCTATTGGGTTAATTTCACAATTGCTGCACATGTTCCTATTTTCTATGTATATGTTATTTCTTTTATTTTTCTTTTTGTTGTTATACTTTGTATTCTTTTCTTGTTGTATTAGATATTTCCACGGATATGGAATATCTTTCGGAGTAGATGTATTGCAATTAGAGCCTTGGGTTTTCTCAATTGTTATAGCTTCAGACCACAAAATTTGATTATGTTTATTGTGGGAAGTTAAGATTTTACCATTTTCCCAATTGGGTATTAACTCATTTACCATACAATGTTGTATAAGTTATGTTTTTTTCTTCTTTTTTAATCCACCTACTATAGTGCTCATTCAACCTTGTTTTAAACCTTCTTTTAGTACTACCAATGTAGTATTTGTCTTGCTTATTTTCCTTTGGATCTATTGTAGGAATCATGTACACACCTGCCTTATTTAATGGATTTTTGTTGTAACCTTATTTGTCAGTAATTTAGAATTATCAGTAACTATTTCAGTAATTTCAATATTGCAATCCTGGCATTCTTTTCTTATAATATTGAATAATGGAGGTAAATATGGAATACTTCCGTAAAATAACGTATTTCTTTTAGTTGTACTATTGTTGTGCATCAGTATATCAGCTCTTCTTATTTTGTGATATAAAGAATCAATCAAGCCTCCAGGATATCCAAAACATTTAGCAGTGTCTTTAATCCATTTTATTTCTTCCGTAAGTGCTGTTTTAGTTGATGAATGTGTTATAGCTCTATTTATGAATGATTTGAAAGCTGAAATTTTATACTTCCATGGGTGACTGGATTCATTGGGAATTATAGCAGGAATGTAAGTAGGTTTCCGGTATACACTGAATTCTATTTTATTTTGATGCTTAAATAAAGAAATGTCAAGAAAGTTAAGTTTGTTGTCGATTTCTTTTTCATACGTTGCTTGAATAGTTGCGTACATACTATTGAAGTTGTTTATGAAGAGCTCCATATCATTTTCTGAGTGCGGCCAGAAGATCAATATATCATCAACATACCATAAGTATAGTATAGTTAAGTTATTATTAGATCTGTTGTTGAATATTTTCTTTTCTATGTCCTGCATAATAACCTCGACAAGTAAACCTGATATTTGGTGATCCCATTGGTGCGCCGTATATTTGTTTATAAACTGTATCATTGAAAGTGAAGTAATTATTCTTGGTTATGAGTTTGAGTGCGCATACAATGCTTTCAATTTTCGAAAATTCGATTTTTTCTTCTCCTAATCTTTCTTCAATTAGTTTAATAGTTTAAACACTCCCACACTGGATGCTATTAAACTAATTGAAGAAAGATTAGGAGAAGAAAAAATCGAATTTTCGGAAATTGAAAGCATTGTATGAGCACTCAAACTCATAACCGAGAATAATTACTTCACTTTCAATGATACAGTATACAGCGCACCAATGAGATCACCAATATCAGTTTTGCTTGCAGGTTATTATGCAGGACATAGAAAAGAAAATATTCAACAACAGATCTAATAATAACTTACCTATACTATACTTATGGTATGTTGATGATATATTGATCTTCTGGCCGCACTCAGAAAATGATATGGAGCTCTTCATAAACAACTTCAATAGTATGTACGCAACTATTCAAGTAACGTATGAAAAAGAAATCGACAACAAACTTAACTTTCTTGACATTTTTTTATTTAAGCATCAAAATAAAATAGAATTCAGTGTATACCGGAAACCTACTTACATTCCTGCTATAATTCCCAATGAATCCAGTCACCCATGGAAGTATAAAATTTCAGCTTTCAAATCATTCATAAATAGAGCTATAACACATTCATCAACTAAAACAGCACTTACGGAAGAAATAAAATGGATTAAAGACACTGCTAAATGTTTTGGATATCCTGGAGGCTTGATTGATTCTTTATATCACAAAATAAGAAGAGCTGATATTCCGATGCACAACAATAGTACAACTAAAAGAAATACGTTATTTTACGGAAGTATTCCATATTTACCTCCATTATTCAATATTATAAGAAAAGAATGCCAGGATTGCAATATTGAAATTACTGAAATAGTTACTGATAATTCTAAATTACTGACAAATAATGGTTACAACAAAAATCCATTAAATAAGGCAGGTGTGTACATGATTCCTACAATAGATCCAAAGGAAAATAAGCAAGACAAATACTACATTGGTAGTACTAAAAGAAGGTTTAAAACGAGGTTGAATGAGCACTATAGTAGGTGGATTAAAAAAGAAGAAAAACATCACTTATACAACATTGTATGGTAAATGAGTTAATACCCGATTGGGAAAATAGTAAAATCTTAACTTCCCACAATAAACATAATCAAATTTTGTGGTCTGAAGCTATAACAATTGAGAAAACCCAAGGCTCTAATTGCAATACATCTACTCCGAAAGATATTCCATATCCGTGGAAATATCTAATACAACAAGAAAAGAATACAAAGTATAACAACAAAAGAAAAATAAAAGAAATAACATATACATAGAAAATAGGAACATGTGCAGCAATTGTGAAATTAACCCAATAGATGGCGTGGATGTGACTCACACGTGAATACACGTATATGTAATGATGACGGAAGACGTCAACGTGGAGCAACTGTGACGAGGGAGATGCCGAGGTGACCTAGATATATAACAACTTTGAACATTGATCCAGGATGCATACACGTGATAATGGCCGAAAGTCAGTCGTGGCCGAAACATGTCCGGTGGTTTATGTGTTTATGTGGAGTCGTGTGCGTGTTGCAGAGGTTGTCTGGCATTGTTCAGCAATTGATGAGATTTTATTTAATGTCTATTTGGATAGTCCTTGATTGTGTCCATTCCTTCTTTTAAAGATTGACGCCACCTGTTGATGGTAAATGGTTTTTGAGTGCATTGTATATAATTCTTTCACACACACTTTGTATGATATTCATAGTCGTGTTATATTTGAACTTAAACTCTGGTCGCAATTTTCAATTAGGCCTATTTGCAACAGGAAGATTCTACATGTCTGATGACACGCTAGATACATACTTTTATTTCAAGATACAGGATGAAGAATTCTAATTTGAAATACCAATACAAGGTGAGTCCTGGATGATATAATAATTGAAACATGTAATAATATTCCTGGTTATATATGATGTATGAATGCCAAGATGATTTTGCTGCAAGTATGCACACAACACATGGAACATATACAACGTGTGAAACAGTAGTATATATAGTATGTAGCTATTATTCTATTTGAGCAGCAGTATGTTTGTAGCATTAAGTTTCAGCAAAATAGGCATTGCCATTCAGGCAGTAAAGACTAACCATTATTGTAATATTTTATTTAATTCCTAGCAGGCCCATAGTCAGGCCAAATGTCCTAGGGGGCACCAAAACTGCAGGAGAGTTGCAGAAAAAGTAAACTGGGTACTTTGTCAGTCAGCTTGGTCTGAAAGTACTTTTTAAAAAAGATTTGGAAGTTGCTGTGGGATGAAAAATATATACATACATGAATGGAACAAAAGACTTATATATAGAACAGATCCTACAGAATTATAATTAGCTGATTTCCTTTTTATACAGAGCTTTTAATGGGTAATTATTTTTAAAGAGTGCTGATTGATTGCATGTTCTGCAGAATGTGCTCATCAATTCAGTCCTGGTTTGTCAGAAATATTTTTAGTGGCTATCTGGTGCTTGGCAATACAGACTTTTCATAGCCTGCCTGTCTCCTCAGCAGAATTTAGACTACATGAGCAGTTGACATCACGTATGACTCCCTCTTTCAATATTACATTTTTTTCATATTTGCTTAAGGTAAGGAAAAGTTTTTCTATTTTCTTTGGTAGTCCTGGAGTAAATCTGATTTTCTACATATTACCAATTCTCTGGAGTTTTTCAAGCAGATATTCATGGTAAATGATTCACCTGATAAAATTTATGAATTCTTCTCTTAGAAATAATTTTTTCATTATTGAAGATTTTTAAAAATAATTATAGATGCACGAGTCCAGAAAGTTTTTTTTATGTACTATGTAAAAAAATCTCTTGGGTTCTTTTTATAATGCAATTCTTATTATGCATAGGGTCACGCCAGAAAGAACTGTATTGAACCAAGAAATAACGTGAAGTACAGTAGTGGTAACGTTTTTACATTAATTTAATCATATTGTATAGCTCCTTGTTTTTATAGCTGTAGCCAGATGTTTTCAGTTGACAAAATATATGAAAATGCATTTTTTTTTTTTTTTTTCAGATTGTTGATCTGGCTTTGTTGGTCAAGCAGGATGCTGAAGGTGATTCATTCAAAAGAATCCAGCCCCCAATTGTATGTAACACAGAATGTCCAAACTATCAGCTGTTTTCATACACCTTTAAGTCATCGTCATCAGTACCTGAATCACCAACTACAGTAAGTTATTCTGCATCAGAAAGCAGTTTTATCTGTAGGTATTACTGTTTTTGTTGTTGATGTTTGTTTGTTGTTCATTTTTTTAAATCCATTTTGCTCTATGAATTCAATATGAAGTCTTATGCCCTCAGCACCAGCCCATCCTAAGCAACCTTCAGTACATGAAAATTTATTCTTCTGTGGTCTGTGGGCATTTAAGCATTCACAGTGAGTTCAGTTCTATCTGCCTGGTTTGATCTTCCAAACAGCAATCATGGCTCATGACATAAAAAATAGCTGAAGCCATGGAAGCGCAAGAGGGGGCACCTCCCCTCCCCTGAAGATCTGCCTATGCCATTTTTAGACACTACAATTATTTCCCCCATAACGCTTATTTTTATTGTTAATTTTTCAATTATTAAACTTCCTGTTGTTTGTGTGGGGGAGCAGGAGGAGTATTTGCAGGAACGTTGGGAACTTACAGTAGAAAGTAATAATATTGAAACATCCCATTGAGTGCTGGAGCACAGCATACATGCAGCACCTGTATTGAGTTCAATCCAAATGTTGTACATAATTTTGTAAAATAATGCCTTTTAATTTACAAATATATCATCAGCAAATAAGCCACTCTATTGCCATTTTCTGTTGTGAGTGTCTTGTTTTTTGCCTCAACAAGAATTTCCATAGTTGTAAATGAATTTATGGCACCTCTATTCATAGTTTACTATAGAAATAACTATTTTATGGGTCTTATAGAGGTAATTATT
The DNA here is from genome assembly GCA_039090855.1 of Macrothele yani. Lineage (NCBI taxonomy): Eukaryota > Metazoa > Arthropoda > Arachnida > Araneae > Macrothelidae > Macrothele > Macrothele yani. The sequence goes on along the minus strand of CM077005.1, from coordinate 16,990,700 downwards.
TAAAAGAGTTGGTGGTCTTTTTTTTTTTTTTTTTTTCGAACTAGGTTCATCATCTTGAACTGGGCTCTAGTTCGGAAAAAAATTGACCACCAACTCTTTTAAATAATTACCTCTATAAGACCCGTAAAATAGTTATTTCCACAGTAAAAATTTCCATTCAAAATTCTTCATTCTTTCTGCTACTGATCACATTATACACTGAGTAGGCAGAAATCCTTGGATACCTACCTAGTAACACGTAGGCTAACCTTTTGCATGGATAAGAACAGTCACGCCTTCTGGATGAATGTGTGGCAAAAAATGAAACAATAAATGCGAAGGCCTATGTGAAGACACTGAGAAAATTTGTGCAGCATATCCGGACCAAACGACCAACATTGAAAAACAATCAAGTGTTGCTTCAGCATGACAATGCTTGCCCACATATTGCTAAACCAGTGCAAGCAAAAATTGCAAAACAGAGGTGGACCATTCTTCCTCACCCTGCTTACAGTTTGGACTTGGCACCTTCCGATTTTCATGTCTTCCATCCCTTGAAGGATAGTCTTCGTGGCCACCACTATGAGAGCATGGATGATCTACGAGTGGATGTCCACCAATAGATTCGCAACACCCCTGCTGATTTCTTCGCTATCGGAATGAAACAACTTGTTGATTGGTGGAGGAAATGCATTGTGCTGAATGGAGAATATGTGGAAAAGTAACTTTGACTGTTCGTACCACTGTATTACATATGTGAGTATGATATTTTTGCATCCTGTATTTTTTTATTTCTCTCCTGTAATTGATAGGAATAAAAAGCTGGATGCTTATCGGACACCCCTCTTATCTTTATTTCTTAAGAGCAATGGTTTACCATGTTTTCAAAGAAATCTTTAGCTTTATGGTTGTGAGGTTTGCTTCTCAGTTTCCTTTCAGATCGTTTCAGTATAATCTCAAGCATTCTTTCTATGTGCTGTACAATCATGGGCTTTTCATAGGATGAGCTGCTTACGCATAGATCAGTCTGCCTTAATCTTTTCATTATCATTATGGATGAATCACAGCATTGCTTTGTTAAGACCTGTGTTGCAAACTCATGTCATGACTTATGAAGACAAATATACTGCAAATGTATGCAAATTATTAACTAATGCTTGAATTCTGTATCAAATTTGTGAGCTCCACAATGACAACACTGAATGGCTGAGAAGAAACATACAAACATACTGGCTTCTGGGATGTTAGGGAAGTCTGCCAAGCACATCTATATGTAATGTGCTATGCTTTATCTGTTTTCTAGAAACCTTTCCAGAATCATTGAGTAATCTTGTTAAACCAAATAACAAGTAGTGTAGTCAAAATCAATACCTATAATAAAAGTCAGGTTAAACTAAATTCACATTAATCAAAATCACATTTGTCAGGAATTAAAGTGTCTGTTCATAATGACAGTCCCATCCACTTAAGAAATAATTATTTAAGCCTTTTAATTATTTCTTTTTATGTCTTTAACTCCATTTTATTTTTTCTGCTTATCAATTTAGCAAAAGTTTTGTACCTTACATACATATAAACAACGATACTACACTGGCGGAAAGTGAAAAAAGAACACCAAGAAGGAGACGTCTGATACCAACAAAATTTATACAGCATAATAACGGATTACAGAGGATAACGGGATCAAAACATTATGGCAAAATACAGCTGTATTTGCTAGTAAACTGAAAAATAACATTTCCATGTAACATGGTTAGTACGAGGTTGAACCGCCATGAACTGTGTCACACTGTGCAATTCTGGCATGGAGTCTGTCATACAGATGTTGGATGTAAGTTTGGGGTATTGAGTTCCAAGCATCCTCAGCCTGGACGCGTAAATCGGGGATGGTCGTGGCTGGCCGTGGAGACTGGATAAGTCGTTGTACCATGAAATCCCACACGTGCTCAATGGGGGACAAATCCGGTGAACGTGCAGGCCATGGAAGTTGTCTCACACCTTGAAGTGCATGTTGCATTGCACGTGCCATATGTGGCCGTGCGTTACCTTGCTGGAAAACACCACGATGGACCGACCTTACAAATGGCACAACAACGGGCTGAATGATGTTGTTGATGTAGGAGGTGCTGTTTAACGTACCCGGTATAAACACTAGTTGTGTACGGGAGTCATAGCTGATCGCTCCCCACACCAGGAGACCAGGTGTAGGCCCTGTGTGTCGCTGGCGGATGCAAGAAGAGTGGAGACGCTCCCCTGTGCATCTGCGAACACGCATATGGCCATCGGAGGCTCCCAAGCAAAATCTGCTTTCATCGCTGAACACGACAGATCGCCATTGCGTTCTCCAGTGCAGACGTTGGCGACACCACTGCAGCCGTTCCTGACGGTGGGCTGGAGTCAGAGGTGCACATAGTCCTGCATCCAGTAGACAGTTGCGGATTGTTCGCACAGTCACCTCAGGTGCAACGGCAGCTCGGATTTGCGTCGCAGTGGATGTTCTGCTTGACAACGCTGCTATTCTTATGCGTCGATCGGTCCGCTCATCAGTCCGTCTGTGACTCCCGGTTCCACGTCTTCTCGTGTGGGAATGTTCCTCGGACCATCTACGCCACCATCGTACCACCACCGATACTTCCCGTCCAATTCGCTCCGCAATACGACAATACGACCACCCGGCCTCGCGGAGTCCGATTAGACGACGTCGCTCAAAGTCCGATAACTGCTGAAATCGTACACGTCTTCCATGTCTAGGCATTGCAGCTTCTTCAGGGTCTTTGCACGTGTCCATACGCCGACGACTGATTAAATTCACTTTGCCATACTCCTTAAATACCACCGACGGTAATTTGCATATTATGCCATGCTGTGGCGTAAGCGCTTACCGGTTGGTCCCGAAATTAATATCGCACCTACGTAAACTCGACCCCATTAGCATATGTAAATTTCATGATCGTCCGCCAATTCCTTCTTGGTGTTCTTTTTTCACTTTCCGCCAGTGTACTTACAAAAGTAATGCAGCCCATTGTTCAACTTCTTACCTAACGTTTCAGGCACATATAATATTCTTTATTATCTTCTTGCCGGGTAAGAGGATAGATGTCTCTTTATAATTCTTATGCAGCGATATTAAGCTGAAGAAACTTGAGACCCCACATTTTACTATCGAAATTCTACTCAGCTCCAAGATGCATTACTATGAGATGAATCCAACTTTAAAAAACATATGTACAACAATGGAATTCATGATCAATTGAACCTCTTTGATATCCGCCATTACTTCGTATCACCAATGATGTAAATTACAGAAATGTAAGACACATTCAAAAAGCAACTGAAAACTCTAAAAAACTCCATTGCGACTTTGAACTATCAAAACACCTTAAACCGCACGAACCAAAGAAACAATTAACACATTTTAAAAATAGTATAAAAACTGTATGCACAATTTAAAAAATCAATTAATTAAAGCCTTGAGAAATCAACCTAAAACTTTAATGTAGTTAGATAACCTGTCTTCATTGACACTGGAAAATTTGCATGAACCATGTTCTTTAAAAAACGCCACATACTATGAAGTCCTTAAAATTCACACTATTAAAAACACATGAAAAACCAATTAGGCCGCCCCGGTGGCGCAGTGGTCTAAGGCGTTGGCCTCTGATCATTCGTCCGAAGGGGTCCGGGTTCGAATCCCGGTTAGGCATGGATGTTGTGTTTGTCTTACGGCACTGGCTCTCTCCCTTCCCTCGAACCAGTGACCCTAAATTAGGGACGGGCGACTGCTTATAGCCCATTGAGTTGCTCACGGTGGTCGTTAAACCTCTAATAAAAAAAAAAAAAAAAAAAAAAACAATTAGAAATTGCATCTGCATCTATCTTTGAAATATTAACACATTACACCATACTAAACAAGGCTATGTACAAAACGATGAAATAATATCAACCACAACAAACTTTTGCAACCCCAAAAAAGACATTAACTTCAATTGCATATACGCTTAGAATAACCACGCCCTATCACCCAGACTCTAATTTATCAAAAAACACTTGAAGTACATACTACGTGAGAACGCAAACATCCACCCCTCCCAGCCAGCAAGTCGACCTTGGAAAGCGGATATCAAAGAGGTTCAATTGATCATGAATTTCATTGTTGTACATACGTTTTTTAAAGTTGAATTCATCACATAGTAATGCATCTTGGAGTTGAGTAGAATTACGATAGTAAAATGTGGGACCACAAGTTTCTTCAGCTTAATATTGCTGCATAAGAATTATAAAGAGACATCTATCCTCTCGTCCGGCAAGAAGATAATAAAGAATATTATACATGCCTGAAATGTTGGGTAAGAAGTTGAGCAATGGGTTGCGTTACTTTTGTAAGTAGTATCGTTGTTTGTATGTATGTATGTATGTAACTATATGGAGTATGTTGCTATCGAAGTATTTGAATGAGTTTTTCGAGCTCAAGCTGTACATTGAACTTTGTAAGTTTTGTACCTTTTTACAAAAAAAAAAAAAAAAAAAAAAAAAATACTGGATTTTTTTTCTCTTTTCACTTAGCTGAGATTTAAACATATCTTGTCAAATATGGTTCTAAATTTTCCTGCATTGAAAGTAAAATCGCTTTCTTTTATGTCCATTACTTTTAGTCAGCATCCCCACCTTCATCTCCAGGATCTCATACAAGTGGTTCATTAACTCCTAATATGCAGCAGTCAACCACTCCACCAAAGTCAAAATCTAAGAAGGCAAAAAAGGTAATTTAAATTTTATTTGAAATATCTTTCTGCAGGAATTTTTGCACTGTGATTTTAAGAATTTATTCTATATGCACTGTACTGTATATGCATAGAACTGTCATGTGTCTTGTTATTATATTTAGTGGGATTATCCTGGAATTGACAACTTTGCCCATGACTTAACCTGGGATCTCAGTGTTCTGGAATAAATCTTCTGACTGTGGTGGCACAATGGTTTAAGCGCTGGCTTCTGACCATTTGCCGAAGATGGATTCTGGTATATTGTAGAGTTCAAATTGCATATATTAGCTATTGAACGAAATTTATGTGGTACATTAGTTATTGTATATACTACATAAAATGTGTAGCAATATCACTGTTACTAATGTTTTATTATAAACGTAGTGGCTGTTGGACAAAGACACGTTTAGGACTATACTATTGTTGTAATTGATAAAAAGTTTAGACTTACCCTCTCAGCCTGGAAGTCCAGTTTTCCTTGGGTAGATTATAAATAGCGTTCGGTTCTTTGTTCTGACTTCACAATTAAAATCTTATGTTAAAATTTCCTGTAGTTAACGAACTGTGTACGATAAAAGCATTTTTGAATTAGAACGAATTGAACACTGGAAATGAAGTATCAAGTTAACAACCATGCAAAATATTGTCAAAAGGAAATTACAAAGAACGATATATAAAACAAAATTAAAACCTGAATCTTAAAAGACAGAATACGAAATCCCCATCCAACTACACCACCACAATCCAAACCAGTTTCGACATTAGGCCATGTCATCTTCAATGGAATATTTGGCATTCGAACTACATGATCTTACAGCTCAATGATTCTGTGCCGATTCACCATCAGCCATGCCATACGTCAAATACGCCATAGTCGCAGTATCTGTTCGTTCCGTCTTGACCAGTAATGCCATCTATTGCTGTATTTTTTCCTACAGTTCGTATTGATTATTCATTTTATTTCGTCTTTCTCTTTTTACTTTTCAACACCTTCGGTTTTTTTTTTTTTCATTTTTAAGCAGATGTTTCCATGCATATGTTATTTCTATTGGTGTATTATTGTTACAACTTTTTGTTTCAAACTTTTCAATAGCCAAGGCCTCTGCATTTAAAATCTGCTTATGTATTTTGTGTGACGTAATGATCTTTGCATTTTCTCAGTTAGGCTGTACATCATTATCTCAACAATATTGTATCAGTGATGTTTTGTTGTCTTTCATTTTCCAGTTATGCATGTGCTCCTGTAATCTTGTACAAAAACGTCTTTTGGTACTACCGATATATATACGATCGGGATTGTTATTGACTGTAATCGTTGGTATCATATATACACCTGATTTGTCCAATAATGATGTTTTGTTGTTGTATGCTAGTAGTTTGCCATTATCTATGACAATGTCAGCCAGATGTATATTATTTTCTTCTTTTTTAAGTAGGTAACTTAATAGTGGTAAATAAGGAAATGATTTGTATGCTTTTACTTCTTTATTTCTGCTAGTATTTTGTTGCATGTTTTTTATATTAACATAGATGGAATCCACCAATTTCGTTTCATATCCAAATTGTACTGCTGTTTTCTTTATCCAATCTATTTCTTTGAGTTCTAATTCAGTAGATGATGTGTGTGTTATTGCTCGTTTTATATAGTAATGGAAGGCTGCTTTTTGTACTTTCATGGATGTACTGAATCAGAAGGGATTAATGCTGTAATGTATATGGGGTTTCTATATATTGTATAATCCATGCCATGTTCATTTCTATGTATTTTGATGTCTAGAAAGTGCTGTTCATTATTATTTGCTTTATCAATTGTGGTTTTGATAGTTGGATAGTAATTATTGAATGTCTCTATGAATCTATCAAGATCAGCATCTGAATGCGCCCAGAAGATGAGAATATTGTCAACATATCTTATATATAAAACACAAAGCATCTGTTTGTCTGAAGCAGCAAAACCTCTGGAATGCCGAACTGTGGCATCGTGAAATTTGCATAGCTTATTAATACTGGAATCTCTAGGTCAATGCAACTATTTTAAGATCTCTAAGTTGTTCCGTTCGTGAGTTATGAATTAATTAATAAACTAATCAATAAAGTCAGTGTCATTTGCTATGTCATCGTTATCTGCTCCAAATCTGAAAGCAAGTGACTGCATTCATCGCCACGGCACATCCACAGGTGTTTCTATTCTTTGAGAACTGTGCATAAAAAAATGCAAAAACCAACTTTGCGAAATCTTAACGAAACGGGCTGAAATTTTTCTCACTACCATGAATTGGTAATAAGAGGAGTCCCTCAAAATTTCACCGGAATCCGGTCAAAACTTTTAAAAATAGGCATGGAATTTTTAATTCATCAGTAAACAGAAATATATATGCAGAAATGGTTAATTAAATTTTGACGGCTAATTTAAAAAGTTATTTTCCGATTCGGGCGAAATTTGGAGGTCATGTTTCTATATTCATGGTGTTCATTAAAATTTCAGCCACTTTCATAAAATATTCACAAAGCTACGTTTTTAACTTTTTTATCCCAGAGATTCGCCCCTCAAAGACGTCTGAAACGATGCATTTGATCGTCGATAACAAATTTTTAACGAATTTTGTTCGGTCAGTGTTCCAATGCTGTGTCTTTTGGACGCGTGCTAAATAATTTGTAATGCTTTTGGTCTGTTTGATTCAACAGCTGCATGTTGGAATGTCAAGAGCAAAGGATCCAACAAAATTATATATTGTTGCCAATGAAGGAGAAACCAAAAATGCTGTGTACAGCCAAGTGCTGAAATAATCACACTATGAATAAATAATTTGTAATAACCGTATTTGTGAAATCAGCTTTTTCTTTCTTGCAAGCATCAATTTTTTTCCCTGATTTTTTCAGTGACATATAAGAGAATATGAAATTAATCAGCCTAAATCCCAGGCAAAGCCGCGTAGTAAAGCTAGTCGTTTATAAAGGATGGGTAAGGCAAGGTTTGGTTGTAAAAATATTTGCTTTTCGATATTTTGTAGGATAACATCGGCCATTAGACCTGAGAGAGGCAAACCCATTGGTGCTCCAAAAGTTTTTTTTATATACGATTTTATTGAAAGTGAAATAGTTGTTAGTAATAAATTCCAATGTAGATATAATATTGGATCGTTCTTGATCATCCATCTTCTCTATCTGCAGTCTATTATTAATCAGTTTAATCGCTTCAGTAGTAGGTGTGTTGGGACATAAAGTGATGATATCCATACTGTACATAGTGAAGGTTGTGCCAACTTTTTTATTTCATCAATGTCTGCCATGGAGTTATAGATGCGATGTTGGTGATTGTTGAAGTATGGTTTTAGATATTGATACATAGCTCTTTCCAAATTGATGGTGGGGGAAGTATTTTTATTTACAATAATTCTAATCGGTAATTTGTCCTTGTGTGTTTTTACTTTACCAAATACAGAAGGGGTTAGAGCTCCTACTGGAGGATAAGCTTTGAACTTTATAACCTGTGATAGACCACTATGATTTTTTATTGTAGCAAGTTGGCATAGAATTCTATCTGTAGGGTCCCTTTTTGTCTTCTGCACCTCCAACTCATTGATTGCTTTATCCATTTTTTGTTGATAATCTTCATCTTTTAATAGCACTATTTGTTTGCTTTTATCAGCTAACATACATTTCACTTGAGAATTATTTCGTAAATCCAACAAGGCTTTACGTTTATAGGTTAGATGGATTCTGGGTTCGAATCTCGGTGAGGCATGGATATTGTGCTCGTCTTACGGCACTGCCTTTCCCCCTTTCCTCGAACCAGTAGCCCTAAATTAGGGATGTGCAACAGCTTATAGCTCATCGATTTGCTCACAGTGGTTGTTAAACCCTCAAACGAACAAAAAAAATTGCTTTTATTTTTTTATAATTAAAGGAATCAATCATATGAGTTCCTTTAATTTTTTATAATTGTGTTACATAGAGTTAGATCACTAAATTTGATGGAACCATCATAATGCAAGGTGTGCAAAATGTTACCAGTTTCATTGTTGTTTTCAAAATAGGCTATAGTGATATTTGAGAGGGTTACTGTTGTTTTGAGCATTGGTTGTGGTTAGGTTTCAGTGGTATGTTCTTTGTTGTCTTGAAAATGGGGGCTATAGTGAAATTCAATTAGTTGTTCCATTGTTGTCTTGAACATGGGCTGTAGTGAAATTTCAGTTGTGTGTTCTTTTTTGTTTTGAACATTGGCTGTAGTGGAATTCAAGTGGTTGTTCTGTTGTTGCTTTAAACATACGTTGTAGTGAAATTTCGGTGATGTGTTCTTTGTTATCTTGAACATAGGCTGTAGTGCAGGGCCGTAGCCAGGGGCGGGCCAGGCCGGGCTGCGCTCGACCTGTGTTTCCTTTTTGCCCATCCTAGCAACTCACACAACAGTATAGTGCACAACTTCTTTCACATCTTTTGCCCGACCTGTGTTTCCTTTTGCCTGTCCTAGCAACTCACACAACAGTATATATAGTGCACAACTTCTTTCACATCTTTTGCCTGACCACTTTGAATCATCAGCCGATATGCACATTGTTTGCCCGACCACTTCTTTCACATCTTTTGCCCGACCACTTTATATCCTTCGCCTGATCTCAATCATCAGCCGGTCTGCTGTAGTGACACTCAAGTGGTTGCTCCATTATTATTTTGAACACACGCTGTAGTGAAATTTCAGTGGGATGCTCTTTGTTGTTTTGAACATGGGCTATAGTGAAATTCAAGTGGTTGTTCTGTTGTTTTCTTTAGCATAGCCTGTAGTGAGATTTGTATGAGAAGAGCAGCACTACACAGATGTGTTCTGAAGTCCCTATTCATTTTTCATTATCAGTTTACAGAAAGAAGTGAAGCAAATATTTCAAAGGGGTGGAAAAAATATACAATTCCACTAAATGGGTGAATTAACAAAATATGTAGAGAGTTGCTTCCTTGTGGAAAGATTAGATGGGTTCCATTACCTTTATTTGGTGTGTGGCATAATATTGCATTGCTTTCTCTGGACTTTTCTTTTGCCGCAGGAATGTCATAAACCAACAAAGCTTGAGGTCGGCATGCACAAAAGCAGTAAGTTTTGAGATTTTCTAGTAATCAGCTCAAGTGATGTAAGCTGCTGTATACCAGTGTATTAAAAATGTGAATCTGCTCCAATTTCTAGGTATTTCAGAGCATTTGGAGATGTTTGCTACACTCTGAAGAGTAATTTCATATGAGTTAAATATTTTCACTTGTGAAATTGCATGTATAAAGTTGGAAAGCACATTTTGCAATTTAACTATTAAAATGATATAATTTCAAGTAATGTGTCTCCTGTGTTCCAGTTCATCCCAAAAGTGCCCCATGTGCTTGAGATCGAGGCTCTGTGCAGGCCAGTCAAGCTTTTTCATACCCATCTCATCAAATCGTTCCTAAATGGACCTTGCTTTGTGAGGCATTGTGCTATTGGTAAAGGAAAGTGCCTTCACTGAACTGTTGCCATAATGATGGGAGCACAGAATTGTCTGGAATATTATTATGGGCTGCAGCATTAAGATTCTCAGGCACTGGAACTAGGGGTCCTAGCCCAAACCACAAAAAAAAAAAAAAAAAAAAAAATCCAGAGCAACTTGTCTCCTCCACCAAATTTCACAATTGGCACAACACAGTTGGGAAGGTAGTGTTTACCTGGCACCTTCTACACATAGACCCATTCTTTGGACTGCCAGATGGCGAAGCATGATTAATCACAGTTAGCACAACACAGTTGGGAAGGTAGTGTTTACCTGGCACCTTCTGCACCCAGACCCATTCTTTGGACTGCCAGATGGCAAAGCATGATTAATCACAGTTAGCACAACACAGTTAGGCAGGTAGTGTTCACTTGGCATCCTCTACACCCAGATTCATTCTTCAGACTGCCAGATGGTGAAGCACGATTAATCACTCTAGGAAATGCATTTCCACTGCTTCAGAGTTCACTGGTGCTGTACTTTACCCCACTACCCCACTCCAATTGACACAATACTAGTCTTATGTGTGACTGCTTGGACAGAAGCCCATTCCCTTAAGCTTTGGATGAGCCATTATGGTGCTAGCATTTCTTCTAAAGGCACTTTGGAACTCGGTGTTGACTGTTGCAACCAAAGGCAGGCCATTTTGTCGCACCAGCTGCTTCAGCACACGATGGTTTGTTCCAATCTGCCACTTTTCACGACCTGCTAGGTCATGGTTGCACTGTTGTTGTTCCTAGGCAATTCCACTTCACAACAACTTCACTTACAGATGATCAGGGAAGCTGCAACAGTGTAGAAATCTCCCAAACCAACTCGTTGCTTAGATGACATCCTATAACTTTGACATGTTGAAAGTCACTGAGCTCTGCTGTATGTCCTATTCTACTGTTCATGTTTGTCTATGATGTTTGCCAGGATACATGCATCTTTTTATACCTGTATAGGCCTGGCTGTGACATATATGGGCAAATCCACTATATAAAAGGTGTGTCTGGATAATGTATTTATTTATTTATTTTAATGGCATAATTGACTGTTGCCCAAATCCTTTAAAAAATATGTGAGCAGTAAAGTTATATGACTATTGACTACATCAAGAACCCCTACATAATGCAAATGATTTCTTTTTACAATCAATTTCTATTTTTTATATGTAAAGAAATTTTTTTTTGTGTTGCAAATATGTTATCACTCTCTTGAGTATTTTTTGTTGCTCTTTAGTATTCTGCTTTAAACACACCCTCTTATATCCTTGAGATTCTGAGGAAATTCAGATTAGAGCCAGTGCATTCTCTGGTCACTTTAGCAAAAACTTATTCCCCTCAATAATAAGATGCATAAGTAACTGTTTTAATATTTTTAATACTTTTACCAGTTAATTTACAAACTGGTTTATCCACTTCCGGTTAAACAAAAGTTGTTTATATTTAAAATAACCGATTCAAAATAATGGCATGCATGTATTATAATACATGTAGTGAGATTGCAGATTGAAACACAGATTTAACCTTAGTCCTCCTAGACATTAGTTATCTGCACATGAACACATTTTATTTCAGCTCATGAAATGCTGAAAAACTCTACTGTGCCCATTCAAAGTAGCAGTGCACTTGACTTATTTAATGCAATTTTGTTTTCCTATTACTTCCACTTTTAGCTAATCCTCCAGTTCTGATGTACCATTCTTCCTTTTCTGGTGAACTAGCAATATTCGTTTCCTCTACCTTTGTAGTCCTGCAAACAATTTCAATGCATTCATTCAATTAATTAGATGGAATTCTTTTAAATTAAAGTTGCGTTCAAATTTATCTTCATATCTGTGCTCATTTTAGTAAGCTTTCTTCTATTTGTATTAGCACCAAGGTTAGCAGTACTCTTACAGAAATACAGTGAAGCCTGTATAAGCTGGAAATACACTGAAACCTGTATAAACGAAAAATAATTATAATCTATTTTCCTTTTTAAGCAGGTTTCTGTTTCATACAGGTGCATCCATGAATGCCATTGAAATGTAAACACTTGAATTTTTGTCATGCTAATAACAGATTCTATATACATAATTATTTATTACTCAAGAAAGGGTATTGTTCATACATACCTTAATAAACTAAAAATCATAAACTTCTATTTTTTAAATAATCCAGCACTGATTTCTGTATTGTATCACTTAAAATATGATACTCAGTGAGAGCATGTGCACTGCTCATTAACTGAAATAATTCAGTCACTTCAGAGATGTGCAAAATCACAAATATCTTGAATTATGATATTTGGCTAAAAATTCGATTATTACCAAATAATTTACATGGCTAACTTATTTGTGAGAACAATAAATTTGCTATTGCCATAAGTACTGTTTCACACGTTATGTTTTGTAATGTCTTCAGTGCAGGTCACACTATGCAACAAACAAAAGTACAATTCTAATGTCGATATCAATAACTTAAATAATTAGGATAATAAATGCTTGAACTGTGGTATTGTCTGAGTATATACACTATATTGACCAAAGTCACCAGACACCTAAAAGAGAAACACAACATGGCATTTATTGACATACATCAGTATGGTGTTGGTCCAGCTTGGGCCTTAATGCATGCACTGACCCTTTGAGACATGCTTTCTACAAGGTTTCGGAACACAGCAATAGGGATGTGCTTCCTTTCAGTACATAATGCGGCTGCTAACTGTTGCTTAGTAGTATGCCTTGGTTCCAAACTTCTTATGCAGCACTTTAATTCCTCCCATAGGTGCTCTATGGGAATAAGATCAGGGCTCTGTTCCGGCCAGTCCACACACGATATGGAATTATCATCAAACCATGCCGTAACAGTCCTTGCTTTATGGCTTGGTGCATTATCCTGCTGGTACCAACAAGGCTTGGTTCCATGGTATTGCCACAGAGTTGGTAGGGCATAATTGTCCGGAATATCAAGGTAGACATGCTGGTCAACAGGTTTGTCTACGATAATCAATGGGCAAGAACCATACCACGAAAAACACCCCAACTCAAGTACACTGCCAGCTCCAAACTTGACCGTGGGAACAGTACACTGTGGTAAATGGCGTTCCCCCGGCTTCCACCATACCCACACACAGCCATCAGATTGATGGATCGTGTATCTGGATTCATCAGTCCATAGGACCAGTTTCTATTGATCCATAATAAATGTTCTTTACACCATGCTAAACGACGAATAGCATTCCGAGTGGAGATGAAAGGCTTATGAGCAGCCGCATGACCACGGTAACCCATGGAATGAAGTTCTTTGTGAATGGCACATGTACATATCGAGGTTCCAGCATTTTTACTCACCCGTACACTGAGGTCTTGTGCACTCCGTTGATTAGCTGTAACGACTTTCCTGAGGGTTTGACATCCTCTATCACTGATTTTCTTTGGTCTGCCGGTACATTTTGCTGCTTCAGGCATGCCATGTGTCTTCCACTTATTCAGTACATCCAAAACAGTTGACTTGGGTATGTTTAAACGCCTCTCGGTTTCTCTTATGGAGAACCCACTAATATAACACCCAACAATCTTTCCTTTCTCAAAGTCAGTTCTTTACCGCTGCGACATTTTCGCTCAACCTCACAGTGCAATATTATCGTGGTCAGCTGCAGGCTTGTTTTTATACCATTTGCAGCTGTACCGCGCATCTTAACAACGCAGCAGATCCATTCACTTGCTTTTGAAGGTGTGTCCGGTGGCTTTTGTCAATATAGTGTATATTAGTTCTCCAGTAGAGCAGTTTTCATATTGCTCTACCGGAGAACTAACATACACATATAATACTAGGACAATACCACAGTAAGTTGAAGCATTTATTATACTAATTATTCAAGTTATTGATATCGACGTTAGCATTGTACTTTTGTTTGTTGCGTAGTGTGACTTGCATTGAAGACATTACAGAACATAACGTGTGAAACAGTACTTGTGGCAATAGCAAATCTATTGTTCTTGCAAATATCTTGAATAATTTATAAAGCTTGATGATAAGTTTTTACCCTAGATGTGGTTTCTATATTCACCTCCTCTATTTCATCATCCTCACTTCTATTGTTTTATTCTTCAATTTGATATTGCTCAATAATTTTGGTGAGATCTTCACTACAAGGTTTGGTCACATCATCACTGTTAATGTTTACGCAATATTTTGCACTGATGGTTACAAAACTGGGTCTGTTTAGTGCTGCCTTCAGATCATTGGTGCTTTCACCAGACATGTCTGATAAGTCCTCCAAAGAAAATTTTGCTTTCTTGGAACATAACTTAATGGTTTTGGGTGACACCTCATGTGATGCTTTTGCAAGCCATCCAATAGCATCAAGGATAGCTTTGCAAGCCATCCAATAGCATCGAGGATAGTTATGTATTTCATTAGTTTGCTAGAAGAGGATCTGGATTTCATATTCACAAGAAGCAAATGCATAACAAGTTTCTGATAACTAATTTTGATGCATTGATAAAGTTGTGTTTGGGTGAAACCATGCAAGTTTTACGTTTGATAGGTCAAGATGAAAAGAGCCTGTCTGTTTTGTTTTTCAATCTTTGAATTAAAACTTGCTAGCTACTTGGCCTTAATATTAGCTGTTATCCAGGCTTTCTTGCTATATTTGCAGTCAGCAGGAAGCTTGTTAAACCCAAGTTACTGAAGCATCATGGTATGATGTCTTTACCAATCACTAATGGTTTTTTCATCTTCCCAGACATAAACTCACAAACAAAAAAATTGCAAGGCATTCCTTAGAACTTTTTCTTCCTGAACAGGTCCAAAAAAAACAAACCCCTTCCATCATCATTAGTAATGTTTCGAGATCCATAGCTATAAACAAGTGTTAATCATTTTTGTATTCGATCGGAAAATGTTTTCTCATTGATGTATGCTGCTTCACCACAAATTTCCTTGAGCAAAATGCTGTGCCTCTTTTTGAAAACTCACCAGCCATTAGAAGCATGGTGCTCTTTCTCAAGATTTACCACAAATTTTCTTGAATGAAATGTTGTGCCCTTTTGAAAACTCTCTAACCATCCATTAGAAGCATGGTGCTCTTTCTCAAGGTTCACCACAAATTTTCTTGAATGAAATGTTGTGCCCTTTTGAAAACTCTCTAACCATCCATTAAAAGCATGGTACTCTTTCATAAGGTTCACCACAAATTTCCTTGAATGAAATGTTATGCCTCTTTTGAAAACTCTTTAACCATTCATTAGAAGCATGGTACTCTTTCACAAGGTATTTGGCTATACCTCTTGCTTGTGTTTGCTGCACAGAACCTGAAATTGGCAAATTTCTTGCTTTTGCACTAACAAGCCACTCCCAGATAATGTTATTCAGCTCTTCATTTCTGTTTCTTTGCAGTTTCCCTTTGTTCAGTTACTAGCTTTATGCTTCTGATTTATTGTGTCAACTTTTCACTTTAAAATTCCATAAATTCGTGTTTTTCTGGTATTGAACTTCTTTGTCAAATGTTTGACACTCACACTTTCTTTTTTATGCATTTCAAGATTAACTTTTGTATCCGAAATTGAAACATTATTTTTTGGCATCATAGCGGGAGGCAAACAAATGAATGTAATTCACAATCAAAGGCTGTGAATGATAATCTCAATGAATAAATGTTAGAGAATTAAATTGGAGCATCTCACTAAATTCCATACGAAGCAGCCAACTGTGAAAACTTAGGACTTTGGATCCAGTAAAGGGAGCAATGCTGGCATATGTCCTAAACCTGAGTCATGCTATGTGCTTAAGGAGAAGCTGAACGGTGGATGTGCTGCAGTGTGTATTTGTGTAAACAACCTAAAAAGAGTCTCTCTCTCTCTCTCTCTCTCTCTCTCTCTCTATCTCTATCTCTCTCTCTCTCTCTCTCTCTCTCTCTCTCTCTCTCTCTCTCTCTCTATCTATCTCTCTCTCTCTCTCTCTAATTAATTCTGTATGAATTCATCATTACACTTTATCATATAACTACCTTGTATTCAATTAAAATACTTGATGGCATGGGAACATCTGAAAACCTTCTGTTTTAGACTTTCCGCATTATAGGCAGTTTCTGTTTTAGACTTTCTGCATTATAGGCAATTTCTATTTTACATAGGTTAAATAATATGTAATGTTCTATCTTTCATTTTGGGACTAAAGAAAAATGTTTCATTTTGTGCAGATTTCGGTTTTATGTAGGTTCCTTTTTGAACAAGTTTTACTGTGGAATAACTTTTTTACAGGTCTTATAGAGGTTATTTTTCATGAAAGTTGGTTGTCAAATTTTCGAACTAAAGCCTAGTTCGTCATCAGGACTACGTCACTGGAGTAATTGCTGCCACTCAGTTGGAAGAGTCCAACTGCAATTATCGTTAATTGTGGTACTTCTTCTTCTTGCTATTTCGATCCCTTCTTTTAGTTTCCTCTTCACTAAGTTTGACTGGTGGGCGATTATTTTTACTGAGTCCCAATTTATAGAGTGTCCACTTGCTTGGACACTCCATAAATTCACCAGCAAAATTACGTATCACAAGGGACTTTTCGAGATACTGAAAAGGATCAGAGCAAAATATAATATCAGGCTAGCTCCAGATCTTAATAACAAGATAAAGAAATTCCTGCCAGCTTTAAAGCGGAAAGAATTGGACATCCAATTGCAAGAAGGAGTAATTTATTGCATCGACTGTAACTGCGGACTCAGCTATATAGGAGAAACAGGGAGGAGTATTAAGGTCCGAATGAAAGAACACCAAGCAGCTATTAGGAACATTAGTAAAGGAGTATTAAGGTCCGAATGAAAGAACACCAAGCAGCTATTAGGAACATTAGTAACAAAACAGGGCTAGACAGACATATACAAGCAAGTGGACACTCCATAAATTGGGACTCAGTAAAAATAATCGCCCACCAATCAAACTTAGTGAAGAGGAAACTAGAAGAAGGGATCGAAATAGCAAGAAGAAGAAGTACCACAATTAACGATAATTGCAGTTGTACTCTTTCAACTGAGTGGCAGCAACTACTCCAGTGACGTAGTCCTGATGACGAACTAGGCTTTAGTTCGAAAATTTGACAACCAACTTTCATGAAAAATAACCTCTATAAGACCCGTAAAAAAGTTATTCCACAATACACTATGAATAGAGGTGCCATAAATTCATTTACAACTAATGAAAAAACCATGAGGAATAATCACTCACCATAAATATCATGGTAACCTCCAATGGACCAAACACTTCCAACACGTCAATTCATCGTGATGTAACTGGGCTTCCACAGGTTTACAGACCTCTTGCTTACGCTTCTTATTTTCGGGTGTGAAACATCGTTTTTTTTTTTTCCTTTGCCTTATAGTATGTTACTATAATGCTTGTCAATTCGATAAAAATCATACATACAACTCATTCATACAATTCAAGTAAAAACTATGTACATAAACCTTACATTCACAGGTGATTAAACCTTAGTCAATTCTAATTATGGAACTCCTCCTTCTGTTTCACAGCCTCTGCTACTCCCACTGCAATTGTCACACCCATTCAGCCCCGCACATCCAATCCTCTAGTACTTTCGACAGATCCCTGTCATCTTCAGGAGGCAGGTGTGTCTCATCCGCCCACCGCAGCTCAAGTGAGCAGAGCCATCGAGGCCTGGGCCCCAGTCACTATCTCTGAATCGTTGTGTCTCTGGCGCCATCTATTGTCCCTGCTGCTCTTTTTTTCTCTCTTTCTTTTTACGCTGCTGTTCAATTTTTATTATGGCTTTCCATTGTTCGTTTAAGTTATTTGGCTCATTAATGTTGCATAATCTTGATCTGTTTTTTTTCAATTAACACTGATTCTGCAATTCTTAACTGCTTTTCGTTTTTACAGCTCTTAATAATTTTAATATCTTCAAACCTTGGACATTTTTGATTTTCCATACAGTATTGGGTCAATGCTGTCTTAGCCTCTTTTTGTTCCAATTATTAATATGCTGATTCAATCTATATTTTAATTTGTTCTTGGTGCTGCCTATATATGACACAGGTGGTTGCTGGTTTATTGGGATTTCATAAATTCCTGCTCTATCTAATTGGCTAATTTTTTCATTTTTAATCACTAAATTTTTTACAGTAAGTACCTGATTTCCTACCTGTATGCCATACTTGCCACAAACTTTATTAATTTCTGCTGAAACATTTTCTATATATGGTATTCCTCCCACATATTTTACAAGTTTTTTATCACTCTTGACCTTATTGTAACCTTGAGTTACTTCATAAATCCATTTTTTTAATACCTGTTTAGGGTATCCAAAAGCATATGCAATTTTTTCAATATATTCAATTTCTTCTTTTCTATACTGTTCAATTGATGAATGTGTTAAACTTCTTTTAATTAGTGTTTTAATACTATTTCTTTTATGTGTTAATGGATGTGATGACTGAAATGGTATAAGTACTGGGATATATGAAGATTTTCTATGCACTCTGAATTGTAAACTCTCCTCTGTTTTAATAATCAAAACGTCCAAAAATGCCAAAGTATTGTCAAGTTCTTGTTCTACTGTCAGTTCTATAGATGGATAAATTTCACTATACTTTTTTGTCAAGTCCTCAAGTTCATCATTTTTTAGCCTGGATAACAGAAAAATGTCATCAACATATCTGCAGTATATCAGTGGTGGATCCTCGAGTTTACTTATTATTTTTTCCTCAATGTCACTCATTATAATTTCAGCAAATAAAGTTGACAGTGGTGACCCCATAGGTCCACCATGATTTTGTTTGTACATCTTGTTGTTAAACTTAAAAATGTTATTTTCATATATGTACAATAAAATTTCTCTTAACTCCTCTATTTGTATTGCCTTCATTGTCTGTAGCACATACAATTTTTCAATAATTATTTCTATTGCCTGAGGTACTGGTGTGCTAGGAAAAAGAGCTCTCACATCCATACTAGCCATATGATATTCACTTAAATCATGTTTAATTACTTTAATTTTCTCAATAAATTCGTATGTATTCTTCACAGTGAACCTTGTCTTCATGAACACAGGTGCCAAAAATTTGTAGATATTCTTTTCTAGTTTTATTAGTGGGGAATTCCTTTTTGATACAATCACTCTCATAGGTGTATCAGGCTTATGAGTTTTTATTTTGCAATCATTTTTGGTATTCCAGTACCCATTGGTGGGTATGCTTTCTTTATTTCATCAGGCAAGGTGCTGTGATTTCTTATTCTAGCTAAGTACCTTACTTGAGATTCTGTTGGGTCTTTTGTCAGAATGCTGCAATTGACAATACTTTGGCATTTTTGGACGTTTTGATTATTAAAACAGAGGAGAGTTTACAATTCAGAGTGCATAGAAAATCTTCATATATCCCAGTACTTATACCATTTCAGTCATCACATCCATTAACACATAAAAGAAATAGTATTAAAACACTAATTAAAAGAAGTTTAACACATTCATCAATTGAACAGTATAGAAAAGAAGAAATTGAATATATTGAAAAAATTGCATATGCTTTTGGATACCCTAAACAGGTATTAAAAAAATGGATTTATGAAGTAACTCAAGGTTACAATAAGGTCAAGAGTGATAAAAAACTTGTAAAATATGTGGGAGGAATACCATATATAGAAAATGTTTCAGCAGAAATTAATAAAGTTTGTGGCAAGTATGGCATACAGGTAGGAAATCAGGTATTTACTGTAAAAAATTTAGTGATTAAAAATGAAAAAATTAGCCAATTAGATAGAGCAGGAATTTATGAAATCCCAATAAACCAGCAACCACCTGTGTCATATATAGGCAGCACCAAGAACAAATTAAAATATAGATTGAATCAGCATATTAATAATTGGAACAAAAAGAGGCTAAGACAGCATTGACCCAATACTGTATGGAAAATCAAAAATGTCCAAGGTTTGAAGATATTAAAATTATTAAGAGCTGTAAAAACGAAAAGCAGTTAAGAATTGCAGAATCAGTGTTAATTGAAAAAAACAGATCAAGATTATGCAACATTAATGAGCCAAATAACTTAAACGAACAATGGAAAGCCATAATAAAAATTGAACAGCAGCGTAAAAAGAAAGAGAGAAAAAAGAGCAGCAGGGACAATAGATGGCGCCAGAGACACAACGATTCAGAGATAGCGACTGGGGCCCAGGCCTCGATGGCTCTGCTCACTTGAGCTGCGGTGGGCGGATGAGACACACCTGCCTCCTGAAGATGACAGGGATCTGTCGAAAGTACTAGAGGATTGGATGTGCGGGGCTGAATGGGTGTGACAATTGCAGTGGGAGTAGCAGAGGCTGTGAAACAGAAGGAGGAGTTCCATAATTAGAATTGACTAAGGTTTAATCACCTGTGAATGTAAGGTTTATGTACATAGTTTTTACTTGAATTGTATGAATGAGTTGTATGTATGATTTTTATCGAATTGACAAGCATTATAGTAACATACTATAAGGCAAAGGAAAAAAAAACGATGTTTCACACCCGAAAATAAGAAGCGTAAAGCAAGAGGTCTGTAAACCTGTGGAAGCCCAGTTACATCACGATGAATTGACGTGTTGGAAGTGTTTGGTCCATTGGAGGTTACCATGATATTTATGGTGAGTGATTATTCCTCATGGTTTTTCATTTATGAATTGCACGTAAACTATGCGCACTTTGCAAGAGGTTAATACCTTAAAAGTGCAAATATAATAACATTTACAACTAAGTTTTACTGTATTAGTGGGACTGAAATATAGTTTGAGTCATTTTGAGATTTCATGACAAGGTATTTGTATCTAAACATTCCTACTATATTTCAATTGGTTGAATTTAATCTAATCAAAAAATTTGCATTTTCTGAGGAATTTTAGTATATGTGGGCAAACAGGTATGTCAGTAGTATCATGTTAAATTTTTAATACAGGAACATATTCATTTAACTTTGTCTATTGAAGGATATGCACTTTATCCATTGCACTAAGATAATTGTACTTCCAAGTGTTGATTTTATGAAACCCAAAATACATTTTATTAAGCTTCTTTAACTTTTTTGCAGGGTAACGCAAAGCCTATATCAGAATTTCGAGTGGGTAATTGTATCACACCAAATGATATCAGGGAAGCGATCCAGCGTTACTGGAAGGAAACTGGACCTTTTCACCTTTTTGGGGTAAGTTCAATCTAAAACCCAGCATACAAATCTTACAGAAAATTGTGCTCTCACTCATTCTATATCTGCAGATGCAATGCTATGTTCTTGTTTATAACACTGCATTGTTTAAGATATATAGCTTCTGGAAGAATGCAGTTTGGTGTATAACATCGCATCACTTAAAATATGTTTCTGGATCAATGCAGTGTGGTTTGTAATACTGCATTGTTTAAGATGTGCATACATATCACTAAGCCACTAAGCTGTTCTCTGAGATTTAAAGGTTAGCTTCTCGAAGAAAGCTCATCTGTCAGATTATAGTTTTAAAAACGGATGGTGCTAGATTTTACTTACTGTTGATATGTGAAATGTTTCCATTTGCAGCAATCTTGTGCACAAGACTGCTGCAAATGGAAACATTTCACGTATTAAGCTTTACTGACATCCATCACCTGTCTTTCACATGATGTTTCTTATTTTATACTCATTGTCTTCTTCTCATGCAGACATTCCTGAATCTGGTCTTTCCATGATTTTCTTGCCCTTCCTCTACTTTTCTGTTATGCACCCCAAGTACAGGAATGCCACTTGGGCATCCCTTAGAAAAATTCTCAACCATTCATTCTTTCAACCTGGCCAAACCACCTAAGAATATGTGTTTCCACCTTAGTAACAACATTTTGCTTCACATTACACATCTGCAACATGTCTTTGTTCCTCACACGATCAAGAACATGTCTTGCCACAAACTCCTCGTAAGCAGCACATCTCTCCAGCACACAAATGACTCCTATGTCTATTCTGCAGTATCCAGGTTTCATTGCCTTACAACAGAAAAAGAAAAAAAAACACTTTTATTCACAGTCATTTGGGCACTTTTAGAGAACCCATAAGTCCTGTGAAATCCTCCTAAGACTTTCAAAAATGAATTCACTTGCCTACTAATTTCACCATGTGATTTGTTTTCTCTGTCAGACATGCTTCCTAAATATACAAATTCATTTACCTGACTGAACTTGCCTTCATTACTAACAATTCCTCACTCACAAGCCGTAACTTTAATTTTTCCCTTATTTATACTCAGTTTTAATTTCATACAGACTTTATACATCCAGTACAAACATACTCTGAAACTTACTTCTGCTCTCTGCTAACAGGACTGTGTCATCAGCATGCAGGAATTACCAAGACAAACCAGTATTTTCTGTTTGGGCATCATGCATGCATGTATCCATAAATACATTCAATAACCATGGAGATAGTACACAGCATTGTCTGACTTCTGCAACAATAGAAAACAGTGGCGTATCTTGGGTCTGAGACCTGGGCTATCCTCCCCCCCCAACTGCACGACACTACTTTTTTAAATTTGCAAAATTTAATTTTTAGTTGTTAAGCAATAGAAGTAACTTTTTTTCCAAATTTTGGGTACATACTATTGCTAACATGATACCAAGTAATTGTGAGGATTAAGATTTGAACACTTGTTTGTACAGGAACTCTATTCTTCTTCTGAATACTTTATTTTTAAATGAATTCCATTCTTCTTTCCTTATGTGTGAACTTGAGTGTTACGTTTTCGTGAAAAGTTTCTTCCGTGTACATTTTCATATTTAAAAAGAATGTTTTTTTTTTCTATTGACAAAACAGCCAAGTTGCTCGAATGTTCATGTCCTTGTGTTGCTCTAAGATTTGATTCTTTTTAATGTACAGAAAAACTTCTTTCAGCAGTTGCAGTTCTTGATGGAAACTTTAATACAGTATTAGGTCTGCTAATTTGTACACCTCACTAAACACTATGTCCAATTTATTCAACTTTATGTAACAAGTAGTGTCTTTTACTGGTTTCTTTTTGTATTCGTCAAGGGAATAAAACACCTTCAGATAATTTTTAGTTGAGTTGTATCAAAATTTGAAGCATAGAGTTCTTTAAGTTCTGGCAGTAGATGTTCAGAAAAGCTTTCACAACATTTATCAAAACAGTTCAAATCCAACAAAGCCACAAATTTAAGATATAATATCATCGATTTTAATTCATTGACACTTCATACAAACTGAAACAATTCTTGCGAGACATGTGCTATTTTCGGTCGGAACATGCGATGACTTAGGTAGTCTAAAATAAAGTCTTCTCTTTTCTGAGCGAATCGTCGTTCAAAGCAATGCCCCATTCCCTTTCAGCCGCTCATTAGTGTTGTCATGGAAATGCTAGCAGGCAATCTCTTGGACAGTCTTTGAATCAGAACAGCGAAGGCTGTAGTAGAGCTGGTTACATTAGGATGACACCATCCCTTCGATAGGAGAAGCCCCGTTGGTCTCCGCTCACCAGACTGATTCTCTTAGACAAAAGAAGCGAATTTGCACGTGTGTTTTTTACAGTGAAGCATCGATAGATCTTAATACAGTTAATAATTGTCTTTTATTTGTGTATTTTAATTGACTTTTATTTGTGCATTCTCTGGGCTTCACAGCTAGCCTTGAATATACGCCACTGATAGAAAACCATTTTGATAAATCATCATTCACTTGTATACCTGCTCTACTGCCAGCATACTTAGCTTTCTCACTTTTAAGCAAATTCCTAGTTCTACCATAATTATTCAAGCCCTTCCACAGAAGTACCCTATTACTCAGTCAGAAGCTTTTTTACAGAACAAAAAGATGAAATTGCAATAGTTACAGACGTAAAGATGAACCACTTTTAGACAACAATAAAAATTTTCGTTGGTTGCAGTGCTGGTAGACTGCTTAAAGAAAAACACGAAAGTTGACAAGAAAGTTGACACTGATAGAAAACCATTTTGATAAATCATCATTCACTTGTATACCTGCTCTACTGCCAGCATACTTAGCTTTCTCACTTTTAAGCAAATTCCTAGTTCTACCATAATTATTCAAGCCCTTCCACAGAAGTATCCTATTACTCAGTCAGAAGCTTTTTTACAGAACAAAAAAAATGAAATTACAATAGTTACAAACAATCATATAATGGTTGCCGTAATATGTTTAACCATATTTATTACGTGATATTGAATATTCTTTTCTTTCGAGCAACATTATGTTATTGCTCAAACATTATTGTTATACATGTTGTAAGTGATGATGTTATTTGGTACTGGATGCTTTCATATAATTATTGTATAATAGAATAATATAGTACAATTATCTAAATAATTAACTCGTGATAATGTTTTAGGTTGTCATTTTTATTTGTGCTCTTGCAATAGTTACAGACGTAAAGATGAACCACTTTTAGACAACAATAAAAAATTTCGTTGGTTGCAGTGCTGGTAGACTGCTTAAAGAAAAACAAGAAAGTTGACACTGAATTTTTGGTTGTAATGCGCACGTCTTTTGAAAATTTTCTGGTAAGAAAAAATATTTCAAAGCAGATTTTTAGAAAATCTAAAAATTCAGCAAAGGAAGGATAATACACTTACACCACCTGTGAAACAAAACTACACATAATTTAAAATATGTAATGTGAGCAGGGTTATTAAATGAAATGAATTGATTACAGAAAAATTCAACTAGATTTCTACATTATATAACAAATTGGAGCAGAATTGCTAATGGCATTTCATTATGCATAGATTGTTTTTGAATCATAAAGATTATATTTATTAAAATGCCAGTAAAGGAAATTGAAAATGTACCATGGTTTCGTTTCAGCCGCTAGGGCTCTCGTTATTTAAATATTCACACAAAATTAAAGATATAGTTAAAACAGTTATTGATGAATGGTTTACACCCATTTGGGAAGAAGCAAAAGTCATTTCACATTACAAAGGTTGGAAACGAACTCTTATCTGTGAATCTATTGAAATTTCAACCAATTATCAAGCTTGCAACAAGGACCCATCCATCAAAAATTAACAAAATATGAGATGATTTTCTCACATCATTTTCCCCAAATACAAGGGGCATCCTGAAAGTAATGCCTCTTCCTTAATAACTTTTGAAATTTTGAAGTGATTTTAATGAAACTGCACTGACATGTACTATGATATGTTACCAATGTGGAAACAAATTTTTTTCAGAATCAGAAATGAAGACCATGAATGACAGAGGAAAGCAGCAAGCTGTAATTGAATTCCTGGAAAAAGAAGGATGTGAGGCTCCAGAAATCCACAGAAGATTCCTGGTGGTATATGGGGCTGCCACAATTGATATCAGTAATAACTGAAGATGGATTAAGAGGTTTCAAGAGGGAGAAAGTTCAGTGTTATATGAACAGTGGAGTGGAAGACCCGCAATTGGAGTGACAGGTACCAACAGGCAACGAGTGAAAGACCTCATCACAGCTGATCATCATGTCACCATCCAGGAGTTGCATGATGCATTGTGGTCATAGTGCTATGGAAACATTAATTAGGGATTTGTGTTACAGAAAAATTTGTTCAAAGTGGATCCCAAGAAATCTAACTTGTGAACAATGTGAGCAAAGGGTGGACATGTGCTGGAACCTCTTGGACTGTTATGAGGGGGAGATTGAGGTGTTTTACTCTGATGTTGTGATGGGGGATGAAACCTGGGTGTTATTTCATGACCCAGAAACGAAACATGCATCAATGGAATGACACCTCACATCTTCACCTCGACAGAAAAAGGTGAAAACAACTTGTTCGACAGGGAAAGTGATGGTGACAATTTTCTGGGACAAACATGGTATCATTTTGACTGATTTCCTTGAATTGAGTGCAACAATAAACAGTGGTCAATATGTGCAGACGTTGAAAAAGCTAAAGGAAGCTATCAGAAGGAAAAGATGTGACAGTCCACTTCATAATGTTGTTTCACACCATGATAACACACTTCCCCACACCTCAATGGAGACTTCACAGGCTATTACCAAAATGGGGTGGAGAGTGATTCCCCAACCTCCCTACAGTCCTGATTTGGCTCCCTCAGACTTTTTCCTGTTTTCCCCTTTGAAAAACACCCTTTGTGGGGACCGTTTCAATGATGTGACAGACGTTAAACTGGCTGTTAACACATGGGTGAAAGGGCAGCCTCAGGAATTTTTCCAAAATGGATTTTACCAATGGGTTCAAAGATGGCGGAAATGTTAGAAAGTGATGGACAATACTTTGAATAGGCTAGCATTATTAACAATATGTCCAAGTATTTTGCCACCAAGTTTCAAATTTTTGCTACAACAAATAAAAATCTTATGAGGGATGAGGCATTAATTTCAGGATGCCCTTCACAAATGACCAATTAAAATCTTCTGAAAATTCAACAGAATCCAGCCAAAAGAATGCGGAACAAGACCACAGCCCTATGATGAGAATTTCAAAAACTGATCAAGAATGGAACAACGTACATGATTTGATTGCTGACCCGAGTCCTAGCACTGAAACCATGGTCCATTTTAGTGTTTTTACTAGTATTTTAATAAATATGATCTTTATGATTCAAAACGTTTTATAGATTTCTATAATCGATAAAACATTCATGAAAAGAAATAGCTACTTACTCTCACTAGCAGCTGAAAAGGGCATTACCAAAATTAACAAGTTTTATACAAAACAGTTTTTCATAGTGAAAGATATGAGAGGCAAAAGGGATTTCTAAATTGAATAATTAGATCAAGAGATTCAGACCAAAATGTGATATACACCGATCAGCCATTACATTATGACTGCTTGCCTAATAAGCTGTAAGACTCCCTTTAGCCCACAAAACAGCGGCCACACAGTGAGACATTGATTCAATGAGGTGGTGATAGGTATCCTGGGGTATCTGGTACGATAATGTCAACAGGAGGCCCTCCAGTTCCTGTACATTGCAGGGTGTGTGGTGATTTAGCAAGAACCCGCTTTTCCAAGTCGAATCACAAAATTAATGTTCGATTGGGTTCATGTCAGATGACTTTGGAGGCCAGGGCATTAACAGAAAGTCACCAGCATGTTCCTCGAAGCACTTCTTGACAATTCTGGCTGTGTAGCATGGCGCATTATCCTGTTTGTACTGGCCATTACCAGCAGCAAACACAGTTGCCATGAATGGGTCAACTTGGTGTGCAACCATGTTCAGATACCTGCCAGCTGTCAGGGATTATGCTATTGGGATAATGGGACGTAAAGTGTCTCAAGAAAACATCACCCACAACATTACACCGCCGCCGAGGCCTGTTTCCGCCCAACAGTGTATCCAGGTGCCATAGCCTCCATTGGTAATTGTCATATACACACTCGGGCATCTACGTGATGCACCAGGTATCTTGATTCGTCAGACCAGGCCACTTTCTTCCAGTCATTCACAGTCCAATCTCGATGATCTTGGGCCCACTTCATGTGTTGTTGGGGATGACGTGCAGTGAGCATGGGGACCCGGCTGGGTCTTCAGCAACACAGGTCAACGCACAGAAGGCTGCGATTAACTGTGTGCTGTGACACATTGCCCTGATCACCACTGTTGTAGCTGTGGGTGATTTGTCACACTGTGGCAATGTGAACAATGTGTGACAGTCTCTGCTCCCCTCTGGCATCAAGACGACACACGGCTGGACGACAGTTCATCCTTTGGCCATCTGTGCACCACTTTTGATACGTACTCACTACAGCAGCACGTTAACAACTCACAAGCTGCGCCATTTCCAAGATCGTAGTTCCAAAGCACCATGCCATCACAATTTGTCCTTTATCAAACTCACAATAAATCGTAGCTTTTCCCATTCTGACTCCAAACACTCTACTAACCGAAAGCCGGTCCTTGGATTGTAGATATACTGCTCTGTGAACTTCACCTGGGCCACCGTTCGATCTCCAGGCGTGCTCATTTATCAAGGCTGGGGGTGGCCATTATGAAAGGGCTCATTGGTGTATCTTTACACCCTTAGCTTAAAAGCTGTGCATTACTTAAAGAAGAAAGAATGAGATCAAAATGCTCTTCATGATCAAGAGTATAATCTTATAATGAAGAGTATCCTACCAAGAAAGGACTGTTCCAAGTGATTTTTAGAATCCTATAAATGCTTTATATGAAAAGGTAAGCTGGTAATTCTACTTTTCCATTATTCAAAATTCTTCTAGAAGAAGAATTTTGAATAATGAAAAAGTAGAAAAATGTGTGGTGGAGAAATGTTTTAAAACTCAGGCTTCACGCGACAATAACACATAAACATATAAAACGAGCGAAACACACAGAGTCACGTATGGTAAAAGGTTCGTTTAGCGGTAGCTTTCGGTCGTCCTACGACCTTGATCACGCGTGATCAACTGGATGGGCTGGTTGCCAGAACTACAATTTGAAGTTGGGGTGTTGGAAATCTTGCCAGATTTTAGAACAGAGATCCAAATACACTGGCGGAAAGTGAAAAAAGAACACCAAGAAGGAATTGGCGGATAATCATGAAATTTACATATGTTAATGGGGCCGAGTTTACGTAGGTGTGATGTTACTTTCGGGACCAACCGGTGAGCGCTTACGTCACAGCACGGCGTAATATGCAAATTATCGTCGGTGGTATTTAAGGAGTGCAGCGAAGTGAATGTAATCAGTCGTCGGCGTACGGACGCGTGCGAAGGCCCTGAAGAAGCTGCAATGCCTAGACATGGAAGACGTGTACGATTTCAGCAGTTATCAGACTTTGAGCGAGGTCGTCTACTCCGCGAGGCCGGGTGGTCGTATTGCGGAGAGAATTGGACAGGAAGTATCGGTGGTGGTACGATGGTGGCGTAGATGGTCCGAGGAACATTACCACACGAGGAGACGTGGAACCGGGAGTCACAGACGGACTGATGAGCAGATCGATCAACGCATAAGAAGAGTGGCGTTGTCAAGCAGAGCATCCACTGCTGCTCAAATCCGAGCTGCCGTTGCACCTGAGGTGACTGTGCAAACAATCCGCAACCGTCTACTGGATGCAGGACTATGTGCACGTGTGCCTCTGGCATGTGTACCTCTGACTCCAGCCCACCGTCAGGAATGGCTCAGGTGGTGTCGCCAAAGTCTGCACTGGAGAATGCAATGGCGATCTGTCATGTTCAGTGATGAAAGCAGATTCTGCTTGGGAGCCTCCGATGGCCGTATGCGTGTTCGCAGACACACAGGGAAGCGTCTCCACCCTTCTTGCATTCGCCAGCAACACACAGGGCCTACACCTGGTCTCTTGGTGTGGGGAGCGATCAGCTATCACTCCCGTACACAACTAGTGTTTGTACCGGGTACGTTAAACAGCACCTCCTACATCAACAACATCATTCAGCCCGTTGTTGTGCCATTTGTAAGGTCGGTCCATCGTGGTGTTTTCCAGCAAGATAACGCATGCCCACACATGGCACGTGCAATGCAACATGCAATTTAGGGTGTGAGACAACTTCCATGGCCTGCACGTTCACCAGATTTGTCCCCCATTGAGCATGTGTGAGATTTTATGGGACAACGACTTATCCGGTCTCCACGGCCAGCCACGACCATCCCCACTTTATGCGTCCAGGTTGAGGATGCTTGGAACTCAATACCCCAAACTTACATCTAACATCTGTACGACAGACTCCATGCCAGAATTGCACAGTGTGACGCAGTTCATGGCGGTTCAACCTCGTACTAACCATGTTACATGGAAATGTTATTTTTCAGTTTACCAGCAAATACAGCTGTATTTTGCCATAATGTTTTGATCTCGTTATCCTTTGTATTCCATTAATATGCTGTATAAATTTCGTTGGTATCAGACGTCTCATTCTTGGTGTTATTTTTTCACTTTACGCCAGTGTAAATGGGATTTGGTGAGGGGTCTCTGAATTGCAGTTTTTGGTGAACAAAATTTCAATGCTCTCTTAGAAACGCAGAGATGCCTTGTTGATGAATGGGGCAACTTTTTTGGTTTCTTTCCAAATGGGAACTGCAGAGGTTTCTTCAAGGGTTAGTGCAGATAAAGCTGTCTTTGGAAGACCATTGGAAACATCTTTTTTGTGTTCTTCCAAAGACAGCTGTGTTCATCTTTTTGTGAACACAAAAAAGATGTTTCCAATGGTCTCCCAAAGACAGCTTTATCTGCACTAACCCTTGAAGACACCTCTGCAGTTCCCATTTGGAAAGAAACCAAAAAGTTGCCCCATTCATCAACAAGGCATCTCTGCGTTTCTAAGAGAGCATTGAAATTTTGTTCACCAAAAACTGCAATTCAGAGACCCTCACCAAATCCCATTTATTTGGATCTCTCTTCTAAAATCTGGCAACATTTCCAAACACCCCAACTTCAAACTGTAGTTCTGGCAACCAGCCCATCCAGTTGATCGCAGGTGATCAAGGTCGTAGGATGACCGAAAGCTACCGCTAAATGAACCTTTTACCATACGTGACTCTGTGTGTTTCGTTCGTTTTATATGTTTAGGTGGAGAAATGTTTAATGTATGGAGGGTTTAGTGGCAAATTGCATTCTGATCATGTGAGGGATGATGTGTTTTGCAAATGTGTAATTTGAAGTAGAAGGTTGTTAGTGAAGTGGAGACAAATGTTTTTTGGCCATGTTGAAAGAATGTGTGATGAGGTTTTAAGTAAGATGGATTTTTTATTCAGCTTAAATGGCAGGAAAGAAAGATGGAAGAAGTACAAAGAAATCATAGGAGGACCAAATTCAGGAATGCATGCAAGAGAAAAAGATAATGAGTATGAAGCGCAAAAGATCTTGTGTGTGGTGAGTGACAGATGTCAGTGAAGCTCAAGTTGTATGCAAACGTTGCTGTAAAATTGAGACTTTTGATACATCAACAGTAAACAAAATCTTACACCAATAATTTAAATTTGGCAGCTAATCTTGCTTTGAGAAACTAACCTGAGAACAGATTAGTGATGTGTGTGTGTGTGTGTGTGTGTGTGTGTGTGTGTGTGTGTGTGTGTGTGTGTGTGTGTGTGTGTGTGTGTGTGTGTGTGTGTGCATGTTTTTCAAGAACTTTCATTATTTTATAGATGTATGTAGCCTGGTACATTTTCTAATACAGTCGAACCTCATTAACGCGAAACTGTAGGGACCAAGGCAATTATTTCACATTAACCAAATTTCATGTTAACCTATTCTTTGACGAGACCAAACACATATTTCATGTAAAACAGTATTTCGCATTAACGAAGTTCGACTGTACACCTGAAGAGTTTACACGGTCGTTTCAGAATAATATGACCACCCCCAGAATCGCAGTGTACCCACCCAGGTATGTCACAGAGTGGTACACGTGACAATGTCGACCGCACGTAGATGTAAATGGCCGGCCAGGACAGATGAGCCATAGTGTGTAACATGTGCACAATGGGCAGAGGCAGTGATTTGACGGGGGGGTCAAAAAGGAATGATCATCAGCCACCGCACCAGGGGTGGAAACTTCTCAGAGACAGCAAATTTCTTGGGCTGTTTGCAAGGTGCTGTAGTAAGGGTGTACCAAGAATGTACTGCTGGCACACCAAGTACCTCTCAACGTCATAACTGTGGAGCCCCAAAGGCCATCAACCACTCCAGAGGAGAACATCAACTGGTAAAAGGCAATTGATGCACAACAGTGCAGCAATTGACCATGCAAATGAACGCTGGGGCACCCAAGTACATGTTCACAATAACAGTAGAGTGAACCCTGTTATACATTGGTCTCCAGAGTTGATGCTGTGTCAAGGCACCCTTGTTAACCCAGGTCTATCAGCAGCGACACCTGCAGCTAGCATGGGACTGTCATCATTGGACAGTGGAAGAGTGGGAAAAGGTTTCCTTCTCCGGCGAATCAAGGTTTCTACTCCACAGAAGTGACGGGTGGTGGCAGATACACTGTCAGACGCATGAGAACCAACACCCGCACATGCTTGTCGGTCAAATACAGGCCGGCGATGGCAGTGTGCATGTCTGGGAGATGTTTTCCTGGTATGAACTGGGACCGCTGGTGCCATTGGATGGGTCCCTGAATACCAATGGCTACCTGTCCATCCATGCTGACGACATGCATCCCTTCATGTTGGATGTTTACTCTGGTGGTGATGGTTTCTACCAACAGGGCAATGCACCCTGCCATATCGCCTAAGGTGGTGTGTGACTGGTTTCAGGAACATGACAGCGATGTCTCCATTCTCCCTTGGCCAGGGAAATCGCACAGCCTCAATCCCATAGAGCACTTGTGCGACTTGTTGGATTGACAGGTTCGACATGCCAACCCACAACCAACACCTCTGGGACCTCCATGCTTTGCTGCAGTCTGAATGGCACATGTGCCTTGGGCAACCCTCCAGAGCCTCATTGTGGCCATGCCACACCGTCTCGCCGCTGTCATCCGGGCCAAGGGTGGTTATTCCCATTATTAGGTAGGTGGTCATATTATTCTGATATGACTATGTATGTTTTCCTTAGGTAATCAAAAGACTTTTTAAATACCATAAGGTGTGTCAATGTGTTTTTCTACAACTTTTAACATTTCTACATGAACATTTTTTATTGGGAAGTAGGAATTGTCAAACTGTAAAGTGTTAAGTAATATTGTTCTGGTTTTTAGTTAGTTTTAATTTTCTGTTTTGTGCATAAAATTTCATGATGGTTTTTTTTTATTACTCTCATGTTCATTCCCATTTCCTCTTGTCTTTGCAGAAAGTGCACAGGAGTAATATGACCACCAGACTTTTGTGTTGTTGATCTTTATAGTAAAACAAAAACACAGATTCATTCATCTAATAAAATTCATTTTCACTCTGTTGATGTGAGTCAAGTTACTTATATTTTAAGGTTATTTTAGTTTATAATATTGTTTATGCTAAGTAGTTTTGAAAATTATCTTCACATTATTGACAGAAGTGATTTGAGACTGGATCATAATCTAAAATTGGGAGCTTAGTTGGGCATGTTGTACATATGCAATGATTTTGTAGAACATAATGAAACTTCTCAACCAACAGCTGTTACTGTGCAAGAATTTTTAACAAGAAATGCTTCTGCTCTGTATATAAAATAGAAGTGTTATTGTGAAGTTAAATTCAAGGCTATATGAATATTACTGTACATATAGGGATTGGTGAATAATGCTTCAACCTTCCATTTAGTATTCATCTGTCACCAACACTCTTCAATATTTTTGCAGAAGAAATGATAAAAGAAGCATTTGATGAAGAGAAAAAAGGAATCACTATTGGAGGAAGAACAATACAAAGTATTAGATTTGCAGATGACCAAGCAATATTAGCTAATACTGAACATGAACTACAGCATCTAATGCAAAAATTTGAAAGTGTATGCATAAAATATGGTATGAAAATTAACACAAAGAAAACAAAAACGATGAGAGTCTCCAGGACACCAGGAAACGTTGAGATGATGATGAATGGAGATAATGTAGAGCAAGTGAGACTATACAAATACCTCTGTAGCATAATCCAAGAAATTAGAAAATATGACATGGAAATAAAAGAAAAAATTAATAAAGGAAAATATATGCATTTTACAACAAGAAAAATTTGTTTAGTATAAAATAGAATAAAAATTTAATGAAAAGGCTTATTCAGTGCTATATTTGGAGTACAACTTTAAAATATGGGGCAGAAACGTGGACAATCGGGAAGAAAGAAGCTAAAATGTTGTAGGCATTTGAAATGTGGTTATGGAGAAGAATGGAAAAAATAAAGTGGATTGAAAAAATTACCAATGATAAAGTGTTGCAAAGAGTTGAGGAAGAAAGGAATGTTCTAAAGACTATAAAAAAAAGAAAATATAACTGGATAGGACATGTATTAAGAGAAGACAGCTTATTGAAAAGAATGATAAAAGGGAAAATCAAACGAAAGCGACCAAGAGGAAGGAGACAACTGCTTGATGATATTATGGGCACAGGAAGCTATCAATTGTTGAAGGAGAAAACAAGGGACAGAGAAAACTGGAGGAAGAGAACTTGTTGAGTTACTGTTGTACCTGTCAAAAGACAGCACACTAATTATGATTATTTCATTTACACCCATTCCCGCCCCCATTCTCAAATATTATTTGTTCCAACAGTCTCAGTGCCAGTAATGCATATGCAGGCATGAATATTATTCATCAATTATTTTATTGAATGAAAGTTAGCAGAAAAAGCAGCACATAACTTCATTATGAACCACGCAATGCCACCCCGGTGTCATAGTGGTTTGAGTGCTAGCTTCTGATCATTCATCCAAGGTGGGTCCAGGTTCGAATCCCGGTGAGGCATGAATGTTGTGTTTGTCTGTTTTATGGCCCTGGCTCTCTCTCTCTTCCCTGGAACCAGTGGTGCTAAATCAGGTTGGGCGACTGCTTATAGCCCATTGAGTCACTCATGGTGATTGTTTACCCACCCCCCTCCCAAAAAAAAAGAACCACACAACTTTTATAAAGCATTATGAATGAAACTGCTTTTCAAAATAAAAAGTTTGAGCAAAAAATTAAGGTTACAGAGTTGAGTGACTCACAAGCACATCTATATAAAGAAAGCAACAACAGTAACTACAGATAGTAAAGTGCATGAATGGATACACTCTTCAGCCTGAAGATGCATGCATTCATTGCAGTGGTGCACCCAGAATTTTTTTAGGAAGGTGTTACGAAATTTTCTTTTGTGGGGGGTGTTACGAAATTTATTTTTTATGCAACTAAATCTGTTGTGAGTGCATTTTTAAAATGTATGCAACATCTGCACAAAAATATTCAAATAAATATTGCTGAAAATTATCTATATTAATTAAACAAAGTGTGTGTGTGTGTGTGTGTGTGTGTGTGTGTGTGTGTGTGTGTGTGTGTGTGTGTGTCCCTCCCTCACGATACAAAAAAAACAAAAAAACTACTCAACCTAGAAACCTGAAATTTTGCACGAAGGTAGCTTACATACCAAGGATATGTACACCTTGGGCTTAGATTTACGAATTTTTGAGAAAAACGTGGTTCCCGATTTCCTGTGTATCATTCCACTTTGTTTACAAACAACCTGAGCACACCCAACGTAAAGGAAAGTAGTTCACAATAAATTTAATGCGTTTCTTGTTTAGAAATTCATTATAATTGACACCTTAATGGCTATTATTTGTAAATACATTTTATGAAGAAAATATATTAAATAACAGTACTACATTGTTGTTTTTGTTATTGTTTTATTTTGTTTTTTTATCCAGAGCTAGCGTATTCTTTAAGCAAAGTCTTTTGAACTTTTGTTCTGGAAGTCAAAGTGGCTAAGCCTGCCACCTCATTTTTTGATAGTATTTATTCGGATTTTATAAATTTTACAGATGTAGAATTGGTCACGGTTGCTGCAGGAGGCAGGCAAGGCTTCGGAGACAGCTATTAAGTAGGCTGAAGTAATGGCCTTCTTCCAAAAAGAAAAGTATGTTCAGAAGGGCATGAGACGGAATTATGATGCATAAATTTGTGATATGCAAATAAATGTATAATTATTTTCCATAATAAAATAAATGCCTATGATTTTTTCCAGTACAATAAGATTTATTTTGATGAACATAGTAAGAAAAAGTCGCATATTATCGTGAATTTCTTTCGTTTACGTTGGGTGTTATCAGGTTGTATGTAAACAAAGCGGAACAATATACGGGAAATTGGAAACTACTTGAAAGCATTCTGATTCCGTAGTACAGCCATATTTTTATAATTTAATTAGCACTTTCGTCAAGGAAAATGAGCTACAAATAACATTAATTCATGCTCTTCTGATGTTACAGTTTTGAATTACATTGATACTAACATCTAGCTATGGTGATGAAATGCTTAAAAAATGATGTTCAACATGTTCTCACAAGATGGCGTGGAGAAGCTCTTTTCACTGCATTCATCAAATTACAGTTCACATATAATTATTCACTTCAAATAATACGAAATAAGATTTCTTTATTTAATTAATTAACATGTACATTAAGTTTCAATGTACGTATAAATGCTTGAAAACATTCATTTTTCTAAAGTGGTACTTTCAAACGTCTCGTGCCGCACGTCATTGAAGGTATGATTATGACTGGCCTGGCAGTAGGACAAGATGTGTTCATTCCCTGAATACCCATCATTCCGGCCAATGTGCCCTTCAAATTTAAACGAATTCAGCTTCCAGTGTGCCTGTGCTTCACTATGAGTGTCATCAAGGCTCAAAGACAGTCGCTCAAAGTTGTTGGCTTCAATTTGCAAAGCTCTTACTTTTCCCATGGACAACTTTACATTGGATGTTCCAAAGTTGGCAGCAAGCAAAATCTCTACATTTCAGCCCCACATGGGAGAATTCACAACATTGTTTACCATGAAGCATTGGCTTAATATAATTTTTTTCTCCATTAATTTTTCTAAAATAAAAAACAATTAGGCCTATTTAACTTCAAGCTTATTAACGATAATTTTTTACCCTGTCCATAACGATTCACAGTCAAATATTTCACCCATCCAAGAGAAAACTACTTGCAGTTAGTAAACACAAAATCAAATATGTTTCAGCACAGGTGATTTTT
This sequence comes from Macrothele yani, assembly GCA_039090855.1. Taxonomy (NCBI): domain Eukaryota; kingdom Metazoa; phylum Arthropoda; class Arachnida; order Araneae; family Macrothelidae; genus Macrothele; species Macrothele yani. The sequence continues at coordinate 16,953,892 of CM077005.1, read as the reverse complement.
TTGCCTGGATTTATCTGCTTGAAAATCTGGATGAGTCGTCAATGAAGCTTAACATTGAGTTCTGTTCTCTAGCTAAACAAAACCTACACCAACAAACAGTGTCAGCAAAGTGACGGGCTAAAAGCTAGTTATTAGCATTCTTATTACCTATATTCTTATCACCACGTAATGGCTGACCACTTATATTTTGCTATTTATCTGTGTAGAATTTTTTTTCCAAAGCACTAATAAACATGTCAAAAAATGGTACAAAAATTGAAATCCTGTTATAGTCTTCTGGATTTTCTGTGTTTATGTTACAGCATTGGTTTTCTTTCGATGTGATTCTTGATATTTCAATATCAATTCATCACAGATCAAAACTCCTTGCTTTTCAACGTGCTGAAAAGTAATCTGAAAAAAGTCATATAACTCAAATTCGACATTATTTCGTCGCCACAGAAAGTATCAGTATACCCATGTATTAGCTTTTCATTGGTAATGGAACATTCTGGTCCTTGGCTCCTTGTTGCTTCCACATCTTCATGGAAAAAACATGTTCGATTGTTGCCATGAGACATAAAAACAATTTCAAATACTATCAAAACTTTGCCTTTTAAAATTATGTTTTTGAAAAATTGAAATGTTCCAAATTTATTTGGGGGAGGGTTAACGATCCTCCTTGGGCATGCCAGTGCAGCTGTGTGTTGTGGCAGTGCAAAATAGTAATTGTGCCAGAATATTAGTTTTGCAAGGAGGTCAAGGTATAATTTGGCTTTTGTGAGGAAAAAACCTTTTGCCAACTGTGCATGCTTATGTGTATAGGAAAGGAGGAGGGGAAGGGGTGGTTTCCATCAGCACATTATTGGAACATGTGGGAAATCTGCAATGTTTGTGCCAATATGTTACTGAATTATTTCAAAAGTTTGCAGCTGGTCGGGATACTGTAATCAGAAACAGTCCCAGTGATTATCTATGCAGCTCAGCTCCTCATTGAAAATCGATACAGGAAAAATTAAAGAAAAGAAATCATGGCAAATCGTAATTACGTTATTATCATTTAAATTTGACTTTTATTTTACAGAGATGCTGCAATTTTTTATTCTCATTCACCCAATTTCATGTTGTGCTCCAACCCATCCTCAGGTCTGACAGATGAGAGCTGCTATTGCCACTCAAGTGAAAATGCATAACCTTACGGGTTCTTAATTGTGGTTCTTGCTCTTCTTTCAATTTACCCCACATGTGCATGCACCCAAAATCACTCACTCACACACCCACAATGTCGCACACATACACACAAAATGTACTCATTCAGTCACACAAAAAGTACTCATTCAGTCACACAAAAATCATTCTCTCTCACACACACACACACACACACACACACACACACACACAAACACACAAACACACACACACTCACAATTACTCTCTGACACACCCAGAATATCACATGCATGCACACAAAATTTACTCATTCAGTCATGCAAAAATCACTCATTCACATGCACACACACAATCACTCACTCACAATATCACATACATACACACAAAATTTACTCATTCAGTCACAAAAAACACTCGCACACACACAATATCAGTATTACTCACACACATGTGCACACACAATATCACTCGCACATGTGCACACACACAGTATACTCATGCATACACATAATTACTCATTCATACTCACAAAATCCCACTCACACACGTGCACTCACATACAAACCACTCTCTCACACCTGCACTCACATACAAACCACTCTCTCACACACAAAATTACTTTTTTCACTCCCTCACACACACACATGCAAAATCACTCACACAGGCACACACAAAATCACATACACACACACAGAGGATCCACAGTTAATGTGGATACAGAAGTTAAAATTGCTGCCATGGCTGGACTCCAAGCAACAGATATTCACAAGGAATAAATAATTTCATAACACTTAGTGACAAGTGCCTGCAGGCATGTATTCAGGAGAAGGAACCTGGGATTCTGGAACCCCGCCCCCAGTATCTAAATATACATCTTATAGATAGATAGTTTTTTTTACAGTAGCACAAACATTTCTCTTGAATAATCGTAAAACCAATGCATTTAAGCATGAGCTTTTGCAAATTATTGAATTGATGTAAATATTTATGGTTTGATGTAAAGATGATTGGGCTGGGTTTGGGTAGGAAGAAAGTGAAGCATAATGAACTGGGATAAAAGATAAAAAGTAGTTTTGACATGCCAGCTTTTAATTAAGTTATTCTAACATGCCTTAACAGTTATTTCTTAAAATCTCACTGTGGTTCTGTTTTTTTTTTTTGTTTTTTATTTTATTTTATTTTTTTCCTTCAATGTCCAAGTATGTTTTCAGTAACCCCACCTGCATGAGAAAAGTTAGTGTTTGTGTGAGCAATTAGCTGTGCATCTGTGGTTACTTGTTCTACATTTTGAGAAGACATCCAGGAAGAAGGCACAGAGGAAGCCATGAAATCTTTAATCAGAAGAATTAATGATGTTATTGCAATGTGACCTCAGAAGTTCAAAATGTTTAATTGGGGCATTTTTATCTTGAGCAACACTGAAGTATGAAAACCATAATGAAGAAAAAATGTTTATGTGTTGTTTTACTTATTAAACATTAAGATCTTTTTGCTGAAACATCAGCCTTGTTCACACTAGCAGCAAGCACTCATGTGGTTGACATTGTTTCTGTAGCTGTTGCCAGTAGAGATTTCCAAATAAACGGAATAATGAAGAGTGTATTCGAATTACAAGAGTTTTTATTGAAAAGAATTTCAAATATAGTTTTTACTGAAGAGAATTTGAAATTTTCTTCAGTAAAAACATGCAATTCAGATGCACCCTTCATTATTGCAATTATTTGGAAATTTCTATTGGCACAGCTACAGAAACAATGCCAACCAGATGAGTGCTAGTGTGAACAAGGCTGATGTTTCATCTGAAAGATAACTTAGTATTCTTGATGTTTGATACGTAATAAATCATGCATGAAAATTTTTCTTCATTATTTTCATCATATTACATGAAATGGCCTTTCTACCGACTGAAGCATGATTTTTTTTTTTATTTTCCTGTAGCAGGTAGGCTTATCAATAAGTATAAATTTGGTGGCAGGTTAGGGATATGTAAATCCGTGCTTCGCAATGTAATTACACTCTCCTGACTAGAGGACATTGTGTAACACAGGAATCTGAATAAAAAGGCAATGTTCTGGAGAAGTGATTCATGAGAAAATAATGACCCACTTAAAAATGTAGTCTCTCTCTGAGGTACACATGAAAACTAGGTTTCTGTGACTTTGTGAATAGACACAGTCATTGCTCTTTCCACATTTTTCTTTAATTAACACACAGCAACCAAAAAATTGTTACCCAGGCACAGCTGGGATCATACTCCAGATCTCTCGATAACTAGCCAAGTGCGTTCGCCTTACGCTATGGTGGCCAACAATCCATGGCGCTATGTGTGTTTATCTGTCAGCACCTGACCACAAATCCATAGGGATGGGCCCAGCAACTGAGACGTCTCCATCTGGTGGGGCTTAACGGCACAAGCTATTAAATTATAGCTAATAAATCCAAAGGGTGAAAGCCATTGGCGCACCCACTGATGTGGATTTGGGGGCCTAAGCCCCCTCCAAGGAGATTAAGAACGAAATATGTCACAAATTTAACATTCAAAAATATTATTTTACATGTTCAAAAAATTACATAGTGTCTGACATAGTGTCTTCTATTACATGGTGTCTTCTTCCCAAAAGCTGAAAGAGATTAAGAGCGACATACGTCACAAATTAAACATTCAAAAATATTATTTTACATGTTCAAAAAATTACCTAGTGTCTTCTATTACACAGTGTCTTTTTCCTAAAGCCCCAAAGAGATTAAGAGCGACGTACATGATACATCACAACCGTATATAAACTATAGGCATACACTATATATATATGTACACACATTGTGTATGTGTACCATTAGGTGTGCAACTTAATTCTCGGCCCCTAACCGCAAGCGATCATAGAACGTCGGCAAATGCAAATAGCTGTGTGAGATAATGGCCGATTGCAGCGCCATCACACAGTTTTCCAGGCAACCGTAACCACTCACAGCTGTAGTGACAGAAGAGATGAAAGTTGACGGTGAAATCAATGTCGTTCGAGAAGCAACATTTGAGGCACTGCCTCCTGTTCACGTTTCAGCTGAAAAACAGTGCTGCGGAAGCTCAGCAAATGATCTGTGCTGCTTTGGGTGAGGCTGCTGTGTCCTACAGTATGTGTAAGAAGTGGTTCCAGTGGTTTAAGCAGAGAAAGTTTGATCTTCATGATGCAGAACATCTGGGACAGCCACAGAAAGTTGACGATGAGGAACTGGAACAACTGTTGGACGCAGATCCCTGTCACACACAGTCAGAGCTCACCCAGGAACTCAGAGTAACATGACAAGCCCTTTCAAAGTGCCTGCACAAGCTTGGATGGATTCACAAGGAGGGCCGTTGGGTGCCCCCACCAACTCACAGTTGCGAACAAGTCTAGGCGCTGCAATGTTGCTGTGTCCTTGCTCTCCAGATTCAAGAAGAAGGATTTCCTCCACAAGATTTTGACCTGTGGTGAGAAGTGGATCCACGATGATAATCCTAAACGGTGCAAATCGTGGGTTTATCCTGGTAAGCCTACCACCAGTACCGCCAAACCAAATATCTATGCCAGGAAGTTGTTGCTGTGCATGTGGTGGGATCAGTGCGGTGTTGTACGCTATGAGTTGCTCAAACCTGGTGAAACGGTCAATGCTGAGCGTTATTGTCGGCAACTCATTTGTGTGAGTGACGCAATGGAGGCGAAAAGGCGATACACCGGCAAGGTCAGAAGGTTGGTCCTGTTGCTTCAGGATAATGCGCGTCCTCACACCGCAAAAACACGATCGCCGACCTGGGAAGGGAGATTTTGTCCCACCCAGCGTATTCTCCAGACTTCGCCCCTTCGGATTATCACCTCTTTCGCTCCCTGCAACATCACCTGAGTGACACGCACTTCACTTCTGTCGAGGAGGTCCACACAAGTATTGATGACTTTATCAACTCGAAACAGCCCTCTTTTTTCCGCAGTGGCATTCGGCAGCTACCTGACTGATGGCTCAAATGTATCCAACATGACAGGGATTATTTCCCTGATTAAGTATGTATTTGATTTGCTATAATTTGCTGTCAATGTGTTGTGCCTGTGGCCGAGAATTTAGTTGCACACCTAATATATATATACAGCCCCCTCCAACAAGAATTCCTGGGTGCGCCACTGGCGAGAGCGATAGTGAAAATCCTCCAAATACGTGGAGACAGTGGGAATAGACAAAGTCATTGCTCATTCCACATTTGGCACTGTAGCGTAAGGCGAACACACTCGGCTAGTTATCAAGAGATCTGGGGTACGATCCCAGCAGTGTCCGGATAACAATTTTTTGGTTGCTGTGTGTTAATTAAAGAAAAACGTGGAAAGAGCGATGACTTTGTCTATTCACATTGTCCCCACGTATTTGGATTTCACTAAATAGGTTTCTGCTGTTACGGAAAGCACTGGTAGCAAAGATCTGTTTCCAACTGCAAAAAGTCTGTGGTCCTGAAGTCATGATTGTTCGGGATGTGTCAGAATGGTGTTCGAAATTCATACCAGGGTATGATGCATTGGTAGATGACAACACAGTAGCAGGTCTTCAACATCAACAAGCAGCAAATGGTGTGTGTTGAGGCTCTGGTGCAAAATGGGTGACTTTGCTTCAGATTGCTGCAAATGCAAATGTTTCTTTCAGTACCATGCATCACATTATTCAACCTAATCATAGGGTACCACCGAATGACACCATATTTCTAGGCAGGTAGTCATTTTCACTTGGATCTGTTGTCCTAGGTGGTTTTTTTTTTTTTTTTTTTTTTTTGTTTGTTTTTTTCATTCAAACTCCTATGCCAAACAATACCCTTTAGTCAGAAGAGTGTAATGTCATTGGTAAAAACTGAATTCCATATCTAATCTGTTGCCAAAGGTCATCGAAAGTCAATTATTGATCAGCATGGGCACCCATATAGGGGGACAAGAGGGAGCATTTGCCCTCCCCTGGAAATCGGACAATGCTCTTTCTGTTCTTGGAAAGAACTACAGAGATTTTTGCCATTACACTAATTCCAATTGCTAATATTTCTATAGAACTTCTGAATGCACATGTACGCAGTAAAAATTGAATACAAAAAGTTGGTAATTTTCTGCCTAAAAGTGGAAATTTAGAGTAGAAAGTAATCATCAGGGCCGTAACTACCGGGAGGATGGGCCGCTGGTGGCCTAGTGGTCAACGTTTGTGACTGCCACGGAGAAGACCTCGGGTTCGATCCCAGGCAGGTACAAACGCCCAAACCACTAAATATCTGCCGTGCGCCGGATGGGCATGTTAAGCCGTCGGGCCCTGGGTACTGGCCCCCGGTAATAAATAAGGGCGTCTTCCTCCCCCTTTCTATTTCGCATTCGTGTCACTTTCCTATCAGGCACTCTAGCCCAAATCTCCTAGCTTCCTATTTCTAAGGGTTGTTTTAGACCTGGGGTCAGACACTCCCTTCCTAAAATCCTCTACATATGATCTGATCTGAATTACCGGGAGGGCAGGGAGGGCGATTGCCCTCCCAGAACGATCATTCCAGGGGCATAAATTCATGCTCTGGGGAACATAAAAAATTTAAATTGTGACTAAAAAAAAAGTTACGCTCTTCAGTATTTTCTTTTTAAAGACTTTAATTAGTCTCATACATTATTCCATTTGTTAACCAGGGAGCAGAGTAACATACAATATGAGGTGTGATCATCTCATATCCATGAAGGAATTTTCCAAAGCAGTGAATGGGGGCATAGAAAATAATATGCTGATATGCCGAACTTCCATGACCTTTTGGAACATGTCATTGCGATGAGTTAATTAGTCATTTGTGCTCTGTCGCAGAGGCACCCCAGTGGCGCAGTGGGCTAAGCGATGACTTCTGATCATTCGTCTGAGATGGGTTTGGGTTTGAATCCCGGTGAGGCATGGATGTTGTGTATGTCTTATGGTACTGGTTTTTTCCCTTTCCTGAAGCCAGCGGCCCTAAATTTGGGACGGGTGACTGCTTATAGCACATTGAGTTGCTCACAGGGATCGTTAAACCCTCAACCAATCCAATTCAATCTGTCGCAGAAAATCCCTCTGAGCATTTAACCTTGAATGGAATTTTTCCAAGCTCTACCCCTAATGCTTCTTCCTATTGTTATGTTTACTATCTGATACTCATTCATTCTGCATTTCTGTGGAGTGTTGTGTTCTCAGTGTTCACATAATGCTTTCACTTTACTTGGTATTTATAACCTATTTACACTTTTAATATGATTCTGTGAAAAACCATAATTTCAATTTTGCATGAACATAATACTTTCCTATAACGGCAGATTGAAGCTGCAGTATGTATGCTGCTTGCTGGAAAGCTAAACAGTGTTTTGTTACTCTTTTTTTCTTTGCATGAGCAAAACTTCCACATAAACTGTTGCACTAGTTAAAGAAGCTTACATAGAATTTTTGTTCAAATTAATGAATGATTTTTCAGTGGGGCAAAAAACTGAGACCACGGTCACTTACTGCTAATTAAGCTTGCACAGCGAGAAGAAATGCTACGGCATCCGTCACTTTTTAGAACTTGCACTGTGATAATGGAAGTGATCATAAGACCCATGTTCTTTTCACAAATCTTGACCTTTTAGGTATTTCTGAAACTTCCAGAAAAACTACAGGGTAAAATATTTAATTGAAATCATAGGGTTTGTAATGCTCATCAGGTGAGTCCTTGAAAACCTTTACAAATAATGCTTGAATTTGGCCTTTGATGAATGGCAGAAACAATGGAACACCAGGATTGCAGCTGATGGACATTACTATAAAAAAACATATTTGTGAGTAATGTAAGTATAATACATTATAATGAATTAGCTTTATTTGCTTTCCGCTAAGCTAATTATAATGAATAACCTTTTGTACCAGCTAAGCTAATGATAATGAATAAAGCTTTCAACTAAGCTAAGTATAATGCTTCTGCTACTGAATTATATGCTTGTACTAAACTTCAAATAGTGAATTCAAATGGTTGTTGTTACTAGTTAATTAAGAACAGGAATAAAGTCTCCTGCTAGTAGTGTAGTAATAGTATTGAACAAACTTGTAACTGGTAGTAATGTTGTAGCAGTAATTAAGATGAATAAAGTCTTATGCTGGTTGTTACTAGTAATATTAATTGAAATAAACCTAACAGCCAGACAGAGGTCTGACAGTACTATGAACTGAGAAAGACGTACTTACGTAAACCATTTATTATGACCTTCTACTGGAATCATCACACACAGCTACTCAAATAACAATAATAAAGAATCAACCTAATCACATAGAACGAAGCTCTCCCTATCCAACAACAAACGCTCTGGCTATACAACAACAAACGCTCTCCTTGGCTATCGTTGAACGTGCCTATTTATACTGGCTACCACCACGTCATGACTTACACTCATTGCCAGATCTCATTCAGCGGGTGAAATAATATTTCGTTCAGTAAGAAGATAATTTACATAGTAAAATAAAATAACCAGAGATAGTAAAATCAAAAGGAAAGTGAATATAGAGTATACGTTACAACATGCTGTACAGTATCTTCACTATGATCTATTATGAGGCAGGCTTTGTGTATAAGTATTTTGAATGTATTTATTTAGAACATTTTTTTTTTTAGTGATTGGGATATGCTGAAAGACTGAGACATAAGACATTAGACTGAGATATGCTGAAAATATAAACACTGAATTGCAAAAATGTGCAATTCAGTTCCAAAGAAAAGTTTATTAAGACTAGTTCCTAGCTTAATCAATAGAGAATTTTTCTTTCTGGAACCATTAAGCTTTCTCTTACTTTTATTCATTAGTTTTATTAAAAAGGTCTAGTCCCTGATACTAATCTGTATTAAAAACATTAAACATTTTCAGTCTTTCCATGTTTTTTTCCTTTTCCACACTGTTTTTGAGATATTATGATTAAAAAAAAAAAAAAAAAGATAAATACCCTGAGAAAAAATTTTCCTTTTCTCTGATTTTTCTTATCTCTGATATTCCCCTGTTTTTGTGACCAAAGTTACTAATTCTTTGTTTTAACTTTCGAGAAAAAATTCCCTGATTTATTTGTTTATTTTTTTGTTGTTGTTGTATTTATATTGTTGTTTTTTATTTCATTGATATATAATTTCTCATGTCACCGTAATGAAAAAAGACTGATTATTTTGCACTGTGATTCTGTATTATATGTAGACATGAAAAAGATGTATATTCAATGTTTGGCTGCAAAACATTTAAAATTAACATTTCTCTGCTTCTTTTTCCATTTTTGCTTCCCTTGCTATTTCTTTCAACCATTTTGAAGAAATCTTGATCAAAATAACTTGCCATCAGTCTTAAATCGATGTAAATATTTAAAAAGGTTAGTACTTTTTGTTCTGCTGTTTTCTAGATGTCACATTGAAAAAAATAAGGCAAAAAAAATGGCTGCCCTGGTTCCCCATGTTAAATCACAAAAAATCATTTTTTTTTCGTTTCCTTGGTATTTCTTTCTACCGTTTTGAAGAAATCTTGATCAAAATAACCTGCCGTCAGTCTTAAATTGATGCAAAGATTTAAAAAGGTTAGTACTTTTTGTGCTGCTGTCTTCTAGTGTCACATAGGGGAGGGAGGGGGGAAGGAAGCATTAGTTCCCTGTGTTAAATCGTGAAAGGGGGGGATAATTCTAGAACCCTGCTTTCATCCTTTCCAACTAGCCCAAGAAAAAGTATCAAAAATATCAAAAATAACAAATCATCTCGAAGATTCAACTGTCATCATCAGGAAGACCCCAGCTGAATATATGGCCTTTCAAAATGACAGCAAAGGCAGACAAAGTCAATACCTGCTGTGTGGGTCCCCTAGGCCATAAATGGAAATAACGATAAACCCAAGTAAGATAAAAAACAAAAAACACAAAACAAATAAGTAAATAAAAGTATCAATCCAGAGACACACTAAGAAGCAACAGAAAGACTTCCGGATAACACAGCAACCTGTGATAGACATCCAAATGACCAACCATGTGACAAATATGCAGCGGAAGAATGACGCATAACACCGCGGTTACAGGGAGGTATATAACTATAGTGAGTGACGAGAAAGGTTAGAGATAGATAGATGTTAACTTAGTCTTCGGCCACAAGAGGCCCATCGAGTGGCACTTAAAGAACTAACCATTTAATATTGTAGGGCCATGGTTAGTACAATTAAATATGTAAGGGGACATGTTGTATGCCTTATAAAAATTCTGAGCTTTTGGAGTTCGTGCAATAGCTGTGAAAATAATGTTTTTACATATTGCAGTGGGTATTCATTTTCCTTCAAGATGTTCCACAACTGTATAAGTTCTTTAATAAGTACATCGACTGTATTGCAAATCTCAAACAGCCTATGAATCCTCGATATGACAAGATTTCTGCAAATTGACCTGGATACACTAGAATGCCAATTTACGTAATAATTGATATGAAACACATAATTTCTTCTCTTATCATATAAAGTAGTGATATAGCCGTCCATAGAGTTGCATATCTTCAAATCCAAAAAGTTCATTTGACCGGAGGTGACATTAGTTTGCTCCAATGATAACCAAGGAGGATATATGCTTTCAGCAGATACTGGAAAGGTTTCCCCAATTAATTGCTACTTTTATTTACTTATTTGTTTTGTGTTTTTTGTTTTTTTATCTTACTTGGGTTTATTGTTATTTCCATTTATGGCCTAGGGGACCCACACAGCAGGTATTGACTTTGTCTGCCTTTGCTGTCATTTTGAAAGGCCATATATTCAGCTGGGGTCTTCCTGATGATGACAGCTGAATCTTCGAGATAATTTGTTATTTTTGATATTTTTGATACTTTTTCTTGGGCTAGTTATTTACTTTGGCTATCGCATTTCATTTGATGAGGTAAGTGAGTTAAGTGTTTTTGTATTTGTGATTTTAATGTATTTCATATCGTATATTTGAGCACAGTTCCGTCTGCTGCATCGCGCGTCTGGGTGTGTGCTTGTGTTTCTTTGTAATATTTTTTGCAATTTTTGATGTCATTTTTGTGTGTATGGTATATGCAGTCTTTTCGTTTGGAGTTTTAGTGTGTGTATATATATATACTAAAGAGCAAAGCCGAAAACATAAGAAAAACTTTAGAATTTAAAACGAAAGTTGCAAAATAACCTGAAGATCAAAACGCGCAAGGCAGCAGTTATGAAAATTCAGAATTCACATTCTATTAAGAGACTGAAGCAAAAAAAATTTTTGACTCATACCAAGTACAACATAGAAAAGGTTATGTATTGACTGGTGTGAGTAAAAAGAGAAAAAAATAGAACAACTGAATGTAGAAAGTGTCGAGAATACTGAGCCTTGGCTTTATCAAGGACCAGCAAAAACTCTGCATTTTCTCACTTCCACAAAGACCTATTTGGAAATGGGTTTCTGCAAAGCCATAGATGCAAGTAATAAGCCCACCAAAAAAAATTAAAAAAATATATGTATGTCATGACCTCCGCAGAGTTGTATGACCAAGCTTTAGTTAACAATTTAGCTTGCATCCATAACTTTCCTGGCCCGACCCAGCTCTTCATCTGTTACTATTAAACAGAAAGAAGATGATTATAGAAAACTCAAGTTGTAAGAGTGACATAATGAATCAGAAATAATGTTCAGCAATAACTTGACTTGATGTCTAAACCTTGTAAGTATGAACACGATGGAATAAAAACTGTTAAAAAGGCCTAGGCGTAGGCCAAGGTATTAATGTTTTAATGCCTAAGTAAAAGCACAATAACACTGACTTGACTTGGAGTCTAATTCTTATGAATATGAGCACAATGGTATACAAACTGTTAAAAAGGCCTAGGGCCTACTTATTAATATTTAATGCCAAAGTAAAAGCGCAATAATACTAACTTGGCTTGGTGTTTAAACCCTTTGAGTGTGAACATGATGAAATAAAAACTGTTAAAAAGGCATTGGCCTGATCCAAGGTATTAATATTCAATGCCTAAAGTAAAAGCACAATAATACTAACTTGACCTTGTGCCTAAACCTTATGAATATGAAAACGATGGAAGAAAAACTGTTAAAAAGGCCTAGGCCTTACTAGGCATTAAAAAGTAGCGCAATAATACTAACCTGACTTGGTGTCTAAATCTTATGAATATGAGCATGATGGAATAAAAACTGTTAAAAAAGCTTAAGCTTAGGCCTAGACATATTAATTTATTTTTTGTGCCAAATAAAAAGCGTAATATTACTAACCTGTCTGGGTGCCAAAACCTTATAAATGTGATCACGGCGGAAGACAACCGAAATCGTATGTTTTCCTGCATGCGATTTGTATGTAACCAAAATTTGTAAACGCGACGAACTGACGTAGTCGATGAATTTACGCGACACCGTTGGTTTTATTATGAAATAATACTAGAATATCCGAAACACTAAAAGTATTACGTATGCTGTTAGCTAAATAAAACCAATACTAATCAGAAATGAAACCAATACTTCCTAGATTTCTCAGAAATGAAATTCTTAAATCTCCATTGTTTGTATAAATACAATTTTGAACTGAATATAAACACAGGCACAGAAAAGAAATGGTGGGATTCCGTGGCCTCATCTTTAGCTGAAAGGAGGTAGGCAGTGTCAGAAGTTTGAAAACCGCTGCGCTATACAGGGATAATGGGTGTTCCCCAAGCAAATATTGCTTAGACTCCAGGTTCCCAATCTGCGATACTCGATCACGGGCCGATTTCGGACGAATGGTCATAAGCAAGCGCGTCAGACCATGCGGCCACCGGAACCGAAAAATAGCATATCTTTTTGTTCGCTGTTTCTTCTTTTTTTTCTTTTTTTTTTTTATTGATATAAGTTAGTGGGTTTTCACTTCGATTCAGCGCCCGAGGCCCCAGTGTAATATTCCGCTACACAAAAACGAGGGGAAGGTCATCAGTCGAAGACTGCAACTTGGAAATGCTTGAATAAACAACAGATAACAGAACAACAGTACGAGATCATGCCCCAAATAAGGAAACCATGACTAAGTACATGCGGCAACTTGCACAGAAACACTGAACGATCTCGCTATGAGGTGAGGAAATGCGACTGCGATTTCTTCGCTTCACTTAGCACGACGGCCACCAGCATGCCCTCTAATAACTTGTGTTCTATTTTGTGTCGTTTAGGATAATGTATGTCGGGCGGTTATGTAAATATGATGATCGAACAAAAGGCGCATGGCCGCTTCGCAGCGTTCAGCCAGACTCTCGGCAAAGAATATAAACGCTTGCTCTCGGGCCGTGGAAGATGAGAACCCATTGTACGCAATTTATTAACCTGTTGCGTGACCTGTTCGTCACTCACGATGCAGACGCATTTGGCATCCGGTTTTCTTTGTTGTCCGCCACAAAGTTGTTTTACGTATGAAATTCCAAACTCTCAAGCTTAGGGACAAACAAAGAAGAAAGTTGTAAAACAAAGCACGCCATGTTGTCGCACATCTTGAATATGAAAAAGTCGTTCTTCAAGAATTTCTCACATTGGGTGTCATTTTGAAAACAAGCACGATTTCATCTCATTAACAACGCATTTAGATACGGAATGTAAAATAAATCTTTTTATTTCCCAAAACTTAGCTATAGAAGATAAAAATGCAAAATGATTTCATAAATTTTAATATCCCAGACAGTTGCGCACTTGGGGGAAGTGTCTGCGGAGTCCGGAGACCCTTAAATGGACTGGGACAGAATAGTTGTATAGTTTAAATCTGAGGACAATGCAGATAAAACTTGAACACCCCCTACCCCAGGGGTAAGCTTGTTGAAATTATATCAAAGTACTAGATAAAATAATATGGCTGAAATATAATGATTCAAACGAATTCAAAATGTGTGAAAATTTCCCCCAATTACAAATGTGTAAAAAAAAAAAAAAAACGTGCAACGCTTTCAAAAGATTTAAGGATGGGCTGGGGACGACAATACTTTTTGCTGACTCCTAAAAAATCGGAAAGAAATAGACATTTTTTTTACAAGGCAGGTTTTTATAATTTTCCCTCTGCTGTCTGCAAAAAAACTGTAGAACTGTGTCAATTCTTCAAGCACCCTGCATCTAGGCCCCTTGAAAATGCGGGGCCAGGGGCTGTAGCTCCCAGCCTCCCTCTTAAGTGGGCTCTGCCCAGGAGAAAATATTCCCAAAATATGATGAGAAAGCCATAGAAATATACCCGCCGAATTGAAATATGCATCCCATGATTCATAGACGAATTAGAGGTAGCAAGAAAATGTAAAAATGCGTGGTTCAAAAATGGATACCAGTTCAGTTCTGCTTTAATTTTCCTCCTCCTCCAAGGTTGGGTTCAGCTTGTTGAAATTTTATCGAAGTAATGGACATAATAATACACGGTCGAGTCACATTATTGTGACCATCCAGAGTAACAGGCTGGGAGTGACTCAATAAGGTGCTGGAAGGTGTTCACAGGTATGTGGAGCCATGCTGATTACAGTGCATCTGACAGCTGCTGGAGGGTGCGCGGTGAACAATCCATAGAGCGGACAACACGATCGAGGTGGCGGCCCCACACATGCTCAATTGGGTTTAAGTCTGAGGAATTAGGGGGCCAGGGAAGTACTTTGAAGTCTTCGTCGTGCTCTTCCAACCACTCTCGAACATTTCGAGCTGTGTGACACGTCGCATTGTCGTGCTGAAAGATCCTATCCGCCCCAAGGAAAACAGTCAGCATGCATGGGTGTACATGGTCTGCAAGGATGGATTCATGACGAATTCGGTCCATTATGCCTTCCACAGGTATGAGTGGACCCAGGAAATGCCACGAAAGCATTCCCCAGACCATAGCGCTGCCTCCACCAGCTTGTGTTCTTCCAGCAATGGTTGAAGAGTGTTTCTTCTCCGATGTTTCTCGCCTTATACGCCAACGTCCATCCGTTCGATGAAACAGAAAACGTGACTCATTATAGAAGGCAATCCTTTGTCAATCAGCGGGGGCCCAATTCCGATACTGCCGTGTAAATGTAAGCCTTTTCTGCCGACGCACCTTCGTTATCATAGGTGCAGTGACCATCCGTCTGCATCGGAGCCTTATACGCAGCAGGGTTCGCTGAATTGTCGTTTTAGACACACTTCCGGTAGCCCCCTGGTTCATTCGGCTAGTGAGTTGCTCCGCTACGTGTCGATCGGCCCTCGGGCATCTTCAAAGCCGAAGTTCACCTATCACATCAATGACACGTGGTGCTCCGCAATTTCTACGTCGCTTGTTCGCAATGGTGCCATTTCTCCAATCACGATACACTTTAACCACAGCAGCACGCGAACAGTTCACAAACTGCGCTGTTTCAGAAATACTGCCATCCTAGGCCCGAAAGCCGATAATCATCCCTTTTTGGAAATCTGATAAATCGCTCCTTTTATCCATGACAGCAACGAGTGATATGTTTTCGGAATGCCTACAGCACACTTTATATACCCTCCAAGCCAGCTCACGATATGTGCCTTCTTTCATTGGCTAGGCGCTGTTGACGTCAAAAGTAGGAGGTGGTCACAATAATGTGACTCAACTGTGTATGATCCAAATATCATGATGCAAACGAATTCTCTTAACGTATGAAAATTTCCCCCAATTACAGATGTGTACAAAAAACTTCTGTAATGCTTTCAAAAGATTTGAGGATGGACTGGGGGAGACTATATCTCTACGTCGCTTATTCGCGATGGTGAAGACTCCTAAAATAAGCGAATAGAAAAAAATATGAAAAAATGCCATAGAAAATGTTTTTCACAAGCCAATTTTTACTGTGTTATCTACAAAAAACAAAAACAAAAAACCCTGTAGAACTCTCAGTTTTTCAAGCATCTTGCATAATTCTGGGGCCCCTTGAAAATGCGGAGCCCGGGGCTGCAGCTTCCTACTTCCTACCCCCCCCTACCCCCCCTCTCTCTCTCTCTCTCTCTCTTAAATGGGCTCTAACTGTTTGGTAGAAATGCGAAGTTTACCCAAACTTTCACGAACGCAACTGAATTTGAACTAAACTGAAAAATCTAAAATAAGAAAGATGACACCGAATTTTTTGTTGTAGTGAACACGTCTTTTGAATCCTTTCTGACGCGAATTAAATTTATCAAAGTTATTCAAAGTCAATGCAACCGGATAGGAAAAAAATCAACCGGATTTCTACAATCGATAAAACATCCAGAAATAGAAACAGCTACTGATTTCCACCAGCGGCTAAAAAGTATGTTGCGAAAATTAACAAATGGCGCACAAAAAGTTTCTCATAGCAGAAGGAAGGTAACGGAAATAAAGAGATTTTCTAATCGGACAGTTAAAAGAAGAAATATTCAAGGAAAATTATATAAGTTTACGTCTACTAGCGGAACAATTTTGTACAATGGAAAAGTTAAAAATAGGCAGAAAATATTCTTCATGGAAAATCTAAGGAAAAAGAATTTTTCAAGTAGTCTTCAGGAAACAGAGATAGTGAGAAAAAGGCTTTGACCTCTAGGTTCCCTAGCTGGAAATATGTACATTATTTAAGGAGGATAATGCTCCATATCTCTACTGTAGCGAATGGCATACAGTAAAAAAAAAAAAAAAATTCTCAATAACGTCTATAGAAGCGGAGACACAGTGGCGCACCCAGTAATTTTTGTTGGAGGGGGCTGTGTATATATAGTTACAGTTTACATAACAAGAATTTTTGTTGGAGGGGGCTATATATATATACTGTATTTTGGAAGGGTTTGCATCCTTCCAGTGCTTACATATGGTGCAGAGACGTGGACCTTAACTAAAAGAGACATAAGACTGCAGACAACTCAAAAAAGCATAGAGAGGTGCATGCTTGGTGTAACCAGGAGAGATAAGAAAAGGAACTCGTGGATCCGAAAAATGACAAGAGTGGAAGACATCGTGATCAGAGTAAAATCCCTGAAATGGCAATGGGCTGGACATATTGCCAGAAGGACAGACCATCGATAGACAGCTGAAATTTTAGACTGGATTCCGAGGGACAGGAAAAGACCCAGAAGAAGACCACATGGGAAATGGGCGGATGAAATTCGAAAGTATGCTGGAGTAACATGGAGAAGACTGGCACAAGGCAGACCGTTGTGGAAGAAACTTGGAGAGACCTTCGTCCAGCAGTGGATTGATAATGGTTGACAATGGTGATGATGATATACTGTATACAGTATATGCCTATAGTTTATATACGGTTGTGACGTACGTCGCTCTTAATTTCTTTGAGGATTTGCGAAGAAGACACCGTGTAATAGAAGACACTTAATATTTTGAACATGTGAAATAATATTTTTGAATGTTTAATTTGTGACGTACGTCGCTCTTAATCTCTTTGGGGCTTTGGGAAGAAGACACCATTTAATAGAAGACACTATGTAATTTTTTGAACATGTAAAATAATATTTTTGAATGTTTAATTTGTGGCTACGTCGTTCTTAATCTCCTTTGAGGGGCTTAAGCCCCAAAGCCCCTCCGTGGGTGCGCCAATGCACAAACACCACCTAGCGGCAGAACTGTGAAGTTCAAATATTAAACTAAAGTGGTCCACAAGGTAAATGGCATCCGGCGTTGAGAGATTTTTTTAAATCGCACATTTAGAATTACAGATATTAAGAAAAACATATTAGACCTTAGCGCCCCAAGCGGCGAAATTGTGTGGAAGAAAAAATACATACAAAAGGGTTTTCATAGTTAGTAATGTCTAACCGAAAAAGGATTTTTTATGTCGGGTTTTTAAGCCGGAAGATATTGCTGTGAAGGGAAACGTGAACTTACGGCCTCTAGTGGAAACTTTGGCGTTAAGAAAAATTTGAAATTACATGAGAAACATTTCCCAGAAAAAACGCTATCCAACAAAGAAAGAATTTTTCAAATCAGACTTTTACAAGCAGAGATATTGACAAAAATAAATATATATTTATTTTCCCCCTGGTGGAAAAACTATGTATTATTTTAAGAAGAATATATTCTGAAAAGATTTTCTCAATTGAGCGGTATAGGTCCACAAAAGAATATTTTCAATCAGTTTTCAGAAGCTTAGGTTTTGTTGCAAATACATCAGAAACAGAAATAAACACTTAAACCCCCTGACGGCCAAATCCTTTTTTTATCAAAAATTAGAAAAATCAAAACATTTCCCATCAGGAGCTGTATACGATGCAGGAAGAAGTTTTTGAAAGCGGAGATCTAGGAGCAGAGATATCGGAAAAAACGCAATTTACCTTTACGCCTCCTAGCGGATAATCTATGCGTTACTTGACAACTTTGAAACTATACGAGAAATATTTCGCCCCGGAAAACGCTCTCCAACAAAGAATTTTTCAAATAGGACTCGTAGAAGAAGAGATATCGACAAAGATAAGATATACATCTAAGCCGCCTGGCTAGAAAACTATGCATTATTTCAAGAAGAAAGTATTCTCAAAACATTTTGCGAGGTGAGCGGTATCGGTCCGCGATTGAATTTATTCAATCGAGTTTTCAGAAGCTGAGGTTTTGCTGCAAATACATCAGGAGCAAAAATAAGCATTTGCTCCCCCTGGTGGCCAAACCACTTGTTACCAAAAATTAGCGATTATATGCAAAACATTTCACATGAGAAGCTGTTTCGGATGCAGGAAGAATTTTTCAAATCGGACTTTTAGAAGCAAAGATATCGGGGAAAACGCAATTTACCTACCTATAGCGGAAAATCTATGAATTACTTGAAAAGGAAACTATACCTAAAATAGTCTTCGTTATAAATGGCATCGAAAGGAAGAAAAAAACATTTTCAATCGGATATTTAGAAGCGAATATATGAAGAAAAAAACGAAAATATATGTAAAAAACGCGCACGTATTTTTGGCCTCAATCAGAAAATCACTCTTCTCTTGGATTTTCCCTTAATCTGAGAATGGGTGAGAAAAATAAGGAGGTCAGGGGTCCAAATCCTAGAAATGAGATTTTCTTTTATATTCATAGTGTGCCGTCGTTAGGAATGATGGATTGGGGGGGATAAGTCCATCCGTTATACACATAACTTTTGAAATATTTTACACATAACTTTTGAAATATTTTCTTCAAAAAACACCCAAACGCAAAGATGTGCAATTCGACAAAAGCTATCCAAAGATCATATCGTCCGACTGTGTTCGGAGCAGTGGACATGTGATGGCACTGTCACACGGCGGAGTGGTTCCGGACGGACCAGGAGCACCACCGGTAGAGAGGATTGACGGATCGTGCGCCAGGTACGAACCATTTCCCGGCGCCTCGCAGAAGCAAATCTGCGATTCCAGCGCCCCTTACATGTGCTGGCATTTACACAGGAACATGGCCGGCTCCGTGTGCACTGCTGCCAGGCCAGAGCAACGTGGAACGCCACAGACTGGTGGCGTGTGGTGTTTAGCGATGAGTCTCGCTTCATTTTGGGGAGAGATGATCATCGTGTCCGGGTGTGGAGCTCCCCGGGTCAACGGCACAATCTCAACCTCTCTATCGAGCGCCACACATCCCCCACTGCATGAATTATGGTCTGGGGAGCCATTGCCTACGATAGCCGATCAGCTCTAGTAGTGGTACGTGGATCATTGACGGGGCATGTGGATGAGATCTTACCGCCCCATGTGCTCCCATTCCTGGCCGGGATCCCAAGGGCGCTATACCAGCAAGATAATGCCAGCCCGCACACGTCTCTGGTTGCCTAGGACTGCCTACGTCATGTCCAGACACTTCAATGGCCTGCCCGCTCTCCGGACATTCCCCCTATCGAACATGTGTGGGACTAATTGAAACGCCAGCTGCCGCCGTGCCGCACTATCCGGGATTTGGAGCACACTGTCCAACACGTGTGGGCCAGCCTACCTCCAGACATCAGGCGTCTGTTCGCCTCCATGCCGGACCCTATTGCAGCATGTATCGCCGCAAGAGGCGGTGCGACGGGCTATTGAAGATGACCGGACTGCGTGCCATAGATCCCTCTGTAATTGTCCTGTAGCTCTATTTTTGCAATTATGTATCATTCATCTCTGTCATTACGTCCATACAATTTCAGTTCAATCCGATGCTTCCTTCTTGGTGCGCAAATTTTATTGTCCGTGAGTGTACATACACCCTTGTGCAGTGGTGGCCCTAGCCCTTGCGGGGCCCCACGATGGCTCTTCAGATGACACTAGGCAAAAACTACTAATTAATTGACGGCGGTGCGAGGCCCCTCTGGGCGGTTGCCCGGTCTGCCCATGCCTGCAGCCGCCCCTGCCCTTGTGTGAGTATTTGTGTTACACATATTTAGATTTTTATTGAAGGTGTGTTAGCAGTGCGTGTATAAATCCCCGCGGGATGAGTTCAGACTCCCCTTCCCCAGCCCAAACGCTATTTTCCTTCATTCGTAAGATGAAGAAAACAAATGATGTTTTTTTAAAGCACCTTATTCCGACTACTGCTAAATAAACAAAAATATCTTTCTGTGCATGTTTTAATAATTTTAATATTTTTGTTATGATCAATTATTTTTCTGTTCATGTTAGTTCAACTTTTCGTAATGATCGGTATTTTTTTTTATTTTTTTTGTACATGTTACGGTCTTATAATAAATATCAGGTCATCCCAAAAATACTGTCGTTTTTTCAGCGTGTGAAGAAAAGAAAGAAAAACGTACCTGGAACAGATGTTTTAATCCATATAATAAGTGCCCTCAGTAGTTACAACCTTCTGCAATCGATCGACAAGGTTTTGAATCCCAGACTTGTAGAATTCCATGGGTTTCGATGCAAAAAAGGCAGAAAGGGTTCGCCGTACCACCTCCACATTTCGAAGTGTTGTCCCAGCACATTGGTTTTGTAGGCTGCTAAAGAGGTGGTAGTCGGATGGGGCGATGTCAGGGTAATATGCCGGATGCGGAAGTTTCCCCCATCCGAAGTCCTGCAACGTGATGGCTATGGTCATTTCCGCTGTGTGTGGTTTTGCGTTGTCCTGCTGCAGCAGCAGGCCTTTACGATTGACGAGTGCTGGACGTTTATCCTGCAAAGCAGTGCGTAGACGCTGCAGCTGCTGACAGTAGACTTCCCCTGTAGTGGTTTTGTTGGGTGGCAGCAGCTCGTAATGGATTATGCCTTTCATATCCCACCACACAGTCATCAAAACCTTTTGTGGGAAACGTCCTGGTTTCGCCATTGCTGCAGACATATTCCCTTTGGGAAACCACTGCCGTTTACGCTTAATGTTGTGATAAACAATCCATTTTTCATCGCCCGTGACAATTCTGTGCAAAAACGGCTCTCTTTTTTTCACGGGAGAGCAAAGAAGTGTAAATGTCCACACGCTGTTGTGGAGTGAGATCGTGGGATACCCACTTATCCAGTTTCGACACATAACCGAGGTCCTGTAAATGCGGTGAACAGTGGAATGGGTGGAATGAACAAGTGTGGCCAATTCCTCAACTGTTGACTGCGGATTTCCTTCAACATCAGCTTTCAGCACGTCGTTATCCAGCTCAACAAGCCGTCCGGGTCGCTGCATATCCTTGAGACTTGTGTCCCCCCTTCGAAAGTTCTGGAACCAGCGTTGACATTTCCTGGCCTCCAGGGTACCCGACCCATATACGGCATTGATGTTTCGCGTTGCTACCGTCGCTCAGTGTCGATGGTGGAACTCAAACAGCATAATGTGTCTAATGTAGTCTTCTGACACTGCCATTTCCTATACGGTTTAAGTACACAACGACTGCACCTAGAACTCCCGTTTGCGGTCTCAAATGACTTGAAGGTCTGCTCGCGTGATCCCTCTTATACTCACCGTGGTCGACGTCACCAGGGGACTCACTACTGTTGGTCTTCCGCAAAACGACATTACTTCTGGGATGACCTAATATTAATGAATATATTAATACTAATTTATCTTATTTTTTCAAAAGAGCTTTCTTTAACTTTGTGCACATCACTGTTGATTTACACCGACAATCATTGTGCGTGTGGGCGCGCGCACGTGCGTGTGTTATCATTATCAACTGTTATCAATCCGCTGCTGGATGTAGGTCTTCTCAAGCTTCTTCCACAACTGTATGTCTTGAGTCAGCCTCCCCCAAGTCACTCGAGCATGCTTTCGAATTTCATCCACCCATCTCTTACGCCATCTTCTGGGTCTTTTTCTGTCCCTTTGTATCCAGGCTATTTCAGTTGCGCAACGGTGCTCAGTTCTTAATTTCAAAAACTCGAAATTACATATATTTCACGAAATCGGTTCGAAAACTCGGAATTAAGTTGTTTGAGCTACAGAAAGCTTGTTCTTTGGTGGCTTTTTTTTTCCAATATATTAACTTCGATATTAAACATCTACAGAAAGAAGTGCATTTAATATAAGCTGCTGGCCACCCAAAACGCAACACCAAGTAGGAAGCATCCGATTGGCCTGAAGTTCGTAGCATGCGTCGCCCGCGAGAGGATATGCAAACGATTAGCATTACAGGGCATATGCAAATCATGTGCGCCCGGCACGCCACCGAGAAGCACTATAAGAAGGGTGCACAGAAGGCGGGGTGTAAGTAGTGGAAGTGTGTTATGCTGCCGGACCTATGCGTGGGAAGCTTCCTGATGCCTCGTCGCAGAATACGGCAGTTATTCCAGCACGTTTCGAAGTTCGACAGAGGACGAATAGTGGCTTATCGCGACAGCGGTTTATCGTACCGAGGCATCCGCGCCCGTGTGGGACGACATCCAGCCACAGTGGAGCGAGTATGGATTCGGTGGGTGCAGGAGGGACGACGGACCGACGTGAGCGATTGCCGCAGCCGCGGCACACCACCGAACCAGAGGACCGGCATGTTGTGCGGCGGGCACTGACGGCTCGCACCGCCACATCACGAACGTTAGCGCAGGAATTAGGGTGTGTTGCGCAACAACCTGTGTCAGCACGTACCGTTCGACGTCGTCTGCAGGAGCGGGGACTTGTCACACGGCGCCCATTGCTCCGATTGCCATTGACGTTACACCACCGGCGAGTGCAACGGTAGTGGGCCGTTGAACGCCGCACCTGGACTACGGAATGGCACGACATTGTCTTCTCCGACGGAGCCTGTAGTCCTTCCTCCCTTACCTGCAGGATCTGCTAGCGGCCACGTTTCAACAGGACAATGCGCGCCCGCACGTGGCACGCATCGTGCAACAGTTCTTCACGGCCCACCAGGTGTCACTGCTGCCATGCCCCCCCCCGGGTTCTCCCGATATGTCGCCCATCGAGCACGTCTGGTCACTGATCGGCAACAGAGTGACCCGGCAAGTACCACCCGCAGATACGCCTAATGAACTGTGGCAACGTGCGGAAGCAGCCTGGACCGACATACCCCAAACCCACATCCAAAGCCTCTTTCGTTCGATGCCGCGGCGTGTAGCGGCCGTTATTGCCAGTCATGGGGGCCACACGAACTATTGATGTCTGCGTGCTCCGCAAGTCGCACTGGCCTGTATAAGCTCAATCGTTTCATCTTTGTATCTGTTGTTATGTGTCCAGTAAATCTGGATTTGCTATCTCGTGTCCTTCTTGGTGTTGCATTTTGGGTGGCCAGCAGTGGAATTAGGTATATTTAAATAACCAAGGTGACGTAAATAATCGCAACACCAAAAGTTCACTTATGCTTCCTTCCTACTCTCTCTCTCTCTCTCTCTCTCTCTCTCTCTCTCTCTCTCTCTCTCTCTCTCTCTCTCTCTCTCTCCCTGTCTGTCTTTCCAGCTTTCTCTCTCTCTCCATGTCTGTCTTTCTAGCTCTCTCTCTCTCTCCCTGTCTCACTTTCTAGCTCTCTCTTTCTCTCGCTGTCTCTTTCTTTTTCTCTATCTCTGTCTTTCTCTTTTTCTAGCTCTCTTTCTCTCCCTCTATCCCTCATTCTCTCTCGTTCTCTCTCTCAGCTCCCTAGCTTTCTCTCTCTTTCTCTCGCTGTCTCTTTCTTTTTCTCTATCTCTGTCTTTCTCTTTTTCTAGCTCTCTTTCTCTCCCTCTATCCCTCATTCTCTCTCGTTCTCTCTCTCAGCTCCCTAGCTTTCTCTCTCTTTCTCTCGCTGTCTCTTTCTTTTTCTCTATCTCTGTCTTTCTCTTTTTCTAGCTCTCTTTCTCTCCCTCTATCCCTCATTCTCTCTCGTTCTCTCTCTCAGCTCCCTAGCTTTCTCTCTCTTTCTCTCTCTATCTCTCTTCCTTCCTTTCTCTCTTTCTTTCTTTCTCTCCCTCTATCCCTCATTCTCTCTCGTTCTCTCTCTCAGCTCCCTCTTTTTCTCTCTCTGTCTCCCTTCCTTCCTTTCTCTCTTTCTTTCTTTCTATCCCTCATTCTCTCTCGTTTCTCTCAGCTCCCTCTCTTTCTCTCTCTATCTCCCTTCCTTCCTTTCTCTCTTTCTTTCTCTCCCTCTTTCTCTATCTCTCGCTGTCTCTCTTTCTTTTTCTCTCTTTATCTCTCTCGCTGTCTCTCTTTATCTCTCCCTGTATCTCTTTCTAGCTCTCTCTCTCTCTCTCTCTCTCTCTCTCTCTTTCTCTCTATTTCTAACTCTCTCCCTCATTCTCTGTCTCTCTCTCTCTCCTTTTTTCCCGCTTTGCTGAGCAGCTAGCACAGCAGATTCTCTGTTTGACTTGCAGAATGTACACACTGAAACTGAAAGGACCGCCCCGGTGGCGCAGTGGTCTAAGGCGCTGGCCTATGATCATTCGTCCGTAAGGGGTCCGGGTTCGAATCCCGGTGAGGCATGGATGTTGTATTTGTCTTACGGCACTGGCTCTCTCCCTTCCCTGGAACCAGTGACCCTAAATTAGGGACGGGCGACTGCTTATAGCCCATTGAGTTGCTCACGGTGGTCGTTAAACCTCCAATAAAAAAAAAAAGAAGAAAAGAAACTGAAAGGACAGTTTGTTATACACATCCACTTTATAAGGTGTGTGCCCACCTTTCGCCTTCACACCAGCAGCAACACGTCGTGTCATGGACCCTACCAGATGAAGGAAAAGTTTGGGAGCAGTAGCGGGCTGGCGATCCATAAACGGCCCTGGAAGCTACTTCGTGTGGCCCACTTTTGGCAAAAATTGTCAAGGTCCCCTCCTTAAAAAAAAAACAAAAAAAAAACGTATCAGCATTACTATTTACTGTTGTTGTTTTTTATTGGAGGTTTAACGACCACCGTGAGCAACTCAATGGCCTGTAAGCAGTAGCTCGTTGCTAATTTGAGGTTACTTGTTCCAGGGAAGGGAGAGAGCCAGTGCCGTAAGATGAACACGACATCCATGCCTCACCGGGATTCGAACCCGGACGAATGATCAGATGTCATCGCTTAGACCACTGCGCCACCGGGGTGGCCCATTTACTGTTTAAACATCCTTTCAGCACAATTCTACGAATCACTGCAGTTCTTTGTATTGAGGCAATAATTAGCAACATTTTACCGATTATCCAGGGCCTCAGATTCCCAGTACAATTTAAGGCTGTCTTTGAATGAGTGTAACAGAAATTCTGTCCTATATCTGTGATGCAAATTCTTTTGTACACATTTTCTCGAAAACTATTACTTTGTAGAGTTTGAAATTTTGAGCGCAAATAAAAACGACCCATATGTAATACGTGTCGCAGTTATTTTTCCGAAAAATTTGTTAGAATTGTTTTTTTTAATTCAATCTATTTGACTCGAAAGTATTCCGATTTGGCGCTAGATGGCGCCAAAAGTTAGCCTGGCAGTGTTTTTGTGTGGAAGAAACGAAATCTCTCATTTCTGTCTGATTTCTTTAATTATCTAGGCCAAATAGAAATCAAAGAATGGGCACTGAAGTGAGATTAGAATCTGGTCTTCTATAGATCATCTTAAATTCTACTGTACGTTCATATTTTGAAGAGAAAATGTGTACATTACCAGAAAACACTTGAATTTGAGATAGAAACTACGCCTACATACTAAGCAACAATGTCATTGGTTAAAACGTAACAGCGCGTATTTTGTCTTTTCATTGTGGAGCCAAGGAGAGACCGCTTCCATTCTGAATATGATAAGGTCTTCAGTCATTCGCTGACGCCAACTTTTGGGACAATCCCTCAAGCCGTAAAAGCCACGCCCAAGGAGTGATATTTTGCGCCATCTATTGCAGAAGATGAAGCCTAACACTCATTCAAAGACAGCCTTAATGTAAGAACAAAATTACTTTCGTTGCTGAAAAGCAACAGACAATGTACGTTCTCTGGGTGAGACTATTGAAGACTTTATTCCATTCTTACGAATTTATATTGCAACAACTGAATTCTTTTTTTTTTTTTTTTGATTGAAAGTTTAACGACCACCGTGAGCAACTCAATGGGCTATAAGCAGTCGCCCGTCCCTAATTTAGGGTCACTGGTTCCAGGGAAGGGAGAGAGCCAATGCCGTAAGACAAACACAACATCCATGCCTGGCCGAGATTCGAACCCGGACCCCTTACGGACGAATGATCAGAGGCCAGCGCCTTAGACCACTGCGCCACCGGGGCGACACAACTGAATTCAGAATTTCTATTAGTTTCTTTGCTTTTAGTGAGAACAGGAAATCAAAATGAGCCCAAAAATTAATTTACCTTTCAAGACTTACCTACGGGTATCATTAATAAATTAATTGCGAAAAAAATCTCATAAAAAACTGAAAATTTCCAGAATTACAAGAATTTTAGTTCAAATTAAAAAAAAACGAGAGAAATTAAAGAATACAATAATTAATTTTTATTGATTTACCTTCAAATTGCAAAGGTGCATTTGCTGTAACTGAAACAGACTTTCCACCGCCCCGGTGGCGCAGTGGTCTAAGCGATGGCTTCTGATCATTCGTCCGAAAGGGGTCCGGGTTCGAATCCTGGTGAGGCATGGATGTTGTGTTTGTCTTACGGCACTGGCTCTCTCCCTTCCCTGGAATCAGTGACCCTAAATTAGGGTCTGGCGACTGCTTTAGCCAATTGAGTTGCTCACGGTGGTCGTTAATCCTCCAATCAAAAAGAAAAAGAAACAGACTTTCCCGTCCAAGAATTCGTGTAACGTAAGGCCCAAAGAAAATGCGATTCAGATCTCGATCAAAGTAAATATATATACAAAGCATATACTGTAAATCTATAAAACAGCAACTCGAATATTTTACCGTATAGGTGAACCTCAATGCATTTACCTACACAATGTATTTGAAGTTTCCATACCGGACTATTTATAGCATATTTGGTTATTTAATTGCAAATGTAATTGACAAAAGCGAACTGAGGTAGAGGATATCGGATCAAAGAGACGGGGCTTAAATTTAAGTCGAGGAATGGCAAGGGAGGTGTATCAAAACTAATGTTTGGCTCAACAGAACATTTGCTACGTAGGTTTTTTTGCTTTTCCGAAGTTGTCGAGCTTTGCCGGATTAGTATAATTTGGTTTTCTTCTACAAGAATGTTGAAATACAAGTACACACTGAGTGGCCACTTTATTATGACTACCCCCTCAGTACTTCGTTGGGCCACCTTTTGCCTTTAATACTGCGTCGATTCTTCGTGGCATGGACTCCACGAGATATTGATAGGTGGTTTGTGGGATCTGAGACCATGCTTGATGAATAGCACTTTCCAGGAGTGTGAGACTGCAGGGTTGTGGATGATGGCTCGTTCAACTTCATCCCACAAATTTTCAATGGGGTTGAGATCTGGAGATTGTGGGGGCCACCTAAGCAAAGTAAACTCACCGGCATGTTCCTGAAACCAATCCTGTACAATACGAGCACTAATGGCAGGACGCATTATCTTGTTGAAAGTAGCCATCGCCATTGGGATAAAACATCCACAAAACAGGATGCACTTGGTCAGCAATGATGGTTAGATATGATGTGCCAGTCAGACGTTGATCAACACGAATTAAAGGGCCCAAAGCATGCCATAAAAACATTCCCTAAACCATAACGTTGCCTCCACCAGCTTGAAGGGTTGTAGCAATGCATTTGGGGTCCATGCTTTCGTGCTGTTTCCGCCAAATTCTCACTTGGCCATCGGCATGGTGCAACTGAAAACGTGATTCATCGGACCACATAATTTGTTTCCAATTATCGACTGTCCAATCCTTGTGCTCCTGTGCGAACTGGAGACGTTTTCTCTTGTTAACTGCAGACAGCAAGGTGTTCGAACAGGCCTTCGGTGCCATATCCCATCCGATGCAGTATACGGC
Organism: Macrothele yani; assembly: GCA_039090855.1. Taxonomy (NCBI): domain Eukaryota; kingdom Metazoa; phylum Arthropoda; class Arachnida; order Araneae; family Macrothelidae; genus Macrothele; species Macrothele yani. The sequence continues at coordinate 16,925,571 of CM077005.1, read as the reverse complement.
GAACAGTGCGTGCAGAGATCATTTGAGGGATCCTTGATTCAAATGGTCTGTAATTTGCTGCACTGTTCCCTTCTGTTGTCTGTTACCAGTCTGGACACCCTCCGTTCTGCCCGAGCAGTCACTAGTCGATGACGATCACACGTTGCACGTAGAGATCCAGTTTTTTGGCTGACAGTCCAGACTTTAAACACTTTAACAACAGCTGCTCTGGAACATTTCACGAATGCGGCGGTTTCGGTGATACTCGCTGCATGGCTCCGAGCTCCTACAATCATCCCATGTTGAAAGTCCGTCAAATCGCATTTTTTACCCATCTCGTCACCCAAAAATCACTTCTACTATTGTCGCAAGCACTAAGCTTTCCCTTTTTGTACTAGCCTCGCCCTATGGTGGCAACAGCGTGCTGCCATAACTCATTTGCTGAAAACTGTCAGGTGGTCATAATAAAGTGGCCACTCAGTGTATATTGTATATACTTACTTTTTTCTTGAGTCAGCATAAGACCTACCGGCCAGTGGCGTACCTGCCACCCCCGCAGCTGTGGTGGGGGTAGCTCAGGTAAAGAAGGGGCGTACTACAGCTGACAGTTATAGTTTAAAGAAAAAATCCGAACACGCACTAAAACAAACAAATAATTTACCCAAAGATTAATATTTTCCTTTAAGATATACAGTATTTAGCTTTGCAGGTAAATTAATGACGAGTTTCTTTTTGAAAACACTGGATACCCTACCGATTGAGGTTATCCCGCCCTTTGGCTCCGTCATGTAATACGATTAATCTGCAATGGGTTGTAAATAATACGAGCGCTTTCCAATTGCCCTCCCTCTGTGCAGCTAAGTCAAAGTGCGAAGCCATATGGGAATCCCCTGTAAAGGATTCGCGAAAACAGTCAGTCACCTAAGATTACGAACACGACAGGTGCATTTACTCATAGCAGCCGCAGATCTGCGAAGTATAAGAGGATGATTTCTTCAAATGATTTGTTTTATTTTGAACAAAACAATTTAACGTTGCTATTGCTTTTAGTGCTTCCTTATAGTAAGCATGTTTATCTGATTCACTGTGTAAAAACTTTAATATATCATACAAACGAACGACATCCGTTTGCAAAATGTCACAAAAATGCCCAAGTAAAATGAAGCACATTATCGGAGGAAAAGAAGGAGAGAGCGCGAAGAAACTTCCCAAACCCAAGCAGTTCTTTTTACGCTGAGCCTGTTAAGCTCAAGTGAGGTTTCTCATGGAAAGAGTGATGTTTTGTTTAGCTCGTCAATTGTACAAAGTTTAGAAGCTGTCATTTGACAAAAACTGGGCACTTCAGAAACAAGTGAAAGTAAAACGGATGATTATGAACAGTGGCGGATTTCCAATTAGGCACACTAGGCGCGAGCCTAGGGCCCCCAGAGCTTGAGGGGCCCCGAAAACGTATAATTGGATTGCCAGTACTGTTTTTGTTTTCATAGACCGAAACAAAAAAATTCAGAACTTGATTTTCCGCTGAAAATAATAAGAAAAAATGCTTTCAAGAAACTCTTCACATTCCCGCCTTCCTGCAGTGACTGATGAAATTCTTACTGCCCACCTTTCTCGGTCCATGGCATTCGTCTATGCCAAAACTCCTCCGTGAAAAGTCATCCACCCTTTACAAGTGAAGCACTGTGCATAAATTGCATTTTACCTGTATATTCTAATGTGGAGAACTTTTCCGGTTACCAATGTCTTCAAGTAATTTTTTTTTTTTTTTGATCGTTTCCTACTGCTTTGCCCAAAATATAAAAAACAAGAGAGATGACACCGAATTTTCGGGTGTAATAAGCAGGTCTTTTGAATCCGTTCTGACACAAATTAAATTTATCAAAGCTATTCAAAGTCAATGGAACCGGTATGGAAAACAATAGCATCTGACGGAAGAAAGAAGTTTTACAATCGGGATTTTATTCCCTCAGATATTGCTGTAAACGGAATCGTGAGCTTACGCCCTCTGGTTGCAGACTTGTGCGTTAAGAAAAACATGAATTTATATGAGAAACATTTCGCACCGGAAACGCTCTCCAACACAGAAAGAATTTTTCAAATCGGACTCTTAGAAACAGAGATATCGACAAAAATAAGCCTTTACGTTCCCTGGTGGGAAAACCATGCATTATTTTAGGAAGAAAGTATTCTCAAAAGGTTTTTCCAAATGAGCGGTATCGGCCCAAGTAAAAAAAAAAAAATTAGTCGAGTTTTCAGGAGCTCAAATTTTGCTACAAATACATCAGAAGCAGAATTTAACACTTATGCTCCCTGGTAGCCAAACCATTCTCTACCAAACATTAGAAATTATGTGAAAAATATTTTCCATCAGGTCTTGTAGGCGATACAGGAAGAATTTTTCATATCGGAGTTTTAAAATCAGAAATAATGCAGAAAAAGCAATTTACCTTTGTGCCCCCTAGCGGGAAGTTTAGAAAATTTTGAATTTTTAGGAAAACATTTCGCATCGGAAACACTATCCAACAAAGAAGGATTTTTTCAAATCGGACTCCTAGAAGTAGAGATATTGACAAAAATAAAATATACATCTACGCCCCCTGGCACTGAAACCGTGCGTCATTTCAAGAAGAAAATGCTCCTAAAAGGTTTGTTGACATGAGTAGTATCGGTCCGGTCTACAAACGACGTTTTTTTCAATCGAGTATTTAGAAGCTCATATTTTGCTGCAAATACATCAGAAGCGGAAATTAAGATTTACGCCCCCTGGTGGCCAAAACATTTTTACAAACATTAGAAATTATGTGCAAACGATTTCCCAACAGGAGCTGTATTCGGTGCAGAAAGAATTTTTCAAATCGGGGATTTAGAAGCAGAGATATAGGGGTAAAGGCAATTTACCTCTACGCCCCCTAGCGGAAAGTCTATAAATTACTTGAAAATTTTGAAAATATATTTAAAACATGTTACACTGAAAACATTATCTAACAAAGAAGAATTTTTTCAAATCGGACTCCTCGAGGTAGAGATATTGACGAAAATAAGATATGCATCTACGCCCCTTGCGGAGAAACTGTGGAAAATTTTAAGAAAATATTCCGAAAAGGTTTATCGATGTGAGTGGCATCAGTCCAGGAAAAAAATTTTTAATCGATATTTTAGAAGCTCAGATTTTATAGCAAATACATCAGAAGCAAAAATTAACGCTTACGCCCCCTGGTGGCCAAAGTATTCTTTTCCAAACATTTAAAATTATATGCAAAATATTTTCCATCAGGAGGTGTATGCGCTGAAAAAAATATTTTTCAAATCGGAGTTTTAGAAGAAGAATTATCGGGGAAAATGTAATTCACTTTTACGCCCCCTAGAGGAAAATCTATGCGTAATTTGAAAAAGTAACTATATCTAAAATACTCTTCGACATAAATGGAATCGAAAGATAAAAGGATTTTTTCAATCGGATGTTTAGAAGCAAATATGTGGAATAAAACGTGTTTTTGAATTCGACATCATCTGCATTTACGCCTTCTAGCGGCGAAATTGTACATCGTAAAAAAAACGAAATGAAGGATCATCATTCGCATATTTTAAACTTCCCGATGCAAAAACAATTTTTCAAATCGGACTAATAGGTGCAGAGATATTGTGGGTACAGACGGACGGACGGACGGACGGATAGACAAACCGGTAACATAAGCACGATCTTTTTTTACAAAAGACGTGCTAACAAGATGATTTTACAGAGCTGAAGCAATGGAAAGAGCACATTTTGTAATTCTCCGCCAGGGGGCGTAGATGCATTCTAGTTTTATGAAATTTTATGAAGATTTGCACGCGATGTACGAAATTTCATTTTAAGCGCTTTTAGCGTTAAATTTGCCAAGAGAGTTGTGACTGAAAACATGTTAAAATAATCAGTTTTGCCTAACGTATCAAACTCAAAAAGAACTTTTGCTGTAACTGAAATAGCCTCTTCGTACCGCAAAACTAAAATTTACGAAATTTCCACTTTGAGAGCTCGTAGCAGGAAATTTATGAACTAGTAGTGAAATTTAAAATGAGAAAATTTTAACTAATTTTTATGTCCGATCATTCGCAAAAATAATTTTTGAAAAATCTGTGAAAACCAAATATTTTAGCCTTTACAGGAAATTAACGAACTAACTGGAAAATTTTAATATTTGAGAAGGAACAGTTAAACCTAATCTGAGAGCCACAAATATCATTTTTTCCTTTAAGTTGAATACTTTCTTCAGAACAGAACTTTAATTTTTTGAATTTTCGACTGCACAGCCCTTAGTGGTATTTAAAGTGCCGAGCTTAACATCCTTAGATTTCCTATTAGCCGCAAAAATAATTTTTGAAATATCTCTATAAACAAAAAGTTCGACGTGCACCTGCAGACAAAGGGATTACACTAGCAGTGTTACTTACAAAATGTTCTACTAATAGGAAGATAGAATGAAATTTTAAAAAGCATAAAAACGTTTTTCTCGACTTCACTTTTTTTTTTTTTTTTTTTTTTTAGCTAATCTGACAGATGAAAATTTCTGAGGCGATAGATTTTCCGCTAGGGGGCGTAAAAGTAAATGACATTTTCCCCATAACTCTTCTTCTAAAGCTTCGACTTGAAACTTTTTTTTCAGCGGATACACCTCCTGATGGAAAATCTTTTGCATATAATTTCTAATTTTTGGTAATAAATACTTTGGCCAACAGGTGGCGTAAGAGTTAATTTTTGCTTCTGATGTATTTGCCGTAAAATCTGAGCTTCTGAAATATCGATTGAAAAAGTTCTTTCGTGGACTGATTACACTCACATCAATAAACCTTTTCGGAATATTTTCTTCTTAAAATATTCCACAGTTTCTCCGCCAGGGAGCGTAGATGTATATCTTATTTTTGTCTACTTCTAGGAGTCCGATTTAAAAAATTCCTTCTTTGTTGAATTGTGCCTCCAGTGTGACATGTGTATCATATTATTTCTAAATTTTCAAGTCATTCATAGACTTTCCGTTAGAGGGCATAAAGGTAAATTGCTTTCCCCCAATATCTCTGTTTCTAAATCTCCGATTTGAAAAATTCTTTCTGCACCGGATACAGCTCCTGATGGGAAATCCCTTGCACGTAATTTCTAATTTTTGTAAAAAATGGTTTGGCCACCAGGTGGCGTAAGTCTTAATTTCCGTTTCTGATGCATTTGCAGCAAAATACGAGCTACTAAAATCTCGATTGAAAAAAGTCGTTTGTTGACCGATACTACTCATGTCGACAAACCTTTTAGGAACATTTTCTTCTTGAAATAATGCATGGTTTCTACGCCAGCGGGCGTAGATGTATATTTTATTTTTGTCAATATCTCTACTTCTAGGAGTCCGATTCGAAAAATCACTTCTTTGTTGGATAGTGTTTCCGATGCGAAATGTTTTCCCTATAAATTCAAAATTTCAAGTAAATTATAGACTTTCCGCTAGGGGGCACAAAGGTAAATTGCGTTTTCTGCGTTATTTCTGCTCCTAAAACTCCGATTTGAAAAATTCTTCCTGTATCGCATACAAGACCTGATAGAAAATATTTTTCACATAATTTCTAATGTTTGGTAAAGAATGGTTTGGCCACCAGGGGCCATGAGTTTTAATTTCTGCTTCTGATGTATTTGTAGCAAAATCTGAGCTCCTGAAAACTCGACTAATTTTTTTTTATACTTGGGCCGATACCGCTCATTTGGAAAAAGTTTTTGAGAATACTTTCTTCCTAAAATAATGCATGGTTTTCCCACCAGGGAACGTAAAGGCTTATTTTTGTCGATATCTCTGTTTCTAAGAGTCCGATTTGAAAAATTCTTTCTGTGTTGGAGAGCGTTTCCAGTGCGAAATGTTTCTCATATAAATTCATGTTTTTCTTAACGCACAAGTCTGCGACCAGAGGGCGTAAGCTCACGATTCCGTTTACAGCAATATCTGAGGGATTAAAACCCCGATTGTAAAACTTCTTTCTTCCGTCAGATGCTATTGTTTTCCATACCGGTTCCATTGACTTTGAATAGCTTTGATAAATTTAATTTGCTTCAGAACAGATTCAAAAGACCTGCTTATTACACCCGAAAATTCGGTGTCATCTTTGTTTAGGCTTAGCGGCGCTAAGCCACTTTTTGTCGTTAGATGGTAAGAGAAGATGGGTAAGGATTTTTTGTCGATGATCGTGTATACAAAAATAGGTAAATCTGTGTTCTGTATGCAAACATAATATCTTAACCAAATGTTTAAACTACAGAGATTTTCGACCCGGTGGTATTAGGTGTGAGACTGTTGGTTCTAGCTAGGCATTGCCTCGAGTCCGTGAAGAAGTATGGGTGGATACGCTGGTCCAAGGTGCTGGATCTGTCAGTTATCCGAAACTAGGGGCGCAAAATTAGTGACTGACGACTGCTTATTGCCCTCATGGTGATTACGAACGAACAGAAAAACCTGTATGGATGAAACTATACAGTCTGATCATGCAGTAGCGGTTTCACTGATCCTAAGGGTTCCAGAGCATAAAGTCATTTGGACTTTTTTCTTGACGACAGTTAAAATAAAGTTATAGGTGATGAATACTCAGTTTGGTTAAGATTGCACTGCCCAGAGAAAAAACGTTAGTTAGGGGCAAATCTATTTAACTGCTCGGTATCGGCTCTAACGAAGGTTATCCCCTCAGCTCATTCCCCGCTTCTTTATGTGTAACACAAAAAGGATATAGATAGTGCATCTACCTGATAATCTTAAAATAAAAAATGCGCATTAGTCACACCGAGTTGATATAACTATGTTAGTTGCATAACTAAATAATAACGAGGAACTGTACACCAATCACACTTAAAATAGTATAACTATATTAGTAATCCAAATTTCTTGGCGTAGATTAATCAAAGTTTTCAAGCTTTCGCACATCAACCAGATGGCTTTTTCAATGAAGGTAGTCAACAAACTGCAAATTGAATAATAGAACGCTTCAACAATTTGAACGCGGTGACTTGACAATAAACGATCAGATGCTAAGTAAATTATTCATCCACAGACTCGAGGCGTCATGCTCGTTAACACGCGGAATTATAGAAGGAAACAAAATGCATTCATTATTTGAAGAACTGGTTCCAAACTCGTGGCAACTCCAGCAAGAGGTTGTCATTGCATGATTCACTGTTGGTGATGATCTCTAAAGTTTCGCGAATGGCGGTAGATTTTGGGGTGGAGTAGGAGGCTAATTTCTTTACGTCATCCCACATAAGAGTAGCGGCCTTGAGCTGGACCTCTCTGGCTAGGGCTGTTGTTACTTTACAGTTCTTTATGTCATTTTATGCTCATTAATTCTAGTTCCAAGCGAACGCTTGGTCATTCCAATACCCAGTGTAGGTATTTGAAGCTGAACATAAATTGCCTGAAACATTTGCGCATGTGCACGTATAGGAGCCTCTATTTAAAGTTTGAATTTGAAGCATTTTAATCAGTTTATTTAGATAATGTCTGTAGAAACATTGAAACAAAAGTCACCGATAGATGGCAGTATATTCGTTTACCGGAAAGCAAAGCTATACTTGTAACTATATTTTTTGGCAGTGCCTAGATGACATCTGGCAGTTGTGCCGAAAATACCATGTTAATTTTTTTAGTAATTTTAGACGCAGTTAAATGTGCTCGTCAATTAAATGGTAACTACATATTTCATTGTGATGTGCCATACTGTGTAAACAACACACAGTATGGCACATCACATGTCATTGGCACGATCACATGGCAATGACATTGAGTCCCCGCCGGGTCAACCTTTGTTCTAGCGACCTCATTCTCAAGCGTTTTATCATGTTGGGTTTTATGGTTTTTCAGCCACATGTGACTGATATACAGGGTGCGCCATGTAAAAAAGGCCCAAGTATAATGAACGACAACAGTCAGGCAATGTTACTATACATGGTAAAGAATATAGTTTGAAATGACAGAAAACAGGAATAATTTACCTGCGGTTACAACAATTGCTGAAAGTGCTGTCCTCTGACATAAAGGCAGCTGCACACGATCGAACATGTTTTTCGTAACGTGCCACAACTCATCGGCAGTAATCTAGGCTGTGTCATCCGTAATGTTCACTTTTAATTCATCCAGGGTGTGCGGATTAGTTGCGTACACTTTCCCTTTCAATGCTCCTCACAGATAAAAATCACAGGTGGAGAGATCGGGTGATCTGGGTGGCTATAGTCCCTTCGATACAGTTCTGTCCTCCTCAAACACTTCATGCACAGCACGTAGACTGTTCCGCACAGTATGTGCCGTTGCACCATCCTGCTGAAAGAAAGCATATGTTTGCTCTTCTTCTGTTAGTGCGGCAACAAATGGATTGAACATCTGCTGAACATAGCGCTCCGAGTTGATGGTGTGAGTGAAAAAGAATGGGCCGACTATCCTCTTCGCAGACACAGCACACCAAACGCCTATCTTTTGATCGTACAGAGGAATCTCCATTGTCCGTTCTGGGATTTTTTTTTTTTTTTTTTTTTTTTTTTTTGATTGGAGGTTTAACGACCACCGTGAGCAACTCAATGGGCTATAAGCAGTCGCCCGTCCCTAATTTAGGGTCACTGGTTCCAGGGAAGGGAGAGAGCCAGCGCCGTAAGACAAACACAACATCCATGCCTCACCGGGATTCGAACCCGGGCCCCTTACGGACGAATGATCAGAGGCCATCGCTTAGACCACTGCGCCACCGGGGCGGCCGTTCTGGGATTCGTGTCGGTCCAAATCCTGTTGTTTTGCGCATTGACATACCCGGACAGATGAAACCATGCTTCATCTGTCGTATAATAACGTGTTGGGTCCATTTCACCACTTACAATGGTCTCCTGAAACCACTTACAATATTGCATCCGTTTTGCATAATCAGTAGTTTTAAGTACTTGGAGCGCCATAACTTTGTACGTCCGAAAATGCAAATCCACCGTAAGTGTGCGTCGGCACGACGTGGTAGGTATTCCCGTTGCAGACGATAATCGGCGAATCAACTTTCGAGGGCTTTGTAACATCATTGTGAACACATCCTTGATATTGTTTTCAGTACGAATTGTCTTGGGTTTGTTTCTTTCCCTGTTGCACACCGTGCCGGTTTCACGAAATTTCCGCACTAACTTCTGTACCACTGATTTCGCCGATGCTGCACAATGTGGAAATTTTTCTGTAAAGAACTCATTTAAAACCTTGTATGGGTTATTTCTGAAATACTGTTCCACAATAAAAATCCGCTGTTTCATACCTAAAACCATTTCCGTTGCCTTTGTACTCTCTTCACTTACACTTATGACCGCGTACCTACACTGCTCTGGCTGTGACTAACCACTCCGAAGAATTCCTTTTGCAGCAGTACACGCAGAAGCCGGTTAGAAGTGGAACAAAGCGGTTTTAACTGGAAACCCGCCAAACAACTTTAACCCGCCTAACAACGTCTGGTCACGCGGCCTCTTTTATATGGCGCACCCGGTACAATATCAGTTAACAGTCGCACGCGTTGATCCCAAGGTCACTTCCAAAAATAACGCTCCTTTTTGCGCGTAACAGTAACAATGCTCTTTTGTGGTGATTTGGATTGGTTCCAGTGACAGCGAGACTTTGCACCATCTCCAATTATCACCGCTCATTGTCTCAATTACAACGCCCGTAGGGTTTCATTTTTACACACACACACACACACACACACACACACACACACACACACACACACACACACACACACACACACACACACACACACACACACACATGAAGTACAAAAAGTTTCTCTAGGCGGCCCGCTCTGAATCCGGCTCAGGGTGCCGGTATGAAGAAGAACAACAACTCCCGAAGAAGAAAAAAATTGGTGGGGGGGGGTCCGAGCAGCTACGGAGACGATTTGATAGGGTTCCCTGTCATTCAGTGTGAAGAAAGATAAGTGTGAAGTAAACTCAAGATGGAACATCAACTGTAAAGCAGTTGAATTCAATAGTAGAACAAAAAATTGTAAAACATGAAAATTCAACAGTAGAACAGTTAAATTTTCATGGCACTGAGAATGCTAACATTTCTGGTAAACAACGCACTTCCTAGGAAAAAACACATAGAGCTAAACTACGAAAGGCTCATTATTCCTTGGCAAAGCCCAAGTTAAATTTATTGTTAAAAAAAATTGAAAATGGCAAATCTCGAATTGGGTGGAATGCAGGCTGGGGAATAAAAATTTTCAGGGTGAACTAGCTCGACGTCCCTTCCGTGTGGTGAACTGTGGTCCTATCGTAGATTCCTTCTCCGTTTGACGCATTCTGTGTCTTACTAAAAATGTATTCGACATTCGCAGTAGTAAGGGTGAATGCAATAATTGCTCCATTGTTGTCTGTTAAATTGTGAGAACATTTTGTGGTTGATTTTTTTGTTGTTTGGGGTGGGGGTGGGGATTAACGAACATCGTGAGTAACTCGATGGAATATAAACAGTGGCCCGTCCTTAATTTAGAGTCACCAGCTCCAGGGAAGTGAGAGAGCAAATGCCGTAAGACAAACACATCATCTATGCTCTACCGGTATCTTAGACGAATTGTTAGAAATCAGCGCTTAGCCCACTGCGCCACAGGCAGGCAATTTGATTTCAATTATGATTTTATAATTTTCTTGTATGTAGTGGAAGTCAGGGCGGAGGCTGACACCTGATTAAAAAACATCCTCATTTATGAAACTGCATAAAAACACATGGTGTCAGGCAAGGATGTAGCTACCGAGAGGGCAGGGAGGGCGGTTGCCTTCGCAGGATGGTCATATCAGGGGCGTAATTTTATACTTTAAGGAGCGTAAAAAACAGAAATGAACAGATTGTGAATAAAAATTTGCCGAACACTTTTAAACTCAAAAACAAAGTTATACGTACAGTTCTGTAAATACTGGTATCTTCTTCTGTAAAAACTAGTTAGCCGCACACATTGTTATCACAGATAACCAGCGTGCAGAATTTACAGTGTGAGTTGTGGACCACCTCATGTGGCTACATGGAATTGTCCGAAACAGTGGATGGAGGTATGTAAAACAATATGCTGATATGCCTAACCTCCGCGACCTTCCGAATACGTCTTAGGGTTAGGGATGAAGAGCTAATTAGTCATTTGTGCTCTGTTGCTAAAAGATCCTCCTAGCATTTAACCTTGAACGGAATTTTTCCAAGCCCTATTCCGAAAGCATCTTCCTATTGTTACATTTACTATCTAATGCTTATTCGTTCTGTGCTGGTTTGCCTTCTGCGTTTCTGCACGTGTTATGTTTCACTTGATATTTAAAACCATTTGCTCAAGGGTATTCATCTAATTTTTCAATTTTGAGTAAAATATGTAGAAAACTGAAAGTGATATTTTTTTTACGAACATAATACTTTTTTTATAACGAAGGAATGAGAAAGTAAGAACTGGTTACTCTCTATTTTAGTGAAAGTCAGGAACTTTTGACTCAAAGGGGAGTAATTTCGAGGCTCGCCCTTTCAGATCAGAAAAACTTGCTACGTTCTTGGTATTAAACAATGTTCCCAAAGACCTACAACAGTTCAAACTTTATTATTATTTTTTAAATGAAAGTTCAGCGACCACCGTGAACAACTCAATTGGCTATAAGCAGTCGCCCGTCCCTAATTTAGGGTCACTCGTTCCAGGAAAGGGAGACAGCTAGCGCCGTAAGACAAACACAACATCCATGCCTCACCGGGATTCGAACCCAGCCCAACTCGGGCGAATGGTTCTATGCCATCGCTTAGACCACTGCGCCACCGGGGAGGATATTAATAATAATAATAATTATTATTATTCATCGATGGCCTCTGATCCTTCGTCCGAAAGGGGTCCGGGTTCGAATCCCGTAAGGCATGGATGTTGTGTTTGCCTTACGGCACCGGCTCTCTCTCTTCCCTGGAACCAGTGACCCTAAATTAGGGACGGGCGACTGCTTATAGCCCACTGAGTTGCTCACGGTGGTCGTTAAACCTTCAATAAGCCGCCCCGGTGGCGCAGTGGTCTAAGGCGTTGGCCTCTGATCATTCCTCCGTAAGGGGCCCAGGTTCGAATCCCGGTCAGGCATGGATGTTGTGTTTGTCTTACGGCACTGGCTCTCTCCCTTCCCTGGAACCAGTGACCCTAAATTAGGGACGGGCGACAGCTTATAGCCCATTGAGTTGCTCACGGTGGTCGTTAAACCTCCAATCAAAAAAAAAAAAAAAAAAAAACCTTCAATAAAAAAAAATATATTCAGGTAAAAATGGTTTATTGATAATTTTATTAAAACCCGGACCATTGTATTGTGGCCCATACGCTGAATCATGAGGTTTTAGTCAAACGCGGGCAATGCTGGCCCCTTTGCAAGTAATAAAATCCACCACGGTGGCGCAGTGGTCTAAGCGATGACCTCTGATCAATTCGTCCGAGAGGGATCCCAGTTCGAATCCCGGTGAGGCATGGATGTTTTGTTTGTCTTACGGAACTGGCTCTCTCTCCCTTCCCTGGAATTACTGACCCTAAATTAGGGACCGGCGACTGCTTATAACCCATTGAGTTGCGCACGGTAGTCGTTAAACCTCCAATAAATAAAAAAAAAAAAGTAACAAAAAAAAAAAGTTGCCCCACTGGTTTACGGTTAAATTTAACCTTCAGTTCCGTGACCCAATTGCAATTCCTCACTAGGAGGCGCTCTCAAGCAATCTTTCCTCTCTTCCTTAACAAGTGGTTGTCTGCTATCCGTTTCTGGGGTTGAGAGTAGGAAGCATCGAAAACGTTGGAGTGTGTGTATTCTTCAATTCAGTTCATCACCGGAAATAACTAATTCCGATTGTATTGTGTATTTAAGTTTCAGTATTTTGAGTAGCACCATGGTAATTAAAGTGTATATATCTGGAATATCCGGGAATCACGAGGTTTGTTAGTTTGCTTTTATAGAATTTGAATACTTCCTGATATATTTCATAGAATTAGGTTGTGGCCGTCAGCTTGTTTCAATTTAGGATATTAGGCTAACAGGACTGACAGGCAGGGGAAAAATTCGCCTTCGGGTGTTTTTTTATTTTATGTTCAGTTATTCGGGACTCGTTGATAAAATTTGACTTCCTTTATATGGCGTTTTGCGATTTTCTTTCGAAGTATCTTTCAAGATTTTCTTCCATGTTTTCCGGTACAGTTTTAGTATTCGTTTTGTGTGTGAGAAATTTATGATTCATACATACTTTGTTCGCACGTATTTTTTTTGCGAGTTCGGCAAGGAACAAGTGTTTGGAAACTTTCCCCCCTTGGTTTTCTTAATAAAGAACTGATCATTAAAGGCAAAGCTTATAGAGTATTATGGCCATGTTTGTTTTCTTAAATATGGAATCAAGTTTGTTAGTCTCCTTTTGTTTTATTTCCGAATTTAGTTCCACAACACTTCTATTTCTCTTTCAGGCTACACACTGCTTTTCCTTATCAACTCTTTACACTAATAAGTCACAATTTTTGCCAACCCAGAAATATTGTACGTTTATAGAAAATACCTTAATCAACCCTAAAGCCATGGATGTATCAAGAAATCTAAACAAGGGAGAAGCTGTATAAATTAAACTTAAATTTATAGAAATGAAATTATGATGTGAAATAACGAATGCATGCATGTTGTTTGAAAAACGAGTTTTACAGATAAATTCTGTTTATAGTCTATAACAAAACTTAAGAAAAATGAAAATCATTGCAACAAGTGTAATATAGACTACACAAAGTTAAGATTTAATTCACTGAACTCTCGAGGAGGAGGCCAAGATTTTGTATGGCCTCCCCTTTGTATTTCTACAAGTCAGTAGCCAAGTTCAAGAAATGGAGGGATGCAGAATTGTCTGGAGAAGCTGTGTTTAACTACAAGCAAATTTTTCCCATGAATACAGGTGCAAGTTTTGCTTTGTTTCCAGGGCTGGAAAAATACCATGCCCAAGATGCCTGGAGCATGTAAATTATTGGCCTGGGCAGGTAAATAAAAAATCTAGTTGTCTGGTATAGGCAACTAAATTAAAAAATAACTGGGCAACTAAATTTGAAAATTAAAAAAGTTTGTAATAAAATTTCCTATTGAAAAAAAGAAAGGCAGTTGCCGCATATCATGTTTTATTTCAATTCTAATAACCGGAAGTGGTAATTCTTCAGTTTAACTTGGACCTAGGTTTTGTGGCTTTTCTCCATGCTATATAGAATAGTAGACCCTACAGAACCTGAAAGTGAAGTCCTTATGTGGGGCTGAGGAATTATATATATTTTTTTAGCAAATTTTAAGAAATTTTTCTGGCCTACACTTGCAGCATTGTTTCTGATTTTGTTTTATATGTAGATGTCATTGTTTATTAAAATACATACATTGAAATGAATGTAAACATTTTTAAAGAAATGTAAAAAAAAAATTAACATATTTGGCAACATTTGAAATGCAAATTTTCCTCATCCAAAGAAATCTGTCGATTACAAGTAGAGCAGGACACTGTTGAAATCATACAACCATACCGCTGAACAAAAGCATTTGCAGTGGTTGATAAACAAAAAACCGCAGCTGTTGATGAACAAAAAACTGTTTCAATGAACTCAAAAAGCATAAGCGAACAGATAGCGCAAACATCCAATGTGGACGAAATGGGAGAACTTTCTAGAGTGCTAAAAAATGAAGACAAACTCTTACAGTTGGAATACACAGCGTCAAACAAAGCACTAACTCCAATGTTATATGAAAACGCCGAGAACTACATGGAAGCTGTAAAACCTCTAGGACGGAAATGCCAAATCATTTGCGATGGTCAACACTACGCGGAGCAAAAAGTGGTCCAACCTTTAAAAGTTCACACAAAAAAAAAAAAAAAAATGTGCACCTGCCCCACAAACGAATTGCAAAAAAGTGGCTAATACTTCACCATAGCAACATGTAAAAAAAAAAAAAAAAACACCTGGTCCAAGACTAACTGAAGTACTACTATAAAAAAAAATCTAGTTGCCTGGTCCGGGCAACTAAATTTTGAAATAACTGGGCAACTAAATTGAAAATTAAAGAAGTTTGTTATAGAATTTCCTACTGAGAGAAAAAAAAAAGGGGGGGGCTTGTTTCATTGCAGTTCTAATAATCGGAAGTTGTATTATTGTTACGGAATGCCAAGGACAAAAGAATATCAGTTTTCTGATTATATTTATGCTAGGTCCAGAAATCAGTATCATATGTAATTTTGCTCCAAATGTTGTTTATAGTCAGCAACAGGATGCATTCTTTTCATGGAACTAGCTTCCAGTGTTTAGTGACAAAGGGCGAATTACTAAATTTCTCAAAGACCAATGTCATCATCATATCATTTCGTACCAGTTTCAGCATCATCTTAAAACTTGAGATACACACTTTTGTGCATTTGAACATTTTGAATACAGACCGTTAAAACTGAAATGCAAAACATGTAAAAAAGTTCATCATATTTTTTAACTTTAAAAAAAATAAAGGTTCTGATTTGTTATCTTAAAAGATAAATTTTCCTGGGCATCCAAATTTTACTACCTGTGCAGGTAAATAATTTCTGCATATGCGCAGCTGGGCAGGTAACTTTTCAGATCTTTTTCAAGTCCCAACTCCCTTCGTTAACTTATTTCACTAGAGAATAATTTCTCCATACCAAAAAAGTGAAAACAATAAAATAACTTAGTAAAACAGTAAATAACCCTCAATTTAAAAATTGGAAAAAATAGTAGCTAGTTGTTTGCCTTTTAAATGTTATGAAGTGTGACATGCCAATGGAACAACGCTACGCAATAGTGAGCATTGCTATGGTATTGCTGCTGTCATCTGATGATGGTTTTCATCATCAGATGACTACATGAGGTGCTTTGAAAGGCATGTTTTTTGTTGTTTTTTTTCATCCTCATTAGGGTGAAACAACCAAGTAGTTTTGGATATATTTAGGCATGACAAAACCTAACTTATGGCAATTGAAAGGGAGCATTTTTGGAGAAACTATTTCTGAGAGTGCCTCTCCCCCCACATCAGTTTACACTTATTTGTGCCCCCCCCCCAAAAAAAAATGTTTGGTTATGCTACACCTATGATAAGGCTGGGTTAATATGTTGCACATCAGTAGGCCTTAAATCATTTAATAATATCTTCGACTATGTATTGTAATGAAGGCATCTTTCAATTAAGCATTTATCACCAGAGGAAGTAGTATCTTGTCTATTGTGAGAAGAAGTTATATTTACTTTGTGTGGCCATTTTTACCTGCAAACCATACCATTATATATTTCTTCTGATTGTCGTTATTCAGAAAATCCAAGATTTGGAATCTTTGCCTCATGATGAATGGGATATGCTTCAATGGGAATAATATGCATTAATGTGCAGTTTTCCAGGGGTTCTAAACTAGAACATTCTTCTGAAATTTGAGTAATGAATATATTAGCCATGCCAGTAAAGTATAACTGGAAGGTTAATTTGCTAATGCAGCTAAAATTATATTTATATATTCTCAATGGACAAAACATTTGAGATATCTGCTTTATAGTATGTTGGCCCTCCTCTTGTGCAAATAACAGCAGGTACATACTGAGGCATCGACTCCACCAAACACCGGAGGGTTTCCAGAGGTAATGCCAGCCATGCCTGTTGCAGCATGGTCCACAACTCCACTCAAGACGTCGGCACTGGATCCATGGATCTGATGTTCCACTCCATGGCATTCCAGAGAGCTTCCACAGGGTTTAAATCCGGTGACCTTGGGGGCCACCAGATGGTTCCAAACCGATGTGAGTGCTCCTCAAGCCATGCCTGGATGGTTGTGGCCCAATGGAGTGGCAATGAGTGCTACCGGAACAGACTACTGGTTTCAGCAGGGCTGGACAAATCCCAGGCACCTGGAAATCTGGCACCCAATTTTTTTACTTCAGATTCGTAATTTGCAGTAAATACCGTAATGTGTCCAATAATCCACAAATTTTCTGTTAAAAAGTTATAAATTTAAGTTCTGTGGGTAATAATACACTGGGGAAAAAAAGAACGTTTCTGCGGAGTTTTAAAAAATCCACGTGGTAATGGTCAACATAGGTGGTGGTGTTGAAAAAGTACAGAAAATGCGGTAACAGAAAAAAATGTAACGCAATGTGGAGATAAAGGTCCACAAAGAGATTGAAAGAATATTTCTTTTTTGTACTTTCGAGCATCCTGATGCAACGAATACGGTACTATTTGCGCTCGCAGAAGCCTACGTACTGTGAAAAGTCCAAATTCCTGTTCCATGGTACATAATCACTTGTGAATCGTGTTTGTTTAGTTTAGCTGCACTAATTGTATTAGTTATGGATTTTGTTTGCTATTCAGTTGAAACATATTCAGAAGAGAGACAAATACTACGGATTGATTGTTCGTAATTTGTACAGATTTTTAGGTCTAACTAGTGAACTATGGTAAGGCTGAAAATGCCAAAGATTTTAGCAATTGAATGAGACTACCATTTCTATTTTAATTCTGCATCAGGCATCCTGTGAATTGCGTCTTTTCTGTCCAAAATTATAGTTCAGGATGAACAATGATAAGTGTGGAATATACAAAAATAATTTTTACTCTGTATTTCAAGGTCTGTGGCCATGCTGCTTAGGATTTTACTTTCTATGAATTATACTCTGCCAGGGATTATAGGAAAGGAAAGAAATGTTTTTTTTTAGGATTCCATGAATTATTTATTACTGCAAATTAAGCGGCAGATTTTTATTGTTTTTTTGGGGTTTTTTTTTCACAGCCTGGAGTCATATTTCACACGCACGGCCGGAAGAATTTTTTTTTTCAAGAATTTCATGGTCTGCAGATTATATGATGGAAAATACAGTACTTTGAATCAATATGTATGGAATTTATCTTCCACAAATTGTATTTGAATAAAATTTAAATCTGAAATGTAAATTTTTTGAGAGCAGGAACTGGAAAAACCGGTGAAGAAAATTTTGGAGCAAACTGAATCTTTATATTGCAACAAATGGCTTGGGTAAAAAGAAAGGAATGATGAAAAATACACTTAATCACTTTTCATTCCAGCATTATCACCACACATTACGTTCATGCATTATTCTTTGAAATTTGATTTTGTTTCACCTGGCTCCTAAATTTTGGGAAGTCTGTCTCTTAGATGTGGAACATGTTTGTTGCTTCACAGAGGTTGATCCAGGTTTTTAAAGATTGATACCTATTTTTGTGAAATTCTGTCTGCTTTTGTGAAATCTTGCCTATTTTTGTGGAATTTGCTTATTTTTCTGTTTGTAGCAATTTTGTCCAAAACTCCCAAAAGTACACAAAGGTTTGCAGTGGTGTAAATTCATGGATAGAATCATCATTATGTGATCAGGATTTGCAAAATGCCATTGCCCAGATGCAGTGGTCAACAAAATGATTGGTCTGGGCCTGGGCTTGTGAATAATAAATCTAGTTGCCTGGCCGGGTAGGTAGAAAGAAAAAATACTCCAACTATGGTTTCACAGCAAAATGAAGAGTCTGAATTTGCAGAAGAAAAAAAGCACATAGACAATATAGAATGCCACTTATGTTAAAATATTTTTTTTTTAAATGAAATTTTATTCAAAATATTTTGTGAAGATATCATTACAGTCCAAAATATTTTTGTGAAATGCCATTTGAGCTAAAAATATTTTTGTGAATCGACCGTCCAATGGTGTCAATATGCTACTTTTATCGACCCCTGCTTCAGGATGCGCGAAAATATGGTGATCAACCAGCATATGCTACTGGGTCAGAGGTCTAAAAATGCTCCTTAAAAGGACCTCTGCAGACACTCCAAGGGACAGTTATATACAGGGTGGAAAGAAACGCCCGCATGAATACCCCCAGGAGGTGATTCCTTGGGTCAATTCGAGCATAAAATGTTCTATGACACTTTTGGATTTAGGGCTTAGTTTTCCAGATATAAGCCCCCAAAGGTGTGTGACATCTCATCCGGAATCGCCTGTTTTTGAGGCTTCAAGCACAACCCGAGTGTCATGCAGGGAAGTGCATGGTGGATGCCTGATGCTGCAGTCACAGTATAACAACAGTCATCCAACCTGTTTCCGGAGTCGTGTTACGTCCGCCATTGTCGAGACGAACAGAATTGGTTGCCCTGTTGCATGCCATATGGCCTAGGAGAGCACTGTGATATGTAAATCAGTCGTGATGACTGCCGAAGTACTGAGCTTGCAGAATCAGGCATCCACCATGAGCTTTTCTGCATGACACTCTGGTTGTGCTTGAAGCCTCAAAAACAGGCGATTCCGGACGTGACATCACCCACCTTTAGTGGCTTATATCTGGAAAACTAAGCCCTAAATCCAAAAATGCCATTGCACATTTTATGCTTGAATTGACACAAGGAATCACCCCCTGGGGTTTTTATGCGGTAGTTTCTTTCCACCCTGTACACATGTACACTATCTACCAACAAGTAAGTGGACACCCCTGCAGTCGACGATATCTGCGGTCCTGATACACGTCACGGCTGCCACCGTTAAATATCGTGTGGGAAACAACAACGCAACCAGTAGCGTGCAAGATGCCACGCAGTTTGGAGCTCTCTGATTTCGAGAAAGGTGTAATCGTCGAGTATCACAGAAATGGACGATCCATATGTGACATATCCAGCGAGTTGAAGTTCCCAAAATCGACAGTGGCCTACTTGATTGGCAAATGGGAGATGAGAGGTGACTGTCGGAATGTGCCCCGACCCAGCAGACCCACAAAACTGGGAGTTAAAGACCGACCGGTGCTGGCCAGAGAAATTCGGAAGAACCACACCAAATCGATGTGCCACATCCGCCAGGAGTTTCAACAGGCATCCGGGAGTGTTCTTTCGATGAATACCATCTGTAAGGAAGCCCATCTGCTCTGTTATCATGATCGTGCTGCTGCCCACAAGCCTTTGATCACCAAGTCCAATAGCTCTGCTCGGCTAACGTGGTGCAAAGAACGTCGACAGTGGACCGTTAAACACTGGAAACAGGTTCTCTGGAGCGACGAATCAAGGTTCACCCTCTACCGTTCGGATGGCAGGGTCTGGGTTTGGCGTCTGCCTGGAGAACGCCTCCTGCCGGAATGTATTGTGCCAACTGTGAAGTTCGGCGGTGGTGGAATTATTGTATGGAGGTGTTTCTCCAGGTATGGCACGGGACCCTTGGTCGCAATTCCTGGTAGACTGGACGCCGAGACCTACTGCACCATTTTGGATGACCATGCGCTTCCTACATTGTGGCAGTTTTACGGGGTGGACCCATGTTACTTTCAGGATGACAATGCCACCTGTCATGTTGTGTGAGGTCCACCATGGCTTGGTATGGTGACAGTGGGGTTAATCGAATGGATTGGCCTGCGCAGAGCCCGGACCTTAACCCTATCAAGCACCTCTGGGACGAGTTGGAGCGTCGACTTAAGGGGTGCCCCTACCGTCCGAAATCGGTGAAGGAACTGATCTGTCTTCTCCAAGCCGAGTGGAAGAAAATACCGCTAGCTGTCGTACAACGCCTGGTTGAGAGTATACCCCGGAGGGTCGCAGCTGTAATCGGCGCTCGTGGAGGCTCCACCAACTATTGAAGGTGAATAAACTTCGTTTTCCTTTGCTATCACAGGTGTCCAATTACTTGTTGGTAGATAGTGTATATGTATATACGTATATATAAGGTATTTCTAAAAGTCGCAGCTCACTTTAATAACTTGAAAATGAATTTTAACAGAAAAACAGAGTCAATGGGTGTTGATAAGAGATGATACGATATATTTAAGGGATATGTGAGCAGGGTGACCAACTTAGCGATTTTGTCGCCAGATCTGGAGATATTGATTTACATCTGGTGACAAAAATATCATTCCAGCGACATGTCTCAATACTAGAGATATCGTTCCTCATCTAGCGAGAAATCTGGAGATTTTTTGTCTTACTCTGTTTTTGTCAAATTGCAACCCTAACCGTGAACGTCGAGTTCGATGGTTCCAACTTCCAACTACAAGACCGCGACCAGGTCCAGGTGGTTTCCATGTAGTATCTCGTATCTTCAGGGCAGACAGTAGGACCATCTGCTGGTTTATGAGAAAGACTTCCTTACATTATGGTGGGCTGACAGTGTTCCCCGACCACAGCTTTCACCCTCCCCTCTTGGGACATTGGTTCAATTTGGGTGATTGTGTATCCGTGTCCGGTGAATACCTACCCTTCAAGTGAGATTTCTCCCCGCAGCCAAAATCTGGACCAAGGAATATTAAAACCAAGGGTCAACGGAAGTGGGAAGATTTTGACAAACATATGGCTGGGTCATAAATTCTAAGCGGGTAAGTTTCTTATTTTTACATTTTATTGTCTTTTTTGTTTCTTCCCATGTATATGGTTTGGGTTAGTTTGTGACTGACATTGTCATGTCTCATTTCTGTTTCTGCAGCAGTTGGAAAAGAAAGCTATTTTTTTCTCTTCTCAGACATCAATGTTCATTTGATACTAAGTGTAATCAAAAGGCTTTTTTTTTTTGTGTGTGTCTTCCATGAATTGTTGAACCATGGGTAAAACACAGTATAGCCAAAGATTTAGAAAGGAATGGTTAAAAGATGATAAATTTAAAACATGGTTGATGGAAATTCAAGGGGATAGTGCTAAGTGTTTCTGCAAATTTTGTAAGTGTCATTTATCTCCAAAATACTCGGATTTAGAAAAACATATGGGTACTGTAAAGCATAAGAAAGCGGCAGAAGGGCTGAGTGGAAAATTGCAGCAGAAGCCAATAACATCTAGCTTCACTCCACTAAATAATGAAGCCAAAGTAGCTGAGGGAAAGATGTGCCTGTATATTGCTCAGCACAGCACCTTTAGAAGTGTGGATCACCTAAGTGAAATGTGCAAGGAAAGCTTTAAGGACAGGAAATGTACACAATCTTTGAAATTGCACCGAACCAAGTGTGGACAAGTCATTCGAAATGTACTTGCACCACATTTTGAAACTAGTTTGAGAAAAGATATTGGTGAACAGCCATACAGCATATTAATAGATGAGAGTAATGACATCTCTGTCAACAAGTTATTAGCTGCTACAATTCGTTACTATTCAGTGCTAAAAAATGACATTGTAGTTACTTTTCTTGATTTGGCTGAATTATCTGATGGCACAGCTGATAGCATCTGCAATGCTGTTAAAGAGATGCTTAACCGAAAGGGACTGGATATAAAAAAGCTTGCAGCCATTGGAACTGATAACGCATCAGTAATGGTTGGTGTCAATAATGGTGTGTACAGCTAACTGAAGGAAGCAGTTCCTAATCTACAACTTGTAAGGTGTGTTTGTCATTCTTTACAACTGTGTATTTCCCATGCTGCATCTGAATTTCTTCCAAGACATTTAGAATTTCTCATCAAGGAGACTTATAACTGGTTTTCACACTCGGCACTTCGCCAGTCTGTATACAAACAATTATATTGCTTAATCAATGATAATAAATCACCGTTAAAGATTCCACAGGTAAGTCAGACACGATGGTTGTCTATAGAAGCAACAGTATCACGAATACTGCAGCAATGGGAAGAACTTAAAACGCATTTCAGTATTGCTCACTCTACGGAGAGGTGCTATACAGCAGACCAGTTGCACATGATGTATGCTGACAAGCAAAATTATTTGTTTCTTCTTTTCCTTCAACCCATTTTACGTGAAGTAAATATGGTTAACTTAAAATTTCAGTCTGAAAAGCAAGACCCCAACTAAGTTGCTTGATGATCTGATTTTCTTATTGAAGTCTTTGTGTGGAAAACTTTTAATGCCTGGAATGAAATTGGATGTTTTCTCAGTAGTGATTGAAGACCATTTGGATCCTTCCCCATACTTAGGATACCAATTTGAACTTGAAATGCGCAAAAGCACACTTTCAGAAAATATTGAAAAGGATATGCGCAAAAAATGTGTTCTGTTCTTGAAGGAACTTGTAGCCCAGCTCAGAAAACGATTGCCATCGAACATTGAGATTTTGCAGCATATGTCTTTGTTATCTGCATCAGAATGTTTAAGACCACTGAAGGCTTCTGTTGTAAATTTAGCAGCACTTTTTAATTCCGATGCATCTATATTAACGCAGATTGATAGACAATGGCGAAATTTGCATTATGTCAAATGGACTGAAGTTCATGACACTGTAAAACTGTGGCGTGAAATAGCTTCATACAAGGACTCAACAGGAGAAAATCCTTTTAAGGAACTTTCTGATTTTGCGTTACATGTTTTAACACTTCTACATTCGAATGCAGATGTTGAACGAGTTTTCAGTTATGTAAATCATGTAAAAAACAAAACCAGAAATACAATGAAAACTGACACTTTAGTCAGCATACTGAACACAAAGTTCGGTATGAAATGTGAGGGCAAGTGTTGTCATGAATATGAGCTTCCAAAAGAAGTAGTTGAAAAAATTGCCACAATGGCAAGTTATGACAGATTTACAGAGGGTCAATCATCATCTTCTCAGATGCCATATTCAGACGATGAAAACTTTTGAGCAGACTGACTGATAAAACATTGTCTTTATTTATATACTGTAAAATTGTTCAGTTTTCTTACAAAGCTAATCCGGAGATAAATTAATGTCCAAACTTGTAAATTATACATGGATGACAGGAAGTATATTTAAGTCTTCAGCTGTGTAAGTAATACACTAAGAAATTGTTTGAAATATTAATACAAAATGTTCATGTGATGGGGATATATTCCATCTTATATCACATTTTCATTTTTTATGGGTCCTTCAATTAACTCTTCTGCTATTGAGAACTCATATTCTTGCCAAATGTTTAGTATATCATAGCCAGCTATATATAGCCAGCTGAATTCACAATATTAACAACATATAAAATATATATCCGTTCCTTTAACTACGTCATTGTTTTATTCTCTGAATTTTATTGCATTTGCATGTAATTTAACTCTACGTCCTTGGTTTCAACGTTCATTAAAGTTTTAAAAGTCTGCATGTTGTTCGTTTTTTTAACTTTATCATGATTTTATTCTCAGTTTTATTGCATGTACATATTATTTTACTCTAAATCCTTGGGCTTAACATTCATTAAGGTTTTTAAAAGTTCGCATGTTGTTTGGTCTTAGCGTTCATTGATATATATATAACTTATTTTTCGTTTCAGACTTGTGTAATACGGCACTGCTGATTTCTTCCTTAAATCTGGTGATTTTCTGGAGATATTTGCTTGTGATTTTGGAGATATAAAAAGTGGATTGTTGGCCGCCCTGTATGTGAGTGACCCCCAAGGCTTCCCCGCCCCAATACGAGGGTGCCACGAGCTATCTTGTAAACGAAGCAAGCTAGGAAAAAATTTCCAATTACAAAGTTATATAGTGCTGTTACCTTAGTGTAAATCTGTAGAAAAATTTGCAATAGCTGTCAAAGTTCGTGCTGTGCCCTCTTGAGCTATAACATATTTACAAAGAAAAGGTTTTTTTTCCGCAATTCATGAAATGTTTCTGCCTTTTCCTGAGCTTTGGAGGAAATGGCATCTGAGGAGACTATTTTCGTCAGCGAAGTTAAGGGTTCGAAAGCACCCCTGACTAAAATAAGCCCCCTCCTCCCTAATTTTCACCTAGAAGCTTTTTAAACTCACCTAAGTTTTGCATAAAATTCCGCTGCGAAGAAAATTTTAGGGTTTCTGTTCGTGTGTCAAGAACTTTAGAATTAAATCTTGGAAATTATGACGCTAAGTTCTTCGTGAATCCCCCAAATAAATTATTGCCTATGGTTACTTCAATAACTAAACAAATACACAAATCGACTAATATTTAATATATCCATACCAGCTGCTGTAATTTTAGGCAATCATTTGGAGCATGTTGCCCTTGTTACAGGGGTGTACATAGTTTTTTTTTTTTGGGGGGGGGGGTAGGGGGGACGAAAAATGGATGTTTTGAAATTCCACCAGAACAAAAAAGCTAATGAAAAATAGAGTAAAAAATTAAAGCATTTTTTTTGTAATGTAAGTTGAGGCAGCCAAGAAGGTAGGCCCATTCTCCCCTCTAACCCCCCCCATCCGCCTTGTCACGTAGTCCATGATAGTTGTAGCATTAGGAGATGTGAAACTCGTGCTACAGTTGTGTGTTGTTACTGGCATTTCTTGTCTTTTGACATCAGAAAATATGGGTGCTTCAATTCGAAATTTATGAAACATGGCAAGGTTAAAATTTACCATAGCAGACAGTGCTTTTTCACTTACTTCATTAACTCATAAAAAAAAACCTTGTGTCAAAGTTGAATTATGTCTACCTCTTATGGCGAATGAGTAGAAACAGAATTTTCATGTTTTTAATTAATTTTATATTAAGAATTAGGTGTAATGTTAACATTTTATCTGAAATTTTTAGTGATCCTAAGGCTGTTGACAAAAACAACAGCCTCTAAGCTTAAAATAACAATTTAGTGTGAAATAGCAAGAACCAAAACAGACACAATAAACAATAAAAGATGAGTTATATAAAAAAAAAAAAAATTCAGATTTTTTAAAAATGGTGGAGCAACAAGCATTGTTGAAACATGATGGAATGACCCATTAAGGTGGACCTCTAGTGATTTTGCTCCCTATACTTCCAATGAAAAAAATTTCAACTCTATTTCCTCAGCGTAGAAAGATTTGCCATATATCCATACACGAGATTCTTCCATGAATTCGTAGAATTCCGCTTTTTTGCGTCATCCTCGAGATCGATGCAGAACTGAAGAGAAATTTTTTGGAGGTAGGGTGGGGTCGTTTACCGTCTGGGGATGGTATCTCGTTTTCCGAAACTTGCAAAAACGGAAGTTAAACACAGTGAAGATTTTCCCCATAATTTATTTTTACTTGCGATGTGTTGCCTTTGTCCAGTATCATTAAATATCACTTCAGTGCATAAATGTTTGTATCTCATCATGAAGTTGTGGGCAATGATTTCTGAAAACGGAAGTTAAGGACGGCAGGAAGATTTTCCTATAATGTTTTCAGGGATGAGTTTCTTCTGTGGATTCGAAGAATTCCGCCATTTCTGTTATTATTTTGGATATTCTCGTGGTCAGTGCACAACCGAATGGCAATTGGGGGAGGGGGGGGGTCGTTTTCCGTTTGAGGACAGAAAACTCGTCCATCGAAACTTTTGAAAACTGAAGTTAGGCAGAGCGTAGATTTCTCCCATAATTTTTTTTTTTTTTTCTGCGATGTTCCTTCTGCTCAGTATTTTTCTTATATATGGTTTTATTCCAAAAATACGGCGTTTCAGCTTAAAAATGGAGGAAAGGGTTTCCGAAAATGGAAGGCGATGGAAGTGAAGATTTCTCCTCGTAACCATTTTTTTTTTATTGCTGCTCAATATCCACTGTTGTTTTTAAATGTTACTTTCCCTCATAAATGTTTGCACTTAAGCTTGTTAAAGGAGGTGAAATTTTCCAAAAACGGAAGTGACGAAGTTTGAAAATTTGTTCGAATCAATGGATGATGTTTGGAAGTATTCATATTCGGTAAGTTACTGAGTTGCTCACAGTGGTCGTAAACCTCCAATCAAACAAAAATATATATACTGTATATATTCTGTAAGTCACACCATTTATTTAAAGTAGTAATTAGTTTGGATATCATGCATTCATGGTCCTCAAGCTGAAAGTTCTTTCAGCATGATGGCTAAATTATCATCTGATGGAATAAAAGGAAAAGAATAATAAAAAAAGTGATGAAAAAATGGGAAGGGAATGATATCAGCAGAAAGATAAATTCAGCAAAGATTGCAGTGCTGCTTCAGAGTCAACAAAAGACAAATTGTCCATGGAACTTGCTGAGAAGAAAGCAACACAAGAGGGAAATCAAGCTGATGTTCAACAAGTACAAAAAAAAAAAAGCAGTGGTGTGCTCTAAATATCTACTTAAATAAATTAGAATGAACAACTCCATCTTGCTCATGCTGTATTATATATAACACATTTTCTTGTCGCATGTTCTGATTTTTCACCCGGTTAAAAAGTTCAGCTTTTTTTGTTTTATGGTCAGTGTCATGTATATATATCAAAATTGGATCACTGATAAAAAACATCTTGACCACTGTACAATCAGTGTTTTTTGCAAAAAAACTTTCCTGAAATATATTAAAAATCAATAACAATACTTCACTGTAGTTATGATACTTGACTTGCTTACAGGTGGCTCCACACTTTCTTAGCACTACATTGAATTAAAGTTATTGTTTTTTAATATATTTCAGAAAAGTTTTTTGCAAAAACACCAATTGTACAATCTAAGTCAGGATGGGGTTTTTTTTTTTTTTTTAATCAGTGGTCCAATTTTGATGTATGAGAAATCTTCCTTTTCTGAGGAAATTGGGTCAAAACTTTTTCCATTGTTGTAGTATAGGGAGCAAAATCACTAGACATCCATCTTAACTTACATCTGAGAGTTTCACCATATCTGTGTATTTCAAAAATTTATATTGCTGCAGTGCTAAGATTTTTCCACATCCAAGTGTACAAAAAGTTAACTTTTTCTTAATATTTATTTGGGGTCATCCTGCCGCCCCGGTGGCGCAGTGGTCTAAGCGATGGCCTCTGATCATTCGTCCGAACGGGGTCCGGGTTCGAATCCCGGTGAGGCATGGATGTTGTGTTTGTCTTACGGCACTGGCTCTCTCCCTTCCCTGGAACCAGTGAAACTAAATTAGGGACGGGCGACTGCTTATAGCCCATTGAGTTGCTCACGGTGGTCGTTAAACCTCCAATAAAGAGAAAGAGAAAGAGAGGGGTCATCCTGTCCTAAAATGGTTAGGTGATTCTGGAGGGGATGCCACACAATTCTGTACCATAGGGAAAATCAAAATATGCAGATTGCATTTTAAAAGTTTAATTCAGCTAGTA
This sequence comes from Macrothele yani, assembly GCA_039090855.1. Taxonomy (NCBI): domain Eukaryota; kingdom Metazoa; phylum Arthropoda; class Arachnida; order Araneae; family Macrothelidae; genus Macrothele; species Macrothele yani. The sequence goes on along the minus strand of CM077005.1, from coordinate 16,897,670 downwards.
ATACAATTGAATTATTTTTATTAGATCTTTAAGTAAAATAACTCACATAGCAGGAAACATCACTCTCATAATTTTGAAACAAACTTTTGTTTAGTATTAGCTTTTATAAATAAAACCCCAAAGTAAATAATTTTATATTATTACAAGTTAAAAAATGGTGTTCTTTTAAATGTTTCTGTGAGCAGGATTCAACACAAAATGTCAGTCTACGTTCATTAAAAATATTTTTTTTAATGCAGAGGGTGTCAAAAGTTTTGCAATATTTGGATCACTTTGTCTTCATACGTACCTTTATGACGAAAGTTGACTAGCGTTCAAAGTATAGCCAATCATGTTGCACCGTCTTTAGCCAACTGCCTGCCAGTTCTTCGATTCTGCAGCGGTACCAATTCTTGTCCTTTGAGGCGAAGTACTCCTTCACTCCAGCTGCCACCTCCTCCTGGTTGTTGAAGTGCCACCTGCGAAGGAAGTGGGCCATGGACTGGAACAAGTAATAATCCGACGGGGCAAGATCTGGACTATATGCCGGGTGTTGCATCAGTTCAATGTCCTCAAGTTCCTGGGGTTTTGCCCGGGTCGTTCATGCTTTACAAGGCCAAGCGTTGTCCTGCTGTATGAGAGTGAGCTTTCTGTTCAACAGTGCCGGGTACTTTTCCTCCAGAATGGCATACATCCTCTCCAGCGGTTCAGAGACAGAGTAGAGGTTGGCGTTGATGGTCCGATCGTCTGTAACAAATTCGTAATGGATTATCCCCTAGAAATCCCACCAGACGCAGAGCATCACCTTGTGCTTGAAGTGCCCACGTTTGGCAACAGGTTCAGGAAGCTGGCCCGGACTCAACCACTGCCGTTGTGTGTTGGGATTACGGAAATAGATCCACTTTTCATCGCACATAACAATTCTCTTGATGAAATGTACATCACATGGGTTTCCTAGGAGTTTTGTGCACACTACTACTCAGCGGTTTGCTTCAGCTGGCGTCAGTTCTTGAGGGGCCATGCAGCAACTCCTGTTGACCTTATCAAGGTCCTGAAGGTGACGAACCACGATAATCTGTGATATATACGAGTGCTGGTTGTCAGATTTACCTCTACAGCCTTGCGCACGACCTCTGAATCCACGGTTCGCAACCTACCTTACCTTGGCTGATTGTCAAGGTTTCTGTCACCAGAGTGGAATTTCTTAAACCATCTGGTTGCTGTGCTGTGGTCCATGGAACCTTCCCCTTTCGCATGACAAATATTTCATGTTGCTTGAGTAGCATTATGGCCAAGTTCAAACTCGTAAAAGTTCCCTAATTAGTCAAATTGTCTCTGTTTATTTTTTAGGAGTCCCAACTGCAGACAGAACGATGGCATGCAGTGCTGTTCACAGCAATGACTACCACTTTATATCCCTTTTGACTGACTACAGTGTGCAACTTGTACTAGTTTAAACACGTGACGTACCCACCACAGCACATGGGTTTATGCAAATATTGCAAAACTTTTGACTTGCCCCTCTGTATTTTTGTGATTCTCTTTTATAAGAAATGTTAAATTCTGTGCTTTTCTTCCTAGATGAGGTTTAACATTGTGCATTATTACCATGTATATTATTTTGCTGCATTTATATTTCTTCTCTTATAAAATGCATGCTTCATTTCAGATAAGGAAACAGCAACAGAGAGTGTTGTTCATCCTATCATCCCTGAAAATAGAGTATGAAGTTATTGATATTACAGAATTGGGAAAAGAAGATGAGCGTAATTTCATGCGCACACAATGCAAGCTACATGACAGGCCTAATGCTCTTCCACCACAAATATTTTGTGATGGTGAATACTGTGGGGTAATTATTTTTTCCTTCTATCCAGTGTAGTCAATTGTTTGTTACCCAGTGATTTAGTGGTATATGGCATGGGCTATTAACTCCTCATGATGTGGGGCATGGGTTTGAATTCTGGTTAAGGCACCTATGCATTCCTTTATATGACCTTGATTCTCAATCTAGGCCGTTTAACTTGGAGAAGAAATGAACATATTGTGCAGTACACATAAAGACAGGATGCGAAGAAAATAGAGAAACATGCTTAAGTTACATAAAAGTTATATTTTGCATGGGAGCTTTCAAACTTTGTCTTTAGTTTTGCATCAGCCAGAGTTTGGATGGAAACTGACTAGATTGTTGCCGGATCTTCATCATTCCGTTATGATAAATGGTTGCCAGATTTGCGCATGTTGTAATTCAGAAGAGTATGGATTTCCAGATCATGGGGATAATATATGGAGATTCCAAATTACAGTTATAGGAAGAAAGGTTAATTTCCAATCTTTTGCAGTTTTAGCAAAGAACATACATAGGAACCAGAAAATGGCACAATTTCCTTTGAATTCTTCCAACAGTGTTCTGGGGAGGTATTTCAAATGTGAATGAGGCTAAGGCAGTATTAAAGTTCCCCAGTTTTACATCTTTTTGGTGTTATTTCAATCTATTATTGATGGTTTTATAGGAGCTTCTGACGTAAAAAGTTTATCAAGATGAAACTTTTAATGGAATAGAGTACTCCCAGAAGATTAAGTGGGTCTATTTTATCTCTGTCACTAAGTAAGAGCTTTAGAATTGTGGGGTTGGAACTGATTGTAAGATATTAACCAAACTTAAACTTTTTTTATTAATTCGTAAGGGGAATTTAGACGGAAAGGAATGGAGTCTGGTAGATTAGTTTTTTTATTACCAGTTTGAACTGAAATTTAAAATAAAAGCTCTGAAGAGGCAAAGAAAATGTGCAAGTCACAGGCTCCATTCCGTTCCATCCAAATTCCTCTTACAAATTAAAAAAAGGTTCACAATTCTGAAGGTGTTTTTATATAATGACCGTGATAAAATATACCCACTTGATCATCCAGGAGTTTATTCTGTTCCAATTTGAATGTTTTGGTAATTGTATAGATCAGTAGACAAACTTTCTATGGCGGAAGCTTCTATCAAAGCACCAAATAAATTGAAAGACCAAAAAGATGTAAATATTTGGAACTCTAATACTGCCTTAGTCCTTCACTTCGGAAAACACCTCAGCCGAACCCTGTTGGAAGGATTCAAAGCAAACTGCACCATTTTCCAGTTCCTATGCTCTTTGCTACTGTGAAAGCTTGGAAATTAATCTTTCTTCCAATATTTGAAATTGGGAATCTCCATTTATATCATCCCCATGATCTCGAAATCCCTACTCATCCAAAATAAGTACAACATTCGTGGGGAATCTGGCAACAACCTAGTCAGTTTCCATCCAAACTCTGGCTGAAGAACTAAAGACATAGTTCGAAAGCTCCCGTTTAAGTGTGTTCCTCTATTTTCTTCACATCCTTTATTTCAGTTATGTGTTGCTGCCCAATTCTCCCAACATGTAAATTCACATTGTACTTCAAGAACTTACACAACAGTAGGCATAAAAATGTTGTGGAAAATTGTTATTCAGTTCACCAAATTACATGGAAACTCTGCAAGCAGTGTTTTTCACATTTTAATAAGCATTGAATTTTGATGTGAAAAATAGCTTAGCAGGACTTCCTTCCCGTAGTGCTGCGCTCTGAAGTAGTACCAGACCTGTTGCGTAACACTCCACTTTATGTTGCCTCTTCACTCCTAGTATCAATGGGCAAAGAAATTAGTTGCACATAAATTTTATGCAAAAATATTTTATAAAAAAAAAAAGGTATTAAAATGTACTAATAATTTGAATGTTTTGGTAATTGTATAGATCAGTAGGCAGTAGGCACACACTTTATTTCATGCTTCCAAACCTTTATGTGGGCTAGTTTTATTTTTTAAATGTGGAGAAGCAAGTTTAAAGCTGGGGTCAGTAGTTTTTTTCACTGTAGAATGGCTTATTTTTTATTAGCAAAAAAGAAAAAAATGAAGAAAGAAAGAAAAAAAACCATTTTTACCTATGTGTGTCTGCCAATAAAATATTACTGCGATGTGTTATCTTGAAAGTGTTATCTGTTGACAGAATTTGCTACACAGGAATTTCACATTATGTACAGAACTGTTGCAGTGTAAGATGTTTATATTTCCATTATGAAACTGGCCGCATGCATGAAACATTGGCAAACATGCATTAGTAAATTTATTTATTTTTCTAATAAATTTAAACTTTTCTGCAGTAGAAAAAAATTATTGACCACTGCTATAAACTTGTTTTACTAAATAGCAAAAATAAAATTTTCTGATTGGCCCATATACAGTCAAACCTCGATATGTCGAACTTGAAGCGGGTACAGAAAAGATTCAAGATATCAAAAATTTTCAAAATTTCATAAAAGAATATGTACTGTATTTTTTACAAATTTAAAAAAATCATTTACCTTATCTTGCAGATAGAGAATTGGGTATGTACAGTATCATCCACGAAAATGCTGATAACCAATAAAGCGAAGCTTGAAATTACTGGATACACATTTTATTATACAGTAGTATGTACTGTAGTGTACAGTACTATGTTATATGTACATGTAGTAGTGTATGTACATGTATAGCACATACAAAAATGTAATCTTACATTTCTTCACTTTTCAAAATAGTCATCTATAACAGTTTGGTAACTGATACTGGATCGTTGAATCACATTTTCCAATTGGGTATGGAAAGTCTCTGGCGTCATATTCGGCATTGACTCTACGAAATTTTGAAGTTTTTCTATTAATGACTTAGCTCTTCGGCAAGTCACTTTTAGTAAAGGTGATTCCTCAATTTCATCTTCTTTCTCTGATACAACTTTTACTTCAGCAATAATATCTTCGTCACTTTATTCCCCAGTCACTGCAACATTTCCATCAACTTCAACAAAATCTTGAAAAGTCCCACTTTCTTCAATATGTAATGCCTTAGAAAGATGTTGCCAGTCTTCATTTAGCTGTTGATTGTCTTCATTTTCACTGAAAGGATCATCTGGTTGCTCTCCATTTTCAGCATTTTGAACGAATCCTGCCTTTTTGAAACAATTAACTATGGTTTCTTCAGTGACATCCTTCCAAGCTCTGTCAGAGATATGCATCGCCTGCAAAATGTCCACGTTAGTTGACTTTCCTTCATCAATGTCAGCAATGCATTTTTGTACAACTTTGTGACAATATTTTACCTTAAAACTCTGAATAATACCTTGGTCTAGAGGCTGTAATTCAGAAGTTGTGTTTGATGGCATGAACCCAACTTTTACAGATTTTAATTTAGGCACCCTATTATGCGCTGTACAGTTGTCCAAGAAAAAGAACAATATCGCGCTGTTCACCAGACATTTTTCTGTCTAATTCCTTTAACCAATTAGTGAAAATTTCTTCAGTCATCCAAGCCTTTTTGCTCGCTAAATAAGTCATTGGAAAAGATTTGATTCCCGAAAAACATTGGGATTTAGCAGATTTACCTACCAGAATAGGTGTGAGCTTTTCAGAACCATCCATATTAACACAAAACAGCAAAGTCAATCCTTCTTTGCTTCTTTTCCTGCCGTGACATGTTTCACTTTTAATGGCCATAGTTTTATCAGGCATACACTTTAAAAATAATCCTGTCTCATCAGCATTGAAAACATTTTTTGGATCGTATTTTTCCAGGATTGGTGACAATACTCTTTTTCTAGTCCATGCACAATCCTTGGTCGACGCTAGCACTTTCACCACACATCTTCAGAAAAGTTATGTTGTTTCTTTTCTTGAAGTTCTCGAACCAACCATTACTCGCTTTAAAATCTGTTGGAAAATCTGTGTGTCTCAACTTTTTTCAAAAATCTTCAGCTTTTTCTTTTACTAGAGTTCCACCAAGAGGCAAGTTCTGTGAACGACATTTGCTAATCCATTTCATTAAGCATGTTTCAATATCCGGGTATTCAGAGCTTCTAATTTTTTTCCTTTTCCCATGGTTGTCATCAAAACTCTTTACAATCTTTTCTTTATTTTTCAGAACTGTTGATAAAGTACTGCTAGGGATTTTGAAATCTTTCGCGATCTCGCTTTTCTTTTTACCACTTTTCTCTACAGCTTCTATGACTCGCATTTTATCAGCTATCGAGAGAATATTCAACTTACGTTTAGTAGACATCGTTTTAGCGGCATTCAGTTAGGTGTCTGTTGAAGGAATGGAAGGAAAGCTTTGGAAGCCCAGTGAATTGCCTCCTTGGGTGGCCTGGTTGCGATGGCTGGGGGGGCTAGTAATCTATTGATGCTGAGACGAAACACTTCGCGTTCCCACGACTTCCCGACCGACTATAGCCATTCCAGGTGATTTAAATAACTGCGATTTTTCTTGATGCTTCCTCCTGTGTCGGGGGTTAGGGGGTTGCTGAAAGGGTAACTCGGAGGGCTTGAGCTCTTATCAGGTTTCCTACCAGCTTCAAGTTTTTCCTGTGTGACAGTCAAAACACTCTTGGATATTCTGGGAGTTTTTTATTCAAATGATGACAGGGAAACATTTTATATATCGAGAGTGAGATTAGAAACATTTAGAGTTCATGAGTTTGTTTTAAATTAGTTTTCTATTACGCATGAGGGAAAATGAAAATATTTCGACATATCAAGGTTCGACTGTATTTATATACAAGGGTCATTCAATATATAAATTTCCCTATACAGTGAACTTTTTATTCAGTAAGATGCTCATGAAAATGATATATGTCTGGATAGGTACGTTCGTCACTATTTCTCCACATAGTTTCCACCAACTTTTAGGCATTTGTTCCAACGCTGCACCAATTTATTGAACCCCTCTGCACAAAAGTCCGGGCTCAGGCCCTTTAAAACCGACCTTATGCCGGCCTGGACTGCACCATCAGTTTGAAAATAGCGACCTTGCAACTCCCTCTTCAGTGTTGGAAACAGATGAAAGTCTGACTGCCAAATCAGGGCTGTAGGGCGGATGGTAAAGATTAAAATTAGCGGTAGCCACTCGCCGCGTGGCGACTGGATAAAATAAAATGTCCAGTAGAAAAAGTAACTTCAGTCGCCACGCTCGAAAATTGCCTTTTTTCATTGCTAAAGAATTAATTTGCATTTTTAAAACTCTCCTGTTATAGGAAATGCATTTTCAAGTGATCCAACTCGCGCACAGTGAAAAACGGCCCTTTCCTCCGCACATAAGTGGGTACGATCTATTTATAGATTCACTCTTCAAGAACAGGGTGCAGCTGTTTGTTTTTCCACTCAAGTTGGTGCACAAAGTAACCATATCGGGAATGGACACCTGTGGCTTTAGATGGAACTGTGCAATCACAACTTGTCCTCAGCCGCTCGTTTTTTAAAGTTTGGTTTCTCTGAAAATGCACAATTTTCCATTGCTTAGGCACTTCTTGCTTATCATCAAACAAAATGGGCAAACATTTTCCCTTTTGTTTACAAAAAGAAATCAAAGGTAGAAAATCGGGACTTCACTTTCCGCCGCCGCACACCTTTTATTCCACACAGAGTAGAGTTTCCTTTGCACGAGTAAAGTTGGCTATAAACATAAACAAAACCCCTCTTGTCTGCCCCTTAATACAGTAAAATGTTACTAAGAAATGGGTAAACACAAGTTTTTCAGCGAAATTATGTATCAAAAATCAGTACTGTATTGTTCACTCTGCCGTGATGGTTATTTTACGGGTTATGGAAAAGGAATGATTCCATCACGGGCGGAATAAGTACTGATTTTGAAATTTAATTTAGCTTTCAAAAGGCGGAAAAGAAAAAGCACTTTCCGTATTGATTGGTTTTGAAGAACAATCTGTTAGAAATAACAAAAACTGCACTTCACTAAAAAAACTTTTAAAATACGAAGTTGTTCTTTTTCACTTTTACTGAAGCTATTAAAAACGAGAAACATAATCAGAAAAAATATAACATAAAAATATAACCAGAAAGTGAAAAGAAAGTGCATTTTGGGGTAAGAAAAATTCAAAATTTAAAAAAGAACGGAACATTTTAATCTGTGCTAGAACAATCATTTTCAGGCAAGGAACGGCATGAAGATGCTCAAATTATATCGAACAGGTGTCGCGACATTAAACACATCCAATAAACAGTCCCAAAAATGTTTGATGAATGTTAGAATTTTTAAAACATGAAAATAAACTTTGGACAAATGATTGAATAACATTATTTCATAATTTTTTTTTTATTTCTGTAGTATATTTGATGTTTTCCGTATTCCGTAGCGATCGACGATTTCTGTAGTGACTATGGAGAATTCGTAGCATTTGGAAGATCTGAGGTTGGACAAAGAGGAAAAAATGACAAATCATTAAACGTGTTCTGAAGGGAAAAAAAAAACGACAACCAGATTTTTTATTTTCGTAGTATATTCTATGTTTCTCATACTTCACAGCGATCGATTATTTTCATAGTGACTATGGAGAATTCGTAGTATTTGGAAGGTTTGTGGTGGGCAAACAGAAAAAATGACAAAGCATTAAAATTCTATCAAAACTGAACGTTTTCTGAAAAAAAAACCCCACCTGACACTGGGTTCGAAAACCGGACAGAATCTGATGGAATCAGGATACTCGGCAAGTGTTCTTATTTCGTCATGACTATTTTTTCAACACCTGTGAAGGTTTATCAATGTTTTTAATGTAATATTTATTAGAACAACCCAGGAAATTACTGAATATTTTCTGTTAGTGGTCAGGAATCATTGCGAGTCTGTAAAATGAAGTGACTAGGTTGGTATTCACATTTCTCTCAATCTCAGTTGTACCACAAAATGATTCTGCTATAAGATATGAAATTCATTTTTGAAAGCTTATACAGATAGTTTTCATTTTGGTACCAAGAAGAACCCAACCAAAAATAAGTAATGAAAAGAAAAATTTAGCAGAATGGAAGCAGCTTCGAAGCATAATGTCTGAATGTTTTTGACCATCAATAACTCACTAAAAACTGCTAAAGAGACTAAAAACAAGCAATTTTTAGTACATGAAGGTCATAGCACAAATTGTTGAAATACTCAATACTGCTTACTTATGCCAAGCAATGCAGAAGTTAAGAGAATGCAAGCATTGTGGGCAATGTTCTTAATGACAAGACAATGCTCATGCAAAGAATGACTAGAAAATAGAGCAAATTAAATAAAGTAAGCAAAAGTAAGTACTGCTTGAAAATTTTGACCCATCACTTCTATCAATTTGTGGTGGAGAGATTGAGAGATTTTATTTGTGAGCATAGCGAGAGACCAAATAAAAATGATTAAATTATCTTCCCAATAAAAACTGCCTAGAAAATTTGGTTGATGTGGTTGAAGAAAAATATAACTTTTAAGATTATATTTATTTATTTAATTGCACTGGACAATAGACATTGTGCCCTTGTAACTACTAAGCTTAAATTTAACTATGTCTAAATAAATGAAAGGTATACAGTGCAGTGATAAAATGTGTATACAACACGAAATAGTCATAAGGAAAATGGCCACTAGATTTTGTCTACCCACTGGCCAATGGCCACTCAAAAAAATCACCAATTTTAATCGTTAGCAGATGGGGCAGCCGTTCCCCCTTCAGTGCTCTAATTTTTGCCTGTGTTTGTCCAGCCGAGTGTGGGCAGGCATTGTCGTCGAACAGGATGACACCAGCTGAGAGGAGAGGCCAGGGTGCTTGTGTCGAATTACCGCTTTCAGTTTCTCAAAGGGTTTGACAATACCAAGCAGCATTGATTGTGTACCAACGTTCCAGAAAGTCTATGAGCAGAATACCCCTGGCATCTCAGAACACTGTCGCAAGCACACTACAATTTCTTTCACACGGGATACCCCGGATGTTTCCATTTCATCAAATGTCCTCTTGAATTCAGGAGTGAAGTGATGAATGCAGGTCTCATCCGCTGTCACAATGTGCACGAGGAAGGCATGTCCGCCTTAATGGTAGCTCATTAGACCATCCAGGCTGTAGCTCATTCTAGTCTGCTGATGTTCCAGAGTGAGTTGATGGGGAAACCCAAAGTGCACAAACTTTGCCGTATCCCAAATCCTCATGGGTGATTTTGTGAGTTGTTCCAATGGAAATGTCCAAGGTTCGCACCATGCTATGAACCTGGATTCTTCTACTAGCTGTGGAGGGACGACCGGATCGATCTTTTTCAAAAATGTCCACTCTGCTTTCCGCGAGCATGTTGCACCACTTTCTCACCATTTGCACAGACATTACGGAATTGCCATACACAGCAATGAGTTTCCTGTGGATGTCATTGGGTGTACAGCCATTTGCCCACTCATACTGTATTATGGCATGCACCTCTTCCTTACACCACGTCTCCAACACACGTTCACCTACATATATACTCATCTTGCAAAAAATAGTTGCACCCAGAAGGACGTGTCGGATTGCAGTGCTATTCTGGAGGAAGGTAAAGGTTACCAGGAACAATAAATGATTAAACATTGAGACTGATATGGGCAATATTTATTGAGCTACACGCCAATAGGTAGTGTCTCTCAGTATGGCGTCAGGCCTCCATGTTTGCTCACACAGCATGCTAGATGCCTCTGCATGTAGTTGTACAGGTTTCTAATGGTGTCCTGTGATAAGCCATCCCACGCAGCTTGAATCTATCGACTCATGCAGATTGTGCTGTAGAGATGGAGTGTGGATAGCGCATCAGATAGAGGATCCCACACATTTTCAATCGGTGTTAGGTCTGGCGATACGGCTGGCCATGCAGAGTGTCAGTGCCTTAAAGGCAAGCTCTCGAGACAGCAACAGTATGTGGACAAGCGTTGTCCTGTTAAAAAATCACACCAGGGTCAGTGTTCAGAAAAGGTAGGGCCACTGATTGCAGGACCTCATTAATGTAATGTTAGGCTGTCAAAGTGCCTGTAATGAACACCAAAGGTGATCTGGCATCATAGGCGCACCCCACACTATGACACCAGGCCTACTAGACGCGCGACGCTTGACAACAAACCGTTCATCTTGGCGCTCACCACGGTGCCTCCACACATGGATTCGTTGGTCGTCTCCTACAAGACAAAAACGGGACTCGTCACTGAAGCTCACCTGCTGCCATTCTGAGTGGCTCCATGGCAGTCTGGTGCGACACCATTGCAGTCTTTGGCGGCGATGCAATGGTGTTAAGGGCAGTTGTCGTAACGGTCTGCGTGCGTGTAGTCTTACATCGTGCAGCCGTCTGCCAATGATGCTGGCACTAATCGGACGATGCATGGGGGGCACCACTGCTCGCTGAATATCTGCAGGTTGCGGCTGTTGGGTCACTACGCATGTCGGACAACCCGTCAGTCCTCTTTCTCTCTCCCCTTGGTTCGTCTGTCTCCCAGACCCTTCCTGTCGCTGTTGCATGCCTTGTTCAATCCACTGCCGCCAACAGCGTGCTATGGTGATATCCGTACGACCCGTATGACGTGCAATACGGCGATAAGACCATCCTGCTTCCCGGAGTCCGACGACGTGGCCCCTTTTGAACTTTTCTTCAAGGCATACTTCACGTGTAAAAGATGCAACCAACACAACAGTGTGAGTCAGAATGGCAAGCACACGCAACTGGATGACCTTTTATTGCCGGTCAGGCACAGCGCTACGACCCCTCCTTACTTGCGTCACCTGAGCGGCCGAGCGCGATACTTTTGAATCATTTGCATGTCTCACAATGTCAAACCTACCCACCAAATTTCATTCCTGTCTGTTGCTTCCTTCTGGGTGCAACTATTTTTTTGATGAATAGTGTATATAGCAGTAATAGTAGTGTTCTTTACGAACTTCAGGTGTGCTTTTGTATTTTTATCTTGAATGTGTGGATTATCAGAAGTAACATGGTGTTCAGAAATTTGTAGATCTGGCCAATGAGCTTACAGACAGACTACAAGTCTGAATATGGTGACCTTCAAACTTGCCACACTTACCTTTAAGCATCAGCATTTGTTTGGCCTCACGTCGGAGTTATTATTTTGCCATAAGTGCAGACCAGAATGTTTATTAAGGGTGCAAAAGTTTCTGCCGCCCCTGCTAGTGGGCTCTGTAGGGGTCTAACCGGTTGGCAACTCGTGCTGTCAGTTTGTATATGAAGCCAAACAAGGCGGTCGATAAAGTTCATTTGTGGCACTGTTTGTTATTCATGTTTAATTTAGGGAAAAGTGTGAGTAAAGCATATGGTTCAATATGTCAGGTGTATGGCAAAACGGTTATGGGTGAGCGGACGTGTCGAGAATGGTTTGCCAGGTTCAAGAAAGGTGATCTGTGCTTGGAAGACAAGCCGCGTGCAGGTAGACTGCAGGAACTTGCAGATGAGGAGCTGGAATCTGTGTTGCAAGAGGATGCCACGCAGTCGGCCGCACAACTGGTGAAACGTTTGAAAGTGGTTCAGTCGCCAGTGGTACGGCGACTACAGGCCTTGCGGATGATCCAGAAGATTGGTAAGTGGGTTCCGCATACTTGAACGGAGCATAATATTGGGCATCTGCATTTGTTGCTGAAGAGGTTTCAAGGAAATAATTTCTTGTGAAAGGTTGTTACTGGGGATGAAAAATGGGTCTATTGCTACAACCCCGTATGCAAGCAATCCTGGGTCGACCCAGGCCAGCCATCAACATCCGCTGCAAAACAGGATATCCACGGGAAAAAGGTGCTGTTGTGTGTGTGGTGGGATATGCATGGAGTGCTGTACTTTGAACTGTTGAAACCAGCCAAACAATCACTTCACAGAGATATAGCGATCAGTTGATGAAACTGATCGCCACAATCTAGCAAAAACGCCCATGGACAGGTAAAGGATGCTGCCCAGCCATCCTGTTACACGATAATGCCAGACCACACGTTGGTGACACCACGAAATCAACCCTTGAACAGTTACACTGGGAGGTTTTACTGCCCCCGTATTACTCCCTGGACATTGCACCCTCAGACTTTTAATCTGTTTCGCTCTGTGCAACATGCCCTAGCCCAACAGTGGTTCACTGAAGTTCCTGATTTGGAAAATTTCGTTACTGCGTTCTTCAGCGCAAAACCAGAGTCCTTCTATCACAGGGGCATTCATTTGTTGCCTGAAAAATGGCAAAAGGTCGTCATTGATGCTAACAGCCAATATTTCGTTGAATAAATGTGTACTGGTTTCCTGATTGTTCCTGTCTCCTTTCTCCTTAAAATGGCAGAGACTTTTGCATACCCCTAATAGATTCATTTCCTGAATTAATGAACATTGTAAAATATTCAGAATAAAATCAGTAGTTAACTGACACCATGAATTGAGAAAAGTACAAACATCTGTTCTCCATTACACGTGAAACTGCTAACATTTTGTTTTTTCGTTTCATCATGTATTTTATAAATTTTCAACATCTTCCATTTGAAAAAGACAGTGGTTTTCCTTTTTTTTTCTTTTTTCTTGCTGCAATTCTTTCAGCAGTGGAACGACTCTCTTTACCTATTGGTGCTGGGGATAAAGAGGCAGGTATGTACCTCTTTATTCCCAGGCTCAGAACTTCTTAAAATCACTGCACCAAAGAAACCCTACCAATTCCTCATCAAACATTTTTGAAACATGTTTCAAAATTTCTTTTCACATTTGTGAAGAGAAGAAACATGCCTTTACTTGTTTTACCTTGTTAGCATTCAACACTTTTGTAACTTCTTGTGTTGGTGTCATTCCCTCAAAATTGTTCTTGGAAGATCCTAAAACTCAGAAACACTTACTTTAACATTGGCATGGAAATGTTGTTATCCAACCATTGGTGGTAGTATCCATGATAACTTTTGAAAATCAAAGAAAGGAACATTCAAAAATTGTCTTTATCTGAAACCACTAAATGTAGTAGTTTTAATACAATCTCAGATTCTGTCCCCAAATTAAACTTTGTTTTTTATGGAAAGTTTTGGTCCTAGGCCATGTAAAACGACTTTAAAAAGCTGATTGTTTTTAGCAAAAAAGTTAATCTGTGTTTTCAATTATTTCTATTTTTTCCCCATCATAATTTCTGGCATAAAATGTAAATTTAGTAAACTCATAACTGTTCAAGCACATTTAGTGTTTACTTCTAAGTGAGGGTTTGAGTCTGTGCATATGCCATGTAACAAAACTTTAATCTGTTTCACATGCTCACTGTCCAGCCTCACAGTGATGACTAAATTTTAGAGCAAAAGGACACCTGTGTTGGATTGATCCTGTGCATGTGCAGCGTTCATAAAACTCATGCACACCTACATATTTTTCTGCCTGAAAGTGTTACTTAGAAATCTCTAATAAATTCTGCAACCTTTAGTAATTAGGTTCTGTCACTGTTATGAACAACATATATGGCAGATAAGAGAAGTTCTTGTATTTAGTATCAGTTTAATATAATTAAAAGTGGGGGAGGAGTTTCTTGGCAACTGCCGTAAGCTTTTATCAATTTCAGCAGTGCTCTCAGGGTGAACAGTGACACATTTCCTGTTGTTAAATAGGGCAGCTAGCATACCACTGTTGCAGACAAGTAGGGCAGTAGTTGTGAGAAAATAAAAGTAAAAGAGAGAGAAAAGAAAATTTAGCTTATACTATGTGCAGAAATACTAAAGTTAAAAAGGAGCTATGTGTAATGGAACAAATATAATTAGATTGATATTGAACATGTATATTATAAAAAACTTAAAAGTTTAAAGCATACATTTCCTTGACATACTGTATGTTTTAGTAGAAATATAATCCACACTGTATAAGAAGTCAGATTGTCATTATCTGTTCCTTAAATTTGAATACCAGAACCTTAATATTTAACCATGATGACTGCTACAACTGACTGTCAGTTCTTCAGGAAAGAATAAAAATCTTGTATATCTGCAGCTGAAGTTTGGGAGAGGAACTAGAAAATGTTTATTTTTTATTTTGTTTTGGAAAGTTTTTATATGTAGGTGAGCCTGGCAGGAAACATCCTAATCAAAAATTTGGGAGGGAGGGAGGGAGGGGGGGGCACATAATCTAAGTACCTAACTTTTGTTCCCATAAACTTGAGTCATCATATTCCCTAACATTTTTTCTCGTCGAGAAATCATTTTTGTAGTTTCTTATTTTTTTATTTATTGTAACTGTCATTACACAAATCAAGGAGTGACTGTACATGGCTCTCCCCTAAAAAAAAAAAAAAAAAAAAAAAAAAATGAGAAAATAGGTAAATATTTAATGTGTCTATCAATTCCACGTGGTTCAAGACTGTCCCTAATTTATAAAATACTGTTGGAGAGTTTTTGGTAGCTGATGTTATTGTGTAGGCCCTAGTAGTTTATGATGGATATTACCATAGCATATTTGTCTTGCAAGATGTTGCACTAGTTTAATACCTTTGTGCTTGCAATCTTTTTTTAATTATTATTATGTATATGGTTTTGAAAAACATTTCATTTTCACTGTAGGACTATGATGATTTTGAAGCTGCTACAGAAGACGATAGGCTGATGGGTTTCCTGAAATTAGAAAACAGAATATCTAAAGGAGAAATAACACTGAGTTCAGGAGATAAAGAGCAAGAAATTCTAACAGAAAATGGAAAAGAATCAGCCGAGGTCTGTGCATATTCTCTTTTTAGAGCTATTTGCTGTTCAATTACTTTGTCCTCTCTTTCTCCTCCTCCTGCCCTCCATGTTTTGAATACCATTTAGTTTTTAAATCAAAGTTCCTTGCAGTTGGTTTTAATCTTCTCAATTAATGAAGTCGTGGCAACACTGTTAACAATGATTATTAAAAAAATTGGTATTGAATTGCAGGTATTATGAGGTTTTTTTTTTTTACACACACCGGCCACTGAATTAGAAGTCTTTATGCAGGTGTATATAAATTGCACTTACTTAATGCAAAATATGTGGCCATGGGATCTAGGCAACTATTTAAGACTGCTGCTCATCATCAGCAGTCGGTAGTGCATCACAATGGTAAAAAGAAACTATCTTTCGGAGTTCGATAAAGGGCTTATTGTGGGTGCCCGTCTGGCTGGAGAGATGATTTTGAAAACAGCAGAGCTGATTGGTTTCTCAAAGGGTGAGATATTCCAGATCCTCAGTGAAAAAAATAACCCACATTGCTTTTCTAAGAGGGGTAACTTATAGCATGATGACAGTCTGTCAGGAACAATATCGCTGTTGCTCGAGAAGTCTTGTATGGAGAAACAGGACTTCCTATATGCTGCAATTGATTAAAGCATTCAATGAAGGCTGTTTCCAACCCATTTATCAGTAAATTATGTTCAGGGAATTGGAGAGGATCATTATTGGCATCTGCAGTAGCGTCGGGAATACCATGACTGGAAGACTATTGAAAAGTTGTGGTTTGACGAGTCATGATACACCCTGTTCTGTATTGCTGGGATGTAGTGAGTTTGATGAGTCATGATACACCTTGTTCTGTATTGCTGGGATGTAGTGAGTTTGATGGGAGTCCCATGACGCAATAGACCCAGCTTTCCTTGTAAACACAATGCAAGGTTCTTGATGTGGTGTCATAATGTGGGGCACGTTCTGACACCCGACCTTCCAGCAATATTCCAAGGAAAAGGGTCCCTTGATATTATTGCTGGAAGGTCTAGTGTCCTCCAAGGATTATCTGAACAGTCCCATGAAGCAATAGACCCAGCTTTCCTTGTAAACACAATGCAAGGTTCTTGATGTGGTGTCATAATGTGAGGCACGTTTCTGACACCCGACCTTCCAGCAATATTCACGGAAAGGGTCCCTTGATATTATTGCTGGAAGGTCTAGTGTCCTCCAAGGATTATCTGAACATTGTTGCTGATAGTCCTCCTGCAATGTTGGCTTTTTATCCAGCAGGTGACAGCTGTTTCATGGATGACAATGCTACAGTATGTGATCCTCCAAGATTATCTGAACATTGTTGCCAATCAAATCCATCCTGCAATGTTGACTTTTTATCCAGCAGGTGACAGCTGTTTCATGGATGACAATGCTACTGTATGTGATCCTCCAAGGATTATCTGAACATTGTTGCCGATCAAGTTCATCCTGCAATGTTGACTTTTTATCCAGCAGGTGACAGCTGTTTCATGGATGACAGACTTGACTCCTGAAAACATCATGCAAGATGTGTTCAGCAGCGGTTCAACGAGCATGACAGCAACTTCCCCCATCTTCAGTGGCCACCCAAAGTCCATATCTCAGCCCCATTGAGAATGTATGGGATATGTTTGAAAAACAGATCTGGGAGCAAAGTCCTCTTCCATCAAATCTGGGTCAGTTAAAGGGCTGTCTGTTATACACCTGGTATGCTGTAGATGTAGATTCACTCCACCTTGTGGAATATGTGCCAAACTGCATATGTGCTGTGATACAGGCTGAAGGAAGTTAAACCCAGCACTGAATAAAAGTTTCTAATTTAGTGGCTGGTATGTGTATGTAATATTGTTTATCAGATTTTTCGGGTTGTACTCCAACTTAGGGTGCTAGTCGAGTAGTCTTATGGGTCATTTATTATGGCTTCTCTTCTTCCAGCTTCCTTTTCACAAAGTGTTACTGTGGTACTTCTTGGAAGAATGTGTGAAAATTGAAAGACGAGGAGCCACAATTAGTGACCAAAACAGCTGGAGATTACCACAGGAGTGGCAACACTTAATTTGCTCCTTTGAGTTAGTCCTCAATGACGGGTTAGAGTACAACCCGAAAACCTGATGAATGGTTTACAAGAAACCCTTAGTGATCCTTGTAATCCAACTCCAATGTAAGCAATGTTTACTTTCAAGAAAAAACATTTTTCTTTTGCACCATTTGTGCCCAAAAGGTATTGTGGTCTCTACTTCCAAATAAAGCAAGAATAAATCTGACACTCAGAAAAATAAAAGGGCGCCCATCTCCAATTAGAATGTACTCTGTTGAGTGTAATAGAACCACACATCTCGCTTGTGGTTTGTGCTCCATCGATACAGAGTGACAACTGGTTGTAAAAGTGTGAGAAGTTCATATGACAACATGTGTAATTCAGCCAGGTTTTGGAGAGGAGTGATTGCCAGGGTGTGGGGCCTTAGTGCATCAATTTTGGATGTTGTGCACAAGGGACAGTTGTGATAGTTTGTGGGAAGGAAAGTCAGGTGCACATTACTTGAATAAAGGATGGAAATGCACAGTGGGGTAAGAGGCAAATGAAATGGCTGTTGCACACTGATAGGCACACTAGCATAAGTGGTATGACTGGTAAGTGCTGTGCACCACCCAACTCACTGATATCCACCTATACATTGAACAGTGATCAGAAGAAGCACTGCTACTGCAGCAAGCTATAAAATAAAGTAGCTTGTAGTGTAAAATTGAATTATAAATTGCACTAAAAAAAATAAGTGTAGAAAAAGTTCTTCAAATTACATGGTATTTCCTGAAGCATTATTGACTAGTCTGCGGTAGCTTAGTGTGCACCCTGTATAGTTACATACCTGAGTTGACTTACATTGTGAAGGCTAGCCAAACTGTTAACTCTTCATAGCCACCCTGCAAAGGCAGCACATACAAGATGAATCATGCTAGCGGTTTGTTGAGGACCATTAAGGTGGTTCCACCTAAAATCTCTGCATTATGTTTCCAATGGCAAAATTTTGGACATATTTTCTTCGCAATTAATGTATTCCCAAGAATGAAAATTTGCGCATCGATAAAACTAACTTTAAGTTATAGCATGAGATACTTAATACTTGCTAAAACTTAACCATAATTAAGCAATCCAACATCTGTTTGTCTACTGATGTCATCAATATGCAGGTCATGCCATCTATTAACAGGTCTGAACATTACTCAAAGAAAAATGGTTGATTTTTAATTATGGTTTTGTTTTAGCAAGTATTAAGTATCCCATGTTATAATTTAAAGTTAGTTTTATCGATGTGCAAATTTTGATCCTTGGGAATACATTAATTGCGAAGAAAATATGTAAAGAAGTTTTACCATTGGAAACATAAGGCAGAGATTTTAGGTGGAACCACCTTTTAAATGCAAGATTAGATTTTCTTTGTCAAAAAAAAAATGAATTCACAGATACTGTATTTCTTGATAAAGTTTTTATTTTAATTCTTTGGGCTTCATAAATAGTCTTACTGGCTTGAAATATACACCACTGAGTATGTTGAAATGTGTTACATGTGATGATCAGAGCTGATGTAAATACAAGGATAAATTATTTGTGCAATTCACCTTGGTATTTAGCTCTCAATGCCATATTTAAGAATGCACCTACAGGGGTTGCTCTGGTTTTTTAAAAAGTTTTTCTTTGCCAAATTCAATTATTTTTTTGCCAAATGTAATCTGAAGTCACCAATTTATTTTTCAGTATCCATTGGAATTATAAAAATCGTAAAAACATAGTGTTATACACTGCCGGACAATTGCTAAGGATGGATGACAATAGCAACCATAAAATGGAAGGCAGGAAAATGTGGAAATTAGCATAAGTGCGGGATACAGTAAGACGTGTTGTGCGCATGCAAATTTTGGATTGCCGAACTTGTTCGTGACGTCATAGCGCTGATAAGAGATATAAAGGATTTGACGCTTATTGACCGTTGTTGTTCAAACGCAAAGTTGAAAGGGAAAGAATCAATTGACGAACTTACAATTTTCAGTATGTCTTACCGACATCACCTAGATGATTTTACGCGTGGCCGTATTATTGGCAAGATTGAAGAAGGGCGAAAAATAACAGATGTCGCCAGGGAGTTCGACGTCAGCCACAGTGTTGTTTCAAGGCTTTGGAAATCATTTCAAACAAATGGAGAGTGTAGCAAACGTCACGGGGAGGTCGTGTTCGCAGTACGATACCTGCAGAAGATCAGTACATAGTGCTATCAACAAAAAGACACCGGCGCAGCACAGCTAGTGAGGTAGCAAATCAGTTTGTGGCTGCTACTGGCAAGCGGATCTCCCGAAAAACTGGTGCCAGACATTTGCATGAAGGAGGACTATACGCCCGCCGTCCTGTTGTGTGCATCCCATTGTCCAGACGTCACCGTACTGCCCGTTTGCAATGGTGCCATCAACATCGCAATTGGACTGATAACAACTGGTCTGCTGTCCTCTTCTCAGATGAGAGTAAATACAGTATCGTCTGATTGTTGACAACTGATCTGGCGCGATAGTGGTACTGCATATTGTCCAGCAAACATACAGGAAAGGGACCGATATCCGACATGTAGTGTCATGCTATGGGCTGGCATCATGATCAATGGCCGTACGTCCCTCTATGTGCTTCCAACTGGTACTATGACTGGCCAACGATACATTAATGATGTTCTGCTACCTCATGTTCGCATGTTCCGTGGTGCTGTCGGTGATAGATTAATTTTCATGGGCGATAACGCAACATGTCATCGAACAGTCGTTGTCCAGGAGTGTCTTGAGAGCGAGGATATTCAACGCCTCGTATGGCCATCACGTTCTCCAGATCTCAATCCCATTGAAAATGTGTGGGATGCTTTGGGGAGGAGTCTTGCTGGTCGCCAATGCCCTCCAACAAACAAGGACACCCTCATCCGTGCACTGACAGAGGAATGGGATAAATTACCCCAACAGCTGCTTGATAATGTTGTGCAAAGCATGACACGACGTGCGAAATCTTGCATCGCCCTCCATGGTGGCCATATCCCGTATTTACATCTTACGCCGGAACGCCTGTGGGCGATAATTGCATTTTTTCCACGCTTACGTATTCTGCACAAAATGGCCTGTTTGTCCCTTGAACACGTTCCAAAGCCTTCTGGATTTCAGAGCACAATAAATTGTCTTTCTTGTAATGTCGTGGCATTCTGACATTTTATTTCACTTGGCATCCAACCACACTTACTTTTTTATGCGCTATATAGCCGTTTATGATCCTTCCTTAGCAATTGTCCAGCAGTGTAATAGGTCTTATGATGTCAGGTTACTTCACTCTTTTCACATAATCGCTTTCCATCTCGCACATTATGAAAACAATGAAAAAAAAAAAAGTAACTAGCATTTGAATTTCATTTTTCAAATACCAAATCAAATAAAAAGTAAAGATTGTGTTTGTTTGGATGGTATAAAAGTAATCGCCAAAACAATATTTTCTTTTTTTCAAAAACAATATTTTCTTTTTTCACAAATTGCAAAGAATGATGGGTTGCGTGACCCCTGCACATACATACCTGCTAAGTTTTACAGTTTACCCATCAAATTTACAAGATTGTGCTTGTTTTTATGGTTATTTTACAGATTTCGGGGGGTTAAACCAGGTTAATGCAATTTTGATGTGTGAATAAGTCTCCCCAAGGACCACTGTGCCTGAGTATTCTGATCTATCTGATCACATTTTTGCCCATTTGTGCACCTTAAACCTAATAAAAAGTCTAGAATCAGAATTGGCGATGACTGCTAAAAGAGAGAGAGAGAGAGAGAGAGAGAGAGAGAGAGAGAGAGAGAGAGATGGAGGGAGAAAAATGAAGAATATCATCCTCACATAAGAATTGAAATTTCATTTTTTAAAGGTATTCTAACTAATGTTGGCACAAAAATCAAAGGTCAGAACCATAGTTAAGTGAAAGTAAAATGTTACGGAAATATATCATAATAAATTTTCATTTGCTGTTTAGCCTAATGATAGCGTATTAATGAGGTAATTATGTATCAATTGTATTTTAATTGCTGTAAACATGAAGTAGTGCCAAATATCTTAATTACAGCATGCATGAAATTGATTAAAACCTACAAATAATTTGCATGGTAAGTTGGCTTCTTATTGATACGTTTGATGCGTTTAATCAATATGTTCGATAAATTAGTCAATTGAATATATCGCTGAAATATCTTCTGAAATATTTTTACACATTTTTTTTTTTTCCTTGAAGGTTGGCAGGTCTATGCATAGAACGACCGTCCTCAGAATTTGCATGTTTATACTAAACTTAAACGTTTAGAAGTAGTGAAAGTAGTTACTTTTCACAAGAAGTAGCTGTAGCAAGCTCCTTTTTGAAGAATGTAGTTGTAGCAGTACCATGATACTTTTAAAAAGTAGCTTTCCAATCACAGACATTGCATCATACTCTGCAACATTTGGCATACATGAGGCAGTTGCTTCACTGTCTTGTTCTCACTGCTATATGAACTGTGGCTGGCTTTGTGTCAAGAGTATTGACACTGAGATGTTCATGACTGGTGTAAAAGTACATTGGTCTGCTGTATCTGGGTAATTGCTGCATCACATGGATGAAAGGTTTCTCGTCTGGGAAAAAGCATAGCAAGGATCTGCACTAGACGTATTAACCTAATAAACTTGTCTCCTCAAGAGCTCATTCCAGTTTATTGGTATAATTTGGAACGAGCTCTTGAGGGTGGTTGCATTTTTCGTCCGTGCATGTGTAATGCAGCAGACCTTCAAAGTTGGTGATAATAACATAATAGTATGGGGAATTGTCTTTAGTGGTTCTTGAAGCCCTCTGGTGGAAACTGAAGGCTACTTGAATGCATGGTAAGAGCTATCACATGATTGCAGATTATTTGGTCATTTGTACTCTGCGCATCATGTTTCTAGCAAGTAATGATGTTTTACAGCAGCCGTGCACCATGCTACTAATGTACCCAAGCATGAATGGATGAATCTTAAGAACTCATTATTTGAATCATTGGTATAACCTGGAACAAGCTCTTGAGGATGGTTGCATTTCTCTTCAATTCACAAGTGCTGCATTAAATGATGTACATCTTGACATGCCTCTCAGGATGTGTTTCAACATCTCATCAGATGCAGGCCAGAAAATATCTTCACATGTCGTTAGGTGAATGGTGACACTTTTTTTTTTTTTTTTTTGGCATTATTGTCTATCTGTATGCTATTTTTCATTATTCTCAGTGTCATAATTTTTATATATAGTTTTTATTTTGAAAATAAATTCATGAGGAAAATAAATTGTCAGGTTGTGTAATTCAAAATGTTACCAGTGTTTCTGAGCCTGCAATTCAGAATATACAGTAAACATTTTAACTGAAACTGTTTCTGATGTTATAAAATTGCAGGACTACAATGCATGGGTGATTCAGAGCAAATTCACTGTATGCAACTGTATTATTTCACATGTATGTGTTTTGAATTAACTTGTTATGGTGGTGTGAACAAGAAATGACCATACTGCAGTTGATTCATATGAAGTGGAACTAACACTTAGAATGGTGCAATCACTGTCCACAAAACCTTGTTTCACCATAATTGGTGTGTGGAAATTTTCAAAATATTTGCCTTGAGAACAGGAGTGCAATCATGAACATTAACCTCTGTCCAAGCTGATAACAAGGAACAGTACACCAATTAAATAGTAACACTGTACTAGTGGTCCGATTTATTGGCGTAGAAAGTAGACACATTAGCGTTTCCAAGCTTTCGCGCATCAACCTGATGGCTTTTTCAAGGAAGTTAGACAGAAACTGCAACTGAAAAATAGAACGCATTAACAATTTGAATGCGGAAACTTGACTTGACAACAATAGATACGACGTTATATTCATTTAAAGATATGACGCATCACGTTGGTTGCACGTGCGGTGTACTGGTAGGCAGAGGCTTTACTTGAAGAATTGGTTCCAAATTCGTGGCAACTCGAATGAGGTGCAATCATTGCAAGCATCGCTGTTGGTAATGATTTCCAAGGTTTCCCGAATGGCTGTACCTTTAGGGGTAGAGTAGGTAGCTAATTTCTTTATATCGTCCCACATAGGAGTAGCGGACTTGAATTTCACTTCTCTGGATAGAGCCGTGGCTACTTTACCGTATTTTATGCTTCTTTTATGTTCGTTGACTCTGACTCCAAACGAACGCTTGGTCATTCCAATGTAGTAACGTTTAAAGCCGTCCGGATACTGTAGGGGGATCGCATAAACACCTGCTTCGCAGGAGAGAGAGGTGGTTTTTCACTACTTCCCTTTAGCATAGTATATAAAGATGCAAGAGACCTGATGCCGACGACATAGTTCATCTTCTTCAGAGCGTTTTTGAGTTTGTAAGACACATTTGGTATGTAGGGAATTGAGCCTAAATAACGTATCTGCGGCACAGGAAGATTAGAATGTTTGACCCTGGCTTTTTGGATAAATTTATGCATCTGATTCAACGAATATCCTGCATCAGTGGCTAACTTGATGACGCTTTCAATTTCGTGTTGTCTAGAATGGGTATCGGAGGAAACGGCGAAGGCTCTTCGAATTCGAGAACTGAAGATAGCTGTTTTGTATTCTGTGGGACAGAAAGAGCTGCGGAGCATCAGGTTGTGGACAGACGCGGGTTTGTAGTAGACTTGTGTACCGAGGCGGTTGTCAGGCGATTTTCTCAAAAGAACATCCTGATAAGGTAAAGCGTTGTTGTGTTCAAGCTCCATCGTGAAATTGATCGTTGGATGCATATAATTGATTTTATCAAGGAACATTGGAAGAGTCTTTTCCGTGAGGCCATACAAGTGGTAGGCCTTGGGGTAATGCTGGAAAATATATTCCATTCAATTGGACGAAGTATTGCTTCTGCAAGGACGGGTGAAAGTGAGGATCCCATCAGAGCGCCATTATTCTGTTTATATACTTGTCCTTGGAAATTTTAGAAGCTAGTATTAGTGACCAAGTCTATTAATTTGAAGATGCCGAGGCATGACTCCTGCATATAAAATGCTGAATTTGATACGGCCTCCTTTAATGTTCTGACGTCTTCCGGAACGGGGATTGAAGGGTAAAGGGAAACCACGTCGAAGCTGCCGATAATGTCACCTGGTAGAACAGTGAGTTGCTTGGCTTTCGTTATAAAATCCAGAGTGGAATTTATTACAAAGTTTGATTCAGGAAGAAAACTACGCAGGAAATTGGATAGTGCTTTCTCTAATTGGTACGTTGGTGCAGACTTTCTGGATACGATGGATCTCAGTGGGTTTCCCGGCTTATGGTGCTAGAATCTTCCGAAGAGCTTTGGGATCTGAGGTCCTGGTGGTAGTCTGGCGGCTTTTCTGAGATCTTCTGGAATAGCGGGTAACCGGGCCGCTCTTTGTACCTGCGCAATCCAAGAATTTAGAGGGTTCCTTTGAAGGGCTATAGAACCAGAGTCAGCAATAAAATCTTCAAGTTTTTTATTGTAGTCCGCTGCGTCCATAACTGCTATTTGGCCAGATTTGTCCGTTAGAGTCAACATTATGGACGGGTCATTTCTAAGGATCGAAGCTGGCATCGGAATTATAAATTTATTAGACATGTTAGTAGGATCGTACCAAGATCTTAATTTAGAAGAACATAGCTGGCGTAGTTCATCTTTTGAGTAGTTTGGAACTCGTGATATTACACTTTCGAATTCGGAAACGACGCTTTTTGGGTTCGATCTCGTTCGGAAGCAGTACTTTGGTTCAAGTTCCAAAACTTTTGTTTCATCTTGGGAAAGGGTCCGGCTGGAAATATTGATGAATGGAATGGCGAAATCTTTAGCTTTAGGAGTCTGAGAGGAACTCAAGTAATCCAGTTTTTTGTTGTGTGTGGAGGACAAGGATGATTCTATTTTTTCAACTAACATATCTACACGGAGGGTCAATATGAAATATGTTGAAGGTGATCGGGTCGCACAATCCGTGTAATTTCATATACAGGGTGTAGCACTTGGTCTCCAATGACATGACCTCCTTTCTTTTCAAGTTCACTATACGTGACAGGGTCTGACGAAGAAATTTATCCTTTTTACTGTCGAACCAGGATCCCTTAACTGTTGATTTAAAGTTGAGGAACTTTGTGATTAGGCCCGATGTTTTGCAGGCAGTTAAAAAGTCCAGGTGGGAGCGTTCCTTCTCCAGTTTAAGTCGAAGACGTCTAAAAAGTTTGTAGGTGTTCCACATTGCTCGGAGAATAGCAAAAACAAACTGATAACAAGGAACAGTACACCAATTAAGTAGTAAATAGTAACACTGTACTAGTGGTCCGATTTATTGGCGTAGAAAGTAGACACATTAGCGTTTCCAAGCTTTCGCGCATCAACCTGATGGCTTTTTCAAGGAAGTTAGACAGAAACTGCAACTGAAAAATAGAACGCATTAACAATTTGAATGCGGAAACTTGACTTGACAACAATAGATACGACGTTATATTCATTTAAAGATATGACGCATCACGTTGGTTGCACGCGCGGTATCCTGGTAGGCAGAGGCTTTACTTGAAGAATTGGTTCCAAATTCGTGGCAACTCGAATGAGGCGCAATCATTGCAAGCATCGCTGTTGGTAATGATTTCCAAGGTTTCCCGAATGGCTGTACCTTTAGGGGTAGAGTAGGTAGCTAATTTCTTTATCGTCCCACATAGGAGTAGCGGACTTGAATGTTCTAAATGACAGCATTATCTAGCAAAGTTTAAACTGCAGGTGGTGGTGTATCCAGAGAAAAATTACAATGGTGCTTGTTTTAGGGAGTATGAAGTTTCAGAAGTGAATGTAAGGCTTTTGAGGAAGCAAAAGAAAAAGCAGTGCTTCAAAACAAGAAAGACGTTCTCGGGACCCAAGATGAGTAGATTTCCCGAGATTGACGATTGTCTAGATCATTTCATGAAGCAGCAGCATGCATCAGGTTTTCCTGTTACTGTAGAAATTCTTCAGGCAAAAGCAAGAGAAATTTATTGTGAACTGGATCCAGTGTAAGGTTCACTGCTTCAAGAGGATTGCCATTTTATGAAAAGAAAAGGATTTTCTCTGAGGTGGCATACTTCAATATGTCAGACAATGCTATCTGACTGTGAAGAAAAGTTAGTTTCTCAAGTACGTCATATCAGTAAGAAAGCAAGGGCACCATGTTTTAAGCCAGATGGGAATGCTGACCAAACACCATTGTATTTTGATATGCCATCAAATTACACTGTAGAAAGTATTGGTGCAAAGCAAGTTAAAGTGCTAACAACAGGAAACAAAAAGCTCCGAATGACGGTCATGCTTTCCATTACCACCGATGGGAACAAGCTACCACCGTATGTTATTTTCAAGAAAAAAACATTTTCGAATAAAGAGACTTTTTCTCAGAAAATTCATGTCAGTTCAAGAAAATGGCTGGATGACCGAAGAACTGGTAAAGGACTGGCTTCAAAAAGTGTGGTTTCGACGACCAGGTGACTGTGGTCCATGCTCGTATTGGGTTCATTCAAGGGGCATGTAACCAACTCGGTGAAAACCAGGTTTGTTGAAAACAGAACTGATCTAGTTGTACCTGGAGGAATGACTTCTCAACTTCAGCCCCTTGATGTCTGCATAAATAGGTCTTCTAAAGCAACAATTCTATCACAATATAATGTTTGGCTTACATCGGGAGACAGACCTGACAAAAACTAGATGTGTTAAAAAAAACCTCCATTCTCTGTAGTAGCACAGTGGATTGTAGATGCCTGGGAGTTCATTCCTAATAACTTAGTTAAGCAGTCTTTTCTGAAGTGCAGCATTTCCAATGCGATGGATGGCACTGAAGATGACGCTATCTTTGAACAATCCAGCAGTGAAATCCCAGCCGACAGCAGCAATGAAGATTCGTGCAGTGAAATATCTGAGGATGTAGATGGAGAGATGTCTGTGAGCAATGCATAATTTGGAATAATGTGGAATTTAAATAAATTCAAGAATTGCCATATTTCATAAGTTTGTATTTCTTTCAAGTTTTCTTGAGTCTTAGTATATGAGTATTAAGAAAAAATACGCATTTTCATAGCTGAGAAGTAAGGTGCACATTAAATTCGAGTAAATACGGTATAAAAAATAAAAAGGCTAAAAATAAGAGAATGATTGCAGACAATTCAGTTATTTTCATTGTAATGGAAACATGTTATTGTTTTAAAATTGTGAAAAAAGTTTGGTCTTGTGTCCTCCAGGGGTGCAGAATATGTGTGAACGAGGTTCGGGGTAAATTAAGGCAGCTCTGGGGTAAAATAATAATAGTAATAATAAAATGAAAAATTTGCTTATTAACAACGAATATAACGTGAAAGATAAGAGTAATGTACTGCATGGTAATCAGGTAATCATTTTGAATACAAGACTATATGACGCAGTGGCATACTGCCGACTGCCACTGGCAGACGATTCACCGAGCCCAAACGACTTTGCTAATGCCAAGGCGGAGATTGCGTGGCGTAACAAGTACAATGCAACCACTAGTCACGCTAATAAACGTTTCCGAAAATTGTTTAAAAATCTGTAGTGAAGCTGTTTGTGAATCAGTTGGATCTGTAATTGGCAACCACCTACACAATCGGAACATCCAGTTCGACACCCTTTTTAATGAAGTCTTCATTTCTTGGAATGGATCCCCTTGTTCATAAGGCTTCGTGACTTTTACAAAAATCCTTGGACAGGCATTTCCATTGTGGAAGATACCATTTCACATGGTTTTCTTCAGCATCTTGTCTTAAGGTTTATAAGACGTCAAAGGTGATTGACAACCTTCACAAAGAGATGGGAAGGCTGCCATTTCTTGGTGACAACTCTAGTCACCCATTTCTTGGTGACAACGTCTTTATTCATTGGAAAAAATAGGTTTTTTTTATCAAATGTTTAAGTAGTACGCTTTAAGGATAGTTCTTAATCATCTACATATACTCTAACAATCGCTTAAACTTGTATAAAAATCCGCTACAGTTTTGGGGAAAATTTCGTACAAAAAAAAAATTGTGTTCTGGGGAAATATTGGGCCCTGAAAATTTTCTGCACCCCTGGTGTCCCTCATCATAGCTGAGTGACAGTTTTTGAGACATAATGCAAATTAAGTTAAATACAGGATTACACCATACAATACAAATTTTGAAGATGGCAATCCATTTAAAAACTTGAAAATTTCGTCGTTCTGAGTGGTGTAGTGGTTAGCATACCTGGGCACTATCTGGGAGACGCGGGTTCGATTCCCGCTCCAGGACGACAAAATTTTCACGTTTTCGGATATTATGTGGCTTACCATCCTTGCCATATTTACACCAAAAAATGGATTGTCATCTTCAAAGTTTGCATATATGTTTTATATGAACTTTCAGAAATAGGATGAATGCAATACACATAAAACAGATAAATGTAGGTTATAAGAAAAGCACGTTAATTATATAAAGAAATTTTAGAAACACAGAAGTGCTTTTGTCCTAGCTTGGATCTTGATTACCTGTAAACAATTGCAGCGAAATATTGTTCAGTTGCTGCTTACCATCTTTGGTGAATCCCCAGCATTGTGCGGGGCTCCAAGAGGCAATCTGCCAATTGGCTTGGCAGTTAGTGTATGCGAGTCTGGAGAAATTCGAGGCCGCTGTAGTGCAGTGGAAGCATATCCGGCGCGTAACTGGAAGACCCTGGGTTCGATTCCCGGTGGCAGCCCATGCAAATTTTTCCATGACTCACTTATAGACATGGAAAGAGCGACGACTTCTGTTTAATGTAAATAAATTTGGATTACTTAATGAATGGTGGTAAGTACTCTCTCTTTTCAGTCTTCCGTTCAGAGAGTTGGAAAATTTTAGTTAATTCGTTAGTAGTCATTTGAGATCAATGCACAAAGTGTTATTGAGTGCACATTATAGAGTATTAAATCACTAGCATTTTCAACATGTTTCAAGGGGGTGACTGTGAAGATTCTGTAAGAACTCCTTGTTGTTGGAGATGAAATTTATTTTTGTAACCAAAGTGGCAATTGTTGTGTGCAGGCGATCATACAGGTCCTTCGTAAGAGTGCTACAGATATGTTTCAGGTCTTTGAGTTCATGAACTAGAAGCATATGAGAATCAAACAATGACACAGAAAGAAACAGAGAAACAACATCCAGTGTGAACCTGTGTTCATTAGGTGCTAATGAATCTGGATGTCGATTGACGAATTTTTTAGTAGATGAGACACACACTGGTGGTTTTAAGTTAGAAAACACTTTTTAAACCAATTTCTTTTGAAGAGTAGAAGTCAGGGAAAACATGTTTCCAACCAAGGGTCTGATAAAGTAGCCTTTTTTATGCAGCTTAATGTGCAAGAAAAGTTTACCACAGTTGACATTGGCAGCACATTTTGTAGCACTACTAAATGTCTGGCTGAGTGCAAAAAGGATGGTACGCAAGGTGGACTTAATTTTTCCTTAGCATTACTGGCTTTCACAGGTATTTCAGTCTCTCTCTCAGGAAGAAAACTGAAAAAATTGTGCTCCTCTCTTGAACAAAAGAGCTTCACGACTTCATGGGAGCATTGAAACATCTGCCTCTTCAAACTGCAATACCAGCAGTCCTTATTTTATCCCCATCATTTGAAAATCACTCCTATTGTTTGGTAACATCTGTAACAAAGAACTTGGAATCTAAATCTGGCAATCAGTCTCACTCAGATTGTTTTCAGGCAATCAAGACCTAAGCTAGGGCTTCTGTGTTTCTAAAATTTCTTAATGTAACTAGCCTGCTTTTCCTACAACGTACATGAATTTTCAGAACATAATTTCTGTCTGATGAACATAGTTTTGACAGTTGTAATGTTGAATACAGTGAAATGTATCTAGCAAGGTAATGCACTGTTCTATGAAAAAATGACAATCTTGACAGGTGACTGCCAACTAGAATGGTTCAATTTCCCAAACTATCTCCCCTCCCCACTTGAAATTGAAAAAAAAAAAAAAAAGACTTTTTTTTTTTTTTTTTAGTGCTGCCTGCTGTTTAGTCCTTGTTCTCTTTCTTCCTAGCCATTTTATTATTTAGGAATGTTATTCACTAAATCTCTCGCTAAGAGCCATAAGTCCGACTGAGGAATGGTGTAAGGTGTTTGGAACATGTGTACATTGCTGCAGGTTGGGTGCTCCTACCATATGTTCCACTGGAGGAAAATGAAGGTAAGGAGATGCCAAACGTAATAGCAGCACTACTGCAGTTAAGCTACGAAGCCACTCCACCCTCTCCCACTCTTCTCTTCCTTAAAGTCAGTGATGTGTTCTTTTGCCATCTAGAGCTGACCATCAAGCTTACTCAAACAATACAACCACTAGTGAAAAGGCTCGGCACATTGGGATGAGCAAGATGAACTCTCATTTAGGGCAAATGTCAAACATCATGCATATCTTAGTTAACAGAAACCCATACTGTTGATCTTTGATTCATAGATTGATATGGGCATGGCACCAGGTGTGGTATTGTGCACCCAATTTCCATGCCAGGAAAAAAAAAGGGGGTAAAGAAAATTTTGTGTGAATTTTGCCTCGTTCCTTTGCTGCTCGTGGCTAGTGAGAGGTTTTCTTACTTGCATATGAAACCGAAAATGTGCCGCAAAACTAAAAAAGCATAAAATATTTTATGAAGATCACATGATCACCAGAGTTGCAGAATATAGATGTACGCACATACGCTGTATGCAGATAGTTTCCAAATTATCAGCAGATTTTGTAGATAGTTTCCAAATTATCAGCAGGTTTTGCAGATAGTTTCTAAATTATCAGCAGATTTTGTATTTAGTTTCTAAATTATCAGCAGATTTTGCAGATAGTTTTTGCTTGTAGATTAAAAAAACTGTAAGTGTTTTTACAGCAACTAAAACACTTACTCAATGCTTTACTCAGATTAATGTACTTAATTCTATTTTAACTTTCACTTATTTTTCACATTTTCTGAGTTTTGTTTTTACAGATGTTTCTGGCCTCTAGATTTTTTCAAGGTCTATTCTGATTGTATATGAACTATCAAAAGTTTCGTTTACACAGAAAGAATTTAAATTGTTGCCAGGTTCCTCTTGCAGTTGTCAGTTATTAAATTAAAATATTTTCCTCTTGTACTTTGCAAGCCTATTATTTCTGAATTTACTTGTTGAAAATGCTATTTATAATTTTTGAAGGTTCATTAACAGAACTGCTCTTCTGGATATAAAAACTTTCTTTAATTAGTCTCTTGTTTTTATGAGGCTCATAGTCCAATAAATATATATATATATATATATAAAGGTCCATTTCACACACATTGCTGCACATTCAGTTGTAATGTATTTATTTTGTCCTCATTAGAATCTGTAAAGTTCTAATAATTATTTATTGTTTTACTAATTTTTCTTTAAATTATCTTGTTATTGTGGTTCCGTGAGTGTGCAGCAAGTTTTCTGTTTCAATGGTTGTGTACACAAATATGTTTTATTTTTATACAATTCTGATGATCGGCTCTGAAGTAACAAAGCCACTGCCATATGATCCAGAATTAGTGACTCTTTACAGCTGTACCATAATACCTGTTTCTCATACACATAATTTGATACCTCAGTGTAATTTATGCTATATGAAACATGCTTTTCACATCTCACTCCTGATTCTTAAATGTTTTTTTCAGCAGAATGTTGACTGAGGACAATGCCACGATTTTAGCTCAACAATGTAGAGAAAGTAAAGGAAAAGGATCTACAGCATTCTTTGTTTTCTGTTTTCCCCCTCCATGATATATTGATTAGGGTAAAAGGATACCTTTTTATAAAAGCATTTATATATTATATACATTTCACCACTGCACAGTCTTTGTGGTGGGTTTGCTCATTTAAGAGCTTGCATTTGTGTATGCGTTGTAAGCATTATGTGACCAATTTTTGTTCAGCTAGTCTGTATGAAATTGTATGTGTATACTTCTATTTATGAGCTTTTTACCAACTTTACTCTCTGCCTGTGTTTGTTACCTAGCTAGAATTCAAGGTCTTATACATACAGTTAGTGAATGTTAACAACCAGGGCATTTTCGATTTCGTGTTATGTACATATTTGTTATAGAGAACTGTACCTTTTGTGAGGTTTCCTTTCACTTTGTATTATAAATGAATAAAAAGTGACTTTTATTTCCTCTCATTCCAATGCTTTGTAATAAGAAACGCAGAGTCTGAAATAAATGAAATACTTTAGTTCTTCGTGCATTGGTATGGATGTATTTCACATTTATTGTAGAACAAAATGCTTAGTTTTGCTACAGCCTTTTCATATTTAAGATGTTTCTCTTTTTTGTATTCGGTGCCTTTGGTTTGTTTGTTTAGCCAAAGGTGTAATTCCTTTGTGGATGTAACTATTTGTATAAGACAGTAAAAAATAATTCATACTTTTATGGTAACTTTACTAATGGAACTGCACTATGGAGCCTCATCTGTGTGGGGAAAAAAATAGTGAATGCAAGAAAGCTGTAAATGCTAGAGAGAAAAATTCTAAAAAAAATATATATAATGTGCAAAATGCAGTGATGCCACTTAACATATGATCACTTCCTGACAGGTATTTTGATAACTGCATGATGTTATTGAGGAAATAAAAAATTTAGCAGTTACTATATCATTCATTGACACTGAAAAGTGAACTACCTGAATGTAAATTTGGAAGCTAAGTTTGTTCATGTACTGATGTATTAAAAAACAAAACATGAAAAATTCGTGTCTGGTTAACTGTCTGTAATTTTTCTACACCGTTTATGGAGCTCATCTGATTTGTGCTGCACTCCAAATTTTGAAATTCAGATTGCTTCCTCCTTTCACCTTCCGTTGGAGGCAGTGAATTTTTTTTTTCATCTGTTAATTATGGAGTAGTCAGAGTATCCAACAAGTTCTGCTTCCAATGGAGCAAAAGCCCTTTTGTTACATACTTTCACAGGTACCTCATTGGATCACATCACATATTTCACCTGAGACTACTCCACAGTTGGATTTTCCTGTCATATGGAGAGATTGCATGTATTCATTGTTTAAATGAAATATTAAGTTAATCTCAGAATTATATGTAGGCTTTAAAAAAACCCAATAAAGAGCAGAATATGCTTCTTCTAGAATGGGACTATTATCCTAATTATGTTTATTTTGAGGTAATTTTGTTTGTTTCACATTGAATATTAATTAAACCAAAGCTTGATAAGAAAAGATGGTAGTGAAGGAGCCAGACAAAGCCTCATTATCTAGGTGTGTTATTGCCCATGTGTTTGATTATTTGTGTTCAGATACAGGTTCATGAGAAAAAGCTCTAAGCCCCTGCTTTGGCCAAGTGGTCAGAGGTGCTACCTTCTGGCTAATTACTGAGTTTGGCCTGGATTCCAGTCCCTGATGAGACATGGATAGTGTGTTTGTCATGTGGTTCTGGTTTTGTGATGATGATGGGCAAAACATGTAACAAGAAATAACAAAGGTAACTAGATTGCGCTAGTTACATTAAGAGATTAGAACTTTTACAAAGAAAGTTTGTAAGTTGGGAGCTTTCAATCTTGTCTTAGG
Source organism: Macrothele yani (assembly GCA_039090855.1). Lineage (NCBI taxonomy): Eukaryota > Metazoa > Arthropoda > Arachnida > Araneae > Macrothelidae > Macrothele > Macrothele yani. Next base: position 16,863,556 of record CM077005.1, on the reverse strand, counting down.
TGACCTAAGAAAAGGTCAAAAGCTCCCAACTTATGACCTTTCTTTGTAAAAGTTCTAATGTCTTAATGTAACTAGTGTGATCTACTTACCTTTATTTGTGGTTCTGGTTTTGCTTCTTCCCTAGAACCAGTGACCTTAAGTCCCAGGCAATTTCTTGTAACCTTAGATGCTGACAGGAATCATGAAATACGAAAAATGTCTAAAGAAATCTTTAAGTACTCTAATTATTTTTTACCCTTTGATAGAAAAGGATCAGTTCTGCCATTATTGGAGTGGCAATTAAGTGACAAGTAAGGTAAATGAAAACAAATAACAATTACAATAAATTGTTTTTTATGTAGTCTTTATTGGGATGTAGTGATTCTAAAAATAGTTTTTGTGGTCACAATAAGTGGCATCCACAGTTTATGTATTCACATAATAGCTGTTAAGTTCAAATGCACATTTATTTTCCAGAGTTTTTGATTGAATGTGTTTTAATTTCTTCAGTGACATGTTTTATTTCCAAGGTGATTTTTTTCAGTTGGTAGACATTGTGCTGAACTCTATCATAGGTGGGGGAATGTACAGAAATATGGCTTTAGTTTCTGTAATAGCAATGCCCTCTAGCTGTTTAATCCTTTTCACAGGCTTCACACAGATTATCAACACCATCTAGGTACTTAGTCACATTAACATGTTTCTCCATCTGGATCAATTTTAGTTTTTGCAAAATCTTTTTTTACAGTGTGTTCAGCTTAAAGACATACATAACTTTTTTTTTTGCTTGGTGATTAGAATGCATAATCTGTGATCCACGCTTAATCCCAAGCAACAAATCTGAATCAGCGTAAAAGGGAAAAAATTATTTCCTTGACTTATGATGTTCTTAATTGCAGGACAAATCCAAGTGGCACTGAGAAACTGTATGCAGTGCCTTTCTAGAAATAACTTTTTTTCCACCAAAGTTTGGGACTTCTTGTTTTGTGTATTGGGTAATAGACTTGAAAATAAATGTTTTTTTTATATATATATAAAATATGCATATGTACAAGAACAGTTACTTCAAGCTACCTATAAACTTTGACATGTGAGATGGTATCTGAAAATGTAATGACAATTATAAACTTTTTTTAAATAGTTATACAGGGTGTGCACATGGTCTCGAATATTCAGCAGTTTTCTTTGTTTTCTGATAAAAGTGAGGAAAATCCTTGAAAATCAGAATCTACAAATTTCAAATTGTTTTATCCTGTAAAAAGAAAAACTGATTAAAAAATAGGTGAGCATTTAAAGACACTTAATCCAGCCCAGCAGCCACTGTTAACAGAAGTATGCTTATTTATCTCAGAACGTAAGCTTGCTTGACTCAACCGCATAGTATATGCAGTAATTCTACATTTTGTCCCCTAAACTTGCTTGGAATCATTCCTCAGTTGTGTAAGGTCAAATTTGGCAGCAGTACTTCATAGCTTCAGTGATAACTTGTTAAGCAAGGTCGCTACCCTTGTTCCAGAGAACTTATTCCTATGGGAACTTTAACAAAACAAAAGTTGGAAATATTTTTAAAGGCATATATATTTTACTACATGTCCTGCTTTTCTAACACAGCTCACACCTTGTTTAACTGGCCCTGATTGCAAAAGTAGTTAAAAAAGAAACAAACCATGCCAAGTTAGATATTGTACAAATTTTTTATGTGGACTTTGCTAGCAAGGGCCATGAGTTTTTTACATTCACATTCTTGAAAAGCCTTGAATTTTTGCATATAATATGTGTATAAACCCTGATTGTGACTTTCTCTCTGATTTTATTGTAACTTGTAAAGTCATATTACCTTTTCTCCTTGCTTATTAAAGTGTTAGTCATTTCTAATAAGTGAAAATGTTTTGAAGCTCTACATTGTTCATGGACTGTTAAGTTCAATTTGTACCTTCTTAAATGCCGTGAGATTCCACTAATGATGCCAAATTCAACTTAAGTCAGGCATTTATCCCATGTGAGTGAAAAGGGTCAAATTTGTATTAACATGAAGCATGACAACTGCTTTTGGTTTATGGGTGTGGCCATTTTTCATTAAGTCTTTTTTTTTTTTTCTTCTACACTGTTGGGCAGCATGGGAAAATATAGGTGCAGTTGCCAGATTCTATAAGCATGTGCAGGGCTTGAAAAATACCATGCCCAAGATGCCTGGGGCATTTAAATTATTGGCCTGGGCAGGTAAATACAAAATGTAGTTTGCCCGTCCAGGCAACTAAATTGAGAAATAAAAAGTTTGGAATGGAATTTCCTACCACAAGAAAAACAGATAGTCATCGCATGTAGTGTTTCATTTCACTGCTAGTCACTGAAGTTGTATTGTTATGGAGTGCCAAGGACAGAACAATATCACTTCTTTAATTATATTATGCACTAGGTCCAGAAATTAGAACCATATGTAGTTTTTTTGCTCCAAATGTTATTTATAGTCGGCGACGGGATGCATACGTCTGGTTTTAGTGTCGAAGAGCGAAAACTTTAATCAAAGGAACACGGCAGAATCGTTAAATTTCTCATATGCAAATTTCATCATAATGCCATTTCATACCAATTTTAGCATAATCGTCTTAGAACTTGAGATATAAGCTTTTGTGCACTGAGCATTTTGGATATAGACCCTTAATGGGGAAAAATTGGATAGGTATATTACACCAGTAAATACTAACAAAATGCTGAAATCCGTTTTTATTGGTGTAATATTACAAAAACTAGAACAAAACTCTAGCTTTCACCCCCACGGGTGGCTTCTTCAGGCAGAAGTATTATTCAACAGCAAAAACAGAGTTCCAGTTATGTATTCAAAAATAGACGTTGGCTGTAGATGTTAGAGAACGTGCATGTCACATTCAAGATGTGTGATTAAGGACGTGCATATTCAGGATCGTGCGCCATACATATAAATGAACCTCCCACATGTATGGTGCACGCTCCTAATCACACATCTTGAATATGACTCACTTGAATACATAACTGGAACTCTGCTTTTGAATAATACTTCTGCCTGAAGAAGCCACCCGTGGTGGCGAAAGCTAGCGTTTTGTTCTAGTTTTCGTAATGTTACACCATAAAAACGGATTTCAGTGTTTTGTTAGTTAACCCTTAAAATGGAAATGCTAAACATATAAAAAAAAAAGTTCATATTTTATAACTTAATAAATTAGAACCCTCTTTGTTTTTAATCTTAAAAGATAAATTTTCCTGGACATTCATCTTTTACTACCTGGGCAGGTAAATAATTTCTGCACATGCCCAGCTGGGCATGTAAGTTTTCAGATATTTTTCAAGCCCTGATGTGGGAAGAAACTGTCTGCACACAAGCATAGGCTACAGTCAAGTTGGTCATGGAAGTTTTATTTAAAAGAAATGAACAAAAGCATTAACTTTCAAGAGTAGCTGTTTGGTTACACAATAGTAAAAAAAAAAAAAGTGGTTTCAAGGAAAGCCAGCTTTTGGCACTTTTAGCCAAGCCAAATTATCTGTACCTATTTCATGCATGTCCTCGACTCCAGACAGAGGTTCAAAAGCTGATACAGTTTATTGATTACTGAATGCTTTGCTCGACTATGAAGAGAACTGTGGCCCATGTGTTCAGGAAGGCTGTGGGAATAATTTGATCAGTTTGCATTGTTGCCATACATAAAAAAAAAAAAAAGGTGCAGGAACTGTGTGTATGAACTACAAATTTAATACACAAGGATTAAATTTGTAGTTTATACACACATAATATTTAAAAACATAATATCCTATTAGTACCACGAGACACACTTGCAGAAAATTTAATTACTAAATAAGCAATCTTGAATTAAGTAAAATTATTATTTACCTTCAAATTTAAAGTAAGCATTATTATGATTAAATAGACGTAATATAAGTTAAAACAAAAATTATAGTTGACTATCTTATAATGTAAGTCTACAAGAAATAAGATTTGAAGGAGATTACATATTCATAACAATATATCTGAAATGAAGCAAAGTAATGGTTAAGTAATAATTTTACTTCATTGTTTCAGCCTCTGGCATTCAATAATTTAACTTGTATTAACACAAATAGTCCTTTGTAACTGTATGCATTTAGTTGACACATTTGTTATGTTAATGTGAGGAATGATCAAATTAAAAAAAAAACTTTTGGCGTAGTTTGTAGAAGAATGCTTATTTCAAATATAATCGCCCACTCTGCTCATACATCTGTTCCAGAAACTAACAAATACTGTTAATAACATTCTGGTGAAGCCATCCTGTTACAGATGGCTTAAGGCTGTCTTTGAATAAGTGTTAAGAAAAATTCTATCCTATTCTACAATGTGAATTCTTTTGTACACGTTTTCTCGAAGACTTAATTACTTTGTAGTGTTTGAAATTTTGAGCACAAATAAAAACTACCTATGGCTAATTTGTGCCGCAGTTATTATTCCGAAAACATTGTTAGATTTTTTTTTTTAAATTCAGTTTATCTGACTCAAAAGTATTTCAATTTGGGCGCTAGATGGCGCGGTAAGTTAGCTTAGCAGTATTTCTGTCTGGAAGAAACGAAATCTCTCATTTCTGTCAGATTTTTTAAAATTATCTAGGCCAAATAAAAATAATTGAATGGAGCCAAAAATGAGACTGGAATCTTGTCTCCCATAAATCAACTTAAATCCTACTGTATGTTAACTTTTTGAAGAGAAAATGTGTATATTACCAGAGAACCCCTGAATTTGAGCTATAGAAACTCCACCTAGCTACTAAGCTCCACCCCAAACAACGTTATTGGTTAAAACGTAACAGCACACATTTTGTCTTTTCATTGTGATTCGGTGACTCCAATTTCTGAGACAGTCGCTCAAGATGTAAAAGCCACGCTCAAGGAGTGATTTTTTGCGCCATCTATCACAGAAGAGGAACCCTAACACTCATTCAAAGACAGCCTTAATCTAATCACCCATAGGGACAGCATCCCCCTCTCAGGATGGGCAAATATGTCACTTCTAGAAATATCAGGACTGCAGAAACAGAGTTTTAGGTATTTTATTGACGCAGCTGTTCATGGACCACATTTACTGCATGGGGTTTTCCATAATCATAGAGCAACACAGTGCTTCAAGTGTGCATACCTATTCACTTTTACTTAATCACTTGTAATTGTTGCAGCTCATCTCTGTACACATTAGTGATTGTCATATCTTCATTCAGCATTGTTAAAAGAGCCTTCTTTCAGCCAAAAAGGTCAGCATCACTTTAAAGACCAGCACTTTTGTTTTATATATATATATATATATATATACTTAAGAGCAAAACTGAAGACTAAGGAAACAATTTTAGAATTTAAAACGTAAGGTGCAAAATAACCTGAAAATCAAAACGCGCAACGCAGCAGTTTTGAAAATTCAGAATACACATTCTATAAAGAAGATACCTAAGCAAAAAATACATATATAATTTTGACTCACACCTATACAACATAGAAAAGGTTATGTATCTACCTGTGTGAGTAAAAGGAGAAAAGATAAAAATAAAATAAAACAACTGAATGTAGAAGGTGTCGAGAATGAGCCTTGCTTTATCATGACCAGCAAACTCTGCATTTTCTCACTTCCACAAAGACTAGTTGAAATGGGTTTCTGCAAGGCAATAGATGTAGTATATTCCCACCAAAATAGTTAAAAAATATATATATATAAGTCATGTCCTCCGTAGAGTAGCATGACCTAGCACTAGTTACAGTTTCGCTTGCATCCATTACCTATGCTCTTCATCTGTTACTATTAAACAGAGAGAAGAAGATTAAAGAGAACTCAAGCTGTGAGAGTGACATAATAAATGGAAATGATTTTCAGTTATAACGAAATTCCAAGTTCGCTTGAGAGAGAATTTAAACCTGAAAATAATGCAAAGGAATCCAAATTTTACATTGCAATTATAAAAAAGGAAATGTTACTTATATCAGATATTTGAAAGAAAACTGAGCCTAAAACCCCCCTACTGATCTATTTATGCATAAACAAAATGCAAAGATAAATATTAACTAAAGAAAACTTTGTGAAAGTTATATACCTAAACAGTTATTGCAATACAAAGTATTTATGTTTAAGTGCATAATTAATTAGTTATTAAGAACTTAATTACTTTGAAAAAAACAGTTTAGACATGAACAGGTTTGTCTGTTCCTAGGTACTCAAAGCTTCAAAGTTACAAAGAAAAGTAAGAGCAAGAAAAGTTAACAGACAAACCAATGCTTAAAAAGGAAAGCTAAAAACGACAGAGAAAAGGTACATAAAGTACAAACATTGAACTTATAAATTCTAGAACCCAAAACAAGGAAGAGAGTTTAATTTTGTGTAACAAAACTTTCTCCACACAAGAGGAACAGGACCCTTCTGCCACTTTACATTGGGGGCAGTGAAGGGCTGATGGCCTCCTTACAGCAAGAAAATGCCTGAGATTTTAACCAGAGAAAAAATATATAAACTTAAGACTGCGGATCTGTATGATCAGAATGAGCAGAATTAACTTCCAGAATACATGAGAAATATTATGAAATATGAGCAGTTTATTTAATAATCTTGCATGTATTAAATCATTTTAGTGAGTTTCTATAGATTAATCAGAATCTTATTAATTTTAATGTTGGTTTTATTTAATTTTTAGTATAGCATCCTAGTGATGAATAACTAACTTTCTTTTATTTGTTTTTATTTTCTTTTTATAAACAGATTTTGCTTTTTGTGATTTTGTTTATATTATTTAATTTTTTGTTTTAATAGACTGTCATATTCATATACTAAGGTTCCTTTAGAGCATAGGTCTCTAGCCAATTCTTTACGGTGTTTTTGATTGTCAGAATCATATTATTAATTGTGTAGAAAATTAAGTAGATCTGCCAACCTTTATATTCAGAATAATTTTTCTAAGTTCTTTGATGAAAAGAGCTAGGAATTTCGTTCTCTAGAAAACTTTCTAATAGTATATTAATGTGTAATTGAAACTAAATTGTTGCTGCAAATTCTGAAATTTTAGGACCTGAGAAATAGTACATTATCACATTTGGTTGAAATGTTATTATTCCAGTGTAGATATTTAATTACTTTGAAAGGAAAATTAACTTTATCAAAGAGGCTAATAGATGGGTTACCTGTTGAGTTAATGCTTATCTAGAACTCAAGTTCTGATTGTGGTTTGTTTTATAAGAGTATTTGCTAGATATTGATATCAAAATCAATTTATAACTTCTGAATTATTGATACAGCAGATCATCAATATATCTAAAGTGTAAAGGTAGTTATCTGAGAAAGGGTGATTTTTAATGAATTTATATTCCTTAAAGAACAGAATATTGCTGATATTTGTGATTATTGATGTTCTTATTGGAATATCAAATTCACTTGCTTATAGAGAGTATTATTATATAAGATATGGTTATTTATGCAATTGAGATAAGAGTTCCAAGTTCCTACATCAACAAATTGGTTAAGTTTAAATTCTGCATACAGCTCCTTAAATGTAAGTGATTATATCTGATAGAGGCAGATTAGTATATAGGTTTTCAAAATCATAACTATTAATATCTAGGGGACAAACTTTGAGTATAGTAGAAATTACTTCTGCATTATTATTAATTATCCATTTTGGATAATTAATAATAATGCAGAAGTAATTTCTACTATACTCAAAGTTTGTCCCCTAGATATTAATAGTTATGATTTTGAAAACCTATATACTAATCTGCCTCTATCAGATATAATCACTACATTTAAGGAGCTGTATGCAGAATTTAAACTTAACCAATTTGTTGATGTAGGAACTTGGAACTCTTATCTCAATTGCTGCATAAAAAATAACCATATCTTATATAATAATACTCTCTATAAGCAAGTGAACGGTATTCCAATGGGAACATCAATGTCCACAAATATCGCTAATCTATTCCTGTTCTTTAAGGAATATAAATTCATTAAAAATCACCCCACCTGCTCAGATAACTACCTTTACACTTTTAGATATATTGATGATCTGCTGTGTATCAATAATTCAGAAGTTATAGAGAGTGATTTTGATAATATCTATCCTAGCTCTCTTAACTTATGTAAAACAAAACCACAGTAATCAGGAACTTGAGTTCCTAGACTTAAGCATTAAGCTCAACAGAGGTAACCCATCTATTAGCCTCTTTGATAAAAGAGTTAATTTTCCTTTCAAAGTAATTAAATATCTACACTGGAATAATAACATTTCAACCAAAGTAATTGAGAATGTACTAATTTCTCAGGTCCTAAGAATTTCAAGAATTTGCAGCAACAATTTGGATTTCAATTACCACATTAATATACTATTAGAAAGTTTTCTAGAGAACGAAATTCCTTCTTCTTTCATCAAAAGAACTTTAAGAAAAAATTATTCTGAATAATAGAGTAAGGTTGGCAGATCTGCTTTAATTTTCTACACAGTTAATAATATGATTCTGACCAATCAAAGCCGTAAGGAAGTTGGCTAGAGGATGCCTATTAACTACCTAAAGGAACCTTAGTGCTATGGATATGACGGTCCTATTAAAACAAAAATTAAATAATATAAACAAAATCACAAAAAAAGCTTAAAAATCTGTTTATAAAAGAAAATAAAAACAAATAAAAAAGAAAATTAGTTATTCATCACTAGGATAGCTATACTAAAAATAGTAAAACCAACATTAAAATTAATAAGATTCTGATTAATCTATAGAAGCTCACTAAGGTGATTTAATACATGCAAAGATTATTAAATAAACTGCTCGTGTATTTCATAATATTTCATGTATTCTGGAGAGTTAATTCTGCTCATTCTGATCATACAGATCCACAGTCTTAAGTTTATATATTTTTTTCTCTGGTTAAAATCTCCGCGCGTTGTTTTCTTGCTGTATGAGGAGGCCATCAGCCCCACCCTCACTGCCCCCCAGCGTCTAGGAGTGGCAGAAGGGGTCAGCCATGTTCTCCTCTTGTGTGGAGAAAAGTTTTTGTTACACAAGAGGTAAGCTCTCTTCCTTGTTTTTGGGTTCTAGGTTTTATAAGTTCAATGTTTGTACTTTATGTACCTTTTCTCTGTCGTTTTTTAGCTTTTCAGCTTTTAAGCATTGGTTTGTCTGTTAACATTTTTGCGGGTTTTAACTCTTACTTTTCTTTGTAACTTTGAGCGTCTTTTGAGGTACCTAGGAACAGAAGAAGGCTAAGCCTGTTCCTTTTCTATGCGCTGTCTATGCGCTGTTTTTTCAAAGTAGTTAAGTTCTTAATAACTAATTAATTATGCACTTAAAGCACTGCTGAAATACTTTGTACATATTGCAACTAACTGTTTAAGGTATATAACTTTCACAAAGTTTTCTTTAGTTAATATTTATCTTTAACTTATTCTCGTTTTCGTGCTGTCATAAGGTGTAGAGTAGGGGGTTTTAGACTCAAGTTTTCTTTCAAAAATCTGTTCGGTATAAATTAACATTTCCTTTTTTTTTTTTTTTTTTTTTTTTTATAATTGCAATGTAAAATTTGGATTCCTTTGCATTATTTTTCAGGTTTAAATTCTCTCTCAAACGAACTTGAATTTCGTTATAGCTGAAAATCATTTCCATTTATTATGTCACTCACAGCTTGAGTTCTCTTTAATCTTCTTCTCTCTGTTTAATAGTAACAGATGAAGAGCATGGGTCGGGCCATGAAGGTTAATGGATGCAAGCGAAACTGTTAACTAGTGCTAGGTCATGCTACTCTACGGAGGACATGACTTATATATATATATTTTTTAACTATTTTTGGTGGGAATGTTACTTGCATCTATGGCCTTGCAGAAACCCATTTCCAACTAGGTCTTTGTGGAAGTGAGAAAATGCAGAGTTTTTGCTGGTCCTTGATAAAGCCAAGGCTCAGTATTCTGACACCTTCTACATTCAGTTGTTTTATTTTATTTTTTTATCTTTTCTCCTTTTACTCACACAGGTAGATACATAACCTTTTCTATGTTGTATAGGTGTGAGTCAAAATTATATATGTATTTTTTTGCTTAGGTATCTTCTTTATAGAATATATATATATATATATATATATATATAGTAATGAGTTCAACCACAGATAAATTACAATCCTAATACAGAACCCAATAACAGCATTTGTAAACTCCTAACAAGAAGGAATATCCTTCAGAAATGAAATAACCCCCCTCCCCGCATAATCACAACAAAAACCCCCCAACATTTTTTAATAATATACAACTGTACCCCAGAACACCAGATCACTCATCAGGGAAAGATATCCGGTACCCTGGGGTAGTGGTTCAGGTTTCACGAGAGTGTTAAATTTTAAAGCCAATAGTTAGATATCTTAATAAATTTTGTAAAAAATATCTCTCTTTTAAGCATTCTGTCTTCCCTACCTGAACCTATTTGTAGAGCTTAAAGAATATAAAACAAATAGAACTTACTTGTAACTTCTAGAATATCAGCATATAGCATGAAATGGAGTGTTGAAACATAGACTTAAAACTCAAACTTCCCCAAGGCAGTAAAGTAAAACACCTGGCGGTCAAGGTCAGTAATCACTTTCTATGGTGATCTTTAGGTCGATTGAGGTGCTTTCCGAAAGTAATACTAAGTTGTTATTACGTCATGGATGAAAGTTCGGGCTGTTATATTTTATTTCTGAAGGATATTCTTCTTGTTAGGAGTTTACAAATGCTGTTATTGGGTTCTGTATTAGGATTGTAATTTATCTGTGGTTGAACTTATTACTATACTGATTATGTTTGAAACCTGCAGCATGGCGCGGTCTTGCAGAAGTTATATTGCATTTGTTTGCAAGTTGCAGTTTTTTTAAGTTAAGTGATATATATATATATATATGGCTTGATGTTTCTACTGCCTGCTAGTGCACTGCAAAATGAGACAATAATTATTGCATCTCCTACAATTTTATCCAAATCTTGTCTTCCTTGTTACAGTGAAAGAAATGCTCTGTTCTCACTCGAATGCCCATTGTTACTCATTCAAACACTTCAGAACCCAAATGGGTACAACCTTTCTGATACTGTGATTGAACATCATCCTGCAGAAAGAGCCATAACTAATATTGTTTTCAGTTGCTGTAGCTTTAAGAGTAGCAAAATGTGCTACATCATTCATCTTCCACTCATTGCTAAAGGAACTGTGGATGAAGTTGCTTTGTCTAGGGTGAGGAAGATTTGCAGTGCACTATCCTCTTTGTTTAAATTCTTACGTCATTTAAACATTGTTGTGCTTTTCAAGTGCTAATAATCAGTGTACAGCTACCACATGGCAAATAAATGTTTGCCGATTGCTCTCCTTTCGTATTCAGAGGCTGCGTGATTACAGACTGCGCCGCCCCGGTGGCGCAGTGGTCTAAGCGATGGCCTCTGATCATTCGTCCGAAAGGGGTCTGGGTTCAAATCCCGGTCAGGCACGGATGTTGTGTTTGCCTTACGGCACTGGCTCTCTCCCTTCCCCAGAACCAGTGACCCTAAATTAGGGACGGGCGACTGCCCATTGGGTTGCTCACGGTGGTCGTTAAACCTCCAATCAAAAAAAAAAAAAAAAAAAAAAAGATTGCAGACTGCATATTTCTAGATGAATTAATATTGCCCTTATGCTGCATAGTTTTATTACAGGTCCTCTATTTGCTTATTACACTGGGGATGCTGCAATTCAATGCACATGTGCATTTCGTCACTTCCACTGTAGACAACTATAGTATAAGGAAAGTCTATGTACCGTAAAGTGAGGTTACTTTTTACCGATTTTTACATGAGAGCATTTCAAAACTGTCGTACTGGAGATATAAATTGTCCTTTTCGTGTACGTAATATCAAATGTCTATGAAAACCACTACCTAAATCATAGACACGAATCTTTCAAAATGTTTTTTTTTTATAGCACACACACAAAAAAAAAGTGGTGCAAAGTATTCTTATAGGATGAGGATACTTTGCACCACTTTAAGAATTGCATGGAAATCAGGTCAAGAAATGTACATGCAGCAATGTTGTCATCTTGTAATAATACTTTAGACCATATAGGTTTGCAATAAACATAAGTTATGATACAAATATTTTGCACGTTTTTCAGCAAAAAATTCAGTGGCTCCACTCACAGGAACAACGGGCTGTAGGACAGTCAAATGTTTTTCTGAAATAGCATTGTGGTGCCATTTGTTGGAGAAAATAAGAACTAAATGCAGCTGATTGATATTTTACGTGATAGACATTACCAAAGGTGTTTAGAAAAGTGGTGCATAAGTAACGCCACTTTACTGTATTTCATTTAATCCTTGCGTGCAGTTTTGATTATAATTGTTCTTCCACTCTATATGTGAATGCATTTAATTTCCCTGTATATTCTGTTACTGTTATCAGGGTCTTCATGTAGGTTTCATTGAGCATTCCGTTTTGCTTGTCACTTCTTTAGTTTATTGGCGAGTTGAATTTTAATTACTTCTTTTTCCAATTATATGCTGCTTACCATTTTGCAGTTGTCTGTTGCATATCTGAAAACTTTTTTTTTGCTTCTATTTCTTGGGCAAGTATTATCAGTTAATTTTCTTCTCTGACATAATTTTTGTCCCTGTACAGTTAACATGAAAGGCCACAATGATTGATTTATACCATATTGTTAAAAGCTAAAAATTCCATTCTTGGAATATTGTTTCGATTCCCTCTACAGGGCAATGTAGAATTTTCTGAAGAAGTTGCTACATGGAAACTGAAAATACGGCACATTATTTGTTAATTTAAAATTTCTGCTTTTGTGCCATGTATGAAATTTAACTCAGTAATGAATTATGATCTGTTTAATGAGACTTTTTTTTCTTTTTTTAGCTAAGGTAGGAAGCTTGTTGATATTAAGAAACCTGTGCATAAATATCAGTTTTGTGCACAGTAACTGTGTGAGTTCTAAATGATTATAGCATATTATAAATCCATTTATTTAGTGGCATAATATAATTTTTATAAGTTGGTGAGCTTTTGTCTTTTTAGTGGGAGGCTTTTTTAAGTTAGTGGTCAAACATGAAATGCAGAGAATTAGAACACATAAGAAACAATGATATTCTGAAAATAGCTACATCATGAGCAGTATTATGCATTATTTATCACTCTGATATATGCTGTGTTGCAATGTGTTTCTATTCATTAATGATGTATGCAAAAAAAACATTTGTAGTTTCATACAGATAGAATCACTGCATGCTAGCTTCCACCCTGACGACTGTCTCCTTAAAGTTCATGTAAGGGGCAACTGCTGCCCCATTGGTGCAGCGGTCTGAGCACAGACTTCTGACCATTTGTCCGGGTTTGAGTCCCAATGAGGCAGGGAAGTTGTGTTTGATGGTACTGGCTCTCTCCCTTCCCTGGAGCCAGTGGCCCTAAATTAGGGACAGGCAACTGCTTGCTTATGGTGGTTGTTAAACCTTCAATAAAAATAAGGGGGTAACTCCTAACAGTATTCCTAGGATCAGCTGAGACATGTATGACTTTCCTGACAAGCGCCATATTCTGCATGTCTTGGTTGATACTTCTTATGTGTTGTTTACATCTAGCTAAAAAGAATCGCTTTGCTATTGCGATATAACTTATTTGTGTTGTCAGGGAGTCGTGAACTGCTTATATATGGAATAATATTAGAAGAGTTGCTCCTTACACGCACTTTAAAGAGGCTGCTATGCAGGAAACAGTTAAATTTTTAACAGCAATCCAGCATGCAATGATCCTGTCTCTATGGAACTACCAGCTATTAGGCATGTTTTATTAAGAGCTAGAAACACGTTGCAACATAGTGTATAATTGCATGTTAAATAACGTGCAATACTGGTTGTGATGTTTTCCATGCTATTTTCAAAAAATCACCTTTGTTTCTTATGTGTTCTATTTATTTGCATTTCATGTTGACCACTGCATTAAAAAAAACCTTCCCAGTGGCAGTGTAGAGCAAAAGCTTGGCAACTTATATATGTTACAGTATATTACACCACTGAATAAATGAATTTAAAATATACTTGTAAGCATTTGAAAACTATGCATAGCCATTAAAATAACCACAAAGCTTCTATTATTTTTTTTTGCAGTTTCTTTATGTATGTACTTTTTATGCAAGGAGACCAACACTGACAGGCAATGCAATATGAAAAATTGTATGCAATGTGCTGACTTGTCTTCCTTACTTTTGAACATACACCAGACATGCTTTTTCTCACTGTTGTACTTGTAATATATAAATGTAAGACTAAAGCTGTAATCTCTACTTTCTTCAATTTTTTATATATATATATATATATATTGTACTTTGGTTTTTGGAGACCATGAAATCATTTGGAGACAATTATAGTCATACTAGGTATTGCGAGGTTATTTTCCACTGAAAAAAAAAATGCATTTTCTGTGTACTTCTTGATATTTTTCATACCTTTTGTATATGATGTCATAGATATTGAGTTCCTGTAAGGAAGTGTGTTGTAACTGAACTCCAGATGGTAGTTTCGAATGATATTGTTACATATTCATGAATATCGTAATCTTCCCATGAAAAATATCTATTTTTTTAATTTTGTATTCTTTGCCAATTTTGTTTTCTTAAACATGATGCCCAGCATTTTCTGTATTCCAGTAGTTTGAAGTATGTTTTTACTGTTTCATTAGAAATTATTGCCTAATGTATTTTTGTTAAACAAGGTTTTTATTTAATAAAAATTCTATATATATATATATAAAGCTTATTTCATCATTGACAAACAGCAATTTGTAGTAATTCATTACTTTTGTTGGCCATTATCAGATTACATGTCTGTGTTTAGTTTGCCTAACACTTTATATTATAAATTTTCCATTTCCTGCAAGAACAGAAAGTAAAAAACTTGTAATAATTACAAACTTCCCCAGTCTCTCTCAGTGCACTGCAGTACTTCCTGTTTTTGGCAATGAAGTTGTACCTTTAACGCTAATGATCTGAACAGCAAGTTACAAACTTCCTCAGTCTCTCTCAGAATATCTATTTTTAATAGAAATTCTCAGAGTAGTACCTTTAGCAACAATGCTCTCCTTTACATCATCAGGTCATCTTGTACAGTGGTCTAACTGGTGTCTTCAGATCATTCAATATAGGCTTCGACATCTTCAGAACTTTTTAAATTATTAAGAATTTTGTCTTGTCTTTGCGTATATTGTGTGAATAGGTCTTCATTCGCACAATTTAATGACAAAAGATATTAGTTCCCTGAAGCATTTATCCAAACCAAGTTTGCGAAAAGCTTTGAACAATTTGTAGATTGTTCTACAGCTTGATACAGGGTTGTAATTAAAAAAAAATAAAACTTATTTCACTTTTTAACCTAATGAAATCAAAATGAATGGGATTTTCTTTGAGTGAATTCAGGCTCTCTTCAGGGAAACTATGCTTTTTGTATCGCAATTTTTTGAGCTTTCCATATAGGATAGTTACGGGCAGGGCTCCACAACTGCGGTCGCCTACGCCGACCATAATATTTTGGTTGGCGACTGTGTTTTCAGCAGTTTTAATTAGTAGTTATTTTTTTTTAATGCAATGAAGCAAATTTCGGAATGGTTGTGTTTTTATCTTTTACGGAAATCAGTAAACAGAGAGGCGTTGTGCGGCCGCATGAATTGCAGTCTCTCTCCTATCTGCCTAGTGCCTGCCTATCCAAAAAAAAAACCCCTGAAGATTAGGGGTTTTTGGCCTATCCCCCACCACACATCACGCGACTGGTGGGAAAGGCTTGCTCCTCGTGGTGCTCTCTGACGCGATCTAGGAAGGGTAGGGGCCCCAGAATCCTTTATGCTGAACGAATCTTAAACTGGGAAGCATGCTTGCTGGCTGCTATGCTGCATAATATAAAATATTTGTGATAAAGGAACTTCTGCCCGAGTCGCAACTTTCTTGACCTATTTAACAGGTAAACAAAATAATTACGTTGAGAGTTCGATTTTTTTTTATTTTTTTTTGATTGGAGGTTTAACGACCACCGTGAGCAACTCAATGGGCTATAAGCAGTCGCCCGTCCCTAATTTAGGGTCACTGGTTCCAGGGAAGGGAGAGAGCCAGTGCCGTAAGACAAACACAACATCCATGCCTCACCGGGATTCGAACCCGGACCCCTTACGGACGAATGATCACAGGCCATCGCTTAGACCACTGCGCCACCGGGGCGGCGAGTTCGATATGGAAATAAAGTGTATAGATTCTCTATTCTTAGTTTATTGTAAAGAAAAAAGTGTTTTAGTGATTACGTAATTCTGCATAAAAATGTAATAGCTTTGCTTTATCACTTTAATTTCTGAGTGCATGCTATTTTTGTAAACAACTCCGTACTTTTTTTTGTGCACAGTTAAAGTAAACAAAAGCTCTCCGTCTTCCGAAGTGGGATATCATCGGAACTCGTGTCGAGTTACGGCTGTGATGACATAGCCTGTCCACTATGTGTGGCGCAGGTGGCCATCTCGGAACTCACTGTTCTTTTTTTTTTTACCTTGGTGGGGATGGGGCATGAAATGGCAAAGTAAAAGGGCGTTTTTGTTTTTAATCATAGAGAAGCATGCAAACTCTATTTGCTTTATGCAACTATACATTTCTTGCATCACCCTTAGCGCTTCAAAGGGAGGACGAGGTACAAGGTTTTTTTTTAAAAGTAAATTTATGACTAAGATTACGTAAATAATGTGCGTTGATTTCTGGAACTCCTTTCCAGAGGTTGGCATCTCGGTATATATTTATATAGCTCTGTATATATATATATATATATATATATATATATATGTGTGTGTGTGTGTGTGTGTGTGTGTGTGTGTGTTAATTATTTATTTGAAAAGCTAAAAATGCTTTTCTCCGTAATTTTTAAGTAATCTTCAGGATGTTTTTAAGCAGTTTTCTAGATTTTTGCTAAAATGAGTTAGGAGGTATGCAATTAGGAAATTCACTTCCTTCATGAACTCTATTATTTTTAAGCACCCTGACTTATGCAGATCTTTGAAGTTGAATGTTTTTTTGGGGGGGGGTTGCGTAAAATGCCGCCGTAACACAGCAGAAGGAACAAGAGACTGAGAGTGTCATTTTTGGTGTCATCTCCTCCCCATCACGGGTGTGCCATCTTCTGTCCCACTGGACTTCGGGTGCCAATACCCATGCCTGTGACGGTCACAGGTGTGCGATCTTCGTCCCACTGGACTCCGGGTTCCGTGCTGCTTCTGTTCTGATGCTTTGGAAGGATTCCGACTGCGATAATAAAAATTTATAACCAGCTTCATGGGACTTAAAAAATATTTGGTGCTATTTGCTTCAAATTAAAAGTGCTTGACTTCCTCAGCTCACTTCGAGGTACGGTTCTTTCATGCTCAAGTTGTTTTTATGATGAAACAAAAGAGTTATTTTCATTTTTCAGAAGCGACCGCCATTTGGAACTCCGCAAAATGATAACAAAGGCCAAATTGAACAAGTGCCTCAGAAAAACCAAACTTTGATTGTCTCAAAAGACTACAAGTGAAAATAAGAAAGATGGCAAGAGAAAATGTCAGAAAAAATGGTGTGAAGAATTTTCATGGTTAGTGTTTGAAAACGATAAATCTTTATTCAAAATATCCCAATATTTCAGATACAAACTCAAAATTTGTTCGTGATTTCCAGTGGCCTTTCAAAATTGAGACTTCACCAGCTATCAAAAATGCACAGAAACTGCATTGAACATGATCTTGCTATTGAAAAACCCGAGTGTATACCATTAGCAGTGTGTCACAAAAAGATGGTTGAAAAAATGTTTAACCATCTTGAAAAGCTCTTCAACACTGCATATTATGTGACAAAATATAATAAGCCATTTACAGATTTTTCAAATCTGATTGTGTTATTAAATAAATTTGATGTAAATATGAGTCTTGAACAATATCAGAATGATATGAGCTGTAACACATATTGCAGATGAGGTTAGGCAAGCACTAATTGCAGAAGTTAAACAGTGTAACCATGCAACTATCCTTCTTGATGCATCAACTGATAAGTCCACAGTAGAAGAGTTACTTATTTATATTCGCTATGTCAACGACAAGAAAGTGAAACAAGTGTTCATGTCAGTAGTACCTCTTCAGTCATCTACTGCTGAAGGGTACTACAAGGTCTTGGATGAAGAAATGAGAAATTTGGGAATTGGTTCGTTAGAAGGACTTGGTACAGATGGTGCAGCAAACATGATCGGGAAAGAAAATGGGCTAACTACAAAAATAAAGAAAAGCATCCCAGATGTTGTTTCCCAACACTGTAACTGCATACTTAATGAAGATGTTAAAAGACTCAGGTTTGTCTTTCGTTGCTTACACATTCGGATTTTTCTGTGAAACTTAGGAATTGAAAGACATTAATTTAGCATCATCCATTTCTTTATTCCACTTTTGCAGTTTCCTAAAATTGTCTTGAAAACTTTTAGTGCTTCAGAAAGGCAATAAATATATGAAAATTTGGCCAAATAAAGGTAACTTGATCATGCTAGTTACGTTAAATGAAAACTTTTACAAAAAGTTTGTAAGTTGGAAGCTTTCGGCCTTATCTTAGGTCTTCATCACGCCAATGGAGGACTAAGATTGGATAAGGTCGAAAGCTTCCAACTTACGAACTTTTTGTAAAAGTTTTCATTTAACGTAACTAGCGTGATCAAGTTACCTTTATTTGTTAATATTGTTACGTGTTTTGCCCATCATCATCAAGAAAATATGGCCGCACAATTTTCCAACTTTCCTCTGAAATTACGCACAAGACAGCAGATATTCACTGGCAAACGAAAACGAGTTTTCCATTCATTGATGCAACTCTTTGTTTCGCATTTCCACAAGTTTTCGATGGCAGATAATGAAGGCCCCAACCTGAGTGGGAATAAACAGCAGCGACGGACTCCAGTTCTCTTATTGGTTGACTGCCAAAGCTCTGAATGCAACAGAAATATCGCATACAATGGGTTTCTTACTTGGCAAAGATGTGCTCAATCCAACAGCACAATCACACATGAAGTTAGGTTCACATTCTCACTTTCAGTTCCGACTAAAATGAAAACAAATATGTGAATTTGGTTTTAAATATAACTTCTAAAACCAGGCACTTAGTTTAAATTTTCCCATAAAAAAACTGCAGCACAAAGCTTTTCTCTGTATTCTTTTTTTTTTTTTTTCTTGCAGAGTAAATTTTTGCATATAATTAGCGCATGCAATGCATACAACAACCACATGCCACAGCACAGTTATTTCTCAAGGGCACGAGGCGCATAAGGTTTCCATGCTTAAGAATGCGCGTTCGTAAGTCAGGGACAAAATAAAAAAACAAATAATTTCTGCAATTCTAAAATTAGTGCCAGTATGCCATACAAGTCAGTTTTGAGCACCGTGAAGAAGCTAATCTCATTTGTCATGGAAAAATGACATTTACTATACAAAATACTGTCATGGCTATGTTTTACATTTGCCTTGACAATCAAATATGACGAGGCACAGGCTACGAATTTAACCTCCTAATAACTGTGAAAACAATCAGTAGTTAATAATACTGTATTACTCATAAAAATTAACAAGGTATTAAAGGGTAAGTGCTTTTACTACTTTACATAAATGGGCAAGTTTCCTTTTTAATATTTAGGTATCACTATATATATATAATTTTTTTTTTGTTATAAAGCACAGTGGGCAGTAGCAGTTGCACGAATCCTCAGCTTTGCATTTAGTATTTTCTACCATAAAGCAATTTTACGTTGTTGTTTTTAAATTCGAAGTCCATGTATAGCCGCAGTTCCCTTAAAAAAAACGCAAGAGCGATCAGGGCAGTCATACACAGTGAAGGTTAACCGAAGCTTTACTATTACCTATTTTATAAACTTCTTCGCTTTTCATTCTGATCTTCTTTGGTAGAAGTGCTCCCAGGCAGGTGATATAATTCCTCCAGCTATGGAATGTGGTACCCCTTATTAGCGGGCAATTAATTTTTTTTTTTATATATATATAGCAGTCTAATGTTTCTTATTTTTAATCTTCTTGTTTAAAGTCAGTCGTCGCAACCATAAAACGAATGTAAGAATCTCTTTTTTTAGCCTGCTACAAATTTTGCAAATATACTTTTGAATCATATCAGCATGCACAAGATTTGAGAAAATATCAATGTCTACTGTTTTAGTAACCCATGTAAATACTTCTTTGCTGAAGAAGTATTTACATGGGTTGCTAAGACAAGGATAAGTATATGTAAATACTTATCCCTGCCTAGAGTAGTAATTATCCATAAGAAAAAAAAAAAACAGCACAAAACAAAATAATTATGTGAAGCTTTGCAAAAAGATTCTCATTTGTAATCATTCTTAACTATGAAATATCAACAGTATTCACTTTTGAAGTGTTCCCCAGTTTTTAACCTAGGTCAAAAAACAAATATTTCACTAAAAAAAAATTGTTTAGTCTCAGAAAAATTTGCTTTCATGCACACCTCCCCTCCCAATCTGAAATTCCTGGATCATACTCTGCAGCTCTGAAGGGGTAGTTGCAAAAATGACTAACCGCCCTGGTGGCGCAGTGGTCTAAGGCGATGGCCTCTCATCATTCGTCCGAAAGGAGTCCGGGTTCGAATCCCGGTGAGGCAGGGATTTTGTTTGTCTTACGGCACTTGCTCTCTCCCTTCCCTGGACCAGTGACCCTAAATTAGGGACGGGCGACTGCTTATAGCCCATCGAGTTGCTCACGGTAGTCGTTAAACCTCCAATCCAAAAAAAAAAAAAAAAAAAAAAAAAGACTGTCTCAGCAAAACAAAGGTGAGTTAAATAATCTCCATTAATCTTCATCCTTTGTTTTTCTATTTCATTTTTTGGCTCTATAGGTAGATTTCTCAAGATATGGTTTAGCTAAGTTTAGTTTTTGCACATATTATACAATTCAGGTTATGTTTACAATTCTTTATTTTAATTCCCTATGCTAAATTTTTTCTATTCATTTGCTTTATGGCATCTATATTCCTGTGTCCCAGTCTTAAATGCCATATGAATACACAATTTGAATCATTACACATGTTATGTAACTTGGAAATATAGCTTTTAGCTTTATTAGTTTCATTTAGAGTAATTATCAATCTGTACAAATTATCCTTCAATATTGCCATAGTGACAACTTTGTCATCCTCCTCAATTGTACAAACATTATTTACAAAAGAAAGTGTGTATCCTTTGTCAACAGGGCCAGATCTACCATTAGGTTAATAAGGCTACAGCCTTAGTGCCTTCATTTTTTTCTACACTTTATATACTGTATTTCTTTTCGGGCACTTATTTTTAAGGAGGGAGGGACCAACTGTGGGCTGCTCTAAGGAGGAATGCGTTTCCAAAGCTCTGATTGTTCTACCGTAATTTCGGGTAAATAAGCCGCACCAGCGTATACACAGCAGCAATAAAAAAATGGGGCGGAATGAAAAAAAATCACCAGAAACGGCGCACCTTCACAGTAAGGTGGGGTAGTACCACGGCGGAGTCTTGAAAACATTACATAGATAAAAATATAGTACCTCATCTTTCAAATAATAAATTAAAATATCAATTAAACAAGATTCAATCTTAAGGATAACACTTACCCTACTACCTATTTTATAAAAAAATTCTCAAAGGATTCATAAGGCGCTTAAACCAATTATAAAACATTTATACCTCAAGAATTTAAAAAATACATGCACAACATTCTGAAAATATCTGGTACACATAGTTTTTCAATCAAATCCATCAAAATTGGAAACTTCACGGTCCAAATTTAAAAGTTTTAAAAGCTCATCATCTAAAAAAACTTCGGGGTCATCTGCATCACTTTCACTGTCTTCTGGTGTTTCACCGCAGTTTTTAGAAATAATGTTTGCTTCAGTGAAGCCCGAAATAATCGTCGAAGTTTTTGATGTTTTTCCAGGATTTGGAAAAACATATTTATTTACCATTAGCTTAAAACTAGAAGTATAACTTCTGCGTTTCTTCATTTTACTTACCATGATAACGTAGAACTACGCGTAGCGTACTCGAGAAAATGCGATTTGGCGAACTGAATTCAACGAACGCACACGTCACCGACAAAATTTACACGTGCTGTCATTGACCAATGACAATCGATCTTGGATGGTAGTCGGATATCCCGTTTCAAGAGGGGAGAGAGAGCATTAGCCCCGGAGTGAAGCTGATGACGTTATGAGTTCAAAGAGAGTTAGTTGCTAGGAGCATGAAACAAGGACGATCCTTGCTAACAAGATCGATTCCCCGCGAAGTTTCCCCAGCCACGGATTTCTTAAAAGTTTTATCCGAGTCACCTCTCTCTTGCCTGTCCCACCTCAATCCTATAACCCATTATTTTCATGTCTTGTTTTAAAAGGGGGTGGGTGGAATTTATTGCACGTGGCTGTAACATCGTTATTCCATTCCCTCTCTATTGAGATATCTTCCCGTGGAAAAAATAGAACAAGCCAAGAAGTTTTTTGTTACATAATTTTGCTCCGCCAAAAAAGAAAATGCAGTATACGCCGCCATGCTGTACAAGCCGTGCGGGCCAAAAATTTAATTCTGAACTCTTATACACTGCGGCTTATCTACCCAAAATTACAGTACTTCTGATCGAATGCTAATTGAGGGTTTGGGAACGGGAATATGTTGTCAAAGTGTGACGTCACAAGATGTATAAACAAATGTCTGTTCCTCTATGATGTCCATAATGTTTCAACTTGATTGGTGAAATATGCTCATATTTTCAATTTCTTCATACCCCCCCCCCTGATAATTTGAAACTAATTTAGCAAGGTGAAAATTCTGTGAAGTCCTTTTACATTCAGTCATCTTATTATGAAACACATAGTGAGGAAATACGTGGTCAAATTCATGCTTCTATGAAAGATAAGGGTAAATGTAGTTTAGGGTCTTAAATTATTTGGCTACATATTTCAAAAAATGAGATATATATATATATATATATATATATATATATATATATATACAGGGTGATTCCTAAAGTCCTAAGTCACCTCATGGAAGTAAGGTATAGTATAGTAAAACAGCCATGCGCTATCGGATGAGAGTGACTGCAGCGCCCCTAGTGGCAAAATGTGGAAGTTAGCACTCCTATCTCTGGTGATCAGGGCAATGTGTCACAGCATACAGTTCATCGCAGCCTTTTGCGCATGAGCCTGTATAGCCGAAGACCCAGCCAGGTCTCCATGCTCAATGCACATCATCGCCAACAACGTATGAAATGGGCCCCACGAACATCGAGATTGGGAGAAAGTGGCCTGGTCTGACGAATCAAGATTCCTGGTGCATCACGTAGATGGCAGAGCGTGGATACGCCGATTACCAACAGAGGCTATGGCACCTGGATGCACTGCTGGGCGGAAACAGGCCGGGCTGGCCCTTTTTAATGAACAAAGCAACAGGCTGGGCCAAGTCGACCCATTCTTTTTGTCACAATGGTAAAGAAAGATAAAAGTTGCGTTACTCGATTGTCACAATGGTAAAGAAAGATAAAAGTTGTGTTATTCAATTGTCACAATGGTAAAGAAAGATAAAAGTTGTGTTACTCGATTTCCTGGTGTGTTTAACTACTTCACTGACTTTACTTACTTCCATGACATAGCCTAGGGCATAATCAGAAAAGCAAGGAGAGAGGCACTCACAGTATTTTTAGCAATCTATAGGTATTGAGATGTAAAACCATTTTGGAGCTTGTGGACAACAAAAAGATTAAACACCGAGCAAGCGAGCGTGTGTGTGTGTGTGTTGTGTAGAGTGGGGTACGGAGGGTGTCTGCAGTGTGGTGGGTGTCTGCACGTGTTCATATGAGAGAATGGAACATCGTTTTTTTTTCTCTTATCCTTAATCTGTATAGGGATTGACTTTTGTAGTGTTACAGCTTACTATTTCAGAGAAAGGGAGATTCTGAATGTGCTTAATCTTCCTTTTTCTCTCTTTTTAAAGGTTATATTTTTTGATAATTGTCAAACTTCAGTTAATATTTATAGGCTTACATTCAACTTAATATTTTCAATAATATCTCATTTCATTATTTAATTTTTACATTTTAATAAAATACAATTGAAAGATAAAATACCAAATCACATCACAGGCCGGGCTGGGCCTTAAGCGCACTGGCTTAGGCAGAGCCGGGCTTACCAAATTAGGCCTTGTAGACCCCTACAGTGGGCGATGTTTTCTTGGGACACTTTAGGCCCCATTATCCCAATAGCACAATCCCTGACAGCTGTCAGGTATCTGAACATATCACCAAGGAATGATTCAAGGAACGTGCTGGTTACTTTCTGTTAATGCCCTGGCCTCCAAATTCACCTGACATAAACACAATCTAACATTTGTGGGTAGACTTGGAAAAGGAGGTTTGTGCTAAATCACCACCACCTCGAAATGTACAGGAAGTGGAGGACCTGCTGTTGACATGATGGTACCAGATACCCCAGGATACCTATCGCCACCTCATGGAATGGATGCATCGCCGAGTGGCCACTATTCTGCGGGCTGAAGGGGGACCTACTCTACAGCTTGTTAGGTGGGTGGTCGTCGGTGTACGTCTTAAGTGAGCAATTATCATTCTAGAAAAAATATCAGTAGTCAGCAGTAAAATAGATTAAGTTCATAGAAATGTTTTTTTAGAAACTCGTGACCATTGGAAGAATCTTTTAAGTTGATTGTACAAAAAATTTTTTGTTGGGGAACGCAGATTGGCATTTCGTGGCTCCTACGAAATTGTTGGATCAATACACAGGGGCAATTACTTTGGCGTTTTAGAGTTCATTTGATTATTTTTTGGCACAGCATATCAATGAATATGCAAATCATGGAAAAAGCCATACATCTAACTTATCAAAAACAATATAATGAGTTTATTGAGCTCATTGCAAATAGGGTTCTAAAAAATATCGATGAAATCAAAAGTGCTGGTTATTACTCAGTGACAGTTGATTCAACCCTGGACATGTCACACAAAGTAATCTTTCACTATGTTTTAAGCAATGGACCAGTTGAAAGTTTTCTGACATTTCTCAATGTTCGAAATCATACAGGAGATCAACTTACTTCTTCATTGTTAGCATTTCTTTCTGAAAATGGCATAGATATCGCCTTCTGTTGTGGTCAAAACTACAACAGTGCCAGTAACATGAGTGACAAGTATTTGGGAATGCAAGTGAAGATAAAGAAATTAAGCTTTTGCAGATTATATTCCTCGTGCAGCACATTCGCTCCACCTCGTTGAAGTATTTTAATTTTTTGGATTTTTTCAAGAAACATTTTTTTTTTTTTTTTTCTGTATCAAATACTTGTTGGATTTTACTTACTCAGGCATTAACCAAAGGGATGTCCTGTACTAAATCTCTCCGGAACTCTGAGTGCTAACGCTGAAGCTGTTAACGCAAATGTTAAGGGGTATGAAAGCATCCATGATGCCCTAGACAAAAATTAAAGTTAACGATTTCCAATAATCAACAAGAACAGATGCCAAGGTTTTGAGTGATATGATGAATAATTTGGAAACTGGTATTTTGTATGCGAGTTCTGGAATGACATCCTTCAGCCATTCAACAGATGTAGTTTTGCCCTGCAAAGTTCTGAAATTGATGTTAATACAGCCATTACCTTTTTCAAAAGTCTCTTGACTGTTATTGCTCAAATTAGGAGTAACTTTTATGATTATGAAAATCGAGGTGCAGAAAGGACAGGATATGATGAATCGAAATCGTGCAAGCGCTGAAAGTAGCAGAAGAAATAAGAACGAGACTGCATAATATGTTTCCAACTGCAGAGAAACATTCAAAATTAATACCTTCATCTCAGTTATTGATAAACTCTATTAAATCTTTGCTTATGCAGATGTTGACAGAACATTTAATGCACTGTCTGGGTTTTCGTCTGTCACTCCAACTTCTGACAGTATCAAATGTCTGTGCAAGAAATATCTGGAGGATTTTCCGACGGATTTCACAACTGAATTTTTGCAATTTGTTGATTTTGCATCTCTCTGAAATATAAAAAAGAAAAGCGACGAGGCTAAATGTGTTTGGCTGCATCAAATGATTATTGAATATAATGTATAGAAAGCTTTCAAAATGTTGAATCCGCTTTAACCCTTTGAGAAGTACAAACATACCAGTACCATAGTGTTTCCTCAATGTGTGGTAAAACCCACTCCTCATAGGGTTAAGGATGTATCTATGCTTAATGATCACAAATGGCAGCGGAAAATTTTCATTTTTCACGTTGAAACGCATTGAAATTGATTTTCGCTCTATAAGGACTCAAAAACACTTTGATCGCTTTCACACTACTCCGTACTGTAAGTAAACTGGTAAATTTAAGATTTCGAAGACAAGATCCATGACTTTGCTACTGTTAAATCTTCATCATTTTAATAAATATTTTGCAATTTCTTTTCAATATATTTTTTGTTGTCAACATTGCTAATATTTCACATTCAACACTATTTCATTTCCACCTCTCATACCCTACTGTGGATATATTGTTCAAGTAAAGGATTTAAAGAAAACAAAAAATAAGAAATTATTTACTGTGCTTTTCTTTTTGCCAGGTTATAAGTTATTCTACAAATGAGACTGTGTGTGGTGAGGGGGGGGGGGAGACTTCATATATTTCGTTAGTGAACAATTTCGGTTCACAATTGAAAATAGCCTTAGGCCCCTGATATCCTTAATCCGTGGCTGTTTGTCAGTTTTTACAGATAATAAATTTCCTTCCAATTCAGGGACATACAGGACCCCTTTTAGTGCTATAACATTCACATCACCATGAAGTGTTTTAACAGACAACGATTCTTCACCAATTCCTAGAGATACTAGTTAACGGCTGTTTGCAATTGTAACGCTGCCACATGTTCTTTCTGTAAAACTTGAATAACTTCAAGTCACTACTCATGCGACTAGTCGCTCCAGAATCTATAATCCAGTCACAAGTCCTCAAGGTTTGCCATGGGTAGAATCTAGGAGGTTAGGATAAGATATCTGGAGATGCCCTTGTCAACTGAGCCACACCACTTTGCGTGAAGCCTGTAATCACAAGCGGCGGCGGCCATTAAAGCGTGGGAAAGCTGATGGTTCCCAAGGCTATTGCAACGCATTTTGTGTTGGCCGAATCGCATTATTTCATTGCATATATTTCTAATTTTGCATTGTAACTTGCTTCCGATGTATACTAGTGCATTGATGTGCTATACAAGTGTGTTAGTGCCCTTAAAAGTATTTCGGAGCAAGCAACTTTTGGAGAGGGAAAATTTGCACTTTGGAGCAGCTAATGATAGTATTTTTGATTATGTTTTAAGTACATGATGTGTTTTAAGTTATGTTTATATACTGAATTACCATTATTTTAGGAACTATGAAAAAATGTTACATTTCAGGTTTGCAGACATTTTACTGCTTCTCTTACAACTGCTAATTAACATTCCTGTGGTTCCTACAGTGAGATAAATGGGAAAAAAATATGCTACCCATGGTTTATTGAAAACTACATGACCTCAATATTTTAAGTGTGACACATTAATATCAGGGATTTTCTTCTGAATGCATTTGTTTCACTATAACGTGAATAGGATGATGCCGCGTCAAAGAACTGTTGCTGCCGTTACTGAACGCTTGTGAATATACACTTGGAAAGAATAAATAATATGTAATTACTGTTCATTTGGTTGGTTTTTTGCAGTATATTTTTCGAGCTTACTGGCATTCTGACAAAAACACATCATTTCTGAAATCAACCAACCGGCAAGAAAGCATACCTCCGATATGAAATGAAAACTAATGTAACATTCAATAATCAAATTGTGAAATCACCTTTCAGCAGTTGCGCCATGATAACTTGTTGTACAATGTTTTTCATCAACTGATTATCAACGAAAAACTTTAGTCACTGCTGTGAACAATTACAACTGGAACCAAAACTATAAAATAACACTGAGATTTAGTGGTTGGTTAGATAAATGCTGCTCCCATCGCTTAACACTTGCGAAGTGACGCTTTGATTCGGGATTGGCCCCCGCCCTTCTTCAGTATTAGAATCAGTTTATGATTTTTTCTTTCTTTTGTAGTCTGAAAGAGCCACTGCTCTTTGCATACACGAGGTCCCGCATGTTCTTCAAAGTTTCATATTTTATGCATGGACATCATTCCACTGCATAAAATATGAAACTTGGAAGAAAGCTCAGCCAAAGAGATTGTGCCAACTTTTAAAACTAAGATGCAAATGCAACATTTACGCACTCTCTGAAAGAAAGGCCTTACAACAGGGTCCAACATCCGCTTTGATGATTGCTTATCGAATTCATACACTTTTTCAATCACAGAATTCCAGGACTTTTTTCCAGGACATATGATCCAAATGCTCCTATTTGAAATATATTGAAACCACAGGTCTGTTCAACCTGTAACCCACAACAAACAACTCCCTACATGCTTGAGAAAACTTAATGCAAAATGTTGAAAATGAAGTCTACCACAGCTAATAAGAAACTTAGAATCATTGATAAATACTGAAATACTAAAACTGTCACTGGACATGTAACCAGGTTTAATTTCTCCAAAACTTTTACATAACATTATACTATACTGATTTTGAGAAAAATTAATTTTTATATTTTGGCTTTCGTTCAATTAAGCAAATCATAGAATAAAGGAAAAACATAAAACTCAAAAATATACAGGGTGCATAGGAAAGTCTCTTTAGCCTGAAATAACTTGCGAACAGAGAGAGAGGTACAGTTCTGCAAGTGAGATAATGGTATAGTAAAGCGACTACGCCCAATCGAATGCAACCGATAGCAGCGCCCCTAGTGGCAAAATGCGGAAGTTAGCCATTGCAAATCGAAAACAGAAAGAGATAGATCTTGCAGTAGTGTGACACCTTCCATGCTGAGGAATGTGCATGCAGAGTTACTTTCAAAAAATACAAATGTGTATCGCGGGCAATGGAGAACTCTTCGAACATACTCGACATTAACTTTTTATCACTGTGCACCAGTTTGCCTTTTTCGTTTTGTCAGAAGTCATAAAATGTATTGACATAAGTACGCATTTATGCAATAAATTGTGTGCATTTGCTCATACCTATGCCTGTTCCCTTCAAACGTTCACACAAAAGGTCACGCATCGATTTCGGACATTTTAGGGTATTCAGGTGACAATTTATCTTATCTGTGTGAAAAAAAATGCCGTTTTGTACTAATTAATTTATGCTCTACGACTTTGTAATTGGAAATTTTTCTCTCTCTTTTCGTTTTTGATTTGCAATGGCTAACTTCCGCATTTCGCCACTAGGGGCGCTGCTATTGGTTGCATTTGATTGGGGGTAGTCACTTTACTATGCTGTTATCTCACTTGCATAACTGTACCTCTCTCAGTTCGCAAGTTATTCCAGGCTAAAGGGACATTCCTATGCACCCTGTATAGGTATAAAATCTATAGTTAGAACATAAATGTGGCATTACTCTTGAAGTGCTTTCATATACCACACAATCAATAAATAAAATACTATTTCTTTTTAATTATTTTAAAATAATGCTAATATTGAAGATAAGGAAAGGTGAAATATTCGAAACATTTTCAAAGGAACAAAGGGTTATTATTTCTTAAACAAATATTCATGGGAGCAAGGATGTGTAATACATTTTATTTAGGGAAGGAATTTTCAACATATTTTTAATGCTCTAGCTTCTAATACTGATGTTATAACTATGGTTTTAAATTTGTACTCACTAGAATCACCAGCAAACAAAGTATGCACAAAATTTCCAAAATGAAATTAAAGAAAATAATGTGAAAACCTTAAATCCAAGTTCTATGAGCGCAGCTGCATTCATCAGTGATCAAGGCAATTTAACCAGGCATGATTAGAAAACTGATTATAAAAGATGGAAAGTGATTCGTTAGCTCAGAAAATACTAAGAAACAACTAGATTTAAGTTTCTGATATTAGAAAGCAATCTGATTTTATGGCAAATTTTTACATAAAAGATTCATTAGCAAATTTTGGTAAAAATCAAAATAAGCCACAAAAACAAATAAAAAATCAGCTCCTTAAAAAACAACTACTTACTTCCACCAGCAGCTAAAAAGTATGTTATGCAAATTATCAAATAGTGAGCAAAAAGTTTTTCATAGCAGAAGTATCTAGAGATTTTCAAATCGAACAGTTAAAAGAAGAGATATAGGCCTAACAGAAAAATTTTGCATAATGGAAAAGTTGAAACTAGGCGAAAAGTATTCATGACGAAAGCTATTCTAAAGAAAAAGAACTGTTCAAATGTATCTCCTGGAAGCAGAGACAGCAAGAAAAAGGTTTTGATCTTTACATTCCCTAGGGAGAAAGTTGTGCATTATTTAAAGCGGAACTTCTTATTGTAGCAAAAATCTTATACACTTCCCATCTTTATTGTAGCAAATGGCATTCAGTAAAAAAATAAATTTCTCAATAGGGTTTTTAGAAGAGGAGATACAGGTGCAAATGAAAGTACACAAACACTACCTTATGTGATAGAAATTTTTTTTTTTCAATCGGTATTTAGTCCCGCAGATAGTTCTGTAAACGAAAATGAACTTACGCCCTCTAGTGACACTTGTGCATTAAGAAAAATTTTAAATTATGAGAAACATTTCACACTAAAAATGCTCTCCACCAAAGAATTTTTCAAATTGGACTCCTAGAAACAAAGATATCGACAAAAATAAGATATGCATCTATCTATGCCCCCTGGTGGAAAAACTAAGCACTATTTTAAGCAGAAAGCATTCTCAAAAGGTTTTCTGAGGTGAGCGGCATCTGTTCACAAAAACATTTTTTCAATTGAATTTTCAGAAGCTCAGATTTTGTAGCAAATACATCAGAAGTAGGAATAAACACTTATGCCCCCCATGTTGGCCAAACCACTTCTTACCAAAAATGAGAATTTACATGTAAAACATTTCCAATCTGGAGCTGTATTCAATGAAAGAAGAATTTTTCAAATCTGACTTTGAGAAGCAGAGATACTGGGAAAATCATAATTTACCTTTATGCTCCCTAGAGGAAAGTCTATGCATTACTTGAAAAAGAGACTAACTAAACAAGAAAACCAACAGCCTGCCACATTTTGCAACGGGTGGGGAGGAAAATTTGTCAGACATAAGTTATACCAGTAGAAAAAAATCTCAATTACAAAACATCGCACAGAGGCAAAAAGGCAGGAATGGATAAAATTCCAGGACATGTAACAGAATGGATCAAATTCCAGGACTCTTTCAGGATGTGTACAAACCATGAGAAAGACCCCAGTTTTATCACTGTTCTTACCCCTCGGATGTCTCTTAACCTCATTACATGCCCCCTCCCACCTTTATGCTCCACCCACGGACGTGATCTACGTGACCTAACACTGTAAAGGTCATGCATCCTGTTGGACATTAGTTCTTCTGAAGGTCAAGCTGAATTTGGCAAACTATTTCCTGCTGTCATTGTAAAATTTGTTCCTCATAAGAAAAGTGGCGCGAATGTAATGAGAAATTTTGTTACAATTACTTGATTTTTGTAGCGTGTCACAAACAAAACTACTATTTTATCTTTGTAGTTATGCTACACTACAAATTACGATAAAAGTAGCACACTACTATAACATGGCTAATAGTAGTGTACTAGTTCCCAGCACTGAGAACCACATAGTGACCTTAATTTTATTTTAAAACACCAGACTGAATACTCATGAAACGCATATAAGCATATTAAATCCATTTATTTTTGTGGTGTAAGCACAAAGATTCGCCAAGCTTTTGCACTCCACTAGGAGACTTTTTTAAGGCAATGGTAGATACGAAGAAGCCTCCCAGTGGAGTGCGAAAGCTTGGCGAATCTTTGTGCTTACTACACCACAAAAATAAATGGATTTAATACGCTATATGCGTTTCATGAGTATTCACATAGTTACCTCCATAGGCCACACTACATTCAATGCATTTTTGATCAGCTTCACTAACTGACGAGTACAAGGTTTGTCCGGAAAGTAATGAGACCACTTTTCCTGGGCCAATCAGAAGGGCAGAGTCTCCGGGCGTGTTAGGTAAACGATCGATGTCTCGTCAGTTGGCTGAGCTTTTACAGAGTGAGGTTCGCTTGCAAAGTGGACAGCTGTGTGAGCGTCGCGTAACGGTCAAAATGCAGAAAGAGTGTCAAACAGCGATACGCTGTAAAGTTTTGTGTTAAACTTGAAAAATCTGCGACTGAGACGCTTGCTATGATACAGAAAGCCTACGGGAAGGATGCTTTATCGAAAGCACAAGTGTTTTGGTGGCACAAAACGTTCACAGAGGGAAGAGAGAGCGTCGGGGATGAGCCACGCCCAGGGTGCCCTTCAAGGTCTCACACTTCGGGCAATGTGGAAAAGGTGAAAGCAGTTTTGGACTCTGACCGACGTCCGAGTGTTAGATTGGTAGCAGAGCACGTGGGACTCGCGAAATCCATTGTGCATGAAATCATCACGCAAGAATTGCAAATGCGGAAAGTTTGCGCCAAATTGGTTCCTAAGGTTTTGACCAAAGAACAACCGTGTGTCGATTTCTCGTGAGGAGTGAACCTGTTTTTTTGGAGAAAGTGATAACAGATGATCATACGTGGGTCTTTGAGAATGATACGGAGACGAAAAGGAAAAGACAGCTCCGAGTGGCCTCGACTAAAGAAAGCTCGAACGTGCAAATCGAAGATGAAATCGATGCTCATTGTCTTCTTTGACTGTAAAGGTGTTGTCCATGAGGAGTTCGTACCACCCGGACAAATAGTCAACGCTGCATTTTACATGGATGTGCTAACGGCTGAAGAACAGAGTTGCGTGCGTCCGCCCGGGGATCACCAACACTTGGGTTCTTCACCACAATAATGCGCCAAGCCACGCGTCGCTGAGAGTTTCTAGTGAAAAACAACATGGCAACGCTGCCCCAACCCCCCTACAGCCCAGACTTGGCCCCGGCAGATTTTTTTTTGATTCCCCAGCTCAAATCCAGCCTGAAAGGACATTATTTTGGGACTGTTATAAGCGTGCAAACTGCCGCGACGAGTGCTTTGAAAGCGATCCCTCCCTGTTCCCGACTTCCAGGCAAGCTACGCAGCACGGCAGAACTGCTGGCAGCAGTGTATTGATGTTCAAGTATGTTACTTCGAGGAATTTTAATGTTATGTAAGTATAACTTTAATTAAACGTCTGTTATTGAATGAGCCTCATTACTTTCTGGACAGAACTTCAGCATACCTGGAAGTGTCATCGTGGGCACTTCTTTTGACCTACAAACTGTGTTCCTGCATCATGTCGTGAGAAGTGATTAATTACACTAGGGTGTAACACTTTATGCATGAAACCAAAATTACACCCATAGAATGAAAGCATATATGATGTCAAATGAGGCAAGAAACGTACTGTAACCAGGGCAAGATTTCATCTTTTTTGCTCACTAGCAAATTTTGCTAGTGACCAAATAGTTTGCTAGCAAAACATTTGCATGACTAGCAAGTAAAACTAAATCACATCGTAACTTATTTTTTAATAAAGTTACACAGAAATTTAAATATGTGTATAAATATTTTGACTTACCTTTTTGAATAATGAATAGAATCTTAGATAAGTTTAGTGACTATCTTTATTATTAATTTCTAACAAATTCTCATACCACATGAATATATTTCACTGACATTCTAATTCAGATTTCTTCCCATATGGTTTACGCTCAGGGTGTCTGACTTTGTCATCATACCCCTTTCTAACTGCTGACCCCTGGATTAAAAATCTCTTCTTGTGGCCCTTCTATTTCAATTGTCATCAGAGCATTTAAAGTTTCAACAGACAAATTGTTCCTCCAATCCCCTTGTATTCTTTTTAAAAAACTGAATCCCACCTCACAACATGCAGTACTAAGTGGAAGTATCAGACAAATTTCTGCTAAACTTCTACACACTTCATATCTGCCAACTACCACACAATGCCGTAGTTTCTACGGAATTAGTTGTCTGACTACGGAACTCACTATCAAAACTACGGATTCTACAAATTTTCATTTTGTTTCAAATTTTTCTTTTGCTATTATTTTTATGATATACACGAGATTCTTGCAGGGATTCGCGGAATCCCGCTTTTTTTTTTTTTTTTTTTTTTTGTCATCAGTTAGATCATTCTGAAGATTGATATTTAGGAGAGGGAGGGGGTCGTTTTCCATCTGGAGACGAAATTTCGTGCTTCAAAACTTTCGAACACAGTAGTAAAATGGAGTAAGAAAATTTTGCTGTAATCGCAAATTTTTCTCCCAATGTTGTCTTTGTGTCCGCTTTTCTTGTTAAATATCGTTTTATTGCATAAATGTTTGCATTTTAGCTTGAAACTGTGGAGAACAATTTGCAAAAACGGAAGTTGGCTGCTGCAAAAATTTTCTGTAATCTTCAGGCACGAGATTCTTCCGCGAATTCAAGGAATTCCGGCTTTTTCGTTATTATTGGAATTCCGTCTTTACGAAACTAGAAAACGAAAGGTCGACGGAATTCGGATTTTTTCCGTAATCATAATTAATTTTTTTTCTCACGATGTTGCCTCTGTCAAGTATTATTGCTCATTAACAATTTACTAGATAAATATTTGTATTTCAGCTTGAAAATACAAGGAAAATTTCCAAAACCAGAAGTCAGACGAAGCAAAAGTTTCTTCCGTAATCGTTTACCCCCTCCACGAACACGTTTCGTAAAAAAGCGCAATCTATGCCACGCAATAAGGCTAGTTAATATGAATAAGACTTTTGCCAGTGTTGGCAGGCTATTTTCCAGTAACATTTTGGTTTGCTTCTTTCGGTTTTGTCTACCATCCGAATAAGTGGAATTATTCTTGCTTATTCATCACTGACAGCGCAGTATTTGATGTATGCACGACTATCAAGACTTGTGGAAGTAGGCGATCGCTTCGCTTAGGGTACGACAGGAGTTGAGGACAAAGTTCGTGGGGCAAAAGAAGGGAGGGTGGCAGAGCAGGTGGTCAAACAACCGATCCATCCCAGAGCTCTGGGTTGCCACAGCAACCATTGCCGACGTCACGTTCAGTTTCTGTAATAGACCAATGAGGGCACGATGGAGAGGAGTTTCAATGTACGACAGTTTCCACTGGAAGGGATGAAAGATATGGGGAGGATGGGTATTAAGTGTCGAAAGGAAATTGACGAAAGAGAATTGCTGATCGTCGCTGTTTTAACAAGTGATAATAGAAACTTATGTAAACTTCGTGGATTAATAATGATTTTTGGTTACTTTAAATAAAGAAATTACCTTACTAGCAATATTTGCTACTGCGATTTTTTTCACTAGCAAATTTGATTTTTCACTAGCTATTTGCTAGTTGCTAATCGGTGAAATCGCGCCCTGACTGTAACCCATTCTGCTGGAAAGACTGATTTCGTTTTAAAATGTCAAAGACACAACACTTCTGAAATTGCTGCAGTTACCCTGAATGCCAACTATTATTGTGAAACCTTGATTCGACCAAAATCTTCCCTCTTTTGCAACAGCATTCCGTCATTATTAAAGCTGCGATTCAGTGTGCCTTGAAAAAATTTATCTGCTGACATACCAGTAAAGTGGCGCAAACCCATACTTTAGCTGAATTTTAATCAATCTTATTAAATGTACAAGCTGCCTTCTCACGAACAATAAGATTCCATACACATAATGGCATTAGTACACTAAAAGTGACACGTGGCAGGCCATAAGTTCTCGGGAAGATACTATTTTGTTTTATAATTCCATACGTTACCAAAAAAAGTGGCACTGAAAGGAGTCCAGCTAAAAACAAAAGTTGTACAGAAAGAATATAACAAAAATTAAAAACTTCAAAAGTTAGTAACATGGCTAACTCAAGTAACCCTCTCCCACCAAACAACTAAGATAACTAATACTAATTTCCAGAATCTTGGAAATTAATATAATATAATATAACGATGATGGGCAATAACACGTAACAAGAGAACTGAATTAAGGAAAGTGGGTCATGCTTTGTTATGTAAGAGATTAGAACTACTCTTAAGTAACAAAGCATGATCCACTTTCCTTAATTCAGTTAGTAATATTAGCTCAAGTGCTGAAACACTACTCTCCAAATAAACAGCAATTAACTACTTGTGTGCAATAAACAATGAACATAAATAAAGCATCACACAAAAAGATATGCATGTCACTCTGTAGTAGTATTTATTTTGTCATTTTTTAATAGGGCATTTAACCCAAAAGAAAATAACATTTTTTTTTTTGGTTAGAACAGCAAAGGAATTCTGCTTGAAATTTGTTTTTATA
The DNA here is from genome assembly GCA_039090855.1 of Macrothele yani. Taxonomy (NCBI): domain Eukaryota; kingdom Metazoa; phylum Arthropoda; class Arachnida; order Araneae; family Macrothelidae; genus Macrothele; species Macrothele yani. The sequence goes on along the minus strand of CM077005.1, from coordinate 16,827,189 downwards.
TTATTTATGTGGAAATCAAACAAGGAGTTCCAGTTTGTCTCCCATACATTTCATTCAATAATTATTCTACATGATGCTGTTCTATAGTACCGCATTAACACAGAATTAATCTTTCAGTCATTTGAAATTTCACTCCTACTTTTACTTTTCATTCAGAAAAAAAAAAAGTGCAAAAAAATTAGGAATGAAATTTCAAGTCTCAGTTATTTTTGAAAAATTATTATTTGTATATATCACACATCTCATTCACTCAGTAGTTAAATTTATTCTATATTAAGTTGTTTTACAATACGGCATTCGACTCCAAAACAAAGTATGTTAATATTTCAGCAAACATAAATAACTCCATGAAAGACATTTGAAATCTTACTCCAAGCAATTTTATTTGAACTTTTACTTGGAAATGGGTGAGACTTGTCTGTCATCTTGTTCTATTTCCAAATAAACATTTTTAATACATTTGCATCCAATTGATGCCTGAAATATAATTTCTGCGGAATAACGTCGGATTTTCTGTTCCATGCACACTTCATATTGAAAACTTCATTGCCAGAGCAAACTGAAAAGAGGAAATATATATATATATATGGTAAGTTAGCATATTATACTTCTCTGTAAGAAAACCAGACATTGTTTAAAAGCAGTCAAATATTCAAATATGCATTATTTGAAGAACATGCATATGTTATTTAAGGCTGTCTTATAATTATTGTTAGAGTTCCTCTTCAGCAATAGATGGCACAAAAAATCACTCTTTGGGCGCGGCTTTTATGCCTTGAGGGACTGTCCCAGAAATTGGAGTCACTGAATCACTGCAGACCTAACGATATTCAGAATGGAAGCGGTCTCTTGTTGGCTCCACAATGAAAAGACAAAATATGCGCTGTTACGTTTTAACCAATAACGTTGTTTGGGGCAGAACTTAGTATGTAGGCGGAGTTTCTATAGCTCAAATTCAGGGGTTCTCTGGTAATATACACATTTTCTCTTCAAAAAGTTAACATACAGTAGAATTTAAGATGATTTATGGGAGATAAGATTCCAGTCTCACTTTTGGCTCCATTCAATTTTTCTATTTGGCCTAGATAGTTCAAAAAAATCTGACAGAAATGAGAGATTTCATTTCTTCCAGACAGAAACACTGCTAAGCTAACTTATCGCACCATCTAGCGCCCAGATTTGAATACTTTCAAGTCAGATAAATTGAATTTAAAAAAAAATTCTAACAATTTTTTCGTAATAACTGTGACACATATTAGCCATAGGTCATTTTTACTTGTGCTCAAAGTTTCAAACACTACAAAGTAATAGTCTTCGAGAAAATGTGTACAGAAGAATTTACATTGCAGATACAGGATAGAATTTCTCTTACACTTCTTCAAAGACAGCCTTAATCCACAGAAAAAACTGACGTAGCCAGGATTTCTTTTCAGAGGGGAGATCCAATCACATACACTAGCAGTATGTGTGTGTTTATGTATGTAACATATTTCACTAAAATACATACACTGGTGCTCAAAATTAAAAGTTAATTCGTATATTCATACACAACTGAAAGTACTTATTAGGAAACTCAATGAAACTTCGTAAAGAGATTTAATATTACATTACTTATGCGCCCGGACAGGCATATTTCACGCATCAAAAACAAAATTACTTCCTAAAAGAAAATCTGGATGTATTTTTACTGTTCCAAAAATTATTCATCCAGATTTAAAAACCCGGTTTTTAAATGATCTTATACTAGTATTTTTTACCCTCGACTGTTCAACACAGCAAAGATGTAATTCCTCCGTCGTTTCCCAACCCCGCTCTGTCTCACTTCTCAGTTTTGCATATATCGGGCTGCGGGAAAACACAACCCCCAAAGGCCTAAGGCATGTGTGGGAAAAAGATGTTACCCATGTCACAACTTGAGAGAAGAGATTCCAGTGACCCTGAGATCTGCTGCCATGATGGCCTGAATGAAATGGGGGAAGGCAACATTTTTTGAGAGTTCTGAATATTTGTACACAGTGTTGTCGAAAAAAAAAAAAAGCTGTTCTGCACCTAAAGGGGGGGGGGAGCCTGTTATTTACAACTTAAATGCTTTTATCTTACTTATATCAAACTAAACCTACTGTTAGCATTGTTTTATCCAATAAAACAGCAATATGAATATGCCATGCATTTTAATTCTCAGTGTACTGATAAGCAAATTCTAGCAAATGAACAGAACTGAACTTGTGACAAAGCCACACTGTATGTTTTATCAAAAATATGAGAAACAGATCATTCTCAATTACAACTAGTTGGAATACTAAACTGCACATGTAGGGAGAATTACATGTACACACACACGGTCGTATCAGAATAATATGACCACTTATCTAATATTGGGAATAACCACCCTTGGCCTGGATGACAGCAGTGAAACGGCGTAGCATGGATGCAATGAGGCCCGAGGCACACATGCCTATTTGGACTGAAGCAGAGCATGGAGATGACGTGGTTGTGGACCGGGACGTCGAACCTGTCAATCCCAATAGTCCCACAAATGCTCTATGTGATTTCGCCCGCCAAAGGAGAATGGAAACGTCGCTGTCGTGTTCCTATAATTAGTCACACATCCCCTGAGTGACATGGCAGGGCACATTGCTCTGTTGATGGACACCATCACCACCAGGGTTAACGAACGTCCAACATGAAGGGATGCAGGTAGTCAGCGATGATGGACAGGCAGCCCATTGGCGATAAGGGACCCATCCCATCCAGTGGTACCAGCAATCCCAGGTCATATCACGAAAACATCCCCCAGACATGGACAACTCCCACCACCTGTATTGTATGTGACCGACAAGCGTAGAGACCTCAATTTGTTGGAGAAGGCAACCCTTTTCCACTCTTCTACTGTTCAATGATGGCATACTTGCCAACTTTGGAAATTATGCATCAGTAAAACTTCTGCATGAACACCATTTACCACAAAACATAATTATAAATAAATATGCAGTAAAAATCTCTGCATATGCCACAATAATTAAACTAGTATTATCTATGTTTAAAATAATAATTTAAAAAACCATTAAGTAAAATCTTAATTTTGTTGAATGTTAGCCTTGCAAACCTGTGGTGTTTCAATACCAAACTAAACATTTCCTGTAAAAAGGAAATATTCACTTTAAGAGTACCTACACATTACATTCAAAACCATATATTACATAGGCCTACCTTTTAATCTTCATCTTGTATATCAGGATTATATAATATTGTAATCACTTTCATGGCTTTCACCACATGCTGCAGAAAATGGCCCTTCTTGTAAAAGCTTCACACAGCGGAAGTTCAATCTAAAGCCATTTCGTGGACAATCGCCATCGTTTTGGTCTTCCCACAGCCATAACGTTTGGCAGTTTCATCTTTCGGAAACATCTGCCAAAAAAGTGGACCAGGATGGCTGGTAGCACTGAATGGCACATTGCGTTCTATCAAAAAAGACTTAAACAACAATTCAGCACGAGTTACATTTCCTTGACTATTTTCCGATGTTTTAAAAAATATAGTCAGTTTGGAGTTACTACCAGTACACTTCACATTACCTTTGTGTTTGGCACTATTTGCATGACAAAAAATATAGTTCCTGCCTCACAGGGCAATGTTAAAATCGTTTTGGCAAATGTCGCAAAATGCAAATTTTACACCTTTATTAGATTTCCTGATACACTGGAACTTTGCAGTGTATGCTTCCTTAAAAGTTTGAAAATAACTTTGAGATGGTATAATCTTAGTACTCATCTTTATAGATTTGCATAAAAAGCTAAACTGACAACTCACTCCTCCCAGTAATTCAACTCTACAACAAAGAAACAACACCACACACTAAAAACAACACACAAAGTATTATTTTGCCACTACAACATTGCTCAACACTGTGCATGCAGATTTTACCCTTCTTTTTCATTGGCTGTGATTTCCCTCTCAAGAGACCAATCAACTGCTACGATGAACTAGCGTCTACAGGGACTGAAATACCACGGCCTCTCAATCGAGTCCGGCCGTGGAAAATACAAAATGCGACGGCTACCATCGCAGACTCTGAGCATGCATCTAACGTCACCACCAGATTTTCCTGAATTTTTTTAAACTAGTATGTTTAGTCCTTTGAAAAAATTTAGTGAGTAATTTTCAAAAGTCGGGAGTATTTTAGAAAAATTGACAGATGAAATAAAATACTTACGAAAATACTAGGCAATTATGAAAAATCAATCCAGATTTTTTCATATAAAAATATTTCACTACGCTCAATGTATTTAGAATTTTGATCCATTTTGTTTCTTGTTTTAGAAATAAATATAATATCCGTATTTTAAAACAATAACATTAAATTTATTTGTTTTGTAATGACCACATGGAACAGCAATGTGTTACAGAAGTGAAAACATTGCACTTTTGAGGTTCTTATAGGCATCTAAAAATATCTAATAAACTTCTCAGCAAGTTCCACAACTACATTTGTTTTTCTGCAGCTGCACAGCATCCATTGCTTAAATTTTCATTTTGTTGATATCTTTGTTTCCCTTCCCATTTCTTTATCGTCATCGTTTTTTTAATGCCCTTGGATAGCAATTTTATCCATCATGAATGCATGATAGCTTTCACTTTTTTTGATTAAAGATAAATAGTGTAACTTTGAAAATACACTGACGGAAAAAAAAATCCCAACACCAAGAAGGGGTTAGATAAATGACAGTTGGCAGGCGGTGAGAGTACATCTGTACAATGAAGTCTATGCAAATTTCGCGCTCGGCACATACGTGTGGCGCTAGTAGCGCCCCTCGGAACATGCAAAGCAGGTTTGCTGTAAATACGCGCTGTAACATTTGTGAGCGTTAGTTATCGTTGAGATTCGACATAGTGTGTTGATATACAAATAAAGAAGATAGCTCTCTAAGCACGAACACTTTAGCTCAAACCAATTACAACACTCAACTGAAGCTAAGACGTATCACCGGTATCAAAAGTATACACAGTTAAAACCATGACGACACAAATAACTCATTCCATTGAGGTTTAAAAAGGTTTAATGTTAAAAACTTGCGAGATCTTTCGAACCTACGACTTATCGGTTCATCATCAGGCACCAAAACTCGCAAGGTGCACATGAAACGTAGTGGTTATATACAAGTGTGGTTATGGGCAAAGACCGCGCATGCGTACAAGTCGGGACAGTATGAGGTCATAAAATACATACATTTAAAATAACCTGTAGGGTAAAAAACACATAATGGTTGTCATAAATACAAGAAATATAAAATGAAGGTCAAAGTCCCTCGCCTGAGTTTTATATATGTACAATAAAATCAATGGTTGTCTAGTCTTGTTTCTTGGTTTTTCAGTAGGTATCGCCAAGGTGCTGGTATATTGGATGGAGCTTCATCATTACAACATTGTTCATTCAAATGATAAATATACAAAGCTCTCGAGAAACAACAGGCCATTTTTAGTTTTGGTCGTCGATAACAGTTTTACATTGTCCCAGTCAGGATAGTGCTCTCCTTTTAGTACCTCTCGCTAAAGAAGTTGTTAGGGCATGTGTACGAACACTGTATTTGTGTTCTGTAATTCGTGTCTTTAATGATCTACAAGTGGATCCCACGTAAGAAAGTAGACTGTGAGGTAGTTGAGAAAGAGTTCAGTGGTACCGAATAAACGCCGTATTTATCTAAGATTGGTGTCGGATCTCGGTCTGATTTGGTTAAATTGAACAAACTTTCCGAAGAAACACCAAAGGAACAATCGTATTTTTTGCATGAATTTTGTAAGATCGGTACAATGGTTGGATGGAAGGGAATGGATGCCACGTATTTTATGGTTACTTCATCACGTATTGGTTGTAACGTTGTGGAGATCCGTCGTTGATACCTGCGTAACAATTTTGTAAATAGATATCCTGGATAACCGGAAACCTTTGTTAGATTGAAAATCCTGTGTAATTCTAGTTTTAAAGATCTTTTGGTGGATGAATGACTATAAGCCCTACAGATTAAAGATGAAATAGAACTATGTTTATAGGGAAGTGGTGTGTACGAATTATATGGAATGAGGGTAGGTGAACAAGTGGGTTTTAGGTAGACGGAGGTTTGAATGTCATTAGATGGGGTGCGTCGTAATAAAATATCTAAGAACGGAAGGGAGTTGGAGGATTCTAACTCTTGGGTGAAGGAAATAGTGGGAAAGACTGTTGATAAAGAGGCAGTAAAAGTGTCTAATTCACTAAGTGAGTATTGCCAAAAAACTAAAACATCGTCGACATATCGTATATAGAGTAATGGTTGGAATGTACCATTATGAAAAACTGTATGTTCGACGTGTTGCAGTACTATTTCTGCCAGGACGGAGGAAAGAGGTGACCCCATTGGGGTACCGAAATCCTGGCGGTAGGTGATGTTATTAAATTTAAAATAAGTCCGGTTCTTGATAAGGTTCAGGGCTGAAACTATAGCAGTGGATTCAGTAGAAGAGAGGTTTAAGGATGGAAGTAGTGGGGTAATCAGGTCAATGGCTACATCCACAGGGACATTGGGAAACAGGGAAACTACATCGAGACTGGCCATTTGAAATGGAATACCCGATGTAGCGGAATGGATCCGTTCCAGGGCGGACTTAGAACTCTTAATTGAAAAAGGTGAAGATGTGGTTAAGGGGGAAAGGACTGAGGCAAGTGATTTAACTCTTGGGTGAAGGAAATAGTGGGAAAGACGATTGATAAAGAGGCAGTAAAAGTGTCTAATTCACTAAGTGAGTATTGCCAAAAAACTAAAACATCGTCGACATATCGTATATAGAGTAATGGTTGGAATGTACCATTATGAAAAACTGTATGTTCGACGTGTTGCAGTACTATTTCTGCCAGGACGGAGGAAAGAGGTGACCCCATTGGTCCTCGTATACCAGATTTGTTTGGCAAAATTAAACTAAACTCCAACTCCCTTCCGTTCTTAGATATTTTATTACGACGCACCCCATCTAATGACATTCAAACCTCCGTCTACCTAAAACCCACTTGTTCACCTACCCTCATTCCATATAATTCGTACACGCCACTTCCCTACAAACATAGTTCTATTTCATCTTTAATCTGTAGGGCTTATAGTCATTCATCCACCAAAAGATCTTTAAAACTAGAATTACACAGGATTTTCAATCTAACAAAGGTTTCCGGTTATCCCGGATATCTATTTACAAAATTGTTACGCAGGTATCAACGACGGATCTCCACTACGTTACAACCAATACGTGATGAAGTAACCATAAAATACGTGGCATCCATTCCCTTCCATCCAACCATTGTACCGATCTTACAAAATTCATGCAAAAAATACGATTGTTCCTTTGGTGTTTCTTCGGAAAGTTTGTTCAATTTAACCAAATCAGACCGAGATCCGACACCAATCTTAGATAAATACGGTGCGTTTATTCGGTACCACTGAACTCTTTCTCAACTACCTCACAGTCTACTTCTTACGTGGGATCCACTTGTAGATCATTAAAGACACGAATTACAGAACACAAATACAGTGTTCGTACACATGCCCTAACAACTTCTTTAGCGCGAGAGGTACTAAAAGGAGAGCACTATCCTGAGCTGGGACAATGTAAAACTGTTATCGACTGACCAAAACTAAAAATGGCCTGTTGTTTCTCGAGAGCTTGTATATTTATCATTTGAATGAACAATGTTGTAATGATGAAGCTCCATCCAATATACCAGCACCTTTTGGCGATACCTACTGAAAAACCAAGAAACAAGACTAGACAACCATTGATTTTATTGTACATATATAAAACTCAGGCGAGGGACTTTGACCTTCATTTTATATTTCTTGTATTTATGACAACCATTATGTGTTTTTTACCCTACAGGTTATTTTAAATGTATGTATTTTATGACCTCATACGGTCCCGACTTGTACGCATGCGCGTCTTTGCCCATAACCACACTTGTATATAACCACTACGTTTCATGTGCACCTTAAGTAGTTTTGGTGCCTGATGATGAACCGATAAGTCGTAGGTTCGAAAGATCTCGCAAGTTTTTAACATTAAACCTTTTTAAACCTCAATGGAATGAGTTATTTGTGTCGTCATGGTTTTAACTGTGTATACTTTTGATACCGGTGATACGTCTTAGCTTCAGTTGAGTGTTGTAATTGGTTTGAGCTAAAGTGTTCGTGCTTAGACAGCTATCTTCTTTATTTGTATATCAATCAGCACGATAGTCTTTTCATCATATCTAGTGTGTTGATGTTAGTCAAGAATGCCTTTAAGAAGACGAAGAAGCCATTATCAACATCTCACGGAGTTTGAACGAGGTCGTGTAATAGGGCTACGAGAAGGTGGATTTTCTTTTCGCAATATTGCAGAACGACTTGGCAGGAATGTAGCCACTGTGCATGATTGTTGGCAGCGGTGGTCAAGGGAATGTGCTGCCTCAAGAAGACCTGGTTTCGGCCGGCCACGTGGCACTACTGAGAGGGAAGACCGCCGTGTACGGCTTATGGCTGTGGCGCATCGTACCGCGTCTGCGGCAGCAATTCGAGCTGCAGTTGCCACCACAGTGACACAACGAACTGTTACAAACCGGTTACTTGAAGGACAGCTCCGAGCCAGACGCCCTGTAGCGTGCATTCCACTTACTCCAAACCACTGCCGTTTGCGACATCAGTGGTGTCAAGCTAGAGCTCATTGGAGGACGGAGTGGAGATCTGTTGTGTTTTCTGATGAACGCCGGTTCTGCCTGGGCACCAGTGATGGCCGTGTGTTGGTTAGAAGGAGGCCAGGTGAGCGCCTGCAACGAACCTGTCTGCGGCCGAGACACACTGGACCTACACCTGGAGTTATGGTCTGGGGAACAATTTCCTATGACACCAGGAGCACTCTCGTGATTATTCCATGCACCCTGACGGCACAGTTGTACGTCGGTCTAGTGATTCAACCTGTTGTGCTGCCATTCATGAACAGCATTCCAGGGGTGTTTTCCAACAGGATAACGCTCACCCGCATACCGCTGTTGTAACCCAACATGCTCTACAGAATGTCGACATGTTGCCGTGGCCTGCTAGATCGCCAGATCTTTCAACAATCGAGCACGTATGGGACATCATTGGACGACAACTCCAGCGTCACACCAAACCAGCATTAACCGTCCCTGTATTGACCGACCAAGTGCAACAGGCATGGAACTCCATCCCACAAACTGACATCCAGCACCTGTACGACACAATGCATGAACGTTTGCGTGCTTCCATTCAACACTCTGGCGGTTACACCGGTTATTAACGTACCAGCATTTCACATTTAAAATGGCTCTTCTCGCGCTTACATCAAGCTGTGATTTTGAAACCTTAATCGATTAAATATGTTACCTATACAAATGTATTGCCACCATTTCATTCCTCTACAACTATGTTTTCGTGGTGTTGGGATTTTTTTCCCAGTCAGTGTATAAATACTTTTGAACACCACGCATCAATTTTTACAAATTTTTTAGCTTCGTCACTTTCATTTTCAGACCCCACCCCCTAATCAAGCTGAAATGCTTGGGGGAAAAAAATTACAGTTGCGGGAGGAAATCTCTGCTACATCAGATTTCCGTTTTCGGACATTTTCCCTCCTTTTTCAAGTTGAAATACAAATATTTATGAAATAAAATGATATTTAACAACAATACTAGGTAGAGGAAACATCACATGAAAAATAAAACTACGATTACGGGAGAAATCTTCACTGCGTCTAACTTCCGTTTTCGAAAGTTTTGAAAGACGAAACTTCCGCTTTTCAAAGTTCAGAAAGTTTCAGGCGGAAAACATCTTCCCAGCACTACTAATTGCCCCAAAATTTCTATTCATTTATATGTCGATCTCAAGGATAACCCAAATTATGACGGGAAAACAGAAATTTCTCGAAGCTGTCGCACTGTCATGCCTAAAGATTACGGCAAAAGTTTTCACAGTCGAATTTCCATTTTCGGAAATGTTTCCTTCTTTTCAAACTGAAATACACATATTTATGGAATAAAATTATATATAAACAATACTGGACACAGACAACATCACAGGAAAAAGAAAGATTTATTTTTCCTGTGATGTTGCCTGTGTCCAGTATTTTACGATTACAGAAAAAATCAAACGTAATTTTACAATTACAGAAAAAATCAATCGTAATTTTATGATTACGGAAAAAATCTTTATTTCGTTTACTTCCGTTTCTAAAAGACGAAATACTGTTTTGATGCATATTTTTACAAATAGGTAAAATTCTTCGATGCACAGTTTTACGCGGCAAGAAAATATTACAGATGCATATTTTTACAAGTCGAGAAAAACTTCCGATGCATATTTTTATGTGTTGGTAAAATTTCGATGCTTACTAGATGTGTAATTGCGAATTTTGGCGTACTCTGGTCAGAACGTCACTTGAGCACTCCTGTGGAGAGAGCTACCACATGACGTCACGAAGACTGCGAGTCAAAGACATCATCATGTGACACAGCGCTTACAACAAGGTTTGGTAGAAAATCTAAGCGGATGGTTCCAGGGGATTGAAATATTTTGATTGAGCAATCCAATTATTAAAAAATCCATAAAAAAAGACCTGTATCCGTAAATCAGTAAAATTAAGCAGAAATCTGTAAAAGTTGGCAAGTGTGAGGTTAGTATTTTCCAATGTGGGATGAAGTCCCAATTATGGCAACCTCCTAAACTAATTCAAAAAGTAGGAACTGTACACCAAATTAAACTCAAAATAGTATAACTATATACTAAAAATCCGAAAATTTATTGGCGTAGAATAAATAATCAAAATTTCCAAGCTTTCGCACATCAACCAGATGGCTTTCTCAAGGAAGGCAGACAGCTAACTGCAAACAGGATAATAGAACGTTTCAACACTTTAAACGCAGTGACTTGACTAGACAATAAATTATTAGGAGCAAACGTGATATTTCCAAGAAACAAGGTCACGTTGGTAAGGCACGCGATACTATGGTAGAAATCTCAGCATTATTTGAAGAATTGATTCCAAATACGTGGTAACTCCAGAGAGATGCTATCGTTGCAAGCCTCGCAGCTGGTCAAAGTTTCCAAGGTTTCGCGAATGGCAGTAGATTTGGGTGTGGAGTATGAAGCTAATTTCTTTGCATCACTCCATATAGGATCGGCGGACTTGAACTTGACTTCTCTTGATAGGGCAGTGGTTATTTTCCAGTCTCTTGTATCCATTTTATGTTCGCTGATTCTAATTCCAAACGAACGTTTGGTCATTCCGATGTAGTATCGCCTGGAGCCGTCCGGATATTTTAGTAGGATGGCATAAATGCCTGCCTCATTGAGAAGAGGGGGCTTGTCAATATTTCTCTTAAGCATTGTGTATAAAGATGCCGGAGACCTTATGCCGACACCGAAGTTCATCCTTCTGAGCGCATTTTTGAGTTGATAGGAAATATTTGGTATGTAGGGAATAGAGCCCAGGTAGCGAAGTTGCGGCATAGAAATATTATTAGCACTGCTGGTTCTGGCTTTCTCGATAGAGTTATGCATCTGGTTCGAAGTATATCCTGCCTCAGTGGCCAATTCGACGATGTTTCTTAGTTCGGATTGTCTAGAACGGGCATCGGATGAGACAGCGAAGGCTCTTCTAATTCGTGAACGGAATAAGGCGGTCTTGTAATCATCAGGGCAGAATGAACTGCGGAGCATCAGGTTGGGAACGGAGGTGGGTTTATAATAGACTTCCGTATGAAGGCGGTTGTCATACGATTTTCTCACTGAGACGTCGAGATAAGGTAAGGTACCATTGTGTTCAAGCTCCATGGTGAAATTGATTGTAGGGTGTATACAATTTATTTTATCGAGGAAAAACGGGAGTCTCCTTTCCGTGTGGCCATATGAAAAATATGTCGTCTGCGTATCGTAGCCAGGTGGTAGGTCTTGGGGTGATGTTGGTGAATATATGTTGCTCAATGGGGCGAAGTATTGCTTCCGCAAGGACGGCTGAGAGCGAAGATCCCATCGGAGCGCCATTTACTTGCTTATAAATTTGCCCTCGGAAACTGAAGTAGCTGGAATTTGAGACCAAGTTCATTAATTTGAAGATGCTGAGGCAAGACTCCTGAGAATAAACCAATGAATTAGATATAGCCTCTTTCAATGTTCTGATGGCTTCAGGTACGGGGATCGATGGATAAAGAGAAACTACGTCGAAACTGCCGATAATGTCGCGTTAACCAAATTCTTAACTAATCATCTACTGGAGTCGGACTTTATAATAACCTCCACTGTAGTTTTTTTGCCTATGGAGATTATTATATCATGCTGCAGGAATTAGCTGTCCTATCTAAATTTGGAAAAGACTATGGGAAAAAATTCTGCATAATTGGCCACAACAATGGAAGACTCAATCCTGGGTGTTGCATTATATTGCACCTGCATGCTCAGCCCTGTTGATTCATAAGATCCCAAATGCCAAATATAAATGGTACAACACTCACCAGATTCATCTGATCTGGTACCCTATGACCCCCCTTCCCTCCCAACTCAAGTGGAGAAATCTCTTAAAAGACAAAGATTTGAGTGCAGACAACACCATTAAGAATGCAACACAAGATCTGAACAAGGTCCCAAAACTTCCAGATATGCTTTATGAAGTGGCAGAAATACTGGGACCACTGCAGCAGCTCAGGAGTGTTTTGAAGGAGATACACTTGATTAGCTTGTAAATGTTTTGTATTCTGAAGGACAAACAGCTTATCACAGACCTTCCAACCTCTCAGAACCAAAAAAAGTAACACTCAAATAGCAAAATCATAACATGAAGCATGCTGATAACTTTTGAAGCCTATTTCAGCCATATAAATTCTTGATGTAAGGTGTAGCTATATAAATTCTTGATAGTTGCAGGTGTAAGTAGAGGGAGGTTGCTTTGAATAAACAGGCATTCGTCCACATTCTAGCACCGACCAATCAGCAGATTTAAGTATGATGAAGAGTCGAAAATACGAATCAGTCTCGAACGTTATACAAAAAGAGTTGGGATTTATCAATTGGTTGTTGATTGCACTTGACTTACTTTATTTCCGTTGGGAAACTAGAGGCAGGGGAATTTGTTAAGAGAAATTGGAAACCTCCGAGAGAAAAAAATATTTCGAAGGGAGAAAAATAGACTACACGTAAAATTTTCCCTACTTCTGTCTGAAAAGGGGGAAAACATTACTTTTAAAAAAAAAATCATATTTTTGGCATCAAAATCATATCGTACATCGTATAGCTACCTTTAACGCAACCACCACATACATGCCCCTACAGACATACTGTACATGGCGACTGCTTATACCCCCTACGAGTTGCTCATGGTGGTCGTTAAACCTGCAATAAAAAAATAAATAAATAAAAAGACACACATGATGACAGTAGAAAAAACTGAGAAAAACAGTTCAGCAGAACTTGGGGTAACAACAGTCTAGCTTCCAGAAAACACCTGCAGATTCTGAGCAAATGGCACATTTGTTCATCAGAGGGACTTGTTGAATTCAACACTTTAAAATTGAGACTTTTATTAGTGTTCATACGCCCAAACTGAAGAACCTGATCTAATTTGAATAAGTCACTTAATTCTGATAGAGAAAAAAACAAAACAGAAGAAATCTTGTAAAACTTAAAGCCTGTGGATCTATTCACAAGGTAGGTTATATGTACATTGTTGAAACATAATGGAGTATCTGTACTTTTCAATAAATGAGCGCAATTTGTTCGTGGTGGTAAAATAGACACACAACAGAACAGTTTTCAAAATCTAAAGTCAATACACAATCCCTTAAAAATCTGTTAGGCAGAAAAAGTGTGCAAAGCATGCACTAGAAGCCATTCACCAGAATGTAAATCTGATCAAGTATCCAACAACCATCCATACTAAGTTTCATCCATTTCTTCATTGTTCTTAGCACACATTTCACCACCCCACAATCCAGTTGTATCAGAAACCTATCTTTCTTTTTTTAAATTTAGACATTTATTGGCAGATTCTACATTTTTTGGTGACATCACCTTTTGTCATCTCCTTATTTCTTCTAAAATGAAAACTTTTTTCTGACTTCATAATGCACATTATGCAATAAAATTAAAAGATACCCAAATGAAACAACTCTGTAAACAAGAAGTGCTCCACTTGTTCAAAATTACAGATAGCTAGCAAAGCACTAGGGGCATGAGAAAGAACAGTCAGTGCCTTAAGCTTGTGAAATGTTTAATCACTGGGATTTCACAAATTTCGTTAAATTAAATATCTTTCTCCATGGCAGTAAGGTTTTTTATTGCATTAAACTGGTATTTTTTTTTACGATATTTATGAAAGTGAAATATTTTTACTGAATTACTTACCTAAGAGGTGTAATTTCTGGCATTCCTGCATCAGCACCTTTCTTAAACCCTGAAAATAGATGGAGATGTTTAAAAACTACTGGAGAATAAAACAAAATAAAGTGGAAACAGAAAGGTAAACAAAAAATTACCTAAAGAATGTTATAACTTTTCAGTGGCATGCTTGTTAAACATTGTATCAACAAATTAATAACAGGTAACTATTCACCAATTATGCACAAAACAGTAAAACTATACTAGTAATCTGATTTATTGGCATAGGAATATATAAACAAGCATTTCCAAGCTTTTGCATATCAACCAGATGACTTTTTCAAGGAAGACAGACAGAAACAGCAATCTCAATAATAGAATGCTTTAACAATTTATATGTGGTGAATTGATTTGACAATAAATAGATATGACATAATATTGGGTTGATGCATAAGTTCATGCCATTTTTTTCACCGCACTACAGGAATGTATTACATCTGAAAGGAAAATGGAATCAATCAACTATGTATTTCTCCCCATTGTTTACGATGGTGTCCCAACATATAGATAGGTCTACAATGCCATTCTTGAAAAAACGTGCAGGTTTTGCTGCAAAGAAATCATCAAGGAAATTCTGGAGATCAATATCATTGTTGAACATTCTGGAGATCAATATCATTGTTGAACATTCTGGAGATCAATATCATTGTTGAACATTCTGGAGATCAATATCATTGTTGAACATTCTGCCACTGAGTGCATTAAACAGAAATTCGAACAGGTGATAGCCTGAAGGGGCGACATCTGGGGAACAGGCCGGATAGGGAAGAATCTCCCATTTTGTCCTGAATGGCCGTTCTGGTCATGTTTGCACTGCGAGGCGTGTGTCATGTTGGAGAAGGACACCATGGTGCTGATGTGGGAATTTCTGCTGAATTACTCTCTCCACATGGCGGAGTTGCTCACAATAAAGTGCAGCGTTGATGGTTCGTTTCCTCGGCTGCATT
Source organism: Macrothele yani (assembly GCA_039090855.1). NCBI lineage: Eukaryota > Metazoa > Arthropoda > Arachnida > Araneae > Macrothelidae > Macrothele > Macrothele yani. The sequence goes on along the minus strand of CM077005.1, from coordinate 16,811,798 downwards.
TCCCAGTGAATAATGCCTTTTATGTCCCACCAGACACACAACATGATCTTCGTAGGATGATGGTCATGTTTTGGATGTGGTGTGGGAGTCTTGTTTGGGCTTAACCATTCCCTTCGATGCCTGAAATTCACATACAGGCACCACTTTTCATTTCCAGTAAGAATACGCAAAAGAAAGGGTTTGTGTTGCACTGAGAACATTCGTAATAACGGGCGAGCAAGGAACCACATATGGCAACACACTGATTCTTGTTGTCCTGAAGCACCCAAGACCCCAATTTCTGGACCTTTCCCATATGTTCCAGGTGTCACACCACGGTGGCCTGATCACAGCCCATCTCAGTGGCCGATTCGCTAGTGGTCTGATGTGGATCCGAGTGGATGAGATGGCTCAAACAATTCTCATCAAAGGGAGATGGATGACCTGATTGTGGAGAGTCATTGAAGTCAAAATTGCAACCTCAGAACCGCTCAAACCATTTGCGGGCTGTCCTTGGAGCAATAGCTTCCTCCCCATACACAGCACAAATTTTGTCGAATAGCCTTGGCGGCTGTGGATTCCTTGTTAAACTCTTACTGTAGAGAAGCAGATGTTAGAAATGTTCATTACTCTCTACTTAACACCCCATACTTCCGGACTTGAAAACCAAAAAACCATTAGCCACAATCACACAATGCAATATGATTTAGATATGTACACGATATTACTGGCTACATTTGGATATACAACTGGCTATCTGCACCATCACTACTGACCTGGGAAACACTTGTGAAAAAAACTGCATGAACCTATGCATCAACCCAATAGTCATTTAAAGACACAAATCATCACATTGGTTGTGCATGCTGCAAAAGATAGAAAGGAAAAGGTGGAAAGGCATGAATTGGCTTTTTGGAAAGATAGAAAAACTTCCTCGAAGTATATGAGACACAGGAGAAATAGGTAAAACAAAGTTGCAAGTTGTGTGAAGAATAAGATCGGAGAAATGATATGGGAGCCCAATGAGTTAAAAGTGAAAGATGGGGTGAATACTTCTGTGAGTTATTAGGTCAAGAAAGCAAAGGTGATTCTGAAGCAGAAGCCGATGATGTCATAGTGAGAGATGGATGCACAGGAGGGATCTCGAGGTAGAGAGAAAAGGTGTGTAAATCTCTAAAATCTCTTCAGAATGGTAAGGCACCAGGAGTTGAAGGCATAACTGCCGAGAAGTTGAAATATGGTTGCGACTCTGTAATTGACTGGTTAACTGAAATCTGCCAGTTGCCTTGTATAAGGGAAAAGGTGATCAGACTGACTGCAAGAACTATCATGGTATTAGCTTACTGAGTGTGCCAGGGAAAGTGTTTGGTAAAGTCATTGTTGAAAAGGTACGAGGTCTTGCATCAGAGAAAAGTGTGGGGTGTTCAGAATGGTTTTATGCCTGGTAAAGGCTACACTAACCAAATTTTTGCATTACGCATGATGATTGAAAAGTATCTGGCTGTTGGTAAGAAAATTTTTACTGCCTTCACAGATTTAGAGAAAGCACATGACCGAGTAAATAGGATACTTCTGTGGAAGGTGTTGAATAAATATGGTGTTGCTGGGAATCTACTTAATAGTGTAAAAGCCATGTATGCTGGAAGTAGAGCTTGTGCACGAGTGAATGGTGTCATATCAAAATGGTTTTCTATTGGTGCAGGACAATTAAAATGGTTTTCCATTGGGGCAGGAGTCAGACAAGGTTGTGTAATGTCACCATGGCTGTTTAATATATTTATGGATGCATGCATGCATAATGCCAAGATGAACAATACTGGTTTATGTCTTGGTAATAACCGTGTGTGCAGATTGCTGTATGCTGATGACACAGTCCTGTTGTAGCGAGTTGCAGATCATGTTGTCCCAGTTGTATGAAATTCAAACAGTATTAATAAGGGGAAAAAAACAAAGTTATGTTTTTTGAGCAAGGAACTGTTAGTACTGAATGCAGGGTAGGTCTACATGGCACAGTGATTGACCAAGTAAATGAGTTTGTATATTTGGGAAGCTTGTTTGACAGAGAGAACAGATTAGATGGCAAAATTAGTAGGTGAGTGAACTACTTCATTGAAAGTCATAGCTCTGCTTTACGAGGTTTTCACAGGAATGATGGATTCTCAAAGGAGTCCCGATTGGCTATGTATGAAAGTGTAATTGTTCCCACTCTGATGTATGGCAGTGAAACCTGGGTACTACAGAAGAGACATAGGAGTCGTTTGTGTGCTGGAGAAACGAGTGACTTACGGGGGTGGGGGGTGGGTGGGGGGGGATGAAGATGTGTTGCAGTTGTGTAATGTGAAGCAAAATGTTGCTAGCAAGGTGGAGACTAATATTCTTAGGAGGTTTGGCCATGTTGAAAGAATGAGTGACGAGATGCTTACTAAAAAATAATCTTTCGGGCCAAGTGGCAGGAAAGAAAGGCAAAGGAAGGCCAAGGAAGTCATGGGAGGATCAGATTCAGGAGTGATGGAATGAGAATGAAGTATAGAAGGTCCTGTGTACGTCGTGTGATGGATGCCACCAGAGTAGCAGAATGTAGATGTACGAGGCAGATAGTTTCCAAATTATTAACAGATCTTGCAGATAGTTTTTTCTTGTAGATTGGAAAAAATAAAAATGTTATCTACAGCAATTAAAACACTTATTCAAGGCTGTACTTAGATTAATACACTTAATTGTATTTTAGCTTGCAGAACTTACACTTATTTTTCACCCCTCGAGTTCTTATGTTTTTACAGACGTTTCTGGCCTCTAGATTTCATCAAGGTCTGTTGTCAATGTAGCAAAGCTTTCGTTTACAGAGAAAGAATTTAAATTTTATTGCCAGGTTTCTCTTGCAGTTGCCAGTTATTAAATTAAAATCATTTCCTTGTGTATTTTTAAGTCTACTATTTTTGAATTAAGTTGTTGAAAATGCAATTTATAATTTTTGAAGGTTCATGAGTGGAACAGTTTTTCTGGATGTAAAAGCTTTCTTTAGTCTTGTTTTTTTTTATGAAGTTCATAATCCAATATTTTAATATTTTGTCATAAAGGGCCATTTCACACACATTGCTGCACATTCAATTGTAATATACATATGTTGTCCTCATTGGAATCTGTAATGATCTAACAATTACTTATTGTTTTATTAATTGTTCTTTAAATCATCTTATTCCTCAATTATTGTGGTTAGCGCTTCGTGGGTTTGCATCAAGTTTTCTGTTTCAATGGTTGTGTACGCAGATACATTTTATTTTTATACAACTCTGGAAGTCACTGAAGCCCGTGTTGTGTGTCAAGATCGCTGTAAATGGAGAAGTTTGATATGGCAACAGTAAGTAAATAATCAGTTAAAAATTTATCTGGTGGTTTGTATTTTTTCGTGGAGCTAATCTCAGAGAACACCTTAGGGATATGTATTATCAGTTAAATGTTTTTGTCAGATGGTCTTGCTTTGAGGAGCTAACCTATAAATATCAGAGAACAACTTAATATGTGTGTATGTATGTAAGATGCATTTCCCCACTCTTTCTGGGTTATATTAACATTTTTCTAATTATGTTCCTCATTTTTAATAGCTCCAGTAGTAGTGATAAACAGCAACTTCATATTTTAAGAATTTTTTCTAGTTTTCTACTGAAGTGCAACGACTCTGCTATTTCTAACAGTCTGTTCTTCAAAACCAAGCAGCACAGAAAGTATTTTTCCCCTTCTGAATTTGAATGTTAAATTAAATTTCAAAATCGGAACTTCAACTTCATCTGCCCGTGATGGAATCTGTTATTTCCGTGACCCATAAAACAGGGCTGGAACGGATGCCTAGAAATTTGGTCCTGGCACCCAGCTTTTTTTTTTTACTTCAAATTTCGTAATTTGCAGTCATTAAGTACTTTGAGTTCATGAAAACAAATTGTAATTAAAAAAAAAATCAAACTCCGAAATTTTCTACTTTGATCGCATTTATAAATTCTGTCAGCTTTTTTCCTGAACTGTGTGTTTCACGCAGGGAAATGCGACAAAATCCTCTGAATCAGGCGAGTAACCTGTCAGATCGCGGAAGCATTAAAGATCACACTATTTGGTTTAAACTGCCGACCCGGGAGCAGAAACAGGCAGGCGTGGCGACGCCCATCGCAGATCCTCAAAGGTTTGCAGACTTTTTTTTTATTTTTTTAACATTGTTTTTAAGATCTCTTTAAATTTTCACGCATTTTTAACGTAGGCTCCTGTTTAAGATGCAAAGCTGTAACCGATAGATCATGCAGACAACTACAGTATAATCAATGGATGCCCCTCATTTTATTTTAGCTTTCATTCTTCCATATTTTTCAAACAGATAAACTTCAACTTGATGAGATAATTGCTTTTCTTAAGCTTTCAATCTCGGAAGCGATATTTTTATGCACTTTTAACGCACCACGCACGTTTGATGTGCGTGGTGGTTAAAAAGGCATAAAAACATTTTGGAAGCTAATGGCTGCAATTCCTCCTTTTTTTTTTTTTTTTTTTACGAAAGCCATTCCATATTTTTAAAGCGTTTTTTTTTTTTTTGCTTCAGCGGCCATCGGCTTTCCGTAAGTTGACGTCGAAACTTTTTTTCCCCCTTTGCTTCCAGACAGCTTCACTTCAGTATTCAGTTAGATTGATAAAATGTCTTTGTTTTTGTTCTTCCTCTTTATTTTTTTTAAACCATATTTTTACACATTTTTATCGTTTGTCTTCCTTTCTTCACGGTCGCATCACGAGACATTCCGAAAGTTGATCGCAGTTTTTACGGGATTTTTTGGCTTCAGATAGCTTCTTTTCAGTTATAGATTGTAGATATTTTTTTTTTTTTTTTTTACAAAATGCATATTTGTTGAGTGTTTGCAATATTCCATTCCGTTTCTGCGCCCATGCAGCATTTCGGAAGTCAACGGTCACATTTTATTTTATTTATCTTTTACTTCCAGATGGCTTTATCTTGGATTTATTTTTTTCTCTAGAACCACATCAATACGTATTTTTTAACGTCCCCTGCTTTGTTTCCAAATCAGTATTACGTGGTACTCCGGAAGCCGACGGTCGCAATTTTTTTAAACTATTATTTTCTTCTAAATAGTTTCATCTCAGATTGATAAGGTTAAAGTTTTTTTTTTCACATTCTTTTTTATGTTTAGATTTTTATCAAAACTATAGAACCCTGAAATTTATAGACCGAATTTGAATTTCATTTAGCAGTAAGTTTGGGTAACAGGCAGTGCTTAATACACTTCTATTATTACTCTTTGTTTTGACATCACCATGCATTACGTTTGTGCATGATACTTAGAAATTTACTTTCGTTTCACCTGGCTCCTAGATCTGGAGCTTATTTTTCCAGCCCTGCAATAAATTTTTTTTTTTATTATTGGAGGTTTAACGACCACAGTGAGCAGCTCAATGGGCTATAAGCAGTTGCCCGTCCCTAATTTAGGGTCACTGGTTCCAGGGAAGGGAGAGAGCCAGTGCCGTAAGACAAACACAAGACCGGGATTCAAACCCGGACCCCTTTTGGACGAATGATCAGAGGCCATCGCTTAGACCACTGTGCCACCGGGGCGGCTGCAATAAAATTATCATAGCAGAGTGAACAATGCAGTTCCGATTTTTATATTAATTTTTGCTGAAAAACTTTTGTTTCCCCATTCCTTTTTTTTTTTTTTTTTTTTTGATTGGAGGTTTAACGACCACCGTGAGCAACTCAATGGGCTATAAGCAGTCGCCCGTCCCTAATTTAGGGTCACTGGTTCCAGGGAAGGGAGAGAGCCAGTGCCATAAGACAAACACAGCATCCATGCCTCACCGGGATTCGAACCCGGACCCCGTTCGGACGAATGATCAGAGGTCATCGCTTAGACCACTGCGCCACCGGGGCGGCTCCCCATTCCTTAGCAACATGTTGCTGTATTAAGGGGCAGAGAAAGAATTTTTACTGTGGAATTAACTTTTTTACGGGCTTTATAGAGGTTATAAAAAAAAAATTTGACCACCAATTTTTTTAAATAATAACCTCTATAAGACCCGTAAAAAAGTTAATTCCACAGTACAATATGAATAGGGTTGCCATAAATTCATTTACAACAAGATTTTTTATTTTGTTCAAAATTAATGTTCCAAAGAGATACTGCATGCGAACATGCGACTCTATATGGATTGAACAACAGCGACGAAAGTCCCGATTTTGAACTTTCTTTTTGTAAACCAAGGGAAAAATGCTTGCCCTTTTTGTTTGTTGATAAGCAAAAGTTTCTAAAGCAATGGGAAACCATGCATTTTTAGAGAAACAAAACTTTAAAAGACGAGCTGCTGAAGACAGCTTGTGACATCACAGTTTAATCTAAAGCCTGGTGTCCATTCTCGATATCGTTATTTTGTGCCCCAACTTAAGTGGGAAAACAAAAGTAGCAACTCCCTTTTTTGAAGAAAAAATCTATAAATACATCACACCCACTTATTTATTGAGGAAAGGACTTTTTCACCACGCCTGAGTTGAATGATTTGAAAATGCATTTGGTAATTAACAGAAGTGTTTTAAAAAATGCAAATAAATTATTTAGCAAAGAAAAAATAATTTGGCCAGCCACCAGTCTGTGCAGATAGGCAAATTTCCAAGCGTGGCGACTAAAATAACTTTTCCAACTGGCCACTTTGTTTTATTTAAGTCGCCACATGGCAAGTGGCGACAGCTAATTTTAATCTTTACTATGAGTAGGCTTGGGGTGAATCATTCAGGTACACCATTCAAAAGAATAGCATTCACATACCATTCCCATTCATAGGTTTCCCCATTATTTCTTAGCTGACTACTCACTCACATTAAAGGACTTCAACATTTATTCTCCACATTAAACTAGTCTGGTTACGTTTGGAGGCTGGATGCGGAGTATGCTTTTTCAATATTTTTAGGCTTTTGCGATTTTATTGGTTTTTAGTATTTCCATTTGCTTTGTTCTGTGATTTTATGATGTTGAATTCATCTTGAAAATTCAATTGAATGATTTAAATAAATTGTCTAGATTTTTACCTTGAACTAACTGTTACTCTTTTACACTTTGGTCTTGAATTACTTTCAAATTCAAAATTCTTTGAACTTTGGCTCATCATGGCCTGTTGTTACATCAAACAAGATGGCACCAACAGTTAATCATTTTGTAGAATTTTTTTTTTTTTTTTTTTTTTTTTTTTTTTTTGAGGTTTAACGACCACCGTGAGCAACTCAATGGGCTATAAGCAGTCGCCCGTCCCTGATTTAGAGTCACTGGTTCCAGGGAAGGGAGAGAGCCAGTGCGGTAAGACAAACACAACATCCATGCCTCACCGGGATTCGAACCCGGACCCCTTCCGACGAACGATCAGAGGCCAACGCCTTAGACCACTGCGCCACCGGGGCGGCTTTTGTAGAAATGAGGTACTGAGATATATAGGCTAACAGTGTGAATACAAGTACTGTTCAGCAAATAAGAGATAACCTCAGACTGCACTGAGGTGAGTTTGATCAGTTTTTAACGTTTGTTATAGTGATATATAATATTATGTTCAACATTTAATTGCATCAAAAACATTGTATATGTGTGAAACACTAATAATAGCAATAGTAACCTATTGTTTGAATAAGATTACTTTTCTTAATGGCAATTTCTTTCTGAACTCTTGTGGATGGAAGAAAGTTAAATGTTCTTAGATTTCAGTATGGTGCAGTAACGGCACATTGAAGATCATTCACCATTCACAGTAAAGTCATTCATTGTGAGCAAATGGTTCATCACTACAAGAAATGCCTCCCATCTATAATGCTTACTTACCAGTGAAGATACTATATATGCATCAAACTGGAAGATCAAACAAAAAGCATCTTTTACACATACACACACAAAAATGTTGAAATATTGTCTGAATTATAAGTGTTGCTGTTGAATAGTATTTTGCGCTACAAAGTATCTAAATACTACTTAATGTCAATACTAATAATTCAAAAACACCTTTCAATATTTCAATTATTTGGAGAAATCTGCTGGTAACAGAAAGGTGAACAAAATCCATCACAAACTTCCTACTGTTATCTATCAGTGAAACCAAGGCATTGTTCAGCAGCAAAATCTTACAACAAATTTAAATATATATAATAATAATTAGTATGAGAATATTTTGTGGGCAGCGTTCGTGACTGCCACGGAGAAGACCTCGGGTTTGATCCTAGGCAGGTATGAATGCTCAAACCACTAAATATCCGCCATGCATCAGATGGGCACATTAAGCCGTCGGGCCAGGATAAATAAGGGCGTCTTCCTCCCCCTTTCTACCTTGCTTCCGTGTCACTTTCCTATCGGGCACTCCAGTCCAAATATCTTAGCTTCCCATTTCTAAGGGTTGTTTAAGACCTGGGATCAGACACTTCCTTCCTAAAATCCTCTACATAAAAAAAAAAAAAAAAAGAAAGAAAGAAAAGAAAGAAGAATATTTTGTATCATCAGTTTCAATTAATTTTAGTTATATATTTGAAATCCCTTTATTCAACTAACCTAAAGACCAATTATTCTTGAAAATGCAACAGCCTCTGAACAATGGCAGCTTGGAAAATTGTAGGTTTCAAAAATTAATCAGTGTCTTAATTTTGTGGACCCCATATCAATAGAAAGCCAAACAAATTATAATGAATGGGCTTGGCAAGAATTTTATGGAAACAAATATGAACACGATGCAAGGTACCTGTATAAATTATTTATGCATACATAGCAATACCACATGGAAAGATTCTATATATACTGTATATATCATCATCATCATCATTGTCAACCATTATCAATCCACTGCTGGACGAAGGTCTCCCCAAGTTTCCTCCACAACGGTCTGTCTTGTGCCAGTCTCCTCCATGTCACTCCCGCATATTTACGAATTTCATCTACCCATCTCCCATGTGGTCTTCTTCTGGGTCTTTTCCTGTCCCTTGGAATCCAATCTAAAATTTCGGCTGTCCATCTATGGTCTGTCCTTCTGGCAGTATGTCCAGCCCATTGCCATTTCAGGGATTTAACTCTGATCATGATGTCTTCCACTCTCGTCATTTTCGGATCCACGAGTTCCTCTTCTTATCTCTCCTGGTTATACCAAGCATGCACCTCTCCATGCTTCTTTGAGTTGTCTGCAGCCTTTGTATGTCTCTTTTAGTTAAGGTCCACGTCTCTGCACCATACGTAAGCACTGGAAGGATGCATTGATCAAACACTTTTCTTTTAAGACATAATGGCATATTGCTCTTGAAAATTATGCTGTTTCTTCCAAAAGCTCTCCAGGCAAGTTTTGTACGCCGATTAATTTCTTCATCAATGTGACCCTCACTTGATATCTGCTGTCCAAGATAAACATACGTATCTGTTATCTCCAGTTTTTCTCCATCAATCGATAAATCTTCATTTCTTGTAAAAGCATTGAACATCACTTTTGTCTTCTGAAAGTTCATTTTTAATCCCACTTCTTTACTCTTGTCAGCAAGTTCCTGGATCATACTCTGCAGCTCTGATGGGGTAGTTGCAAAAATGACTACGTCATCAGCAAAACGAAGGTGGGTTAGATAATCTCCATTAATCTTTATCCCTTTGTTTTCCCAGTCCAGTGATTGAAAGACATTTTCCAATGTGGCATTAAAGAGCTTCGGAGATATGGTGTCACCTTGTCTCACTCCCTTTCCAATTTTTATGTGTGTTGTATTTTCAAACAGCCGAATCTTTGCACTTGCATTTTTATAGATGTTATTAATAATATTAATGTATGCATCTTCAATACCGCAGGATTTCAGAGCCATTGCAACTGCTGATGGTTTCACCGAATCAAAGGCTTTTTCATAATCGATAAAAGCCATGCACAATGGAAGTTCATATTCCCTCGCTCTTTCAATTAGTTCTCTCAGTACGTGGATATGATCTATTGTGCTGTAGCCACTCCTGAATCCAGCTTGTTCTCTCGGTTGAGCCATGTCCAGTGTTACCTTCAAGCGGTGTGAAAGAACTTTAGTGAAGATTTTATAAACCACTGATAGGAGGCTGATAGGTCTGTAGTTCCTGAGATCCTCAATGTCACCTTTTTTATGTAGCAGGATCATTGTAGCATTGTTCCAATCCTCAGGAATCTTCCCTTCATTAAGGCATCGAGTGAAAATTTGAGGCGAGTACTGTTTCAATTTCTCCACTTGCTTCTTGTATGATGTCTATAGTAATTCCATCTTCTCCTGGAGCTTTCCCCCGCTTCATGTTCTTGATTGCATGAGCAACTTCTGCTGGGAGGACTGGAAGAACTCTGGTACCTTTCATGATGTCTGGAGTACATGTATCATCCCTTTCATATAGTTTGGAGTAGAAATCTTTCACTCTTGTCAAAATTTCGCCTCTATTTCTTGTTATAGAACCATCTTCTTTTCTCAGTGCCATAATCTGTTTTCTTCCCTTACTGAGATGTCCCTTTGCTATCTTTAGGCTTTGGTTGTTTTCAATTGCTTTCCTCACCAGCTCACAGTTGAATTTCCTTACGTCTTCAGTGATACTTTTTCGTGCTGTCTTGCATAGCTCTATATATTCCACTTTGGAAGTCACATCTTCTTTAGTTGTCCTCATCTCTCTTCTTTTTTGCATCAACATTTTGGTTTTCCTGATAATTTGTTTACATGCAACTTGTTCTTAGACCCAGCTAATTTTGTTGCTGTTTCCATAAGAGCTTTGGTTACTTTTCTGTTAACTTCCGAAATATCCACTTCTTCCGATGTTAGGCCTTCTAAAGCAGAGAATCTGTTCTTCAGTTCCAACTTGAAAGTATTATGGTGTTTTTTTAAGGTTGGTTATGTCAATACATTTTGTTTGTCTTATGAGCTTGCCACGTTCCAGTTTAGTGTTGAGGTGCATCTTACATCTCACCAATCTATGGTCACTACCTGTGTTGAACTTGTTCAGCACACTGCAGTCTTCGATGACGCCAATTTTTGTTACACATAATAAAATCAATTTCACTTGTCGTCCCAACTGGATGTCTCCATGTCCATTTCCTGTGTGGCTTTTTCTTGAAAAAGGAATTCAAGATGAAAAATCCTTCTGCCTCTGCAAACTCAACGAGAGTATTTCCACGCTGGTTTCTGTTGCCGTGACCGAATTTACCTACTGAAGTTTCATTCTGTTGCCGGTGCCCTATTTTTGCATTGAAATCTCCCATAATTATCTTCAAGTGCTGCTTACCTTTATTATTTAGATGACGAATTTCCTCATAAAATTCTTCAATTTCTTCTTCAGGATGACTTGTGGTGGGTGCATAAGTTTGAATAATCTGAGCCTGGTATCTTCTCGAGAGTTGGATAACGAGTCGTGCAGCTCTGTCAGAGGAACTTTCAACTTCTACCACTTTATCCTTCAGTTTCTTGTTTATTATAAATCCAACACCACTAGTTCTGCCAGTATCTGTCCCACGATAATAGAAGAGATGTCCACTTTTCAGTTCAATGAGATCTTCTCCTTTTCTCCTTACCTCACTTAGCCCGACGATGTCCCACTTGATCCTTTGTAGTTCCTCTTCCAATTCAAGAAGCCTTGAATCAGAAGATAGGGAGCGTCCGTTGTAGGTAGCCAAGGTCAGCATCAAATGGCAGCCTAGTCCGGTCCTCCGGGGATTCTTAGCACCCTCTGCCTTCATGTCGCACTGGCCGCTGCCTTGGCCAGGTACATTCCAGCTGCCGGAGACTGAGGGCCAAGATTTAAGTTGTAGAGTCATTTTGGAGGTGTTTGGCCATAACTCACCACGCTGGCCAAGCGGGTTGGTGAGTGTGGGATAGCATTTCCTCTGATCCCGATGGTATAGTTATACCGCTATTTGCGGTCGTCAGAGCCCCTTTAGTGGGAACAGGATGCACCACGAGAAGGCGGGGTTGACATTTGTCAAGAGAGGCTGTGATGTTACGCATCACCTGACCTTACATCCCACTGTGTATATATATATATATATATATATGCAGCCAATCAACTTCTCTTAAGTTCAATGGTTTGCCAGACTTCTTTGCACACAGACATTAGAACCAAATAATGGACTGAAGAGATAGATATTGGCTCTAAAAGTGGTAGTGAGGGCAAGCCGAGCATTTACAACACCTCCAGTATATCCAGCCACATGGCCATACCCCCCCCCCCACCTTGTCTTTGTTCCAGTTCAACTTGGCAATTTGTTATTTTTCTTAATTTCTCCCAAAAATTAAAATCGAGGTTTCAACAATTCCACAGGAGTTACTCTCGTTCATTTCCATCACTTCCTTTCATGGCTACTTCTTCCCAGAACAAACATTACAACCTTCAAATATTTGAATGATGGTACAATTAGTCACAATGCACAAGAGTTTCCTATTTCAATTCTTCATTACAAAAAGGCATCAATGTTTACTCTTTGAAAAACCTTTTAAAAATCACTGCTAAGGTTTCTTTTACTCCTGTGATAAGGCTCACTTTGGACAATCTAAAACAGCTCATTTTCACTTGTAGCAAAATTCCTACAAATCTCTGCAACAGAAATGGGGGGTTCGAGGTTTGAACTCTTCCCTTGAGGAGAGATGAGCATGAATTTAAAGCGATATATACGTGTATACGAGGCTTTCACCAATGAACCAAACCCATGGACTTTAAGAAATTTCTGGCTACGCCACTGTGGTACACGAAGGTGCTTTGTTTCAAGGTTTTGAAATCTGTTAATCACAATCATATTATTGTAAAGTTCTTTACTTTCCGATCTTCATTCCACTCCACAACCATTTAACTCGCGGAGTGATAAGAGGCATGGGTATCTGTGTGCCCCCCGGTATCAGGCCCGTAGCCAGAGGGGTGGCTGATGATTGAGATCAGGCGAAGGATGTGAAAGAGGTCGGGCAATATACTGTTGTGCGAGTCGCTAGTACAGGCAAAAGGAAACAGGTCGGGCACAGCCCGTCCTCACCCTCCCCTGGCTACGGCCCTGTCTAGTACCAGTAGTTCCAAATCTGGGACACGAGACTGCTTATACTACACGCTGGAGTTGCTCATAAAACCACAGAAACGATGGGGGGGGGGGATACAAAACCCAAGAAAACATGGGTACTGGCCACTTGTTTCGTGGGTTCAATTACAACCACGATTATTTATTTATTTATTTGATTGGAGGTTTAACGACCACCGTGAGCAACTCAATGGGCTATAAGCAGTCGCCCGTCCCTAATTTAGGGTCACTGGTTCCAGGGAAGGGAGAGAGCCAGTGCCGTAAGACAAACACAACATCCATGCCTGACCGGGATTCGAACCCGGACCCCTTACGGACGAATGATCAGAGGCCAGCGCCTTAGACCACTGCGCCACCCCACCACGATTAACTCAGAGAACTACAAACAGTTGTCCTTCCTTAAGTTGGTGTCCCTGGCCCCACAGGCAGGTCTGTTCAACAAGTGCACCACCCATGACTCAACAGGGCCCCATCTCGGATGAATTATTCCGCCAACCAGACAGCAGAATTGCTTAGCAGTTTAAATATATACCTACTCATATATCATAGCACAATGATTATTTTCAGTTTATACACATGGAGAAAATAAATATCCAGGTTTGTTTTCCTTACCTAAATATACAATCAAGGGAATGAAGCCTACATGGAACGTAGTTTTCACCACCCATAAAACATTGGCAATTCTTTGTCTTGTCTCAGGATTCATCTAGAATGAATACTTGTGTAACTGCTTTAGTTACAATCAAATAGCAAAAATCTACAAGAAAATTTCCTCCTTAACCAATCTTATACAACCTACAAACGCCTTGTTCCCAATGAATATATTTCGCTGTTCCTGAGATCGCTGACTGCTACCATTACATTACATGCTTTTACGGCGGTACTTTCCGTACTTATTGTTACCAGATTGTCAAGTCAAAGACAAAACTCAGCAGACAGCACCAGCTCGATCGACAGGCATGTTCACGAAACCTGCAAAGTAACTCTTCAGAGGGTGCTTAGCGTTCCGTGATTGGCTTACGTAACCACGTGACATGCTATGTGGGAGACAACCTCCTTGGTGGGAGAAGCTAACTGGAAGTAGAAAGAAAAGCCGCTTCAGTGATGAATATCAACATGGATTACAATGTTACAATAATAGCATCGAGTTTTCCCAAAAATTACACCTATAAAATAAAATTACCCCGAAAATTATGCGTATAAGGAAAATTTCTTTAGTTGCTGATTTAAAGTAAAATTGCTGACAAAAGAATCAGTAAATATGGATTGAAAGTACAGAGAGAGATATAAATTTTTTGCGGAGAGAATAAGATAAGCTCTAAAGTAAGTTCGTATTATAAATACTTCAAATTTATGGATTTTACTGAGAAATAAAGGAGATTTTTAAGTCAAATTTTCCGGTAGTACTCCTACCCTTCCTGGCTATACATCCAATTGCAACTCGCTGTCCGTTAATTATTTCTACTTATTGTAATTACACATCGCCGTGCCGCCCCGGTGGCGCAGTGGTCTAAGGCGCTGGCCTCTGATCACTCGTCCGTAAGGGGTCCGGGTTCGAATCCCGGTCAGGCATGGATGTTGTGCTTGTATTACGGCGCTGGCTCTCTCCCTTCCCTGGAACCAGTGACCCTAAATTAGGGACGGGCGACTGCTTATAGCCCATTGAGTTGCTCACGGTGGTCGTTAAACCTCCAATCAAAAAAAAAAAAAAAAACATCGCCGATAGATGGCAGTACGCCCCAAAACAACTTTGATACAAGGAGGTTAGAAGTAAGAGGAGGTGGCATCAGCCCTCTCCCTGTGCTTCTGGCGTGATGCCACTTTTTATCAGCTGACTACGCCAATGCGCCCAACCTAAGAATCTCCTGTATATCTCTATGGGGAAATCTGGATTTTGAACGGGATTTTCGGACCCTTACTCTACCCATACAGGCATGAAAAAAATTGAAGCTGAAATATTCATTCCCATAATACAAAATTTCCAGAAAAAACAGGAAAATATGAGTTGGTATTTCTTTAAAAAATTGAACAAAATAATGATTTTTTGAGCGGAAGTGCATAGTGCGCATGGTTACTTACTGTCCATATGCAAGTAACCATGTATACTGCCCATGTGCAAGTAACCATGTTTAAAATATAACCAAAAGCCTAATGTTAAGAAATAAGAAGAACGGAATATGCTTTCTTTCCATCCTTGGTTTGCATGCGCTAAGCAAAACTGCTTAAACCACAGGGAGTGACGTCACGTTCCCGAACTCACGAAGCGCAGACTCCCTCCGCTTCAGAAAGAGGACAGAAACAGCTGATCTGTTTTGGCTTCACTAAAAACGGGTCCCTTCACCTCCTCTTCTTCTAACCTCCTTGGTTAGAAGTAAGAGGAGTTCGCAACAGCCTCTCTCCCTGTGCTTCTGGCGTGACGCCACTTTTTATCAGCTGACTACGCCAATGCGCCCAAGCTAAGAATCTTCTGTATATCTCTATAGAAAAATCGCGATTTTGAACGGGTTTTTCGGACCCTTACTCTACCCATTAAAGCATGACAAAAATTTAGGCTGAAATATTCATTCCCATAACACAAAATTTCCAGAAAAAACAGGAAAATATGAGTTGGTATTTCTTTAAAAAATTGAACAAAATAATGATTTTTTGAGCGGAAGTGCATAGTGCGCATGGTTACTTACTGCCCATGTGCAAGTAACCATGCATACTGCCCATGTGCAAATAACCATGTTTAAAATATAACCAAAAGCCCAATGTTAAGAAATAAGAAGTCCAAAATATTCCTTCTTTCCATCCTTGGTTTGCATGCGCTAAGCAAAACTGCTTATGCCACAGGAAGTGACGTCACGTTCCCGAACTCACGAAGCGCAGACTCCCATCACCTCAGATAGACGCTATACCTCAGAGAGAGAGGACAGAAACATCTGATCTGTTTTGGCTTCAGTCAAAACGGGTCCCTTCACCTCCTCTTCTTCCAACCTCCTTGCATTGATACTCTTTTTATTTTTTTTGGAATTTAAGTGGGTGGTTTACACCCAAAATGTTGAATGTATAAAAATAGTAAGCCACAAAATAAAATAATTTGATTTGCTGTTTCAATAACTGATTCAGATCGGGATTTCAGGTCACCCTATATTTGAGCCCCAGTCCACATTTAAAATATTGCATCTACGTAAAGTAGCAGTCAGTTAGTTGCTAGATTAAATCATTACTTTGTTTAGTAGCAATACTCCGTACTAAAGAAAATTATGCCGCCCCGGTGGCGCAGTGGTCTAAGGCGTTGTCCTCTGATCATTCGTCCGTAAGGGGTCCGGGTTCGAATCCCGGTCAGGCATGGATGTTGTGTTTGTCTTACGGCACTGGCTCTCTCCCTTCCCTGGAACCAGTGACCCTAAATTAGGGACGGGCGACTGCTTATAGCCCATTTGAGTTGCTCACGGTGGTCGTTAAACCTCCAATCAAAAAAAAAAAAAAAAAAAAAAAATAAAGAAAATTATAATTATGTAGCAAACTGTAATGACATTTCATATTTTAAAACCATCCAAATAAACATTCAATCAACAATAGCACCATTGGCGGCGACAGCACTGCCAATGGTGCTATTACTATCAAATAGTACTGTTTACTACTGACCTGAACAGCAGCGAGAATGGTGAAATACGTCACGGATTTTTAGCTGACATCCAATCTCCGAAGAGTTTCTTTGCAGGTTTTGTGAACATGCGAGTAGCCAATACTTCTTCTTTTTTTTTTTTTTTATATCATCATCATCATCATTGTCAACCATTATCAATCCACTGCTGGACGAAGGTCTCCCCAAGTTTCCTCCACAACGGTCTGTCTTGTGCCAGTCTCCTCCATGTCACCCCTGCATACTTTCGAATTTCATCCACCCATCTCCCATGTGGTCTTCTTCTGGGTCTTTTCCTGTCCCTTGGAATCCAATCTAAAATTTCGGCTGTCCATCGATGATCTGTCCTTCTGGCAGTATGTCCAGCCCATTGCCATTTCAGGGATTTAACTCTGATCATGATGTCTTCCACTCTTGTCATTTTTCGGATCCACGAGTTCCTCTTCTTATCTCTCCTGGTTACACCAAGTATGCACCTCTCCATGCTGCTTTGAGTTGTCTGCAGCCTTTGTATGTCTCTTTTAGTTAAGGTCCACGTCTCTGCACCATACGTAAGCACTGGAAGGATGCATTGATCAAACACTTTTCTTTTAAGACATAATGGCATATTGCTCTTGAAAATTATGCTGTTTCTTCCAAAAGCTCTCCAGGCAAGTTTTGTACGCCGATTAATTTCTTCATCAATGTGACCCTCACTTGATATCTGCTGTCCAAGATAAACGTACGTGTCTGTTATCTCCAGCTTTTCTCCATCAATCGATAAATCTTCATTTCTTGTAAAAGCATTGAACATCACTTTTGTCTTCTGAAAGTTCATTTTTAATCCCACTTCTTTACTCTTGTCAGCAAGTTCCTGGATCATACTCTGCAGCTCTGATGGGCTAGTTGCAAAAATGACTACGTCATCAGCAAAACGAAGGTGGGTTAGATAATCTCCATTAATCTTTATCCCCTTGTTTTCCCAGCTCAGCGACTGAAAAACACCCTCCAATGTGGCATTAAAGAGCTTCGGAGATATGGTGTCCCCTTGTCTCACTCCCTTTCCAATTTTTATGTGTGTTGTATTTTCAAACAGCCTAATCTTTGCACTTGCATTTTCATAGATGTTATTAATAATATTAATGTATGCATCTTCAATACCGCAGGTTTTCAGAGCCATTGGAACTGCTGATGGTTTCACCGAATCAAAGGCTTTTCATAATCGATAAAAGCCATGCACAATGGAAGTTCATATTCTTTTGCTCTTTCAATTAGTTCTCTCAGCACATGGATATGATCTATTGTGCTGTAGCCACTCCTGAATCCAGCTTGTTCTCTCGGTTGAGCCATGTCCAGTGTTACCTTCAAGCGGTGTGAAAGAACTTTAGTGAAGATTTTATAAACTACTGATAGGAGGCTGATAGGTCTGTAGTTTCCGAGATCCTCAATGTCACCTTTCTTATGTAGCAGGATCATTGTAGCGGTGTTCCAATCTTCAGGAATCTTTCCTTCATTAAGGCATCGAGTGAAAATTTGGGCGAGTACTGTTTCGATTTCTCCACTTGCTTCTTGTATGATGTCTACAGTAATTCCATCTTCTCCTGGAGCTTTTCCCCGCTTCATGTTCTTGATTGCATGTGCAACTTCTGCTGGAAGGATTGGAGGAACTCTGGTACTGGTATCTTTCATGATGTCTGGAGTGCATGTATCATCCCTTTCATATAATTTGGAGTAGAAATCTTTCACTCTTGTCAAAATTTCGCCTCTATTTCTTGTTACAGAACCATCTTCTTTTCTCAGTGCCATAATCTGTTTTCTTCCCTTACTGAGATATCCCTTTGCTATCTTTAGGCTTTGGTTGTTTTCAATTGCTTTCCTCACTAGTTCACAGTTGAATTTTCTTACGTCTTCAGTGAAACTTTTTCGTACTGTCTTGCATAGCTCTATATATTCCACTTTGGAAGTCACATCTTCTTTAGTTGTCCTCATCTCTTCTTTTTTGCATCAACATTTTCGTTTTTTCCTGATAATTTATTTACATGCAACTTGTTCTTAGACCCAGCTAATTTTGTTGCTGTTTCCATAAGAGCTTTGGTTACTTTTCTGTTAACTTCAGAGATGTCCACTTCTTCCGATGTTAGGCCTTCTAAAGCAGAGAACCTGTTCTTCAGTTCTAACTTGAAGGTATTATGATGTTTTTTAAGGTTGGTTATGTCAATAGATTTTGTTTGTCTTATGAGCTTGCCACGTTCAAGTTTAGTGTTGAGGTGCATCTTACATCTCACCAATCTATGGTCACTACCTGTGTTGAACTTGTTTAGCACACTGCAGTCTTCTATGATGAATTTTTTGTTACACATAATAAAATCAATTTCACTTGTCATCCCATTTGGATGTCTCCATGTCCATTTCCTGTGTGGCTTTTTCTTGAAGAAGGAGTTCAAGATGAAAAACCCTTCTGCCTCTGCAAACTCAACGAGAGTATTTCCACGCTGGTTTCTGTTGCCGTGACCGAATTTACCTACTGAAGTTTCATTCTGTTGCCGTTGCCCTATTTTTGCATTGAAATCTCCCATAATTATTTTCAAGTGCTGCTTACCTTTATTATTTAGATGACAAATTTCCTCATAAAATTCTTCAATTTCTTCTTCAGGATGACTTGTGGTGGGTGCATAAGTTTGAATAATCTGAGCCTGGTATCTTCTCGATAGTTGGATAACGAGTCGTGCAGCTCTGTCAGAGGAACTTTCAACTTCTACCACTTTATCCTTCAGTTTCTTGTTTATTATAAATCCAACACCACTAGTTCTGCCAGTATCTGTCCCACGATAGTAGAAGAGATGTCCACTTTTCAGTTCGATGAGATCTTCTCCTTTTCTCCTTACCTCACTTAGCCCCACAATGTCCCACTTGATCCTTTGTAGTTCCTCTTCCAATTCAAGAAGCCTTGAATCAGAAGATAGGGAGCGTCCATTGTACGTTGCCAAGGTCAGCATCAGATGGCAGCCTAGTCCGGTCCTCCGGGGATTCTTAGCACCCTCTGCCTTCATGTCGCACTGGCCGCTGCCTTGGCCAGGTACATTCCAGCTGCCGGAGACTGAGGGCCAAGATTTAAGTTGTGGAGTCATTTTGGAGGGGTTTGGCCATAACTCACCACGCTGGCCAAGCGGGTTGGTGAGTGTGGGATAGCATTTCCTCTGATCCCGATGGTATAGTTATACCGCTATTGGCGGTCGTCAGAGCCCCTTTAGTGGGAACAGGATGCACCACGAGAAGGCGGGGTTGACATTTGTCAAGGAGAGGCTGTGATGTTACGCATCACCTGACCTTACATCCCTTTTTTTTTTTTTTTTTTCCTCTGATCCCGATGGTATATATATATATATATATATATATATATATATTGGAGGTTTATATATATATATATATATATATATATATATATATATATATATATATATATATATATATATAGGGATGTAAGATCAGGTGATGCGTAACATCACAGCCTCTCTTTGACAAATGTCAACCCCGCCTTCTCGTGGTGCATCCTGTTCCCACTAAAGGGGCTCTGACGACCGCCAGTAGCGGTATAACTATACCATCGGGATTAGAGGAAATTCTATCCCACACTCACCAACCCGCTTGGCCAGCGTGGTGAGTTATGGCCAAACCCTCCAAAATGATTCCACAACTTAAATCTTGGCCCTCAGTCTCCGGCAGCTGGAATGTACCTGGCCAAGGCAGCGGCCAGTGCGACATGAAGGCAGAGGGTGCTAAGAATCCCCGAGGACTGGACTAGGCTGCCATCTGATGCTGACCTTGGCTACTTACAATGGACGCTCCCTATCTTCTGATTCAAGGCTTCTTGAATTGGAAGAGGAACTACAAAGGATCAAGTGGGACATCGTCGGGCTAATTGAGGTAAGGAGAAAAGGAGAAGATCTCATCGAACTGAAAAGTGGACATCTCTTCTACTATCGTGGGACAGATACTGGCAGAACTAGTGGTGTTGGATTTATAATAAACAAGAAACTGAAGGATAAAGTTGTAGAAGTTGAAAGTTCCTCTGACAGAGCTGCACGACTCGTTATCCAACTCTCGAGAAGATACCAGGCTCAGATTATTCAAACTTATGCACCCACCACAAGTCATCCTGAAGAAGAAATTGAAGAATTTTATGAGGAAATTTGTCATCTAAATAATAAAGGTAAGCAGCACTTGAAAATAATTATGGGAGATTTCAATGCAAAAATAGGGCAGCGGCAACAGAATGAAACTTCAGTAGGTAAATTCGGTCACGGCAACA
Source organism: Macrothele yani (assembly GCA_039090855.1). NCBI lineage: Eukaryota > Metazoa > Arthropoda > Arachnida > Araneae > Macrothelidae > Macrothele > Macrothele yani. The sequence goes on along the minus strand of CM077005.1, from coordinate 16,790,865 downwards.
GAAACCAGCGTGGAAATACTCTCGTTGAGTTTGCAGAGGCAGAAGGGTTTTTCATCTTGAACTCCTTCTTCAAGAAAAAGCCACACAGGAAATGGACATGGAGACATCCAAATGGGACGACAAGTGAAATTGATTTTATTATGTGTAACAAAAAATTCGTCATAGAAGACTGCAGTGTGCTAAACAAGTTCAACACAGGTAGTGACCATAGATTGGTGAGATGTAAGATGCACCTCAACACTAAACTTGAACGTGGCAAGCTCATAAGACAAACAAAATCTATTGACATAACCAACCTTAAAAAACACCATAATACCTTCAAGTTAGAACTGAAGAACAGGTTCTCTGCTTTAGAAGGCCTAACATCAGAAGAAGTGGACATCTCTGAAGTTAACAGAAAAGTAACCAAAGCTCTTATGGAAACAGCAACAAAATTAGCTGGGTCTAAGAACAAGTTGCATGTGAACAAATTATCAGGAAAAACCAAAATGTTGATGCAAAAAAAGAAGAGAGATGAGGACAACTAAAGAAGATGTGACTTCCAAAGTGGAATATATAGAGCTATGCAAGACAGTAAGAAAAAGTATCACTGAAGACGTAAGGAAATTCAACTGTGAACTAGTGAGGAAAGCAATTGAAAACAACCAAAGCCTAAAGATAGCAAAGGGGCATCTCAGTAAGGGAAGAAAACAGATTATGGCACTGAGAAAAGAAGATAGTTCTGTAACAAGAAATAGAGGCAAAATTTTGACAAGAGTGAAAGATTTCTACTCCAAATTATATCAAAGGGATGATATATGCACTCCAGACATCATGAAAGATACCAGTACCAGAGTTCCTCCAGTCCTTCCAGCAGAAGTTGCACATGCAATCAAGAACATGAAGCGAGGAAAAGCTCCAGGAGAAGATGGAATTACTGTAGACATCATACAAGAAGCAAGTGGAGAAATCGAAACAGTACTCGCCCAAATTTTCACTCGATGCCTTAATGAAGGAAAGATTCCTGAGGATTGGAACACCGCCACAATGATCCTGCTACATAAGAAAGGTGACATTGAGGATCTCGGAAACTACAGACCTATCAGCCTCCTATCAGTAGTTTATAAAATCTTCACTAAAGTTCTTTCACACCGCTTGAAGGTAACACTGGACATGGCTCAACCGAGAGAACAAGCTGGATTCAGGAGTGGCTACAGCACAATAGATCATATCCACGTGCTGAGAGAACTAATTGAAAGAGCGAGGGAATATGAACTTCCATTGTGCATGGCTTTTATCGATTATGAAAAAGCCTTTGATTCGGTGAAACCATCAGCAGTTCCAATGGTTCTGAAAACCTGCGGTATTGAAGATGCATACATTAATATTATTAATAACATCTATGAAAATGCAAGTGCAAAGATTAGGCTGTTTGAAAATACAACACACGTAAAAATTGGAAAGGGAGTGAGACAAGGTGACACCATATCTCCGAAGCTCTTTAATGCCACTTTGGAGAGTGTTTTTCAGTCGCTGAGCTGGGAAAACAAGGGGATAAAGATTAATGGAGATTATCTAACCCACCTCCGTTTTGCTGATGACGTAGTCATTTTTGCAACTACCCCATCAGAGCTGCAGAGTATGATCCAGGAACTTGCTGACAAGAGTAAAGAAGTGGGATTAAAAATGAACTTTCAGAAGACAAAAGTGATGTTCAATGCTTTTACAAGAAATGAAGATTTATCGATTGATGGAGAAAAGCTGGAGATAACAGACACATACGTTTATCTTGACAGCAGATATCAAGTGAGGGTCACATTGATGAAGAAATTAATCGGCGTACAAAACTTGCCTGGAGAGCTTTTGGAAGAAACAGCATAATTTTCAAGAGCAATATGCCATTATGTCTTAAAAGAAAAGTGTTTGATCAATGCATCCTTCCAGTGCTTACGTATGGTGCAGAGACGTGGACCTTAACTAAAAGAGACATACAAAGGCTGCAGACAACTCAAAGAAGCATGGCGAGGTGCATACTTGGTGTAACCAGGAGAGATAAGAAGAGGAACTCGTGGATCCGAAAAATGACAAGAGTGGAAGACATCATGATCAGAGTTAAATCCCTGAAATGGCAATGGGCTGGACATACTGCCAGAAGGACAGATCATCGATGGACAGCCGAAATTTTAGATTGGATTCCAAGGGACAGGAAAAGACCCAGAAGAAGACCACATGGGAGATGGGTGGATGAAATTCGAAAGTATGCAGGGGTGATATGGAGGAGACTGGCACAAGACAGACCGTTGTGGGAGGAAACTTGGGGAGACCTTCGTCCAGCAGTGGATTGATAATGGTTGACAATGATGATGATGGTGATGATGATTGGAGGTTTAACGACCACCGTGAGCAACTCAATGGGCTATAAGCAGTCGCCCGTCCCTAATTTAGGGTCACTGGTTCCAGGGAAGGGAGAGAGATAGTGCCGTAAGACAAACACAACATCCATGCCTTACCGGGATTCGAACCCGGACCCCTCACGGACGAATGATCAGAGGCCAGCGCCTAAGACCACTGCGCTACCGGGGCGGCATACTTCTTTCCAAATGTATTCAAGTAACTAGTCGTAACCCGTAACTGTACTGTAGTAGTGTTTTGGTCTTGTTGGGTGTTTGTTTTCTTGGGTCTATGCTGGGTGTGCAAACTCTATATGGCTTGAAATTGAATTGATTTTGGTGTGGTACTCGGGTGTTGATTGCAGCTTTGTGTTGCTTGGTCGAATTCTGATTTGAAATATATCCTCGGGTCAGCCGAGCTTTAAAATGAGTACAATTAATAATGATTCAGGATTGTTTTGGTTGGTTACTGCGTGTGGCTTGCTGTCTGCTTTCATTCCTGTGATAGTCAAAATGGTAAGTACTCAATATTGACTGAGAAATTGCCCGCGATTTCTCTTTACGTGTGTATACAAGGCTGATAGGATAATATAGGGTGATTTTACCAAGGCCGCCCCAGTGGCGCAGTGGTCTAAGGCGCTGGCCTCTGATCATTCGTCCGTAAGGGGTCCGGGTTCGAATCCCGGTCAGGCATGGATATTGTGTTTGTCTTACGGCACTAGCTCTCTCCCTTCCCTGGAACCAGTGACCCTAAATTAGGAACGGGCGACTGCTTATAGCCCATTGAGTTGCTCACGGTGGTCGTTAAACCTCCAATAAAAAAAAAAAAAAAATAATGTTTACCAAGACTCGTGTGTATTCGGAATTACGGTATAACGCAGCAGGATCCCCATAATAAATATATATATATAACACGGACATAAAGGACAAAAAAAAGGTAGATGTTGGGATTTCAATTTATTTCCGATGAAATGTACTATTTTTTTTTTTTTTTGAAAACCAGTAAAATACTATTGACCTTGCTTATTCTCAAGCTATGCACTGACGCTGACCTGTAGCTAGGTCTCAGAACTAGGGAGCTGAAAACTCCTCCGGAAGGGGGAGGGGGGCAAGGTCCAATAATTTTACGCCGCCCCGGTGGCGCAGTGGTCTAAGGCGCTGGCCTCTGATCATTCGTCCGTAAGGGGTCCGGGTTCGAATCCCGGTCAGGCATGGATGTTGTGTTTGCCTTACGGCACTGGCTCTCTCCCTTCCCTGGAACCAGTGACCCTAAATTAGGGACGGGCAACTGCTTATAGCCCATTGAGTTGCTCACGGTGGTCGTTAAAACCTCCAATCAAAAAAAAAAAAGAAAAAAATCAATAATTTTACTAGGGGGGCTAGTGCTCGCTCAGTATTTTTGGCCCTATTTAAATATGTGTTTGTGTGCATATGTCATTTTCTAACTGTGAGTTGAAGTATTTTTACAGAGAAAACATGCTTTCCCATGCTACTTGTATGTTGTGCTAATTGTAAAAAATACAGGTCTTTCCTTTATGGAAATGTAATATTCTTTATAAGGTGGACCAAGCTCCAACTTATGAGGCCAAAACAATTTATATCCAAAAGAATAATAACTAACAAAATAAGTAAACTTTTTTTTTTCCATTTTTGATAAGAAACTTGGTTGCCAGCCCCTTATTGTGTTTGACATGTTCTTGTGATGTGTGGTAAATGTTTAAAACAATTATCAAAAACAAAATTAATAAGTAAAAATAGAATTATGTATAACCTGTAGCACCTTTATTTTTTGTGCTTCTTGTTTGAGTAATCATGCTAATTTCCAATTTTTTCATAAACGTTTGGAAATAAAATCGGATGCTTTTATAGATGTCCCTTTGCTATCTTTAGGCTTTGGTTGTTTTCAGTTGCTTTCTTCACTAGTTCAAAGTTGAATTTCCTTACGTCTTCAGCGATACTTTTCCTGTACTATCTTGCATAGCTCTATATATTCCACTTTGGAAGTAGATAACAGATGCGTACGTTTATCTTGGACAGCAGATATCAAGTGAGGGTCACATTGATGAAGAAATTAATCGGCGTATAAAACTTGCCTGGAGAGCTTTTGGAAGAAACAGCATAATTTTCAAGAGCAATATGCCATTTTGTTTTAAAAAAGAAGTGTTTGATCAATGCATCCTTCCAGTGCGTATGATGTAGAGACATGGACCTTAACTAAAAGAGACATATAAAGGCTGCAGACAACTCAAAGATGTATGAAGAGGTGCATGCTTGGTGTAACCAGGAGAGATAAGAAGAGGAACTCGTGGATCAGAAAAATGACAAGAGTGGAAGACATCATAATCAAAGTAAAATCCCTAAAATGGCAATGGGCTGGACATATTGCCAGAAAGACACCCCATCGATGGACAGCCAAAATTTTAGACTGGATTCCAAGGGACAGGAAAAGACCCAGAAGAAGACCACGTGGAAGATGAGTAGATGAAATTCGAAAGTAAGCGGGAGTTACGTGGAGGAGACTGGCACAAGACAGACTGTTGTGGAAGAGGCTTGGAGAGACCTTCATCCAGCAGTGGATTGATAATGGTTGACAATGATGATGATGACTTTTATAGAATCACAAACTGAATTATATATTTTTTAAATATTAATATTCAGTAAAAATAATATTTTTGTTGCCTGGTTCATTTGCTGATGAGTACTAATTACAGTTGTATTTTAAAATATACATTAAATCTCGTGGTTTATCTTTCTGCTCCTTTTTTTTTACCTGACAATGGAAGAGATGTGCCCTCTGCTATGTCTGACCCCCCCCCCCCCTTACAATAATTTAGTGAAGTCGGCGCCCCTGGGGTGAAGGGATTCTGTGTTCAACGGCAAACCATATCCAACCACGAATACATTTTGCTTTGTGTTTTCGCTCTTTTTGTTGATTTGATTCACTTGCAAACAATTTATCCAAGGAGTAAAATTTTTTCTTGTAATGTGAAAAAAAAAAATTGCATTAGAATTTGTTCAATGGTAGCTGAGTTGCAGGGCCATTATTGCTGGAGGAAAGGTAACTCCCAACTAGCATACAAAAACTATTTTTTATTATGTTAATCCAGTTTCTTTTTGCTGATCCAGGCATTGAGAAGTTAATGATGCTGTATTTTGGTTTGTTCTCCTTAGTCTTTAATCTCCCATTTGCCTGTGCTGGTATTGGGAAGTAGCACTTTCTTACTGTGAACAACAGCCAAACCTCCCATTCCTCACTCAAAAACCCTCAGATTCCTTACTATTTGGGTTAGAAGATTAAGTTGCTTTAATACACTATACATGACCGTAAGCAATCCTTCGCCCTCATTATATTTAAAAATAGAACTCCATTGTTGCACACTCAGTATAGTAATTATAGTCATAGTCCTGGTACTGTGTGAGCACCTCATGTCTGTGGAATCCCATAGAAAAATGGATTTGTGATGTATCTGTACCAGAAAATTATTCACCTTTATTTTTATATGCTCTAATGTACTTAAAAGTAAGTAGGCTTTGTAATCAAACATGGTTTTTTCCTCTTCAATAAATTGTTAGTGTAACATTTTCTAGTTTATCCTGATTTCGAATGTGTTCTGTAACAGCTTTACTGGAGCTTTTAAATTTGATTTTCTTCTCTGTGCTCTTATTTTTCGTTCTGCAGGTTCTTCAGTTTATTTCAAGGGAGACAGAAATGGAAGCAAGCTTGAGAAGACAAGTGTGCGATTTGAAGGCAGAGTTAGGAAGCATAAGCATGGTAGATGAGTTTGCTAAATATGCAAAAATTCAGAGGAAAATCAACAAAGTTACTCAAGAATTAACTAATCAATGTAAGTTCCTAAATTCCATGAGAAATGCATTTGTTATTTCTTCAGATCGCAGAAGTGCTCTGTGTTAAAAAAAAAAAAAATGTGGTTTTGCACAGGACCTTTTTTATGATTATTACTGTATTCTCTTTTAGAACAATACATTTTTTGCTCCCTTTGTAGAGTTGGCAAGTAACAGGTTACTCTTGTGTAAGGTTTTGAATAATTATGATATAACTGGAAATTTGCTTAAACGTACGTGAACGCTATGCATGTTGACAGTACACCATGTGTGCATATAACTGATGTTTTGTGGTTTTCTGTTGGTGCAGGAGAGGACAAGGTTGTGTAACATATCTGTGATTTTTTAATATATGTATGGATATATGATGCTAAAACAGGCAGTACTGATTATTAAAATACCTCAGTACAGGAAATACTGAAATATTTTGGTAATATCTGCTGCATGCTGATGAGAGAGACACACAGTCCTGTTGGTAGAGAGCAAAAGTAAATTACAGAGTATGTTATCCGTGATTTATGATGAAGACTGCATAAAATTCAAACAGCATAAATTTACAAAAAAAAAAAAAAAAAAAAAAAAGGTGGTTTTTGAGCAAGAAACTGCTAGTACTCAATGTAAGATCAATCTAAGTCATACAGAGTTGGACCAGGTGAATGAATTTGTGTGTTCAGGAAGCCTGTTTGACAGAGAAAACAATACAGTAGCTGCTGAAATTAGTATGCAAGTGAATTCAGCTTTGCAAGTTATAGCTAACTTTGGAGGATTTCACAAGTATGATATGTTCTGGAAAGGTCTTGAATTGCTGTGCATGAAAGTGTAATTGTTCCTATTCTTCTGTATGGCATTGAAACTAGGGTAATGCAGGAGGGACAGAGGAGTTGTGTGCTGGAAAAAGTGCATTACTTGTGGGAGATTGTGGCAGGACACATTCTGATCATATGAGAAATGAAGATGTGTAACATGCAGTTATCAGAAGTAGTGCATGTAGCTCTGCTGCTTTCATAGTAGCTTTATATGCTACAAATAAAAAACTGTAGTTGAGCAGTAGCATGCTGCAAAATAAAGTAGCTGAAAATTATGCTAAAAATCGTGCTACTTTAGAAGAAAATACAAGTAAAAAAATTATTTTTATCACTTGCGATTTTCTGATTTCTATGTGTCATTTCCAGCTCTGCTACTTTTACCGTAGCTTTACACATATCATTGCTACAAAGAGAAATATGTAATTGCAGCAGTTGTATGCAGCAAAATAAAGTAGTTTATAATGGAAAATTACAGTACAAATCATGCTACTTAAAAAAAAAAGGGTTAAAATTTTATTTCATTCATGTCACATTTCCAGATTTTCTGAAGTGTTATTGGCTGTAACAAAGGCTGAGTGTGACCTGCCTATAATCATGTTCCTGACTGTTTTGAAGTCATGCCTTAGGCCACACAGAAACATTGTGAAAGCCAACGAAACTGTTAACATTTTTTTTACTTATACCCTTTTGCCCACTGAACTTATATGTTTACTATTTGAAAAGATCACATAAAAAAAAAAAAAAACTGATGAAACCACACATATCCGGAAACACATTTGTAGAAATATTGGTATACATTTTTCCTCTCACTGAATGTGGAGGAAATTTTTCTTCCACCTACAAACAGTGTAATAAAGCAGGGGTGTGTGCTAGTGCTTGTAGGGAGAGATAAATTATCAGCTTCTTTTTGCATTTTGTTGAGCAGTATGTGTCTAATATATTTTGCTTTGAAGTGCAACATCCTTCTTAAAATCCACTGAGAAAATGAAGCATTTTTGTTGATAGACAGTTTTTTTGTTTCTTGTTTGTTTGCTTTGGGGTATAATAAACATTATGAGTAACTCTGAAGATGATAAGCAGTCCCTTGTCCCTGTTCAGGTCCTTTGGTTCCAGGAAGGGAAGAGAATTAGTGCCATAAGATAAACATACTCCATATGTGTGCCTCCTTCAGGGCTTGGACCTGGTTCCATTAGGAAGTGTTTTGAAGCCATGCCTTAGACCACACAAAAACTCTGGCATCTTTGTAGACAAGAATGCATGTGTATGTGTATGTCATTATACACCACAATACAAGAAGCTGTAGGCCTCCCTGCCATAGTACGATATCTCAATTAAAGAAAATCTTTTATTTTGAAAAATATCCATTTCACGAGGAAAGAATGTGAGCTACTATGTATGGAATAACAGCAGAACTACAAATAAAGTGCTTCAAGAAATCACCTACCCCTGCACATCTTCCAAACCATAACCAAAACTTTGGGTTCAACCGTAAGCATAACTTCTTCCTCAAAACTTCTGTCGTAGATAAATTCATTTACATTCCCTAATTTCTTTCCATTTGGAGATATTGTGAAACTAATAATAACAACATTCTGCACATTTATTTCTCAAAAATTAATAAAACAGGCTTGAACTACTTCTGCTTGCGCATGATTACGCGACGATCACACTCTTCCGAAAAATACAACCCACTCCTGTTGTATTCTTTTGCGCATTCCCTACCAACTCGTACTCCATTCCGACGCATGGAACCTTCATGTGGTGGCCGTTATCATCGCTTTAGCTTCCCCCACCAACTGCTGCAAACCATCGTACTCGCAGGTTAATACTTCAGAAAAATTCTTTCCTTTTATCTAAAAATACTATATTTTTGCACCTTTTCCCCATTATTTTGTATGCTTAAAAAATTGTACATCGCACTTTTCCCACACAGTTAAATTTTTCTGACGAAATAATTTAGGACGCTAAAGTATACATTTACCGAAAAAACAACATATGATGGATAAGTCGCCATGTTGGGGCAGTTAATAACTTAACCTTTAGTCTTCAAAACATTTCTATCAGTATATTTACATATTTTAACCCTCAGAAACAGAGGTGTAATTAGTTCTTCCTGTGCCAGGGGCAAATTATGAAATATTGTGCTCTTATCTGTCTTTCTTTTTAACTTGTACGTATACATATATGCATGTAAATATACACAGCTGAACAAAATTATTGTCGCACCCAAATGTTATCTGTTGTCTCAATGTGGGAGGGACAATCAAACTGTGACTATGTGTACACTTTTCCAACTGCTTTGGATTTCAGACTTTTGGCACTACATTAAACAGAACAAATGCAGTTGGCAGGCATAGTAATGATGGAATAGCCTCCAGAGAATCTTCAGCAGTGTAAAAGACATCCTTGCAAAGTATGTGTAGTCCATCTGACAAAATAGAAATTGCAGGTCCCATTGTTGTCTACAAAGACCGTGGGTTCCTCTTTAGTTGGGCATAAAACTACCCTTTCCTTTCTGAATGAAAGAAACTAACATCTCCTGGGCATTTGGAGGAAGAAATGCAAATTTGCCAAAAGTACTGAAACTGGTCAAACACATTATAAGAAAATTCTGTAAATTAAAAACGACAAAGTATGGAGCGAAAAATTTGTACCAGTCACTGGTGCAAAAGTTTCAATTTTAATTAAATTGTAAGCAGTTGCTTTTGCACCCAGGGTAGATGCCCCATCTGCCCCACCCTAGTTACGCCTCTGCTTAGAAATATGTAATTATGGGATTAATATGTTGAAAAGTGTTACTCATGATGATCAGAACTAAGAGTCAGTTGCAATGTTAAATTATTTGTGTAATTTGCCTTTGTATTTAGCTCTCAATGTGCATATAAAGATCCTCAGAATTTGTACCTTTACCTTAAAGTTAAATGCTAATAAGTAGCAAATGTAGCTACTTTTCAGAAAAAATAGTTGTGGCTGTAACAAGCTACTTTTTCATGAATGTAATTGTAGCAGTAGCCATGTACTTTTAAAAAGTAGCTTTCCAATCACTGGTAATGTGAAGCCAAGCATTCTTAGTTGGATTGGCCATGTTGAAAGAATGAGTGGTGAGGTGCTTACAAGAGAATTTATTTAGACCAAGTGGCAGGAAAGAAATGTAGAGGAAGTCCAAGGAAATAATGAGAGATCCAGATTCAGGAATGTCTGCATGAGAAAGATAATGAGTGTGAAGTTCAAAAGGTTTTGTGTGAGTCATGTGATGGATGTCAATGAAGCTTAAGTTGTGTGTCAAGATTGCTGGTATTTATTACATTAGCAGTAAGTAAAATCTAGTTCCATTGGTTTCAGTGGTGCCCATATGAGTACTCTTGGGGGGGGGCTAAGAAAATTATTACCTCCTTCAAAGTTGTCAAACATTTTAGTAAATGTACAAGATACTAAAATACAACAAAAATAATTGATAAAATCAATCATTAATATCTTATTTTTAAAAATGCTAAAAAAAGGTTTAATTTATTTTAGTGTTTTAAATTTATCAAAAATTTGGCTATACCAATGACCCCCCCCCCCATGTGCACCTTAAATCTCAGAGAACAGCTTCTTGATATGTATGTATGAGTGAGTGCCATAAAATTCTTTGTCATTATTGGTGCAAAAGTGCTGTATTTTCACTGTTTCCCGTGTAACCATCTCTTATGAAAATTTCATTGCACTGGAGTGGGAATGAAGCCACATCTCTGAATTTTCTTTTGAGCTAAGCAGAAACTTAACATTACATGGGAAACAGTGGCAGAGAAACAGTGAAACATGAGAAACAGTGGCAATTTACTGAAACTAAGCAGAGTTTCTTTGGAATCTGAATACCATTCACATGGTATTTCTTTGGTATTCCAAAGAAACTCATGTGAATGGAATACCATGCAATAGCCAGGTAATAGACTGTTTACAACCTTCTTTTGACTGAAAGACTTGGAATACCATGTAATGTAGCCCATTGCAATTTCTTTGTAGTTTGAGCTTGTTTCTTTGTAAACAAGAATAATCCTGATTTGATGTTTCTGTATGTAGTTTCTTTGGAATACCATGTAACAGCCATGTAATAGACTGTTTACAACCTTCTTTTGACTGAAAGACTTCCAATATTTGGAATACCATGAGTTTCATGGTATTCGCATGGTATTCCATTCACATGAGTTTCTTTGGAATCTGAATACCAGAACAGTGGCAAGAGAAAGAGAAACAGTGAAACATGGGAAACAGTGGCAATATACTGAAACTAAGCAGAGTTTCTTTGGAATCTTAATACCATTCACATTCAGATTTGTGCTAGTTGCAGCAATCCAGTGCTTACTTGTAGCCAGAGATCGCGATAGCGCCTCTACACACGTATTTCACGCTTTAAAATTTAGAAATGCGTATTTTTGTGCATTGTTTTACCATATGAATTTTCCTTTTATAATCGATGATTACACCGGGATTTTGTCATAAAAATGACCATTTTTTTTATCAAGAAATTATATGTGAACTTTTATGTCACAATTTATGAAAAAAATCATGATTTGGTTCCCATTGCCGAGCTAGTCAGCTAGGGATCGGCTTTCGGCAATCATTCGGAAGAACCTTCAGCGCAGAGTGGGACTTAAGAGCAGCTCAACCGATGGGCATGCGCATTACAGGGAAAGGAGGATTCAGCCACGTCGGGATTGAGACGCTAGTGTATCGGTGCATCGTGGTGCAGTTAAAGCCTTGGCGTGGAGGAAGTGAAAAACGACGTGTTTTGAAGTTCGTTTAATTGCCATTTCATAGTGGGATGGCGGGATTCCTGCTGAAACAAAGCTGTTAAGCGAGGTGTCTCCCACCTTACAAAATTCTAAGAAAAAGTATATATAAATATAAAATCTTGGGTCCGTTTTTGGATCTCTCACAAAATTTGCCCATTAAAAACATATCCTTTGTAAAAATAGGTGATTTAGAAACGGACCGTTCAGAGTTCCGAAAGTTGCAATCAAATACACTGGGAACATAATCAGTTTATGGACCCTTGAATCGGCTTCCATGCGTAGCCGTACGAGCAGTTCACTTTGCATATTGTAGACTGTTACAAATCTGGCATGAGATTGTTCTTCAGATTCGCGGAATTCCACATTTCGGGTATACTTATGAGCAATGAAAAAAAAAAAAAACCCAAAAAACTTAATAGATAATGTTTTAGTTTTGGAGGATTAGGGGGTGGGGGTGGGGCTCGTTTTCCTCCTGGGGAGCGGTATTCCGTTTTTCAGAACTTCCGAAAACGAAAGTGAAATTCTTTCTCGCAAAGTTTTCTAAACTGAGTGAAATTCTTTCTCGCAAAGTTTTCCTCTGTCCAGTATTGTTATTAAATATAAATTTTTTATTGCATAAATGTTTGCATTTCAGCTTGAAAGTGTAGGCAATAGTTTCCGATAACGGAAGTTCGTCGGAGCAAAAATTTCCTTGTAAACTTAAGGCACGAGTTTCTTTTGCGGATTCAAAGAGTAACTCTGACTTTGTTGTCATCAAAACTGAAGATTTTTTGGGGGGCGGTTAGTGTGTGTGTGCGTGCGTGGTGGAAGGGGAGGTCTGGCTATAATTTTGTTTGATAACTGATTGTGTTTCAGCTTGAAAACGGAGGGAAAATTTCAGAAAACGGAAGTCGGACAGAGCACAGATTTTTTCATAATCGTAATTTATTTTTTTCGCGATGTTTTCACTGCTTCCTGAATTATTGTTAAATGTTATTTTCCCTCTATAAATAGTTGCAAAGAGAAAAACTGGACATTTCTCATATCAGAACAATGGTTGAATTACATAGTATTCAAGAAGATCTTTTTTTCAGAGCTGAAAGAAAACATGTTCAAAAATAATAAATTATTTGACCTTTGTAATACTAAACTTACACATCGCAATGTCCAATGAAGGTTTATTTTATTTTTTGTGATTGAGATAGACTGTAGATTTCCTTCCTCCACGATAGAACTCTTTCTGAAGTTTGAGTGTGTAGAATCTGAATCTGTGAAGCAACACACACACAAGTTTTGTTACAGTCTTTCAAAAGCAAAACAAAATTTTTGCAGCTTAATGGATAAAACAAGACAAGTAGGTAAGATTTTGATAAATTATGATTTACTTATTTTATATAAAAGAAATTCAATTACATGCTAATTCATGTCGACATATTTATATATAGACATAATTAGTTGTTTTTATATTAAATATTATTTAGCTAAAAATTTAATGCAATAATTGTTCATTCTCCAAAATTACTCCTTTGGGAAGAAAATACTCCTTCAAAAAATGTGAAAGAGTATTTTTACTCTTTTGGAAAAATCCTAGCATGATCTCTGCTTGTAGCATAAAGGACCCATTTCTCATCCAGGTACATATATTGGTCACAAGTTCCAGAGAACATCATAGATCTCAGTGGGAAATGAATCTAACTTTATTTTAAATACACCGGACTGTAAATACTCATGAAACGCATATAGCGTATTTAATCCGTTTATTTTTGCGGTGTAGTAAGCACAAAGATTTGCCAAGCTTTCGCACTCCACTGGAAAGCTCTTTCAAGGCAATAGTAGACAGAAAAATGCAGGAAATTGGAACACTAAGGAAAGATGATTTTTGAAAATAACATGGGTGACATCACGAGCATATTACATGAATTTTTATCACACAATTATACGGTGCACCACAATGTGTTTCCATCTTTTAATAACGCATGCCAAACCATTGGTAGTTCAGTAGAGACCATATCATTGCACACTTGTGTGGTGGATAGGATTTCAACTGTTTCCCTGATGGCAGTCTCTTTAAATTTAAAGTTCGTGTATGTGGCAATTTTTCTAATGCTATTCCATAGAGAAGCAAAAGACTGCGAAAGTTGTAGGGAGGGACGGCGAGAGTTATTTTGTCTTTGTATTGTCGGGAAAGACAAAACGCTGACTGTGCTTGTGCCCTCTCTTCATTAATCGGCCAATAAAAATGTATGCACAGCGCTCATTGCACGAACCTACACATGCATGCCTCATTTCAGAGTTCCATGTTCTGGATCTCGCGTGTGCTGTGCTTTTTGTTTTAATTCGTCCTTTGCCATTTTGATCAAAGTCTTTGCTGCTGATATTTTTCTTCATTGCTATTTATGATGTCTTCGAAAAGAAAATGTTTCAGTTGCACTGCCGAACTTAAACTTAAAGTGGGGGCACAGCTGAGGATATGATCGTGTCACTACGCATTAGTTTTCAAAAGGTCAGAAGAAAACTAGCGCGCAGTGACACGCGAAAAGCCGAGGTCTAAATCGTAAACAAACCCATCGGTAAACTCTGCGGGAGAATTCACCAGCCTTTTTTATTATTATTATTATTTTTTTTTATAAGTGGACACCCCTGCTTTAAAACAGGATTCCTTCCAAAAACTTTCGCCTTACACGCGAGTATGTACGTTTTTTTATGAATTGTTCTGTATCAGTGTTTCATCATTGGCAATGTGTAATGTAATTGGAGCCGCTGCAGCGGCGTGATTAAATTTTGTGCTCTAGGATGCTACGCCACTAAGCTTATTTTGTGTGCGAAGATTAAAATATATTAAAAAAAGTTTCCTTTAAAAATGAAATCTTTATTTAATAAGAATGTTTTTTTTTTAATTTCTTCGGACTCCGAGGTCTTTATATGACCAACTTTTCTGTCAAAAATTCCGGTTTTGGATCAGCATTTGTGATGTGTGGATTATACGGGGATTTTTTTTTTCTGAATGTCACAATCTGCGAATTATATGCCAGCACAGATTATATAAGGTAAAAAAAAAAAATTGTGTGAATTCCAGGGTCTGGGGATAAACGCCGAAAATTACGGTAATTCAAGAAAAAGAGTGAATACCTTTTTTTAATTATTATTTCCCAGGGAGAGATAAGCTGAGTGTAGAACATTTTTTTTTTGGACAGAAGTGTTAATGACTTTGATATATATACCCCCCCCCCTTCCCCCTTCCTCTGTGGGTCTAGTGTCTGGCCACTAAAAAATTTATCTGGCCACCAGATTTCAGAATGTTTTTCTACCCCTGCTTTAACCAATATGTAAAGCCTGGGACATATGTGATGGATCCTGCATATTTCATTGTCTTACTATGCGATTTCGTTATTGCTGACATTATACGATTTCTTACAGTCTTATGTATTTTGTCTATGTCATCCTTCTTATATCCAGCCTTTAGACTTTTGCTATAAATATTATCAATTTCCTTACTATGTAGGTAGTCGGGTTGGCATATGTTGCAGTATAACATATGCAAACAGAACGCAAATAGAAATGTCATTATTGGCAAAAAGGTGCCATATTTTCATTCTCTTCAGAAAGCTTCAGTTGGGGGTAATGGAAGCATGCTTGAACTGAAATTGTGGAGATGTGGGTTTGATTCCAACTCCATAGCAATGCAATTTTCAAATTTTTTGAAGAGGTAACTACATGGGAAACAGTGAAAATACTGCACCTCTATACCAATAATGACATTTGCATATATGCCTGTCATGCATTTTTGAAGAAATATTTTTTTAGGGGGATTCATTTTGCACTGATATGTAAAAAGTTTTTATGCATGTTGTAGAAGGACAGATCACGGCGATAGCTGCGCATTTTGTGACACCATGTTATCAGTGTGTATGCACATAATCCAAATATACTCATTATACTTCTTGTTTTGGCCACATATGTAAAAAAGATGTCATGGAATTTACAAAAACGTTAATATGCCCTCATTTACAACTCTTATTACATGATGTTCTGTAAAAATCATAGTGTTTATGTGGCAACATGATTTCCTGTAACAGTGAAACTACATGGAACTATTTGAGTTGTTGATTATGAAGTCACAGAACTGTTATTTAATGTTGTTAGTTCCATCTTTGCTCTTGTTGAAATTTGAATGCAATTTTTAATCTTTTAAAGGAGTTACAAGTAAATGAAATAACTGCAATGTGAACATGATCTTTTTTTCATGCTGAAGAGCAGAAAAAGCACTGCAACATAAGTGAAATTTGAAGTTTAAAAAGGAATTGATAAAGGTTAAACAACAGTATGTTTATACATAACATTAGCCATTGAATACTGCAAGAGAAGTATTCATACAGGGCCTGATCACATATTGAGAGTGTGGAACTTTACCTAATTTTCGTAGCACATATAAAGCAAGAAAGCTTTGATTTATTTGTATCAATAGATCTGTGTTTTGTAGCTTGTTTTGAATGTGTCAGTTTTTTAATTATGTGTATATTTCTTTACATAGTACAAAAATAATATTTTACTGAAGAAAAGTTTGAGAAAAACTGTCACCAGTGATTCTTCTGCAGTTTTTACAGAGCACTAGTTAAGATTATTCTAAAGCATTCCAGGGCTGTTTATTGACCAGGCTTTGTCTGCTTATCATGCACTGCAGAAATGGAATTGAAAAAAAAATGCTTGCCCACTTCCATCTTGTAATTAAATTTGGCTATAATTTAAAAATTTAAAACAGAGGTTAAAGTTTTAGTGAATGTGTTAGGATGGTGTAGTGCTTTGCAAAATACATAAGGTTTTTCATGCATTTGTAGATATTTACTACAATGCAAAAGAATTCATAATTGTCTTTAAATTAAATTTATAAGTAAAATTAAAGATTAACATATCTTTAGATTTAGTAAGTGCACTTATAAATAAAATTCAAGATTTTACAATTTTTTTTTTTTTTGCAGCTCAATTGAGATCATCTTACTCTTTAAAAGTTAGACTGGTTGCTTCATCCATTCTATATGTGGTGATGGTAAGTCATTTTCTTATATATCCTCATGTAAGAGTCATGCACATTCATACATTTATATAGATTTCATAATAAACATTATGGCGAAAATTAAAAGTTTAAGCAGGTAACCATTGGAATTGCATGTTGCAAGTGAAGTTTTTTTTTTTTTTTTTTTGCAGACTAATAAGCATATTATGTGGTAGAAATATAAAGTTTAACAGGGTATCATGATGTTTAAAAATATTTTTACAGTACAGAGTCTTGTCAGAAAATATTGCTGTATTTAATGGTTAAAAATGGAAAATTGCAACATTCAAAATATTACCAACTGGCAGTAACTACATTTTTGAAAGAAACTGGAAATTAAAAGCTGATACCTACACAGACGAGTGTTTATTCTGTATGTTTTGTACAAACTACTGATTATCTATTTTGAATAATAGTGCAGAACAGTGGGTTTATATTTCTTAATGAATTTTTTTAATGAATTGCATGATTTCCCATTTTTAACAGTCTGCTTGCTTGATCAAGCAAAGGAAACAAAAAAAATAATAATAATTTTTTTTTTCATCTTTAAACCAAAATTAAAGTTTAAAATCAACATTTTGCCTCCCCCCACTACCATCAGTTGTGACTTACAAAGCTGTTTCCATTGCATGTGGAGCAGATGCAGTGGTGTTTTTTGCTTTAAAAACAAAATGAGAAAAGCTCCATTGTATTCACATATGATAAAACTGAGGAGTTGGAAGACGTGCATTTTAAGTAAAATTAAAGTTCATAAATCAGTACTGCTTCTGATCAATGTGCTGTGAAATCAATTTGTTGGGTCATGGAAGTGGAACCATTTCCAGTACATGAGCATTTGAATTTCACTGTAGAAAACAAAGTTAAGCTTCCTGCTTCATTGATTGATATGGCAAAAATGCCTTATCAATCATTGATGCAGGGACCTATTACCCAAAATGGGAAAGACTGTTAGGAATGAGAAAACATGAATCTCACCAGGAAAATTCATTAGAAAATATGAAGCTAAAATAAGAGACCAGACCCGCTACCAAATAGCAAACCCAATTATCAAAAAGAATTTAAAATCAGCAACTCAGTGACACCTAGGAAAACAGAGAACCTTACAATTGAAGCAGTTATTGCGGCCCTTCCAGCTAAAGTGATAAGAGACCGGACCCGCTACCAAATAGCAAACTTAATTATTAACCATTTAATAAGCCAGCAACCAGTGACAAACTGTCCTGTTTGTGGAAAATATGCAGAGAACCTTGGACTAATATTAAAGCAATTAAGCAGACACTTAAAGAATGGGGAATGCTACATTTGAAATTTTCTTTTAGAAGTTGTGCTTTTGCCCAGATGTGTTGACAACATATTGCACATAATAAGTGGATCTATCCACCTCTTTGCTGTGACAATCCTTTTGATTTTTTTTTTTTTTTTTTTCTGTTTTGAAACGCTAGGATACAAACGATTTCTCTTATTCCCAGTGTTTTATTTGTTTTTGAGAAAAGGTTGGGTTTTTTTTTTTTCCAACTCACTTGAATTTTGATTTTTCTTTTTCTCATGAAAAGGGATATATGAAAAAAATGGAGTTTCCGTGTGAGCTGTGAGACATGGCATTCTTTGCTTCATTGAGGCCCATGCGCCAATAAATTCCAATCAACCAACAAATGAAGTAGTATATTCAGATAATTTGGAGTTCATTTAAGTCTGTAAAAGTTTTTAAAAAATAAAAAAAAAAATTAAGAAATTTTTAAATAAAAATAAAAACACTTAAAAATTTTTAAGTCTTGTAAAAAAATATTTGTGCATCTGTTTCAGATTTAAAAAAATCTGAATTAGGTGGCACAAAAAATTTAAATTACTGAAAAATAATTCTTATTTTTAATGAAGATCATTGAATTTATCAAAGGAATTAAGAATTACAGGAATAGCTAGTTTTAGAAAGTTTGGTGAATTGTGAAAGCAAAATTGACACTTTTTTTTGTGTGTGCACAGTTTCCTTGTGTGATTGAAAAAGGTGGCTCCACGGTGAAAGGTTGTGGAGGAACTGTAAATCAGTTTTGAAAATGCATTCCACAGATAGACAATAAGAGCAAATTTCAGATGAAATGTCAAGGATCTGCTTCTATCTAAGAAAAACCAAATACTACAATAATGATTTATAAAACAAATACTATAACACACTTTGTAAAATGAAAAAAAAAAAAAAAAAAAGAGCAAAGAATGCTACAGATTGATTGTACAGTGCATTTAGAAAGTCCCTGCACAGTGAATGTGCTGAGCCATGTTTAATACTTTATATTTTGACTGCATTACATCTTATAACATGTGAGTTCTTATATTTGTCTTTAATGTCCACCATTGAAAGGGGTGTCCACCATTTTGAAGGCATAGTGCAACACTTCTACACTTGTTTTCTAAAGCATGCCTTTTAATTTTTTTCCCATTTAACAGAAGCAGTGTAGTGGATATCACTGTTTTCAATTGCCCATTTGTTTTTTGCAGTCCTTGTACACAACTTTTTTTACTGCTCCCCAGAAATAAAAGTCCAGCAGTGAAAGGTCAGGCGATAGTGGAGGCCAAGGTCTCCTTGAAAAATTATCTGATAAATGAAGACATCTTAAGTAGCACCATCGAAGAACGAGCAGTATGCATGGTGGTAGCATCTTGTTGAAAGGAAGCATTTCGTATTTCATTTTTATCAAGTTGTGCAATGAACGGATACAGAATGTCTTAACAATATTGCTCTGCGTTTATCATGTCCATGAAAAAAATAAAAAAAAATGGGACCCACAATATTTATTGTCTTGAAGTTGCTATGCAAACACTAATTTTCTGGTCATGCAATTTTTTAAATTCTTCTTACAATCATGATACTCTAACCCTTTCAGTGAGGTTTGAGGTTTGTTTATGGTTTCCCACACAGTTTCACTGTAATTGTTGTGACTGAGCATCAAATTAAAGACTTGCAAAGATGGCAGTACTCTTTGGAATAAATGATTCCAAATTAGGGATGGATGACTGCTTATAGCTCATCGACTTGTTCATGGTGGTTGTTAAACCACCAAACAAATAGGGGGGGCGAAGCTTTAGTATTTAACATCAATGTAAATAAGATATGCAGCAGTGGCTTGTAATAGCAAACACATTGATAGTATAGCTGCTCGCTCAAAGGGACTACTAGTAGCTGATATTAAAATTCAAGCAATGAGAATTGCACTTCCACTTGTGTGCTTGGTTTTTAAGATGATGCTGTTTTAAATCACAGGCACAACTTTTAAAACAGTTTAACTGTTAACTTGCATCTTTGTCTAAAACGGAGTTGGTAATTTCCATTTTATTTTATTATACAGGGTGATTGTAAACTCCTTCAACAAAACAAGAGAGATGATTGTACACATCAAGATGAACAATATTTGCAATAGAACCTAGGGCCGCATTCCACTCCTAGTGCCAGAAAAGAGTAAAGTTACGTATCCACGTTGAGTCTTCAACAGTGAAAACAAAGAGACATGTCTAATTTATGAGTTGCGCAATTCCAGACGCATCAGAGAAAAACTCAAAGGAGCTGCTCAAACTGGCGTCCAAGGGCGTCGTTGCACAGCCCATTCCGGTGAATGAAGGACTGTCACACCCTCTTGTAGACTCCCTGGTGTGGTGTTGATCTTGTCCGCAGCAACAGCTATTCACGTGATGAGATCTTCCAGAGAATCCACAGGTGTCTTGTACGCCAATGTTTTCATATGCCCCCAGAAAAAGAAGTCCAGTGGATTAAGATCCGGGGAGCATGGAGGCCAAGCCACAGGTCCACCGTGTCCAATCCACCGCCCATAATATGTGGCATTTAGGAAGTATCGGACCTCGGTGGCAAAGTGTGCTGGGGCCCCATCCTTTATAAACCACATGTCCTTCCGTGTGCTGAGCGGAACAGCCTGCAACAAACCGGGAAGCACTTGCTCCAGGAACACACTGTATGCTGCGCCGGTCAAATGTATACATCAATACTCATGTGTTGTTCACACGTTTATTATGCTGAACAGGTTCAGCTGTGTTTTTAAATGCTTGCTTTGCATCGTCTATATACGTGTTCAGTGCACCTGATTTGCATTTTGTGCTTCTCATGCACTGGTTGGAACTCCGTGTGACTGCTGAACGTTTTTTGAATGTGCTCTTTTCTGGCACTAGGAGTGGAATTGCAAATATTGTTCGTCTTGATGTATATTATCACCCCTCTTGTTTTGTTGAAGAAGTTCACAATCACCCTGTAGAAAAACATTTCAAAAGAACAGATTAAAAACCCTCTAACTGAAGAATTTGTTATGGTGGCTCAGCTTTCCCAACCCCTCCCTGGCTACAAGCTGGCATCACTTAATCTGGTTCTGGGGCCCAGACTGCACATTGGGGAGAAGGGGGATGGGCTTCCTGATTGCAGTACTTAACATCAACAACAACAACAAAAAAAACCTAGTTGAAATTAGGGATGAAAAAAAAAGGAAGGCAACTGAGGATTTTTGTAATTGCTTATGAACTTTACCTTTCATGATTGGAATTTATTTTGTTGTAACACAAATGTAAGTACATGCATTTATTATTTCTTTGTTATACATGCATTCAATTAATTTAATTTTTCTTTATACTTGTAGCATAGGTGTAGCCAAGGGGGTGGTCCTCAGGTCTGGACCCCCCTCCCTTGAGGAGAGATTTAAGTATGAAATTAAAGCGATATATATGTATACACTGAGTGGCCACTTTATTATGAGTACCTGACAGTTTTAAGCAAATGAGCTATGGCTGCACGCTGTTGCCGCCAGAGGGCGAGGCTAAGTATAAAAAGGGAAACCTTAGTGCTTGGGACAGTAGTAGAAGTGATTTTTGGGTGACGAGATGGGTAAAAAATGCGATTTGACGGACTTTCAATGTGGGATGATTGTAGGAGCTCGGAGCCATGGAGCTAGATCACCGAAACCACCATATTCATAAAATTTTCCAGAGCAGCTGTTTGTTAGAGTGTTTAAAGACTGGACTGTCAGCCAAAAAACTAGGTCTCTACGTGCAATGTGTGGTCGTCATTGACTAGTGACTGCTTGGGCGGAACGGAGAGTGTCCAGACTGGTAACAGACAACAGAAGGGCAACAGGGCAGCAAATTACAGACCATCTTAATTAAGGATCCCCTCAAATGCTCTCTGCATGCACTGTTCACCGTACACTGCATCGGATGGGATATGGCAGCCGAAGGCCTGTTCGAACACCTTTACTGTCTGCAGTTAACAAGAGAAAATGTCTCCAGTTCACACAGGAGCACAAGGATTGGACAGTCGATAATTGGAAACAAATTATGTGGTCCGATGAATCACGCTTTCAGTTGCACCATGCCGATGGCCGAGTGAGAATTTGGCGGAAACAGCACGAAAGTATGGACCCCAAATGCATTGCTACAACCCTTCAAGCTGGTGGAGGCAACGTTATGGTTTAGGGAATGTTTTCCTGGCATGCTTTGGGCCCTTTAATTCGTGTTGATCAACGTCTGACCAGCACATCATATCTAAACATCGTTGCTGACCAAGTGCATCCTGTCTTGTGGATGTTTTATCCCAATGGCGATGGCTACTTTCAACAAGATAATGCGTCCTGCCATTAGTGCTCGTATTGTACAGGATTGGTTTCAGGAACATGCCGGTGAGTTTACTTTGCTTAGGTGGCCCCCACAATCTCTAGATCTCAACCCCATTGAGAATTTGTGGGGTGAAGTTGAACGAGCCATGAGACAGCTGGATCCACAACCCTTGCAATCTCATTCTCCTGGAAAGTGCTATTCATCAAGCATGGTCTCAGATTCCACAAACCACCTATCAACATCTCCTGGAGTCCATGCCATGAAGAATCGACACAGTATTAAAGGCAAAAGGTGGCCCAACGAAGTACTGAGGGGGTGGTCATAATAAAGTGGTCACTCAGTGTATATGAGGCTTTCACCAATGAACCAATCCCATGGACCCCCCCCCCCCACTAAAGAAATTTCATTGACTTGTAGGTATAGCTTTAAACAACCATCCACGTATATTGCGGGTTCAGCATGTTAAAATATGATATTTCAATGAGGTTCAGCTGTACTAAATTAGTTGCCTCTAAGTAAACCACTTAGTTAAAAAAATGAAAATATAAAATAAGGAATCATAAATTTTCTATAAGCCCGAGTATGTTGTGAAGAAGTATCTGCATGCTCAGAAAGGTTTAAACATTTGGATTAAGGTATCTTAAATGTAACATTATTTATGCAGTTTTACATGTTGTTTTTGTAGATGAGCTAGTTTCAGTGGGCATTTTTTTGTTTGTTTTTTGTTCACTGAAATAGTGTGGAACTTCAAATAATTTTTCATGAAAATTAATACAGTTGAGTAAATCTGGTTAGGTATGTATTAATCATTTAGAGCAGTGGTTCTCAAACTTTTTTTAGATTGTACCCCTTGGTCATGACTAAAAGTGTAATGTACCCCCCAATGAAATTTCCCCAAATGACAAGCTTTACATTTTTTTTATGAATACCTGACAAATTACTGAGTCAGTTTTAATCTATTGAAAAAACCACATCTGTAATAAAAATATTTCAAATGTGGCAAAGCTATTTAAAGAATCCTACTTTTATTACCTTAATATTATCGCTTATTAAGAATCGTTATGATCAGTTAAAAAAAACATAGTTTTATTGAGAAAAGTGTGCAGAAAATTCTTATGTTCGGTAAGTCGTTCAAAAACAATGAAAAAAAAAACAAAAAAACGGACAGTAACTTTTCTAATCAAAATTCTTACTCTGGAGTTGGGAGATTATGAATCCTCAAGGTTTTTCAGTGAGAGGGGTTGGCCTGCATGGTTTCACACAGCTTTCTGATGTCTGGGTGTCCAGTTGATACTTTCAAGCGGAGGTGGTGCTCTAAATTTAGCCTATTGCGGTACTTATTTTTCAGGTACACTGTGGATAAAAAACATAGATGCGTTGTGGAGAAAAGCATCATAAACTCTGATGGCACAGTCAGCGATATGTGGAAACTCGTTCAGTCTCTGCAACCAAAAGTCTGTCAAAGATGTTTTCTTGAAACTGGATTTTAGTGTTTCATCACAGGACAGCTCAATAATTTTTTCCTTTTCTTTCGTTGAAAAGAAATCTGGTAGCCTGAAGTTTTCCACTGCAGAAAAAGGGTCTCACATCCTGAAACGGCTGTCTAAAATCCCAGAAAATATTCGTCAAAGTCTTCAATCGAACCCAGACAATGATATTTTACGTCATTGACAACAGAACCATGAAGCTCAAGTTCATTTTCTTCTACGAAATTTCCTAAGAATGGAAAGAATGACAGTTATCCATTCACAACTTCTGTTACTGCAAATTGAAGTTTTTTTTTTTTTTCAACGATTTTATGTTGTCATGAACCATAAAGGGAGTTGTGTATTTACCCTGCATTCTTTTGTTCAGCTCATTCAGCTGCTGGAAGATGTCAGCCAAGAAAGCTAGCTTGCACAATCACTGTTCATCTGTAAATCTGTCACGAAGCTCAAACTTACTGTCAAAGAGGAAAACTTGAACTTCTTGTCTGAATTCATACAAACGAGCAAGACAGTTTCCTTTGGAAAGCCACCTTACCTTGGTGTGGAAGAGGAGATGTTTATACTCACTACCCATTTCTTCACACAAGATTGCAACTAATCTGGAATTGCCTGCTTTTGATTTATGAAATTAACGGTCTTCACTGCTTCTTGCAATACTATTTTTGTATCATTTGGACATTTCCTGGCTACTAGAGCCTCCCTGTGAAGACTACAGTGGACGAATTTTGCCTGTGGTGCAGCATTCTTTATTTGGGAAAACACACCACTACGCTTGCCAGTCATAGCTCGTGCACCGTCGGTGCAAACTCAAACACACTTCTCCCAGTCTACACCATGCTGAGGTATAAAGCCATTAAGAGTGTCAAATATCTCCTGTGCCGTTGTCCGATCTGGAAGCTCCTTGCAGAACAAAATGTCTTCTGCCACAGTGGGGGTATTATCAATATATCTAACAAATGCTAGCAACTGAGCCATATTTGTGCAATCTGTACTCTCCAGCTGTACAGCAAAGTATTTTGCTGACTTCAGTTTACTGATGAGTTGTTCCACCAAATCATTAGCCATACTTGAGATCCTGCGAGACAGAGTTAAGGGATAGAGTGATAGTATCCAGCTGATTTGCTTAATTTTCACCAATAACACTTGACACCATGTCTTTGGCAGCAGGCAGTAAATATGACTCGCCATCAGTGTGGGGTTTTCCAGCCCTTCTTATTCTTAAACTGATTTTGAATGACGCTTTTCAAGGCTTTTCATACTCAGAGATGAAAAAAAGGCAATTTTTTGTGTACCAGATTTTATTTCTGCTTCCTTTCGCTTAAAATAACTCAAGTGGCTTATTTTCCAGGTTCTTGTGTTTCGTATGAAAATGCCGTTTTGGTAATGATGGCTTTACTGATTTGTTGGAAAGGGTCTCATGACAAATAACACATAGGGGTGTAGTTTCTGACTTATTTCCTGTATAAGAAAATCCTAAAGACAAGCATTTTGAATCATACTCTCTTACCTTAGACTGAGATTTCTTCTAATGAGTGATTCTAAGTGAAGAAGGTCCAGCTCCCATTTCTTCACCAACGTTTTTACAATCATCTTCTTCACCACTGGTAACCTCACTTTCCGATTCGAGTCTTTGCTTTTTAACAGGGTGGGTTTGTTTCATTAGCCACTTTCCATCTTGTCCGATACGAGAAAAGGGTAAAAAAAGGCTTCATGCTCTACCAGTCTACCTGTTGGAGTTTCATTTGAAGCCTGACCGAGAAATAACTACTGCAAGAGGGCGCTGAGGAGGGACGTGGGAGGAGAAGAGGAAGATTGTTGTTGTTTGGAGAAGCGAACGATGTACTTGTGTATTATAGTTACGTGTTTTGTTTTAGATTAGAATTAGATTTTAGAATAAATCTGAGTTAGTAGAGTTGATTACGTGTGAGTGGTGCGAGTAATGGATTATTACTATCATCAGCAGGAGAAGACACCAAAAGCTAAGAAAGTTAGTTATGCAACCTTGGTTATATTAAAGGAGACATATGTAACTGAGTTGTAATATTTCACTACTCTATTGTTTGTGAAACAAAAACAACGAACATTCAATACAAATTCTACTACGTAAACTCGCGACTCTTATTTCCAACACGTGTAACTGACATCAGTGATGCCAAACATTCCATCCTGTTACAGTTACACAAAAGTCTCCAAATTTCACCTGAAAACTCCCTAAATTTGGCTAAAAGTACCTACATTGCCATCGTGCTGCCATCTGTTTTTCAATCTGTGAAGTAACTATTATAATTTTTTGTTTCTGTTTTCTTTATAAATTGTAGTATATCAAAACACAGTATAACAAGGAATAGAAATTAGTGCTTTTATTTACTTATTCATACACATGAATAAATAAATAAAAACTGTTTAAAATTGTTATAATAAATAAACGATTATACTTAGAATTTTTGAACAAATTTCATTAGAGTCTGTGAGACCTGCTCACGTACCCCTGAAAGTCGTGCACCGTACCGCTTGGGGTATGCGTATCACAGTTTGAGAACCACTGATTTAGAGTTATTTCAACAAAAATAAACCCTTGTTATTTCTGTTTCATGTGGACTATTTTTTTTAACATTATTTGCAGAGATCAGAACTTTTCTTTAAGGACAGAAATGTGCAAAAACAGTATATGTAATTAATTATCTTTAACACTGTAGGAAACTCCATTTTTATCAACAAATGACTTTATGCTGAAACATTCATAAAATTAATCATCTTAAAAGCTGTAAAGAAAATGGAAATTTCAACTTAAGTTACATGAAAGGATAATGTGTGAGCTTTTGAATTAGATGGGAGCTTTTGAATTAGATCTTTAATCTTCTTCAACCAGAGTTTGAGTGGGATGACTAGGTTGTTGCCATGTCTTTGCCATTTGGTTTCTACAAATAGTTGCCAGATTCATGAACATTATATTTATTATGAAAGAAAACTGATTTCCAGATCATGGGAATAATATGTGGATATTCCAAATTGCAGTTATTGGAGTAAAGATGAATTTCTAAGCTTTCATGGAAGTGAAGTGCATATGAACCTGAAAATGGCACAATAGGGTTGATCTGAGGTGTTTTCCAAAGTGAAGGAGGCTAAGCCATATTAGAAATTTCCCATTTTTTTTCATCTTGTTGGTTGAATGGTATAAAAAAAAAAAAAAAAAAAAAAAAAAGATGTTAAACCAAAAAAGTGTGAAAATGGGAAATGATAATACTGTTTTAGCCTCTTTCACTTTGGAAAATATCTCAGCTGAACCCTGTTGGAAGAATTCAAAGTAAATTGCACCATTTTCAGGCACTTGTTACTGTGAAAGCTTATAAATTCATATTTCTTTGAATAACACTAAAATTTCAAATCTCTGCATATCATTCCTATGATCTGGAAATCAGTTTTCTTTCATAATTAATCTGGAAAATTGTTGCCAGATTAATGTTCACGAATTTGACAACTATTTGTAGAAACCAAATAATGAAGATCTGGCAACAACCTGGTCATTTCCATCCAAATTGGTTAAAGTAATCTCTTCAGAAGACTGAAGACCTAATTCGAAAGCTCCCCTGTGACATTATCCTTTTTGCTTAACTTAAGCATGAATTTCTATTTTCTTTACAGCTTTTATTTTAGTTACATGTTGCTAACCATTTTTCTCAAGAAATCATGTTAGTACAGTAGATTAAAGCTGATAGGGAACATGTTAGAGACTTAAATTGGGGGAGGAACCTAATTCTAAAAAAAGAATAAAGCAAATTGTCAAATGTTGTAGAAATAATATTTAATTTCCTAAGGACACAGAAACATGATAATGTGTTATTTTTCATCTTATAAAGGCTGTCAATTGGGTTGCCTGTGTGGAGAACTTCTCAGAAATCTCTGCTTCACAGAAGTTTATGTACTGTAGGTTGTAGGAAAAGCAAGCTAGTAATGCTTAGGAATTTTAGAAACACAAAAGCACTTTTCGAAACCCAGTTTAGGTCTGGATCATGTGGAAACAATCACCACTCCAATTTTTTCATCACTCCTGTGTTTCTAAAATTCGTCAATTGTCCCTCCAATTTTTTTCCCTCTTCTGCGTTTCTAAAATCTCTTAATGTAACCAGTGTGCTCTTCTTACAGCCTACATTTATTTATAATATGAATGCATTGCATTCATCCTATTAAGAAGAAGGTAGTGTAGAGCACGCTAAGTTACGCATAAAAAAGTTTAAGGCAAATATATTTCAGCCATTACTATGGCCTTCATCAGTGCGACTACGATTGGTTTACGTTGCCAGATTGGAAAGGTAAGTTTTGTAATGGTAACTCCAGGTGACGTGATGCAGTGAGGGATTTCCAGATGTAAGGAATGAAAATGGGGAGCTCAGAGTTGCAATTTTTGAAAAATAAAATTTCCAAACTTTCTCTAAACCTCAGAGCATACCGATTTTGGAAGGGAGCCAACTTTTTAGTATCGGACCAAAATGGAATAGCAGAAGTGTCAGCCAAAAAGTTGGCTCCCTTCCAAAATTGGTATGCTCTGAGGTTTAGAGAAAGTTTGGAAATTTTATTTTCCAAAAATTGCAACTCTGAGCTCCCCATTTTCATTCCTTACATCTGAAAATCCCTCATTGCTTCACGTCACCTGGAGTTACCATTACAAAACTTACCTTTCCAATCTGGCAACGTAAACCAATCATAGTCGCACTGATGAAGGCCATAGTAATGGCTGAAATATATTTGCCTTAACCTTTTTGTATGTAACTTAGCGTGTTCTACACTACCTTCTTCTTAATTTGTTTGTTAGTGCATTGCCTATCACTCATTTATATTCATCCTATTTCTAGTTTTATCTACTTTTTTCTTATGAACATTTATGATAAGAGTCGTATTGATTGCAGCAGAATGTGAGTAACAGGGACATCCTTAGTTTGTTTTTCCTGAAACATTTACAAGGGTGAGTTAATAATTGTCTACAATGCAGCTATAAAATTGATTTCAATAAAGATGGAATTTACAATACTATTATTTTTCAACATGGTCTCCTTGCTTTTCAGTACACTTCTTCCGTCGTTACTCAAGCTTCTTTATGCCCTTCAGGAAAAAAGTTTTCAGCAGAGAAGCGAGCCATGCATGCACCACTTCTTTTAATTCATGGTCCAAGGTGAATCGATGGCCCCCTTAAGGCCTCTTTGAGTTGGCCAAATAGGTGGTAGAACCATCATTAATTTGCAGATGACTTGCCACTTCATCAATAGTCACTTGTCTGTCTGACAGAACCAATGTCATGTATACGTTCAATTTTGTCTTCAGTTGTGGCCGTGGATGGCCGTCTGGCTCTTTCTTCATGCGTAACACTTGTGCAACCATTCTCGAACTTTTCAATCCATTTGTAGAGACTGTTGTGACAAAACGCCGCTCCTGTACTGAGCTGAAAATCTTTGGTGGATTTCAGCGTCTGATATGCCTTCAGACCATAAATAACGTATCACTGAATGCTGCTCTTTTTTGGTGCAAATAGAAAGTGGAGCGGCCATGGTTAATATCATTGCAGCAACAATGGAATTGACCTAGCAACTTGAAACCTGGGCAGCAGTGATGAGATGATAACCTCACCTAGTGAAGCACATGAAAACAACAGTGTTGTGAACAGAAACAGAAATGCAACTGCATTGTGGATAATTATTGACTCACCCTTATGTTAATCATCCAGGACATTCTTTTTCCAAATCATTGCTACAGTAAAAATTCCTACAAGAGTGTTGTGTGCAGTGTGTTTGATATTTATTTTAAATCAGTTGTTTAAAATGGACTTTAGTTGTTTTTTAAATTATTTTATTTTGTAGGGTGTTTCAGTGCTGTCATTAGTTTGGAATTACAGACTTGTGCCAATTGTCACCTTGCCAGAGCACTGGATTTATCCATTGGGCCCAATCTTAGCCTATCCATTAGAATCTGGTATGTTTTGATTTTCTTTAATTTTGAATTGTTGTTGAAAGAAGTGATATACAATGTAGTCTTTTATGAATTGATTTACAACTGTTTCCAAAAACCCTTGAATCACCAAAATTTATAGATACCTTCCAGCTGTCCACCTCCCTCCCAGAAGATTCTCAGTTTTCATGGCTATTTCCTGATTTCCTTTTTTACTTCATTAATCCCCTGATTTTTAAGGAATTCTTGTAACAATATGAAAAATTTCGTTTTTGCTAGTTTGTATAGTTTAGAATCACTTCATTTTCATCAGAAAATACTCTTTTTCCAGTGGTGGAAAGAGCATAGCAGTTTTTCTTTAATGTTACCGTGGCATTATATGAATGCAGTCTCTAGTGGCCCAACAATTACAGAATTATTTAAATGTATGAGGGTTGTACCAAAAGTAATGCAAAAGAGGGCATAACTTTTTTATTTTAAAACTGACAGAGGTCGTTCAAATTGCACATGTTGGTAGAGTAAATCTTCCTCTATAGTAACCCTTCTTCATTGCAGATTTGAAGGAGAGAAGGGTGGAAGCCTGTTGTGATCTTCTGGAAGTATTTGAAGCCAATGAAGACATGTTTTTTTCTGATCTGGTCACGGGATAAAACATGGGCGTATCTTTATGATCCATAAACGAAGAATCAATCCATGGAATTGCATCACTCCTCTTCACCAAGGCCTAAGAAGTTCAAAAGCGAGTGATCAGCACAGAAAGTCATGGTGACTATTTTTTGGGAATGACAGGGGTTTCATTCTTGATTTTCTGGAGTGTGGCCATATTGTGACCAGCAAGCGGTACATCAAGAAGCTTAGAGAAGCCATAAGGAGGAAGATTTCGAAAAAGAATCTGAAAAGGATCCACATTCACCATGACAATGTGAGACCATGCACGTCTTTGGCAACAAATTAGGCAATCAGCAAATTAGGCTATTCAGCGGTCCCCTATCCACTGTATAGCTCAGATCTGGTGCTCTCTGACTTCCACCTGTTCAGTCCAGTGAAGGACAGTCTCCGGGGACAACGATTTGATGACACAGACGAGGTGAAAGTGACTGTGAAGAAGTGGGCACAACAGTCCACACCTGATTTTTTTCAAAGAGGATTCAATATTGGGTTCAACAATAACACAAATTCATCACTTGTAATGGAGACTATGTTGAGTAGTACCTTTGTATACAGGAAGAGTTACTCTACTAACATGTGAAATTTGAATGACTTCTGTCAGTTAATAAAAAAGTTATGCCCACTTTTGCATTACTTTCGGTATAACCCTTGTAATATCTGACTGCAAGGAAAATTCTGAAATGCCAAGACACCAAAATTTGTCTACCATATCGTCTGCTGAATGCATTTGAGTGAGGGCAGATTATTGGTCTCCAAGTGGTTGGAGGGTTGGTTGACTTGCCATATTGCAAGCATTTGGGCTCTGACAGTGCAACAATGTATCCTTGTTGGCAGTAGTTTTTAAGAGAAGGTTTGACTTCATATTGGCCTGGAACTGAAGCATGCAGGACACCACCACCACAGGAAGACCTTTTCATCCATCACTAAGCTTCTGCTGCACTTACAGCCACCCTTTCTACCTTCAGAAGAGTGATAAAGGTTGCTTTATCATGATTTGTATACATTCTGGAAAAGTCCTGGAATTCTGTGTTGTCCTGGAAATGTCCTAAAATTCTGTTACATGTCCTGGAATTGTATCCATTCCTGCCTTTTTGTCCCTGCACAATGTTTTGTAGTTGAGGATTTTTCTACTGATGTAATTTATGTCTGGCAACTTTTCCTCCCCACTGCCGACAAAAAGCTAGGGGGCTGTTGATTTTCTTGTCTGTTAGCAGTACTGAAGCTGCATTATTAGCACATCTTTTGTAAAAAAGGATCGTGCTTATGTCATCACTTTGTCTGTTCGGCCAACCGTCCATCTATGGACACCATATTTATGCGGCTATTAGTTCGATTTGAAAAATTCTTTTTGCATTGGGAAGCTTGAAATGTGAGAATGATGATCCTTGTATTCCAGATTTTTTTATGCAAAACTTCGCCACTAGAAGGCGTAAATGCAGATCCTATTGAATTTAAAATACATCTTATTTCATATATTTGCTTCTAAATATCCAATTAAAGAAAATTATTTTTTCTTTCCATGCCATTTATATCGAAGACTATTTTAGTTACAGTCTCATTTTTCAAGTAATGCATAGGAGGCGTAAAGGTAAATTGTGTTTTTCTCAATATCTCTGCTTCTAAAAATTCCTATTTGAAAAATTCTTCCTGCATCGAATACAGCTCCTAATGGGAAATGTTTTGCATGTAATTTCTTAATTTTGGTAAAGAATGGTTTATCCATCAGGGGGCATAAGCGTTTATTTCTGCTTCTGATGTATTTGCAACAAAATCTGAGCTTCCGAAAACTTGATTGCAAAAATTCTTCCTTGGACCGATACCACTCACCTTGAAAAACCTTTTGAGAATACGTCCTGCTTAAAACAGTGCACAGTTTTACTGCCAGGGGTGTATAGATATATATATATATATTATTTTTGTTGACATCAGTTTCTAAGAATCCAATATGAAAAATTCTTTCTTTGTTGGAAAGTATTTTCGGTACGAAATAAATAAAAAATGCACAGGTGTGCCACTAGAGGGTGCACCTGTGCTTTTCTGTTTACAGGAATATCTTCTGGACTAAAAACCCAAATGAAAAAATTCTTTTTGTTCAGATGTTACTGACTATGAAAACTCTGTGCATATTTCCTTCCAAAATAATGCCCAATTTCATCACCAGGGGTGCATATATTTAATCTGTTTTTCTCAATATCTGTACTTCTAACTGTCCGATTTAAAAACTTCTTTTAATACTAAATACCATTTACCTTGTGGAACACTATGCGTTTGTATGTTGAGGAGGTTTGTAGTTCACAGTTCTATTGCTAGTGGTGTTTCTGTACTTCCATTTGCACCTGTATCTCTGCTTGTAAAAACCCTATTGAGAAATTTCTCTTTGTACTGTATGCCATTTGCTACAATAAAGATGGGATCAAATAATATTTTTGCTACAATAAGAAGATCCTCTTTAAATAGTGCACAGTTTTCTCTCCCACTAGGGAGCATAAAGGTCAAAACCTTTTTCTTGCTTATCTCTGCTTCTGGGAGATGTATTTGAAAAGTTATTTTTCTTTTGCCATGAAAGATACTTTTTGCCTATTTTCAACTTTCCATTATGCAAAATTCTTCCGCTGGAAGGAGTACAGTTTTATCATGTTTCCTTCTATATCTCTTCTTTTAACTGTTCAATTTGAAAATCTCTTTCTCTGATACCTTCCTTCTGCAATGAGAAACTTTTTGTGCACCATTTGTTAATTTTCGTAACATACTTTTTAACCCCGGTGGAAATATTAGGGGTATGCAAAAGTTTCTGCCGTTTTAAGGAGAAAGGAGACAAGAACAATCAGCAAACCAGTACATGTTTATTCAACAAAATATTGGCTTTAGCATCAATGACCTTTTGTCATTTTTCAGGCAACAACTGAATGCCCCTGTGATAGAAGGACTCGGGTTTTCAGCTGAAGAATGCAGCAACAAAATTTTCCACCTCTGGAACTGTGGTGAACCACTGTTGGGTTAGGGCATGTTGCATAGAGCGAAACAGATAAAAGTTTGAAGGTGCAATGTCTGGGGAGTAAGCCGGGTGTGGTAAAACCTCCCAGTGTAACTGTTCAAGGGTTGATTTCGTGGTTGCACTGACATGTGGTCTGGCATTATTGGTAACAGGATGACTGGGCTGCATCCTTTGCCTGTCCATGGGCGTTTTTGCTCGATTACAGAGTTCAGTTTCATCAACTGATCGCTATATTGCTGTGCTGTGATTGTTTCTCCCAGTTCAAACAGTTCGAAGTATAACATTTGTTTCTCCCAGTTCAAACAGTTCGAAGTATAGCATTCCATGCATATCCCATCACACACACAGCAGCACCTTTTTCCCGTGGATATCCTGTTTTGCAGTGGATGTTGATGGCTGGCCTGAGTCAACCCAGGATCGCTTGTGTACAGGGTTGTTGCAATAGACCCATTTTTCTTCCCCTGTGACAACCTTCCACAAGAAATTCTTCCCTTAAAACCTCTTCAGCAACAACATGCAGATGCCCAATTGTTGACCAATATTATGCTCCGTTAAAGCATGTGGAACCCACTTACCAATCTTCTGGATCTTCCCCAAGGCCTGTAGATGCTGTACCACCACAATTGAGCCACTTTCAAATGTATCGCCAGTTGCGTGGTCGATTGTGTGGCATCCTCAGTGATTCCAGCTCCTTGTCTGCGAGTTCCTGCAGCCTACCTGCATGTGGCTTGTCATCCAAGCTTAGATCACCTTTCTTAAACCTGGTAAACCATTCTCGAGACGTCAACTCACCCATAACCGTTTCGCCATATGCCTGACATATTGAACCGTATGCTTCACTCGCACTTTTTCCTAAATTCAACATAAATAGCAAACAGTGCCATAAATGATCTTTATCGACCGCCATGCTTGGCTTCATGTACAAACTGACAGCACGGGTTGGCGGCTAGTTAGACCCCTACAGCACCCGCTAGTGGGAGTGGCAGAAACTCTTGCATACTCCTAACAAGTAGCTGATTTTTTTTTTGTTGGTTGTTTTGACCTTACTACTGAAATTTGCTAATGAATGCTTTATGTAAAAAATTTCCATAAATTCAGATTGCCTTCTAATATCATGTAATGTCTTGAACATTTTAATTTCACTTGAACATTTAGCATCAAATCACTTATTTTTACATATTGAGATTATATAGTACATTAGTGTCTGAAATGCTACATCCACTCTCCAAACAAACGCTTGTACCTGATAAATATGGGGGGAATGTAAGAAACAGGCCTTGTTAGGAGTTAAGGAAGCTGAGTTTCTATAGCCCTGGTGTTATGCTTGCTTCTGACCATTCATCCGATTGGGTCCAGGCTAGAATCCTGAAAGAGGCATGGGTGGTGTGTTTGTCTTACAGCACTGGCTGTGTCTCTTCTCCGGAACCAGTGGCCTGAAATTAGGGACGATCAGCTGCTTTATAACCCTTAGAGTTGCTCATCATGGTTGTTAAACCCTAAACAACAACAAAAAGCTGATATAATAAAATATTATACACCCATATCTATTAATAAAAGACTTCCGTAGTTAGGTGTAACTAATTATTTATTTTTTTACTAGCCGAGCTTTCGCACCTCAACGGAAGGCTTTTTCAAGGCTTCGTACAACTGATAAGAATAAGTTACATGTAACTTATTCTTAACAAAATAAGTTACATGTAACATTTTCTATAGAATAAGTTACATGTAACATTTTCTATAGAATAATTACATGTAACTTATTCTTAACAGTTGTACAAAGCCTTGAAAAAGCCCTTCGTTGAGGTGTGAAAGCTCGGCTAGTAAAAAAAAAAAAAAAAATTAGTTACACCGAACTACGGAAGTCTTTTGTTGAACAAAAGCTGAACTTCTGTAATTTCACGATTCGCAGTTTAATGTAGCATTTGGGGATGGATAGAAAGTTGTAAGTTCTATAGGCCTAAGTTGTGTTTATGTTAAATATGAACAAATTTAAATAATTAAGTGAAAACTCTCCAGGATTTTCACTTTTATTTATTTACTGAATGAACTCAGTGACAAATGTGGGGAGCCATTAGTAGACATGCACTCAGTTTTTTTTTTATTTGATGCAATGTGTCTAAAATTTTCTGTCTTGAACTATGTAAATTTTTATAAGTTCATCATCTTTACTGTGTTTTATGTATTTTATAAGTTTTACAAATGATATAATTGTCTTCATGCACAATCATGCTTTATCTTTCATAGGTGCTATTAGTTTAACTACGTGGCTCTTAGTTACTGGAACTGTAGGCAGAATAGTAGCAAGATCAGTGCTTTGAGATGTATTAGGTGAAAAGATGTCTTTTCATAGAACTCTGTACATATTTGGTCTTCATGTATATGTAAGTTCAATAAAATCTGTATGTTAAATAGTTAATTGTACTATGGTTTGAATGACATTACTTTGTGTATTATTACTGCTTTAAAATGAGTGTTTGTCATGTGGGGCAGTTAATAGTTTATTATTTTTGGTGAAATACCAAACTTCCTTGTTAAATCACAGCATGTGACTCAAATCATTTTTTCATATTTTGCATGCATGGTGAAAATCAGACTGAATGCATAAAATGTAGATTCAGAAACAAGATTTTCTGAAAATACTTTCTTTCAGAGCTAGTCGAACCAGTCTCTGATCTGCATTTGACATGAATATAACATTCCAGTTTGTTAAAAAAGTTATTGAACTACTGGGATGAGTTACATTTTCATATACAAGTTACTCTTCATTTACTCACATATAGCATAGATCTTATATCAGTGTAGTGACTTTTGTTCCAGTCACATGTACACACACTACATACAAGCTTTACAAGTTGTAAATTTCAAAATCTTAGTATTTTACTCAATATTTTTTACATGAAAATTTTTGAGAAACTTCTCATTAGGCTGTTTTGTCTGAAATTTCAGTGTCCATGTGATGATAAAGTTATTTTCTGAAAACATGGGCAGTAAGTGAACTGTACTGCATCCTGATGTGAAAAGTCTTCCTCAAATTTTTATTAAAAAGTAAACAGAAAAATTATATGAATTTTGCAAATTGCTATTACATATCACTAATGACAACAGCAATTTTCTAAATTTATGTGATTTATTGTGCTAGTTTTTTTTTTTTTTCATGAAAAAGACAAAGTCATTGTGTGCAAGTTGCTGTATGCTGGGGACAGAGCAAAAATGAATTTCAGCATATGTAGTCCCAAATGTTCAAAGTTTGTATGAAATTCAAACTAAGTATAAATAAGGAAAAAGCCAAAGTTGTTAAAATGGATTTTGAGTGAGGAACTGTTAGTGCTAAATGCAAGATTAGTCTAAAGATTCAGAGTTAGACCAGGTGAATGAGTTTGTGTATTTAGATTTAGGAATCATGTTTGATAGAAAATGTAGATTAGATGATAAAATCAGGAGGCAGTTGAAGTCATCTTTGAAAGTCAGAGATGCTTGAGGAGGAAATTTGCCTCGCCCACCCAATTCACAATGTGCCATTTTTCAAAATTTTTTTAACTTTAAAATACAATCTGGACTTTGCCGAGTAATAATAAGTGATGTGTTTCTCATCATGTAGCCCTAAGCATTTCCCACAGAAAGCACTTTGTTTATGTCTGCGTAGAAAGCTTATCAAAATAGCATCCACAGTGCCATGAAAAACACTTATTCTTCACTCTTCGAAATCCTTAGTTTAAGCCCTTTTCATTTTAGTATGGCCAGGGGCGAATGGACACGGTGGATAGTAATTCATTGAAGGATGTTATTACTAATTCCTCTGCTGTTTGTTTGTGCTACTTAGTAGGATATTCTAACACAAAAAGCGGAGACTACTATACCATGCCGCCCTGATGGCGTAGTGGTCTAAGCGCTGGTTCTTGACTATTCTTTCAAGATGAGTCTGGGTTCGAATCCCGGTGTGGTATGGATGTTGTGTTTGCTATGAGAAACAAACTCTCTCCTTTTCCTTGAATCTGTGGCCCTAAATTAGGGACGCGAGACTGCTTATAGCCCATCCAGGAGTTGCTCACGTTGGTTGTTAAAACCGCAAAGAAAGAAAAAAGCTGTACTAGCACTCTTAAACCTTTTTCGAGGCAGTAAGGCAGCAGGACGTGGCCAACAACAACTTTGGCGCAGAGGAGTGCTAGGAAAGGTCGCTGGCTTGAAGGAAGGAAGTTAGGGAGGAGTTCGGAGTTCAATGTTGTGTCTGGGTGTCACGACGTTAAAATTTGATTTAAATAACCAGAAATGACATTTTCCTTTAAAAATACTGTTCAAGTACAGTACTATTATCGTAAGCAAAAATAATCCAAATTTTAAAATCAATTACGATAATGCATCCACAGCAAGAAAAAAGTTAAAAGATACATTCTACCAACACTTGTATCTTACGCTAATGACATAACTAGTCAGTTGCGTGCGTGTGTGTGTGTGTCTCCAGAAGAAGGGGTGGGGATTGCAAAGATTTATTTGTAGCCGATAGTGAAAATAATTAAAAATTCTTTCTTTCAGTGTTTCGTAAATGAAGTTGCTGTGAAACTTGCCACATCAAAAAATAATACCCGCCCACCCTGACTTTGAAGTCTAGCAACGTCCCTGGTGTGAAAGCGTAATTATTTCTGCGCTGATGAATGTTAGTGCATCCTGTGCACTGCAGAAGAGACACAGAAGTTATGTGTTGGAGAGAAGTTACTTATGGGTGGGTGGAGGGTGGTTGGGGGGTTGGCCAGATGCGTTCTGAACATATAAGTAGAGGCGAAAATGTGTTGCAGATGTTTAATGTGAAGCAAAATGTGGAAACAGATATTTGGGGAAGGGGAGTTGGCCATGTTAAAAGAATGAGCAATGAAGTTCTAACTAAGAGAATTTATTCAGCCCAAATGTTAGGAAAGAAACTTAGAGAAAGTCTGAGGAAATCATGGGAGGACCAGGTTCGTGGAATGCCTGCAAATTTCAAAAGGTCTTATGTGACTTCTGTCAGTGAAGTTCAAGCTGTATGCCAATATCACTGTAAATGGAGATGTTTGATAAATCAGCAGTTAGTAAAAATCCAACACCATCACTAACTTTGATTTAGCAGGTGATCCAAGAGCTAACCTTTGAATCTCCGAGAACAGCTTAGTAATATGTATATATGTAGTTAGTCAGTTACAATTGCTCAGTTATATTGCTCTGGTTGCTCTGGCATTTTAAAAGTTTTTACCAACCCATTTGCCAAATTCAATTTTATTTCACCAAATGTAATCTAAATTGACAATTTTTTCACACTCCATTGGAAATGTAAAAACCATAAAAACATAAAGTGTTATAACAGTACAAAAACAATAGATCATAAATTCACATTCATACAAACAATGCCACTACTTACAAAAGTAACACAGCCCATTGTTTTTTTTACCTAACATTTCAGGCACGTTAGGTAAGAAAAACAATGGGCTGCGTTACTTTTGTAAGTAGTGTCGTTGTTTGTATGTATGTAACTATATTGAGCACATTGCTATCAAAGTATTCGAATGAGTTTTCGAGCTTAAGCGGTACATTGAACTGTGTAGATCATAAATTCTTTACAATTAAGCAGGAAAATATCATGTTATAGATCCCAAATCCTAGTAAAAAAAAAAAAAAGTATAGGCACTTATTTTCAATTTTGAATTTATTACTACCCATAAAATTTGTAAACAAGAATTATTGACTGTGTAATTTAAAATTAATTGAAAAATTGGGCATTACTTTTGTTCTGTAGCTTGGTTCTCAAAGGGCCATTGTAAAAAAAATACAGATGTTGAAAATTGCACTTTGTTACTTATAGAACTTTCATCTGATAACTAAGAGTATTTCATATAATATTGGTTGATAGTTCACAATAAAAGATAAGAAATCCACAAATATAATCACATTTGAAGGAATATATATTAAATTTTAAAATATCCTCTTGGCATTGCTGAAGCATAGCTGCCAAGAGTCCCAGTTTTGAAAATATTTTCTGGGAATCTGATTTTTCTACAAAAATACGGTTTTGTGCCCCCCCCCTTCCATCCCTGCATGAATGTTTTCAGCCATCATTTTTATCCAGCGTCAACGCTGGCTGCGGGAATCAGTAATGAATGGAAATAAATGTTCTTATGTTAATTCACAGCATTTGAGCACCAAGTCGTGTGCCCCGTGATGATAGCAAGACGGTCAGAGGCTTGGAAAGTTGAAGTCCTGGTTTATGACGTCACATCCACTGCGCCGCTAGCTCAGAACTCCAGTTGGCTGGGCATGGCACTCCCGCGGAGCCTATGGGAGTGGAAAGCCGTTTGTTTGCTAACGCTCAGGTTGAATGCTGATTCCGTACTTCATTTGAACTTTAAAACCAAAAAAGTTGTGTTGCAAGTTATTACTTATTATTTCAGTTTGCAGCCCCAAAATGGGGCCTAAATGTTGAGACCAAAGATTTTTGAAGAAATACTCCAAAGAATTTGACTTTAAAACCATCATGTAAGGGTGATTTCATGCATATTGCACTTTGTGTAACATTGATTTCTCTGTTTCTCAGGCTGGTCGTGGAGACATCGTCGCATGTTGGAACTAACAAACATATACAAAATCATGATAACCCAAAAAGTGTGCGCAACATGGATCGTTTTGTTTCAGTGCCGAATGATTTTCAAATGATTCATGAAGTCCTGTTTACCGGATTTTTGTTGGAGCACAACATACCACTAGCGGCAGCTGATCTTGTTTCCCCGATTGTTGTCAGGTATGTTTCCTAACTCCTCGGAAGAGAGCAAAAAGATATGCATGTGGCAGAACAAAAAACTTTGCATATTGTTCAAGAAATGGCAAAATATCATTCAAAAAAATGTCCTCTGTATTATTAAAAGTGGACCATTTTTCTGTCACAACTGATGGCAGTAATGATGCCGACAATCAACTTTATCCAGTTGTGGTAACGTACTTTGATAATCATTGCAAGCAAGTGAGATGCATGCTGCTCTTTTTGCCATGCCTAGAAACCAGTTCAAAAGGTGAAAATATTGCCAAACTTGTGTCTGAAAAATTTTGAATTTCAGTATCATGGTATTCCATGGATGAACTGTTTTGCCTTATTATGTTATAACACTCCTTTTATGGCGGGGAGAAAAATAGTATCTCTCTGGAAAAAATAGTGTCTCACTCTCTAAAAATCTTATTTTATACTTAAATACTATTTTTTTTGTAAATATTTTTTATTTATATTAAGTAATTCACTATAATAAAAAATAGAGAATCCTATAATATATAATTCTATTATTCATAAATTGTAAATATGCATGCCGCCAAACGCACGTTGATGCCCTGATTTTTTATTTTGAAGAGTTGGCAGCTCTGCTGAAGCAAAATTTCACATGTCATCCGAGCAAAAACAATCTTTAAAAGATCTTTTTGCTGAGACGTCATCAAAAAAGGTAATCACCAATATTTTCACCAAAACTTTATCCTTCGCCAACCTTTTTTTTATTATTATTTTTTTTTTCAAAAATTGAAAAAGAATGTGATCTGCAGTGAGGCCCCTGGCTGTGGGTAAGGCATACTGCAGATCATTGTCAGTTGTATAAAACTGAATATGAGATACATGTCATAGTGCAGTAGAATAACAAGGGATCACACATACACCATAGTAAGTGGCATAAGCTAGACCAGGGATGGCGAACCTTTTCTGTCTAGTGTGCC
The DNA here is from genome assembly GCA_039090855.1 of Macrothele yani. Taxonomy (NCBI): domain Eukaryota; kingdom Metazoa; phylum Arthropoda; class Arachnida; order Araneae; family Macrothelidae; genus Macrothele; species Macrothele yani. The sequence continues at coordinate 16,749,641 of CM077005.1, read as the reverse complement.
ACTTATACACTGCCGAACAATTGCTAAGGACGGATGACAATAGCAATGATAGCAACCATAAAATGGAAGGCAGGAAAATGTGGAAATGAGCATAAGTGCGGGATACAGTAAGACGTGTTGTGTGTATGCAAATTTTGGATTGCCGAACTTGTTCGTGACGTCATAGCGCTGATAAGAGATATAAAGGATTTGACGCGTATTGACCGTTGTTGTTCAAACGCAAAGTTGAAAGGGAAAGAATCAATTGACGAACTTGCAATTTTCAGTATGTCTTCCCTGCATCACCTAGATGATTTTATGCGTGGCCGTATTATTGGCAAGATTGAAGAAGGGCGAAAAAATAACAGATGTTGCCAGGGAGTTCGACGTCAGCCACAGTGTTGTTTCAAGGCTTTGGAATTCATTTCAAACAAATGGAGAGTGTAGCAAATGTCACGGGAGAGGTCGTGTTCGCAGTACGACACCTGCAGAAGATCGGTACATAGTGCTATCAACAAAAAGGACACCGACGCAGCACAGCTAGTGAGGTAGCAAATCAGTTTATGGCTACTACTGGCAAGCGGATCTCTCCCGAAAAAATGTCGCCAGACATTTGCATGAAGGAGGACTATACGTCCGCCGTCCTGTTGTGTGTGCATCCCATTGTCCAGACGTCACCGTACAGCCCGTTTGCAAAGGTGCCATCAACATTGCAATTGGACTGATAACGACTGGTCTGCTGTCCTCTTTTTCAGATGAGAGTAGATACAGTCTATCGTCTGATTGTCGACGACAACTGATCTGGCGTGATAGTGGTACTGCATGTTGTCCAGCAAACATACAGGAAAGGGACCGATATCCGACATGTAGTGTCATGGTATGGGCTGGCATCATGATCAATGGCCGTACATCCCTCTATGTGCTTCCAGCTGGGACTATGACTGGCCAACGATACATTAATGATGTTCTGCTACCTCATGTTCGCATGTTCCGTGGTGCTGTCGGTGATAGATTCATTTTCATGGACGACAACGCAACATGTCATCGAACAGTCGCTGTCCAGGAGTGTCTTGAGAGCGAGGATATTCAACGCCTCATATGGCCAGCACGTTCTCCAGATCTGAATCCCGTTGAAAATGTGTGGGATACTTTGGGGAGGAGTCTTGCTGGTCGCCAATGCCCTCCAATAAACAAGGACACCCTCATCCGTGCACTGACAGAGGAATGGGATAAATTACCCCAACAGCTGCTTGATAATGTTGTGCAAAGCATGACACTATGTGTGGAATCTTGCATCGCCCTCCATGGTGGCCATATCCCGTATTGACATCTTACGCCGGAACGCCTGCGGACGGTAATTGCATTTTTTTCACGTTTACGTATTCTGCACAAAATGGCCTGTTTGTCCCTTGAACACGTTCCAAAGCCTTCTGGATTTCAGAGCACAGTAAATTGTCTTTCTTGTAATGTCCTGGCATTCTGACATTATTTTATTTCACTTGGCATCCAACCGCACTTACTTTTTTATGCGCTATATAGCCGTTTATGATCCGTCTTTAGCAATTGTCCAGCAGTGTAGTTTGCTTTACTGCTTTCAGGTATCGAGTGTGCCACCTCTTGTTTGCGTTTTTTTTTTTTTTTTAATTAGCAATAGTGTAAAACTTGTTGCTGAACGCTACTAGCCAAGGCATTTATGTTCAGTTCATAACCTATTGTTTTCAGGTTATGGGCACCATCAGTAGTCATAGCTACTATTTTATTTAAGTCAATCCCCATTTTTACTACAAATTCCTGCTTCACTTCACTTCACACATTATATCTTTCCCTGTGATTGTAGTTGGCAAACTCAGCAAAATCAATTCCTCCCCCCATTACATTTCCTTGTGGAAATGTAACAAAAACATCTAACCTTGCTTGTGACGTCACGTCAGTACTTTAATCAAGACATATTAAAAACATATCCGCGTTGTCCAAATAAGATTTAATATGACCTGTAACATCTTCACTCATTCTTTTTATCCTATCTTTAAGAGAGTTCCTTCTGGTTGGCATTTCCTTAATTCTATTCACAATTTGTTGCTTGTTGGAAAAATCTTTCAATAATGTGTCAGACTTGACTAAGAAAGCCGCCTTAAAAAAATCACCATCACAAAGTGGCTTCCCACGCTGTGCAGTACAGTGAAATGGATGAAAACTAGCCGCAGTGATATTATTCCTTGGCCTGAAGGAAGATACAGAACAATTTGATTGTTTTTCATATTGTTTCACTTTTTGTGAAATGTACTCCCTTCTTTCTTCATTTGACATGGAACAAACATTATTATGATTCCTCACAAAATGATGCTATACATTGAATTTGTGGAACACTACTCTTTCCGTACACAGGTAACAAACAGAAAGCTTAATTGTTTTTCTCAATGATTCCGAACTCCGATGTCTACTGTTCTTGAAATACTCGATCACTATCTTTGTTAAGTTTCTGCTTTTTTTTTTTTTTTTTTTTTGGCACCAAAAACATGTTCGCTTGGTCCGGATACAAAGGTACCAGCAAAGGAACAATTACAGTACACAAGATAAGTAAGCAGCAGTTACAAACAAATCAACCTTCTTTGACAAACTGAAGTTCTGTACTGGCTTCGCAGTGTTGCCAAGTTGTAAATTTGAAACCTCTCCATCCATTGTTCAAGGTTACTTTCAGTTCTCACAGGAACTCGCTGTTTCTCGCATGTCTTCCTATCAGATTGATTTTTTCTCTTTCTCCTGCAAAGGTAAGGGAGAAGCAGGAGAGACGCGGGCTTGAGCTGAAGCAGGTGTGGACGTCTCGTGGTGGATGTCCGTAGGAGCAGAATGATAAAATAATAGTGTGCATGTGATGCTTAACTTTTGGGAATTAATGCATTAGGCAATTAAATGAGGTGAGGTTGATTTATTTACTATCCCTTTGGAGGACACTTCTTGGCTAGATTAATTTTCTTGTCAAAGCTCAGTTATTTGCAGGAAAACACTACAGACATGCTGTTGAAAAATTCTCTCTAAAAGAATTAAATTTTCATTTAATGTTAATGTTTTCGTGTTGTGCCATCCAAATCGTGTTCATGTGCCACCCAGTGGCACACGTGCCATAGGTTCGCCATCCCTGGACTAGACCTTGTTTTGCTGTATTTGTTTGATAAAGAACCACATTGCTGATCTTTAGCTTGTATGATGCTACATGCTGGGAAATTCTTCCTCGCTTGTTATTAGGTTCTGCTGCAAGGTCTCACCTGTAGTGAAATTCCATTTACATAGGACAGTTGTCAAGAGTGGCTTATCTTCAAGGTTATGTCATTTGTTGGCAATAAATTAGAAACAATGAGCACCAACTGCAACTATTGTTAAAAAATGAAATTCATATTTTCTAGCTTATTGATTTACAAAGTTGTAGCAAGCTAAGAGCTTGAGGTGTAGATGGTCTGGTGTATGCTGTTCTGCTTATCACTATGCTACAGCAAGTACACTTTGGAAGGCTTTTCATACAGCCTGTTTTCATCTGACTTTAGAGCAGTGGAACTCAACCAATCAATGAGCTTATTTTTTTCCTGGTTATGTATTTTTAAAAGCTGCAGTTAACACAATTAGCAGCCTTCTTTGGGGATAGCAGTTTTCGTCTAATGAGTTTTACTTATTTGACACCAGAAAAACAAAAAGATTTTACTCATTAGACATTAGGAAAACAGCAAGTTGTGTTAGTACATATTGCCTTGTTAATGACTGTCTATTTGGATTTTAGTTTATGTGGTTGTCTTATTGAAGGGTTTTAATCAGATTTAATTAAAAACATCCAGTTGCTGAAATTTTCCAGAGTACTTAAGCCTGTCTTTAAATTAGTGTTAGGGTTCATCTTCTATGACAGATGGTGCAAAAAGTCACTCCTTGGGCATGGCTTTTACATCTTGAGTGACTGTCCCAGAAGTTGGTGTCAGCAAATCACTGCAGACGTCACATTATTCAAAATGTAAGCAGTCTCTCGTTGGCTCAACAATGAAAAGACAAAATATGTGCTGTTACATTTTGACCAATGACATTATTTGGAGGCAGAGCTTAGTAAGTAGGCAGAGTTTCTGTAGCTCAAATTCAGGGGTTCTCTGCTAATGTACACATTTTCTCTTCAAAAAATGAATGTACAGTAGGATTTACGATGATCTATATAAGACAAGATTCCAATCTCACTTTTACCCCTATTCATTGATTTCTATTTGGCTCAAATAATTAGAAAAACTCAGGCAGAAATAAGACAAACACTGCTATGCTAACTTAATGCTCCATCTAGCACCAGATTGGAATGCGTTTGAGTCAGATAAATTGAATTAAAAAAAATCTAACACATTTTTTAGAATAATAACTGGTATGTATTAGCTATGGGTCATTTTTATTTGTGCTCAAAATTTCAAACACTTTGTAGTAATAGTCTTCACAAAAATGTGTACAAAAGAATTTACATTGCAGATATAGGTTAGATTAACCCTAACACTCATTCAAAGACAGCCTTAACTAAGAAATCAGAAAGACCTACTTCTAAGTTATGTAGTTTGAGTGTGGAATATAATGGACTACAGACATTAATACATTTGACATTTTTGTGCTGCTAATTACAATAAAAAGAAATGTTTAATCACTTGTCCTAACTGAACAGACATTTTTTGCTGTCTGTATGTTGCTTATAGTTCAGAGAAACTGTCACAGTTGCTTGTAGGTTTTAATAACAGTGTTCAAAGTTGGCACAGGAATTAAAAGTTCAGATTCCTTATGCTTATGATATGTGCTTATTTAGAAACATAAGGGTGCACTTTAGAAAATACCTAGAATTTGGCAGAGATCCCCAATTTTAACATACTTTTGTACAGTAGCTTGTATTATATTTAAAGCATGAATTTCAGTGAATGAGTATTTCTTTCATTATGGATACATGTCATCAAATTAATATTTCAAAGTAGCTCCAGTAACTAGTATGAGTTTCTTTGCATGTTGCAGAATCTTTGCATTTCTTTGCAGAATTAAGAGGAAAATCTTCCAATGTGATTACACACATTGTACGATGAGTGTCTACCACTAATTACCAATCTCATTGGGTTGTCACTAGTCACAAGGGCTACCATATATATACTGCTTTTTCCAGATTCTCTGGGTGCTAATGGCTAAATTATGTGATTGGTATTTATGGGTATGCATTTACACCAGGGCTCAAAATAGCTCTCTGCAAGTGCTGTAAGCTACCTTAAAAATGCCTTAACAATCAGTGGTTCTCGCTGCAGGCTTTGCAGCGAACATTTCATTAATGCTTTCGACATCGCAGGTTTCGAAAATTCACCTGTCAGTATGAGCTTTTGTGATGAGAGTAATTCCAGAATCTTTTGTTAGTGTCACTGGGAAGGGTGAGGAAATGGGGGTCCATTTTCATGTTCAATGCCCCCAACTGCCCTGTTCAAGTTTGGTGAATAAGAGCAACAAGTTAAACTAAAACTTCATGGTCATTTACTCTTAGTGTGGATGTGGGGAGACCTGTCATTTCAGCAAGAATGAAGACTGACCCCATGACCCATGATGAAACTGGTTTTCGGAATCACAAAATAGAAACTTTTCTGCGTATGCAGGCAAGTATCTCCATTCTTCTCGCCTGTCGTTCACTCCTTAGCCAAACCTGAAACCGGCTATGTTGCAGTAGCTATTATTAGTCTGTGATCTGAGCTCCTAACAATCTCTGTGTTGTGTATGAACCACTATGGCAATATTTTTTAAATGGACTTCGAATGCTGACCCAAAAGAAAAAAAAAAAGAAAAGAAAACAAGTGATGAAATCAGATGATGAACCAGCAGCAAAGTTAGTTAAAACTTCTACTGTGATAGGATGGAAACTAGAAACCGTTCATTCTTCTCCTTTGCATCTTTAAAAAATCCTTAAAAATCAGAAAATGACTTTTTCTTAAGGCTGTCTTTGAATGAGTGTAAGAGAAATTTTATCCTATATCTGCAATGTATATTCTTTTGTACACATTTTCTCAAAGACTATTACTTTGTAGTGTTTGAAATTTTGAGCACAAATAAAAATGACCTATAGCTAATATGTGCTACAGTTATTATTCCGAGAAAATTCTTAGAATTTTTTTTTTTAAATTCAGGTTATCTGAACTGAAAGTATTCCAATTTGGGTGCTAGATGGTGCCATAAGTTAGCTTAGCAGTGTTTCTGTCTGGAAGAAATGAAATCTCTCATTTCTGTCTGATTTTTTTAACTATCTAAGCCAAATAGAAATAACTGAATGTGGCCAAAAGTGAGGCTGGAATCTTGTCTCCTATAAATAATCGTAAATCCTACTGTATGTTCATTTTTTGAAGAGAAAATGTGTACATTAGCAGAGAACCCCTGAAATCTGACTGCTTCCATTCTGAATGTGGCGAGGTCTGCAGTGATTCGCTGACGGCAACTTCTGGGACAGTCCCTCAAGACGTAAAACCCATTTCCAAGGAGTCATTTTTTGTGCCATCTATCGCAGAAGAGGAACCCTAACACTCATTCAAAGACAGCCTTAAAAAAAAAATTGTAAAAGAGATCCCTCTTTTACAAATTTTTTTAATAGTTGTGTATGCTGTAAAAATTGCAATGCGTTGTGATTTATAGTTTGCCATATATCCGTTTTTAAAATGCATCCCGTCGTGAAATGAAGAGTTTTGTGAAATTTAAAAATTTAATTTCTCGTGAACTAAATTGAAATTCAAAAAAAGAGTGATCAAGGTGCAAAAATTTGGCCATGGCCCTGCATGCCTACAAAGTTTCGTGGTTCTGTTGCTGTTAGTGTGTACGGAACACGAACTGATAGCACTTTTTTTGCTACCTTAACTTTGAAATACAATAGCTCTTGAAGTATTGCCAGAATCGAAAAGGGTTTATTTCAGCCATGTTCTCGAAACAATTCTCTACAAATGATGCAAATTTCATATTTTTGTGTTCAATACTTTTTGCGCTGCAATCTAGGAAAGTGTGAGTGTCACGAAATTTCTAAAACAGCGGTGGCTGCAGTTACTTTTTTTCAGAATAGAGAGATTAAAAGCAAACAGAATATGTATATACATACATACATACATACATACATACATATCACTAAGCTGTTCTAACTTCAGATATTCAGAAGTTAGCTCCTCACATAAAGAACTCACTGTTGCTGTATCAGGTGTCTCCAATTACAGCGATCTCGGCACACAGCTCGAACTTCACGGGCATACATCACATGCCGCACACAAGACCTTTTGTACTTCATACTCATTATCTTGTTTGAGAACATTTCTGAATCTGGTCCTCCCATGATTTTCTTGGCATTCCTCTACCTTTCTTTCCTGCCACTTGGGCTGAATAAATTCTCTTAGTAAGCATCTCATCACTCATTCTTTCAACATGGCCAAACCACCTAAGAATATTAGTATCCAATATTAATATTCTTAGATGTGGGTTCGATTCCCTACTCCCGATTTCCGTTCGACTATGCTAACCGTTACACGACCCAGGGCAGTGAAGTTCAAAGCAACTGAGACTAAGGAAACTCAGCTTAGGAATCTGAACATCCTCGATGAAGTTTTCAAGTTTTCTGAATGGTGTTACATGGATGACCAGTAAGTGCTGCAAGCAAATTCAGAATTTATATTCTGTATGCTTTTAATATTCTATTTGATTTCCCATGTATTGTGAAGAATATTTCTTCCTTCATTGACTCAGAATATTTGTCTCCACTTTACTAACAACATTTTTTTTTCACATTACACATCTGCATTTCTCACACGAACAGAACATGTCTTGCCCCCCCCTTCCCCGCAACTAATGCATTTCTTCTGCAGTATCCAGGGCTCACTGCAGTACACCAGAGTAGGAAAAATTATGCTTTCATATGCAGCTATTTGTGATTTTTGAGGGAACTCGTCAGTCCTGTGAAATCCTCCTGAAGTAGCTGACTTTTAAAGCTCAATATCGAGACCAGAAAGCTGAAAATATATAATTAAAGAGAAAGTAAAAAATTGGTGCTGGTATCATGCAAACTCCTCATGAAGTCTGTTGCTAGGTTTCATGCCTATGAAAAGGTAACTATATCACCAATGCCCCATTGGACATATTAATCTGCCTTGTTCTAGTTCTTTCCTTTAGTATGCAGCTAGCGACTTTAGAAAATAGCATCTGTTTTAGTAATTATTCATCTGCCATAAGATACAAATGCTCAAACTTCCTTATGATGTTTTTATTGCCCTTTTAACCAATAGATGCAAATTTTGGAAAACTGATTTCCAGTGAGATAAAGAAAAATCTTTTTTTTTATGTGTGTTTATGTCTTATAAAGTTCGGTTTCACAGTAACTGCAGGGTTATTTATAAATGAATACGTACAAAATAAGCAGTCAAAAGATTTGTGATCATGAGAACACAAGAATAAGACACCCTAAAGAATGTGAATGACTTTCAGTTTTTATTTACGCTTTCCAACCGTAGGTTGAAGAAGCGTATATGCTCCATCCAGCTTTGTCTGTCTGTCTGTCTGTGACCGCACGAGAACTCGCGTAAAAATGGTCCGGTTTCGATGAAATTTTAGTTTGTGGTAGGGGACAACCTGGGAACAAATCTATTAAAAATGGAGAAAATGGGGTCAAAAGTCAGGACATAGGAGCGGGATCCATTCCATCGCCCTTATGCATCATAATGTTCCTAAAAATGCTTCGATTGTAACAATACTTTAGTATGTTGTTCCGGAGTTATACTGAACTTCTCCTGTTGAATATAATCGGAATAGGGTCAAAGGTCAGGGCACAGGAGCGAAATTTATTCCACATCCATTATCCTTATAACTTGACTAAAAATCCTTCTATTGCGACAAAACTTTAGTATGTTGTTCTGGAGGCATACTGAACCAATTCAGTTTAATATTATCGAAATAGCGTCAAAGGTCAGGGCACAGGAGCGAGATTTATTCCACATCCATTATCCTCATAACGTGACCAAAAATGCTTCTGTTGGGACAAAACTTTAGTATGTTGTTCCGGAGGTATACTGAACCAATTGTGTTTAACATCATCAAAATGGAGTCAAAGGTCAGGGCAGAGGAGTGAGATTAATGATGTCTGGTATGTTGGAAAGTATATCATAATTAATGCATTGCATGATTTTACTAACTTGTTTGATGAAGTGCCAACCATGCTAACATCTAAACTTAAAGATCTGAAAGCAGTACAGTGATATTTGCATTTAAGTATTGTTGCAATAAGGCTGGTTGAAGTATTGAGATGACTCCAGGTGTTGCAAGACTGTATTAGAAAATTGGTCTTGGATTATAAAAAGAATGCATAAGTTTGTTAATACTAAATCAAATGATTTCTTGTTTGATTTTGAACACGAACACTTTATGTGGAATGCATGGCAGATAGGAGGTTCTCTTCTATTTGGTGAATTGTGCGAGGCCATCTTGAATGGAACATTGCCAGACTCAATTCCAGATAACATAGCAGTATAACCAAAGAAAAAAGTGTGCAAAATAATGAAACAATCAGCTCTACAAGAAGATATAAAAAATTGTCACTATAAAAAAGAAAATAATTCCATAAATGAACCACAATGGTACATATGTAACAATAATTTATTTTGAAACAAAGTACAGTCTTGTTTGAAATTTGCTTACTTAATAAAGACATTTCACTAATAAACCAGCAAATATATTTTTACTGATCCGTTCAATTTTTTTTTTTTTTTTTTTTTACTTTTTAAGAAAATACCTCACATAAACCTACACATATTTGGATTTAACTATTTTTGTTAAAACTTTATTCTGATCTTATAACAAATATGTTCATTTTGAAAGTTTGTAATTTAGTGAGGAAATATCATGTATGAAAGAACAAAATTTTTTAGTGATCCTTTCTGCTTATTTTTTTTTTTTTATAATATACTTTTATCATAACACAACAGTGTTTTTTTTTTTTTTTTATGAAACCTAAATTGAAACACTAGAATTTATGATAAGCTAGAATAATGTTTCAATTTTTTTAGGCAAATAAGAATCTAAAAGCAGATAGCAGGCTGAAAAAATGGTGTTAAACAAAGTGATCTTTTTCTGTAAAGTTTGTTCAAACATGATTTTTTAAATGCAAGCTTTCCACAGTATGCATGGTAGCTATTCTTTTATCATTCATGCATCTTTGTTATTATTATTTTTAATATTCCTCATTTGAAAGTTGGAAAAAAGAAACTTGTTCTCAGCTTCAGCTGTAGAAATTGCTTCAAACATGCACACTACTTTGAATAAGTTCTTTCTCCTAGTCTTATTAAAAATGGGAGTACATTCTTATTGAATATTTGAAATATATACAATTCCATAATAAGTAAAGTTTTGTACTATAATTTTTTGTTTGTTGGTCCATTTTCACAGCATTGCAAGTGAAATTTTTAAGGTAAATTAAAAAAGGATTTCAAGTTATTTTAGAAAACATCACCATTTTTTTTCACTTACTGGAAGGGGAAAACATGAGCATCATAAGAGATGTTTATATTTTCACCTGACTTCATTAGTATGAGGTCAAGTGCTTAATGAAGCTTTGCTGTTTAGGACGTAAAAGACCTAGTAGTTTTATATCATTATGTATAAAAACAATTTTTTTGTATGATGTGTATCAAATGTCTACATTATTTTTTATATTCTCTTAATTTTCCTAGTGGAAAATAATGAAATTGAAATGGTCTTTTGGGGAGGTTGACTTGTACTCAGTTCAGTCCCATTATTATAATTATTATTTCATTTCATGTATACTGGTTAATGGTAATTCCATGCATACATACATCATTTTACTATTTTTAGTCTTCCATTCATATTGCTAAGATCCAGTGGTTTGAATTCATTGATGTTAGCATCAGCGTACTGTTCATAATTAAGAACACCAGTAGTTCTTGTGAAAGCATCATCTGATCCTGCCGCATGTGTTCCTAGATTAAGATTTCCGCCTTCATCTTGCTTCACGTGACTGATATTGCTGCAGTGCTCTTTGTCATCATCCACCACAAGGATGGGTTCGCAGAAAGAATCCTCATGGCTGCTGCCAGTGCCATCACCTGGCATTGTGTATTCCTCCAAAGCAAAATGCATACCTTTTGCTCTTGTGTCATCCTGTGGTTTAGTAGGAATAAAACTGTTTGGCAAATATGACTGAAGATTGACACCATACGGCATCTCATTAAGAAAATTTTCTCTGCTTACGTAATATTCCTTTGGTAGAGGCATGGGAGGTTCTGCTTGTGCTAGGGGGTATTCATATGGTTGATAACGGTAATGTGGAAAGTTATTGGGTTTTAGTTTAAGGTATGGTGAATTCCAAGGTCGAATTTGATTATAGTCAAAGTAAGACATAGCTGAAAATGCAGATGGATCAACAAGGGGGGTTCTCATTGGTGATGGATACATTCTGTTCTGGATACTCATTGAGGATGGATCAAATGAATTATTATAAAGTGGCATCTCTTCCTTTGGAAAGTTGTTTAGTCCCCAAGGTGCAAGCTGAGGCATGGGAAGTTGACTAAAACTAGGATGACTGGCAGGACTTTGCTGTTTTTGCATGAATCCTTGTGGATTAAACTCCTCAGTAGGTGGTGCCTTATCTTCATTTTTCACTTCGTCATTTGGGGCTGTAGTACTGGTCTTGTTACCTAACAATCAAAGCAAAACAAATTATTACATTCATATGTCTTTTTTTAATCTTATAGAAGTACTTGATTATGAAAAAAGCTGATGCACAAGGTTTGAAAAAGTTTCCAGCCTAATTTTTCTCACTTGCAGTACTGTAAGCATCGAAAATAACTCAAATTATTTAATACATGAAACAAAATGTTATGGTTGGGTTAATATAGCTGCCAACCATCCCGGTTTTTTAACAAATTTAAAAAAATCCTACTGGTAGGGATTTAAAAAAATACAGGCTTGGATTTCTGCCTCCAGCAAAAAAACTGCAGTTATTTCCTTAAGGGAGTTGTTTACCCTGGCTGCCTCAGAGATACTTTGTGAGAAGATGGAAGTTATAAAAACTCAGCCCTTGACATCGGACCAGGAGCTTTTTGACCTCTGAACCTCAAGCAGCCAGCAGTTCACATGGTGCAAAGTACAGAACAGCTAAAGAGGGAGTTAAAACAACAGAAAAAATCACATGCATTGGTGGGAGTTTAGTGCGGTAGAATCACATGCATTGGTGGGAGTTTAGTGGGGTAGAATCACATGAATTGGTGGGTGGTTAGTGTGGTAGCTGGTGAACAGTCAAAGAAGTGAAAGCGACAAAAGGATTAACTGCTGTTTGCACATCTTCCGAGGGAGGCAAGTTCTGTGGAATGCACGTGTTACGGAATTATGCAATCCATCACATAGTTTTTTGTTTGTTTGTAGTTACTGACAGTGCGAAGTTCAAGATGATGCTTTTTTGTTGCTCTTGCTGCATTGTTTGGTAAAATACACTATATTGACAAAAAGTCACCTGACACCCCTTCAAAAGCAAATGAACAGATCCTCTGCGTTGTTAAGATGCACGGTAGCGCTGCAAACGGTATAAAATCAAGCCTGCAGCTGACCACGATCATATCACACTGTGAGGTTGAGTGAAAATGTCACGGCGGAGGGAGAACTGACTTTGAGAAAGGAAAGATTGTTGGGTGTTATATTAGTGGGTTGTCCATAAGAGAAACCGAGAGGCATTTAAACATACCCAAGTGAACTGTTTTGGATGTACTGAATAAGTGGAAGACACATGGCGTGCTTGAAGCAGCAAAACGTACCAGCAGGCCAATGAAAATCAGTGATAGAGGACATTGAAGCCTCAAGGGAGTCGTTACAGCTAATCGACGGAGTACTGCAAAAGACCTCAGTGTACAGGTGAGTAAAAATGCTGGAACCTCAGTATGTGCACGTACAATTCGCAGAGAACTTCATTTACCATGGTCGTGCAGCTGCTCATGCTCATAAGCCTTTCATCTCCACTCGGAATGATACTTTTCGTTTAGCATGGTGTAAAGAACATTTATCGTGGACCGTAGATCAATGGAAACAGGTCCTATGGACTGATGAATCCAGATACACAATCCATCAGTCTGATGGCTGTGTGTGGGTATGGCGGCAGCCTGGGTGATGCTATTTACCACAGTGTACTGTTCCTACGGTCAAGTCTGGAGCTGGCAGTGTACTCTTGTGGGGGTGTTTTTCGCGGTATGGTCACGGCCCATTGGTTATCGTGGACAAACCTGTTAACTAGCATGTCTACCTCGATATTCTGGACAGTTATGCCCTACCAACTCTGTGGCAATACTGTGGAACCGAGCCTTGTTGGTACCGGCAGGATAATGCACTGAGCCATAAAGCAAGGACTGTTACAGTGTGATTTGACGATAATTCTGTATCGTGTGTGGACTGGCCAGCACAGAGCCCTAATCTTAATCCCATAGAGCACCGATGAGATGAATTAGAGCACCACATAAGAAGTTTGGAACCCAGGCCTATGAATAAGCAACAGTTAGCGGCAGCATTATGCACTGAATGGAAGCGCATACCTATCGCTCTGTTCCAAAACCTTGGCGAAAGCATGTCTCTAAGGGTCAGTGCATGCATTAAGACCAAAGGTGAGACCAAAGGTGGACCGATCAATAAATGCTATGTTGTGTTTCTTTTCTAGGTGTCTGGTGACTTTTGTCAATATAGTGTATATTGTTTTAAAGCATGGTGAATGTTTGTTCAAGTTTGTTGGCAGTACTAGAGATTTTTATCACTTGGTCTATTTGTTTGATGGTTTTGTTGGAAGTTTGTGGTACTGTTTTCAGTACTTTCTAGTCTTGATCTAAGGTTTCGATTTGTTGGTATTCAAGGAAAATAGACCCAGCTAGGACTACTACTAAAAAAAAATTCCAAACTTTTTTTTTTAGAGTCTTACGGCACAAATTTCTGTGCTTCATAAAATTAAGAAAAGGATCATTGTATGCATTTTGTTCCAAGTACAGAATGAACCTAAGTGTTTCACACCGTGGAAAATTGATTATTGTTGCACATATTCAAACAAAAAAGCATAATGACAATGTGCAGCAGCCTAAAAATAATGCAAAAATAAAATAAAAATTTGCTACAGCTGAGGGCTTCAGCAATATTTGTGCTGAGTGTTTATTCACTTCATTCTTAGTGGAACATAATTCACCCCTAAGCTGTGCCAATCATGTGGGGCACTTGTTTTGAAAATGTTCTCCAACTGTGAAACTGCAAAGAAGCTTGTGGCCCCACTAAAACCACACCCATCACAAATGCGATAGCGGTGTCAGAAGCAGCAGCAATAATAAGTTCTTTGCAGAAATAAGCATTTGCAATAGCAACTGATGCAAGCAGTGACAGCAAAAACAAGTTGTATCCTATCGTTGTTATGACTTTTTTTAATGATTTGACTTGTATAGTTGAAAGTAACCTCCGTGTACCAATACTAAGTGAAGATTCAACAGGCAGAAACATAGGAAAACTTGTAAATGAAAGTTTGGCATCCCGAGGAATACCCCTGACCAACTACATATCCTTTGGGTGTGACAATGCTAACATTATGAGCAGCCGAAAGAATGGTGTTGCAGCAGTGTCGTTAGAATATCACAAAGATATAATTCATGATGGATTGTCTGTGTCATTTGATTGATTTAGTGGCAAGCAGAGGTGCAGATTCTCCCCCAATTGAAATCGATGAGATTTTGGTAGATGCCTATTATTCAAGGATGAAAGAGTTCCACCAAAAGGCGGAATTCCACCTCTCTGGAAGTCATCCGGGGAGTTCCTGAGATCAGTGCAGAAATACAATAATTTTTTTGTGTGTGGGTGGTAGGAAGAGAGGGTCTATTTAAACTGTCTCACAAACCTGGAGGCAGATAAAGCTATTGCAGATCAGGAGGATGAGTCATAACCTTGAGCAATGCCAGAATCAAGTTCTCCAGCCCATATGTCCCTGGACTGGAGAACTTGACTGTGATTGGCTGTAGCATGCCAACTGCGTAGGTAGGAAGGTGAGGCTTCCCTGGTGAAGGCTTGGTCTTTCAGCTGATGGTGTGACACTAGTGTGGACGCGAAGACGTAGCTGATTTTGTGCTGACCGTAATTTTCTATGTGGCTATAGGGGATCGGGTAACTGCTTTTTCAAGATGCAGTACAAAGAGTTTGTTAATTGTCATTGTAATCATTTTGTAGTCTAGTTGGCAGTTCACAGTTTGCAACAAGCACGTGTGTGTTTTTAGAAGTAAATTGGAATTTTATTTTTGTTTTGTGTTTCACAGAAATGGTTGATTTAGTTGCAAGTAACAGATGAACATAAAGCTCAGATGTGTGATGACTTTAAGAAAAACAAGTTCCATTTTGATTGCCTTGGGAACTTATGCCTGCATCATGTAAATTTTTGTGTCGGTAAACTATCTAATTACTCAAATCTGAAAAGGAAAACAAATTAGATCAGTGTAAATATGGGATTGACATTATTGGTTTGGTGTAAGCACATTGACTAAAATAAAATTCTTATTCACCCTTAAAGAAATGTTAAGATAATTTTATGGCTTTTTATATATGCATATATGGTGCTTAGGGTAGTTAATAAATGCTGAAAGGTTAATTATTTTTGCATATTCCCATGTGGGAAAAGTTCAGCCTTTTTCTGCCGTGACCACTTTCATGTCTGATTATTACTTTAAGAAAAATTCCAAAATCTGAAGCACATAAAATCTCCTGGTTTTTCACTGTCCAAGGTTGGTAGATATGGATTTACTCTAGCAGGATTATGGATTTTATTCCCATGTTTCTTTTGGGATGGTGAAATTTACTGTACCTTATGTTGCCATGCCTCTGAACACTCGAAAATTGCTTCTTCCTGATTGGATTTCAGTTTGACCATTCTACTTCACCCAGGATACTGTAGATCAAGAAACTGAAGTCTGTTACATGGATTCTTAAGTGTGTGCCTTTCATTCCACAAATTTTGTTTATTGACATTTCACCTAGTCAAACCTAAATACCTCTGCATATAGGACCAAGGGGAAATATGAAGTCCACTGAGACCATCCGTTTATATTGCAAGTATCTCAGTTGTATGGAGTCCAATGTTCAAAGTGTTTTCCAATGAGCAAGTTCAGTATTGAAATGTGTGCGATACAGTGGCATTACTGGCAGAAAAGGATTGAATGCTACTGAAACTGCCTGAGAAATATGTGAAGTTCAGGGTGTGGGGAAAGTCTTCGTTTTTGGTGTTCAGGCTTTTCAAGAAGTTTGAAAATGGCAACATGAGCTTTGAAAGTAAGCTGCAATCGGGACATCCAGTATTGATAGATCAGAAAACGTTTGCAGTGCTGTTGAAGTTCATCCATCCACAGTTATTGTGCAGAATCTTTACCGAGCTTCATTGCCAACAAGCAACTTTAGTTTATCATCTGCAATGCACTGGTAAGGTAGCCAGGTGTTGCCAAAGTTTTCATATAAACTGACTGCTGAACAAGTTGACAGTAGTATTGAGGTCTGAAAGGAAAATTCTTGTGAATCCCTACAACACAACAACACTAAAAAATTGTTCCAGCAAAGAATTATTATCAAAGGAAAGGTGGCATTTCTGAGGAATAAGAAAACACTGGTGTCCAAAATTAAAGTGGGGAAGGCAGTAGCAGGCAAATAATGTAAAGTGCTGAATGAAATGTCGCAATGTTCACAGGACATATGCAAATGGACATGAGAAACAAATGCCTGCAGTGAAATTTGCATATCAGTGAGCAAAATGCTGTCCAATATGTAAATTGAGTTATATACTTAAAGCAAACATTGGATGGTAGTGATATTTCTTGTTGACACGCCATGTAAGAGTATTTCAGTGGCTGCAAATGCTTTCTTTATGTCTCACACACACGTATCTGATGCTGTATGGTGGTGAGTGATAGGATGACTAGAAGCAAGCCAGTTTCAGGCCCAGGTCACAAGGAATGTGAATATCCACCCCAGAGTGGTTTCTTGGTTATGGCAGCAATTAACAACACCAGTGCAATGTCATAAAAACCTGACCAAGGTCATCCAAGGTGTATGACACCCCATGAGGCTTTAACTGCCTAGCGTCATAGGTCGTATACAGCTCGACAATTGTCTTGAGTTCTCTGCTGCCACTGGAGCTACGATATCAAAGTAAACAATATATTGAAGTCTTAATGCAATTGGACTTTATGCCAGGAAACCCATGGTTTGTGTTCTGTTAACCACATCTCACAAAAGAGCTCGCTTGAACTAGTGCAGGCAACATCATCATGGAGCTCGAACAAGTAGGCAGGTGTTCTTTTTACAGGTGAGTCAAGATTCAGTCTACAAATGGATTCTCATCAGCATTTTGTCTGGAAAAAACAGGTTTACTGAACAGCCTCCTACAAGACTTTTCACTCAATGATAAAGATACGCACAAATGCATAGACTGTGATTGTTATCCATAAATGAAGGAGGCACAGAAGTCTCAATTCCTAACTAATCAGTTCTTGCTTGCTTGCATCAAGGAATCGTAAATTAACTGTGAGGTAATTGGTCACCAAGAAACCTGAAAGCAACCATTAAAGGATACTATGACAGCTTGGGAACTAGACATCTTATTTTTATACTACACCTGAAAACATTGCAGGTGATTGTTCTTATACTCTGAAGTGCAAAAAGTCATAGGATATGTACCTAGTATTGTGTAGTACCTCCTCTCGCCTGGTAAAGTGCAGCAACTCTATGTGGCATCAATTCCACAAGTGACTGGAAGACTTCTAGGTAGATGTTGAGCCATACCATCTAAATAGCTATCCAGAGTTCCCTATTATTTGTAGGCGCAGGATATTGGGTGCGAATGGACCTTTACACCATATCTCGTAAGTGCTCGATTGGGTTCATGTCGGGCGAACGTGGTTGCCACACCATCCGTCGGAAGTGTCCAGAATGCTCCTGGAACCAATTTTAGACAACTTGGGCCTGATGACATGGTGCATTGTCCGCCTGGAAAATCCCCTCGTTGTTGGGGTACAAGAAGTCCACGAAGGGCTGCAAATGGTCACCCAGCAGAGCAAAAATTAATTACTGACTAATGACGTGTTTATGAGGATCAGAGGACCCAAACCGTGCCACACAAAGATATCCCACACATGTATAAAACCACCATCAGCTTGCATGGTGCCTTGTTGACAACTTGGGTCCATAGCCTCATTGGGTCTGCATCACACCCAAACCGTACCATCATCTTGTAACAACTGGTAGCACATCAGACCATGCCACATATTGCCAGTCTTCCAGGGTCCAATTACCGTGTTCACGAGCCCAGGTGAGGCACTGTGTCCATCTCTTGGAAGTGTGCTGTAGGAAACGTAAAATACACCAGAGTGTCACAAGGGTCATAATTCTGTCATAGGTAAGCTGCCATAATCTTTTGCTATCCATTAGATCCAGGAAAATCATGTCAGATTTAAAGTACAGAAAACATCACCATAAAACCAGCTGGTGCTCGTAGCTCAGTGGCACAAGGGCCAACCAATAATTAGTAGCTCAGTGGCACAAGCGCCAACCAATAATTTACAGGATCAAGCACTAGTCAGCTAAGTTAACCAATCCAAGCCCCAGACAGAAAACTCCTGAGGGGCTGAGAGCATACTCAGTGTGCGTGTAAAATTAAAGGGACTTGATATATGTACACCGGGATAGAGAAGATGTATTGGTGCAATTGGACTTTCAGAAGAGTATGTACCTCAGCAAATACGTTTATGCAAACAGAAAAGTGAACTTATACCTACAAAATTGTGGGTTATGAGAAATTTGAAACTGTACACAAATTCAATCAATTCTTCAAACATATTTCATTGTTGAACTTTATTACATGGTGATAATCATTATTATATATATTTGTCAACTATATAGTTGTTATATTGTGTACTGTTTCTCACCTTATATGAACGTTTTAGTGCCCACGGGAAACATTCCCTCTTTGTCTAACACAGAGCGAATATTGTTGAATACAATCTAATATTATAAAATTGAGGTGAAAAATATTATATGAATGAAAACAATTACTCATGTTCTGTTTTCATGGAGTCTTCAGGAACATTGAGCATTGTTCTGCAATATTCCAAATTTTTTTTGAATTTGTTGAAATCACTTCAATTTGGTAAAATATTCAGTGCTTTAAGACTAAATATTTTACCAAATTGATTCCCCTTCAAATTGAAGGTTAAAACTTTCAATTGTTCATTGTTTTAGAAAGTGCAACGTTGGAATCGCAAGGCAATAAGAAGAAGGATTGTCCAACTATTAAAATTAGACAAGCCTAAAATCGTCATGAAGTGACCGCTTGAAGTGATTTCGACGAATTAAAAAAAAATTTGCAATATCGCAGAATAATGCTCAATGTTCTCGAAGGCTCCATGAAAACAGAACGTGAGTAATTGTTTTCATTCATATAATATTTTTCACTCAATTTTATAATATTAGATTGTATTCAACAATATTCGCTCTATGTTAGACAAAGAGGGAATGTTTCCTGCGGGCACTAAAACGTTCATATGACGTGAGAAACAGTACACAATATAACAACTATATGGTTGACAAATATATATAATAATGTACACAAATTATTCTTCATCATGAACTTTATCCAAGCAAAGAGAATTTTTCAAATCGGACTAGCAGAGAGATCTCTGGGAAAATGCTAGGTATATAAGTATACAACGGCTGTTCCATAAAAACTGAAAGTAAAAATCCCGCAAAATGAAGAAATATAGGTACAGCAAAATATATGTTATCCTTTTTCAAATTATCTTCCCTCGGATGATATGCAACAGTCCCGTCGTCCAATCCACTTTTCAAAGCATGTGGCGAAGGCATTTTGTGGAAGCTGCTTTACTGACTCCTGTATAGCTTGAATAACGCCAGCATCTGTGTTGAATGTTGCACTATAGAACTTCTTCATTGTTGGAAACAACCAGAAATCGCACGGGGCGAGGTCATTACTGTAGGCAGGCTGTGGCATGACTTCAATACCGCATTTCGCAAGAAACTGTTGAACACAAGCAGCCACATGTGGGCGGGCGTTAACATGGTGTAGGGTCCAACTACGCAAAATGGCCATTGTAAAATAGATGCAAGGTAGAAACGAATTACATCAATCATGTTTTTATGAGCAAGGATGTGGAGTAAAATATATCTTGAATTTGATAGCATTTGCATTTAAGCCCTCTTGCGGCAAAAATGTGCGTCGGAGAAAGAAAGGGAAGCGTTCTCACAGTTCAGGGTTCCCAATGCAAAATTAAGTTCTGAAATCGGACTAGACGCAGTTGTCCAAGTGATGGATTCTGATCATTCGTCCGAGATGGGTCCGGGTTCGAATCCCGGTGGGGGATGGATGTTGTGTTTGTCTTACAGCACTAGCTCTCTCCATTCCCTGGAGCCAGTGGCTCTAAATTAAGGACAGGTAATTGCTTATAGATAAAGTTGCTCACGGTGGTCGTTAAACCCCCAATTAAAAAAAAAAAACGGGATCTGAAAGGTGCAGAAATATGGCGACCAAAGGCAGACTGACGAATGGATACAGTGATAAGTACATCCTTTTCGTTTTTTATTTCATATCAGAAGATTTGTGGGAAGATGTCAGAAAACATTCTTGTTGATGTTATGGGCCAAAGAAGAGAGAAATGCCATGTTTTCTTTTTTTCAGAAAAACATGAAATGTGAATTTAAAACTTTTCAGGTAGTTTGTTGCCAACAAAAAAGTGCTGTCGTAGGGACATTTTAACTAAATATATTCTTCTAAGTTCAATTACTAATCAAAAACAACTATTATGGGAATTTTACTAGGAAATTTTTTATTTAAATTGCAAATTTTCAGAGAAAACTCTTCTCCTTTCTTTTTATTTAATTGCAAATTTTCTCTGAAAATTTGCAATTTAAATAAAAAAATTCCTAGTAAAATTCCCATAATAGTTGTTTTTGATTAGTAATTGAATTAAGAAACTAGGAAGCCATTTCTCAACATGAGCTTTATTCAAAGAACTCTACTAAGTGTTGGAAAATATCATTTTTAATTTTTAAAGGAAAATTCTTGAGTGTGCGCAAGAGAGAAACATAATCTCGTTCATGATTTTCCCCCAGTAGAAGTGGTTTTATGATGCATGTGCTGGACAAAAGTTTTTTGGTGGGGTTCTGGTGTTCTTGGATTTCGCGAGGGAAAGAGATATGCCTATTAACCACAGTAAGAAGAGGCTACCACCAAGCACAGCAAAGGAGAATACATGTTTAAAGATGGAGAAAAAAGTGGAACCAAAGAAGAGGAGTAGAAAAGGTTGAAATATGACATCAGTAAATCCCTGATGCCATTGTATAGATCCATGGAAAAAAGATCAGAACAATAAAAATAAATAACAAGAAAGATGACACCGAATTTTTGGTTGTATTGAGTAGGTCTTTTGAATCCGTTCTGACATGAATTAAATTTATCAAAGCTATTCAAAGTCAATGGAACCAGTATGGAAAACAGTATATCTGACCAAAGAAGGAAGTTTTTTAATTGGGCTTTTAATCCCACAGATATTGCTGCATACCTGCCAACTACCATGGAAAGTCCGTAGTTTCTACGGATTTTGCTGTCTGACTACGGAGCTACGGAACTCGATGTTGAAACTATGGATTCTACGAATTTTCATTTTGTTTAATTTTTTTTTTATTTTGCTATTATTTTATGATACACATGAGATTCTTAAGAAGATTTGCGGAATTTCACATTTTTTGTCATTTAGATCATTGTCAAGATTGATGCAAAACTGAAGAGAATTGGGGGTGGTGGGTTCGTTTTCCGTCTGGAGGACGATATCTCGTGTTTCAAAACTTTCAGAAATGGAGTAAAAAAATTTGCTGTAATCGTAAATATTTTTTCTCCCGATGTTGCCTTTGTGTCCAGTACTCTTGTTAAATATTTTATTGCATAAATGTTTGTCTTTCAGCTTGAAACTGTAGACAGCAATTTGCGAAAACGGAAGTTAGACGCCGCGAAAATTTCTCCCTAATCTTCAGGCATAAGATTCTTCCGTGAATTCAAGAAATTCCGCCATTTTCGTTATTATTTTGGTCATTCAAGAGATTGATGCACAAGTGAACAGAAATTGGGCAATGCATGGTGGATGTTCGTCAGAGTTCAGATTCTTTCCGTAATCGTAATTTCTTTTTCCAATTTTTTTGTGTGTTGCCTCTCTTCAGTATTATTGTTAAATAACATTTTACTGTATAAATATTTTTATTTCAGCTTGAAAATAGGGGGAAATTTCCCAAACCAGAAGTAGGATGGAGCAAAGATTTCTCCCGTAATAGCGCGCAATGTTTCCACTCTCCTGCATTGTTAAATGTCCCGCGTCCCATAAGTTTTTGCATTTAAGCTTGATGAGAGAGGGAGGAAATTTCCAAAATTGGGAGTGACGAAGTTGGAAAATTTGTTAAAATTTATACATTTTTTACAAATTTTGGATGTCCCATCTGTCAAGTGCTGTGGAATTCTGAATGCATCTGACTGATTTTTACTGGTGGAAGTTTTGAACTTAAATCTCGCAATGTTACCTATCGTGCCCTTTCCAGGGATATCAACTTTTTGTTTTGCAGGTGTTAAGTTTGTTTCATTAATGTCCTTGTTTGTTGTAGCGTTTTGTTGTGGTGCATATTTCTTTTTCACAAAGAAATGAATCGTTTTGTAAAAAAGCATTTATGTGCACCACACAATAATACTAGTTACTACTGACAAGGTTCTTGCCAATGTTGGCAGGTATGTTGCTGTAAAAGGAAATGGGAACTTACGCTGTCTGGTTGCAGACTTGTGTGTTAAAAAAATTTTAAATTATGTGAGAAACATTTTACAGCTCAGACGCTCTCCAACAAAGGAAGAAATTTTGAAATCAGACTCTTAGAAGCAGAGATAATGACAAATATAAGATATGCATCAACACCCCCTAGCTAGAAAACCATGCATTATTTCAAGAAGAAAGTTTTCTCAAAAGGTTTTTCAATGTGAGCGGTGTCGGTCAACGAAATAATTTTTTCAGTCGAGTTTTCAAGAGCTCAGATTTTGCTGCAAATATATCAGAAGCAGAAATTAATACTTGCTTCCCCTGGTGGCCAAACCATTCTGTACCAAATATTAGGAATTATATGCAAAACATTTTTCATCAGGAGCTGTATTCGATATGGGAAGAATTTTTCTTGGAGTTTTAGAAGCAGAGATATAAGGGAAAACGCAATTTACCTTTATGCCCCCTAGCGGAAAACCTATGCGTAACTTGAAAAAGTGATGATACCAAAATAGTCTTTGACATAAATGGAATCGAAAGGTAAAAAAAAATTTCTATCGGATGTTTAGAAGCAAATATATGGAATAAAATGTATTTTGAATTCAATATCATCTGCATTTACGCCCTCTAGTGTCAAAATTGTGCATCATAAAAAAAATTAAATAAAGTAGGGATGGGACATTTGAATCCTCAAATGCTGCAAATCTTCAAAAGATTCAAGATTCGAAAACTCGAATCTTTTTGCTTTTTTCATCATTTCAATCTTTCGAATCTTAACCTAAAAAACTTGCCGTTTGGTGCTTGTTCTAGAGCGATATTTGTTCGAATTTTTGTCAGCATGACAAGTTCTGAAATTAGAAAACAATCGAAGAAAGTCGTTTACAGTGTGTGCACAGCTATTTGAAATAGCTCGTTACTTCGAAACCGGATGCAACAGTGAAGGAATTGTTGAGCCAAACAGAGAGCAACTGCTGAAGTGAATGGCATCTCCCATCGGACAGTGACTTAGCCTCATACCTCAAGTATAGTGGAAAAAGTGACTTAGCCATATTTTATCTCTTTCCCGGAAACCGTTACCGTGGTAGTAAGTGTGACCTTGAGCCGCGGCACACACGTTACTAGCTACAGCTCAGTGTTTCTAGTTCTACTCAACTCTTCACAGCACCTCACATATGCTTATACACTCGGCGTTATCCAGTCTGTATTTTTTGTCTCAATCTCAGCGTTTCTCATGCTGTATTGTTTTTATTTTTATGTAGCATCTATCGCTAACCACAGCATTTACGCATACTTAGGAGCGATTTATCTTGTGCCTGTCACACAACCATCGCATCTCCTATAACCTGCAACGAATGTCAACTCATGAGATGACATCATCTCAAGCATCTTCTAATATCCGTAACTATTTCCAAATTTCGGATAATGAAAATAATGTGAATTCTGTGTTCTGCAAAAATATCCAGAGGAAAAGGGTCACATACTGCTTTAGCAATGTGGAAACATTTGAAAGCCAAACATTCATCCAAATTTCAAAAACTGAAAGATAAAAGTTCACCATCCCAGTTACTAACTCCAGCTTCACCCTTAAGCCCTTTGACTGTCAGAGTTGACTCCCGATTGGAAGGCAATAGTGACCCAGATGATCCAGCTATCGCTGGGAGTCTTGCATCAGTTAGTTCATCTCCTAGTCCAGGTTCAGCAGCTTCTTATGGACAACAAAGTCCTTTCGAAGCACCCCTTAGTAAAATGCAAAGCAGTATCTTCTAACCAAACGACTCTGAAAGCATTTATTGATAAAATGCAAAGTTTTAAGCCTGGAGACAACAGAGCTAAAACAATTACCACATTAGTCGATGAAATGTTCTGCAAAAATAACCAACCATTGTCCATAGTAGAAGATAAAGGTTTTAAAAAGTTGATAAACCACCTTGAGCCAAAGTATATCATCCCAAGCAGGAAACACTTTGCTCAAAAGATAATTCCAGAGATACATGAAGAAGAAAAAATAAAAGTTGATAATCTTTTAGATAAAACCGAGTTTATTGCAGTCACAACAGGCATGTGGACATCAACATCTTCTGATGATTACCTCAGTTTCACAGTTCACTTCATAGATGAAAACTTTGAGTGTCATCACTTGTGTTTAGAATGTATTCCCTTTGCAGAAGTTTCACATACAGCACCTGCAATAGAAACTTTCATTACCAACACTATGAAAGAATGAAATCTCTTAGAAAAAGTTGTGTGTTTCATGAGAGACAATGGGCCTAATATTGTTGCAGCTTTAGAATGCAATACCTTTGACCACTTGCCATGCCTTGCTCATACATTTCAATTAGTTCTCAAAGATGGTTTACTAAACAAGAGTGAAATTAAGGCAATAATGTCAACCTGCCAGAGTATTGTGGGACATTTCAAGCACTCTTCTAATGCCATGAAAGCCTTACAAGCTTCTCAAGCTAAGTCTTAAACCCCATCCTTTGATTATATTAACCATATTACCCATCCTTTGATACAAGACGAACTGACTAGATGGAATTCTCAGCTTCATGTGCTCATTCGTCTCATGGGACAAAAGCAAGCTGTTTATTATCTGCTTCAGAGTTAAATTTTCAGGTAGATCTTAGTGCTTGACAGTGGGCAACTATAGAAGAAGTGATATGAATCCTAGACGTGTTCGATAGAGCTACATTTGTGGCCATTTCCAACGAAGTAATAGTCTCAGAAATAATTCTTTACTGAATAGCACCATTTGTATTCTACAAAACTTCAAATCAACTTTAGGTTCTATGTAGGGTTTTCGAAATGACTTGCTTACATCTCTAGAAAGGCGATATCAGTCTGTTGAGACCGAAAAATTGTATGCTTTTGGAACTATACTGGATCCCTAATTCATAATAGGAAGTGTATTTTTGAGCAAAGAAAACCTTCAGAAAGTTAAATCAACACTGGCCATTGAAATTTCTGATATTAGTATTTTGCAAGCAGAAGACAGTGATCTTCAGTCATCAGAACAAAATAAAAGAGATACCACTCAAAAATAGTTAACTCCAGAACAAGGAGTTTATAGCATGTAGAGTTACTAGTTTCAATTGATGACATCATCTACCAGCAGTGAGCAGAGTTACAGTTTGTCTCCTGAAGAAGAAATAAATGCCTACTTAGTAGAAACACTACTTCCACCATCTGTGAACATCTTTAAATACTGGAAGGACAACAAAAAATAACAGAATTTGAGGAAACTCTCTAAAAAGTTCTTAATCACACCACCATCGACAGTAATGTCAGAAAGACTATTCAACACATCAGGTGTCATAGCTGATAAAAAACGAAGTAGGCTAGATAGACCCAGAGTGAGTTCGAATGCTAGTGTTTTGAAATTAAAGTCTTCATTAAAGGTTTCTGATTTTTTTACATTGCCCTGAAAGAGTTCAGTGTTTAGTGTTTTTATTAACTCTTAAAACAAACATGTTTTTTATTTTTCTGGAAAGAATTCACTCAATTTAGTGTTCCGTGTTTAGTGTTTACATTAACTCTTGAAACAATCCTCCCCACCTCTACACTTGCTTTGACTTAAAAAAGGTTTTGGAACTTTTGTTAGCCGCCCCGGTGGCGCAGTGTTCAAAGGCGCTGGCCTTCTGATCATTCGTCCGTAAGGGGCCCGGGTTCGAATCCCGGTGAGGCATGGATGTTGTGTTTGTCTTACGGCACTGGCTCTCTCCCTTCCCTGGAACCAGTGACCCTAAATTAGGGACGGGTAACTACTTATAGCCCATTGAGTTGCTCACGGTGGTCGTTAAACCTCCAATCAAAAAAAAAAAAAAATCTTTTGTTATTAAAGAAAAATGTCAAAAATCTGAATTGTTGCTCAAATATTTTTTGTTAAATTATGTTCAGAAAATGGAAATGAACCTCAAGAGTTATGTACTTCATTTAGTAAATGTAAATTATAAATTTCATTTGTATCTTCTTAATAAGTATGGGTGTATTTTTTGAAAACTGTATTCTTTCATTTGTTTTTCATTAAATGCAGATTTCAAATTTTGCTTCAATTAAAAACTTTTAATTTTAAGTAGAAGGCCCCCCCCCCCTTTTTTTTTTCTTATAATTATTCTTATGCGAAGGATTCGAGATTCAAGGGATTCCAGAAAGTTTAGGATTTGTCCCACCTTTTAAATAAAGGATAACGATTCGCACATTTCCAGCTTCCCAACGCAAAAGGAATTTTTCAAATCGGACTAATGGTTGCAGAGATATGGTGTCCACAGATGGACAGACAAATCGTAACATAAACATGATCTTTTTTATGCTTTCCAACCGTAGGTTGAAGGAAGCGTATATGCTCCAGCTTTGCCCATCTGCACAATAACTCGTGTAAAAATTAATCGATTTCGACGAAATTTTAATATGTGGTAGGGGACCACCTGGGGACGAACCCTATTGGAAATGGGCAAAATGGGGTCCATTTCATCGCCTTTATGTATTGTATAACTTAACGTAAAAATGCTTTGATTGCGACAAAACTTTATCATGTTGTTTCGAAAGTATACTTAACAGGTTCTGTTGAATATAATTGAAATAGGGTCAAAGGTCAGGGAGCGAGATTTATTCTATAGCCATTATCCTCATAACTTGAGTAATGATTTCTGGTACGTTGGAAAGTATCATAATCAAAGCGTTGCATGATTTTACTAACTTGTTTACAAAAGACGTGCTAAAAATCACAGTAGTTGGAAGTTATTTTGCCTCCAGCGATAAGGAATATGCAACTCAACTACCACTACCAAACCAAACAAATTCAAAGAATGTAATATATTTTTTATGCATCAAGAAAATTCTGTTTCCTTTCTCCCCCTTTTTATTTTGTATTTTGTATTTTATCTGATTATTATTACTTTTTGGCATAATTATTCGCTAATGAAGTAAAATAGCAAAACTTGCGTCTGTATTCATGGAAAAATAGCAAAACTTGCGTCTGTATTCATGGAAAAATGCAGTTTGTAGTTGGACAGTCTCCCAATGACCCTACAGCCCCCAACTGGTTCTGGGACTTAGACATGGCCCCGCATATGGCTCCATGTGTATTAGGTATATCATTAAGAGTGAAACTACTCACTTTATAAAGCTAGGGGGATGAAGTATGGAAACAGGAGCATATTTGGGAGGAGGCATACCTCCCTGGAAATGTTTCATTTTTTATGTTTTTAGTTGAAATGCCACCTTCATTATGAAAAATGCTTTAATTTAATAAAAACGCATCAACATACATTAGAAAAATTGCTTTAAATTTTTTCTTCAACTTTTCATTAACTTTCATTTTTGATATGTCCCCTTCCAAAAAAAAAAAAAAAAAAAATCAAAAAAATCTATATGCACCCTTGGGTGGAAAGAATAGTACTGATTGCCCAAACCTGAGAAAGAGTTCCAATGCTTTTATCTCTTTTTTTTTTCTACCGAACGTAGTTGAGCGAGGGGGGAGGGGGATTCATATCCATTGTATCTGAGAAATATAACTGGAAGCACACATGTACACACTTTTTACTTGCATTTTACTTACCTTGCTTCGTTTCTTCCTCACGATGGGCATCAAAGATGTTTTCTGCCAGGAATGACGTCCTTCTGGATCCACTGTGCTGTGCATGCCCTGCTGTGCTGTACTGGGGTGGCATAAGACCTGCTGTGTTGTACTGGGGAGGAACAAGACCTGGTGCGCTGTACTGTGCAGGTAGGTAAGGATGTCTTGGACGTAGGCATCTTTGGGACTGATAAAACGGATAGGATCTCAACCTATCGATCTCCCAGGGATTGTTCATCATCCCATAGTATCTTGGATGTGGATATGGAATTTTGGGTCTGAGACCCATCATGTATGGTGGCATATACCCACCTGATGTGAGATATGGTGATGATCCAAAGTATCCCTCATTCATTGGACTAGACATAACATTTGGAAGGTAGTTATATTGCTTAAGGGGTCCAGACATCATGTTTGGATGAACTTCACCTGAAGAAACGGTTCTTTCCGGATCCGCGCTTGGTTTTGCTTCTGCATGAAACGGAGCAAGGAAAATGAATTACTGAAAGTTCCTTATTAGCACTTGAATCACAACAGATATACAGATAACGAGATATATACTTGCATTTTCTGGGATCAAAGCACACATACCAGAGTTGGAAATGGGTCAAATATTTTGGACCCGGACCCAGCTGTCTTATAATTGGACTCGACTCGAGCCTGACCCGGACAAATCTGCTTTGAGCTATAAACTCTGATATATCATCATCATTGTCAATCATTATCAATCCACTGCTAGGTTAGGTCTCCCCCGAAGTTTCTTCCACAACGGACTGTTGTGGACCAGTCTTCTCCATCCACCTACCTCCCACGTGGTCTTCTTCTGGGTCTTTTCCTGTCCCTTGGAATCCAGTGTAAAATTTCGGTTGTTCGTCGGTGGTTCATTCTCGTGGCAATATGTCCAGCCCATTGCCATTTTATGGATTTTATTCTGATCACGATGTCTTCCACTCTTGTCATTTTCCTTATCCACGAGTTCCTCTTTTTACCTTTCTTGGTTACACCAAGCATGCATCTCTCCATGCTCTTTCAGTTGTCTGCAGTCTTAGGTCCACGTCTGTGCTCCGCATGTGTAAGCACTGGAAGGATGCATTGATTAAACACTTTTCTTTTAAGACATAATGGCATGTTACTCTTCAAAATTGTACTGTTCCTTCCAAAAACTCTCCAACCAAGTTTTATACGCCAATTGATTTCTTCATCAATGTGACCCTTTCTTGATATCTGCTGCGCAAGGTAAATGTAGGAGTTCGTTATCTCCAGCTTTTTCTCGTCAACCGATAAATCTTCATTCCTTGTAAAAGCATTGTACATCAGTTTTGTCTTCTGAAAGTTCATTTTTAAGCCCCATTTCTTTACCCTTCCCAGCAAGTTCTTGAATCATGCTCTGCAGCTCTGAAGTACTTATTATTTCAAAGACCTCTGAAAAGTTTTTTGAAATATTTCTTTTCTATTCAAAAATAAAACGGAAATAAAACCGGGTCAAAATTGGGTCAGGAACACCTTGACCAGACCCATTTGACCCGTTTCCATCTCTGGCATATACACTTGCTAGCTAGAACATTATGACCAATTACCTAATAGCCTGCACCCCGCACGCCATCGATTTTCTTAGATCGCGAAAGGTTTTCTCATATTCTGTACCAGCTAAACAGAGTGAAACGCAAGAGTTTGGCAACGAAGCGAGGCACTGTATTGTACCGGTAAATGCTGTGCTCCTCTGCATCCGATAAATATTTGACGGGATACAAGTTGGGGAATTCGGCGGCCAGGTCAGTGCCCGAAATACTGATCAGATCAGATCAGATCTAGAGAATTTTAGGAAGGGAGTGTCTGACCCAAGGTCTTAAACAACCCTTAGAAATAGGAAGCTAGGAGATTTGGGCTAGAGTGCCCGATAGGAAAGTGACACGGAAGCGAGGTAAAAAAGGGGGAGGAAGACGCCCTTATTTATTACCGGGGGCCAGTACTCGGGGTCCGATGGCTTAACGTGTCCATCCGACGCACGGCAGGTATTTAGTGGTTCGAACTTTCGTACCCGCCCAGGATCGAACCTGAGGCTATCTCCATGGCAGTCATGAACGCTGACCACTAGGCCGCCCGCGAAATACTTGAACGTGATGCTGGACGCATTTCTACACAGTGCGGGCTTTAATGACAAGGAGCGTTGTCTTGATGAAAGAGTGCAGTGTCAACCTGATGTACGATTACAGTGTAGGGCAACACGTGGGTGGAAACAATGCCTAGGTAAGACTAGCTGTGAGAGTGATTTTAATACAGACGAAGGGACTGTCCTCGAAGCTCCTCCTACCTGTTTCTGTCCAACCGTGCAATGTAGTTACATCACTTACTCAAAGCTTTACCCAGATATATTTATTTAATTCTAGTTCCACTTGAAGACATTTAATCTTCCTTTCCTCTGAGTTACTTTGGTGTTTTACAGACGTTTCTGGCCTCTGGATTTTAGTCTAGGCCTGTTCTCAATTTATAGGATTATCAAAAGTTCTGTTTACTCCTGAAGAATTTAAATTTTGTTGCCAGGTTCCTCATACTGTTCTAAATTGATATGTTTTCATTGTGTATTTTGTAATTCTGTTTTAATTAAGTTGTTTAAAACACTACTTATTAGTTTTGAAGGCTCATTGATGGCACTGTTTTTTTTTTTTTTTTTTGGATGAAATAACTCTTTAATTAGTCTCTTGTTTTTATGGGATTCATAGTCTAATATTTTAATTTCTTCCCAGAAAAGCTCTCAGCAACAACAGAATTACAAAATTTAATGCAAACATTTCATTTTAGTAACTGGCAACAGTATGAGGAACCTGGCAACAAAATTTAAATTCTTCAGGAGTAAACAAAACTTTTGATAATAATCATTCTATACATTGAGAACAAACCTTGACTAAAATCAAGAGTCCAGAAACGTCTGTAAAAAAAAAAAAACCAAATGAACCCAGAGGAAAGGAAGATTAACTGAACATTCTTCAAGTGGAACAAGAATTAAATGTAGTTACAGCTGTTCATCTGCATGGCATCGAGTACTTACCCATTCATTGGCATGTTGGAGCTGGAATCTCGACTCGTCGGACAGGCGACGCTTTTCCAGTCTTCATGTTTTATCATGGCGCTCTCGACTTCACAGCCCCTTTTACAATAGCGTCCGTTGGGTTATCAGAAACGTGTCTGTGTGTGCCCTGGTTGTGGTTTGCCGTTATTTGAGGATCGTGAGTTGGCGTTCACCTCGAATATTAACCAATAGTTGGAAAGCTACTTTTTAAAAGTAGCTTGCTACTGCTGCAACTACATTCTTGAAAAAGTACAGTAGTTTGCTGCAACTACTTTTTCTGAAAAGTACCTAGGTACACTACTTTTTTTTTTTTTTTTTTTTTTTTTAAGTAACGAGTTTGCTACCTTTCAGCTACTTTTTTACATTTAGATTTAAATTAAAAGTGTAAATTCTGATAATGATATTTACATCTACATTATTGCGTATGGTATTTAGAGTTAAAAACCAAGGTAAATTACATAACTAATTTGTCTTTGTATGTGTAACACATTTTGACACATTCGGTGGTGCATATTTCAAGCTAGACAAACTAGCTGAGAAACCCAGGGAATTCAATTAAAAGCCATGTACCATTCTAGGCCGTCCCGGTGGCGCAGTGGTCTAAGCGATGGCTTCTGATCATTCGTCCAAGATGGGTCCGGGTTCGAATCCCGGTGAGGCATGCATGTTGTGTTTATCTTACGGCGCTGGCTTCCTCCCTTCCCTGGAACCAGTGGCTCAAAATTACGGATGGGCGACTGCTTTATAGCCCATTGAGTTGCTCACGGTGGTCGTTAAACCTCCAATCAAAAAAAAAAAAAAAAAAAAGAATTTGCAGATATACTAGAACGATTTTTTTTATTGGAGGTTTAACGACCACCGTGAGCAACTCAATGGGCTATAAGCAGTCGTCTGTCCCTAATTTAAGGCCACTGATTCCAGGGAAGGGCGAGAGCCAGCGTTGTAAGACAAACGCAACATGCACGCCTCACGGAATTCGAACCCAGACCCAACTCGGGCGAATGGCTTATAACCAGTCGCCCGAGTTGGGTCCAACCACTGGCGCGACTCTGCGAATTCATTTCCTTTGACTAAATGAATGGAATTTTGCAATCAAGGAACGGTCTGCAATAAAACCATTAGTGGCATGACCCATGGGAAGTGGTCTAAGCCCTGATTTCTAACCATTCACCCGAGATGGGTCCGGGTTTGAATTCCGGTGAAGCATGGATGTTGTGTTTGTCTTATGTCACTAGCTCCCTCCCGTTCCTGGCGGAGCCAGTTGCCCAAAATTGGGAACGAACGAGTGACTGTTTATAGCCCAGCGAGTTGCTTATTGTGTTTGTTAATGCCACAACCAACCAACAAAAAAAAAAGAAAGAAAGAAAAAGAAACGCTAGCCTGATTGCCTTGTACTAGCTGTCTTCACTGGCTAATTGTGATTTCCCAGTCAACACTTTGGCGAGCTTTAACAGTGTAAGTTAAGTCAAGTATGTCACTGTAGGCAGAGCACACTCGGACACCTTGTTAAAGCCAATTGCACTTCAGGAAGTCCAGAAATATCATGTGATTTAAAGAATTCATTTTTTAACCAATTTTTTTTAAAGTAGCACGATTTGTAGCGTAATTTTCCGCTGCAAGCTACTTTATTTTGTTGCATACTACCGCTACAACTACGTTTTCTTATTTGCAATGATGCTACATGCCACACTACTCTAAAAGTAGCGTGTTAGAGTAGCTGCGCTACTTTCAATCTCTGGTTATAACACCTTTCTGCACATTGGGCAGATGTGTGTCCCTCTTTGAACCATTCCCATCACATCTTCACTACAACTTCAGTTGCTGAGATTCTCACATCCATATTTTTTGCTCCAGTAATTATGTGCAGTTCAAATGTGGCAAGTACTGCCCTTTCCTTTCCCCAACACACGGGCTCAGTAGTGGCCCTAATTGAATTGCCCTTCCCTTGCGATCTATGTATATTCCAAGTCAGTCGACGAGTTCTGTGCGTGCCGCCCCGGTGGCGCAGTGGTCTAAGCGATGGCCTCTGATCATTCGTCCGAACGGGGTCCGGGTTCGAATCCCGGTGAGGCATGGCTGTTGTGTTTGTCTTACGGCACTGGCTCTCTCCCTTCCCTGGAACCAGTGACCCTAAATTAGGGACGGGCGACTGCTTATAGCCCATTGAGTTGCTCACGGCGGTCGTTAAACCTTCAATCAAAAAAAAAAGTTCTGTGCGACTGGTACATTCACTGGAACAGGGGAGGTTCTAATGATTTGTCCCACGAGTGTACATTGCCTTATCCAAATGTTAGAGAATTCATAACCCCATGGGTGCCGTTCGTGACATGAAAATGAGACTAGACCACACTGTCGGCGGGAGTGACTAGGTTCGAAACCGTTTTTTTTTTTTTTTTTTTTTTTTGGACCTTCCTCTACTCATTATTCTGGATTTTGTTGTCATCTTGAAGATATTTGAGCATTACAGTGGGTTATGTTCATTCCATAATGATGGTGTCATACTCAGACATTGAAGGATTTTTCCAAGACCATAAGGCAGCAGTTCTCAAGGCACGAATTCTGCAGTCATATACGCTATAGCATGCGTTACTCATAGTATACACTACTAAAGCAATACACCACCATCGTAGGCTGTCTGAGACATCCTGAAAGTGTAATCCCAAGCAAAGCCACACACAGCCGCCCCGGTGGCGCAGTGGTCTAAGCGATGGCCTTTGATCATTCGTCCGTAAGGGTCCGGGTTCGAATCCCGGTGAGGCATGGATGTTGTGTTTGTCTTACGGCACTGGCTCTCTCCCTTCCCTGGAACCAGTGACCCTAAATTAGGGACGGGCGACTGCTTATAGCCCATTGAGTTGCTCACGGTGGTCGTTAAACCTCCAATCAAAAAAAAAAAAAAAAAAAGCCACACACCATCGTTTCAACAGCCCAACAATAACACGGTGAAAAAGACGGTTCAGAAATACGTAAAATACACAATAAATATACATGTTATAAGCATTACAACAAGATTATATAGTCATACACCAACAATGAATAATGCTGCATGCAACACCTACCTTAACAAAAGTGCAGCTAAAAGCCAAGGGAGGATAAATATCAACATAGCATAAAGTCATACTTGGTCAGAGCTGCTACAAGCCATTATGAGTGAGCAGCACACTTTGATTTCAATGCAATTTATTACACAGCAGTCAAAGTACACTTTGAAATTACACATAAGACTGCAACAAACTAAAGGAGCAAAAACATCCACAGTGAAGCACATCTGCACACAATGCAATACACAAGGAGCGCCCTCTATACAAGTACAGGGTAATTCAAAATGATTCATCTTATTTCAGAAGAGCATAATTCCATACCTATCAACCGTGCATGGCCTGGGCATACATCAAATGAAAGAGGAAATCTCGGAATTTTAGTAGGTCATCATGCATGAGAGGGCTCCACTGTCGCTGTGGGGCCGTCTCATTGGCATTGTGCTGTTCACCGTTTCCTCAACGATGTGATCCCTTGCCATTGGATTGGTCGCAGTGGACCACATGACTTGGGGCTCTACAGCTGCACTTAGGACACCGGAACTTACACCTTGCGACTTCTTCTTTTGGGAGTATGCTAAAGGACACTGTGTACATGGCACGGTTGCCTATAACCCTGGATGAGCTCAAAAAACGCATTGTTACTGCGGTGGTGTCAATGACAACGGAGATGCTGAAACGAGTGAACCTGCGCATTAGAAAGGTTGCCTACAACCCTGGAGTTCATCCGGGGTTGTAGGCAGCCGTGGCATGTACACAGTATCCTTAACATACCCCCAAAAGAAGTTGCACGGTGTGTTCCGGTGACCTAGGTGGCCAGCTGTAGGGCACCAAGTCATGGGGTCCACTGCGACCAATCCAGTGGCAAGGGAGAGGAAACGGTGAACAGCACAATGCCAATAAGGTGGCTCCACAGTGACAGTGGAGCCCTCTCATGGTGACCAACTAAAACTTGGAGATCCCCTCTTTCATTTGGTGTATGCCTAGGCCATACACGGTTAATGTGTATGGAATTATGCTCTTCTGAAATCAGATCAATCATTTTGAATTGCCCTGTATATTTGGAACGAGATCACCATATATATTTGTGCACAGTTATCTGAATCCATATCACGTGGAAGTGCTGTCGCAAGCAGTGGACTCTTACGTAGTTCTCCAATATTTTTGTAGTGCAATCTACAAACACTAGAGTATCCCCGCAGATGGCCTTGTAGCTATAGCAGTCGGCTTACAACCATATGGTTGGGGGCTCGACTGTAAAACTACCAAATATCCGTCAAGCCTCGAGGAGTACGCTAATGGGAGTCCAGAAATATTAGACTTCACGTTGCAAATATGGCAGATATGGTCATCTGCTTCTACTGAACCTGTACCTAGTTTCTATGCGTCCCAGCTGTGGAGAGCCCTAGTCCAAATCTCCTAGTCCCCCCCCCCACACACACACACTTGTTAAAGCCGTTTGATATTTGGGATCAGACTCTCCCTTTTCCTACAATCTTCTACATCACTCATAAGCGGATTACAATTTTTTTTATTTTATGTATTGTACTGCACCTGTTTAAACTGTATGAAGAAATACAGTTAAGATTAACAGCACTGCATATCTTCAGTCGCATTGATCAGGATGACGCATGCTCTGCGTTTGTTCCCGATTTGTTTAGCTGCTATTTGCAATTTCACTATTTTCTACAATGTGTATTTGTTCGAACTCTTGTAAGAAACTTTTCCCTTGTACAACTGAGCAGCAGAACAGTACTTCATACTTTCTAAGACAAGCATGTGCTACAGGATTTTGTGTGAAGCTAGGAAAAAGCAGTCGAGAAACAACAGAGATTTTTCAGAAAAGAAACCGTGAGTCGAACAACGTTGTTTCGATGTTAGAACCATCTTCATCAAAGTGCTGCAGCTTGGCAATGTCGTTCCAAACAATTTGTCTGGAAATAGCTATCCTAAACAATATGTCTAGAAATAGCTACCCTAAACCGAAAGCAGTTGGGAAGGTGTGGCCAACCAAGCTGTGTGTAATGCAGCCTTCAATGCAGGTATGGAGGTGATTGGTGTATCGAGGCGCCTGATATGCCGTTCCGTAGTGTCCCATAAGTGCTTTGTGAGATTGATATCGGGGGAGTGCGGAGGCCAATCGATATGCTGGAAGTCTCAACTGTGTTCCTCAAACGATTCCTGCACAACATTGAACCTGTGGCTCGGCGCATTGTCAACTTGGAAGACACCGTCGCCATTCGGGAAAAAAGGCAACATTGCTGGGTGTACAGAGTCAGAAAACAATTCACAATAGTAGTGGGCATCAGTCATACGTTATTTCACATGCACCAGGGGTCCATGTTCCTGCTAGGTAAACATGCCCCACACCATGCAACCAACTCCACCGCTTTGCATTGTGGAGACCATGCAGGAAGGATGGAGCTCCTCATGTTGTTTGTGCCAAATACGTATACGACCATCTACGAAGTGGAGTAAAAAACGCGACTCATCAGATCACACTTTTTCCCAGTCATCCGACTTCCAACTTGCGTGATCTTTGCACCAGGCGAGTCTCTTGCGACAATGAACCGCGGTTAGAAAAGGATGTTGTTGGGGTCGTCTGCTGTTATAGCCCATACGTGCGAGCGTGCAACGCATGGGCATGACAGATACTATTCCGGGTTGACCTCTGTTGTATTGGGTAGTCAACTGTTGAGCAGAGTGCTGCGTCTGTTGGTCTATTCGAGTCGTTGGACCCGGCGCTCACCTCTCACATCAACCTTTCGCTGTCCTGTGCAGTTGTACCTCCGAGTCGTTGACCATTTTTACGCCAATCCTGATACGCTTAAACTACGGCGTCTCGCAAACAACCCACCAGTTCAGCGTTTGGGAAATCAAGGCAGATGTTCTCCGAGCTCCCACAACATGTCCTTTCTCAAAGTCCAATAAATCCTTCCGTTTACCCATCACGCTCCGAATTCTACTACCTACTGCTCCACTCACACCTTATATATGCTACGTCGGTCGACTAATCACGCCCTCTCGCAAATCACGTAGTCTTCGAGCCGCATCCACTTTTGATACGGTTGGTCATACATAATTCAGTGATCACTCGGTGTATATCATAATATATGGCAACATTTCTTCATCATGTTCTAGTTTTCTAATGATGGTTACTTTATCGTTTATGGATAATATTTTTCTCTTAAACATTATGCCACTTATAAAAGTTTAGAATTTCCTACTTGGCGGCTACGCGATACTGACCGCGGTTTAACGGCACACACGAAGCAAAAGTAGCACCGATCTTCCCAATACAATGCTCACTTGGAGGGCGAAAGCGGCAGTTGACACAATTCCAGGAATTTTTATCTCCTGTTTCCCCTCAAGCCACACACCCTCTTCCGTTACTCCCTTACCCTCTCTGCAATCGTCGCCCACAAATCAACTTAATACATGCGCGTGAACCCCGCCCGTCCTGTTTTATACGAGAAGGGCGCCTGTTTTCAACTATGCTGACGTGATACTCCCAAGGCATAGCTTCTTGGAGTAGGTGACAGGGAAAGTCTTTTGTACAGCTCGCTTGTTGAGCATTTGATGTACTCCTTCCCTATTGTTTTTCTATCAACATTCTTCCACTAGCAAATAAGGATTCCAATGCGTTGTCGCAATTTCGTTCCGCCATTTCTATTCCTCCATACCAGTACAGTGCGCAGAAGTTTTCTCTGCCTCGTTAAATATGGAATTTCATCATTTCTTTTTATTGCGTTTGCTAAAATGGATCACCTTAGCTTTTCTCTCCCTCGTTAAATCCGAGAATTTAATTAAATTTTGTTGTTCAAAACGATCGAATTAGTTCTGAATTAACAAACACAAGTTCCTGTTGTTCTCGCTAAATACGGGCTCATTATAAGCGGGTTCTACTGTAAATTGAATAAATGTCGTGGCTAGAGGCGTATGTCGTGGCCCTACGTCTCCAGCCTTGGCATACTGGAAAATGTTGAAACTCTTAAAGTAACCTGTTCCTCGAGACATGCCTGGGTAGTTGCGGCAGCGCATTATCCTTCTGAAACAAACCATCGGCCTCAGGATGCGCGAAGGCTATGAAAGCGTGTAGGTGATCAGCCAGCACATGCTGGTAGCACGCATCGTTTAAGGACCTCTCCAGACACACTAAGGGAACTAATGTGACCCATGAGATGAGAGGGCTCCCCAAGACATCGCAGAGGCTTGAACAGGACCAACTTGGCATGACGAAGCCATGGCGTCATGCTGTCGACGCCACACCCCACCCTCCCATCAGCTCGGTACAGCTGAAAACGGGATTCATCTGACCACACGACGCTTCTGTTCCCGGCACTAGTCAAGGCGTAACGTTCGATGACCAGCGGTCAACAGTGGCACCCGAGTAGGTCGTCGGCTCCCGTATTCCAGAGTATGCATGCGATGTGAACCATCCCGTTCGCTCACTGTCGCTTCTTCAGACTCCGACATTTAACCTGGGTGTGATTTGCACTGCCGTGGCCAAGCGGTTGGTTTTTACAAGCCTGTATATTCTACGTCAACCACGGTCATCTACGGCATGTGGTAGGGCACCGCTTGCTCTCTGGGCGCTGGTACGTCCGTTGATAGTGTACTCGCGGTACATCCTTGATACGATTGCCCTCGGGAACCTTATGGTTCTCGTCCCTTGGGCGATGGAATGACACGTGTCTGCGCTGACAATGCGTCCACTATCAAAGCCGCTCAGATCACCTCGTTTGCCCATGCTCGTCAATTGCGTTGCACTGTTGGGGAGCCCTTTTGTCCGCCTATCTTTAGCTTGCGTTCGGTTTGGGTCTGTTCCACTATGCGCAGAGGATGCCCTTGTCAGCTGCCCATCACTCGTATCTCTATTTTTTTGTCTATTGAGTGTACATATAAATGCTTAATCATGACGACTTCGGCTTCAACATAATCTATCGAGAACGAATAACCGTTGCAACTGTAGTATTTCGGACGATCTGAAAATATCCGTTTTTCGTTTTGCATATGTGTGCCGATAAAAGAAAAAAACAGGTAGGCTCAGTTCTGATTGAGCCGTCAGTTTGGAACGTAGGACTACGACTTGCAGATCATAGAACTGAAATCAGCTAGTTGAGTATGGTTTCAAAGCCTTTATTTAATTTGTTATAGCCAACACAGGTGTAGGATATGAAAAGTAGCTCACATAATTTTTACAAAGAACGGTGGATACGTTGCGAACACAAAGAAGATCGATACACGAATTACCCAACGTGGTGCTCCGTCTTCTTGGGCTTCTTACATTCCTCATCACTTGCTCTCACTTCTCGTTTGGATTTTCTCCACTTTTGCTTGCGTTCATTCTGCGAATTCTGCGGTATTGTCGAAACTGTTAACCCTTTCAACGGAAACAATTGTTAAAATTTTTAGCTTAAACCACTGCGATATGTTCTTTATTTATTTGAATAGATCTCGTCGAGAGCTTTAAAACGATACCACGTACAGTCGTTTTGCACTCGCGGTTATCCAGATAAACCGCAGTATTGTAAAAAGCGTTCACCGATTCACAAGAAAACAATTTTTAAGATGTTCAGTTCAAACCACTGCGGCCGCCCCGGTGGCGCAGTGGTCTAAGGCGCTGGCCTCTGATCATTCGTCCGTAAGGGGTCCGGGTTCGAATCCCGGTCAGGCATGGATCTTGTGTTTGTCTTACGGCACTGACTCTCTCCCTTCCCTCGAACCAGTGACCCTAAATTAGGGACGGGCGACTGCTTATAGCCCATTGAGTTGCTCACGGTGGTCGTTAAACCTCCAATAAAAAACAAAACAAAAAAAACCACTGCGAAATGTTCTTCGTATATTTGAATAGATCTCGTCGAGAACTTTGAAAGGATACCACGCACAGTCGTGTTGCTCTCACGGTTGTCGAGATAGACTGAGTCAAACGCGGCGGCACCCCCAGAAATATTGTATCATCTCCCCCACGCACAGGGAGCGAGGAGATCGTCGCGGCCACGATGTATTGCGCAGTTATGGACTCCATGCTGTTAACGAATATGCTAACACGATTAGTGTGCTGCACGTATTTTTAACGCTATAATTATTTCAACTGGGACCTATTTTTGTCACAGCAGGCAAGTCGGCCGAAAGTCACCCCATACAAATCGCGGAGTTAGACGTAATCTTACGTCCAAAAAAAAAAAAAAAAAAAAAAGAAGAAAAGAAAGAAAGAGAGAGGATTTGCGTTAGAAATATGAAAAAGAAAAGATTTCCAATACTTTTTAAATGAAAATGTTACCTGTTGTTTGGTCCATTAACAGCGATGAAAGTTCTTCTGGGGTGTAAAGGCCTTGCAGCATGGATGGATCAAATCCATTCGAGTCCTGTAAATGCACAAACAGTTTTTTTTTTTTTTTTTTTTTCTCTAAAGAAAAACAATGAAAGCAACATGGCATATTTTTCTTAAAGCTCATGCCAAACACTACAGCGCAAACATGATTTTACTAACGTTTCACCCAAAAATAACACTTATTAGTGTTATTATTTTTGAAAAATAGAGGCTTCAGTGTGATAAAAAAAAACCAAAAAAAACAAAAAAACCAGTCACATCCTTGACTGAAAATTAAATACGCAGTTGAAGTCCTACGGAAGAACCTTAATTAGAACTGGCTTTTTAAAATGTTTGCGGTTTAAAATAATGCTTCACTCTTCACGTGAGATGGCGTTATCTAAAACTGTTACATACAGAACGCTTAAATGATTCTAATACGAGGGTCATAACAAAACTTCAGTTCACGTTAATCTAAAGCAATCGAGAAAATGATGGCGTCATGTCAAGGTCAAACGTAGTAGGGTAAGAACGTAGTAGTGTCAGAACGACGCGCTATCATTTGCTGTGTGGACGTGGGAGAATTTGGAAATGGAAGCGTGCAGCTCCTCATTTCGAGTCGCAGCGTTAGACCAGCGCTCGAACGTGGAAATAGAAACTCTGCGGGGAAAGACTGCGACACAGATGCACACTGCCATGCAAGAAGTTTGTAGGGAAGAAACTCGATCGAAGCACGATTTCTCGCTGGGCATCGCGCTTTCGGGAGTAGTATCGAACATGGTCACCGCTCAGGCCGACCTCAAACTGCGACAGACAATACACCTGTCACCATTGTTGCACCACTTCTCGATGAGAATCGCCTTTCGACAGTCGAGGAGATTGCTCATCAGGCAAATTTGTCCACCATGTCTGTTCACCGGATTTTGATCGACTGACTGGGAAAAGGAAAACTCGCAGCGTGCTGGGTGCCCCATCAACTCACCCCCGAGCAGAAGGCAGCCAGAGTGAGCACCGCACAGGATCACCTCCACAGATTCGAAAGGGAGGGCGACATCTTCCTCAACAGAATTGTCGCAATTGATGAGACTTGGGCCCGTGATTTTGAGCCGGATCTGAAGTCACGATCAGCAGAATGGAGGCATCCAAGCTCCCCATGCGCCTCAAAGTGTCGTCGACAACAATCCAAAGTGAAGCAAATGATGATCTTTGCGAACGATGCCCAGGGTGTTGTGGTCTCTGATCGAGTACCGGTTGGGCAAAATGTCAACGCATAATATTATCGTGACTTTCTGAAGACAAAGTTGAGACCGAAAATTCGTCAAAATCGTCCCAACGTTTTGGAAGTGGGAGCGATATTGCCGCATAACAACGCATCGTTTCATGGTGCAAAGTCGGTACAGGGACTTTTGTCGAGATATGGCTGGGAGAGTTTATCACACCCACCCTATAGCCCTGATCTCAGTCCACCCGATTTTGATCTCTTCCCAAAGTTAGAAATCGACTCCGTGGCATCCGCTACGAATTGCTGGACGAATTGTCATTTGACGTGACCAGAGTAATACGACAGCTGAATAAAGATGGCGTACTATCCAGGACCTACCTCACCGCTGGCAAGCTGTCATTAGCAGTGGAGGGGAGTACATTGAACTGCAATAAGCAAAGTTTTCTCCGTTACTTCACACTTTTCTCAAAAATGGACAGTATTCAGAACTTTTGTTATGACTTCCGTACCTTGTAATTAAAAAAAAAAAAAAAAGTCTTTAAGAATCTCTCTCTAGGCTCCATTCACAACAGAAGCAATGACGGTTACTTGTTTCAGAGGTTTTCAGTTTCATCTTTCCTATATTTTCGTGATCTGTTCTGATTAATTATGCGCAATGCTATGGTCACTCGGAAATGCAGCACCCACTAGTTTTTCCAATGTAATTGTGTCTACACTCAGTTGACAAAACGTTCGAGATAGGGGTTATGGGCAGTTGACATGGGCATACTCCGCGCAGAGTGGAACAGACCCGAACCGAATCCAGGCGATAAATAAGAGGACAGCAGGGCTTCCCAACAGTGTATCGCAATCGGCGAACATGGATGAACATGGTAATATGAGCGACTTTGTTCGTGGACGCATTGTTAGCTCAAGACACATGTGTCATTCTATCGCCTAAGTGGTAAAAACCATAGGGTTACCGAGGTCAGCCGTATCAAGGGTGTACTGCGAGTATACCATTGACGGACGTACCATCTCGCAGAGAGCAAGTGGTGGCCGACCACACGCCATTGATGACCGGGGATGACGTAGACTGTCCAGGCTCGTACAGACCGACCGCTTGGCCATTGATGACTGGGGTCGACGAAGACTGTCCAGTCTCGTACAGACCGATCGCTTGGCCATTGATGAATACTGTCGACGTAGGCTGTCCAAACTCGTACGGACCGACCGCTTGGCCATTGATGACTACTGTCGACGTAGACTCCAGGCTCGTACAGACCGACCGCTTGGCCATTGATGACTGGGGTCGACGTAGACTGTCCAGGCTCGTACAAACCGACCGCTTGGCCATTGATGACGGGGTCGACGAAGACTATCCACGGTCGTACAGACCGACCTCTTGGCCATTGATGACGGGGGTCGACGTAGACTGTCCAGGCTCGTACAGACCGACCGCTTGGCCATTGATGACGGGTGTCGACGTGGACTGTCCAGGCTCGTACAGACCGACCGCTTGCCCATTGATGACGGGTGTCGACGTAGACTGTCCAGGCTCGTACAGACCGACCGCTTGCCCATTGATGACGGGGGTCTACGTAGACTGTCCAGGCTCGTACAGACCGAACTGCTTGGCCATTGATGACTAGTGTCGAATTAGACTGTCCAGACTCGTACAGACCGACCGCTTGGCCATTGATGACGGGGGTCTACGTAGACTGTCCAGGCTCCCACAGACCGAACGCTTGGCCATTGATGAGTAGTGTCGACGTAGACTGTCCAGACTCGTACAGACCGACCGCTTGGCCATTGATGACGGGGGTCGACGTAGACTGTCCAGGCTCGTACAGACCGACCGCTTGGCCATAGCTGACTGGGGTCGACGTAGACTGTTCAGGCTCGTACAGACCGATTGCTTGGCCATTGATGACTAGTGTCGACGTAAACTGTCCAGGCTCGTACAGACCGATTGCTTGGCCATTAATGACTAGTGTCGACGTAGACTCCAGGATCGTACAGACCGACCGTTTGGCCATTGATGACGGGGGTCTACGTAGACTGTCCAGGCTCGTACAGACCGACCGCTTGGCCATTGATGACTGGGGTCGACGTAGACTGTTCAGGCTCGTACAGACCGATTGCTTGGCCATTAATGACTAGTGTCGACGTAGACTCCAGGCTCGTACAGACCGACCGTTTGGCCATTGATGACGGGGGTCTACGTAGACTGTCCAGGCTCGTGCAGACCGACCGCTTGGCCATTGATGACTGGGGTCGACGTAGACTGTTCAGGCTCGTACTGACCGATTGCTTGGCCATTGATGACTAGTGTCGACGTGGACTCCAGGCTCGTACAGACCGACCGCTTGGCCATTGATGACTGGGGTCTACGTAGACTTTCCAGGCTCGTACAGACCGATTGCTTGGCCATTGATGACTAGTGTCGACGTAGACTCCAG
Source organism: Macrothele yani (assembly GCA_039090855.1). Taxonomy (NCBI): domain Eukaryota; kingdom Metazoa; phylum Arthropoda; class Arachnida; order Araneae; family Macrothelidae; genus Macrothele; species Macrothele yani. Next base: position 16,705,153 of record CM077005.1, on the reverse strand, counting down.
GCTCGTACAGACCGATTGCTTGGCCATTGATGACTGGGATCGACGTAGACTGTCCAGGCTCGTACTGACCGACCGCTTGTCAACGGCAGCGCAAATCACATCCAGGTTAAATGTCAGAGGCTCAAGCAGCGTCAGCGAGCAAACGGTAGGGAACACGTTTCATACCCTGGGGTATGGGAGCAGTCACCCTACTCGTGTGCAGTTGCCGACTGCTAGTTACCGAACATTACGTCTCGTCTGCTGCCGGGAACATCAAAACTTCACCTGTGCAGATTGGTGCAGCGTCGTGTGGTCAGATGAATCCCGTTTTCAGCTGTGCCGAGCTGACGAGAGGGTGCGTGTGTGGTCTCGACAACATGAAGCCATGGCCCGGTCGTGCTAGGTCAGCTCTGTTCAAAGTGGTAGTGGAAGCCGTGATGCTCTTGGAAGCCTTCTCATGTGACACATTAGGTCCCTTAAGTGTGTCTGGATAGGTCCTTAAACGCTACGTGCATATGCTAGCTGATCACCTACACGCTTGCATAACCTTCGCCCATCGTGGGGCAGATGGTTTGTTTCAGACGGACAATGCGCCGCCTCACCGGACCGCAATCACTCAGACTGTTCTGAGTTTGGAACCATCATGCGGCCCCTAAGATACTGGGTTTAAACCCCGTGGAAGCTCTCTAGAATGCCGTGGAGCGGAACATCAGATTCATGGATCATCTGGTGGCCCCAAGGTCACCGGATTTAAACCCGGTGGAAGCTCTCTAGAATCCGGTGGAGCGGAACATCAGATTCATGGATCATCTGGTGGTCCCCAAGGTCACCGGATTTAAACCCGGTGGAAGCTCTCTAGAATCCGGTGGAGCGGAACATCAGATTCATGGATCATCTGGTGGCCCCAAGGTCACCGGATTTAAACCCCGTGGAAGCTCTCTAGAATGCCGTGGAGCGGAACATCAGATTCATGGATCATCTGGTGGCCCCAAGGTCACCGGATTTAAACCCGGTGGAAGCTCTCTAGAATCCGGTGGATTCATGGATCATCTGGTGGCCCCAAGGTCACCGAAGCTCTCTAGAATGCCGTGGAGCGGAACATCAGATTCATGGATCATCTGGTGGCCCCAAGGTCACTGGATTTAAACCCCGTGGAAGCTCTCTAGAATGCCGTGGAGCGGAACATCAGATTCATGGATCATCTGGTGGCCCCAAGGTCACCGGATTTAAACCCTGTGGAAGCTCTCTAGAATCCGGTGGAGCGGAACATCAGATTCATGGATCATCTGGTGGTCCACAAGGTCAGTGGATTTATACCCTGTGGAAGCTCTCTAGAATCCTGTGGAGCGGAACATCAAATCCATGGATCATCTGGTGGCCCCCAATGTCACCGGATTTAAACCCTGTGGAAGCTCTCTAGAATCCCGTGGAGTGGAACATCAGATCCATGGATCATCTGGTGGCCCCCAATGTCACCGGATTTAAACCCTGTGGAAGCTCTCTAGAATGCCGTGGAGCGGACCATCAGATCCATGGATCATTTGGTGGCCCCCAAGGTACCGGATTTAAACCCTGTGGAAGCTCTCTAGAATCCCGTGGAGTGGAACATCAGATCCATGGATCATCTGGTGGCCCCCAATGTCACCGGATTTAAACCCTGTGGAAGCTCTCTAGAATGCCGTGGAGCGGACCATCAGATCCATGGATCATTTGGTGGCCCCCAATGTCACCGGATTTAAACCCTGTGGAAGCTCTCTAGAATGCCGTGGAGCGGACCATCAGATCCATGGATCATTTGGTGGCCCACAATGTCACCGGATTTATACCCTGTGGAAGCTCTCTAGAATCCCGTGGAGCGGAACATCAGATCCATGGATCATCTGGTGGCCCCCAACGTCACCGGATTTATACCCTTGTGGAAGCTCTCTAGAATCCCGTGGAGCGGAACATCAAATCCATGGATCATCTGGTGGCCCCCAATGTCACCGGATTTAAACCCTGTGGAAGCTCTCTAGAATGCCGTGGAGCGGAACATCAGATCCATGGATCATCTGGTGGCCCCCAATGTCACCGGATTTAAACCCTGTGGAAGCTCTCTAGAATGACGTGGAGCGGAACATCAGATCCATGGGTCATCTGGTGGCACCCAATGTCACCGGATTTAAACATTGTGGAAGCTCTCTAGAATCCCGTGGAGCGGAACATCAGATCCATGTATTCTGGACCGACGTCTCGGGCCGAGGAGTTGTGGACAATGCTGGAAGAGACATGGCTGACAAGCTATTAAGTAAGTATCTTTAATTTTTTGTCCATTGAGTGTATTTGTTCGTCATTAGTGGTAAACCTTGATAACAAATTTGAAAATTAATAATTCTTGTTAAACTTTGTGTTTAATACTGAAGCGTATATAATATACAGAAGTACATTTTATTTATATGTGCTCAATATTAGCTTTTTTAGTAACGCGGCATATCATCATCAATCATTATCAATCCACTGCTGGATGAAAGTCTACCCACATTTCTTTAACAATTGTCTGTCTTGAGCCCGTCTCCTCCATGTCACTCCAGCATACTTTCGAATTTCATCCTTCCATCTCCCATGGGGGTTTCTTCTGGGTCTTTTCCTGTGCCTCGGAATCCAGTCTAAAATTTCGGTTGTCCATCGGTGGTCCGTTATTCTGGCAACATGTCCAGCCCATTGCCATTTCAGTGATTTCACTCTGGTCATGATGTCGTCCACTCCTGTTATTTTTCTTATCCACAAGTTCCTCTTCTTATTTTTCCTGGTTACACCAAGCATGCATCTTTCCATGCTACTTTCAGTTGTCTGCAGACTTTCTATGGTTTTTTTAGTTAAGGTCCACGTCTCTGCTCCATACGTAAGCACTAGCAGGATGCATTGATCAAACACTTTTCTTTTGAGACATAATGGCATACTGCTCTTAAAAATTGTACTGTTTCTTTCAAAAGCTTTCCATCCGAGTTTTATACGACGATTAATTTCTTCATCAATGTGGCCCTCACTTGATATCTGTTGCCCAAGATAAATGTAGGAATCGGTTGTCTCAAGCTTTTCTCCATCAATCGATAAATCTTCGTTTCTTGTAAAAGCATTGTACATCACTTTTGTCTTCTGAAAGTAACGTGGCATATATGCCAGCAATAATCCACTTCCTGTCACATCCTATGCGACATTACTTCGTCCACTTGCAACATGACTTCTGAAGTCCTGGTTTTTAACTCAGAAACACTGTTGGACACCGGAGGCTCTTAAAGAGTCTGTCCTTAATATACACAAATAAAGCGAATTCCAGAGGTGTTAAGTCTGGTTACCTTGAGGTCATGGATCATATTACCTCCATGGCAGGTTCATTTTCCAGGGTGTGGCTGTGAAGGAAGTTGCGAACATCCTTCAAAAAATACGCGCCATCTTGCTGGAACAGCTTAGGAAGTCGTTGTGAAATAAGCAAGTTTTCCGACAGTTACACAATCCACGTGACGGCAGATTTCGCAAAGGTAAACCAATGGCTGACTGGCGATCCATAAAAGGCCATGGAAGCTGTTTTGTGCGACCCACTTTAGGGGGAAATCAGGGTACCTCATCCCTGATAAAAGACTACCGGTATGTCAGGATCACCGTTTACTCTTTAGATATCTTTTCGACACAAGACTACGAGTTATTGCAGTTTTTCGCATTAAGGAAATAATTAACAATATCTTACACATTTTCCTGGATCACAGATCCCTAGTAAAATTCTTTTTTGGGGGGGAGGGGGGCTTAACGACCACCGTAGGCTATAAGCAGTAGTCCCGTCCCTAATTTAGGACCACTGGTTCCAGGGAAGCGAGAGAGCCAGTGTCGTTAAACAAACACATCAGTGGCGTAACCCAGAGAATGCAAAAATAAAAGCCAATTAAATATGGGCAAATAAAAGTCATTTATCAACGGTATTAAGATATGTCGATGCTTTCGCTGCGAAAAAAACACACGTGCGGATTCGCTTCTTTTGACTAAAGAGAATCCATCGTAACGCAACCAGCTCTATCAGAGTCTAGCTGATCTGATTCGAAGACCTTCGATATGATCGCCTGCTAGCATTTCCATGACAACATGAATGAGCTGGTGCAGGGGGAAATGGGCCATTGCTGTGGGCAAAGGTTCGCCCCGAAAAGAGAAGACTTAGTTACTTTAGTCACTCGCGTGCTCCCTCTGGTAACAGCACGCGTTTTGCGAGAGTCGTTTCAGTTTGTGTGAAGTGTCAATGAATTAAAATCAGTGATATTATATCTTAAATTCGTGGCTTTGTTGGATTCGAACTGTTTTGATAAATGTTGTGAAAGCTTCCCTGAACATCTACTATCAGAGCTTAAAGAACTTTATGCTTCAAATTTTGATACAGCTCGACTAAAAAATGAACTGAAGATGCTTTATTCCCTTGATGAATACAAAAAGAAATAAGAGATATTACTTATTACATATAAAGTTGAATAAATTGGACATTGTGTTTAGTGAGGTGTACAGATTAGCAGACCTAATATTGAAGTTTCCATCAACAACTGCAACTGCCGTAAGAAGTTTTTCTGCATTAAAGAGAATCAAGATATATCCTAGAGCCACACACGGACATGTACATTTCAGCAACTTGGCTGTTTTGTCAGTAGAGAAAAACATTATTTTTAAATATGAAAAAGCAGGGGTCGCGCTGTCTCTTTTAAAGTTTTCGCCAATTTATTCGCCAAATTCAATTTTGTATTGCCAAAGTGTTATAACAGTGCAAAAAGGTAATCGCCAAAGCTCTTTTTCCATCGCCAAAACGATTTTTTTGTTTTCGCAAATTGCAAAGATGGCGATCGGTAGTACGACCCCTGTGAAAAAGTACTCGGAAGAAACTTTCCATGAAAACGTAACACTCAAGTCCACACAAAAGAAAAGAAGAATGGAGTTCACGTAAAAGTAAAGTATTCAGAAGAAGAATGGAGTTCATGTACAAATAAGTGTTCAAATCCTAATCCTCATAATTTTTTGGTATCATGATAGCAATAGCATGTACCTAAAATTTATAAAAAAAGTTACTTCTATTACAATTACAACTAGAAAATGAACTTGGCAATTAAAAAAAAATCAGTACTGCGGAGGAGGGGGGGATAGCCCAGGTCTCGGACCCAAAATACGCCACTGAAACACATATCCATGCCTCACTGGGATTCGAACCGGGACCCAACGCTGACGAATAATCAAAAGCTATCGCTTTGACCAGGGGTCACCAAACTTTAGGAAGGAAGGGCCAAATGGGAAATTGGGTAAAGCTCGACGGGCCGCATTACAAAAAAAATGGTAAATCAAAGATCAATTAATGCCGATATTGTAAATTTTCAATGAACTAATTACTAATATGTGTCACTGTGTACGTAATTTTATATGTTCTGTAATTTGACATAAAATTTTTCAAATAAATATTTCAAGATATTTATAACATCTAAAACAAATAAATACATAGCTAAACTTACTAAATGGCCTCAAGACATCTTAAACTAGAAAAAAAAAAAGAATGAGAAGAATGGTGTTGTTTCTGGAATGATTTGGCTACATTTCTGATATATTTGGTTTCAAATCGTACAACCCAATTTTTAAAAAGTCTGACAAGTTGTTGTCGGTCAATCGTGAACGAAGCTTTGATTTAGCATATTTTATTCTGGAGAAAGCTTGGTAACAAACATATGTACTGCCAAACACTGAAATCATTTTCCTGGCAAAACTTTTCAGGTGTGTAAAATTATTTCTAGGCAAAAGAGAATAAAAAGTTATCAAACTTTCACTCTTAAACAATGCCTTCAAATTATTATTAGATTGTAAATCTAATACGTAGTTCCAACTGTAAATTCTCCTCGGCATCATCAACTATAAAAGTAAATGGATCCTGCAATAACTGGAATGATTTTTCATGCTTGTAAAAATCACCAAATCGTCGTTCAAACTCATCTTTCAACAACTTAATATTTGTGACACCGTGCTCAACATCAAAAACAAACTTATCAGACATCTTGTCCCACAGATACTTACAAGATGGAAAATGAAAAAAATCTGAAATCTGAAAATCCTCCCTCATTCTTCTGAAAGGCACTTTAGTAGTAATAATAAACAGGTTTTAAAAGCGAAGCGTCAATCAAACCTTGCTATGATATCCGGCCATCCTGGAACATATAGCAAATCTCTTTCTCAGTCAGGAAAAAATAAAATATGTACACTGAATTTTAAAATTGTAAAAATAGAAATTTCCTGGCAGGCCGGATTCCGGTTTCCCGAGAGCTGTAGTTTGGTGACCCCTGGCTTAGACCACTGCGTCACCGGGGAGGCAAGAAAATTCAATAAGAACAAAATTACTTCCGTTGCTGAGAAGTAACAGACAACATACGTTCCTTGAGAGTGACTGTAGAAGTCTTAAGCCGCGGATAGCTAAGTGGTTAGCGAGTCGGACTATCAATGCAAGGTCCTCAGGTTCGAACCTGGGCTGATCTTTCAGAGATGGTGTGATTTACTCACAATCGCTGAATATCCGCCGTGCATCGGACGAGCACGTTAAGTGACGGCCCCCAAGCTGGACCCACTGGTTTAAATGGGTATCCTTTCCTATGCCCCCCCTGAAATTCTCTCACCCTTCTATGTGCAACATCGTACTTGTACGGTGGCGCCATCTACTGTACTCCAATCTCACTACAAACTGCTCTGTCAAAGTCGTTAGACTTGCTCTCATTCCTTCCGTTTCTTTGTCTTGTCCAAAAGGCGATCTCGCTGTAGGTGGCTGGGACCTAAACTCTACTCACTGTGGACGGAAGCCCTACAAGAAAATGTCTTTATTCCATTCTTATATAAATTTTATTGCTATAACTGAATTCAGAATTGGTAATAGTTGTTTCTTCGCTTTTAGTGAGAACGGAAATCCAATTGCGCCAAAAATTAATTTCTTTTTCAAAGACTTGTCTATCATTAATAAAATAATTACGAAAAAAATCTCTTGGAAAAAAATGAAAACGTCCAGAATTGTAAGAATTTCAGCAAGATTTATAAAGTGAAAGAAATTAAAGAGTGCGCGAAAATTAGTTGTTATTTATTTTCTTTCAAATCAGGAAAATACTTTTGCTGTAGCTGAAATAGACTTTCCAGAACTGCAGTTCAAGAAATTGTGTTCCCATAAGGCCTCAAGGGTTGTAAATTACACGCAGATCTCTTTTAGAAAAAAAAAAAAAAAGAGCATAATATAAAGAGCAGCAACCTAAAATGTTGTTGCCGTTAGTGAACATAAATGTATATTAACATACACAGTGATTTTCGTTTCGATCCCAAACTATTGATGGCGTATTTGATTACATTGTATTGATTAACGGCATTTGCGAAAGCGAACTGAGGTCAGCCCAAAGGGACGGAGCTTCAATTTGAAAGTCGAAAAAGGGAACGGAGTGTATGAAACACAGCGTTTACTCAACAGAATATTTGCTACGTAGTTTTTTCTTTTGTAGCCGTCATACAGTGGTCCAAGTGGCACAGACCTACTGCCGGTATGGTGTCGACCATAGATCCACATAGCATAAATAGGAGGTTTCGAAAGAAATACATACCATTCCACATAAGGCTAACGCGCTCGGCTAGATATCGAGAGATCCGGGATTCAATTCCCCGGCGGTGACCGAATAACATTTTTTCGATTGCTGTGTGTTGGTAAAACGTGGAAAGAGCGATGTCTTTGTTTATTCACTGACGCCAGCCACGTACTTGGAGGATTTTCCAAAATAAAAATTCAACGCTGCCAAAGTTCTGTACACCCGAAATTTTTTTTTTTTTTTTACACCACCAGAAGTGGTATCTTTCGGCTCTCTAAAAGTGGCATTCCAAGTACATGCTGGAGTGCCACTTTTTCAAGATCGAAAATAAATACTGTCAGAGTTTTGTACACCCAAAAGAAAATTTTGTGCACCGCCGGAAGTGGTACTTTTTGAATCTCCTTTGTGGCTCTCGAGCATGTACTCTTGGATTACCACTTTTCCAAAATCGAAAATAAACACTGCCAGAATGTTGTACTAGTTTTGTACACCCGAAAGAAAATTCGGTGGTACTTTTGACTTTCCTTTGTGGCTCTCGAGCATGTACTTGGAGTGCCACTTTTCCAAAATCAAAAATACTCACTGTCAGAGTGTTGTACTACTTTTGTACACCCAAAAGAAAGTTATGTACCCCTCCGGCGATGGTTCTCCAGCATGCTGTTAGAGTGCCATTTTTCGAAATTCGAAAGTAAACACTGCTATCTTTTCCCCGTTGATTACATATTTTTACTCCTGTTCATTGTTGATAGCATATAATATATAAACTATAATATAAATAAACAGTTATTTGTTGCTTTATTAAAGCAATGCTTTAAGGTGGACGTCAAGTAATTTTGCTTCTTATACTTCCAATGGAAAAACTTTTGTACACATTTCCTTCACAATTATTGTGTTCCCAAGGATGAAAATTTGAACATCGATTAAAATAGCTTCATTTTATAACTTGGAATACTAAATATTTTCTAAAACATAACCATATTAAAAATCAATAACTTTTCCTTTGGTGGTGTTGAGACCAGAAAAAAGATGGCGCGACCTGTACATTGATGACGTCAGTAGACCAAAAAATGTTGGATTGCATAATTATGGTTATAATATAACCATAATTATGAAGGTCTACCTAAATTTCTTTTGGAAACGCGAGAAAAAGGAATTCTTCAAATCAGCGCATATCATCGTTTCAAGTCCAGCAGCCATGCCTATGGTGGAGGGAGGGGGAAGTCGCAAAACACCCCGGCGCACTCGCAGTGGCGTCACTATCACAGCTTGTGCCTCCCCGGAGAGTTTGTTTCAGCACGCCTAAGAATAATAATTTTTCCTGGATTTCGAGCACTGGGGAGGATCTGTTTTTCACAGTGTTTGTATTGGGAGAATAGAGATGTCAGGAAGACTCTGGAAAAGTAAAGGAAGTACCTAGAGCCCTGTAGTTTTAATTTTAACAAAAAATTTTGGAACAAAAGCGTATAATGCAAGGTTATCAATCAGCCAATCAGATTTAACACGGTGAACTGACAGATGCATGATCACGAATATTTATTTTATCGCATTAAAACGAATTCGGTAAAACGTATTTAAATGTTTAAGAAATATTTTATAAACTACATGACAAAATGATTCTGTACAATTTCGCATTTTCAATACATGAAAAAAGAAATCTTTACTTTTTTTAAATTTTGTAGTAAATCCGAACGTTATTTTGTTTTATTTTCATACCCCTATTACAACATTCTTTATTAGCATCGCTCTTTTCAAAGCGAATTGTTTACAAGTTGATTTCTCAATAGCATTGAGTAAAATATTCACTAATCTTTGCTTGTTTAAAATTTCTCAAAGTCAGAGAAAAAACATAACGTGAACGTTATTAAGTTTTTAGTTGCACCATCTGTTTCATGGCTGAACAACAACAACAACAAAAAAAAACAAAAAAAAAAACGTCCGCACCATCTCAAAAGAAGCTGTAGCTTTATTGAGAGCAATGATTGCGAAATTAATTTTTCACCCAAACCGAAAGTAAACAACATACCCTTCTCTGATGAGTTGAAGGTTCAACTTTGGCTACACCAAGTACTCAGCAACGCTGTCTCGATTCTCTCAAACTTGTAATATACCGGTTACGTATTGTAAATGAATCAAAGAACTGTGTGTTCAATAAGTAGGAACTGTACACCAATTGTACTCAAAATAGCATAACTACACTAAAAATCCAAAAATTTCTTGGCGTAGAATACAAATAAAACTTTCCAAGGTTTTGCACATCAACCGAATGGTTTTTTCAAGGAAGGTAGACAGCTAACTGCAAACTGGATAATAGAACGTTTCAACAATTTGAACTCGGTGACTTGACTAGACGATAAATGAATAAGAGCAAACTTGATATTTCGAAGAAACGAGGTCACGTTGGTTGGGCACGCGGTACTATGGTAGAAAACGCAGCATTATGTGAAGAATTGATTCCAAATACGTGGCAACTCCAGAGAGACGCTATCATTGCAAGCCTCGCAGCTGGTCAAGATTTCCAAGGTTTCGCGAATGGCAGTAGATTTGGGTGTGGAGAATGAAGCTAATTTCTTTACATCACTCCATATAGGATCGGCGGAATTGAACTTGACTTCTCTTGACACGGCAGTGGTTATTTTTCCGTCTCTTGTATCTCTTTTATGTTCGGTGGTGTACAAAATTTTCTTTCGGGTGTACAAAACTAGTACAAAACTTTGGCAGCGTTGATTTTTTATTTTGGAAAAGTGGCACTCCCAAGTACGCGCTTGAAGTAAACGGTTTGAACACTTTTTTTTTTTTTTTTTTTGTAGGTCGTCGTAAACACTGCAATCTTTTCATTTGAAACGACTTTCAAAACCTCCCTCAACAAATGATTTTTACCACATGTGCATAGCTTTTCTTTGTAAAACTTTACGTGAAATATGCGCTGAACTCTAGTAGCCGATTTTGTTTACAACACGCACTATGCCTTCTCCGCCTCACTGAAATCAACCATTTTGTTTACTCAACTAATGTGCTGTCACCTGGTATTCTACGCACGAAACAGTTGTACCCTAAGAAACTTGAGGTTACAATACACCTGTTAATGCGGGTTTCCTAGTGTAGCTTAGCTGAGTGCACTATAAAAAAGATGCTAAATTTGTTACCGAAGTTTTTAACTCTTTAACCGGCTGGAACGATTTAACTCGGGGTTACGAAAATGAGCTGAAATTAGCTGCGAAGAATATATCGCTGTCTAAAAAGTGGGCTGACGCGGCTGGAAAAAGTGACCCCGTGCATCAAAAAACGTTGCTTTCCTCCTTAGTTTTGTTATTCAAAGTGGTCATATAGGGGAATGATTGACACTAACCCTTTCTGACTGATTACCTGCTAAACGGCCTAAAACAATAGCAACAAACCTCAGGAAGGAGAGAGATCTTTGAATCATTTGTTTCTATCTATTGACATCATGTCCGTGTCAGGAAGACTAGCACTTCCCCATCATGCTTTGGTTTATACAGCAAAGACAGGACTAGAAGTGAGCTCTTGTCACCAATGATACGTTTATGGTACTGCTGAGATGGAGCGGAAATGAGTTGTTTTGCGGTAGCTTTCATAAAACCCGGCAGCCACGTGAACATCTCTATTTAGGGAGCGCATAAAATTTTGGGCTCCATCTAGTGCAGGTATATTGGTCGCTTAAAGGGTAAGTACCCTGTATTATTTTTTACTTTTGGTCTTTGGCATAAACCGTCTAGCATGAGGCTGAGAAATCCACCTCATAACTGCATATTTAGGAACTTTCCTCTCTAGTTATAAGGCTGGTTGCGTGAGTTCGTGTGCTATGTTCCGTTTCCAGATGCTTAGGATTTCCATTCTTGAATCCTTGCATTTGGAAATTGTCTCAATCATTGTACTTTGAATATTTTCGATAAGAGGAATACAACTTTTAAAGACTTTAGAGAAGAGTTTTACAGTTCAGTCGAACTATGGTTACAGTTCTAAAAAATAATTACATTTGAAAGGTGAGCAGCTATGATGTTAGTTATGTTAATATGAAAGTACAAAAGCAAATCCACAAACGTCAGCACCAACTCACATTAATAAAGTATTAATGACGTGAGCACGAACTGATATTAATAAAGGATTAATTAATACAGAAATTTAACGTGGACCAGGAACATCAAACAAAGATCTTCGCTCTTTCCACGTTTATAAGTGAGTCACGGAAAAATTCTCATTGGCCGCCACCGGGAGTCGAACCCAGGGTCTTCTAGGAATTCGAGGCCGCTGTAGTGTAGCGGTAGCATATCCGGCGCTTAACTGGAAGACCCTGGGTTCGACTCCCGGTGGCGGCCAATGAGAATTTTTCCGTGACTCACTTAAAAACGTGGAAAGAGCGAAAATCTTTGTTTGATGTTAATAAAGGATTAATGACTTGAGCAAGAACTCAGATTATTTAAGGATTGTTGACGGGAGCACGATCTCAGTTAATAAAGGATTAGTGACGTGAGCAGGAACTCAGTTAATAAAGGATTAGTGACGTGAGCACGAACTCAGATTAATAAAAGATTAATGACATGAGCACGAACTCAGATTAATAAAAGATTAATGACGTGAGCACGAACTCAGATTATTAAAGGATTAATGACGTGAGCACGAACTCAGTTAATAAAGGATTATTGACGTGAGCAGGAACTCAGTTAATAAAAGATTAATGACGTGAGCACGAACTCAGATTATTAAAGGATTAATGACGTGAGCACGAACTCAGTTAATAAAGGATTATTGACGTGAGCAGGAACTCAGTTAATAAAGGATTATTGACGTGAGCACGAACTCAGATTATTAAAAGATTATTGACGTGAGCAGGAGCTCAGATTAATAAAGGATTAATAACGTAGGGATGTAAGGTCAGGTGATGCGTAACATCACAGCCTCTCCTTGACAAATGTCAACCCCGCCTTCTCGTGGTGCATCCTGTTCCCACTAAAGGGGCTCTGACGACCGCCCATAGCGGTATAACTATACCATCGGGATTAGAGGAAATTCTATCCCACACTCACCAACCCGCTTGGCCAGCGTGGTGAGTTATGGCCAAACCCCTCCAAAATGATTCCACAACTTAAATCTTGGCCCTCAGTCTCCGGCAGCTGGAATGTACCTGGCCAAGGCAGCGGCCAGTGCGACATGAAGGCAGAGGGTGCTAAGAATCCCCGGAGGACCGGACTAGGCTGCCATCTGATGCTGACCTTGGCTACTTACAATGGACGCTCCCTATCTTCTGATTCAAGGCTTCTTGAATTGGAAGAGGAACTACAAAGGATCAAGTGGGACATCGTGGGGCTAAGTGAGGTAAGGAGAAAAGGAGAAGATCTCATCGAACTGAAAAGTGGACATCTCTTCTACTATCGTGGGACAGATACTGGCAGAACTAGTGGTGTTGGATTTATAATAAACAAGAAACTGAAGGATAAAGTTGTAGAAGTTGAAAGTTCCTCTGACAGAGCTGCACGACTCGTTATCCAACTCTCGAGAAGATACCAGGCTCAGATTATTCAAACTTATGCACCCACCACAAGTCATCCTGAAGAAGAAATTGAAGAATTTTATGAGGAAATTTGTCATCTAAATAATAAAGGTAAGCAGCACTTGAAAATAATTATGGGAGATTTCAATGCAAAAATAGGGCAACGGCAACAGAATGAAACTTCAGTAGGTAAATTCGGTCACGGCAACAGAAACCAGCGTGGAAATACTCTCGTTGAGTTTGCAGAGGCAGAAGGGTTTTTCATCTTGAACTCCTTCTTCAAGAAAAAGCCACACAGGAAATGGACATGGAGACATCCAAATGGGACGACAAGTGAAATTGATTTTATTATGTGTAACAAAAAATTCGCCATAGAAGACTGCAGTGTGCTAAACAAGTTCAACACAGGTAGTGACCATAGATTGGTGAGATGTAAGATGCACCTCAACACTAAACTTGAACGTGGCAAGCTCATAAGACAAACAAAATCTATTGACATAACCAACCTTAAAAAACACCATAATACCTTCAAGTTAGAACTGAAGAACAGGTTCTCTGCTTTAGAAGGCCTAACATCGGAAGAAGTGGACATCTCTGAAGTTAACAGAAAAGTAACCAAAGCTCTTATGGAAACAGCAACAAAATTAGCTGGGTCTAAGAACAAGTTGCATGTGAACAAACTATCAGGAAAAACCAAAATGTTGATGCAAAAAAGAAGAGAGATGAGGACAACTAAAGAAGATGTGACTTCCAAAGTGGAATATATAGAGCTATGCAAGACAGTAAGAAAAAGTATCACGGAAGACGTAAGGAAATTCAACTGTGAACTAGTGAGGAAAGCAATTGAAAACAACCAAAGCCTAAAGATAGCAAAGGGACATCTCAGTAAGGGAAGAAAACAGATTATGGCACTGAGAAAAGAAGATGGTTCTGTAACAAGAAATAGAGGCGAAATTTTGACAAGAGTGAAAGATTTCTACTCCAAATTATATGAAAGGGATGATATATGCACTCCAGACATCATGAAAGATACCAGTACCAGAGTTCCTCCAGTCCTTCCAGCAGAAGTTGCACATGCAATCAAGAACATGAAGCGAGGAAAAGCTCCAGGAGAAGATGGAATTACTGTAGACATCATACAAGAAGCAAGTGGAGAAATCGAAACAGTACTCGCCCAAATTTTCACTCGATGCCTTAATGAAGGAAAGATTCCTGAGGATTGGAACACCGCTACAATGATCCTGCTACATAAGAAAGGTGACATTGAGGATCTCGGAAACTACAGACCTATCAGCCTCCTATCAGTAGTTTATAAAATCTTCACTAAAGTTCTTTCACACCGCTTGAAGGTAACACTGGACATGGCTCAACCGAGAGAACAAGCTGGATTCAGGAGTGGCTACAGCACAATAGATCATATCCACGTGCTGAGAGAACTAATTGAAAGAGCGAGGGAATATGAACTTCCATTGTGCATGGCTTTTATCGATTATGAAAAAGCCTTTGATTCGGTGAAACCATCAGCAGTTACAATGGCTCTGAAAACCTGCGGTATTGAAGATGCATACATTAATATTATTAATAACATCTATGAAAATGCAAGTGCAAAGATTAGGCTGTTTGAAAATACAACACACATAAAAATTGGAAAGGGAGTGAGACAAGGTGACACCATATCTCCGAAGCTCTTTAATGCCACATTGGAGGGTGTTTTTCAGTCACTGAGCTGGGAAAACAAGGGGATAAAGATTAATGGAGATTATCTAACCCACCTTCGTTTTGCTGATGACGTAGTCATTTTTGCAACTACCCCATCAGAGCTGCAGAGTATGATCCAGGAACTTGCTGACAAGAGTAAAGAAGTGGGATTAAAAATGAACTTTCAGAAGACAAAAGTGATGTTCAATGCTTTTACAAGAAATGAAGATTTATCGATTGATGGAGAAAAGCTGGAGATAACAGACACGTACGTTTATCTTGGACAGCAGATATCAAGCGAGGGTCACATTGATGAAGAAATTAATCGGCGTACAAAACTTGCCTGGAGAGCTTTTGGAAGAAACAGCCTAATTTTCAAGAGCAATATGCCATTATGTCTTAAAAGAAAAGTGTTTGATCAATGCATCCTTCCAGTGCTTACGTATGGTGCAGAGACGTGGACCTTAACTAAAAGAGACATACAAAGGCTGCAGACAACTCAAAGCAGCATGGAGAGGTGCATGCTTGGTGTAACCAGGAGAGATAAGAAGAGGAACTCGTGGATCCGAAAAATGACAAGAGTGGAAGACATCATGATCAGAGTTAAATCCCTGAAATGGCAATGGGCTGGACATACTGCCAGAAGGACAGATCATCGATGGACAGCCGAAATTTTAGATTGGATTCCAAGGGACAGGAAAAGACCCAGAAGAAGACCACATGGAAGATGGGTAGATGAAATTCGAAAGTATGCGGGAGTGACATGGAGGAGACTGGCACAAGACAGACCGTTGTGGAGGAAACTTGGGGAGACCTTCGTCCAGCAGTGGATTGATAATGGTTGACAATGATGATGATGATGAATAACGTAGGCACGAACTCAGATTAATAAATGGTGTACTAGTAAGAACTTCTTATACTGGCATGTCTCCGTTCAATTCTGAAAGGAAAAATAACTTAGTTTTTGAAGACAGCTTCCCTAAAATCTCACAGGATTCTGAAGGAAGACCGAACTGTATTAAAAAGAGGGATGTCTTTTCAAGACAGCCATTAGGATTCTGGTAGGGAAACTTCTGGGGCTTGGGCCGCGGGTGGCCTAGTGGTCAGCGTTCGTGACTGCCACGGAGAAAACCTCTCGATCCCAAGCAGGCACGAATGCTCGAACCACTAAATATCCGCCGTGCGTCGGATGGGCACGTTAAGCCGTCGGGCCCCGAGTACTGGTTTCCCGGTCATAAATAAGGGCGTCTTTCTCTCCTCTTTCTACCTTGCTTCCGTGTCACTTTCCTTTCGGGCACTCTAGCCCAAATCTCCTAGCTTCCTATTTCTAAGGGTTGTTTAAGACCTGGGGTCAGACACTCCCTTCCTAAAATCCTCTACATACGATCTGAACTTCTGGGGTTGTCTTACATTTAGCGCCCTGACTTTTAAGGTACTGGTTTAGGTGCGCGGGTATTACAGTCCACGAAAATGAACACATAGTTTGTGCAGATGGACGATTTATAAAGTTAAAAAATTGCATCCTCTATCAAATACTGGGCAGCTAGCACTGTTGACACGAGGATAAATAAAATAAGTGAAGGCAATCTGATTTTATTTACCAAAAACAAAGTGAAACTTGCATAGCTGTTGCATTATTTTTCAATGTGCGACTAGTCTGCCTACAGTTACACACAAACATCTTTTTTATAATGACACACAAGCTTCTCGATCTCATTGGATAAGATGGTTGTAGACTATTCCTGAAGTCATGTATGCACCTCTTCTTTCATCACTACCACATCGCCGACCACGTAATCCTTTCATCAAAGCGGACCGAGGATATAAAAATCGATTGGTGCGAGCTCCGGCCTGTAAGATCATAATACTGTACTTTCCTATAACGGCGGTGTGTAAAATCACGTATTATTTGAGTGGAACTTAAAGGAGCGTAATTTCAAGTCTCACCCTTCCAGATAAGCAAAACTTACTACGGTCCTGGCCACTGGCACATCCAGGGGGAGGGGAGGGGCTTAAGCCACCCCAAGCCCCGTACGTTAACTCTTTTATCTATCTATCTAATGTATATCTGTCTATCTTACGCACTATATATATATACATATTGTATACATATCTATATATATATATATTGTATGCATACATACATATACTGTATATGTATATACACTGCTGACCACCAAAAATTCAACACCAAGAAGGGCACGAGATAGCAAAGCCAGATTTATTGGACACATAACAACAGATACAAAGATGAAACAATTGAGCTTGCAGGTCCGTGCGACTTGCGGAACACACAGACATCAATAGTTCATGTGGCCCCCATGGCTGGCAATAACGGCCGCTACACGCCGCGGCATTGAACGAAAGAGGCTTTGGATGTGGGCTTGGGGTATGTCGGTCCAGGCTGCTTCCACACGTTGCCACAGTTCATCAGGCGTAGCCGCGGGTGGTGCTTGCCGGGCCACTCGGTTGCCGATCAGCGACCAGACGTGTTCGATAGGCGACATATCGGGAGAACAGGCGGGCCACGGCAGCAGTGACACCTGGTGGGCTGTGAAGAATTGTTGCACGATGCGTGCCACGTGCGGGCGCGCATTGTCCTGTTGAAACGTGGCCGCTGGCAGGTCCTGCAGGTAAGGGAAGATTACAGGCTCCAAAACGTCGGAGATGTAGCGGTGGCGGTTGAGTGTACCAGCGATGCGTACCAGAAGGGTGCGGGTGTCATATCCAATTACGCCCCAAACGATAACGCCAGGCGACGGACCGGTATTGCGATGCATAATGCAGGCGTCATACAGTCTCTCGCCACGGTGCCGCAACACGCGGATCCGACCATCGTGGTGTTGCAGGCAGAAGCGGGATTAGTCGGAGAAGACAATGTCGTGCCATTCCGTAGTCCAGGTGCGGCGTTCGACGGCCCACTGCCGCCGCACTCGCCGGTGGTGTAACGTCAGTGGTAATCGGAGCAATGGGCGCCGTGCGACAAGTCCCCGCTCCTGCAAACGACGTCGAACGGTACGTGCTGACACAGGTTGTTGCGCAACACACCCTAATTCCTGCGCTAACGTTCGTGATGTGGCGGTGCGAGCCGTCAATGCCCGCTGTACAACATGCCGGTCCTCTAGTTCGGTGGTATGCCGCGGCTGCGGCAATCCCTCGCGTCGGTCCGTCCGTCCCTCCTGCATCCACCGAATCCATACTTGCCTCACTGTGGCTGGATGTCGTCCCACACGGGCACCGATGTCTCGGTACGATAAACCGCTGTCGCGAAAAGGCACTATTCGTCCTCTGTCGAACTCCGAAACGTGCTGGAATGATTGCCGTATTCTGCGACGAGGCATCAGGAAGCTTCCCACGCACAGGTCCGGCAGCATAACACACTTCCACTACTTACACCCCGCCTTTTGTGCACCCTTCTTATAGTGCTTCTCGGTGGCGTGCCGGGCGCACATGATATGCATATGCCCTGCAATGCTAATCGTTTGCATGTCCTCTCGTGAGCGACGCATGCGGCGAGTTTCAGGCCAATCGGATGCTTCCTTCTTGGTGTTGCATTTTGGGTGGCAAGCAGTGTATATACATATGTACTGTGTGCGTATACACACATACCTAAATATACATCTAGCCTCCCCCACCCCCACCCCCGTCCCCAACTTGAATTCCTCGGTGCGCCACGGGTCCTGACATCTACCTTGAAATCCGAAAAAGTGTGGGTCAGATCATGACATGAAATCGACTCGTCACGAACAGAAGAGCTTTAGCTATACAATAGACTCTCGCTAATCCGGCCATTCCTTGCACAGAGGTGTGCCGGATTACTGAGACTGCATAAAAATTCAGTTTAATTCTTCATTAAATTTAATGTTACGAGTTTACTATGTGTAGTACATATGTATTTAAAAAAAAACATAAATAAGAGACAAGCATATGATACTAGTAAAAGAACACGATCAGCACGTACTCTACTATCTCATATACAGCAATGAAATGATCTTTCCATATTATCAGTACAATAAAGCACAATATGCACACTGAAGAGCAATTGAATTAGAAATACTTGTCTAGTAACGTGTAGCACCACCTTCCGCCCTAATGACGGCGGCGATTCGTCTCGGCATGGACTCGACAAGACACCCGAAGCATTGGGAATCCATACGGATTCACGATCCCTGAACAAGCTCCCACAGTTCACGAAGATTCGATGGAGGGGAGTCAGAGCCTCAAACATCTCTCTCAATGGCATCCCAGATGTGCTCGATGGGATTGAGGTCAGGTGACCTAGCTGGCCAAGGAAGCGAGGTTACGTCGGTGGAGTGCTCATCCAACCATTCGGATACAATTCATGAGCGATGGCACGGTGCATTGTCTTGTTGCAGGATGAGGTCCCCAGTGGGATGTTGAAGACGCACAAACGGGAACAAATGGTTGTTCAGGATATCCCGGTAACGTTGACCTGTGAGGAACGATGTCACACATACCACGGGTCCCATTTCAGTCCACGTAAACAGTCCCCAGACGAGAATGCCAGCCCCACCAGCTTGAAGAGTACCCTGCTGGCAAGAAGGATCCATCGCTTCATGTGGTTTGCGTTGTACTCATATCCTGCCATCCGCATGTACCAACGTGAATCTCGACTCATCAGTCCAGGCAACATTTTCCCACATGTCCAGTGGCGATGTTCCCGCGCCCATACTAATCTTTGCACCCTGTGATGTGCGGTCTGCAGCGGTACCCTCGTGGGACGATGGCTTCTGTACCCCATAGCGAGGAGATGGTTCTGGATGGTGGGGCTGCTTACACGTTTTTGTGCACCAGGGTTAAATTGCCGAGTGATTTCTTTTACTGTGGCCCGTCTATCCTCTGTTACAATACGAGCTAGCCGACGAATACCCCGCTCATCCATACGCTGTTGTACACGGCAGTTGGCCCTTGCAGGGATGGTTTTATCGGATTCGATGTACTCACGGTGCACCCGTGACACAGTGGCTCGTGAAACTCCTATTGCCTGCACGACTTCCGAGATGGAGTGACCCATTCGTCGGGCCTCGACAATTTGCCCACGATCAAATGCGCTTAGATCCTTCGTCTTACCCATTCTGCGTCCGACTCTTACTGATTCCCGTCGCATCACTCCTTATATTGTCGGATCGCTGCATACGTCATGTCGTTTCCGTTTACAGGGCCGCCCACAGCGCCACATTTTCATAACGCCAGCTGTCTCTAATTCAATTGCTCTTCAGTGTATGTGTACGTACTGTGTACAAGAAAAGAAACGAACAATTGCAATACAGCACAGATGAAATCTTGCATATTGTACTCAGTGTGGTCAGTCTGAAACATGTCAGAGATTTTTGTCTGCTTTAGTGAAGATGCTTTTTGTAATATTCTTAATTACTTTAAGGATCCTTCTTACTTTTATTTTAAATTGCATTATATGAACGTTAGTGCCAATTCAAAACAAAACAAAACGTTAAAACTGAAAACTTTACTCGTCTATGAAGTATAATTCATTCCGGTCTGATATTAACACGATTTCTGCAACCCAAAACCACGCAAACATAAAGAGGCCGGATTAGCGAGATTCTACTGTATCTCGAAATATCTATGAAACTTAGAAATTTGACCAAAAACTTTATTAATGCGCAACGAGTGATTCGTTTTCACTGGAGGATCTGAAAAGCTCATATTAAAACAGAAATATCTTACCATACTTGATGCATCCAAATTTTTCGGCTGATATGAAGCTTCCGCGGTGGATGACGTCACACTCGCCGTGGGCACTTTGACGCCATTTTCTCTCTGGGAGCTATTCAAGCTGCTCGTTTCCCCTGTCACATCATCTGCATCCAGTTTCTCACTTGACATTGCACCATTTCTACTTAGTAATCTAATGTGGGCTTTCATCTCTTTCCTTTTGCGTGCCTCTTGTGGATTGTACACATAATCTGCATCGAAATGAAAAGGAAGCTTTTGAAATATTAAATGCAAGTCAATGAACATATAAATACACTCATAGCGGTAAAAATTGCAACCATAGGCGCCGACTTCTGAAAATTTCGAGGGGTGCTAAAATTCAATAGGCAGGTATCGTTTCCAGTGTTCAAATTTTAGATGTTTAAGTGGACCTTGTCTTCAGTGTAAACGCAAACAAACCGATACATGATTTCATGAGAAAGATATTACATTTTTTTATAGCAACCAAATTCTTAAACCCCGTTTTAATTCTTCCGATTTAATTTCCTGCAATGTGCGCACAAGAGCTCCTATAAATCTTTTTTTTTTTTTTTTTTGACAAAATTTGAGCATTTTGTTGGTGACTACTACCAGAAAACCAAACCTGTTGAAAAAGGCTGAGATTGATAGTATATATCATTAGTCAAAACAGACAGTAGGCAAATAGCAATCAATACCTTTCAGGAGCTCGCTCTAGCAGTAGCAAACAAACTGACGTGTTCAGTGTTGGAATGGAACGCGCTTCAAAATCATTGCACTGTATTATTCTCCTTACTTGTTATTGTTAGCATTTAGCGTATAACGCAGCATATATCACAGGGAATGTTTTGCTTTTGATCAACTAGAGTAACTTGGAAATCTCCACCACCCACCCAGCCATCATTCATCTTGCAGTCCATGTGAGCCGGTTGTTATCGATTTGGCATATCACGTCAGCGTGGATTGATTGGTGTTGCTATTGGTGACTGCTTATATGTTTTATAAAGCTAGGGAGAAAAAAAAGCCTCAACAGAATTATGTCAAACAAACAAACAAACAATAACTGCAACAACAACAAAAAAAAAACCTTCGAAATTATCCTTTGAGCGAGAAAAGATCATTCGCAGTGTGTCTTCTGCTCTCGGACGGTCATTCATTACTCCCGCTCTGACATTTAAGGCTTTATGGCCCTACCGAAGCTCATTGCGTGCATGGTGAGCTGCTGACAACTTACTGATGTTCAAGAAACGTGACTGCGAAAAAAATCAAATCAAATCGGCAGCTTCAAACAATTAGGAAGGTAGGGTACAAACCACATCCCACACACCCCATTTCTCGCTTGCTGGGTGTCTTATTTCTTAAGTGTTTATTTGGTATCGGTGGTTAAAACACAATTTTTTGAAGATATTGATTTTTTTTATAGAAACCAAACATTTGAGCTATATTCCGATTATCTTATTTAATTTTATGCACATTGGAACAAAATATTTAAGTATGAATCCAGTACATATAACAAAAATTCGGAGGAGTGCTCCGCACCCCTCCGAATTTTTGTTATATGTACTGGAGCTCCTGAGCACCCCCGTAGTTGGCGCCAGTGATTGCAACACCAATTACAGATGAAATTCGCGGTGTCGTATTTAGAGTTACAGGGGCCCTGCGCACATCATCAGTTGTGACGCACAACGGAGGTAAACCACGTGTAAAGACGCCAAATCTGCAGCGATACATTCCGTCCATGTGGCTTACTTAGGACAACAACTTACTCCGGAGTGAGGTGGTCGCGGATTCGATCCCCGTCAGCAACAAATTTATGTTTCACATTGGCGCCCGAACGTCAAAATGGCTGTACTGTCCGTTGGGTTCTTCGAAAAATGTGCGATGTTTGTTCTACAATCGTCTAGAATTAATGAAAATTCCTTGTTCGTTTCAGAAAGAAAGGAAAAAAATTAGGAGGGAGATGATGTGACGTACTACAGAGGTAAAGCACGTGTCAAGACGACAAATCTTCAGCGATACATTCTGTCCGTGGAGCTTAGTTGGGAGAGCAACTTACTCCGGAGTGACGGGCCACGGATTCGATCCCGTCGACACAGTTTTTTTTTGGGGGGGGGGGGCTCTCTTTTGCTCGCAATCCTTGAAAAATAACTTATTTTCGTCGCTACTCTCTCCCCCAATATAATTTTTACTTTTCCATATTAATGTATGAGAAAGAATTGTAATCGCAAAGAAATTCGACTTCGAGATTTCAACAGAAATACCATTTTGCGCTCTTCCGAACACGACATGACTGTTTCCACGGAGGTGTCTAGTTGTTTGTTACTGCCATAACCCAAAATCTATTATATCTATCAAGACAAAATTCATTTTTACGCTTTCCAACCGTAGGTTGAAGAAGCGTATATGCTCCAGCTTTGTCCGTCTGTCTGTCCGCACAATAACTCGCGTAAAAATGGTTAGATTTCGATGAAATTTTAGTATGTGGTAGGGACGAACCCTATTGAAAATGGGCGGAATGGGGTCAAAGGTCAGGACATAGGAGCGGGATCCATTCCATCGCCTTATACGTCATAACTTGACTAAAAATGCTTCTATTGTGACACAATTTTAGTATGTTGTTCCGGAGGTATACTGAACCGGTTCTGTTTAATATCATCGAAATGGGGTCAAAGGTCAGGGCACAGGAACGAGATTTATTCCACAGCCATTATCCTTATAACTTGAGTAATGATTTCTGGTATGTTAGAAAGCGTATCATAATCAATGCATTGCATGATTTTACTAACTTGTTTTAAATACCCTGATGTGTGAGAAATATCCTAAAGTTACAAGTGGGAAAGTCTTCGTCAAGGAAAACGAATCACAATTACTATAACGGTGGTCACTTAAGCACACAGCACTGAATTTTATGCTACATTCCGTGTGAGATCTGCTGTCGAATACTATCAGATTCCCCAGCTAGCCTAAAGAACCCGAACATGGACAAAACTTATTAGCGTGCAAAGGCGTAACTAGGCGGGGCAAGCGGGGCGGCTGCCCCTGGCGCAGCTTAAGAGAGGGCGTAAAAATCACTGTGTATTGTACAATCTGATTAAAAATGGAACTGAAACTTTTGCACCAGCTTCTGGTACAGTTTTTTTTTCTCGCTGTGCTTTGTCGTTTGTCTGTTTACAGAATTTGTTTTAAATATGTTTCACCAGTATAAAACATGGTTTGGAGAAAGTAAAATGTTCAGGGGCTGTCAGTTTCTCACATTCAGAATTCAAGGCAAGGTTAAACGTACGTTACAAGTAACGTACGGCCAGTGTTGGCCTTGACCACCTGCTCCATTTGGTTTATTTGATGTGCTACTCAAGGTCCGAAGCAATTGGGAAAAGACATACAAACTTTCACAGTTTTATGCGTCCCCGATTGAGATAACACTGGCATGAGATGTAATTTTTTTCTTCCAGCAATGTATGTATATACTAAAACATAATGTTGAATTATAGTAATATATATATATATATATATATATATATATATATATATATATATTCTATAAAGAAGATACCTAAGCAAAAAAATACATATATAATTTTGACTCACACCTAGTACAACATAGAAAAGGTTATGTATCTACCTGTGTGAGTAAAAGGAGAAAAGATAAAAAAATAAAATAAAACAACTGAATGTAGAAGGTGTCGAGAATACTGAGCCTTGGCTTTATCAAGGACCAGCAAAAACTCTGCATTTTCTCACTTCCACAAAGACCTAGTTGGAAATGGGTTTCTGCAAGGCCATAGATGCAAGTAACATTCCCACCTAAAATAGTTTAAAAAATATATATATAAGTGACCTTGATGATGATCATATATACACTATATTTACAAAAGTCACCGGGCACCCCTTCAAAAGCAAATGAACGGATCCGCTGTGTTGTTAAAATGCGCGGTACAGCTGCAAACCGTATAGAAACAAGCCTGCAACTGACCGCGATCATATCGCACTGTGAGGATGAGTGAAAATTTCGCGGCGGGAGAGAACTGACTTTGAGAAAGGAAAGATTGTTGGGTGTTATATTAGTGGTTTGTCCATAAGAGAAACCGAGAGACGTTTAAAACATACCCAAGTAAACAGTTTTGGATGTACAGAATAAGTGAAAGACACATGGCGTGCCTGAAGCAGCTAAACGTACCGGCAGACCAAAGAAAATCAGTGATAGAGGACGTCGAATCCTCAAGAGAGTCGTTACAGCTAATCGACGGAGTACTACACAAGACCTCAATGTACAGGTGAGTAAAAATGCTGGAAACCTTGGTATGTGCACGTACAATTCGCAGAGAACTTCATTTACCGTGGACGTGCGGCTGCTCATAAGCCTTTCATCCCCACTCGGAATGCTACTCGTCGTTTAATATGGTGTAAAGAACATTTATCGTGGACTGTATGTCAAAGGAAACGGGTCCTATGGACTGATGAATCCAGATACACGATCCATCAGTCTAACGACCATGTGTGTGTATGGTGGCAGCCGGGGTAACGCTATTTACCACAGTGTACTCTTCCTACGTTCAAGTTTGGAAGTGGCAGTATATTCGTGTAGGGGTGTTTTTCGTGGTATGCTTCCGGCCCATTGGTTATCGCGGACAAACCTGTTAACTAGCACGTCTACCTCGATATTTCTGGGCAATTATGCCCTACCAACTGTGTGGCAATACTATGGTAGCAGCAGGATAATGCACCGAGCCATGAAGATAGGACTGTTACGGCGTGGTTTGACAATAATTTCCTATCGTGTGTGGACAGGTCAGCATAGAACCCTGATCTTAATTAATTCCGTAGAGTACTTATGGGATAAATTAGAGCGCCGCATAACAAGTTTGGAACCAAGGCCTACTACTGAGCAGCAGTTAGCGGCAGCATTATGTACTGAATGGAAACGCATACCTATCGCTGTTACGAAACCTTGTCGAAAGCATGTTTCGAAGGGCCAGTGCATGTATTAAGGCCAAAGGTGGACCGACACCGTACTAATGATGTCAATAAATGCTATAATGTGTTTCTTTTTTAGGTGTCAGGTGACTTTCTTCAATATAGTGTACATTGATAACGCAGCAATACACAACAGAAAATGAACGTCATTACCGCATGAGAAGGAAGCATGCGGATGACAGTATAGAAATCCAAAAGTAATGCAAGTGGGGCGAATTTCGATAGACTTCTAGGGAGTGTGATTGCCTCGAACAGCGATACAGCTCGCTCAACGACCCCTCATGCTGTATACAAGACTGTGAACGAAGGTTTTGGGCAATAAGTGTTTCTCCTTCACTAAGGCGCGTCGGTGTCTCGGTATGGTTCTGAGAGAGGGCTGCCGGCTTGCAACTCCTCTTCCGACACACGCTCTATTGGGCTCGTCTCCGGAGATCTCGTGTGGCCACTCCATCCTGAGAAATCCAAACGCTCAAGTTATTCATCGACTAGCTGAGCCCAATGGGGACGGGCGTTATGGTCCACAAACGCAGCTTCCCTGAAAAGCCGTTCATACGGCTTTATGATGTCATCTCTTATAGCGTGCAGCAGTCAGGGTTTCTCATGAAAACATGTACAGCGGCGTACGTCCATTTAACATGATGCCATACCAAACCAGGAGTCCTCCATCACCGTAGTGGTCAAGTTCCCCAATATTGGAGGGAATATTTCGACCCCCCCCTTTCTCTTTTTCCAATGTCCACACGTCGAGAATCCGTGTGTAGGCTGTACGAGAATCGTTACTGAAGAGAACACAGGTCTACTTACCACAGGTGCAGGAATGATGTTATCGGTCCGAATTAAGACGGACCCTTCTATGCAATGCGGTGAGTGGGATACAGACCATTGGGCTTCTTGCATACAGACCTATCTCGTGGGGTCTTCTATAAACTGTTTGCCACGATATCGCGATTCCCGTAGCAGAGGAGAGCTTCTGCGAGAGTTTCCTGGCTGTCGATTGCCTATGGAGGCGAGCTGTTAGAGACAAATCCCGGGTTACCTGAATTGTGGATCGTAGGCGTTCTTGTCTCGGCCTTCTGGCTATTGTTCCGGCTTCCTGAAATTGTCTACAGAGATGGAAGACCACTCGGCTCGACATATTCAGCCATCTTTCAACCTCAGCTTGCTGATATACTAGTCGCTCTTCACCGTGAAGAGTCTTCTAAGCGATAGTGCGGAACCATTTTCCCACTAACAGTCCAACGCAAGCTTCAATTGCCACACACCGCTCAGACCAAAGTTTATCAAGGTCATGTGCCTGCCAGCTCGATGACGTAGGACGTCATTTGCATATTTCCGTAGAACCTAGCACAATGTTGCTTGGGTACGTCGATTTAGTGTTTCCCCTTGCACATACATGTGTCTGAAAAATCTTTACAATCGGTCGTCCCGTTTATCAAGGTCACGTGCCTGCCAGCTCCATGACGTAGGTCGTCATTTGCATATTTCCGTAGGACCTAGCACAATGTTGCTTGGGTACGTCGACGTAGCGTTTCCCCTTGCACATACATGTGTCTGAAAAATCTTTACAATCGGTCGTCCCGTTTATCAGGGTCACGTGCCTGCCAGCTCTATGACGTAGGTCGTCATTTGCATATTTCCGTAGGACCTAGCACAATGTTGCTTGGATACGTCGACTTAGCGTTTCCCCTTGCACATGCCTCTGAAAAATCTTGACAATCGATTTTGGACATATTCTAGAATTTGTGGAATTTGTATTTGTTGCGTTAATTTTGGACACCAGTATATATACATGATAGAAACATCACTGGTACTGGAGTCGCGAATGGCTGAGTGGTTAGCAGTTCAGACTAACAATGCAAGGTCCTCAGGTTCGTTCCTGGGCTGATCTTGCGGAGATAGTAGTGTGATTTGCTAACAATCACTGAATATTCGCCGTGCATCGGACGAGCACGTTAAGTGACGGCCCCCAGGTTGGACCCAATGGGTATCCTTTCCTATGCCCCCTGAAATTCTTTCACCTCTCTATGTGCAACATCGTACTTTTACGGTGGCGCCATCTACTGAACTCTAATATCACTACAAACTGTTCTGTCAAAGTCGCTAGACTTGCTCTCATTCCTTCCGTTTCTGTGTCCTGCCCAAAAGGCGAACTCGCTGTAGGTGGCTGGTACCTAAAATCTACTCACTGTGGCCGGAAGTCCTACAAGAAAATGACTCATACTTGCTGTTTTCACTGGTACTGGAGATGGGTTCTGTCAATGGTTGCAGTACTCAAAGTTTTCCCGATTGTGGTGCTTTGAAGTTCTATCACCGAAATTAAGCAGGTTGTTTTACGGGAGCAAACGAGATGGTGAGCGCAAGTCCATACCCTTTTTAATGTCTTAGGAAAATTTTCTGTTTTAGAAAACCTTCCAACTATTGAATTCTTTTTTTTTTTTTTAAAAGGAAAAAAATGTAAATTCCCTGTTGACTTGCTAACCTAATCCAAATAACTGTTTTAAATGCCCACTATCCGAGGAAGAAATATTTAATCCCTACTGCATAAATGAAATAAAAAGGCTGCTTGAATGAGCTCTTTACAACTTTAAATATTTTCCTTTAAATCCTATAAACCCCATTTTCTTCCTTGCCTCTACACCTCGGCATACTAAATCTTACTCGGAATTACCAATAAATATCATCAGGAATCTTCTGGATCATCGTCCGAGGTTTGGGGGCACAGGAATTATCTGTACCTCGCTTCATCATCTTCACTATATCCCTGTATCATTACTGGGGACCCCGATATTCATATACTTCATATCCCACCTACTCTTCCAGGTAATTTCCATTCTTTTTCCTCGTCCTGCATGTACCCTTTCCAGTGTGGCAACATTAATGA
Organism: Macrothele yani; assembly: GCA_039090855.1. Classification (NCBI taxonomy): domain Eukaryota; kingdom Metazoa; phylum Arthropoda; class Arachnida; order Araneae; family Macrothelidae; genus Macrothele; species Macrothele yani. The sequence continues at coordinate 16,676,805 of CM077005.1, read as the reverse complement.
AGTGAACTGCTCTGAAAGCTTTTCCCAAACACTTCTAAAAATTTTATAGGACAGAACCGAAAATTTAAAAACGAAGAATATGGCCTGCCCTACGTGTGCAATGATTTTTTTTTTTTTTTTTTTTTGAATGGGGGTTTAAAAAATTATTTATTGGACCTGGTGGTACAAATACAGTGACAGGATAAACAGACATAATTGTACAGTATTTTCAGGCAGACAAAGACAGTATATTCATTTTGCATCAACAATGTACATAGCTAACATGGTGAACAATATGCCAAATGATCAAGTAACACAGAGAGAGCCAATGCTCATAAAGTAACACATAGAGAGCCAATGCTCATAAAGTAACACATAGAGAGCCAATGCTCATAAAGTAACACATTGAGAGCCAATGCCGAAACACAAACATCACATCCATGCTTTACTCAGGATTCGAACCCAAACCCCTCCCTGGGCAAATGTTCATAAGCCAGCGCTTAGATCACTGCGCCACCTGTGGCAATGAATTGTTTACCCCATTAGAATTTTAAATTATTGTAATTAAACTTGCAGATACCCCCCCTCCCAATTTTTTATTTTTATTTTGCTTCCCAGCTGCCTGTATGATTTCGGCCCAAGTTTCAGCAGTTAGAGTAAGTCTTGAAACCAGAATCTCCGCACTGAAAACATTGATAGGCGGAAAGACATTCTAAAATTCACAAAGGAAGAAACAAAACAATTCTCAATTTTTACTAGCGCTCCATCGGAGGGGCCTCAAACTACGTCAGCGTGTATCACGTGATACCATTCCAGAGGTTATAAAAGCAGCTTCAACGAATACAGGAGCTGCGTCGTGAGTGGTTTAGTGGTTAGAGTAACCGCCATTTGACCAGGTCGCAGCGGGTTTGATCCCAGGCCGATTGAATTGCTGTGAGCTACTGAATATTCGTCGTGCGTAGGATGGAAGCCTTAAGCCATCGGCTCCGAGATATGGGATACATCGTTACAATAAGATCCTTTGTTTCCTCTACGCCCGCCATTTCCCTATCTACCTGGAAGTGCTCGTTGTTAAATCATAATTTGGTACTTCCATCTATGACGACTCGCAGTTTCAATCTGGCACTCTTATGTCTCTGACCTGTCTGCCCCCCTGTCGTATCAGAGCCTCTAGGTTCAACCTAATGTAACTTCGCTTCGCATACGCAGCACAAAAGTCCCACAGGACATAGGTAGTTGCCTCTATGCGTCTAAAGCTTCCATGTGGGTGTAAACACTACAAGAAATTGCAGGGTGTCTCCTATTAGAGTATAGAAGTTGAACTTCCTCGGTGGAGGTAATGGCGCATTTGTTCCATGTTTGCTAGCTGGCGGACTGTTCCATTCCATTGATTTGGTTTAGAGAGGATGGTAGCGATCACCATAAGACGTTCTTAGGGCTATAAGCACTTCCTCGTTTCAAATTTGGGACCTCTTGCCCCTGGCGGTACAGCGCTGCTAAACCATATTCCAGCTGATTTAAGGCGATGTCTAGAATCCGGTGCGATTCTATAAAGGGGGTATCGAAATTCTACTAAAGGAGAACAAATAACCAGGAAATATCTAAAAAAATCGCTTATATCGAAAACAATCTTCAATGCGTATGACGCTCTTCAGAAGGAAAGCAAAAGAACATTGCAAATTCCTTTGCATTGTTCTAAATACGAGGGTTGTACCGAAAGCAATGCATAAGTGCGTATAACTATAGTTTATTAACTAACAGAGGTCGTTCAAATTGCACATGTTGGTAGAGCAACTCTTTCTCTATACAAAGGTACTACTCAGCATAGTCTCCATCACAAGCGATGCGTTTGCGCCATCGTTGAACCCAACTCTCGAATCCTCTTTGAAAAAATTCAGGCGTGGACTGTTGTATCCATTTCTTCACAGTCACTTTCAGCTCGTCTGTGTCATCAAATCGTTGTCTCCGTAGACTGTTCTTCATTGGACCGAACAGGTGGAAGTCGGATGGCACCAGATCCGGGCTGTACGGTGGATGGAAGACCACCCACCAGCCTAATTTGTTGCCACAGATGTGTGTGGTCTCGCATTGTCATGGTGAATGTGGATTCCCTTCAGATTCTTGTTCGGTCTCTTTCTCCTAATGACTTCTCTAAGATTCTTGAATGTCTCAATGTACCGCTCGCTGGTCATGGAACGCTCACGTTCCAGAAAATCAAGGAGAATGACACCCCTGTCATCCCCGAAAACAGCCACCATGACTTTCTGTGCTGATCGCTGGCTCTTGAATTTCTTAGGCCTTGGTGAAGAAGTGTGACGCCATTCCATGGATTGATTCTTCGTTTGCGGATTGTATAGATACGCTCACGTTTCATCCCCTGTCGCCAGATCGAAAAAAAAGAAAGTGTCTTCATTGGCTTTAAACGCTTCCAGTAGATCAGAGCAGACTTCCGTCCTTCTCTCCTTCAAATCGGGTGTCAACTGCCGAGGTACACAATTACACAATTTGCACACACTTTCCGATACCCTAAGTCTTCCATCATCTTCTGTATGGCATTGTGACCACAGTCAAGCTGTTCAACAAGCTCACGGATTGTGACTCGTCTTTCCGCGCGAATCAATTCATCCAATCGCTGACGATTCGTGTCAGTGGTCGCAGATGATGGTCTCCCACTGCGTGGCTTGTCTTCAACGCTGATTTCCCCTTCTTTAAACTTCTTCATCCATTTGTGCACACTGCTCTTATCAGTGGTGTCATCTCCACAAACATTCTGTAGCCTTCTGTGGATGTCGGACAGCAACCTTCCTTCGTCAAGAACTCAATGACGGCACGTTGCTTCTGCTTAGAATCCATTACTTACCTGCAATGAAGAAGAAGGATTACTATAGATGAAGAGTTACTCTACCAACATAAGCAATTTGAACGACTTCTTTCAGTTAATAAAAAAGTTATGCCCACTTTTGCATTATTTTCGGTATAACTCTCGTATAATTAGTGGATCTAATGACCGATTAACAACAAAATGAATACAACACCGGGATTAGAGGTAATGCTATCCCACAATCACCAACCTGATTAGCCAGCATAATGAATTATGGCCGGCCTCACCGAATTAATACACAACTTAGTTATCGGTCCCAGTCTCCCTTGGTATAACCAGGAAAGATAGAAAGAGGAACACATGGATCAGGAAAACGATGTGAGTTGATGACGCCATGATCAAAGTAAAATCCCTGAAAGGGCAATGGGTTGGACATCGGCTAGAAGAAATGACCGCCGCTGGGTAACTGAAATACTAGACTGGATTCCAGGGACAAGAAAAGACCCAGAAAAGACTGTGCGGGAAATGGGTGAATGAAATTCGAAAGCTATCAGATTGCCATGGAGAAGACTGGCTCAAGATAGAAAGTTGTGAAAAAAACTTGGGGAGACCTTCATTCAGCAATGGATTGATAATGATGATGATTATAGTATCGTTAGTACGGTTGTCCCCGAAAATTAATTTAGCTAAATATATTTCCCGTTTGTTTACAGAAAATTGATAGTATTCCATAATGGGATTTTATGATTTTATTACTGTGTTATTTTAGGAGAGAGAGAAAGATATATACAAGTATGTGTGTTTTCTATTTTTTTTTTCAAAAGTCCATGAATTTGGATGCACAAAGCATTATGAGTACGACTTTTTATTTTAAGCGTTTATTCCATTGCAATGTGTTCTGATCAAAGTCAGCCTCGGTTTAAATGGCACTCGGATATAACTTAAAAAATAGTGAGGGCCGTGTGATGAGTGATAACGTCACAGTTCTGCTGTATATGACATTTTGCTGTAGTTCTCTGTCTCACAGCAGGCTGTGCTCCTCAATTTGATTTAAATAAATTAAGGTTGTTGTCTGTATGAATTCATTATGTGTGAAAAGCCAGGTTGGACATAATTTTTCTTCCAGTTGAATCCGAAAATCACAGAAAGTAAAACATTTTCCTTAAGGAGTTAAGCTAAAAAGTTAAAAACCCCATTAAATTTAATAAGTAAAAATGCAGTACGAGGGTCATGACAAAAGTTCTGCACACGTTAATCTAAAAGGGAAGCGGATGATGCAATCGGGAAATGATTGCGTCATGTCAAGTTCAGAATATCAGCAACGCAGTCGTGTCAGAATGACGCCATATCATTTGCGGTGTGGACGTGGGCGGATTTGAAAATGGAAGAGTGCAGCTCCGTGTCAGAATGACGCCATATCATTTGCTGTGTGGACGTGGGCGGATTTGAAAATGGAAGAGTGCAGCTCCTCAGGTCGAGTCATGGCGTTAGACCAGCGCTCGTACGTGAAAATAGAAACTCTGGGAGGGAAAGTTTGACACAGATCCACACTGCATACAAGAAGTTTGCGGGGAAGGAGCTCTTGATCGAAGCACAGTTTCTCGCTGGGCATCGCACTTTCGGGAGGGTCGAAGCAGCATCGAAGATGATCACCGCTCAGGCTGACCTCAAACGCCGATAGACAAAACATCTGTCACCATTGTTGCAACGCTTCTCGAAGAGAATCGCCGCTTGACACTCAAGGAGATTGCTCATCAGGCAAATTTGTCCACCATGTCTTTTCACAGGATTTTGACCGACTCACTAGGAAAAAGAAAAATCGCCGCGCGCTGGTTGCCCAATCAACTCACACCCTAAGCAGAAGACAGCCAGAGTGAGCATCGCACAGGATCACCTCCACAGGTTCGAAAGAGAGGGCGACACCTTCCTGAACAGAATTGTCGTAATTGATGAGACTTGGACTCCTGATTTTGAGCCGGAACTGAAGTCACGCTCAGCGGAATGTGGGCATCCAAGTTCCCTCATGCCCCTTAAAGTGTCGACGGCAGCAATACAAAGTGAAACAAAATTATGATTTTTGCGTACGATGACCAGGGTGTTGTGGTCTCTGGTCGAGTGCCGGTAGGGCAAAATGTCAACTCACAATATTATCGTGACTTTCTGAGGACAAAGTTGAGACCGAAAATTCGTCAAAATCGCCCCAACTGGTTGGAAGCGGGAGCGATCTTGCTGCATGACAACGCATCGTGTCATGGTGCAGCGTCGGATATGGGGAATTTTGCCTAAATATGGCTGGGAAACTTTATCCCACCCACCATACAACCCTGATCTCAGTCCACCCGACTTTGATCTTTTCCCAAAACTAAAAAATTGGCTCCGTGGCATCCGCTATGAATCGCTGGGCGAACTGTCATTGGGCGCGACCAGAGTAATACGACAGCTGAACAAAGATGGCGTACTACGGGGCATCCAGGACCTACTTCACCGCTGGCAAGCTGTCCTTAGCAGCGGAGAGGAGTACATTGGACGGCAATAAGGTAAGTTTTCTCTGTTACTTCACACTTTTCTCAAAAATGGGCAGTGTGCAGAACTTTTATTAAGACCCCCGTATTTCTGTGATTTATGCCAGTTACGTCAAGTTACGTCATCGTAATATTTATCCTTTCCGCAGGCCTGGCGGTGGTTTTAAAAAACATTTACAGTCAATGTACACGTATCAGACGTATGCATAAGTTTCCAGCGTTTTGTGGTAGAATATATGTTTTTACACAAGCAGATATTATTTAATCATCATCGAAGTATGTCCGCGCTCTGAATCTCCTTCGGCCGGCCGTTACGCCGTTTGTCCTCCAAGCAGCAATCACTACTTATGAATTTCAGAAATCACTCCCGACACATGCCTGCAACTACAACTTTCTCGCCGTGTTCAGAGCAAATCCACTCCCGTGCTTCTGCAGGGATTTTCTCCGAGATCAAAACTGAACAACAGGCTGTGACGTATATGGACCTTGTCTGTCGCCATATCTTAGCTCAACTAACCTCACGTGTAGAGTCTACCAATAAGTGCTGTTCGACGCATTGAAACTTACCTCCACATCTCGAAATTCTGGCAAAAATTCAACCGTTCCGCTTTTACAGAATGCTACATGAAGCGCATGAAACTTATGCATAGACCTAATATAACAGTGTCTCCATCTTCGAAAATCATAAGGAGAGATAGGCTTTGCCTGTTGTATAGTTAAATTGATAAATGACGCAGTTGCATTTACCTGGATATTTTTGCTTGTGTTCAACTTCAGCCATTTTGGCCTTTTGGTAATAACGTTCCTTCTGACCCTTATTTAGTTGTCTCCACATATTTCCGAGAATGGTGCTTATTTTCTTGTTTGACTCTTGTGGGTTCTGGATGGCGAGTATTCTACGGTGTTCTTGGGCAAAGATCATGAAAGCGTTTGGTGGCCGACGAATTCGACTACTTGAGAAGTTTCCATCGTGCTGTACATAAATACCTGCAGCTGCCGCTGGCGAAATTATTTCGTACTTAGGAACCGGATGTAGTTCGCAGTATCCATTCTGACCACCTGCAAATATAGGCATGCATGACTGGCATTCACTGGCTGGAAATATTAAATAAAAAATGGTCCAATTTTTAATCAAATGACATTAAATTCTGTAGAAAGGATTTTAAAAACTTTAGTTTTCTTATCTGCAAAAAAATTGTTAGACAGTGGCCCAAAAGCTGTTAGACAAGGGCTGAAAATACCCGACACTTGTGTGTAAGTACGAAGGTTGTACAGAAAGTAATGCAAAAGTGGCATAACTTTTTTCTGAACTGACAGAAGTCGTTCAAAATTGCACATGCTGGTAGAGTACCTCTTCCTCTATAGTGACTCTTCTTCTTCATTGCAGATTTAAAGGAAAGATAGGTGAAAGTCTGCTCTGATCTGCTGGAAGCGTTTGAAGCCGAATGAAGACAGGTATTTTTTAGATCTGGTGACAGGGGATGAAATGTGGGCGTATCTGTACGTTCCTGAAACGAAGAAGCAATCCATAAAATGACGTCACACCTCTTCACCATGGCCTAAGAAGTTCAAGAGCCAGTGATCAGTACAAAAGGTCATGGTGACTGTTTTTTGGGATGACAGGGGTGTCATTTTCTTTGATTTTCTGGAACGTGACCGTTCCATGACCAGCCAGCAGTACATTGAGACACTGAAAAAGCTTAAAGAAGCCATAAGGAGGAAGAAACCGAACACGAATCTGAAAAGGATCCACATTCACCATGGCAATGCAAGACCTCGCACATCTTTGCCAACAAATATGGCAATCAGTAAGTTAGGCTGGTCGGTGGTCCCTATCCACCGTGCAGGCCCTCTGACTTCCACCTGTTCGGTCCAATGAAGGAAAGTTTCCGAGGACAAGGATTTAATGACACAGACGAGGTGAAAGTGGCTGTGAAGAAATGGTACAACAATCCACACCTGAATTTTTTCAAAAGAGGATTCGAGAATTGGGTTCAACCATGGCGCAAATGCATCGCTTGTGATGGAGACTATGTTGAGCAGTACCTTTGTATAGGGAAATAGTTACTCAACCAACATGTGCAATTTGAACGACCTCTGCCAGTTAATAAAAAAGTTATGCCCACTTTTGCATTACTTTCGGTACAACCCTTGTTGATAAAATCCCGCAGTTCCCTGTGCTGCCTTCTCCCCCTTTCAAACGGTTTCTCAAAGTATGGTTGGTTGTGTTGGAGAACGTAGAAGCAAAAGCAATGAAACAATTTCTTATCACAAGATAGCACAAAGTTAAAATGAAAGGTTAACTATTATTGTCAGAAATTTAGGTAATCCTATAATACGTTTTGTAAACTTTAGTTGAATTCCTAGGGAAGATCTTCAAGGACCTTTCGAGCTCCTGAGTGTGATAAAGTCGTTGCCTTAACTTCTAGCAAGAAATCTTTTCCAAATTTATGAGCCTAAGTTAGAGTCAGATAACCAGAAATACCTGGCACAGCCACCAAACACCTATTGCTACGATCTACAGTAGTGAATTTAGGCTTTCAAACTTTGTAGAAGTCACAGGACTAAGGAAAAGAACCAACTACGTAGGTCATTTCAAAAGTTTTGCACACTGCGCGGGTGCTTCTCGTAGGATGATGCAATCGCTCCAATCGTTGCGCCAGTTGCGAGTTAGACTCCAGTATAAAAAGCTGTGTCTACGTTTGCTGGCTAATTTGTTCCTGTTCCGAAAAATTCTACCTAGAAACGGAGGAAGAAAGTGAGTCAGGCCAGATCTCGCGTAGCGACCAGCGATCCTATATTAAAATTGAAACTTTGCGAGCAAAACCCCCTACCGAAATTCATAAAGCTTTTTGTGAAGTTTATGTGGTTAGTGTAGTGGATCGTATTACAGTGTCACGGTGGGCTTCTCGTTTCCGCCAAGGTCGGGAAAGCATCGAAGACGACCTAAGAAGCAGCCGGCCATCAGATGCAATTGACGACACTTCTGTGGTTATCGTCAACAGCATTTTGGAAGAAGATCGACGGAAAACATGTGAAGAGATTGCACATGAGGCAAACACGTCTACCGTTTCGGTTTTCAGAATTCTAACTGAAAAATTAGAGAAGAGAAAAGTGGCTGCCAAATGGGTTCCGCATAATATAAGTGAAGAGCAGGAAGCAGTTCGCAGAGTGATCGCAGAAGATTGCTTCAGAGGTACGAGACAGAAGGCGAGCAGTTTTTGGACAGAATTGTTGCTACAGACAAAACCTGGATATGAGATTTTGAACCAGAACTGAAATCTCAGTTCGCTCAGTGGAAACCTCCAGGATAACCTCTCTAGAAAAAATTCCGCTGCCAACATTCGAAGGTTAAGCTGATTATGATTAAGGCCTATGACAAGGTTGGAGTGATAGCAACAGACACAGTGCCCAAGGGGACCACTGTAACAGCGGAATACTACAGAAGGTTTCTGCAAACTGTTTTGCGCCCAAATATTCGCCAAAGGTCCGAAACTGGAGTCATCATTTTGCACGACAATGCGAGACCGCATGTTGCACGTACAGTGTCATACATTCTGGAAATGTATGGATGAGAATTCCTTCCCCACGCGCCATACAGTCCTGGCATGAGCCCACCGGACTATGACTTGCTCCCAAAACTGAAGAAGCTACTCCGCGATAAATGATTCAGTACGATTCAGGATGTTTCTGATGAGGTGAGCTGAGTAGTCCGACGCCTCAACATTGGAGGTGTCCTGACTGGAATACAAGACTTGCCCAAACGTTGGGCTGCTGTCATAAAGGAACATGGAGATTAATTACTTCGAAGGCCTGTAAATGTATGTTGTGAAATAAATTCGGTTTTTAAGAGATAACCCACACAATGTGTAAAACGTTTGAAATGGACGTCATATTATTAACTATTATTGTCAGAAATTTACGTAATCCACAAAATCCTCTTCCTTTATATTCAAAGAAAGAGGACTTTGTACGTTTTTTTAACTTTAGTGTAATTCCTAGAAAAAATCTTCAAAGACTTTTCGAGCTTCTGAGGGTGATAAAGTCATTGCCTTAACTCCCAGCAAGAAATCTTTTCCAAATTTATGAGCCCAAGTTAGACTCAAATAAATAGAAATACCTTGCACAGCCACCAAACACTTATTGCTACGACCTACAGTAGTGAATTTAGGCTTTCAAACTTAGTAGAAGACACAGGAATAAGAAAAAGAACCAGCTGCATGTGGAACGTCTTTTGCGACTCCAGATGTTCGTTATCGAGACGGATAGGAATATTATGATGCAAGATTTTAGACAGTATCACCACTATCACTGATTAATACAAATGCTTACCAATGAATTAGAAATTGTTATTCAATACAGTGTTGGACCTCCTTTAGTCAGAATTACAGCGCGATTGAACTTTGGCACAGATTCCACAAGGTATTGAAGTTCATCTAGTCTACAGTATACCAGACGTTCACGAGACAGTCGTTTAACGGGCTTATATTCAAAGGAAGAGGACTTTGCTCTTTCTTGGATCTGTTTTTACTAACATGTCACATACATTCCCAATGAGATTCAGATCTGGGCTTTGTGGTGGCCAGGAAAGATGGTGGAAGGCGCTGTCATGCTCGCTGAACAACTGTTGAACACATCTTAAACGATGGACATTAGCATTGTCGTCCATGAAATAGCTGTCACTGCTGGACAAAATGTCTACATCGCAGGATGGACTTAATCGGCAACAATGTTCAGATAATCCTTGAAGCACAGTTCATCTTCCAGCAATATCAATCGACCCGTTCCGTTCCAACAGAACGTATCCCACACCATGACACAACCTCCGAAAGCATGAGTTGTGTTTACAAGGCCAGCTGAGTTCATTGCTTTAAGAGTCTTCCGTTGAGCTCTCTGCCTACCGTCGGTACAGAACATGGTATACCGCGACTCGTCAGACCACATGACTTCTTTTCAGTATCCAATCACGGTGTTTCTGACACCACTGTAGACGGAACTTTCCGGTTCTTCTCAGAAGTCATTGGTTTTCGTGTAGCCATGCGACCGTCGATACCGATTCTCTTCAATTCCCTGCGCATAGTTCGCTGAGATATGGTTCTGGAACAGCCTTCACTGAATGCTTCGGTCAACTGCTGCACACAAGAAGTCCTGTTCCTCCGTGCAAGCCTTCTCAGACGACGGCGATCTCGTTCCTGACAGATTGTTGTGGTGGCTAGCTCTTTTTTCACTGACTGAAGACCCGGAATATATCATCTTTTGAGAAACCAGTCCGTTTTCAAAATTGTCGCTCCAGCGAGACGGGCATCCACAATAAGTCCTTTATCGAAATCCAAAAGATCCTTTGTTTTTCTCTTTGTGATCAACACTACTGACGGTTTCTGACAAGCAATAGTTGCCTAGATCACGCGGTAACTTACGTGACCACGTATTTTGCATATACGCTGCATAAGTGACGTTTACGAACATCTGCATCTAATTGAGTGGCCGGCGTGTGTAATATTATGGACGCAAAACAGAAATTGCACGACTCCACGTACATTTGTTTAGCGGGACCTCATAAGTTACTTTCTCACCTTTATACAGGCATACACTTCACACTACCGCTTAACACAAAGTGACCTATATATTAGCTGTAACAATATATATAGCTCACTTTGCTACATTGCCAATGTTTCTTTCAAGACGTTTTGATCGGGGGTAGGCAGATGGAACCTTAGTGGGGGAAAGTTTTCAATGTGCTAATATATATTTCTTTAACTACTATATCTACACATATAGAAGCAATTACTACATACTGTATACACTGAAGAGCAATTGAATTAGAGATACCTGTCTAGTAACGTGTAGCACCACCTTTCGCCATGACGACGGCGGCGATTCGTCTCCGCATTGACTCGACAAGACACCGGAAGCGTTGGGAAGCCATACGGATCTATGGCCCCTGAACAAGCTCCCACAGTTCACGAAGATTTGATGGAGGGGGGTCAGAGCCTCGAACATCTCTCTCGATGGCATCCCAGATGTGCTCGATGGGATTAAGGTCAGGTGACCTAGCTGGCCAAGGAAGTGAGGTCACGTCGGTGGAGTTTTCATCCAACCATTCGGATACAATTCTGGAGCGATGGCACCGTGCATTGTCTTGTTGTAGGATGAGGTCTCCCGTGGGATGTTGAAGACGCACAAACGGGAGCAAATGGTTGTCCAGGATATCCCGGTAACGTTGACCTGTGAGAGACGATATCACACGTACCAGGGGTCCCACTTCAGTCCACGTAAACAGTCCCCAAACGAGAATGCCATCCCCACCAGCTTGAAGAGTACCCTGCTGGCCAGAAGGATCCATTGCTTCATGTGGTTTGCGCCGTACACGTATCCTGCCATCCGCATGTGCCAACGTAAATCTCGACTCATCAGTCCAGGAAACATTTTTCCACATGTCTAGGATCCTGGCGATGTTCCCACGCCCGTGCCAATCTTTGCACCCTGTGATGTGCGGTAAGCAGTGGTACCCTCGTGGGACGATAGCTTCTGTACCCCATAGCGAGGAGATGGTTCTGGATGGTGTGGCTGCTTACACGTTTTTGTGCACCAACGTTAAATTGCCGAGTGCTTTCTTGCACTGTGGCCCGTCTATCCGCTGTTACAATGCGAGCTAGCTGACGATGACCCCGCTCATCCGCACGCTGTTGTTCACGGTAGTTGGCCCATGCAGGGATGGTTTTACCGGATTCGATGTACTCACGGTGCACCCGTGACATAGTGACACGTGAAAATCCCAGTGCCTGCACGACTTCCGAGATGGAGTGACCCATTCGTCGGGCCCCGACAATTTTCCCACGATCAAATGCGCTTAGATCCTTCGTCTTACCCATACTGCGTCCGACTCTTACTTATTTCCGTCGCATCACTCCTTATATTGTCGGATCGCTGCATACGTCATGTCGTTCCCGTTTACAGGGCCGCCCACAGCGCCACATTTGTATAACGCCAGCTGTCTCTAATTTAATTGCACTTCAGTGTATAGTACAGGGGCGTATTTTACTATATATATATTTTTTTAACTACAATATCTACATATATAGAAGTAATTACCACCCAATCTGAGCAGCAATACGTAGTGTGTTCAAGAAGTTCTGAGACTAAGTGCGTAGCGCGCCAACAGATGATAAGTACGCGGATGCGCGAACAGCGGTCAAGGACAGTGACCTTCATGAGTCATTTTGCAGAGTGGCGTCGTTCTGTGAACATAGGGAGCTGTGCTACACGATATTTGGTGACCACGTGCAGAACACAGCTCCGATTTCGGTATGGACTGCAAACTAGAGCAGCGAGCGAACATCAAATTTTGCGCCAAACTCGGAAAATCGGGAACGGAGACGCATGAAAGGTTGTGGCAGGCTTATGGCAATGAAGCAATGAGTCGTGCGAGGTGTTTTGAGGGACACTCGCGCTTCAAGAGCGACAGAACGGCACTGGAAGACGACGAGAGGTCAGGGCGACCGTCCACGAGCAAAACCCGCGAAAATGTTGACAAAATTGGGGAACTGGTGCATGAGGATCGTCGGAGAACCATTCAAGACGTTGCTACCATCATCAATCTTTCATACGGAACAGTTTTAGAAATTCCGACCTCGGTTTTGAATATGCACCTCATTGCTGCAAAGTTTGTGCTAAAGATTCTGAACCCCGAATGGAAGGCGCTCCGTGTCGAACTCTGTGAAGATCTTCTTCATCAGGTGGTGAATGAACCAACGTTCCTGTTGCGGGTCATCACTGGGGACGAGACTTGGGTCTACGGTAACGACCCGGATACCAAAAAACAGTCGACGCCGTGCAAGAGCTCAGCATCTCCACGATCGAAGAAGGACCGACAGGTCCGGGGCGCAACCAAAAGCATGCTTGTCGTGTTCTTCGACATTCGCGGGAAATGTGTGCACCGTGAATTCGTCCCCCAGGGCCAGACCGTTACCGCCCTGTTTTACTGCGATGTTCTGCAGCGTCTTATTGAGGACGTTCGCCGCGAAAGACCTGAAATGTGGCGCAGAGGCGATTTCCTGGTCCATCACGACAATGCAGTAGCTCACAGAGCGTTAGCAACACGCCACTTTTGCAGCGGCAACAGCACGACTACCCTTCCTCCTCCGCCTTACTCGACGGATTTGGTCCCCTGGGACTTTTTTCTGTTCCCGAAGATGAAGCTGAAGCTCAAGGGTCGCCGTTTTGAAACCGTAGACAAGATCCAGCGCAAATCGCAGACGGGTTTGACACGATTTGCAAACAGGACTTCCAGGGAGTGATCCAACAGTGGCAAAAACGCTGGCAGCGGTGTATCGCTACCCAAGGAGACTACTTTGAGGGTGATAATAGCCAGACTTAAGTAACGTAAGTACTTTTTGGTATATCGGCCTAGTCTCGGAAATTTTTGATCGGACCTCGTACTGTTGCAAACATTCAACAGATGGCGCGCAGCCGGTGTGCAACGTCACGGATCAGCCAGGAGGCATGAAGCAGCTAGTGAACCATCGTGCGTTCATTCACATAGGAGATAACGTGTTTCGTGAAGTACTTGTCATAGAGTGGGGTGATTATGAAAATCGTGTTTCTGTAGTAGCACTGCAAAAATTTGAAAAATCAGCTTTCGAGATTTTCAACATACTGAAGAAGCTGAAAATCAGACGAATTTTTGTCTACCGGACCATAAAAAGGTTTCTTGAGACTGAAACCGTCAGTGACCGCTCCGGAAATAGTCGTCCGCGTACCGTGAGGACTGCTCGCCTGGTGAAAGCAGTGGTAGCCTGTATTCGACGAAATCCTGTTAGGAAACATTCTGGGATGGCTCGTGAGCTGAACATTTCAAGAATGCCGATGTCACGCGTACTGCGGAGTGACCCAAGGGTGAGAGCTTACCGGCGGCCTACAGGGCACTTCCTCATATTTGAAGCAGTAGAGGGTGCTAAAAGCGAAACGTTTGCTGCAGCGTTTTGGAGCCACAGACAGACCCTTTTCTCTGATGAAAAAATTGTTCACTCTTGAAGAGGCTTTCAACCGCCAAAATGACAGTGTGTATGCGTCAACCTCACGAGAAGCTCCGGATAAAGCTCCAAGGATCATGAGGGGCTATCGTCCTGCTTCTGTCAGGGTTTGGTGGCGAGTCTACTAAGAGGGTACCACAGAGCTCCATTTTTGTGAGAAAGGAGTGAAAACATCCACCAAAATCTACCTGGACAGAGTTTCGGAGCTAGTGGTCAAAAATGTGAGTCACAGTCTCTTCCAAAATCGACAGTGGAGATTTCAGCAGGATTCCGCACCTGCCAAGGGCAAGTCAACCCAGGAGTGGCTTCAGGCGAATTTGGCAGACTTTATTTCTCCAGCTAATTAGCCTTCAAGCAGCCCAGACCTCAACCTGTTGGACTACAAGTTGTGCGCCACACTGGAGGACATGGCCTGCAGAAAGAGACACCCCAGTGATGACAGTCTCAAACGCTCTTTGGTGTGGGCAGTAGCAGCTTTCCCTGTGGAGACCCTGCGTAAAGTTATTGGTGAGTAGCCACAGAGACTGAAGGATTGTGTGAAGGCAAAAGGATGCCACTTTGAAAACTGATTGGTGCCATGTATTCACAAGGGTACTTACGTCATGTCACAGGTATATAAAAATATCTTTAAATTTCTTTTGTTATTTCATTAAATACTTTTAACACTATTTATGGTAAGACCAGGTATATACACTGAAGAGCAATTGAATTAGATATACCTGCCTAATAACGTGTAGCACCACCTTTCGCCCTGAAGACGGCGGCGATTCGTCTCGGCATGGACTCGACAAGACACCGGAAGCGTTGGGAAGCCGTACGGACCCACGACCCTTGAACAAGCTCCCACAGTTCACGAAGATTTGATGGAGGGGATCAGAGTTTGGAACATCTCTCTCGATGGCATCCCAGATGTGCTCGATGGGATTGAGGTCAGGTGACCTAGCTGGCCAAAGAAGCGAGGACACGTCGGTGAAGTGTTCATCTAACCATTCGGATACAATTCGGGAGCGTTGGCACGGTGCATTGTCTTGTTGCAGGATGAGGTCCCCAGTGGGATGTTAAAGACGAATAAACGGGAGCAAATGGTCGTTGACCTGTGAGAGAGGATGTCACACGTACCAGGAGTCCCATTTCAGTCAACGTAAACAGTCCCTAGACGAGAAAGCCACCCCCACCAGCTTGAAGAGTACTCTGCTGGCAAGAAGGATCCATCGCTTCATGTAGTTTGCGCCGTACTCGTATCCTGCCATCCGCATGTACCAACGTGAATCTCGACTATCAGTCCAGACAACATTTTTTCACATGTCTCGGGTCCAGTGGCGATGTTCCCGCGCCCACGCTAATCTTTGCACCCTGTGATGTGCGGTCAGCAGCGGTACCCTCGTGGGACGATGGCTTCTGTACCCCATAGCGAGGAGATGGTTCTGGATGGTGTGACTGCTTACAGGGTTTTGTGCACCAGCGTTAAGTTGCCGAGTGATTTCTTGCACTGTGGCCCGTCTATCCGCTGTTACAATTCGAGCTAGCCGACGAAGACCCCGCTCATCCGCACGCTGTTGTCCACGGCAGTTGGCACTTGCAGGGATGATTTTACCGGATTCGATGTACTCACGGTGCACCCGTGACACTGTGGCTCGTGAAACTCCCGGTGCCTGCACGACTTCCGAGATGGAGTGACCCATTCGTCGGGCCCCGACAATTTGCCCACGATCAAATGCGCTTAGATCCTTCGTCTTACCCATACTGCGTCCGACTCTTACTGATTCCCGTCGCATCACTCCTTATTTTGTCGGATCGCTGCATACGTCATGTCGTTTCCGTTTACAGGGCCGCCCATAGCGCCACATTTGCATAGTCTCTAATTCAATTGTTCTGTAGTGTATATACCATGTAGATTTTGAGTTTTTCGATCAATGCTGTTTTGAAGTAAAGATGTTGAATAGGGAACGTTTCCTGCGATCCACTGCTATTGATTTGCTTGCGAAACATTTAAGAGGCATATCGTAAAACAGCGTTAACTCCCCTGCGAAAGAGTATTTAAAAGACCCCTACTCTAGCAAAAAAAAAAAAAAAATAGTTTTGAGGACTTCCGATGATTTTGAATAAATCATGACAGCTTCTAATCACCCATACGCAATGCGTTTGCCGCCCTCGGTTGCACAGTGGTCTAAACGCTGGCTTATGCCCATTCGTACGAGATGGGTCATGGTTCGAATCCCGGTGAGGCATGGATGTCGTGTAAGCCTTACGGTCCTGGCTCTCTCCTTTATCTGGAACTAGAAACCCTAAATTAGAGACGCGCGACTTCTTTTAGTCCATCGAGTTGCTCATGATTGTCGCTAAACCCACATTAAAAAAAAATGTGTTTTAATGTATTACAAAAATATAATATTATATAAAGTATATTATTATTATATGTAATGTTACGTAAACTTTGTACATGAAACACCACTGCTTGCACATCGTTAGCTGAAGCACTTACACCGATGAGTCCTTACATTATGGCCACTCCCAGCCTAGAGAAATGAGCGCGCCTGGAGACCGAACGGTGGCGCAGGTGAAGTTCACAGAGCAGTATGCATACAACCAGAGGACCGGCTTTCGGTTAGTAGAGTGTTCGGAGTCAGAATGGGAAAAGCTGCCGATTTATCGGAGTTTGATAAAAGACAAATTGTAATGTCACGGCACCTCGGAACTACGTTCTTGGAAACGGCGGGGCTTGTGGGTTGTTCACGTGCCGCTGTGGTGATTACGTATCAAAAGTGGTGCACGGATGGCCAAACGACGTCCAGCCGTGTGTTGTCCGCAGTTCATTGATGCCAGATGGGAGCGGAGACTGTCGCGCATTGTTCACAGCGACCGCAGTGCAACAGTGCGACAAATCACCTGCAGCTACAACAGTGGTGACCAAAGCAATGTGTCACAGCACACAATTCATCGCAGCCTTCTGCGCATGGGCCTACGTAGCCGATGACCCAGCCGGGTCCCCATGCTCACTGCATGTTTATCGCCAACAACACATGAAATGGGCCCAAGATTATCGAGATTGGACCTTGGATAATTGGAAGAAAGACGCCTGGTCTGACGAGTCATGATTCCTGGTGCATCACGTAGACGGCCGAGCGCGGATACGCTAATTACCAACGAAGACTGTTGCACCTGGATTCACTGTTGGGCGGAAACAGGCGGCGGCGGCGGCCGTGTTATGCTGTGGGCGATGTTTTCTTAGGACACTTTAGGCCCCATTATCCCAATAGTACAATCTCTGACAGCTCTCAGGTATCTGAACATCGTTGCGGACCAAGGTCACCTATTCATGACAACTGTGTTCCCTGCTAGTGATTTCAATTAGCAACAGAATAATGCGCCATGCCAAACTGCCATAATCGTCAAGGAGTGGTTCGAGGAACATGCTGGTGACTTTCTGTTAATGCTCTGGCCTCCAAATTCACCTGACATGAACCCAATCGAACTCTTGTGGTTCGACATGGAAAAGCGGGTTCGCGCTAAATCACCACCACCCCAAAATGTACGGGAAATGGAGGACCTGCTGTTGACATTATGGTACCAGATACCCCAGGATACCTATCGCCACCTCATCGAATCGATGCCTCGCCGAGTGGATGCCGTTTTGCGGGCTAAGAGGGGTCCTACAGCTTATTAGGTAGGTGGTCATAATGTAATGGATCATTGGTGTACAACGTTAAAGCCATTCACCGGTGGCGATAATCAAACCGGCATCCTTCTGCTCCAGAGCCGAATGCTTTTCCAATTAAGCTACACAGACAAGTGCTTGCCACTGCTACTTGCTGTCTTGACATGTGTGCGTCACCTCTGAGGTATGTACGTGACATATATCGCCCTCTTGAAAGAGGGCTGGGACGGAATTGTAGGTTTCCTGGTCGGCCGGCAAACCGTGCTTGAAGCAGTCCGCTGGAGAAGAAAGAATTCTGATTAATTGCAGACGATGTGTGGAAGAAACATCACACATATTTTTTGAAGAACCCAACGGCTAAAGGTCTGCACGGGCCGGTTCGGACTTTTTTTAACTTAGAGATCAAAGCAACGGGCTGAGCCTGGCTTTTTCCCCAGACACTTATGGTTTGGCCAAGTGGACCCATTCTCTTCATCGCAATGGTAAAGAAAGAAAAAAAGTCGTATTTCCCGATTTCCTGGTCTGTTTAACTATTTGGCTTTACTTACTTCCATGACCAAAGTCGTAACTAGGCATTTCTGCGCCTGGGGCAAACCGCAAAATATTGCGCCCCATCTAATAGTTATACGCGCTTACATGCTGTATATAAATCATTATCATCACCATCATTGTCAACCATTATCAATCCACTGCTCGATGAAAATCTCCCCAAGTTTCTTCCACAATGAGCCAGTTTCCTCCATGCCACTCCCGCATACTTTCGAATTTCATCCACGTGGTCTTCTTCTGGATCCTTTCCCGTCCCTTGGAATCCAGTCTAAACTTCGGTTGTCCATCGGTGGTCCGTCTTTTTGGCAATATATCCAGCCCATGGCCACTTCTGGAATTTTACTCTGATCATGATGTCTTCCACTCTTGTTATTTTTCTTATCCATGAGTTCCTCTTCTTATCGCTCCTGGTTACACCAAGCATGCATATCTCTATGCTTCTTTCAGTTGTCTCCAGACTTTCTATGTCTTTTTTAGTTAAGGTCCATGTCTCTGCTCTGTTCGTAAACACTGGAAAGATACAAATTTTGAAGATGACAATCCGATTTTTGGCGTAAATGTGACAAGGATGGTAAGTCAGATAATATCTGAAAACTTGAAAATTTTCATCGTCCTGGAGCGGGACTCGAACCCGCGTCTCCTAGAAAACGCCCGGGTATGCTAACCACTATACCACCCAGAACGACCAAGTTTCAAGTTTCCGATCAATTTGAATATAACCATCACAGGATTCGCTAGTCGAAGCAACCGGGTTCGAGTCCCGCTCCAGGATGATGAAAATTTTCAAGTTTTCAGATGTTATCTGACTTACCATCCTTGTCACATTTACGCCAAAAATCGGATTGTCATCTTCAAAATTTGTATTATATGGCGTAATCCCGTATTTCTTTCATGATTTTACTGGAAAGATACATTGGTTAAACACTTTTCTTTTAAGACATAATGGCATATTGCTCTTAAAAACTGTACTGTTTCTTCCAAAAGCTCTCCATCCAAGTTTTATACGCTGATTAATTTCTTCACCAATGTTACCCTCGCTTGCTTGATCTCTGATGTCCAAGACAAAAGTAGGAAACGGTCATCTCCAGATTTTCCCCATCACTGGATAAACTTTCATTTCTTGTAAACATATCACCTGCTTCGACATCACGTCAAACGTACTGAATGCAACTGGCTGTCTTGGATCGCAGTCACAGTAACGATCAAATAGCCCCAAGAGAATCTTCAACAATGTGAAAGAAATTCTCATCTTATCCATCCAACTAAAGAAAAACGACATCCTTATCCATCCAATTGGGAAAAAGCGAGGGCCCCATTGTTGTCGACAGAGGCCGCGGTTCTTCTCTAGTCAAACGGACTCTAGACCCCGCCCTCCTTCTTCATTTCTGAATGTGAGCAACTAGCATCTGAACATTTTGAGGAAGAAATTTAAATTTTAAGTGTACAGGAAACCGGTGGAAGCCCCAGTGGCTCGGTGGTCTAAACGCTGGCTTCTGAATATTCGTCCGAGTTGGGTCCGGGTTCGAATCCCGGTGATGCATGGATGTTGTATTTGTCTTACGGCACTGACTCTTTCCTTCCCTGGAACCAGTGGCCCCAAATTAGGGACGGGCGACTGCTTATAGTCCATTGAGTTGCTCAAGGTGGTCGTTACACAACCAAAAAAAAAAAAAAAAACCAGTGCGAAAGTTACATTTCCAGTTTTAATTTGGTTCCAAGCAGTGGCTTTTGTGCCCTCTCTTCTGATGCGCCCGGGGCAGCCGCATCAGAAGAGAGGGCAGTCCCGCCCTAGTTACGCCTCTGTCCATGACATAGCCCAGGGCGTAATCACAGAGGCAAGAAGAGGCACTCCCAGTGTTTTTACCACCTGAAGGTATTAAGGTATTAAGATCGTAAAAACACTTTGGGGCTTTTTGACACAAAAAGATTAGACTCCGAGCGAATGTGTGTGTCGTGTGAAGTGGGGGGTGGGGTGGGGTGGGGGTGGAGAGGATGTCAGCAGTGGGGTGGGAAATGTGTGTGTGTGTTTGTGTGAGAGAGTGGGACGACATCGATTATTTCTCTTATCCCTAATCTGTATAGGGATTGACTTTTGTAGTGTGACCGCTTGCTAGTTCAGACAAAGGGACATTTTGAATGCGCATAGTCTTTTTATTTTTCTATTTTTAAAGGTTATGTTCTTCGATAATTGTCAAAGTTTAGTAAATAATTTTAGGCTTACATTCAACATGACGATGTTTAAGTTCAATAACATATATTTGTTTACCGTGCTAACTCAAAACAATTCAGTGGTTGTTTGAGGTGTTGCGACTTCAAGTGATTTTTTTTGACAATTGCTGCGGAGTTTTTATTTTTCCAAGTAGATCTCATATCTGCGTATCGAAAAATTACCCCCTCCCCCTTCTTTCGTGAGAGAATGATTCGAGGCCCACATCTTAAAAATCAATAAATCTTTATTTATAACAATTTTAACAGCATTTTACATTCATAACTGAAATAATAGTTTCTGACGGTTACAACAAATTGAATTTTATTTATTAACATTACGAGAATTGCCTGCAGATAGAATACTTGTAGGTGTTTGATACCGAATACTGATAAAACATTTTCCGAAATTATATTATACCCCTCGAAGTTTATTATTTACATTTAAAAAATAGGAGTCATTTTGTCATTTTTAAAAGTTCGTGATCTGTTGGCGTTTATTTAAAGATCTGCTCGTTACATTCTTGTGAAATAATTTTGTGATCATTATTGACTGGAGATACTCAAAATGAAAATAATTGTTACATGATCCAATTTTCTCATTTGTTTTACATTACAGACATGTAATGTAGTCTTGTACTTAACCCTAGGGTCAGGTTTTCCTCGTCCTCAGTTTGTATACATTGTTAAATTACTCGATAACTTACATATAAAAATGTTTGCATTCAGGTGATATTGTTGAAATTATATATCTTTCTAATAGCATTAACATGCTTCAAAGTGCTTTGAGAGTCGTTTATTTTATACTCGTACATCGTACATCAGTCCCACAGCTTTATGGGGCAAGTAAATGTTCCGATACAATCTCACACTCAGTTTTAAGGGTTTGCTCTTCATATCCTATTATTTTGGAACAGCATTTCTGCCGTGTTAACATATTGTGTTGTTACAAAATTTTCTGTGAAACTTTCTTAGGTTTCCCCGTTAACCGCGAACTCCCTTTCCCTAGCAGTGCTTAGACTGCAGGATCTAACACTCAGCAATAACCATTATCTATATCTGGTCCTTTTTTTTTTCTTATGAGGGCCTGATAAAAAATGAAGCTCGTAATATAAAGCAATCCTGAACAATTTTATTTTCCAAAACGTGGAAATTTCCAAGTATTATGTTTACCCTTCATCTAAACATCGCAAGGGACCAGGGAAAGTCAGGGTTTCAAAGTCTTGATGAAGTAACAATGAATGAGTCGACAACAGAGATGGAAACGGTTCACGCGTGTATGGGTCAACGGGTCGAAGATTTCTTGCGGGGCAAACAGGTCGGATCAGGGTTCTCCTGACCCGATTTCGACCTAGTTCGATTTCAGTTTTATTTTTGAAAAGTAAAAAATATTTCAAAGAAAAAAATGCGCTCTGTGGAATTTTGTGCTCGATGCATATTCATGCGCACTGTGGAATTTTGTGCTCGATCATTTCACTGCCCGTGGAGTGAAATGATTTGTCATGCAAAAATATTGTCTTCTCTTTTTTAAAGCAACGAAGATTTCCACCGACCGACGATACGGCGCCGAAGTTAGACACACCGACACCATATCGTAAAACGATGCTTCCTTTGCGTTTGTTTTCAGTGGGATTGTCCGGAGCAAGATACAGGCAAACGCCTGTCGCATGCTTCTCTGGTGATTCACTCTCTCACACCCCGCGTGTCACATTGTAAGACTGAAGAGTTACTTTTCTCATATTTTTTGCGTTGAGCATTCAGAGGTTTTCGTTTGAGGTGCTAACATCCCATTTCATTGCATGTCGTGTCGGAATTAATGCCTTATTTGTTAATATGAATGAAATTAATATTAAGGAGACTGAAGAAAAAGCACGTATTTCCCGTAATACATTTATATTCTTTTATATTTATATTCGCGTAATACATTTGTCTGATTTCTATATAACCTACGATACCTACTACCCACTGCAGAGAGACTTTTTAAACGCCCTTTGTATATATGCAAACGCAACTTTAAGCGTAAAGCGTAACGGATATACGTACGCAACGGAAAAGGGAAGCATGGATATGATTGATGAATATTTCGCAAATTCCTAATACATCCACAATTTTTATTTTTCGAAGAATGTGAAATTCCTGGAAGAACAGGAACGTTTACAGGAAGTGTAAGGTGTTTCTGTAACAACTAGAAAACAATTCATCTCGTGTAATGACGCGGAAAGGTTTGCAAAATAAAAAAAAATGCCACATTGGTTTGCATTTTTATAATGATCCTGCAAACCAGAGCACATAGTATGTATGATATGTGGAGGATACGGTTAGATGCCTCAACTAGAACATTGAAACCGCTTTTGATTTCTGTGTTCGTGTCAGTAGCGCGGATCCCAGCTGAGGCCATGGTGTTTTCGGCGGAGATGCATGCTGTGTATCTTGCACTTCTTCATGTTCAGGCGAGTTCTCATCATAGGGCTATGGTCTATACGGATTCCTTAAGTGTCCTGCAGTCTTTGTCATCGCTGGACTATTGTAATCATCCTTTTCTTTTCAACGTACGAAGGCTTCTTCGTTCCTTGCTCGAGGCCGGTGTCCAGATTCAATTATTCTGGATTCCTGGACATGTTGGGATCTCGGGTAACGAGTGTGCTGATGCGGCCGCTAGATCTGCTTCCTCTTTGGTCGTCACACCCTTGCCACTCTTTCATCGCGATTTTCGATTTCTTGTTCGTTATCATATCAAACGAATGTGGCAGGGTCTGTGGGACCAACAGGTGGAAAATAAACTGCATCGTATAAAACCTATTCTCGAAATCTGGAACTCCTCATCTCGTCGGAACCGCAGGGAGGAAGTGGTGCTTGCGCGTCTCCGCATTGGGCATTGTCGTTTCACTCACCGCTTTTTGCTGTGTGGCGACACTGCGCCGATGTGTGAGACGTGCAATTGCCGACTCACTGTCATTCATCTTTTGTGTAGCTGTGTTCGTTTATGTGGTGTACGTTTTCGTGGTGTACGTTTTCATTATTTTCATTCTCATTTGTTGACCGAGAACGCCGCTACTCTGCAGCGGGTCCTGGATGACCACTGCGATACTGTCGCTGTGTTTTCCTTTTAAAAGAAATTGACTTTTTTAAACGCATTTAGATTTTAGCTCTTCCATCATCCTCATTTTTCAGTTTTAATGAATCAACCGAAATTTAAACATTGTATCATGTTTTTAATGCTGTTTGTTTCATTGTCATTTAGCCCTTCCATCACTCATTTTTCACTTTTACTTAATCAGCCAGATTTTAAGTTTTCTACCATATTTTTAATACTGTTTGTCTGTCCTGTGTCTTGTCTTGTCTTGTGTTTGGCGCTCTTTGGCCAGACATGGCCCTTGCGCCATAAAAACTAACAAACCAACCAACCAACCGCTTTTGATTAGGCATGCTTGGTTCAAACAAGATGGCGAACTCACTCAATGCCGTATCTGTTTGTGGGTCTGAATGAAGTTCTCCTGGATCTACCTTTGAAACGAACGTGGCTGAGCTGTTCGCTACTACTAGGCCGCGGATGGCCTAGTTGTCAACGTTCGTGACTGCAACGGAGAAATTTCAGGTTCGATTCCAGGCAGGTACGAACGCTCGAACCACTAAATATCCGCCTCGCGTCGGATGGTTACGTTAAGCCGTCGGACTCCGGGTACTGGCCTCCCGGTTATAAATAAGGGCATCTTCCTCGCCCTTCCTTCCGCGTGACCTTCCTGTCTGGCACTCTAGCCCAAGTCTCCTATTTCTAAGGGTTGTTTAAGACCTGGGGTCAGACATTCCCTTCCTAAAATCCTCTACATAGATCTTATCTTCGCTGCTACATTTATAGAGAGGCTTCGGCGAAATCTTTATTTTTGTAAAGACAACAGGGAGTTCAGTATCTGCAAAACTTTAACTGAAGGAGTATTGGTTGATCTTCTAATCGCTCGTGCATAATTGCGTTGCATGTAACATCGAACGTGGTAAGGCAGAATTTTGAGCTACAGACAAAAAGCATTTGAAGATGCTTATTCAGCCGTGCAAATGTGCTGCATTTGTGATATTCTTATCATAGGATTCCTTATGATAAGATATCTTCAGTGCGATTCGTGTTTTCATTGAGGAGACCCAGATTGGGGTTCTTATTGTGTCAAGATGTTAGACAGCGTGATTCGGTAGAGTTAACTGCGCCATTCCCTATGGGCGATCGTATCTCACATCTAGCGGAAAGAATTCACAAGTCTGATGCGATTTTTACGGAATTATGAATCGCATGTTCTTTTGCATATACTTCCTTATATAAAAGACAAAAAAGGACTGATTTCCATTTACGCACGCTTTCATGTAATTCCGGAGTTAACGTGTATCGCTTCGCCATGTTTACACATAACCAACTCACACCCACCGTGAAGGGGCAAAGGAAGTAGTTCTGCAGAAATTCGATGTTGAGTAACCGAATAGAAAATAATTTCAATGCTTTAATAACACAGATTATTTCATGCGAAAAAATGCACATTCGTAGGAATGCAGAATAATAACACAATTGACGTTTTTTTTTTCGTTTTTTTTTTTTTTTCGCCAGTCCGCTTGTTGCTCCCATGTGCTGCGAGTTTGCACTTAGCGGCCCATAGCTACAATCTCGTTCACATGCATTGCATACAATGCTAACTGCGCAAAGGGAAGAACTTCGTCCGTAAAACGAGCACATTAAAAAAAGATTCTAATTAAACTATTAATTTACCAATTATTTTATTTCGAGTTCTCATATGTGCCAGTTTTTATCCGTAGCTGTCACTCCCGATGGGTGGGAAAGACAACTGAGAATATAATTGACTGTAGGTGTCACAAAACTATATCCGTGTCTCGCGCGGCAATTAAAATCTTTGGTTTCTAGAGCTCTTGAACGTTTTTTAATCGTAGAGGCAGGGAATCTTATGTTTTTATTGTCTTTCTTTAGCTGAGGAACTACCGTAAATTTCGGGTTAAGCGTCGCATCTGACAAAAATAGCAATTTAGGAAACAAATTCGTGGTAACCGCCATATCGGCGTTAAAGTCACCGGGCGGGAAAAACGAACTTTATTTTACCATAAAAGTCGCGGCGCTTAGTCCGAAAATGACGCTAGTTTCTTTGATCCTTCATGGTGGGTATGGGCTGGCTATATGTAAACATGGTGAATCGATACATGCGAACCACGTGAAAGCGTTCGTAAATGGAAGTCCATCCATTTTTGTGTGCGAGAAATCTTTAAAATCACCTTCAATCTGTCTAAAAATCATGTTTAAAGTACTCAGAGCTTAACTCTATTTCAGTAGATCACCAAAAGATCTCAACTCTTGTAGCATTCCACATACAAGGAGTGTCAACGAAGTTCGGTGAATACACGGTGCAACTGAACAGCAGGTAATATTTAAAAAAAAAGTACTGGTCTGCAAAATACCCCCCCCAGATAAAATACGCTTTTGGCATCGTTCGTATAACTGCTAGAAGCTATGGCAGAAGCCCTCCTTTGTTATCGGCTGCTGCCGAGTCGTCATGTTCTCTTGAATGTCCTAAATTTCCGCAGATCTCTTCCCTTTCAGAGCTACTTTCAGTCGGAATAATCAGCCGGTTCGAGTTTCGGCGAATACGGTGGGTGATTCAACGCAGCAACGGTGCAAGTTGAATTTGATATCGGTTCTTTGCTTCATTTTTTTGCACACTAACATCGTATACCTACATCTGTGTCGCGGCACGCTCTTTGCGCTTTACCCTTTCACACACCCACTTGACAGTTGTGGACATGTTTGATCATACACTTGAATGCGTCGTGCAAGTTACAGCACGTTTCACAACCTTTCCTTCTACGCGTTGCGATATCATTCACCGAACTTTATTAACACATCTTGCATCTAAAATATAACCACAAACCTATTTCTACATAGAAAATGAGTTTATTCAGAAGGATATTGCCTTTTATGGCTATTTAAATCTTCCTAAATAACAACTTTTTTCTTTCGTGTCATTTTAACACGAAAATAAGTTGCGAACATTCATTTTTCGGCAACACATCGTTAACAAAGCATTTCCAAACTTGTTACACGCATGTGGCGAAATGTGTTGAGCAACATCCTTTTCCTGAAAACTTTATATTGAAATAAAAAGTCACATTCAAGCAGATAATCATTTCTCGTGCAGAAACTTTTTTAAAGACGTAATACATATATGAAAACAGCACATTTTTGATACTAGATTAGTTCTTTGAGAACTTTTGTTCGTCAAAACTCCAGAAACTTTCCATTTCCCGCGCACAGGAAATCGAAATAAAAAGAAATAATCTAGTAAATAAAATAACGTTTTCTGAAGGAAAAATGAAACCATATAAACTTATTAGAAAAAGAGTTTATTACAGGAAGTAAAAATAGTAAACTTCGTCGGCAAAGTAGAACCTTCTTGGAAGAGTGGCGGTTCTAGGCCAAGGCCGGGGGGGGGGCAATATAACCGTTTTTTAAGTTTTTTAAATTATTTATTAATTTCGATTATTTGCTGGCACATCCAGGAATTTATGCCCTCCCAAATTTTTTTGTTTAAAACTGCCACTGTCTTGGAACTTAAAAAAAAAAGAGAAAACAAAGAGAGGTTAAACCTCTTGTAAGGCGCACCTTAGCACCCAGTTTGTTTCCTCATTTTTTTCTTTAACTCAGTTTTTATATTACGCCTAAACATTAAAACGAGACGCCACTCAAACAAAGAAAATTTGAAAACCACAAAGCTACGAGAGTAAATCAATTAAAAAGAGAAAACTGCAGCATATCTCTGAGCTCTACGTTTTTACAATAATGAATGGGTGGTGTAGTGGTTAGCATACCCGGGCGTTTTCTGGGAGACGCGGGTTCGAGTCCCGCTCCAGGACGATGAAAATTTCCAAGTTTTCGGATATTATCTGACCTACCATCCTTGTCACATTTACGCCAAAAATCGGATTGTCATCTTCAAAATTTGTATTATATGGCGTAATCCCGTATTTCTTTCATGATTTATCTGCTTCTCCGGGCAAACACGGGATAAGATTCTTAACCTCCAGATTCGCTAAACATGAATGCCGGTTGCTTCGACTAGCGAATCAATCCTGTGATGGTTAAATTCAAATTGATCGGAAACTTGAAACTTGGTCGTTCTGGGTATTGTAGTGGTTTGCATACCCCGGCGTTTTCTGGGAGACGCGGGTTCGAGTTCCGCTCCAGGACGATGAAAATTTTCAAGTTTTCGGATATTATCTGACTTACCATCCTTGTCACATTTACGCCAAAAATCGGATTGTCATCTTCAAAATTTGTATTATATGGCGTAATCCCGTATTTCTTTCATGAATCTGTTACCATTTACTGTGAGATTAATGATTCCTTTTTTTTGTTTTCAAAGTTATTTCGATGCGAAAATTTCACTCCGATTCGCGAGTGATATTGGAGCCCGAACCGCCTTTGAAGGCATCCAATACCTTATTGCGATTATTATTTTCTTTTTTGTTCTAGGCTATGACGCAGTACTTCCTCGTTATTTCATAAATTTATGAAAAGCTCAATAATTTTTCTCATTGTTCTTTATTAAAACAATTAAAGTTGTGTTACATTCTTCACACAACATATAAAATCCTCATTGCGATCATAAGAACGCTGAACGAGGAACAAATTCAATTCCAACTTCTAGGTGTAAGGTAAAAGAGCCTGATACTAATTACAATTGCCTCAAAACTAACATTCAGTTTTTAAGTTTTTCATAACTTTGAAAGTATAATTATTGTGCAATTTCCGCAAAACTTAGCTAAACAGCAATAATACGAAAGCGTCTCTTGCTACAATGAATGATTCGAACGTCTGTATGGTATAGTATTCACTTTATTTTGGTGTTAATTAATAGTATTGTACTTACATTGGGAAGACATTACTTTGGAACGTTGACGTTTGCTGAAAACGACAACAAATACTATTCTTGGAATCCTGGGGTGACCGAAAGTCGACGAAATTCTAACAATTCCTTCCTACCAAAAAACAAGATTAACAAACGAACATCAACGCTGGAGCTTATTTCAACAGTAACCTTTCCAGAACGCTTTGGAGATCAAAGGTTGTTTTTCAAATTAACTGTTCAATCTTCTAATGAACAAAAATCATGAGACATACGCACGTGCTATGCAAGAATTGGTTGCGGTTGAAAATGTTTTGTTTTCCATTAATATAAAATAAATTTAACGCATTCGTCGCTCTTGGACAATGTTTCTTTTTCCTTGTTTACCTCAATTGTTGCATTGACTGGATGCCTTCCCTTTTTTAACTTCGATCTAAACCTAAGACGTTCATGTATATACGTAGTTTACTTCCAGCCTGTTAAAAGCTGTAAATTTTATTAAGTTACTACGATCTGTTTTTTTTTTTTTTGATTGGAGGTTTAACGACCACCGTGAGCAACTCAATGGGCTATAAGCAGTCGCCCGTCCCTAATTTAGGGTCACTGGTTCCAGGGAAGGGAGAGAGCCAGTGCCGTAAGATAAACACAACATCCATGCCTCACCGGGATTCGAACTCGGACCCCTTTCGGACGAATGATCAGAGGCCATCGCTTAGCGGCTCTACGATCTGTTAGGTGGTTCCACCTAAAATCTCTGCCTTATGTTTCCAATGGTAAAACTTTTTTACATATTTTCTTCGTAATTAATGTATTCCCAAGGATGAAAATTTGCACATCGATAAAACTAACTTTAAGTTGCATCATGGGATACTTAATACTGGCTAAAATATAACCATATTTAAGCAATCCAACATTTGTTTGTCTACTGACGTCATCAATGTACAGGTCACGCCATCTATCAACAGGTCTGAACATTACTCAAAGAAAAATCATTGATTTTTAATATAATTATGGTTATGTTTTAACCAATATTAAGTATCCCATGATACAACTTAAAGCTAATTTTATCGATGTGCAAATTTTTATCCTTGGGAATACATTAATTACGAAGAAAATATGTAAAAAATTTACCATTGGTAACAATGTAGAGATTTTAGGTGGAACCAAGAAGGTTATATTACTGGAGACACCACTCCTATCCATGCAGCATTGGCCGCCATAAGTCACCGTCTGTGCTGCAAATGACGTCATGAGCAGGCATGACGCAGCCGCAGAAGAGAAGCTGTTTGGAAACCAATGGAACAAAAGCTTCTAAGCGTATAAACAGATAAAATGAGTAATTCAATAATCTTTATCAATGATGCACAAGCTTACTGTTTCATCAACGGTATAATTTAGTTCATTTTTGCCTGCTTGTGACGTCACACCACAGATTAGCGGTGACCTATGGCGGCAGAGCCAGTGGTGTCTCCAGTAATATAACCTCCTTGGGTGGAACCACCTTAAGAAAGCTATTGATTTTCTGAGCGCAATGAAAATCAGCACAAGACGCCTATTAAAAAATATGAAACATTTATGCATCCTTTTTTAGGATTTAAACGACCACTAAAAAAATTGTTTTTTTGTTTGGGTTCTAAAGACCACCCTGAGCAACTCGATGAGCTATAAGCAGTCGCCCGTCCCTAATTTAGGGTCATTGGTTCCAGGGAAGGGAGAGAGACAGCGCCGTAGACAAACACATCGTCCATGCCTTATGGGATTCGAACCCGGAACCCCTCTCGGACGAATGGTCACAAGCCAGCGCTTACACCACTGCGCCACCGGAATGGTCGACCTCTAAAAGCATTAAGTGTATAAGGAGTAGGTCATCCCTAATTTAGGGCTATTGGTTCCAGGAAGGACAGAGACAGTGCCATTGGACAAATGCCACATCTGAACTCGGGCTCAGTCGGAGCCATCGTTATACTTGGTCCAACCTCAATGCAGCTTTAGTGACGTCACAGCAGGGTCCGACGTTCAGCTCCGATGGATCTTGCTTTCGTTCAGAGCGGACAATGTGTCGCGTTTTACATCATGTAGATTCATTTGCAAAAAAACTTAGCGAATCACATTCTGTGCGATGAAAGTTGATATTGCAATATGAATAAAATGCGCTAATATTTAGCTCACGAATTACTTAGAAAGTTGTCGCGAAAAGTGAACGAAATGCTAATGTTTAGATGAAAGTGACAAATTTATTTGAGTTTTCACTTAGAATACTAACCGACGGGAACTTTGAAATTTTCAGCACAAAATAAATAAGATGTGCTGTTGTTTTATTAGCAAACTATTTAAAAATACTTAAGTCGTGGCATGAAATACGAATATTTAGACGAAATTAATGATTTATTTTTTAAAGTTTTCATACGAAGTGAAAGAAAAGTTAATATTTCGACGAGCATGACAAATTACTTTGGTCTTACGAAAAAACGAAATGTAATTACTTAATTACTTTTTTTTCCAGCCAAACCGGCGACACGACATCCAAAGTATATGCAATTTTATTATTAAGGCTTGTTAGCAGCATGACAAAATTAACTGCTATAGTTTCTAAGAATATTATAAGTTATCATGCACAAGGTCAGATTATGCCAACACGAAGCTGGGCGGGGGATGCCCAGAATTTTTTTTTTTTTTTTTTTTTTAGGGAGTGGGGGTCCGATTTTTTTTTATACAGCTAAATGTGTTATGAGTGCATTTTTAAAATGTATGCAGCATCTGTGCAAAAATATTCAAATAAATATTACTGAAAATTATTATTAATATTCTTATTACCTGTATTCTTATCACCACATAATGGTTAACCACTTATATTTTGCAATTTATCTATGCAAGAAACAAGTTGGGAAAAGTGATTGGAATCCTGATAAGGCCGATTTGTGTGCGAGAAATCTATTTTCCAAAGCACTAATAAAACTAATATGCATGTCTAAAAATAGTACATAAATTGAAATCCTGTAACAGTGTTGTGGGTTTCTTTACAGCGTTGGTTTTGTTTTAATGTGATTCTTGGTATTTTAATCAAAACTCCTTGCTTTTCAGCATGCTTTAGAGTAATCTGAAATAATGGTTGCCTCGTCACCGTAGAAACTTTTGGCTTTTCATTGCAATGGAACATTCTGGTCCTTGGCTCCTTGGCCCTTCCTCGTTTTAATGGAGAAAACACGCCAGTTTCTGTCATGAGATATAAAAACAATTTCAAATACTAACAAAAAATTGCCTTTTAAAAACGTGTTTTTTACGCTTTCCAACCGTAGGTTGAAGAAGCGTATATGCTCCAGCTTTGTCCGTCCGTCCGCACGATAACTGGCGTAAAAATGGTTCGATTTCGATGAAATT
Source organism: Macrothele yani (assembly GCA_039090855.1). Lineage (NCBI taxonomy): Eukaryota > Metazoa > Arthropoda > Arachnida > Araneae > Macrothelidae > Macrothele > Macrothele yani. Next base: position 16,644,775 of record CM077005.1, on the reverse strand, counting down.
TTAGTATGTGGTAGGGGACCACCTAGGGACGAACCCTATTGAAAATGGGACCAAATGGGGTCAAAGGTCACGACGTAGGAGCGGAATCATTCCATTGCTCTTATGCGCCATAACTTACGTAAATATGGTTCGATTTCAATGAAACTTTACTATGTGGTAGGGGACCACCTAGGGACAAACCCTATTGAAAATGAGGCAAATGGGGTCAAAGGTCACGACGTAGGAGCGGAATCATTCCATTGCCCTTATGCGCCATAACTTGCGTAAATATGGTTCGATTTCAATGAAACTTCACTATGTGGTAGGGGACCACATAGGGACGAACCCTATTGAAAATGGGACAAATGGGGTCAAAGGTCACGACGTAGGAGCGGAATCATTCCATTGCCCTTATGCGCCATAACTTGCGTAAATATGGTTCGATTTCAATGAAACTTTACTATGTGGTAGGGGACCACATAGGGACGAACCCTATTGAAAATGGGACAAATGGGGTCAAAGGTCACGACGTAGGAGCGGAATCATTCCATTGCCCTTATGCGTATGTGGTAGGGGACCACCTAGGGACGAACCCTATTGAAAATGGGACAAATGGGGTCAAAGGTCACGACGTAGGAGCGGGATCATTCCATTGCCCTTATGCGTCATAACTTGCGTAAATATGGTTCGATTTCAATGAAAGTTTACTATGTGGTAGGAGACCGCCAGGGGACAAACCCTATTCAAAATGGGTGAAGTGGGGTCAAAGGTCAGGACATAAGATCCGGATGCATTCCATTGCCCTTATGCGTCATAACTTGCGCAAAAATGGTACGATTTCGATGAAATTTCAGTATGTAGTAGGGGACCACCTGGGGACGAACTCTATTGAAAATGGACGAAATGTGGTCAAAGGTCAGGACATAGGATTGCGATCCTTTCCATTGCCCTTATCCCATATTATTGAGGTGGACGTCAAGTAATTTTCCTTCCTACGCTTCCAATGGAAAAAGTTTTGTATACATTTCCTTCACAATTAATGTGTTCCCAAGGATGAAAATTTGAACATCGATTAAAATAACTTCATATTATAACTTGGAAAACTTAATATATTCTAAAACATAACCATAATCATATTAAACATCAATAACTTTTCCTTCGGTTGTGTTGAAACCAGAGAAAAGATGGCGCGACCTGTACTTTGATGACGTCAGTGGGCAAAAAAATGTTGGATTGCATAATAACGGTTATGGTTTAGAAAATATTAAGTATTCCAAGTTATGAAATGAAGCTATTTTAATCAATGTTCAAATTTTCATCCTTGTGAACGCATTAGTTGTCCAGAAAAAGATGGCGCGACCTGTGTTTTCATGACGTCAGTAGACAAACAAATGTTGAATTGCATAATTATGGTTATGTTTTAGAAAATATTAAGTATTGCAAGTTATAAAATGAAGATATTTTAATCGATGTTCAAATTTTCATCCTCGGGAACGCATTAATTGTGAAGAAAATGTGTACAGAAGTTTTTCCATTGGAAGTATAGGAAGCAAAATTACTTGACGTCCACCTTAAAGTAGCAATTCTTCTATGTTTGTATGTACATTTTATTTTGAAAACAGCTCTAAGAATTTTGATGAAAGTCGTTAACCTACCGTTTTCTGGTACTAGAAATCGATTCAGCTTGATCTCGACTTTAGGAGAATTCGTTCAGTGGGTTAAATAACCACCCCGAATTATAATGTTTTTATAAAATACGTATGGTGAAACACCTTTTTGAGGAATTTGTATGCAAATTAGCTATGAAAAGAGCCTTCGATTCAGTTTGTTTGGCTCCGACACTGTGATGTGCTCTTCAGTCCGTTTATTTTTGTACATAACATTAACTGAAATTTCTAAAAGGCATAAATTCTTTTCCTGTTTCAATTCATAGGTGGTTACAAAAAGTAATTAATGAAACAAATACACACTTCATGTATTCATTTCGTTATTTTCGTAGGCTTCTAACACGATTCATGTATTCTAAATCATACGAGAATAGATATATATACAGTGGTCACAAAAGTTAGGGATTATTATGGTTTCAAAGGGGAAACATGGTGATATGCAAATTTGTGAGTACTGGAGATAAGTTATCAGCATAAATTAGCATCATGACAGCAGAGCACATGGTGTGCGAGCTCCGACAACAATAACCTCCAAGGAGTGGAAAATGGGAATTCACAATTAAATATTTTGTGAATTACAATGTTGTCTATATTGCAGTACTACTTTGTTGTGTGCAGAAATTGCACATTAAATTGTTTTTGTAAACACACTCTTTATTGTTTGTGTTACGTAGCCTCATTGATGTTATTTGAGTCAGATACATACATTCTTCACTTCATTCAATATCCCTAACTCTGTGTGAGCAGTGTATGTCATACATACATTGCTGTGGGAGCGGGGAGATGTCACACCCCAATATTATCTCTACCAGGAAGGCACAATAAAATTGACAGTTTGTATGGCTTTTCCACAGATCGTAGATATATGAACTAGCCTTTAATCTGTTGCCCTCAACATATTGATATTAGAAGAAATACATAGTTTAGAGAAAGGTTAATTAGGAAGCACTGGCTGAATCTTAAAAGTATTAATCCGACAGTGAATAGTGAAATATTGGTTTATGACTCTCTAATTAAATTGCTTAGAAATGAAAAGTTTCATCATTCAGAGAAATTTGAAGGTACAGAATCAACTAGCAAATACAAAAATTGGTATCTTACTCTTGCCATTTGGGAACTAACAGCAACAAAATTCAAAATGTGTAGCACCAAAAGAAAACTTTGGGCCATATCATAGCCAAAAATGAAATTTTTTTCTGCAATAGTAAGCGCTAGTCTTAAATAAAAATCTTGGTGCTCTAGAACATTAACGAACAGTGATCTGGATAAACAGCATATATCGATGTAGCATAAAATAAAAAACACCAACACCTTCAGCGAAATAGTTACAAAAGTACGTTTATTGAGTGAAAAGTTGAAATAATTGAGGCCAAGTGAAGAAAAACAAATAATGTAATCGCTTAATAAAGAAATAGAAATGATCCTGAAGCTTAACAAATGGTGAATGGGGTGATAAATATCATATAGAAAAGAGTACGAAGATAAAAAAACTCCAACACTTAAATATAAACTGATACAAAAACAGTAAAACCCTTCACAGAAACAAATAACCCAATGCCAAGGATTCGTCGGTCGGTTGGGGATAGGTATGGAATTTCAAACACTTTTCCGAAGTTATAGTTGCTTAACCTTAAATAAGTATATATCAAATAAAACAATAAAAATGTTTAAAACAAACTTGCGGGAGCACTAACATATCTCTCAATGGTCTAATAAATAGCCCACCCAGGCTTGTCCTGTGGATATTAAAAAGGGAATAGCTACGTTTATATTCGAAAATGTAACAAATTATTTACTCCCCCTAGTTTAAAATGCAGTTGATGCTATATAAACCTGTTAAGAAACGAATACATGAATGTGTTCACGTGTTAAGATTCTACACGTGTTAAAATTCTCCACTTGTTACGAAACGAATGCATGAATTGTGTTCGAAGCCTATGAATTAAAACAGGAAAAGAACTTACCTTTTATGAATTTTCAATTAATCCCTAATATAATCCACTTTTATCGAACGAATTGTTCTGTGTAAAACTTCTTCAAATACAACGTTCTCGCATACGAGAAACACTGTGAGCTGGGACCTGTCAAATCTTAGGACCCCTGCTATGACGTCACGCGCGACAGCAGCGCCACACATTAAGGCTCGATGAAGTATAACGATGGCTCCGGCTCAGTTCGGACAAATGGTCAAAAGCCAGCGCCGTCGGACAAAGAGGCCACCTTAGACGGATGGTCAGACACTAGCGCCTCAGACCACTCGGTCATCGGTCCACCCACTGGTTCTAGGAAAGAGAACAGAAGCATTGCCGTAGAACAAACTAACCGCGCTTTCCCGATTCGGAAATCGAACTCATTAGCTGTTGACCACTTACAATGTTACATGTTCATGCAGACTGTACATTCCAGATTTGCTGAACGAGATTGCTGGGCCCACTAAAGGAAAATATACACTGCCGGAAAGTGAAGAAAAGAACACCCCTAAAAATTGCAGCTGCATCTATGAGATTTATGTCGAAGCAACAACTTGTTAAGAAAGGAAAGCGATCACACGTGTGAAGTGATTCAATGTTTATTTTACCTTTTAATGCCCCCAACCGGCCGATATGACAACGGCCGGGGAGCAAGTTGGTGTGTGTTTGGACTGTGAATTTTGAATGCATTTCGAATTTTGATTGATTGGCGGTTTCGCGCGAGAGAGAGAAACTGCCAATCAATCAAAGTTCGAAATTCATTCCTCTCTCACGATTTTCATTTTTGGTTTTGCAAAAAAGTGTTTTGGTGCAGACGTGGGACTATAACTACCCTTCTAAGGGCAAAGTTCTGTGAAGTCGGCACAGTGACTCTAGTTGTCAGATAGCGAGTACTTCGACGCAGTGCTGCTCCCTTGTCTCAGGATTCTTCATTCTTGGACTAGGCCAAAGCCCGCGTTCTCGGATTCCTCTAAGTTTTGGCTAGGGTGGGTGAGCCTCAGGGTGCTCACTCAGCACTTAAAATATTTTTGTGTGTTTTTTAGCGAATTGCGGAAAACAAGGGAAGAGCAGTCCTGCTCTCTTTCAGAAGTGTCTTCCTACGCCACAGCGTCTAGAAAGGGGACAAAGAAGGCGCTAGGGCCGGCGCCTGCCCCTCAAAAGAAGGAAGTGGTGAAGGACAGGAGTCATGTACTCCTCATTTACCCCACCAATGAGAAAATGTCTTCTGATGAGATGAAGAATAACCTACAATCGGCATTTAATCAGACTAAACTGCAGATTGGAATGGGAGAGGATGTGAGAAAAGTTAGGAAAGATGGCGTGGCGTTGGAGTGTTCGAGGCTAGAGGACCTCACCCGCCTTGAAGAGGAGTTGAAGTGCAATCCTCTGACTAAGGATTGCACGCTCCCAAAGACCTCACAGAAAAGACTCCCTCGTCTCATCGTCTATGGTGTTGACGGGGAGCTCTCGCAGGAAGAATTCGAGGCTGGGGCTAAGGAGCAGAACCCCGACCTCGAAGGTGGTATTTCGGCGAAATTCGCCGTTAATGATAAGGAGGGCAAGGCGCACTGGGTGGTGGAAGCGCAGTCCTTAGCCTTTAAAGTGCTTATGAAGCGAGGAAGACTCAATTTGTGATGGTCTGTCCTGCGCTTAAGAGATTTCTTAAGGGAAGTCCGCTGCTACCGTTGTAACGGCTTCGGCCATTTCAAGAGTAGTTGCAAGGAAGCAGGGGATAAGTGCGGCAAGTGCGGTGAAGTGGGTCACCAGCACAGACAGTGTGAAGCCATACCTAAATGCAGCAACTGCTCCGCTGCAATCACTAAGTTTCGGTTAAAGCTAGATATGTGTCATTCTAGCTTTAGCAGGTCGTGCCCTAGTCTTGCTAGGGAACTAGAGAAACTAAGAAGCCGAACCAACTATGGTTGATCGGCGTAAAGCAGGTATACGAGTACTTCAACTCAATGCCTGCCATGCGAGAGCCGTAACAGGGCAAATTCTTAAGTCTGCCAGTGATGTCGCTGCGAAAATACTGTTCCTACAGGAGCCCTACTACTGCCATGGTAGGATACCGGGGTTCCCTAACTCCTCACGGAGGTATCACTCTCGAAGTGAAAATCCCTTAATTCCTTGGGAGCCACAGTCGTTCTAGACCCGAACCTTGCAGTTTTGGAGCTAGGATGCACATCCAGTGTGGTGGCCTTGGGCATCGAGAGGGGTAAGGAAAACATTCTGCTGATTAACGCATTCTGCTCACCTGGCGCTCTCTCGGAGGTGCTTGATCCTTTCTCTCGGCTGTTGGAGTCCCACCAGCAGCACAAGACAATCATTGCTGGAGAGTTTAAGGCTAAAAAAACCCTCTGGGTGGCCAGATTGAAGATGGGTGAAGTAGTGAACTTCTGGACTTTGTCATTTCCTCAGGTCTGACAATCCGGAAAGATCCCGACAGCGTCTCCGCGTTCCAAGGTGCGCTTGGGACGTCGTGGATCGACATCACCCAAACAAGGACCTCGGTCCTATCTTTCCTCCAGGACTGGCAGGATCTGGACGATGTGAGCTGCAGCGACCACCTTGAAATATCCTCCAAGGTAGGATTTGGGAAAACTGGTAAGAAACCCAGACCGAGGTTCACCACCCAGAACCTCAACTGGTAGGAGCTCAGAAGTCGACTAGCAGATCTGCTTAGTGCCAGGGATGCAGCAGATCTGTATGGGATTGATGGCGAAGCTGACTCAATGTATTATGCCGCAGCAGACATGGGCCAAGTTACGCATGAAGGATGTTCGACACCTTGTAGAAGCTGTTCCTAGGCGTCTGCGAGCCGGGATTGCACAGAAAGGTGAACCAACGCGTTATTAGCTATTTGTTCCTAATGCAAAGCTAACTCAATGTATTATGCAGCAGTGGACATGGGGCAAGTTACGCATGAAGGATGTTCGACACCTTGTAGAATCTCTTCCTAGGCGTCTGCGAGCCGGGATTGCACAGAAAGGTGAACCAACGCGTTATTAGCTATTTGTTCCTAATGCAAAGCTAACTCGATGTATTATGCTGCAGTGGACATGGGGCAAGTTACGCATGAAGGATGTTCGACACCTTGTAGAATCTCTTCCTAGGCGTCTGCGAGCCGGGATTGCACAGAAAGGTGAACCAACGCGTTATTAGCTATTTGTTCCTAATGCAAAGCTAACTCAATGTATTATGCTGCAGTGGACATGGGGCAAGTTACGCATGAAGGATGTTCGACACCTTGTAGAATCTGTTCCTAGGCGTCTGCGAGCCGGGATTGCACAGAAAGGTGAACCAACGCGTTATTAGCTATTTGTTCCTAATGCAAAGCTAACTCGATGTATTATGCTGCAGCGGACATGGGGCCAAGTTACGCATGAAGGATGTTCGACACCTTGTAGAATCTGTTCCTAGGCGTCTGCGAGCCGGGATTGCACAGAAAGGTGAACCAACGCGTTATTAGCTATTTGTTCCTAATGCAAAGCTAACTCGATGTATTATGCAGCAGTGGACATGGGGCAAGTTACGCATGAAGGATGTTCGACACCTTGTAGAATCTGTTCCTAGGCGTCTGCGAGCCGGGATTGCACAGAAAGGTGAACCAACGCGTTATTAGCTATTTGTTCCTAATGCAAAGCTAACTCAATGTATTATGCAGCAGTGGACATGGGGCAAGTTACGCATGAAGGATGTTCGACACCTTGTAGAATCTGTTCCTAATCGTCTGCGAGCCGGGATTGCACAGAAAGGTGAACCAACGCGTTATTAGCTATTTGTTCCTAATGCAAAGCTAACTCAATGTATTATGCAGCAGTGGACATGGGGCAAGTTACGCATGAAGGATGTTCGACACCTTGTAGAATCTGTTCCTAGGCGTCTGCGAGCCGGGATTGCACAGAAAGGTGAACCAACGCGTTATTAGCTATTTGTTCCTAATGCAAAGCTAACTCGATGTATTATGCTGCAGTGGACATGGGGCAAGTTACGCATGAAGGATGTTCGACACCTTGTAGAATCTGTTCCTAGGCGTCTGCGAGCCGTGATTGCACAGAAAGGTGGACCAACGCGTTATTAGCTATTTGTTCCTAATGCAAAGCTAACTCAATGTATTATGCTGCAGTGGACATGGGGCCAAGTTACGCATGAAGGATGTTCGACACCTTGCAGAAACTGTTCCTAGGCGTCTGCGAGCCGGGATTGCACAGAAAGGTGAACCAACGCGTTATTAGCTATTTGTTCCTAATGCAAAGCTAACTCAATGTATTATGCAGCAGTGGACATGGGGCAAGTTACGCATGAAGGATGTTCGACACCTTGTAGAATCTGTTCCTAGGCGTCTGTGAGCCGTGATTGCACAGAAAGGTGGACCAACGCGTTATTAGCTATTTGTTCCTAATGCAAAGCTAACTCAATGTATTATGCTGCAGCGGACATGGGGCCAAGTTACGCATGAAGGATGTTCGACACCTTGTAGAATCTGTTCCTAGGCGTCTGCGAGCCGGGATTGCACAGAAAGGTGAACCAACGCGTTATTAGCTATTTGTTCCTAATGCAAAGCTAACTCAATGTATTATGCAGCAGTGGACATGGGGCAAGTTACGCATGAAGGATGTTCGACACCTTGTAGAATCTGTTCCTAGGCGTCTGCGAGCCGGGATTGCACAGAAAGGTGAACCAACGCGTTATTAGCTATTTGTTCCTAATGCAAAGCTAACTCAATGTATTATGCTGCAGTGGACATGGGGCAAGTTACGCATGAAGGATGTTCGACACCTTGTAGAATCTGTTCCTAGGCGTCTGTGAGCCGTGATTGCACAGAAAGGTGGACCAACGCGTTATTAGCTATTTGTTCCTAATGCAAAGCTAACTCAATGTATTATGCTGCAGCGGACATGGGCCAAGTTACGCATGAAGGATGTTCGACACCTTGTAGAATCTGTTCCTAGGCGTCTGCGAGCCGGGATTGCACAGAAAGGTGAACCAACGCGTTATTAGCTATTTGTTCCTAATGCAAAGCTAACTCAATGTATTATGCAGCAGTGGACATGGGGCAAGTTACGCATGAAGGATGTTCGACACCTTGTAGAAGCTGTTCCTAGGCGTCTGCGAGCCGGGATTGCACAGTAAGGTGGAGCAACGCGTTATTAGCTATTTGTTCCTAATGCAAAGCAAACTCAATGTATTATGCTGCAGCGGACATGGGCCAAGTTACGCATGGCGGATGTTCGACACCTTGTAGAATCTGTTCCTAGGCGTCTGCGAGCAGTGATTGCACAGAAAGGTGGAACCAACGCGTTATTAGCTATTTGTTCCTAATGCAAAGCTAACTCAATGTATTATGCTGCAGTGGACATGGGGCAAGTTACGCATGAAGGATGTTCGACACCTTGTAGAATCTGTTCCTAGGCGTCTGCGAGCCGGGATTGCACAGAAAGGTGGACCAACGCGTTATTAGCTATTTGTTCCTAATGCAAAGCTAACTCAATGTATTATGCTGCAGTGGACATGGGGCAAGTTACGCATGAAGGATGTTCGACACCTTGTAGAATCTGTTCCTAGGCGTCTGCGAGCCGTGATTGCACAGAAAGGTGGACCAACGCGTTATTAGCTATTTGTTCCTAATGCAAAGCTAACTCAATGTATTATGCTGCAGGGGACATGGGGCCAAGTTACGCATGAAGGATGTTCGACACCTTGTAGAATCTGTTCCTAGGCGTCTGCGAGCCGTGATTGCACAGAAAGGTGGAGCAACGCGTTATTAGCTATTTGTTCCTAATGCAAAGCTAACTCAATGTATTATGCTGCAGCGGACATGGGGCAAGTTACGCATGAAGGATGTTCGACACCTTGTAGAATCTGTTCCTAGGCGTCTGCGAGCCGTGATTGCACAGAAAGGTGGACCAACGCGTTATTAGCTATTTGTTCCTAATGCAAAGCTAACTCAATGTATTATGCTGCAGCGGACATGGGGCAAGTTACGCATGAAGGATGTTCGACACCTTGTAGAATCTGTTCCTAGGCGTCTGCGAGCCGTGATTGCGTAGAAAGGTGGACCAACGCGTTATTAGCTATTTGTTCCTAATGCAAAGCTAACTCAATGTATTATGCTGCAGGGGACATGGGGCAAGTTACGCATGAAGGATGTTCGACACCTTGTAGAATCTGTTCCTAGGCGTCTGCGAGCCGTGATTGCACAGAAAGGTGGACCAACGCGTTATTAGCTATTTGTTCCTAATGCAAAGCTAACTCAATGTATTATGCTGCAGCGGACATGGGGCAAGTTACGCATGAAGGATGTTCGACACCTTGTAGAATCTGTTCCTAGGCGTCTGCGAGCCGTGATTGCACAGAAAGGTGGACCAACGCGTTATTAGCTATTTGTTCCTAATGCAAAGCTAACTCAATGTATTATGCTGCAGGGGACATGGGGCAAGTTACGCATGAAGGATGTTCGACACCTTGTAGAATCTGTTCCTAGGCGTCTGCGAGCCGTGATTGCACAGAAAGGTGGACCAACGCGTTATTAGCTATTTGTTCCTAATGCAAAGCTAACTCAATGTATTATGCTGCAGGGGACATGGGCCAAGTTACGCATGAAGGATGTTCGACACCTTGTAGAATCTGTTCCTAGGCGTCTGCGAGCCGTGATTGCACAGAAAGGTGGACCAACGCGTTATTAGCTATTTGTTCCTAATGCAAAGCTAACTCCATGTATTATGCTGCAGTGGACATGGGGCAAGTTACGCATGAAGGATGTTCGACACCTTGTAGAATCTGTTCCTAGGCGTCTGCGAGCCGTGATTGCACAGAAAGGTGGACCAACGCGTTATTAGCTATTTGTTCCTAATGCAAAGCTAACTCAATGTATTATGCTGCAGGGGACATGGGGCAAGTTACGCATGAAGGATGTTCGACACCTTGTAGAATCTGTTCCTAGGCGTCTGCGAGCCGGGATTGCACAGAAAGGTGGACCAACGCGTTATTAGCTATTTGTTCCTAATGCAAAGCTAACTCAATGTATTATGCTGCAGGGGACATGGGGCAAGTTACGCATGAAGGATGTTCGACACCTTGTAGAATCTGTTCCTAGGCGTCTGCGAGCCGTGATTGCACAGAAAGGTGGACCAACGCGTTATTAGCTATTTGTTCCTAATGCAAAGCTAACTCAATGTATTATGCTGCAGGGGACATGGGGCAAGTTACGCATGAAGGATGTTCGACACCTTGTAGAATCTGTTCCTAGGCGTCTGCGAGCCGTGATTGCACAGAAAGGTGGACCAACGCGTTATTAGCTATTTGTTCCTAATGCAAAGCTAACTCAATGTATTATGCTGCAGCGGACATGGGGCAAGTTACGCATGAAGGATGTTCGACACCTTGTAGAATCTGTTCCTAGGCGTCTGCGAGCCGTGATTGCACAGAAAGGTGGACCAACGCGTTATTAGCTATTTGTTCCTAATGCAAAGCTAACTCAATGTATTATGCTGCAGCGGACATGGGCCAAGTTACGCATGAAGGATGTTCGACACCTTGTAGAATCTGTTCCTAGGCGTCTGCGAGCCGGGATTGCACAGAAAGGTGGACCAACGCGTTATTAGCTATTTGTTCCTAATGCAAAGCTAACTCAATGTATTATGCTGCAGGGGACATGGGGCAAGTTACGCATGAAGGATGTTCGACACCTTGTAGAATCTGTTCCTAGGCGTCTGCGAGCCGTGATTGCACAGAAAGGTGGACCAACGCGTTATTAGCTATTTGTTCCTAATGCAAAGCTAACTCAATGTATTATGCTGCAGCGGACATGGGGCAAGTTACGCATGAAGGATGTTCGACACCTTGTAGAATCTGTTCCTAGGCGTCTGCGAGCCGTGATTGCACAGAAAGGTGGACCAACGCGTTATTAGCTATTTGTTCCTAATGCAAAGCTAACTCAATGTATTATGCTGCAGGGGACATGGGGCAAGTTACGCATGAAGGATGTTCGACACCTTGTAGAATCTGTTCCTAGGCGTCTGCGAGCCGTGATTGCACAGAAAGGTGGACCAACGCGTTATTAGCTATTTGTTCCTAATGCAAAGCTAACTCAATGTATTATGCTGCAGCGGACATGGGCCAAGTTACGCATGAAGGATGTTCGACACCTTGTAGAATCTGTTCCTAGGCGTCTGCGAGCCGGGATTGCACAGAAAGGTGGACCAACGCGTTATTAGCTATTTGTTCCTAATGCAAAGCTAACTCCATGTATTATGCTGCAGGGGACATGGGGCAAGTTACGCATGAAGGATGTTCGACACCTTGTAGAATCTGTTCCTAGGCGTCTGCGAGCCGTGATTGCACAGAAAGGTGGACCAACGCGTTATTAGCTATTTGTTCCTAATGCAAAGCTAACTCAATGTATTATGCTGCAGGGGACATGGGGCAAGTTACGCATGAAGGATGTTCGACACCTTGTAGAATCTGTTCCTAGGCGTCTGCGAGCCGTGATTGCACAGAAAGGTGGACCAACGCGTTATTAGCTATTTGTTCCTAATGCAAAGCTAACTCAATGTATTATGCTGCAGGGGACATGGGGCAAGTTACGCATGAAGGATGTTCGACACCTTGTAGAATCTGTTCCTAGGCGTCTGCGAGCCGTGATTGCACAGAAAGGTGGACCAACGCGTTATTAGCTATTTGTTCCTAATGCAAAGCTAACTCAATGTATTATGCTGCAGGGGACATGGGGCAAGTTACGCATGAAGGATGTTCGACACCTTGTAGAATCTGTTCCTAGGCGTCTGCGAGCCGTGATTGCACAGAAAGGTGGACCAACGCGTTATTAGCTATTTGTTCCTAATGCAAAGCTAACTCAATGTATTATGCTGCAGCGGACATGGGGCAAGTTACGCATGAAGGATGTTCGACACCTTGTAGAATCTGTTCCTAGGCGTCTGCGAGCCGTGATTGCACAGAAAGGTGGACCAACGCGTTATTAGCTATTTGTTCCTAATGCAAAGCTAACTCAATGTATTATGCTGCAGCGGACATGGGCCAAGTTACGCATGAAGGATGTTCGACACCTTGTAGAATCTGTTCCTAGGCGTCTGCGAGCCGGGATTGCACAGAAAGGTGGACCAACGCGTTATTAGCTATTTGTTCCTAATGCAAAGCTAACTCAATGTATTATGCTGCAGGGGACATGGGGCAAGTTACGCATGAAGGATGTTCGACACCTTGTAGAATCTGTTCCTAGGCGTCTGCGAGCCGTGATTGCACAGAAAGGTGGACCAACGCGTTATTAGCTATTTGTTCCTAATGCAAAGCTAACTCAATGTATTATGCTGCAGCGGACATGGGGCAAGTTACGCATGAAGGATGTTCGACACCTTGTAGAATCTGTTCCTAGGCGTCTGCGAGCCGTGATTGCACAGAAAGGTGGACCAACGCGTTATTAGCTATTTGTTCCTAATGCAAAGCTAACTCAATGTATTATGCTGCAGCGGACATGGGCCAAGTTACGCATGAAGGATGTTCGACACCTTGTAGAATCTGTTCCTAGGCGTCTGCGAGCCGTGATTGCACAGAAAGGTGGACCAACGCGTTATTAGCTATTTGTTCCTAATGCAAAGCTAACTCAATGTATTATGCTGCAGGGGACATGGGGCAAGTTACGCATGAAGGATGTTCGACACCTTGTAGAATCTGTTCCTAGGCGTCTGCGAGCCGTGATTGCACAGAAAGGTGGACCAACGCGTTATTAGCTATTTGTTCCTAATGCAAAGCTAACTCAATGTATTATGCTGCAGCGGACATGGGGCAAGTTACGCATGAAGGATGTTCGACACCTTGTAGAATCTGTTCCTAGGCGTCTGCGAGCCGTGATTGCACAGAAAGGTGGACCAACGCGTTATTAGCTATTTGTTCCTAATGCAAAGCTAACTCAATGTATTATGCTGCAGGGGACATGGGGCAAGTTACGCATGAAGGATGTTCGACACCTTGTAGAATCTGTTCCTAGGCGTCTGCGAGCCGTGATTGCACAGAAAGGTGGACCAACGCGTTATTAGCTATTTGTTCCTAATGCAAAGCTAACTCAATGTATTATGCTGCAGGGGACATGGGGCAAGTTACGCATGAAGGATGTTCGACACCTTGTAGAATCTGTTCCTAGGCGTCTGCGAGCCGTGATTGCACTGAAAGGTGGACCAACGCGTTATTAGCTATTTGTTCCTAATGCAAAGCTAACTCAATGTATTATGCTGCAGGGGACATGGGGCAAGTTACGCATGAAGGATGTTCGACACCTTGTAGAATCTGTTCCTAGGCGTCTGCGAGCCGTGATTGCACTGAAAGGTGGACCAACGCGTTATTAGCTATTTGTTCCTAATGCAAAGCTAACTCAATGTATTATGCTGCAGGGGACATGGGGCAAGTTACGCATGAAGGATGTTCGACACCTTGTAGAATCTGTTCCTAGGCGTCTGCGAGCCGTGATTGCACAGAAAGGTGGACCAACGCGTTATTAGCTATTTGTTCCTAATGCAAAGCTAACTCAATGTATTATGCTGCAGGGGACATGGGGCAAGTTACGCATGAAGGATGTTCGACACCTTGTAGAACCTGTTCCTAGGCGTCTGCGAGCCGTGATTGCACAGAAAGGTGGACCAACGCGTTATTAGCTATTTGTTCCTAATGCAAAGCTAACTCAATGTATTATGCTGCAGGGGACATGGGGCAAGTTACGCATGAAGGATGTTCGACACCTTGTAGAATCTGTTCCTAGGCGTCTGCGAGCCGTGATTGCACAGAAAGGTGGACCAACGCGTTATTAGCTATTTGTTCCTAATGCAAAGCTAACTCAATGTATTATGCTGCAGGGGACATGGGGCAAGTTACGCATGAAGGATGTTCGACACCTTGTAGAATCTGTTCCTAGGCGTCTGCGAGCCGTGATTGCACTGAAAGGTGGACCAACGCGTTATTAGCTATTTGTTCCTAATGCAAAGCTAACTCAATGTATTATGCTGCAGGGGACATGGGGCAAGTTACGCATGAAGGATGTTCGACACCTTGTAGAATCTGTTCCTAGGCGTCTGCGAGCCGTGATTGCAGAGAAAGGTGGACGAACGCGTTATTAGCTATTTGTTCCTAATGCAAAGCTAACTCAATGTATTATGCTGCAGCGGACATGGGCCAAGTTACGCATGAAGGATGTTCGACACCTTGTAGAATCTGTTCCTAGGCGTCTGCGAGCCGTGATTGCACAGAAAGGTGGACCAACGCGTTATTAGCTATTTGTTCCTAATGCAAAGTTAACTCAATGTATTATGCTGCAGCGGACATGGGCCAAGTTACGCATGAAGGATGTTCGACACCTTGTAGAATCTGTTCCTAGGCGTCTGCGAGCCGGGATTGCACAGAAAGGTGGACCAACGCGTTATTAGCTATTTGTTCCTAATGCAAAGTTAACTCAATGTATTATGCTGCAGCGGACATGGGCCAAGTTACGCATGAAGGATGTTCGACACCTTGTAGAAGCTGTTCCTAGGCGTCTGCGAGCCGTGATTGCAGAGAAAGGTGGACGAACGCGTTATTAGCTATTTGTTCCTAATGCAAAGCTAACTCAATGTATTATGCTGCAGCGGACATGGGCCAAGTTACGCATGAAGGATGTTCGACACCTTGTAGAATCTGTTCCTAGGCGTCTGCGAGCCGTGATTGCACAGAAAGGTGGACCAACGCGTTATTAGCTATTTGTTCCTAATGCAAAGTTAACTCAATGTATTATGCTGCAGCGGACATGGGCCAAGTTACGCATGAAGGATGTTCGACACCTTGTAGAAGCTGTTCCTAGGCGTCTGCGAGCCGGGATTGCACAGAAAGGTGGACCAACGCGTTATTAGCTATTTGTTCCTAATGCAAAGTTAACTCAATGTATTATGCTGCAGCGGACATGGGCCAAGTTACGCATGAAGGATGTTCGACACCTTGTAGAATCTGTTCCTAGGCGTCTGCGAGCCGGGATTGCACAGAAAGGTGGACCAACGCGTTATTAGCTATTTGTTCCTAATGCAAAGTTAACTCAATGTATTATGCTGCAGCGGACATGGGCCAAGTTACGCATGAAGGATGTTCGACACCTTGTAGATGCTGTTCCTAGGCGTCTGCGAGCCGTGATTGCAGAGAAAGGTGGACGAACGCGTTATTAGCTATTTGTTCCTAATGCAAAGCTAACTCAATGTATTATGCTGCAGCGGACATGGGCCAAGTTACGCATGAAGGATGTTCGACACCTTGTAGAATCTGTTCCTAGGCGTGTGCGAGCTGTGATTGCACAGAACGCGTTATTTGGTAGGTGTTCCTAATGCAAAGCTAACTTAGTGTATATAATTAATAGCAAATCTGGCGATGCATTGCATTGACACCACACCGTATTTCCTCTGTCATTCTTTCCACCAGTCAAATTTAAACGATATATCGCTTGGTGTGATCGATGGTATACACCGATAAGCCATTACTTTATGACTACGTACCTAACAAGCTGTAGGACCCCCTTTAGCCCACCAAACAGCGGCCACTCGACGAGGCATCGATTCGATGAGATGGCGATAGGTATCCTGGTGTATCTGGTACCATAATGTCAACAGCAGGTCCTCCAGTTCCCGTACATTTCGGGGTGGTGGTGAATTAGCGCGAACCCGCTTTTCCAAGTCGAACCACAAATGTTCGATTAGGTTCATGTCATGTGAATTGTTAACCCAGGGCATTAACAGAAAGGCACTAGCATGTTCCTCGAAGCACCCCTTGACGATTCTGGCAATGCGGCATGGGGCATTATCCTGTTGGTAATGTCCATCACCAGCAGTATACACAGTTGCCATGAATGGGTGAACTTGGTCCGCAACGATGTTCAGATACCTGACAGCTGTCAGGGATTTTGCTATTGGGATAATGTGGCCTAAAGTGTCCCAAGAAAACATCTCCCACAGTAAAACACCGCCACCGCCACCGCCGGCCTGTTTCCGTCCAACAGTGCATTCAGGTGCCATAGCCTCCGTTGGTAATCGGCGTATCCGCGCTCGCCGGTCTACGTGATGCACCAGGAATCTTGATTCGTCAGCAATCTCGATGATCTTGGGCCCTTTTCATTCTTTGTTGGCTATGACGTGCAGTGAGCATGGGAACCCAGCTGGGTCTTCGGCTAAACAGACCTGTGCACAGTAGGCTGTGGTGAACTGTGTGCTGTGACACATTGCCCTGATCACCACAGTTGTAGCTGTTAAGGATTTGTCGCACTGTGACCTTGCGGTCGCTGTGAACAATGCGCGACAGTCTCCGCTCCCCTCTGGCATCAATGAGCTGCGAACGACCCACGGCTGGACGACGGTCCGTCGTTTGGCCATCTGTGCACCACTTTTGATACGCACTCACTACAGTGGCACGTGAACAATCCACAAGCCGCGCCGTTTCCGAGATCGTAGTTCTGAGGCTCCGTGCCATCAGAATTTGTCCTTTAACAAACTCCGGTAAATCGGGAGCTTTTCCTATTCTGACTCCGAACACTTTACTAACCGAAAGTCAGTCCTCGGGTTGTATGCAAACTTCATCTGAGCCACCGTTTGGTCTCCAGGCGCGCTCATTTCTCTAGGCTGGTGGCTGGTCATAATGTAATCGCTCGTCGGTATATACCATTATGTCGTTATTAGCACTGGCAACAGAACGAAAACAGTACAAAAGAGAGTGAGAGAGAAGAACAAAAGTGCGAATCAGGGTTAAGGAATTAGCCGTATTCTAAATACCAAGCGAACATTCGTGTCACAGCGTGTGTACTGAGAATTTTTCCCCTCGAGGGACGGAATCGGAAGTTGTACACATGCAACAGGAATTATCATTAAATGTAATTTACTTGGTAAGTGATGTCATCACTCCAAAAATGATCAGTGATGTCGCAGCTAAAATTCATTTCCACACTGCGAACTAGGATAAAAATAAGCTACCATACAGACGAGAATGAAAACCGTATTGGTCACATAGATAAATAAAAAGAATATTTTCCGTTTAAAACAAAGTATTCCAGACAATATTATCCTTACAAACTGCAACGGGAGCGACTTCAAAAATATCTCGATCTGCAAAATTTTTGACATTATCCTCCCACGCGGATCATCTTGACTGCTTTGCTCTTCAGTAGGCGGCAGCTTCTTTACCGCTCGTTTTCGACCCTATCATGTTAAGCTAAAAAAATTACGTAATACCTCGACACGAAAGAGGAAGACATCCAGTGCTGAAATCTTCGAGAAACGATGACTGCCGCTGCGGTGGCGACGAAACCTCGCTTGCAGTTGGCGCTCCGTCCCAGAGTTCTCTTTGTTGCAGGGGTTTCTCTACCTCTGTTACAAAAGAGGCATATGTTGTCAGACTACCGCGAGGAATGAGTGCCAGCGCGTCACCGGATTTACGTCGCCGACAGCCGATGCCGCCTCACGGAGCTCCTGCCTCCGCGGATACCAATGGAAATCCCGTCCGCATTAAAAAAGAGCCAGAAGAGGACATCAAGGTTGGTGACTACTGATCCTTTTTATACAATAACACAATATTGATAGAAATTATATTTTACATATATTTTAATCCTCGTAAATTCCACGAAACGAACTGTTGAGCGGGTTCCCAGCTCCGGTAAAAATAATCATGCGGTCATATTTACTGCGTTCTTTTCATCGTCCCTGTTAAATTAGTAAACTGTACGTACAGTCAAAAATCAAGATGTTATATTGTTAGGTTAACATTCCCATGCAGACCAGGGACGTATATAGAATCTTTTTTCGAGGGAGGGGGGGACGACCGAAAATGGAAGTTTTTGAAATCCATCACGACAAAGTAAAAGTTAATGAAAAGTAGAAAAGAAATTAAAGCATTACTTTATATTATAAGTTGATGCATTTTTACTAATAAATAAAAGCATTTTTTCCTAACGTAAGGCGCATTTTAACAAAGAAATCAAAAACACTTTAGTGGGGGGGGGGGCAAGCTTCTTCTAAATACGCCCATAATACATTTACGAATGCAGAGAAAAGTAAGTTTTCCAACGGAAGATTTTTAGGATCAGATTAACCAATTTTGTTTTCATCTTCGTTAGATTTCTTAACGATCTGTGGAACTTTCGAAAATACCCGCACAAGATATTTTATAATCACATTAACGTTTTTTTTTTTTTGTTTTTTTTTCGTCAGGATTTCAAACTTAAATGAGCATACAGGAGTTTCAAAGGTCCAGGGATAAGATTTACATGTCAGATTAGCATTTTTAGTCACTGCAAGATTTAGGAATGCCATTTCTCAGTGGATTTTATGTTTCAAAAATCCCGTCTGGAGAATTTTTTCGATCAAATGATAACACTTACTTTATCCCCATCAACTTTTCGGCAGTTTTCCAATCACATGAAGATTTTCAAAAATGCCGCCAGAATATCTGTTGGACACTAAAAAATTTTTGTCATGCCTGGCAGATTTACGAACGCATTTTTAACAAACGTGTAGAAAATTCAACTTCTCAGCAAGAGATTAAAATAAATATTTAATCCGTATCAAATTTACAGTTGCATTTTTTAACGAAATGCAAGTTTCCAAAAGTCGGTAAGTTTTAATATCAAATGATTCTTCAACATGTAAACTTTAGAAAAAATATTCATAATAAAATAAAATATTTTTGTCATGTCTGTCAGATTTACGAACGCATTTTTGACAAACGTGCTGAAAATTCGACGTCTCGACAAGAGATAAAAATATATGATTAATCCCTATTAAATTTACAGGACTATTTTTTAACGAAATGCAGGTTTCCAAAAGTCTGAGCTTTAATATCAAATGATGCTTCAGTATGTAAACTGTAGAAAAATTATTCATAATCAAATAAGAATTTTTGTCATGCCTGTCAGATTTACGAACGCATTTTCAACAAACGTGCTGAAAATTCGACGTCTCGGCAGGAGATTAAAATATATATTTAATCCTTGTCAAATTTACAGGACTATTTTTTAACGAAATGCAGGTTTCCAAAAGTCTCAGTTTTAATATCAAATGATGCTTCAGTATATAAACTTTAGAAAATATACATAATAAAATAAAAAAAAATGTCATGCGTGTCAGATTTACGAGCGCATTTTTAACAAACGTGCTGAAAATTCGACGTCTTGGCAAGAGATTCAAATATATATTTAATCCCTATCAAATTTACAGGATTATTTTTTAATGAAATGCAGGTTTCCAAAAGTCTCAATTTTAATATCAAATGATGCTTGAGTATGTAAACTTTAGAAAATATACATAATAAAATAAAAAAAAATTGTCATGCCTGTCAGATTTACGATCGCATTTTTAACAAACGTGCTGAAAATTCGACGTCTCGGCAAGAGATTCAAATATATATTTAATCCCTATCAAATTTACAGGACTATTTTTTAACGAAATGCAGATTTCTAAAAGTCTGAGTTTTTTTTTTTTTTTGATTGGAGGTTTAACGACCACCGTGAGCAACTCAATGGGCTATAAGCAGTCGCCCGTCCCTAATTTAGGGTCACTGGTTCCAGGGAAGGGAGAGAGCCAGTGCCGTAAGACAAACACAACATCCATGCCTCACCGGGATTCGAACCCGGACCCCTTACGGACGAATGATCAGAGGCCAACGCCTTAGACCACTGCGCCACCGGGGCGGCAGTCTGAGTTTTAATATCAAATGATGCTTCAACATGTGAACTGACACCACTGCGACGTGCCGGCGATGGTCGGTGGTAGACTGCGGAGTGGCCTCTCGAATGTAGTCTCCTTGCCGCAAGTCGTCTGGCAGCAGACCTAATGGCCATTTTTTTTTTTTTTTTTTACCTATGAACGATGCAACATGGCCACGGACGTTTGAGAGTGACTAATTCGGTTGTGTTCGTGTGGCTCTCGCAGTTCCTCGATTTTCGCGTTCTGTCGTTACCCTCGAGCGTCCATTGCCAGCGTGCCGCTGGGTTGTGCCCTCCTCTACCCATTGGCACCAATATCGTCTGATTGTCGCGTCGCTCCGACACAAATGCCTGGCGATACGGCGACTTGACCAACCGGCCTCTTTCAGCCCAATCATACGTTCTCTTTCAAACTCGCTCAACTGCTCGTATTGTGCACAGATCCGACGTCGAATCATCCTCACAGTCCGTGGAGATTAATGCAACCGCATTCCGATGTCACAATTGTCCCTGCGTGCGAGCTTTGCTCTTGATATACCCTCCTCGATGCGCTGTGGTGGGTCACTAGTTATTGGTCGTTATCTTTTAATCATTTGCATATTCGGCGCTAAGGTGGAGTTTTATCACGATCGAACGACTTACTCGGGGTGCTTTTTTTTTTTTTTGCAAAGGGTGTATTTATCAAACTATAGCAACGGAAAATAGTAAGTGTTTCAACTGTGTAGTTTTTCAAAAATAATATTTTTATTATTATTATATATTATTTAGATTTTGACGAACGTAAAAAACAAACCCTGACACCGATGAAATGTGATGTAGCTAAGGAAGTCCTGCGCATGCGCAAGCTAAAACCTGACCTCAAGATACAAAGAAAAGCTGAATGGTTAGTGAGGGGGTTGGTAACTTTTGGTTTAGGATATCTACTGGTTACACCCCATCGCGTTATACATATTTTTAAAGCTCTCGTTAATAGCAGGTAAATCTCCCCTTGAGGAGGTGGAGTCGAGAGGAAGCCAAATTTCGCTACGACGCATACTTGACTACTATCGGTAAAGATGCATAGAATCAAAATGCCTTTTTGTAATGGCCTTTCATCGCATTTAGCATCAAGTTCTGACGATTTACGCAGATTTCAATGAGGTATTGTTACGTTTATCTAAAACGTAGTTAAATAATGTTTGGTGATAGTTTAGTAAACTATGTTTTTGTGTTACAATAAAAGTAAAGATTGTGTTTCGTCACTTTATGGGACAGCATGCGTCATAATCAGATTTCAACAATGGTTTTGACAATGACACTCCGTTACCCATTTTCATTACATAGAAAATTTTTTACTTGGAATCTACTTTACTATTGTCCGAAAAGATGCACAGCATAAAACACACACACACACACACACACACACACACACACACACACACACACATTTGATTAGCAGTATAATTTTATATGGAGCAAAAAGCTTCATTTAATGTGTTTTTTGTTTTGGTGCTGCAGGCGCGGATGGGGTCGCCGGGATGCCGGGAGAATTCCCGGTGGACCGCCATATTCTGGGCCGGTAGGTCTTTTGCTGACTCAAGAAGAAAAGTACATATGTACTTGTACTTCACTATTCTTTCAGGAAAAAAGTACCAAATGTCCTGTTGAGCCAAACTGTGTTTTTAATACAATCTCCATCCCCTCTCCACCCACCTTTTCGGCTTTCAAATTTAAGTTACGCCCCTTTCAGCTACTCTAGTCCGCTTTTGCTAATTCCTGTTGCATGCAACAGGATGCATGTTAAATTTCTGTTGCATGCAACAGGAATTTAACTGCAGTTAAATAATTAACCAATACAATAAAATAAAATCTGCTATCAAGAATCTGTTAATAGGTTAGAACTCGAATTTCGAATTTCGTTGTGTAGGTGTTAGTGCATTGAGGTTCACCTATACGGTAAAATTTTGGGGTTTCTTTATGTATATGCCCTTTTTTTTTTTTTTTTTTGAATGAGATTTGCATCTGATTTATAACTTTTTGAGTCTTACAGTCACACGAATTCTCGAACTGCAGTTCTGGAAAATCTGATTCAGGTACATCAAAAATGTTTCTTGCATTGAATGTAACTAAACAAAAATCGATTTTTGCATTCTTTAATTTATTTCACTTTACGAATTTGCTCTGAAATTCTTGAAATTCTATTAGGGGTATGCAAAAGTTTCCGCTGCCTCCGCTGGCGGACGCTGTAGGGGTCTAAACCGGCCGGCGACCCGTGCTGTCAGTTTGTAAATGAAGCCAAGCATGGTGGTTGATAAAGTTCATTTGCAGCATTGTTTGCTCTTCGTGTTTAATTTAGGGAAAAGTGTGAGTGAAGCATACGGTTAAATATGTCAG
Source organism: Macrothele yani (assembly GCA_039090855.1). NCBI lineage: Eukaryota > Metazoa > Arthropoda > Arachnida > Araneae > Macrothelidae > Macrothele > Macrothele yani. The sequence continues at coordinate 16,622,078 of CM077005.1, read as the reverse complement.
GCGTATGGCGAAATGGTTATGGGTGAGCGGACGTGTCGAGAATGGTTTGCCAGGTTTAAGAAAGGTGATCTAAGCTTGGAAGACAAGCCACCTGCAGGTAGACCGCAAGAGCTCGCAGACGAGGAGTTGCAATCGCTGTTGCAAGAGGATGCCACACAATCGACCACGCAACTGGCGGAACGTTTGAAAGTGGGTCAATCGACGGTGGTACGGAGTCTACAAGCCTTAGGGAAGATCCAGAAGATTGGTAAGTGAGTTCTGGATACTTTAACGGAGCGTAATATTGATCAACGATTGGGCATCTGAATGTCGTTGCTGAAGAGGTTTCAAGGGAAGAATTTCTTGTGGAAGGTTGTCACCGGGGATGAAAAATGGGTCTATTGTGACAACCCCGTACGCAAGCGATCCTGGGTCGACCCAGGCCAGCTATCAACATCCACTCCACGGGGGAAAGGTGCTGTTGTGTGTGTGGTGGGATATCATGGAGTGCTGTACTTCGAACTGTTGAAACAGGGCGAAAGAATCACTGCACGATATAGCGATCAGTTGATGAAACTGAACGCCGCAATCGAGCAAAAACTCCCATGAATAGGTAAAGGACGCTGCCCAGCCCTCCTGTTACACGATAATGCCAGACCACATGTCGGTGCCACCACGAAATCAATCCTTGAACAATTACACTGGGAGGTTTTACCGTACCCGACTTACTCCCTGGACATTGCACCCTCAGACTTTCATTTGTTTCCCTCTATGCAAGATTCCTTAGCCCAACAGTGGTTCACCGCAGTTCCAGAGGTGGAAAATTTCGTCACTGCATTCTTCAGCTCAAAACCGGAGTCCTATCTCAGGGGCATTCATTTGTTGTCTGAAAAATGCAAAAGGTCATTGACGCTAACGGCCAATATTTCCCCAAACAGAAACTATCTCATTCCACGTTTTGTTTTGCTGTTCCTGGTCCACATTGAGTGTTTGAATGGGCAATATTTCCTTGAATAAATGTGTACTATTTTCCTGATTGTTCCTGTCTCCTTTCTCCTTAAAACGGTGGGAACTTTTGCATACCCCTAATAGATATTTTCAGTTTCTTTAAGGTATTTTCCGTAATTAATTTGTTTAGGATAGGTAAATCCAAAAAAATAGAATTTTTCTTCTTTTTATTATTATTTTGCACATTTGGATTTTTCTTCTCTCTAAAAAAAAAGAAAGAAAAAGGAAAAGTTTCAATTCTGAATTCAACTACTGCAATAACATTTATAAGAATGTAATGAAATTTTTGACAGTCTCTCTCAGAAAATGTAACTTGTCTATTGTTTTCTGCAACGGAAGTAATTTTTTACGTTACATTTTACTAGGGATCTGCAGTCCAGGAAAATAGGCAAAGTGTTGCAAATTAATTACTGTCTCAACACCAAAACTGCAATAATCCTTAGACTTGTGTTGCAAAGATGTTTAAACAGGAAAGGGATGCTGACAAACAGTTTATTTTAACGATGGGGCGCCTGGATAAATTTCCCTTAAGTGGGTCGTTTATGAATCGCCAGTCCTCCATTGTGGCGATGCAATTTTTAGTAGATTATTGAGAGATTCTCTCCCGTCTTCCTAGCTTTTTCAATGTCTTAGTTTTCCCATGGGGAGGGGAGGGAGAGAGGGAGGCATTTGTGTGCGTTCCTATATGTCATTTCCTTTTCTATTTTCTTAGTTTTTTTTTTTTTGTTTTGTTTGTTTGTTTGGGGGTTTAACGACCAGCGTGAGTAGCTAGATGAGCTATAAACAGTCGCCCGTTAGGGAATCGGAGAGAGCCTGTGCCGTAAGACAAACACACCACGCGTGCCTCATCAGGGATCCGGGTTCGGAACCCGAAAATTAATCGGACCTCTTCGCCACCGGGGACGGCTTTCTTCCTTTCCTATGCGCGTGTTTTTTTGTATAGCCACTTTTTTGTTCGTTGCTGCCCCGGTGGCGCAGTGGTCAAAGAGCTGGTTTGTGACTGTTCGTCCGTGAAGGGTCCGGGTTCGAATCCCGGTGAAGCATGGATGCTGTGTTTGTTTTACGGCTCTGGCTCTCTCCCCTCCCTGGAACCAGTAGCCCTAAATTAGGGACGGGCGACTACTTATAGCCCATTAAGTTGCTCATAGTGGTCGTTAACCCTTCAATCAAACAAAAAATCTTTGTTCGTTAGTAGCACGTATGGACTTCTCGTTCTATTCTTCCTCGAGGAACATCTTGACTATCCAGTTAGAAAATTCAGAGCATATACGCACGAACAAACATACATTAATACACGCCTACACACACCAACAAGCGAATTCATTATGAACACCTCACTATAAGGAGGAACGTGACTCCTGTGTTTGTCTTTTCTTTATCAGTCACAGGTGTTTACCTCTCTATCTTACAACTTGTCAACCTAAATTAGGGACGAGCTTATTCTTAGGTGCTCTTGGTCACAAAATCCCCTCCTTCTCCCCCTAAAACACTGTATATTTGTGATGTATACTGCCTATTTAACCTTACGCTTTTGCTTACTTCCTCATGCAAATTTCGGTTACCTCTTGTTACGGTTTCTGTACTGAACATCAGGTCGGAACTCACAAGAGTTTATTTCTTTATGTCACACTGGAATTCAGTCAGTCAAGCAGACGTGGACTATGTTGCTGAACAAGCGTGTTTGTTGTGAGAGTATAAACTAGTTGTGAACGATCAATGAGATAGTCAACTGTTTGCACGTTGTTTTTACGTTGAAAAGTTATTGCTGAATATGAAGTTAACTACTTGGTTAGACATGTTTGTTCACTGTCTGTTTGATTTATGACAATTGTGAACTGTCTTCAGTAGCAGATTTCTGGCGTATCTATGTCGGAGCATCCAGTAAACATCAGTTAGGACGTTATCTGTAAGTCATGATAATTTTTTTACCATTCTTTCGAAGTGTTGACCTCCGTAACCTTACCAATTACACTAAGATGAAGGTGACGCATCAACAGGAACAGAAAACCGTTACGATATTATACCTACTCCCAAGCACCAGATGACTCGATATAAAGGCAACTTAGGCAAGCAAGCATCTAAAGCTGTACGTACCGGATCTGCTGCTACGTCGGACTGCTGCCATGGTTACCGTCCGTGGTAAACAAGATAGAACACCGTTTTTACCACAAGACTTTTCCAGTTTTTTCGTCCAGATTCGGAAGCGGGACGAAACGCTTTCTACTGTCAGTGTAATTCTCTTACCACATACGGTTCACTTTCTTATAAAAGAACCTTGTTGATGTTTGTCCACGGGATCATTCAGCAACTGTTGATAAAGAGTAGCGGTTCCATTCTACCTAACGTTGCCGCCCAATATGCGCATGTCCCATTTCTGCCGTACTTGATACCAGCCACATTTTAGCTGTTAATGTGCTGTGTGTTCTTTGCCATGCCGAAAACCCGTGGAATACTGTGTTTCTGGACTTCCCACTGAATTCTTTACCTTTATTACGATATCAGCTGTTTCCCACCGCAGGTGTTACCGATATACCGAACGCCAGCGTATTCCACGTCTTAGAAAAAACCTGGAAAAAGTATAAAAAATATCGCACATGCATACTTACCTCATCATATACAACCATATATAAAAAGAGAAAAGCAGGAAAATGTATCAAAAATCCTGATCACTCTTACCTCCAACGTACGCAACTGCGCCTCAGAAAAAAGGACTGAGAAATGTGGGAAAAATCTTGGTCAGTATTACTTTTCTCCAACGTATATCCAACTGTGCCTCAGAAGAAAATCTGGAAAATGTATGCAAAATCGTGACCATTCTTATTTACTTCTGTGCTTCAGCAAAAAGGACTGGAAAAAACATGAAAAACCTTGGTCATTTTTATTTATTTCCAACGTAACCTGCTGTGCCTCAGAGAGAACTGGAAAAACGCATGACAAATCTTAATCATTCATACATATCTCCAATGTATCTAGCTGTATCTCAGAAGAAAAGCTGGAAAATGTATGGAAATTTGTTTTCATTCTTAACTACAACGTATCCAGCTGTGCCTCAGAGAGAACTGGGAAATGCATGAAAAATCTTGATCACCTCTTACCTCCAATGTGTCTAGCTGAGCCCTCCCCCCAAAAAAACAAAAACAAAAAAACTGGAAAATGTATGAACAATTTTGATCACGCTTACTAACTTCAGTCGTATTCAAGCGTACGTTACAAAACGCTGTAAAATGTATGAAAAATCTAAGCATGTATTATTTACCTTCATCGTATCCACCGTATCTCAGCGAAAAAAAAAAAAAAACAGGAAATATGTGAAAAACCTTAATCATTTATATTTTCCTTCACCATATCCAAATACGCCTCGGGAATAGCTGGAAACTGTACGAAAAATCTTTATCATGCTTGCTTATTTCTACCATGTCCTATCGATTTGTACGAAAAATCTTTATCATGCTTGCTTATTTCTACCATGTCCTATCGTGTTGTACGAAAAATCTTTATCATGCTTGCTTATTTCTACCGTGCCCTATCGTGTTGTACGAAAATTCTTTATCATGTTTACTTATTTCTGCCATGTCCTATCGATTTGTACGAAAAATCTTTATCATGCTTGCTTATTTCTACCGTGCCCTATCGTGTTGTACGAAAATTCTTTATCATGTTTACTTATTTCTGCCATGTCCTATCGATTTGTACGAAAAATCTTTATCATGCTTGCTTATTTCTACCGTGCCCTATCGTGTTGTACGAAAAATCTTTATCCTGCTTGCTTATTTCTACCATGTCCTATCTTTTTGTACGAAAAATCTTTATCATGTTTGCTTATTTCTACCATGTCCTATCGTGTTTCGGGAAATGCGAAAAAGTCTTTGACATTCTTTCTTAAAACCATCGTGTCCGGCTGTGCCGCAAATGAAGGTGGAAATGTGTGAAAAACCTTAATCATTCTTACGATTAAGGTTTTCTGTGCCCCCCCTCTCACAAAGGACCCTGTGACGAACACCTTTATTTAGCCTTCTTTAGTTTTCTTCTTTTTATGTAGATTTAGTTATTTCTTGGGTAAACATTTTTAAACTGAACAGCATATTACTTCTCCGAAAATCTCTTACAATTTGGCAACACTGACAGTGAGTCAGAGCAAAATAAAATGATGAGATTGAATGCTAATTCTGTGGAGTTGGAGACATGTCGAGAGATTGCGAATAGATTCTTAAACGTTGATATTACGAAAGAGATAAAACCTGTTCGATATATACTGTTGTCTGTTGAAAATGCAACACCAAGAAAGACGTAACATATTAAAGTGAGGTTTATAGGGTACGTTACTGATGATACAAGACGTATAACTGATCAGAAGTAAAATTTGTAAGTGATATAGAACACACAGTCTGAGGCGTAACTAGGCATTTCTGCGCCCGGGGCAAATCATAAAATACTGCGCCCTCCCAACCGAAGTCCTAAAGACGAAAAAAGCTTTACCGCCTGAAATTTAATCATGCTTGGTGCATGAGTTTTTAGTATAGTAAAAGTGGTGTTGTGTTAGTTACTCACAGATTTGCGTTATTTAGTACCCACACGCATATGGAATTAAAAGTTTTCAAAAGAAAACAAGAAAAGAATACTACTGGCCATTGGGAGTTGCTTCCGACATTCCGCTTCACACTAAATTGTATACTTTCTTTTTTGTATCATACTCTCTTGTAGTTAAGTGATAACTAATAATCACTAACGTCTGGGCAGTAGATTTTAAGAACGGGCTCGTTTTTCGGTGGACCAGAGGAATACCTTTGCAAAGATACTGCCATTTTAATTGTAATACATAGTTTAGCAACCTAATTTTTTAATATTGTATTCTTATTGAGGTATGATAATGCAATAGGAACTACACTACTGGCCACCCAAAATGCAATACCAAGAAGGACACGAGATAGCAATGCCAGATTTACTGGACACATAACAACAGATACAAAGATGAAACGATTGAGCTTACAGGCCCGTGCGACTTGCGGAACACGCAGACATCAATAGTTCGTGTGGCCCCCATGGCTGGCCATAACGGCCGCTACACGCCGCGGCATCGAACGAAAGAGGCTTTGGATGTGGGCTTGGGGTATGTCGGTTCAGGTTGCTTCCACACGTTGCCACAGTTCATCAGGCATAGCCGCAGGTGGTGCTTGCCGGGCCACTCGGTTGCCGATCAGCGACCATGACGTGTTCGATGGGCCACATATCGGGAGAACAGGCGGGCCACGGCAGCAGTGACATCTGGTGGGCCGTGAAGAATTGTTGCACGATGCGTGCCACGTGCGGACGCGCATTGTTTTGTTGAAACGTGGCCGCTGGCAGGTCCTGCAGGTAGAACTACAGGCTCCAAAACGTCGGAGATGTAGCGGTGGCTGTTGAGTGTACCGGCGATGCGTACCAGAGGTGTGCGGGTGTCATATCCGATTGCGCCCCAAACCATAACGCCAGGCGACGGACCGGTATGGCGAAGCATAATGCAGGCGTCATACAGTCTCTCGCCGCGGTGCATCCACACGCGGATCCGACCATCGTGGTGTTGCAGGCAGAAGCGGGATTCGTTGGAGAAGACAATGTCGTGCCATTCGGTAGTCCATGTGCGGCGTTCAACGGCCCACTGCCGCCGCACTCGCCGGTGGTGTGACGTCAATTGTAATCGGAGCAATGGGCGTCGTGCCACAAGTCCCCGCTCCTGCAGAAGACGTCGAACGGTACGTGCTGATACAGGTTGTTGCGCAACACACTCTAATTCCTGCGCTAACGTTCGTGATGTGGCGGTGCGAGCCGTCAATGCCCGCCGCACAACATGCCGGTCCTCTCGCTCGGTGGTGGGCCGCGGCTGCGGCAATCGTTCACGTCGGTACGTCCGTCTCTCCTGCACCCACCGAATCCATACTCGCCTCACCGTGGCTGGATGTTATCCCACACGGACGCCGATGTCTCGGTACGATAAACCGCTGTCGCGATAAGCCACTATTCGTCCTGTGTCGAACTCCGAAACGTGCTGGAATGACTGCCGTATTCTGCGACGAGGCATCAGGAAGCTTCCCACGCACAGGTCCGGCAGCACAACACACTTCCACTACTTATACCTCTCCTTTTGTGCACCCTTAGTATAGTGCTTCTCGGTGGCGTGCCGGGCGCACATGATTTGCATATGCCCTGCAATGCTAAGCGTTTGCATGTCCTCTCGCGGGCGACGCATGCTGCGAATTTCAGGCCAATCGGATACTTCTTTCTTGGTGTTGCAGTTTTTGAGGCCAATCGGATACTTCCAGCAGTGTAAGGGTCAATTCTTAACCCAAACGGGAACGGCATTTTACCCTCATTAACTGCGTTGGAAAAAATTTGAAAATAGAGGCTTAAGTATTTTTTATTGGGGTATGATACTGCAATAGGAACTAAGTGTCATTTCTTATCGCAAACAGGAACGGTATTTTACCATCATTAACTGCGTCGGAAAAAATTTGAAAATAGGGGCAGCACTCATCAGAAGGGTATCGTGCATTTCTGTTACTTTTACTTACATCAAGGATGTTCTGGGTAGTGAAGCTGAACTGGACACAAGACGCCATTTAGGGCTGTAAAGTACAAAATGTGAAGAGAGCGGGTCGCGGGTTTCGTAGTGGGCAACGTTCGTGACTGCCATGGAGAAGACCTCAGGTTCGATCCCAGGCAGGTACGAACGCTCGATCCACTAAATATCCGCTGTGCGTCGGATGGGCACGTTAAGCCGTCGGTCCCCGAGTACTGGCCCCCGGTAATAAATAAGGGCGTCTTCCTCCCCATTTCTACCTCGCTTCCGTGTCACTTTCCTATTGGGCACATTAGCCCAAATCTCCTAGCTTCCTATTTCTAAGGGTTGTTTAAGACTTGGGGTCAGACACCCCCTTCCTAAAATCCTCTACAAATGATCATTTGATCAATGTGAAGAGAGCGGTGAGATTCCCAGTTGCTCCGGAATCCTGAATTTTGGTCCACATTAAACGGACCGAATGCAGCTCGCGGTAGTGGTATTAATGACCGAATTTCCCCCAGAGAATCTTCAAAAATATGAACAACAACTTAACCTTTTTACGTACGAACAACCCTCGCCGTCATTTCGGGTTGTGAGCAACTTACATCCCCTACACATTTTGAAGAAGAAATGCTAATTTTAAGCCGCCAAGATACCGGTACTGGCGACAGATATTATAGGCAAATTCTGTACCACAAACTGGTGCAAAAGTTTCAATTCCGATTTTAATCAGACGCAGTGATTTTTGCTCCATCTCTTGAGCTGCGCCCGGGGCTACCGCCCTGCCCTAGTTGCGCCTCTGCACACAGTACTCAGTACCTTGTGTACTCACAACGAGCGGCGATAATGGCTCGTGCACCGCGTGTCATCGACTGGAAGAGGTTCTGGATGTCGCACTGCGGAAGGTCATTCATGCTATCTTGATTCGTACCCAAAATTCATCTTGGGTAACTGGAGAATAATTATGCTATGGCTGGAATTGAGGGGATAGGGTTTGTGGTGTGGGGTCATCATATATTTTCTGTGGAGATAGATGTGGTTACTCAGGCGTATTTTACTGCGGCGACAATTTTGATTGCTGTCCCAACAGGAATTAAGGTATTTAGTTGAATGGCGACATTGTACGGGTCGTATTTTAAGTTGGTTGTTTCCAGTGGCGGCGGAGACCCGGGCCCGGTCAATAATTTCAGCCAAGATTTTTATTTTTATTACTTGTTTTTATTTGACAAAGGTGCGATTGTTGTGATGTGCCTTAGAAAATTCCTCTACGTAAGTGGTTGGATGCTCCTTATTCCCAACAAAGCTCCTTAGGCATTGTTTTTCTTCTGTTTGTTCCGAGAAGCGACAAGGTAGAGGGTGCACCACGATTCAAAATTTCGGGCCCGGTCAACGAACTTCACTTTCCGCCGCCCCTGGATGTTTCTTTAATATGATATATAGGGTTTGTTTTTTTTTTGTTCACTTTAGGGGGTTTGACAGGAGTGGTGTTAGCTAATTCCTCTTTAGATATTGTTCTTCATGACACCTATTATGTAGTAGCCCATTTTCATTATGTGCTTAGAATAGGAGCGGTTTGGCTGGGGCGATTACAATGCTTTTAACTGACCGTAATTTTAATACCTCTTTTTTCGACCCTCCTGGGGGTGGTGATCCTATCCTTTTTCAACATTTGTTTTGGTTTTTTGGTCATCCGGAGGTGTATATTTTAATTTTGCCAAAATTTGGAATGATAAATGGATTCAGAAATGTTAGAATGTCTTCATATGTATCAGTCATCTCATAGTATTAGCCTACTGGAGTAGAGGCTGCAGATTTGGCTTCTGAAACATAATAGGAATGTATTTGTATGTATCAACAGCAGGTGTTGTTACAGTAGGCTATGTATAGGCATGATATCGGTGATGGATGATGATTTAGATAAGGAGCATCTTAGTAGTCTGTTATAAGGGCTTGATGAAGACATACTGAAGGACATGGTGTAAGCAAAGCTGCCCAACTATTAGGGATTTTTTTTTTTTTTTTGTAATTCTGCATTAATTTCAAGCAACTTAGCAACACTACAGAGAATCCCCAAAAAATAATGGTAAATCAATCACTTGTCAATCCACTACACAATTTGTGAATTGGTCACCTTTCACACTTGACTGACCGCTGTTCATGTCAGACAGTCAAAGGTGCAGTTTGCAAATGGAAAGTTCAATCCTTTTATTATTATTTTTTTCTCTTAGCACTTAGCCTCATTTTTACACATTTTTAAATGAGCAGTTGTCTCTTATTTGGTAAATAGCTCACTACATAATGAACAGGTTGATGCTCTCGCCTGCTAGCTCTTAAGCTATTCGCAATGTGGGAACAAGATATAATTTTCAAGAGAAACTATCCCCCCTTCAGCCTCTGCAAGCCTAAAAGCCGCCCCGGTGGCGCAGTGGTCTAAGCGACGACCTCTGGTCATTCGTCCGAACGGGGTCCGGGTTCGAATCCCGGTGAGGCATGGATGTTGTGTTTGTCTTACGGCACTGGCTCTCTCCCTTCCCTGGAACCAGTGACCCTAAATTAGGGACGGGCGACTGCTTATAGCCCATTGAGTTGCTCATGGTGGTCGTTAAACCTACAATAAAAAAAACAACAACAACCTAAAATGGCTGTTCCATCTTTTATGTGCTCCATTCATTGGCATGCACCGACTCTCAAGTGCCAGTACGACTCTGGTAGAAAGGACTGGCAGCCCCACAGACGTGGCACATGCCGGGCATTCAGGAGCATGATGCGTAGGAGGCAGGAATACGGACAACAACACTCTACACCAGAATGCCTAGCATTGGACCCGTATGACGCTGGGCACCTCCAGCAGCCGTTCACCACGTTGTCGACTTACACTGTAAAACATAAGTGACATGAATTTGCGGAAAATTCCTGAAAATAAAAACAATATCTGTATTTTGACAATTTTCCGTTGTCAGTAATTCCGTTTATTTCATAAAACTGCATTTCGGGGTTTTCCGTATTTATACAGAAATTTCGCAAAACTGAAGACCGAATTTTCCAGCCCCTAGCACCAGATTCTTTTCCACCCTTGTGTGATTCGATTCGAGGGCGTTTGGGTTGGTCCAAGAGAAGCCGCGGGTATCACTGCTGGTCCAGGAAGGCACAGAAAGCGCTGTCACGTTCAAGGTAGAACTGTAATCGCGCGAGGATGAAATATTTTTGTCATTAATGCGGATCAATTAGTCATTCTCTTTTCTCTCGAAGCTTATTTTTTTTAATAGGTTTTTTATAATTTTATTTTTTCTGTAGGAGGACCTGTCACAAATTAAGAGTTTTTTTTCACTGTAATTTTTCGAAGAAACAGAATGCTTTGGAACTTGAGATTTTTTAAACTGACAGTGACTTTCAATTATCTTTAAGAAAAGGTGAATTGTACTGCTTTGTAGCATTATTTAACAAAACTATATATACAATTTACTCTTGATCAGCGGTTGCTCTGGCTTTTGACGTAGGACTAGGTCTAACTCCGCGGATAGTATGGGGCGACTTACGGCCGACCTCCTGTGACAAAAATAGATCCTAATTGAAATCATTATAGCGTTCAAAATACGTGCCGCACTCTAATCGTGTTAGCATATTCGTAAACAGCATGAAGTCCAATTCGCGTACTGCGCAATACATCGTGCGCGACGCTCCCCTCGCTCCCTGTGCGTGGAGGAGATGATGCAATATTTCTGAGTGTGCCGCCGCGTTTGACTCAGTCTATCTCGACAACCGTGAGCGCAACACGACTGTGCGCGGTATGGTTTTAAAGCTCTCGACGACATCTATTCAAATATATGAAGAGCATTTCGCAGTGGTTTGAACTGAACATTTCAAAAAAGTTTCTTTGTGAATCGGTGAACACTTTTGACAATATGGCGGTTTATCTGGACAACCGTGAGTGCAACACGACTGTGCGTGGTATCGTTTTAAAGCTCTCGACGAGATCTGTTCAAATATAAGAAGAACATTTCGCAGTGGTTTGAACTGAACATTTTAAAAATTGATTTCTTGTGAACCGGTGAACACTTTTGACAATATGGCGGTTTATCTGGACAACCGTGAGTGCAACACGACTGTGCGTGGTATCGTTTTAAAGCTCTCGACGAGATCTGTTCAAATATAAGAAGAACATTTCGCAGTGGTTTGAACTGAACATTTTAAAAATTGATTTCTTGTGAACCGGTGAACACTTTTGACAATATGGCGGTTTATCTGGACAACCGTGAGTGCAACACGACTGTGCGTGGTATCATTTTAAAGCTCTCGACGAGATCTGTTCAAATATAAGAAGAACATTTCGCAGTGGTTTGAACTGAACATTTCAAAAAAGTTTCTTTGTGAACCGGTGAACACTTTTGACAATATGGCGGTTTATCTGGACAACCGTGAGTGCAACACGACTGTGCGTGGTATCGTTTTAAAGCTCTCGACGAGATCTGTTCAAATATAAGAAGAACATTTCGCAGTGGTTTGAACTGAACATTTTAAAAATTGATTTCTTGTGAACCGGTGAACACTTTTGACAATATGGCGGTTTATCTGGACAACCGTGAGTGCAACACGACTGTGCGTGGTATCGTTTTAAAGCTCTCGACGAGATCTGTTCAAATATAAGAAGAACATTTCGCAGTGTTATGAACTGAACACTTTAAAAATTGTTTTCTTGTGAACCGGTGAACACTTTTGACAATATGGCGGTTTATCTGGACAACCGTGAGTGCAACACGACTGTGCGTGGTATCGTTTTAAAGCTCTCGACGAGATCTGTTCAAATATAAGAAGAACATTTCGCAGTGGTTTGAACTGAACACTTTAAAAATTGTTTTCTTGTGAACCGGTGAACACTTTTGACAATATGGCGGTTTATCTGGACAACCGTGAGTGCAAAACTACTGTACGTGATATTTTTTTAAAGCTCTCGATGAGATCTATTCAAATATATAAATAACATATCGCAGTGATTTAAACAAAAAAATTAAAAATTGTTTTCGTGTGAACGGGTTAACATTTTCGACAAAGCCGCGGAATTTGCAGAATGAACGCAAGCAAAAGTGGAGAAAATCAAAACGAGAGGCAAGAGCAAGTGATGAGGAATGTAAGAAGCCCAAGAAGACAGAGCACCACGTTGGGTAATTCGTGTATCGATCTGCTTTGTGTTCGCAATGAATCCAGCATTATTTGTAAACATTTTGTGAGCTACTTTTCATATCATAGACCTGTGTTGGCTATAACCAATTAAATAAACGCTTTGAAATAATACTCGACTAGCTCATTTGAACTCTGCGATCTGTAAGTCATAGTACTACGTTCCAAACTAACGGCTCAATTAGAACTGAGCTTATCTGGGTTTTTTTTCGCGAAATGTTATCTGAATCGCCATTTTTCACTGTCAATTAGAAATATAAAAACCATAAAAGCAAAGTGTTATAATAGTATCACGCAAAAACAATAGGTTATGTATTTTTTACAATTAAACAGCATAATATTAAAAAAAGTAATATCAATAAAAAACGTAATCCGTAATGTTTTCGCCAAAACTTTCCGTCCATCTCCAGAACGATATTTTCTTTCGCAAACTGCGAAGAATGCGATCGGCAGCGCGATCCTTGTTCTTGATAGCTATAGTAACTGTCGTCTTAAGGGTCCAGAGACTGATATATAGACAACATACAAGCACCTGTACAATAATTTAAGCACCCGGTTTCTTATGGCACCACAGTATATAATAGCTAGTGCACAAAATGAGGGAAAGAGAAAGAAATATCATGTGAGATAATAACCAAGATTTCACGCGATATGCTATCCACCAGGGCCAAGCTAGATTTCTTGGCTAAACTAGAGATCGGACACTGTGGATACAGGGCTGGCTAGATTTCTTGGCTAAACTAGAGATCGGACACTGTGGATACATGGCTGGCTAGATTTCTTGGCTAAACTAAAGATCGGACACTGTGGATACAGGGCTGACTAGATTTCTTGGCTAAACTAGAGATCGGACACTGTGGATACATGGCTGGCTAGATTTCTTGGCTAAACTAGAGATCGGACACTGTGGATACAGGGCTGGCTAGATTTCTTGGCTAAACTAAAGATCGGACACTGTGGATACATGGCTGGCTAGATTTCTTGGCTAAACTAGAGATCGGACACTGTGGATACATGGCTGGCTAGATTTCTTGGCTAAACTAGAGATCGGACACTGTGGATACAGGGCTGGCTAGATTTCTTGGCTAAACTAGAGATCGGACACTGTGGATACAGGGCTGGCTAGATTTCTTGGCTAAACTAGAGATCGGACACTGTGGATACATGGCTGGCTAGATTTCTTGGCTAAACTAGACATCGGACACTGTGGATACATGGCTGGCTAGATTTCTTGGCTAAACTAAAGATCGGACACTGTGGATACATGGCTGGCTAGATTTCTTGGCTAAACTAGAGATCGGACACTGTGTATACATGGCTGGCTAGATTTCTTGGCTAAACTAAAGATCGGACACTGTGGATACAGGGCTGGCTAGATTTCATGGCTAAACTAGAGATCGGACACTGTGGATACACGGCTGGCTAGATTTCTTGGCTAAACTAGAGATAGGACACTGTGGATACATGGCTGGCTAGATTTCTTGGCTAAACTAAAGATCGGACACTGTGGATACATGGCTGGCTAGATTTCTTGGCTAAACTAGAGATCGGACACTGTGGATACTGGGCTGGCTAGATACACTCTAGTCGGCCCTGTATCCACAGTATCCGATCTCGCTACCGAACTTCAAAAGCAGTTCCTTTGACAGACGCTTGAAACTTAACAGTTAATCAAACCTCAAAAAATTCCCGCGAATCACTCCCATTGCCGGGAATTTTCTGTCATGTGCATACGGAAAAAAGTGAAAACGGAGTTTTTCAGTTAATATATAAAAGGAATTACGGAAAGGTTTCTGAAAATTCAGAATTTCCCTTTAACACATCTTAAAAACGGAAATTTATTATCAATGTAAGAAAGGAATTGCGGAATTTTTTCTGAAAATTCAGAAATTTCCTCGCATCCGAAAAATCCGTGAAAATCAGGTTGTTTTTTTTTCCCCCGTCATTTGACAAAAAAGGTTGTATGAGGAATATGCTTGCTTAATTCACGAAAGGAATCATGGGAAGTGGCTCGTGAATTTCAGATTTTTTTTTTTACAGTGTATAAGGATACGTCTATCAGGAGTTATTAGGTTGAACCGAGACTCGTCGCGAAACACAATGCGCTGCCATTCATCACGCCAAATTCTGCGTTCTTGGCTCCATTGCAGCCGCTGACGTCTGTGGTTTAAGTTAAAGGGAAGTCGCAGCAACGGACGACAAGCGACGCGCGACTCTAAAGCAAACGGCGTGGGACAGAACTTGCAGACAACCCTTGATATGATACAGACTCTTGTGCTAACCCCTTGGGACATGGTTATTCGGTCAGCCAACACTATACGGTGGAGATGAAAGTCTTCCATTGAGTTTGTTCGCCGCTAGGGTTCAGACTCCTCACGGCGATGCGTCACATCTTCCTGTTCCCACTGGCCCCATATTTGCATTACTATGCTCGCGTTTTGTCCAACACAAGCTACGATGTCGGGGACGGAAAGTCTGCCTTCTCACAAAGCAATCTGTCTCACTCAAAGTCCGTCAGTTGTACGTACGAGTCTCGTCTGCTGCGGAGGGGTATACTCAGTTAACAGAATGGCAACTCGCCCTGTGCGTCCTGTTTTTGTACCTCTTGCGGAACAGCCACGACGGTGTGCCTGGCATAAATCATTTGCTGTGCTGTTGTAATTATTTGCACCTCCTCACGTGACCTACTCACCCTTCGAGTTTCAATCCGATGGCACACGTTTTTCCTGGTGTTGCATTTTCAACAAACAGCACTATACACTATATCAGGGGCAGATTGGGTGTACGAAACCAGTCCGAGAATTTTAATCTTGTGATCTACCACAGAAACACATGTACTCACAAGGGAACATCTCATAAATTTCTTCATGAAAAAAAATTCTCTTAGCTCCTAGGTGACTGAGAACTGTTGAATTATACACTGTAAAACAAATTTAGTCGTGAACAAATTTTAGCAGCAATTTAAGGGTGAAAGAATTTTAAAAATCCACTCATGGCTGAATGGAGCATGTCAAACCATGCTCAAACAGGGTGTTGTACCAAATAATTATACACTAGCGTGCAAAAATTAAGGACGAGACGGTTTTTCGAATGTAACGTCGTGCAGAAGTGCTCCACATCGACTCAAATCATACCATAAGATTCCCAAGATGTAAGAATATGGGACAAGTGAGCAAACCCGTCCAAACAAGGAATCCAAAGGATACAAAGGCACTTTATTGAAAAGGTAGCTTCGAGCACAACTGGACAGAAGACAGAAACGTCCATGTGACAGTCGGCTGCCAAGAAAAATCCAGTCTTTAGTAGGGGATATGATCACCCCTGACTGCGTTGCAGGATTTACGACGTCTGTCCATGCTGAAGACGAGGTTGTCAAGGAGCTGTTGAGGCATCGCGGCACACTCCTCTTGTACAGCCAATCGTAGCTGCGGAATCGTTGATGGCGGCTGGTAACGTGCTGCCGAGCGTCTCCCGAGAAGGTCCCATACGTGTTCAATTGGATTTAGATCCGGGGACCTTGCGGACCAATCCATGCGTTGAATATCTTCACTCTCCAACAGCTCTGCGACAGCCACTGTACGATGAGGTGTAGCGTTGTCGTCCATGAAGAGGAACTCAAGATCCACAGCACCTCTAAACAGACGCACGTGAGGCAGGAGAACCTCGGTACAATAGCGGACACCAGTGACTGAACCTCCTTGGAAGATGTGGTCAGTACGGCTACCAAGCATGTTACCCCCCCCCTCAAACGAGAACTCCGCCACCTCCAAACCGGTCCTTTTCGATGATGTTGGAGGTGTAATTGCGCATTCCCTGCTCTCTCCAGATGTGCATACGTCCAGAATCGCTCGTCAGACTAAATCGGCTCTCATCCGTAAAGAGAACTCGACCCCATTGCTGATGTGTCTAGTTCTTGTGTTCCTGGCACCGCAGAAACCGCCGTCTCTGATGAGCAGGTGTTAATGACACACACCGTACTGGTCGTCGTGCAAATAGACCACCTTTGTGCAGCCTCCTGGCCACGGTAAAACGCGATAACAGACGTCCAGTTGTCTGTTGCATGTGCCTTGCGATTTCTCCCGCTATCTGCCGTTTGTCTCTTCTCTCCTGTAGGACAATACATCGGTCGTCTGCCGCCGTGGTTGCTCGTGGACGACTACCGCTAAACTCTCGGACAGCTGTTCCTGTCGTTTGAAATGCTCTCCAAGCTCGTGAAACGATGCTGTGAGCGATCCCGAACTCCTCGGCCACATTAGTCACACTTCGACCTTCTTCCAACTTCCCAATGACGCGACCTCGAGTAAAGACATCCAGATGTCGTCTACTGGATTGCCTGTTGGCCATATCACACGGTGGCAGCAACTCGACGTCGTTCAAACCGATGTACCCTGTGCAATAGCTTTCACCGAATTGCTGAGCTTACACCGCCCGTGTGCTTTATACCCTTCCGACACCACCCCTTCCTACGTCATGCTGCATATATTCGCATGCCCTACCGTACCGGACCCTAGTCTATCTCCTGAGTGGTCCTTCGGTCCGTTCTGCCTGCTCGTTCCGCTGTTAAGCTAATTTCTCCTCTGCGTCCTTAATTTTTGCACACCAGTGTATTTATTTGGTCACTAATCGTCTACTGAGCAACCGTATTTGTACCACCTCCTTGAATAGATGCCCTTTTTTAAGTCTACCCGTTATTTTTACTCCCGAACTACCATTTTGATGCATGAACGAGTACGGGTAGATCGTTGTTTCTTTCAAGATAAATGTGAGTGGGACACAGATTACGGAACATCTCTGCCGAATAACCGCATGGTCCATCATCCCCATGTCTGCACATGGGGATGATGGACCATGAAATTTGTTACTAGTGCCTCCTTCAAGATTACAGAAGGAGGGTAGGTCCTACCAATGTCCTTTTGGCTCCAAATCAAATGACCTACGCTTAACCGTAGTTAGATTAATTTATTTATAACAGCTTGCTTGGCCAGGTTACAAATGTTTCACCGGAGTAGAGAGAATTTTGCTTTGTTATTTTACAGTAAACGCCCTACATATACATAGATAGAATAAAACGCCATTTTTTTTAAGACAATAGTTTTTTAAACAGATAATATAAAGCTCAAATGAATCTAACGATTTTTATTCATAAGTACGAAAACAATCATTCGTTCTTTCCAGACAAACAGGTATAACGAAGTAAATTTCTCCGTCATTTTTGTCCACGCCGGGCATCGAACCAGGGTCCCCTCATTCCGGAATAAGTCGCTGTCCCAACTGACGTATGCTCTCGCTGCTATCTGCCTTTATCTCACGTGCGTCGTCCTTTGGGCCACCTTAGTTAGTCGTCCTTTTGGCTCACCTTTTGCTTGTATGACAGCGCCAACACTTAAAGGCTATCAACTAATTTCCGATAGGTGTCGACAGGAATGCCTCGCCATTTGTTATGCAAAGTTGCTGTCAGAGTGGAGAACGAAAGCTGTCGTTGGGTCGATTTCGTATCAGTCGTTCCCGTTCATCTCAGAGGTGTTCTATGGGATTAACTTCAGGATCTGAACTTAATCCCATAGAACACCTGTTCTGCGCACACCGTGCAGTGTGGCAGGGAGCTTGATCGTGTTGGAAGAGACAACTAGGCATTTCATTTTCGTGATAATACTGCCCTACCACATGGTTGGTAGGGCAGAATTATCCAAAGCGTGGAGGTACACTTCAGAGTTCACGGTTTGTGGCATAATAATCAGCGAGCTGAGTCTCATCCGCTAAAAACAACTCCATACCATGATGGAGCCTTCGCCAAACTTAACAGTTGTAAGAACACATTCCAATGAAAATCGTTTGTCGAGCTGTCGCCAAATCCAAACAGGCCCATGAGATTGGAAGAGTGAAAGGCGTGACTCATCATTCCAAAGAACAGCTTTACAGTCACCCACAGTCCAGGAACGACGGGAGACACAGCACTCCGAACAGCGCTTCCATTCACCGTAGTGATGTGTGGCTTGTGTGTTGCTGCACTACCATAATGACCCACACTGTGCAACTCTCTGCTGATATACAGTAGTTATGTTATTAATTTATCAATCATTTCCTGCTTCGTCAGCGATGGAAACGACAGAGAAACAACGGGATTTCTTAATATTTCGTATCATGATTCTTCTGTGACTTTCCGTCAGTTTGTGCGGCCTTCCTGCTTCCATCTTTTCATGACATCACTTACAGTCGAGTTTGGTATGTTTAGTTTAGCTGCAACGGTCCGTATGGAAACGTTACTCAAATGACATCCTATGACCAGCCCACGTTGGAACTCGGAAAGTTCACGTCAACGTGGCATATCCGCTTCAAAGTTACCAATAACACGACAAAATATCTCAGCTTTATATACGCACCTTTCCACTCACAGCGCACCTTCCTGCGCAACTGTTTTTTCAAATACATTTGTTAGTATCCGAATACTTTTGATAATATAGTGTGTGTTTGATCGACGAATAAGTGTCATTGTCAAACGATTAATATCTGCGTTGATACCAGTGAGATTTTATTCTGGCAGTGGGATTATATTGATGTTCTGAAGTACAACTGTCATTCTTGTAAAATTGATGCGTTGATACCAGCGAGATTATATTCTGGCAGTGGATTATATTGATGTTCTGAAGTACAAGTGTTATTGTTATAAGATTGATGTCTGCGGTGAGATTATATTCTGGCAGTGGATTATATTGATGTTCTGAAGTACAAGTGTCACGGTTGTAAGATGGGTCTGAGTTGATACTAGCGAGAATATATCCGGGCAGTGGATTACACTGATGTTCTGAAGTACAACTGTCATTGTTGTAAAATTGATGCGTTGATACCAGCGAGATTATATTCTGGCAGTGGATTATATTGATGTTCTGAAGTACAAGTGTCACGGTTGTAAGATGGTTCTGCGTTGATACTAGCGAGAATATATCCGGGCAGTGGATTACACTGATGTTCTGAAGTACAAGTATCATTGATGCAAGATTGATGTCTACGTTGATACCAGCGAGATTATATTCTGGCAGTGGATTATATTGATGTTCTGAAGTACAAGTGTCACGATTGTAAGATGGATGTCTGCGTTGATACCAGCGAATTTATATTCTGGCAGTGGATTATATTGATGTTCTGAAGTACAACTGTCATTCTTGTAAAATTGATGCGTTGATGCCAGCGAGATTATATTCTGGCAGTGGATTATATTGATGTTCTGAAGTACAAGTGTTATTGTTATAAGATTGATGTCTGCGGTGAGATTATATTCTGGCAGTGGATTATATTGATGTTCTGAAGTACAAGTGTCACGGTTGTAAGATGGGTCTGAGTTGATACTAGCGAGAATATATCCGGGCAGTGGATTACACTGATGTTCTGAAGTACAAGTGTCATTGATGCAAGATTGATGTCTACGTTGATACCAGCGAGATTCTATTCTGGCAGTGGATTATATTGATGTTCTGAAGTACAAGTGCTTGAATAATAAACTGTTGTAATTTCGTTATTGAACAGCTGATTCTATCTGGCTGTTTGGTTACTTGTTCTAAAGTGAAATATACAGTATATGCTGCGAAGCTATCTTAGAAAATTATCCAATTAGCCGGTTTAACTAATCAGTTAACTTAAACTATAACAAAGCTCAAATTCTATACTAAATGTTATGACCTCTGGGTTGCAGGTACGCTAGTTTAAATCTTTTTAGATATATTGCCTCCATCGTTTCCAATCGTGACGTACAAAAAGCTGAAATAATATGAAAAATCTTGGTCCCGCTTTCATAAATCTTTCGCTTCCATTTGTTCCTCATAAAAAGCTGGAAATATAGTAAAAGTGACTGCGCTTAT
The DNA here is from genome assembly GCA_039090855.1 of Macrothele yani. NCBI lineage: Eukaryota > Metazoa > Arthropoda > Arachnida > Araneae > Macrothelidae > Macrothele > Macrothele yani. The sequence goes on along the minus strand of CM077005.1, from coordinate 16,601,528 downwards.
TTTTCTCTGTTGCATCCGAAACGAATTTTAAGCTGGAATTATATGTAGGTAAAAGTAACTGGGCTTGTTTTTCTCTGTCATATCCGAAATGAATTTTAAGTGGGATTTTTAGAAGAGGAGATATCGTGTTCGCAGGAACAAGGTGATTATGCTAGTAAGATATTTCGAAAAACGTGCTGAAGTTATGTTAAATGTGAGAAATTCTTTTGTCGACGAACTTCTGTTGAAAGTTGAAGAATCACAGAAGAACAAATAGATTCTCTTCAATTCCATAACCTGTCTTTGGAGAACTGTTCCCAAGAAAGTGGTATTGAAAAGAACGTGTTTTGAGTGTGCAGCGTTAAAACATAATTCAGGCAAAGTAACGCATGAAAGTCGGCCAAAATGACGTTGAAATAACAACCTGAAAGAAAAATGATGGAAATTAAATGGATTCCGATTACATGTGACAGAATCCAAGAATGAAGAAATCACTTAAGCTTTTGCAGCTTTCGTAGAACGAGCGTTGTACAAGTTTTCCTACATAACTTGTGATTTGCACGTCAAAATGTAGACAGAGATGGGGTGATGATGATGTTGGGTGGTCAAGTTTTGGAGTTGTGCACGAAAATGACAGAGAAGATTGGCTTGTGTAATTTGCAAAGTGGAACGAACTTTGCGTTTCGGAAACTAAAAGGCTGCAAGAAACGTCCTCCACTCAACACAGATACCGGTCACAGAGTGGTGAGCTGCAAAATAAAGCTGTGTAAATGTAACGCTTGAAGAGGCAGACTCAAAGGACTAGGAGACGCAAAACTGGTATGCAAATAAAACTAAGATAAGTTTGCGCAAAGTAATTTATAACCGAAGCGCAATTTGTAGAAACGAGAGGAACTTATTTCTATATTTCAGCGATGATCGTCAAAGCAATGATTTACGCAGCGCTCAAAGCACGCGAGTAACACACGACACAAAGTTGCGAAAAAGGAAACGTGATGCAATACGGGAGGATCGGAAGTTAAAGGTGTCACTAAACTCGAGTGAAGTCCTGGTCTTCAGACAAGAAAAGATTCAAATTCAGAAAGGGCTGTGAAACTAAATATTTGAAGTTCTTAAGGGCCGCACGAAAATTTATGACCAACCCGAATTCGAGGAGCAGAGGCGTAGATAGGGCGGGGCAGACGGGGAGGCTGCCCCGGGCGCAGCACAAGAGAGGGCGCAAAAACTTGATTAAAATTGGAACTGAAACGTTTTCACCAGTTTCTGGCACACTTAAAATTTTCATAATCAAAACGTTCAGAAGATGCTAGTAGCTCACATTCAGAAATGAAGAAAGGGTTCTATCTACTTCTGTAGTCGATTCAACTAAAGAAAAACCTCGGCGTTTGTCGACAACAATGGGGCCCGCGGTTTTTCTTTAATTGGATGGGTTAGGATGTCGTTTTTCTTTAGTTGGATGGAAAAGATAAGACGAGAACTTCTTTCACATTTTTGAGGATTCTCTGGGTGCTATTCGATCATTACTGCAACTGTGAGCCACGACGACCAACTACATTCGTTCCGTTTGATGTATCGAAGGTCTGAACTCGAAACAGTTGTGAAAGGCTGCTCATGTATATATGTGTATTGTATATGTATATATACAAAATAGAAAAATCATAGAAAAATATTTTTGATAGAAGTTATATATATATAACTAAAGAAAAACGGCAAATATATATATAATATATCATCATCATCATAACCATCATCAATCCACTGCTGGATGAAGGTCTCCCCAAGTTTCTTCCGCAATTGTCTGTTTTGAGCCTGTCTTCTCCATGTCACTTCAGCATACTTTCGGATTTCATCCATCCATCTCCCATGGGGTCTTCTTCTGAGTCTTTTCCTATCCCTTGGAATCCAGTCTAAAATTTCGCTTGTCCATCGGTGGTCCATTCTTCTGGCAACATGAGCAGCCCATTGCCATTTCAGTAATTTCACCCTGGTCATGATGTCGTCCACTCCTGTCATTTTCCTTATCCACAAGTTCCTTTTCTTATCTCTCCTGGTATGCATCTTTCCATGCCTCTTTGAGTTGTCTGTAGTATTTGTATGTCTTTTTTAGTTAAGGTCCATTTCTCTGCTCCATACGTAAGCACTGAGAGGATGCATTGATTAAACACTTTTCTTTTAAGACATAATGGCATACTGTTCTTAAAGATTGTACTGTTTATTCCAAAAGCTCTCCATCCAGGTTTTATACGCCGATTAATTTCTTCATCAATGTGACCCTTAACTTTGAAATACAATAGCTCTTGACGTATAGCAAGAATCGAAAAACAGTTTATTTCAACGTGTTCTCCAAATAATTCTCTCTACAAGCGATGTAAATTTCATATTTTTGTGTTCAATACTTTTTGCGCTGTGAGCTAGGAAAGCGCAAGTGTCGCGCTTTCCTAGCTCTAAAACAGCGGCGGCAGCGGGAATTACTTTTTTTTTTTCGGGAATAGAGAGATTTTTATTTGTGGCCTTTGTTAGGATGAGCAATAGATTCCGTATGCAGACAGTATGGTTTCCAAACATTCAGTTTTAGAGCCCCCACATTTAAACAAGGGACAGCGTGAATAGTGGATCCTGTGTGTTCTCTGCGTGTAGGGTGATCTGGTTTACTGTGTGGTGACGCCACGAAATGTCATTCTTTCAGAGACAGATAGATCATCATAAGGGCAATTAGGAGAAATGAAGAGAGAGAGACCCACCGCAGAGCGGGAAATCTAATCATGTAATCTAATCATGTACTTTATTGCATGAAACACTGGCCAGCGCGATCCCTAGATTTCCCCCAATAGAGAGTGTGTTGGACGTCACTAGCAGACGAGTTAACGCGTCTGTACGACCCCTTTGCAAAGTCGATGAATTGAGAACATACCGACATGGTCAGCGGTATCTCAGGACACCATCCTGGGTTTTTCCATTCAATGCCACGCCGTGTTGCCGAATGTATAATCCAGCATCAAATCCAGCCGCCTGGTGATCATGCGACCTTCCGACTCAGGCCGCAGTACATTGTCTCCTCGCCCATCGCGTTCATGCAATTCCTCAAAACTTTAATCACTTCTCTTTCAGAATTTAAATAACTCCATCTACTTAGCTACATGCGTGGTAAGTTTCGTATCCTTTCGTTTATTCCTTCATGGTGCGGAATTTTCTCTGTCGAGCCGTGCGTCTTTTGTAAAAAAAGATCGTTCTTGTGTTATCGGTTTATCCGTCCGTCTATCCGTCTGCCTGTGCACACCACATCTCTGCAACTACTTGTCCGATTTGAAAAATTCTGTTTGCATTTGGAAGGATGAAATGTAAGAATGATGATCTGTGTATTCCGGTTTCCTCCAATGCACAACTTCGACACTAGAAGGCGTAAATGGAGATGAGTTTGTTCCATATATTTGTTTCTAAACATACAATTGAAAAAATTCTATTTCCTTCCGATGCCATTTATACCTAAGACTATTTTAGATACAGTCCGTTTCTCAAACAATGTTTAGATTTTCCGCTAGGGGGCGTAAGGGTAAATTACGTTTTCCACGATATCTCTGCTTTTAAAACTCTAATTTGAAAAATGCTTCCTCCATAGGATACAGCTCCTAATGGGAAATGTTTTGCATATAATTTCTGGTGAAGAATGATTGGGCCATCGAGGACGTGTTTTTTTTTTTGTTGTTGTTTTTTTTCCCCTTCTGACGCGTTTGCAGCAAAATCTGAGCTTCTAAAAACACGATTGATTGACGATACTGCTCGCCTCAGAAAATATTTTCAGAATACTTTATTCTTAAAATAATGCGTAGTTTTGTCTCCAGGGGTCGTAGGTGTATATCTTATTTTTGTCGATATCTCTGCTTCTAAGTGTGCAATATGAAAAATTCTTTTTTCGTTGGAGAGCGTGTTTCGTGCGAAATACTTCTCATATAACTTCAAAATTTTCAAGTAATACATAAATCTTCCGCTAGGGGGCGAAAAGCTTGCGTTTCCCAGTTTAGCTCTGTTTCTAAAACTCCGTTTTGAAAAATTCTTCCTGCATCGTATATCGTTAACAGCTCCTAATGAAAAATATTTTGCATAGATTTTTTTATTTTTCATAAATAATTGTTTCGCCACCAGGGGGCATAAGTGTTTATTTCTGCATCTGATGTATTTGCAGAAAAATCTAACCTTCTGCAAACTCGATTGAAAAAATTCCTTTGTGGACCCATAACGCTCCCTTTGGAAAACCTTTTCAGAATACTTTCTTCTTAAAATAATGTAAAGTGTTTCCGCCAGGGGGCGTAGATGTATGCCATATTTTTGTCGATATCTTTGCTTCTAAGAGTCCTATTTGAAAAATTCTTTCTTTGTTGGAGAGCATTTCCGGCGCGAAATGTTTCTCATATAATTTCAAATTTTTCTTCATGCACAAGTGTCTACTAGAGGGCGTGAGTTTACGTTTCCGTTTTAAGCAATATCTGCGTGACTAAAAACCTGATTAAAAAAAATCTTTTTCAGTCAGACACTACTAACATGAAAACTATTTTGTGTGTACTTTCTACCCAAAATAATGCACAATTTTGCCGCTAGGTGGCGCCAATATTTAATCTGTTTTTTTCAATATCTCTCCTTCTAAAAATACATGTACGATTTAAAAAATTATTTCAGCACCGGATGCCATTTACTATGTGGAACACTTCAGGTTTGCATTTGAGGAGCTTTGTAGTTCATAGTTCTGTCTTTATTGTGTACTTCTGTTTGCATCCATATCTCCACCTTAAAAAATCCTTTGAGAAATTTCTTTTTCTACTGCATGCCATTCGTTACGATAGAGATGTGGAGCTTTATTCGTCTTTAAATAATGCAGATATTTCCCGTTAGGGGCGTAAAGCTCAAAACCTTTTTCTCATTATCTCTGCTTCCGGGATGTGTATTTGAAAAGTTCTTTTTCCTTAGCATAGCTTTTTTCCGTGAAGAATATTTTTTGCCTATTTTCAACTTTTCCGTTATTCTTCCGCTAGAAGACGGAGAGCTATATCATGTTTCCTTTTATATTTCTTCTTTTAACTGTTCGATTTGGAAATCGTTTTGTCTCTGATACCTTCTTTCTGCTATGAATTTTTTTTTTTTTTTTTTGCGCCATTTGTTAATCTTCGTAACATACGTTTCAGCCAGCGCTGGTGGAAGTAAGTAGCTGTTTCTATTTCTGGATGATAAATCCGGTTCTTTTTGTTGTTTTTTGTAACAGGTTCCTCTGATTTTGAATAACTTTGATGCATTTAACGTCCGATGGTATTCAAGAGACGCGCTCATTACAACCGAAAATTCGGTGTCATCTTTCTTGTTTTCTTCTGCGGCATGATTAGGCCCACATCTGGGTCAGATCGTTGGTGCTGATCTTCTTTCTCCACTGTGTTCTGTTTTATGTTAACTCGCTCTTCTATTTTTACGCAGATGTTTATCATATATTGCTGTAGCAATGATTTGATGATAACTTGCGCTTCCTGTCGTCAACCCTTTTTGTACGATTTCAGTGCTGACCAGGAAGGTGGAGTACTGGGTAGCATTTCCTCACAGAGGGGAATTTAGGATTTTTTTTTTAAATGGGCAGCCTACGTTTTTACACAAATTATATCTTACATCAGCAATTCTCTAAAATAACTATCCGTTTACTAGCGTACAGAATTGGAAATCAGTCGTTGAGACAAGCTTTTGCTCAACGACGGATGGATTTTTCGAGGTTAACAGCATAGGACAAAGTGCAAAATTAAAATGTTGCAATTTAAATATGATTATGGTTACACGAGACAAACAAAGAAAGATTAAATACACACCAGTCACGTTCTAAAGTCACGTGATGTGTTGGTTGGGCACGTGGCGATTTGGAGAGGAAATTCCTTAGTATATATATACTATATTGACAAAAGTCACCGGACACCTACAAGAGAAACACAACATAGGATTTATTGACATACAGCAGTACGGTGTCGGCCCACCTTTGGCCGTAATGCATGCACTGACCCTTCGAGATATGCTTTCGACAAGGTTTTCGAACACAGCGAAAGGTATGCGCTTCCACATAATACTGCCGCAAACTTTTGCTTAGTATTAGGCCTTGGTTCCAAACTCCTTATGCGGCGGCTCTAATTCATCCCATAGGTGCTCTATGAGATTAAGATCAGGGCTCTATACTGGCCAATCCACACACGATACGGAATTGTCGTCAGACCACGCCGTAATAGTCCTTGCTTTATGGCTCGATGCATTATCCTGTTGGTACCAACAAGGCTCGGTTCCATAGCATTGCCACAGAAGTTGATATAGCATAATTGTCCAGAATATCGAGGTAGACATGCTGGTTAACAAGTTTGTCCATGATAACCAATGGGCCGGGGCCATACCACGAAAAACACTCCCACACGAGTGCACTGCCAGCTCCAAACTTGACCGTTGGAACAGTACACTGTGGTAAATAGCGTTTCCCCGGCACCGCCATACCCACACACGGCCATCAGACTGATGAATCCTGTATCTGGATTTATCAGTCCATAGGACCCATTTCCATTGATCTACGGTCCACGATAAATGTTCTTTACACCATGCTGAACGACGAGTAGCATTCCGAGTGGAGATGAAAGGCTTATGAGCAGCCGCACGACCACGGTAACCTATGGAATGATATTCTCTGCGAGTGGTACAAGCACATACCGAGGTTCCAGCATTTTTACTCACCTGTACACTGAGGTCTTGTGCAGTGCTCTGTCCGTTAACTGTAACGACTCTCCTGAGGCTTCGACGTCCTCTATCACTGATTTTCTTTGGTCTGCTTGTATGTTTTGCTGCTTCAGGCACGTCATGTGGCTTCCACTTATTCAGTACATCCAAAACAGTTGACTTGGGTATGTGTAAACGCCTTTCGGTTTCTCTTATGGACAACCCAGTAATATAACACCCAACAATCTTTTCTTTCTCAAAGTCAGTTCTGCGGCATTTTCACTCAACCTCACAGTGAGATGTGATCGCGGTCAGCTGCACGATTGTTTTTACACCGTTTGCAGCTGTACCTCGCATCTTAACAACGCAGCGGATTCGTTCATTTACTTTTGAAGGGGTGTCCGGTGACTTTTGTCAATATAGTGTATATGTTTAATTCCTTACCCCAATAAATGGATAGTTACTTTAGTTTTATGCACACTATATTATCAAAAGCATTTGGAAACTACCAAATATTTGCATAAGTGCAAAGAACGGTTGCAAAGGGAGGTGAGCTGTGAGTAGGGAAGTAAGTATATAAAGCTGAGATGTTTTGTCGTGTTATCAGTAATTTTTAAGGCGGATGTGCCGCATGGACGTGAACTTTTCGAGTTCCAGTGTGGGTTGGTCATAGGATGCCATTTGAGTAACCTTTCCATACAGAGCATTGCAATTGCACTAAACATACAAAAATCGACTGTAAGTGATGCTGTGAAGAGATGAAAGCAGGACGGTGTAACTACAGCAAAAAAAAAAAAATACATTTTAGAAGACCGCCCAAACTGACGGAGCGAGGCAGAAGAGCAATGGTAAGAAATGTTAAGAAATCCCGTTCTTCCTCTGCCATTTCCATCGCTGCTGAAGTAAGAAATGCTTGCAATGGCTCGATTAGTACCATAACTATCCACAGAGAATTGCACAGTGTGGTTATGGTAGAGCAACAGCACACAAGCCACACCGTGAATGCGAAGCAGCCCTGCTTGGAGTGATGTGTCCCCCGTCATTCTTGGACTATGGGCGACTGAAGAGCTGTTCTTTAGAGTGATAAGTCACGCCTTTCACTCTTCTAATCTGATGGGCGTGTTTGGACTTGGCGAGAGCCCGGCGAACGTTTTTCGTCGGACTGTGTGTGTTCTTCCAACTGGTATGTTTGGCGGAGGCTCCATCATGGTATGGAGTTGTTTTTAGCGGATGGGATTCGACCCGTTGGTTACTATACCACAAACCACGAACTCTGAAGTGTACCTTCTCGTTCTGGATATTTCTGCCCTACCAACAATCTGGCAGTATTATGGAAATGGCTGATGCCTCTTCCAACACGATCGAGCTCCATGCCACATTGCACGGCGTGTGCAGGACTAGTTTCTTGAAAATGCGGTGGAATTGCTAGACTGGCCTGCTCAGACTCCTGATCTTAATCCCATTGAACACCTCTGGGATGAACTGGACCGACGGATACGAAATCGATCACGACAGTCTTCGGTCTCCACTCTGGCAGCAGCTTTGCACGACGAATGGCGAGCCATTCCTGTCGAGACCTACCGGAAATTGGTTGATAGTATGTCTCGACATGCTGTCGCTGTCATACAAGCAAAACATGGACAGATTAACTACTAATTATGATAATTAAGTCACTTGTTTCAAAACTTTGTGGTGTCTGAATACTTTTGATAATATATCGTACCTGGTGTATCAACAATTCTGTTACTTGCGCAGTTCTTTTCTATGTTTCTGCTGCATGCTTTGGAATTGCATCAGCCCATCTCTCGCGTGGTCTTTTGGGATCTTTTCCCGTCCCTTGGCATCCAGTCTACTATTTCAGTTGACTACTTCTTTCAGCAATATGTCCAACCCATTGCCACTTGAGGGCCTTTACTGTAATGATCATGTCACCCACTTTTGTAATATTGCTGATGTATGAATTCCTTTGTCCGTCTTTGTTCGTTACATCATGCATACAGTACATTGTTATGTGCTTCTTTCAGTTGTCTGCAGCCTCTGTATGTCTTTTTTAGTTAAGGTCGATGTCTCTTAATCCATAAGTAAAAATTGGAAAGATGTATTGGTTAAAAATTTTTGTTTAAAGGCATGTTGATAAATTACTTTTGGAAATTGTACTGTTTCTTCCGAAAGCACTACAGCCTAATTTCATTCTTCTATTCATTCCTTCTTCGACGTGGTGCTCGCTTGATATCTGTTGTCGAAGATGGATGTGGGCATCAGTTATTTGTAAATTGGCGCCATCAACTTTTAGGTCTTCAGTTCTTGTAAATTTACGCCATCAATTTTTAGGTTTTCAGTTCTTGTAAAAGCATTATACATCAATTTTGTTTTCTGTAAGTTCATCTTTAATCCCACTTTTGGATTAAAAAATATATATCTATTAGAAATCCTAAGTTTCTGGATCAGAGTATGATCCAGGAACTTGCTGTCAAGAAACAAGTTCCTGGATCATACTCTGCGGCTATGAGGTGTTTTTTTTGCAAAAATCACTATGTTTGCCAGAAAAACGGAGGTGGGTTTAACAATTTCCGTTATTCATTATCCTTTGTCTTCTCAGTTCAAGGATTGATAGACATTTTTCAATGTAGCGTGGAGGAGCTTGGGAAATATGGTGCCAACTTGTCTCACTCGGTTTCCAATTTTATATGAGCCGTGTCCTCGAGAAGTCGAACCTTTCCATTTGCACTTTCGTATTTGTTATTAATAATGTCAACGCACGTATCTTCAATACTGCAGGAGTTCAAAGACCTTATAACTGCTGATGATTTCAAAGAATCCAGACCTTTGAGTAATCAATAAAATAAATATGTGAAAACGTCGAGAGCTGACAACCAGAAGTGGTTATGCCCGTTTTTGGCGAAAATAAGTTAAGTCCACCAAACATTTTTTTTTTTTGTCCGTTGTACTATGCCTGCCCGAAGAGTTTATGTCCATATCCTATCATGTGACGTTCCTGCCAGCAGGACGCACACGACATAAAGGCAGATAGTAGTCAGAACAAACGTCCGCGTAGCTCAATTGGTAGAGTGACTTATTCCGGAATGAGGGGATCCGGGTTCGAATCCTGGCGTGGACAGAAATGACGAAGAAATTTACTTCGTTATAAACAGAGGGGGCCGTTTAAGGTCATTATAAAATGTGCATGTCCATTACCCAACCAGAACTGATTATCTCCAAAACTGAAATTTTGGACATAACCACTACTGCTTGTCACTCCTCGACATACGTTTATGCGCTCTTTCGGTTCGTTTTTTGAATGCATGGATATAATCTGCAGTGATGTAGCCACTCCTGAATCCAACCGCTTGTTCACTCCTGAATCCAACCACTTGTTCACTCCTGAATCCAACCGCTTGTTCACTCCTGAATCCAACCGCTTGTTCACTTGTTCACATGTCTTAAATTGAGCCAAGTTCGTAATACCCAAGCAATTAAGAACATGAAACAGGGAAGGACTTCAGAAGATGATGGAATTACTGTGGAGATTGTACAGGAAACCAGCGAAGAAATAGAAACTGCACTCGCGGGTTATAATTAAATTCCCCAAACGGAGGGAAGATTCCCGATGACTGGAAAAATGCTACAGTGATCCTGCTACATATAAGAGGGGTCTCTAGGAACGCTACAGACCCGTCAGCCTCTTATCAGTTGTTTATGAAAGAAATGCTCACTATGGTACTACCCTATTGCTCATAGTAAACTTTGGACATGGCTCAAACAAGAGAACAGTTTGGATTCAGAAACTGCTACAGCACTACACGTAGATCATATCCATGTAGTGAGCGAACTAACTCAAAGAAGGAATGAATATAAACTCCAAACTTGAAGTTGTGATTCCGTCTATTGGTGTAAATTATGACAAGAGTGGTAAATCATATAATATCCGAAAACGTGAAAATTTCATTGTCCTGTAGCGGGTATCGAATCCGCGTCTCCTGATTTTCGCCCGAGTATGCTAACTGCTACAACACCCTGAACGACCAAGTCTCGTGTTTCCGAGTTAGAGACTCGGGCGTTCTGGGTATTGTAGTAGTTAGCATACTCGGGCGCAAACCGGGAGACGTGGATTCGATTCCCGCTCCAGGACGATGAAATTTTCACGTTTTTGAATATTATATGACTTGCCACTCTTGTCATAATTTACACCAATAGACGGAATCACAACTGGTGTAATCCTGTATTCATGGAATATAAACTACACTATGAATGTATTTTCTTAATTATGGGAAGGCTTTGATTCCATGTTCTTTCAAAAACTGCAATGCTGAAGAAGCATACATAAAATAGTCAAAGGTTTGACTGTTCGAGTACACAACACTTATAAAAATTGTAAAGGGAGTGAGACAAGGTCTCAGTATAGTGTTTAACCACCCTTTGTTTTGCTGACGACATAGATATTTTTGCTAGTACCCCCTCAGAGCTGCAGAGTACGATCCGAGAACTTGCTGACAAGAGTAAAGAAGTCAATTAACGATGAACTTACAGAAAACAAAATTGAAAGACAATGCTTTTAAAGCAACTGAAGACTTACCGTTTCATGAGGAACATTTAAAACTATCTGATTCCTCTACCTTTCTTGGACAACTAAAGCAAGGACCACATTGAAGAAGAAATTGATAGACGTATAAAATTTCGCTGAAGTGCATTTGGAAGAAGCAGTACAAAGTTCAAGAGCAACTTACCATTGTTTTTAATCAAAGTAAGAATTGAAAGATGCATCGGAGAACTCGAAACTCAATGAAGCATAGACAGATGCATACTTGGTGTAACCAAGAAAGTTAGGAAAAAATAATTCATGGATCAGGGAAATGACCAGAGTGGATGACAGGCATGGTCAAAGTAAAGAGTCAATCGGCTGGACATAGCGCTAGAACTGACCACCGTTAGACACCTGAGATACTAAACTTGATACTGAGGAATAGTTAGACTTTGAATGAAACCACGTGGAAGATTGCTGAGTGAAATTCGAAAGCGTGCTGGAGTTACGTGGTAGAGAAAGACTCAAGATAGAAAGTTGCAGAAGAGGCTCGGAGAGACTTTCACCAAGCAGTGGATTGAGAATGGTTGACGATGATGATCATATGTGTATTCATATTGTAGAATATTCTGAATATATGTAATGTCAATAAAACAACCTACGTCCAATAAATTCCAGGACTGACAGCATAACTGGCGTAACAGTGGTGGATTCAAAATATCACGTGTACGCAAGAAGACAGCAATCCTTGGCCAATCAGCTAACAGCTGGAAACCGGTTTGTACCGGTACGGACAGGCGGGAGACGGGAGTTAAGGAACTTATACACTATCTACCAACAAGTAATTGGACACCCCTGCAATCGACGATATCTGCGGTCCTGATACATGTCACGGCCGCCGCCGTTAAATATCGTGTGTGAAACAACAACGCAACCAGTCGCATGCAAGATGCCGCGCAGTTCGGAGCTCTCTGATTTCGAGAAAGATGTAATCGTCGGGTATCACAGAAATGCCCGATTCATACGTGACATATCCAGCGAGTTGAAGTACTCAAAATCGACAGTGGCCTACGTGATTGGCAAGTGGAAGAAGAGAGGTGACTATCGGAATGTGCCCCGACCCGGCAGACCCACAAAACTGGGAGTTAGAGACGGACGGGTGCTGGCCAGAGAAATTCGGAAGAACCGCTCCAAATCGATGGGCCACATCCGCGAGGAATTTCAACAGGCATCCGGGAGTGTTCTTTCGATGAATACCATCCGTAAGGAAGCCCATCTGCTCGGTTATGATGGACGTGCTGCCGCCCACAAACCTTTGATCACCAAGTCCAATAGCGCTGCTCGGCTAACGTGGTGCAAAGAAGGTCGACAGTGGACCGTTGAACAGTGGAAACAGGTTTTCTGGAGCGACGAATCAAGGTTCACCCTCTACCGTTCGGATGGCAGGGTCTGGGTTTGGCGTCTGCCTGGAGAACGCCTTCTGCCGGAATGTATTGTGCCAACTGTGAAGCTCGGCGGCGGTGGAATTATGCTATGGGGCTGTTTCTGTCTGATAGAAGGGTTTCTCCTGGTATGGCACGGGACCCTTGGTCGCAATTCCTGGTAGACTCAACGCCGAGACCTACTGCACCATTTTGGATGACCATGCGCTTCCTACGTTGTGGCAGTTTTACGGGGTGGACCCACGTTACTTTCAGGATGACAATGCCACCTGTCATGTTGCGAGGTCCACCATGGCTTTGTATATGGTGACAATGAGGTTAATCGAATATACTGGCCTGCGCAGAGCCCGGACCTTAACCCTATCGAGCACGTCTGGGACGAGTTGGAGCGTCGACTTAAGGGGTGCTTCCACCGTCCGAAATCGGTGAAGGAACTGACCTGTCTTCTCCAAGCCGAGTGGAAGGAAATACCGCTAGCCGTCGTAGAAAGCCTGGTTGAGAGTATGCCTCGGAGGGTCGCAGCTGTAATCGCCGCTCGTGGAGGCTCCACCAACTATTGAAGGTGAATAAACTTCGTTTTCCTTGCTATCTCAGGTGTCCAATTATTTGTTGGTAGATAGTGTAGCAAGCGTTCTTTTCCCATTTCATTTTAGCCATAGAAGAGCAGAAAGTTAACATCTGTTTCCGTTGGAAACATGGTAAATTAGCTACTTAAACTTACAGAACGCTAAAAGAAGCGAATGGAGACACAGCGTTATCCCGCAGTTGAGTTTTCGAAAGGTATGCATGGTTTCGTGGCGGGCGGGAATCCTTTGATGATGATCTGGGAGTCTCTCCAGTGAGCGGACAGAGAAAAAATTCCAAGAGATGCTGAATCAGTTAAAGAAAGATTGCCAACTTACAGCGAGACTTTTGGCTGAGTCGGTGGATATCAGTAAGTCTATCTGTCATGAGATTCTACGCGAGGATCTGAAAAAACGAAAATTTAATGCCAGATTGGTACCCCGCATTCTGAATGACGACCAAAAGAAGGCTCGTTCATTGATCTGTTCCAATCTGCTGGGCACTGCAGCTGAGAATCCTGATTTTTGCACCAGAATTATTGCAGGAGATGAAACACGGTAGCTGCAGTTGTGACCCGCAAACCTGGGGCTGTTCCTTAGTTTACAACGGGCACTCAACAGACAGTATCATGCAGACATTACATCTATTCAACCAGCCGTGACAAAACAACTTGCAGACAATGAAGAAAGTGCCTTCCAGAACTGTTGCCAGGATCTTCAGAAACTCTGGAAACTGTGTGTTGATTCAGAAGGGCTGTATTTTCAGAGTGATCAGCATTAATTGTGAGTATGGTCCTTTTTTACGCTTTCCAACCGTAGGTTGAAAAAGCATATATGCTCCAGCTTTTTCGGTCCGTCTGTCCGTCCGTCCGTCTGTCGGCACGATAACTCACGTAAAAATGGTTCGATTTCGATGAAATTTTAGTATGTGGTAGGGGACCACCAGGGGACGAACCCTATTGAAAATGGGTGAAGTGGGGTCAAAGGTCACGCCATAAGAGCGGGATCCATTTCATTGCCTTTATGCGTCATAACATGTGTAAATATGGTTCGATTTCGATGGAATTTTAGTATGTGGTAGGGAACTACCTGTGCACGAATCCTATTGAAAATTGGCAAATTGGGGTCAAAAGTCAGGCAGGGCATAAGAGCGGGATTTATTTCATTGTACTTATGCGTCATAACTTGCGGAAAAATGGTTCGATTTCGATGAAAATTTGGTATGTGGTAAGGAACCACCTGGGGACGAACCCTATTGAAAATGGGCGAAATGGGGTCAAAGGTCAGGGCATAAAAGTGGAATCCATTCCATTGCCTTTATGCGTAAACATGCGTAAATATGGTTCGATTTCGATGAAATTTTAGTATGTGGTAAGGAACCACCTGGGCACGAACCCTATTGAAAATGGGCGTAATGGGGTCAAAGGTCAGGCAGGTCATAAGAGCGGGATTTGTTCCATTGCCCTTATGCGTCATAACATGCGTAAAAATGGTTCGATTTCGATGAAATTTTAGTATGTCGTAGGGAGCCACTGGGAACGAACCCTATTGAAAATGGGCGAAATGGGGTCAAAGGTCAGGACACTGGAGTGGGATCCATTCCATTGCCCTTGTGCAACATAACTTACCAAAAAATGTTTCGATTGCGATAAAACGTTATCATGTTGCTCCGAAGGTATAGTGAACCGGTTCTGTTGAATATCAACGAAATGGGGTCAGAGGTCATTGCACAAAAGCAAGTTTTATTCCACAGCCATTATTATCATAACTTGCGTAAAACTGCTTCTATTGCGACAAAACTTCAGTATGTTATTCTTGAGGTGTACTGAATAGGTTCTGTTGAATATCATCGAAATGAGGTCAAAGGTCAGGACACAGGAGCGAGATTTATTCCACAGCCATTATCCTCATAACTTGAGTAATAATTTCTGGTATGTTGGAAAGCGTATCATAATCAATGCATTGCATGATTTTACTAACTTGTTTATTTACTCTTTCCAACCGTAGGTTGAAGAAGCGTATATGCTCCAGCTTTGTCCGTCTGTCTGCCTTTCCTCCCGATAACTCGCGTAAAAATGATTCGATTTCGATGAAATTTTAGTATGTGGTAGGACACAACCCGGGGACGAACCTTATTGAAAATGGATGAAATGTGGTCAAAGATCAGGACATAGGAGGGGGATCCATTCCATCGCACTTATGCGTCATAACTTACGTAAAAATGCTTCGATTGCAATAAAACTTTGTCATGTTGTTCCCGGGGTATACTGAACCGGTTTTGTCGAATATCATAGAAATGGGGTCAAAGGTCAGGGCACAGGAGCTTTTGACGTAGGACTACGTCTAACTCCGCGGATTGTATGGGGCGACTTACGGCCTACCGCTTGTGACAAAAATAAGTCCCAATTGAAATAATTATAGCGCTCAAAACACGTGCCGCACACTAATTGTGTTAGCATATTCGTAAACAGCATGGAGTCCAATTCGCGTGCTGTGCAATACGTCGTGCGCGCGACGCACCCCTCGCTCCCTGTATGCGGGGGACATGACGTAATATTTCTCGGTGTGCCGCCGTGTTTGACTCGGTCTATCTCGACTAGCGTGAACGCAACACGACTGTGCGCGGTACCGTTTTAAAGCCCTCAGCGAGATCTGTTCAAAAATACGAAGAACATTTCGCAGTGATTTGAACTGGACGTTTAAAAAATTGTCTTCGTGTGAACGGGTTAACATTTTCGATAATGCCGCGGAATTCGCAGAATGAACGCAAGCAAAAGTTGAGAAAATCAAAACGACAGGCAAGAGCAAGTGATGAGTATAAGTGATGATATAAGCAGGCTCCCGTCCCTAATCTAGGACCACTGGTTCTAGGGAGGTATAGCCAGTGACATTAGACAAAGACAACATCCATGCTTCACCGGGATTCGAACCCGGACCCATCTCGGACGAATTGTCAAAAGCCAGTGCTTAAACCACTGCGAAGCCGAGACAGTAACTTCCAGTGTTTATAATAGTACACGCTGTTCGGTTTAAGTCGAGTCTGGATTTTGTGGATTTTGTACATATGAGTCCTTGTCGGATACAGGTTACCAAATTTTGATCCGACAGAAACCGTCTTTTTTTTTTTTTTTTTTTTTTTTTTGTTGAAGGTTTAACGACCACCATGAACAACTCAATGGGCTATATAAGCAGTCGCCCGTCCCTAATTTAGGTCCACTGGCTCTAGGGAATGGAGAGAGCCAGTGCCGTAAAATAAACACAGCATCCATGCCTCATTGGGATTCGAACCCGGACCCTCTTACAGACGAATGGTCATAAGCCAGCGCTTGAACCACTGCGCCACCGGGACGGCAAACCGTCTTTTGGCAAATGGGAAGACACCCGGAAGATACCTGAACAGAGGAAGGGAATATCCTTTACTATATAGGGAGAGAGGGCTTACCAACTATGAAAATTTGTTACTGAGATTCGAACTGAGCACCAGCGGTACGAAATCGAGAAATCTCTATAGTCTTGACCTTGTGTGATCGCCTATGAGGAGGCCGCACTTGAAGAAAACAAAATTTTCTTGACAGAGTGCCAGAGGCAATAGAATATTTGCTTAAAGATGTAACAAGTATGGCAAACTACCAGCAAAAGATCAAATCGCAACCCACATTTTAAGAACTCATTATCGCAAGTTGTGTGTTCAGGCGAATTTGTGAAGCTGTAAAAGCGAGAAAAATTTCCCGGAAATTTCTTCCAAGTGTGAAATAAGTTGCGTAGGTGGCAAGCTGAACGTGTCTGTGTTTTTGATTGTAAAACTCAGGTGACCAGACATAAGTTACGCAGTTCCCTAAACGCAGCGTATATACAGTGAGACCTCGATTATACGTTTTTCAAGGGGACCGTCTTAAAAAACCTATAAACGATATTTTACGGTTTGAAGGAGTATCAGGTGTTCCTTATGAATGATTTATTTAAAGCCGTATTGGCGGTGAAAGAAAAAAAAAACAAGCGTTACAAATTGTAATGTATTTTATCGCATTACAAAAATTATAAAGGCTATGAAAATCAAGTTTCTCTTTGGTGACTCTATGTGTCTATAAAAATCCTGATTTTAGATTAACTGGCTATTAACAGCTTTTTGTTTTTCTGCGGTTCCTGCGTGCATTCATTTCAAATCAGAATGTTGAATATTAATGATACATTTAGGATTCTGTTCTACTACACCACCAAATAGTGGAACTACAAAGTTACGTCCAAGAGATTTATCAATTTTTAAATCGCGCGTGAGTCATGAAATGCGAAATTGATAATTAATCCGAGATGGGTCCGGGTTCGAATCCCGGTGAGGGATTCGTTGTGTTTGTCTTATGGCACTGGCTGTCCCCTTCCCTGGAACGAGTGGCCCTAACAGTGGCGTATATTCAGGGCTAGCAAGGCTAGCTACGAAGCCCAGAGAATGCACAAATAAAAGTTAATTAGATATAAACAAATAAAGGTCAATTATCAACGGTATTAAGATATGTCTATGCTTTCGCTACGAAAAAAATCCCTCAAAAAACACGTGTGGATTCGCTTCTTTTGACGAAGAGAATCAGTCTGGCGAGCGAAGACCAACGGGGCTCCTAGCGGAAAGATGATGTCATCGTTACGCCATTAGCTGTATCAGTCTTCGCTGTGTTAAGTATACTTCCGGAACAACATACTAACGTTTTGTTGCAATAGAAGCATTTTTACGTAAGTTATGACACATAAGGGCGATGGGATGGATCTCGCTCCTGTGTCCAGACCTTTGACCCCATTTTGTTCATTTTCAATAGGGTTTGTCCACAGGTGGTCCCCTACCACATCTAAAATTTCATTGAAATCGAACCATTTTTGCGCAAGTTATGACGCATAAGGGCAATGGAATGGGTCCCGCTCCTATGTCCTGAACTTTGACCCCATTTCGTCCGTTTTCAACAGAGTTCATCCCGAGGCGGTCCCCTACCACATACTAAAATTTCGTCGAAATTGAACCATTTTTACGCTAGTTATTGTGCTGGCGGACAGACAGACGGACAAAACTGGAGCATATACGCTTCTTCAACCTACGGTTGGAAAGCGTAATTACAAAAATACTCTATAACGAAGTAAATTTCTCCGTCATTTTTGGTCTACGCCGGGATTCGAACCCGAGGCCGCTTATTCCGGAACAAGTCGCTCTACCAACTGAGCTACGCAGACGATTATTCTGATTCCTATCTGCCTTTATGTCGTGTGCGTCCTGCTGGCAGGCCCTTTTAGCTGGTAAACAGTCAAAAAGGATTAGAGTCAATCATCCCCTTAAATGACCGCTTTGAATAAGAATGCTAAGGAGAAAACAACGCTTTTTGATGCGCAGGTTCATTCTTTTCAGCCACGTTCGGCCTACTTCTTAGACAGCGAATATATTCGTTCCAGCTGATTTTAGCACATGTTGCTAACTCCGAGTTAATTCTTTCTAGCCAGTTAAAGGGTTATAAAAAGAATTTTATGCAACTTTAAGTATAATCGTGAGCTTTCGTAACCAGATTCTTCCTAATCAGCAAACTCGTCTGGAAGAGCACAAATCAGCAACTGAAAAGAAAAAACCAAAAAAACAAACAAACAAAAAAAAAAACCAAAAAAACAAACAAACAAAAAAAAAACCCCCAAAAGAACTGTATTCATGTTGGGCCAAAATTTCGCTACCAACAGTAAATTCAAGGCTTTCTGTAAATATTGGAAATATTTGTTAATCAGCATGTTAATGCGTGCATTACATATGGGAATGTAAATGACGACAAGTTCGATATGCCCCCCATGGACACCTGAGTGGCGTGGCGAAGGCGCGTCACAAAGTTACCTATAATGTTTTAAATGTTTTAGGTTTGTGTGTTCAAATAATACCAAATGCTTAACACAACAGTCAGATGACCACTAACGGTCTCAGGGATCGATATAGGTAGAAATAGCAGGACATGGAACTTACGACTTGTGTTATTCTCTTTCCTGGTTGTTGAATTACAGCTTGTGTGTGTGATCACAGTTCTTCTTTGAACAATTAAACAAGTTAGTAAAATCATGCAATGCATTGATTACCATACGCTTTCCAACATACCAGAAATCATTACTCAAGTTATGATGATAATATCTGTGAAATAAATCTCGCTCCTGTGCCTTCCCCTTTGACCCCACTTCGATGATATTAAAGAAAATTGGTTCAGTATACTTCCGGAACAACATGATAAAGTTTTGTCACAATAGAAGCATTTTTAGTCAAGTAATGAGGATAATGGCTGTGGAATAAATCTTGCTCCTGTGCCCTGACCTTTGACCCCATTTCGATGATATTCAACAGAACCGGTTCAGTATACCCCTGGAACAACATACTAACGTTTTGTCGCAATAGAAGCATTTTTACTCAAGTTATGAGGATAATAGCTGTGGAATAAATCTCGCTCCTGTGCCCTGACCTTTGACCCCACTTCGTCCATTTTCAATAGGGTTCGTCCCCAGGTTGTCCTCAACCACATACTAAAATTCCATCGAAATCGAACCATTATTACGCGAGTTATCGTGCAGACAAACAGACGGACAAAGCTGGAGCGTATACGCTTCTTCAACCTATGGTTGGAAAGCTTTAAAAAGCTTCGACGTAATTAAAAAATTCACCGCATCAATCTCATAGGTTAAAATTATTCAGCGTACAAATCATCAAGCTAACATGGAGTCAAAATTTACACTGGAAAAAAGTTTTCTGGAATTCCCGAGCCACTTTCCGTCATTTCTTTCCTGAATTAACGAAGCATATTTCTGATACAACCTTTTCCGTGAAATGACGGAAACAACTCTGAACTTCACGAATTTTTCGTACTCAAGAAAAATTCTTAATTTTTAGAAACCTTTCCACAATTCCTTTCTTATATTGCCGGTAAATTACCGTTTCCAAGATGTGTTAACAGAATATTCTGAATTTTCAGTAACCTAACCTTTCCGCAATTCCTTTCTTATAAACGGAAAAACTCCGTTCTCACTTTTTCCGTATCCACATGACGAAAAATTTGCGGTAACAGGAGATATTCGCGGGGAAAATTGGGGGTTTGATTAACTTTTAAATTTCAATAATATGTGAAAGAATTTGATTTTGAAGTTTTGTAGCGAGGCGGACATTATGGATAGTATATCGCATGAATTTTGGTTATTGTGGAACAGGATATTTCTTCTCCTTTCTCCCTTTTTGTACACCAGCTATTACACATTGTGTTACTGTAAGAAACCGGGTACTTACTTTATTTATTGTACCGGTGATTGTACGATGTCTATGTAGCGGTCTGTGGAGTCCTTAAGACAAAAACTATATAGCTATAAAGAGAAAATTTTGTATTCAGAAGTTTTGTGAAATAATATTATAAAACAGTACATTGCACCTTTTCTTTAAGATAATTGAAACTTATTGTCAGTTAAAAAAGATCTCAAACTCCAAATCATTCTGTTGCTTCGAAAAATCGCGATGAAAAAAAATACGTAATTTGTAATAAGGCCTCCTACAGAAAAAATAAAATTATTACAAACGTATTCAAAAAATAATAAGCTCCGATAGAAAATAAAATGACTAAATCACTCTCATTAATGAAAAAACATTTATACACACAATTGACGTGGACTAGGAACATCAAACAAAAGCCATCGCTCTTTCCACGTTTATAAGTGAGTCACGGAAAAATTCTCAGCGACCGCCACCGGGAATCGAACCCAAGGTCTTCCAGTTATGAGCCGGACATGCTACCACTGCGGCCACGAATTTTCCAGACTCACATACGACTAACTGCCAAACCGTGACTCACTTATTCCGTGACTCAACTTATAAACGTGGAAAAAGTGATGACTTCTGTTTGATGTTCCTAGTCCATGTCAGTTGTGTGTGTGTTAATTATTCATTCGCTTCCTAGTTATTTGTTCAGTTGCTGCTTTCCATCTTTGGTGAATCCCCATCATTGCGCGGGGCTCCAAGAAGCAACCTGCCATGTGGTTTGGCAGTAAGTCGAATATGAGTCTGGAGAATTCGAGGCCGCTGTCGTGCAGTGATAGCATGTCCGGGGCGTAACTGGAAGACCCTGTGTTCGATTCCCGGTGGCGGCCGATGGAAATTTTTTCCGTGACTCACTTATAAACGTGGAGAGAGCGATGACTTCTGTTTAACGAAAGCAAAATCTTTGTCGCCCAATTACTATTAGTTTTACCTTGAACATGAGTCTGATTCCTGTGACTTTCTGGCTCAGTGGGTAAGATGCACGGCTTCAACCCGAAAGGCCTGGGTTCGATCACCGGCGGCAAAGGATTCCTCGCGTAAGGGCTGAAATATTCAGCGTGTTGGAATTTGGGAAATTTCTGTCTAAATACGGAAAAACTTGAAACGGGTTTTTCTGAAATAAACGCAATTACTGTCTACGGAAAATCTGTGAAAATACGGAAGTTAAAAAACAAAGAATGGAAATTCCGTTAAAAGTCAGACACCGGCAACTTTGCTGTTCGTGTATGCACGCCACTTCTTTTTTACAGTGTAATTAGTAAATCATTTTTCCACCACACCACGTCGTACGCTCTGGATAGTTTTTTATTTACTTTCAACTCACTGTTAGTCGTTGCCAAAAAGTATAAGGAATTCGAAGTGACTTGCCGTTCAGAAACAAAATTAAACGGAGAAGTAACATAATTAACATGACAGAAATTCAAAAATTCAGGTAAGATAGAGATAGATATACGTCACATGCCGTAGCCACTAGGATGCTTTGGTCGATTTGAGAGATGTCGTACCGGTTGCGTTCTTGTAGCTCATCCAAAGACTTGGGCTTTCTTTAATGGACCCGTCTTCTACTACCTCCACAGGAAATAGTCGCGGGGGTCAAAGTCCGCTGAATACGCACTGGCGAATGATACCCACAAGCGTAATGCTTTCGATAATCAGAGAGATCACGTTGCCTCAAAAGTGGTGATTCAGAAATTCGTTGGAGACGAGTACCGTCCTGCAGTAAGTAGTGATTGGAGAGTATAGATGGATCAAAGCGCTGGAAGAGCGGAAGGAATTCTAATAAGATGTTTAATAGACGTCGAAAGTCACTGTTTGCTAGATAAATACCGGTCCATTGATTCCATATCTTGATATGACATTCCGAACTGAGATACGAGGAGAATGGAGAGATTTCGGCCTCAACCATATAGCGATGTTCTGACCGCTATTTCTCCCGTTTTGCTAATTCGCAAAGCAGTTGAGATGGAAGCGCACCTTATCGAGATATCAAATCGTCCCTGGATAGATCTCACCCGATTCGATTTTACCCAATATTACCTCTGCGAAATTATAGATCTGACCACAGTATGGCTTTCGAAAGTAGCTTCTGAGTCTATGAACATCGGCCTTCGGGATCCGACGGATAGCTGATTGTAAAAGACACAGCTTGAGCTAACTCCTGCGATCGCTTTCGTGTGACTCAGCTGAAATACCTCGGCTGTTAAGTGAATGTTTCCCTAGGTTCTCGATGTCTGTGGTCTTCTTGTTTGTGCCCGATCATCCATGATTCTCCACTTTCTCATCTATTTGACCATCCTGTGTGTCCGCATGGACCTTTCTCAAATCCTGACCTTGTCTCAAAACGTCTTCTTACTGTGTCGGGTGTTTCGCCTCTTCGAAGATACACTTCCACGATGAAAATCCGTTGTTCAGTCAGGTAGGTGGCCATACCTGAAAGGATGAATAAATTATGCCTAACTCACGTGAAATATACTCCTTACGAGAAAAAATAACATAAAACCATGAAGCCCCCTTCCAAATTTTACGCAACTAAAAAGCATTGGCAAATCCAGCAACCGAGAAGTTTTTAAACTCTTGGCATTCGCTAACTATGTTAAACTCGACTAAATCCTAAAATTTCAGAGCCGAGGTCAATAATTCCACCATGGATAAACCTTATCCTTGCTCTGGCACATCTTGTGACCAAATTGTTTGTGGTAGCTTCAAACACATTAAAAATTGTGTGCCAGGGGCTTATATAGAATTTTTTTCGGTGGCTGTCGACCGAAAATGGAAGTTTTTGAAATCTATCAGGACAAAATAAAAAGTTAATGAAAAATAGACGAAAAAAATTAAAAAATCGTAAATCATTAAAATGTGTACTATAAATGATTAATAATTACACAGTCCGTCCCACAATTATATGGAAATGCGTAAAAACAGAGTAAATGTACGATTAGTAAAACTGTACGCAACCCATTAACACAATGGTGAAAATAAACCACATATTCTTTGTACCCAAGAAACGCATATAGCGTATTGAATCCGTTTATTTTTATGGTGTAATAAGCACAGAGATTGGGGAATCTCTGTGCTTACTACACCATAAAAATAAACGGATTTAATACGCTACATGCGTTTCTTGAGTATTCATATTGTGGTGTATTAAAAATAACGTCACATAGTCTTTGCAGACATGTATTTTGCTAATGAGAAAATAATAATTTCGGATATGTATTAAACGTTTTAAACATACAATTATATGGAATTTCACACAAACGCGCGAACGCTAGCACGCATTGGTATATGTAAATTAGCCTGGCGTCAGATCAGGATACATATATAGTCGGTAAACGTGATGAGGCTGATTCAGTTTTAACAATGCCACGTGGGAAAGAGCTGCCAGGGGAGGAGATAATTCACGTTCGGGAGTTGCACGATCAAGGAGTGAATGTAAGTGCGATTTCAAACAAATTAAAATAATCCAAATCTTCTATTTGTTTAAGTGGTAACAAAAAATATCCAGCTCAGAAACGAACTGAACGGCATAGTAATGTTTCGCCTCGAATGAAACAGCATATCCGGAAGCTTACTGATGATAATCTGTCTGTACGGAATATAAGTCAAAATGGAAACTTGAAAATGTCGAAAAGTACGATTCACACAGTATTGCAGCAGACACCACTCGTGAAATATTCAAGACTGTTAAAGAAACCGCCGTTAACTTCATAGCACACATAAGCTCGATTAAACTGGGCCTAAAACCATATGTCATGGAAGGACGAATGGCTCCAAGTGTTATTTAATGATGAAAAGAAATTTAATTTAGATGGCTCAGACGGTGCGAAATATTATTGGCATGATATGAGAACGGAAAAACTCCAAATATTCAACCGACAATGCGGAGGAGGTTCTGTGATGGTATGGGACTTTTTTTGGATATAATGGGCAAGGTAATATCTGCGATTTGTCAGGACGTCAAAATGCCGTAACATACCAGGAATTTTTAAAAGACATTGTGCTCCCAGCTGCTGCTGAAATAGGTGGTCCTCATTGGGTTTTCCAGCAGGACAACGCGAGCATTCACAGAACAACCTATACGATGGCCTGGCTGAGATCGAACAATGTCAAATTACTGCCGTGGCCAGCTCGCAGCCCGGATCTCAACCCAATTAAAAATCTTCGGGGAATTTTGGTTCGAAGTATTTATGCCAATCACCGGCAATTTTCAAGCGTTAAAGATCGGGAAGCGGAAATCCTGAACTGTTGGTATAATATTGACGATACAATTATGCATAATTTAATATACAATATGCCCAGAATGCATATTTCAGCTTATTGCGCATGGAGGAAAGCCCATTAATCATTAATTGTGTTTGCCATTTAAATATTCTTTTTTTTTTTTTTTTTCCATATAATTCTGGAACAATGTTACATAGTTTGATTTCATAAAGCTAGAATATTATGTTAAGTATATAGCAGCGTTTCACGTGTGTATATTATGTTGGTGGTCATAATACATAATGTCCCACTAGAAGTCTTTGTTATTTTCTGCATGTAACTCTTATTCGTTTACAAAATTATGTTTCCGTGTATACACTGCTGGCCACCCAAAATGCAACACCAAGAAGGACACGAGATAGCAAAGCCAGATTTACTAGACACATAATAACAGATACAAAGATGAAACGATTGAGCTTACAGGCCCGTGCGACTTGCTGAACACGCAGACATCAATGGTTCGTGTGGCCCCTATGGCTGGCAGTAACGGCCGCTACACGCCGCGGCATCGAACGAAAGAGGCTTTGGATGTGGGCTTGGGATATGTCAGTCCAGGCTGCTTCCACACGTTGCCACAGTTCATGAGGCGTAGCCGCGGGTGGTGCTTGCCGGGCCACTCGGTTGCCGATTAGCGACCAGACTTGTTCGATGGGCGACATATCGGGAGAACAGGCGGGCCACGGCAGCAATGACACCTGGTGGGCCGTGAAAAATTGTTGCACGATGCGTGCCACGTGCGGGCGCGCGTTGTCATGTTGAAACGTGGCCGCTGGCAGGTCTTGCAGGTAAGGGAGGACTACAGGCTCCAAAATGTCGGATATGTAGCGGTGGCTGTTGAGTGTACCGGCGATGCGTACCAGAGGGGTGCAGGTGTCATATCCAATTGCGCCCCAAACCATAACGCCAGGCGACGGACCGGTATGGCGATGCATAATGCAGGCGTCATACAGTCTCTCGCCGCGGTGCCGCCACACACGGATCCGACCATCGTGGTGTTGCAGACAGAAGCGGGATTCGTCGGAGAAGACAATGTCGCGCCACTCCGTAGTCCAGGTGCGGCGTTCATCGGCCCACTGCCGCCGCACTCGCCGGTGGTGTAACGTCAATGGTAATCGGATAATCGGAGCAATGGGAACCGTGCGACAAGTCCCCGCTCCTGCAGACGACATCGAACGGTACGTGGTGACACAGGTTGTTGCGCAACACACCCTAATTCCTGCGCTAACGTTCTTGATGTGGCGGTGCAAGTCGTCAATGCCCGCCGTACAACATGCCGGTCCTCTCGTTCGGTGGTGTGCCGCGGCTGCGGCAATCGCTCACGTCGGTCCGTCCGTCCCTCCTGCACCCACCGAATCCATACTCGCCTCACTGTGGCTGGATGTCGTCCCATACGGGAGCCGAGGCCTCGGTACGATAAACCGCTGTGGCGATAAGCTACTATTTCTCCTCTGTCGAACTCTGAAACGTGCTGGAATGACTGCCGTATTCTGCGACGAGGTATCAGGAAGCTTCCCACGCACAGGCCCGGCAGCACAACGCACTTCCACTACTTACACCCCGCCTTCTGTGCACCTTTCTTATAGTGCTTCTCGGTGGCGTGCCGGGCGCACATGATTTGCATATGCCCTGTAATGCTAATCGTTTTCATGTCCTCTCGCGGGCGACGCATGCTGCGAATTTCAGGCCAATCGGATACTTCCTTCTTGGTGTTGCATTCTGGGTGGCCAGCAGTGTATATGGGTCGGACTGTATCAGGAACTTGCAAGGTATCTGAACTCCTCAGTTTCTTGATTTATACAAAAAAACAGGGCTCATTTCAGGGATGGGCCTGGGTTTGAATCTCTTTCTTGGAACCAGTGGCCCCAAATTAAGAACGGGCTGCTGCTTATAGACCTCCGAATTGTTCATGGTGATCATTAAATCTCCAAAAAATAAAAAAAGTTTGTACATTTGTTTGATGAATTTTGGCTCACGTTCTATGAGAGAAACTGGTCACAAAGCGAATTGGGATTTATTTGAAATCTTTAGATATCACAAAAAGGAATTAAGAGAAGGCTTTGAAATTAAAAAGGATTATTATATCAACGATAACAAGAGCTGGTCTATGCCGCAAAAGTGGATCTGTGCGTTTAAAAGCAACAGTTGCAGTGATAGTAAGTTATTATAATAAGAACGTGGAGAACATGTTCAATCTTTAAAGATTTGTCCACAAAGAACAATACTTCTAATATGGAAAACCCTTAGAAATTTTAGAAATGGCTTTTAAGATATCCTTAGTGACAGCCATATTTTCGTTTGCCGCGTGTTATGTATTTCAAAGCACCTTATTAAAAGCCATGTTTTCATTTTTTTCCAAATCCCAGATCTTTCTTTCAAACACAGATGCATCAACTTAAAATCGCACGAGAAGCAGGCGGTTTTGTTTTTGTATGCATATCGTGCTCTTTGTGCGTGCGCAAGTATGCGCCGAACCGTGAATTCGTGTGTTGTAGAGCGCTTGTGAAGACATGCAAGTCAGTCAAAAGAAACGTTCCCAGCAGCCCATTTTCATGGCTTCCCACGAAATGAACGAATATGCGTTCTGTACCGTGTGTGTCTGACGGCTTGTTAAATTTCGTTGTAATATCCTGTTTCGTCGCTAATTCCTTTTTCTCTTCTTTGTTTGCTTCGGGGTTTAACGACCACCATGAGCAACTGAAAGGGCCCTAATTTCGGACCACTGGTTCTAGAGAGGGAACAGAACCTTCCGGCAAGCATACCACCCATGTCTCAACGGAGACTGGAACCAGAGTCCATCTCAGACCAATGGTCAAAAGCCATTGTCTCATACCACTCGCTCAAATGTGCGACTGCTAATTTCTCTGGGTTGTTTACCGGACAATGGTGAATTTTGTTACAGAAGGGTTCGCAAATGTTTTAATGAGTTTTTAGTGGATAATTAAACGCATGAAATTGTGATTCTGAGTAAGTGACTATCAGATTTATGTAACAGAATGTTTCAAGTACGCAGGAAGATTAGATGTATGATGTCTTTGTTGAAATAATGTTTCATAAACAAAAATCTGGAATCTGTAATTAAGATTGACCCTGAAGATGTGTTATCCCTTCAGCTTTTGTTTGAAATTTTATTAGAAATCTTAACAGTGTAATAGGAGTGCATTTGATGCTTGGCGGATTCTGACGCCGCCACACTTTTTTTTTCAAAGCCAGGAAGCGCCAGACCACTTTCACCTAACTGAAACTGTCTTTTTTAAGTTGTAAGTAATAACGCAAGGAACTGTACACCAACTATACATAAGATAGTAAAACTATACTAGTTATCCGAATTTATTGGAGTAGATAAAATCAAGGTTTCCAAGCTTTCGCACATCAACCAGATGGCTTTTTCAAGGAAGGTAAACAGCCAACAGCAAACTGGATAATAGAACGTTTCAACAATTTCAACGCGATGACTTGACTTGACAATAAACGAAGAGATGGAACGTAATTATTTAGATGGCTTTTTCAAGGAAGGTAGACAGCCAACTGTAAACTGGATAATAGAACGTTTCAGCAATTTCAACGCGGTGACTTGACTTGACTATAAACGAAGAGATGGAACGTAATTATTCATCAAAAACACGAGGCATCATGTTCGTTTTGCACGCGAAATCCCTGGAGGAAAACAGAAGCCATTCATTATTTGAAGAATTTGTTCCAAATTCGTGGTAACTCTAGCGAGAAGCTATCATTGCAGGCCTAATCGTTGGTAATGATCCCCAATGTTTCCCGAATGGCAGTGGATTTAGGAGTAGAGTAGGAAGCTAATTTCTTTATGTCATCCCACATAGGATCGGCGGACTTGAACTGGACTTCTCTGGATAGGGCCGCTGTTAATTTGCCGTTCTTTATGTCCGTCTTATGCTCGTTGACTCTAATTCTAAATGAACGTTTGGTCATCCCAATGTAGTATCGCTTGGAGCCATCCGGATATTGTAGAGGGATGGCATAAATACATGCTTCGTCGGAAAGTGGGAGCTCGTCATTATTTCGCTTAAGCATAGCATATAAAGTTGTCGGAGATCTTATGCCAACACCGAGGTTCATCTTTCTGAGCGCGTTCTTGAGTTAATAGGAAACATTTGGCACGTAAAGAATAGAGTCCAGATAGTGTAGCCGGGTCATAGAAAGATTGGCATGCCTATTTTTGTTTCTTTCGATATATCTATGTACCATGTTTGGATCGTATCCGGCCTCAGTGGCCAATTTGATAACGCTTTTTAATTCGCTTAGTTTAGAAGAATGTTTGACTTTACAGCAAATCACAAAATCGCACGTTATCAATGGGCTCAGAGGCACCAAAACTTGGATTGGAAACGAGTCATTTAGTCTGATGAGTCTCGTTTTTGTTTGTACTCCAATGATGGGAGGCGACGCGC
Organism: Macrothele yani; assembly: GCA_039090855.1. NCBI lineage: Eukaryota > Metazoa > Arthropoda > Arachnida > Araneae > Macrothelidae > Macrothele > Macrothele yani. The sequence goes on along the minus strand of CM077005.1, from coordinate 16,572,333 downwards.
GACGAGTGCATCGCAGGCCTAATGAAGCCTTTAATCCTCATTGTGTCGAAGGTGTTGTTCAAGTTTGAGGGGTCTCTGTGATGTTTTAGGGATGCTTTTCGTACCACGAAATTGGTCCTCTCGTTGCAGTGACGATGAATTTGAACGAGCATGCGCACCTCCGCATTCTGAATGACGAAGTGTTGCCCTACATCTCCAGGAACAGCATCACATTGCCACTCCTGTCTTCCACGACGACAATTGCCGTGTGCACAGGACTAAAATTGTGTCTCAGTGGCACGACGAACAATCAGCAACACTGTCTCACCTCGACTGGCCTGCCAAATCCCCAGATTAAAACCCTATTGAAAATCTGTGAGATCATTTGGAACAGAAGGAGAATTCACGTACCTTCGTGGAACTTCGGAACCACTTGACGCACGAGTGACTGTAAATCGATGTTCAATACATCCACAACCTCGTGGTGTCTCTACCACACCGGATTCATGGTGTTATCAAGGCAAGAGGCGCCGTCACCCGTCATTAGGTAAGTTCTGACAGGAGTGACTAATTTTTTGTCCGATGTGCTTATATTTGGCGTCCCCGATGGCGCAGTGGTCTGAGCTCTGGCTTCTGACCATTCGTCCGAGATGAGTACGGGATGGAATCCTGGTGAAGAATGGATGTTGTGTTTGTCTTACGGCTCTGGCTCTCTCCCTTCTTTGGAGCCAGAGACAGTAAATTAGGGATGGGCTGCTACTTATAGCCCATCGAGTTGCTCACGGTGGTCGTTAAACTCCCGAACAAAATCAAAACAAAAATTAAATATTCACTGCGTTATGCAATCCCGATAAAGTGAGGTGTTTATTATTTTTCAATTGCTTCCCCCCCCCTTTTTTTTTTTCATTTCTTTTAAAATCGTGACTTGTTTTACAAATTTCTTTTTTACACTTTGCTATGTTTCTTTCCATAAAATAAAAATTTTCCGACAAACCTGACTTAGTGCCGATATCCGATATTCTGATACCACAAAGTTCGCAAACCACTTCTTTATTCTTCAGTTGTGTACATGAACAGAAAGGATGCTTTTTGCGGAATGCGTTCGAAGAACAAGAGAGTTTAGTGAAAATATTTAGAGAAAACATATTGAGAATTCGACTTCTGTGTGTATAGTTTGAAATGTGCGTAGCGGTACTATAGGGCGAAATACAAGGAATTGGCGAAAACTTTTCAATTTACCCGGGAAATCCACTCCCCAATGTGTTTCACGTCACTTGTTTAACGTTAAGCATTTACAATTAACTATTTAAAGATGGCATAATAGCAGTGTTTCTGAGGAAAGAAGCTGTCTTTCAGCTAAGAGGTGGACTTATAATCAGCTCATAGATTCCGAAAACCGGAGGTTCTTCTCGTTGTTCCCGAGACATTTGATACTTGCGTCTATTTTTACCTCGGAGCATCATCCAAGCACATACCGAAGCCACAATAAACATGCCGTCTGTATCACTCTTCTCCGGCTCACTCACGTGTTGCTGCTGCTGCTGCTTCGTTGGGGGTGTTGGTCGGAAAACTACTGCCTTTGATTTTAAAGCAGAAAATAAAGTGTAATTTTAATATATTAAAGTGTTAAGATAACGTCGTATTCAATTAAGAAGGAAGAACATAACTTCATAATAAAATTATATCACTTTTCCTGCTAGTTTAAATGAATGTTCGCTAAACTGTCAGAAAAGTTTTTTTAAAACATGTTATGAAATTACTGAAAACGGCATGAAACTTGTTTGAACAGCTTAACATAATTTACCAACTTACATCATTAAGTTCTTAATTTTGTATATCTTAAGAGTTCATTATCGATTGGTTCATTCTAGTCACGTGACTGAGCAGTTACATCATTAAGTTCTTAATTTACCAACTTGCATCAAGTTCTTAATTTTGCATATCTTGAGAGTTAATTATTGGTTGGCTCATTCAAGTCACGTGACCGAGCTAGCCAATGACGGCAGTCCTTCTGATCTCATTTCTCAGACCCTGAACGTTCATGCGGCTGGTGAACTACGTGAAGTTCTTTCGATTGGTATTTGCAAAGCTTTACTCACATGTTGCAACATACAAATATTGTTGCAATTAGAATGATTTTTCAAGTATTTCAACATAATTCTATCCGTAGAGTAACATCGGCAAATTTTAATGCATATAATTCAATTGTGGAATGGCAACGAGGAATTTCAACATAATTCGATTCCTGGAACTGTAAGAGATTAAAATTTCTTCATTTGATTCTTAGTTGCTGAAAGCTACAATAAAGGATTTAAAATAATTGCATTCTTTGAATAGCAACAGTAAATTCCAACATAATTCCATTATTGAAATGGTAGCAGTGGATTTCAACATACGTAGATTCTTAAGACGGTAACCGCAAATTTCAAGGTAATTCTATTCTTGGAAAGGCAGCAATAAATATAAAATATAATTTGGTTGCTGGAATTGGAACGGTAGATTTCATCATGGATATGTACCCGGAATGACGAAAATAAATTTCATCATAATTCGATTCTTGGAAATTTGATTCGACAGCAGGGGATTGCAGTCCACTCGATTCTTGGAATGGGAACGATAAGTTTCAACATAATTTGGTTCCTAGAAAGCCAACGATAAATTTAACTCGTGGAATGAGAAGGAGAGATTTTAACACAATTTGATTCTTAACTTAAGGTGGACGTCAAGTAATTTTGCTTCCTATACTTCCAATGGAAAAACTTCTGTACACATTTTCTTCACACTCAAGGATGAAAATTTGAACATCGATTAAAACAGCTTCATTTTATAACTTGGAATAATTAATATTTTCTAAAACATAACCATAATTTTGCAATCCAACATTTGTTTGTCTACTGACGTCATCAAAGTACAGGTCGCGCCATATTTTTTCTGGTTTCAACACCACCAAAGGAAAAGTTTTTGATTTTTAATATAATTATGGTTATGTTTTAGAAGATATTAAGTATTCCAAGTTATAATATGAAGTTATTTTAATCGATGTTCAAATTTTGATCCTTGGGAACACACTAATTGTGAAGGAAATGTGTACAAATGTTTTCTTATTGGAAGTTTAGGAAGCAAAATTACTTGACGTCCACCTTAAATGGCAAGGAAAAATTCGATTCTTGGAGTGGAAATGTTAAATTTCAAAATAATTTGATTTCTAGAATGGCAACGATAAATTTCAATATAAATTTAAGGGGGTCAGTGTTAGGCCTACGATAAGTTGTAAGGCTACCTGGGATGTTACATGATGTATGGTTGTTATTCGTATTAGCATACACAAAAAACATTATAACAAAGATGTTGCCATCGAAGACGTTGTAGCAATGTGCACGATGTTAAAGAGATTCGGATATGGGAACATTGTGTAACCTCCTAGAATTACGTAAATAAATATTTCGTGCCCACAGGCGAACAATAATACTGTGTGTCGTCCTCAAACATTATTCTCACCTAGGAAAGAGAATTCTGTACCACGAATAAAATAAAAAAACACAGGTCATGTCTAATGATGTACTTTTAAAAAATGTTCTGTCCATACTGCGCTTATCTTTTAAAAACTGAGATGTAGTGACGAAATGTTAAAAAATACCAAGAAAACAACTTTTTCAAGCTAAAGATTTCAGGGAAAATCAGACATGTTGGCGTCTATTCGTTTCAAAAATAAATTTTGCGGTCAATTTTCTATAGTAATACACTCACGGACAATGAAATTTGCACACCAAGAAGAAAGCATCGGATTGAACTGAAATTTTATGGACGTAATGATACAGATGAAGGATACACATGATGTCAAAAACAGAGCTGCGGAACAATTACAGAGGGATCTGTGGCATGCAGTCCGGTCATCTTCAGTACCGCGTCGCACCGCCTCGTGCAGCGATACATGCAGCAACACGGTCCGGCATGGAAGCGAACAGACGCCTGATGTTGCTCGACGGTGTGCTCCAAATCCCGGATAGTGCGGCCTGGCGGAAGCTGGCGTTTCATGTCCCACACATGCTCGATAGGGGACATGTCCGAGGAGCCGGGCAGTGTCTGGACATGACGTAGGCAGTCCTGGGCAACCCTAACCGTGTGCGGGCAGGCATAATCCTGCTGGTATATAGCGCACCTGGAGTCCCGGCCAAGAATGGGAAAACATAGGGCCGTAGGATCTCATCTAGATACCGCTGGCCCGTCAATGATCCACGTACCACTACTAGAGCTGATCGGCTATCGTAGGCTGTGGCTCCCCAGACCATAATGCCTGCAGTGGGGGAGGTGTGGAGCTCGATAGCGTGGTTGGGATTGTACCGTTGACCCGGGGACCTCCACACCCGGACACGATGATCATCTGTCCGCAAAACGAAGCGGCACTCATCGCTAAACACCACAGGTCACCAGTCTGTGGCGTTCCACGTCGCTCTGGCCTGGCACCACTGCACACAGAGCCGGCGATGTTCCGGTGTTAATGGCAGCACCCGTAAGGGGCGCTGGGATCGCAGATTAGCTTCCGCGAGGCGTCGGGAAATGGTTCGTGGGCACACAGGAACCGCTACATCTGCCTGAGTAGTGGATCGATTCCCCGTGGGATCCGTTCGTGCCTGGTGCACGATCCGTCGATCCTCTCTACCGGTAGTCCTCCTGGTCTGTGCGGAGCCGCTCCCCCTTGTAGCAGTGCCGTTACGTGTCCACTGCTCTCAACACAGTCGGACGGTATGGTCAGAATGTTCCACGTGGCGGGCTATACGGCGCGCCAATCACCCTGCGGTTTTCTGCCAGATGATCAGGCCTCTTTCAAAGTCCGTAATTTGAGTAAATCGACGTCAATGGCGTCTACCCGGCATTCTTGTCATTCTGTACTCTAGATTGCGTCGGCCGGTGCTTTTCGATTTCATGGGGCATCGACTACACGCCGGTTTATAAGGCACTTGGTTCGTGCTTGGAGCGCCACCACAGGGTGTGCGGTCATGGGCAATCGCACCAAACGTGAATCATTTGCATACCAGCACGCACTCTAGCTTTTTGCAAAGTTTCGCGGTTGTAGCATGTTTTCTTCTAGGTGCGCAAATTTCTTTGTCCGTGAGTGTAATTGAGTTGGTGTAGAAGAAATGTCCGAAATGAGAGTGCCGCTTGCAAACTATCATAAAAATTGGAAGCATCTACCCAGCTAATCGAAATAGCTCTCCTATGTATCGACACACTTCTACCAACGGGTTACGAGGCTCTGCATCCTACGGCGATGAAACTCCGGAGTCTTTGAGGTGGCAACGGTCTGACCCACAGCTTGGTCATTTGGGAAGGTCCTTTGCTCCAGGAAGTGGTCCAGATGTCGGAAGCGGTGACAATCGGTGAAAACAAGGTCCGGGGAATATACATGGTGCGGTAGAGTTTCGTAGTTTAACTGAGAGATTTGTTGGACGGTCCTTTGGGAGATGTGTAAGCGCGTTGTCGTGCACCCCATGCTTGTTGTCCAAAACTGGCTGCTTATTACGGAGCCTTTTGTGCATCTGCTGCATTCCAGCACAATATCGGTCTGAATCGGTGGTGTCTCGTGGTTTCAGAAATGAATCATAGATCAAGCCGGCAGCAGACTACCATACGAGAATCGCAACATTCCGCACGTGTAGGAGTGGCTTTCCACAGTGTTTAAGTGACTCCGTGGTATACAACCACTGTGCTGATCGTTTACAATATTGTTAAAAAGGACCCACTTTTCGTTCTAGGTTGTTATCTGATGCAAGGATTCCTGCCGTCTGTACTTGACAAGGAGGTAAATGCACACTTCCAAGCGACGTGTCTTATAGGTTGCTATAAATTCGTGTGGTACCCAGACATCCAGCCTTTTTACTTTCCTCAGAGGCACCAGGCGCCGTACAATCGAAAAATGATGGACACGGATCTTCGCTTAGATCTTACGGACGCTTTGCCATGGGTCAGCTTCCACGGTCTCCTCAAACCATAAGGTGCATTTCCAAGAGATGGCCCGCCTGCTTGGAATTTTGCGAACCATTGACGTATAAGTGCCTTCATTCGCAATTCTCTGCCCAGCCGCTGCATTGATGTTTCGGGCCGCCACACTTGCTGTTGAACATTGTCACGCAACAAGACAGACATACATACATACATACAGGGTGCCCGAATAATGACTGTGTACTGAATGTACGAATTGCTGTAATGTAATAATAAAGAAATTTTGAATGAAATCGGTAGAAGTAACCCCCCACGTGGAAGTGTTCTGTGTCTTGTAACCTTCATGTCACCCCACCCCGAGGCGCGTGCGCAGCTGTCATTTCAGAGCGGTCATTCCCGAGCGCTTGGTAGACGGAGGAAGACGTGTCGATTGATTACTCGTCTCTGCACAAGGACAATGGTATTGACGGTTGAACAGATAGTATTTTTGGTGGAACACGTCTTTCGTCAGGACAAAAAGTACACGGACGAAGTGCAAAAGCAGTTCGATAGGAAAGTCCGTGATGCAGACGTCCTCCACCGTAATGCGGTACGTCAGTCATAGTGAAATTTCGGGAAACTGGCAGTGTTCTGGATGCCCCCGGCCCGGTAGGCCATCCATGGCAGATGAGATCGTACAGGATATCTAGAGCAGGGTACAGATGAGTCCACAGAAGTCCGTGAGACTGCTGTCACAACAATCTAATGTGCCAAAGAGTACAGCCCACGATATTCTGAAAAGGAAGTTGTGTTTCAACCCGTACAAAGTGTCTATCGTGCATCATCTGAAAGAAACAGACCACGTGACCCTTGTTCGGTACTGCAGGTGGTTCCAAGAATTCCTGTCAGAAGAACGTGAGGACATTCTGGACGTGACTTTCTTTACAGATGAGGCATGGTTCCGCCTGCCCGGGTACATCAACAGATACTCGTCTGTGGGGTACTGAAAATCTCCACGAATTTAAGGAAGTGCCTCTCCACAAGTTGAAGTTCGGTATTTGGTGTGCCATGACTCGCACGCGCATTATTGGGCCCATTTTCTTCTTCCCTGGGCCGGATGGGATCTTCCAGCACGACAATGCGACGTGTCACACAGCTAGAAATGTCCGAGAGTGGTTGGAAGAACACGATGAAGACTTCAAAGTACTTCACTGGCCCGCTAATTCTCCAGACTTAAACCCAATTGAGCATCTGTAGGACCACCTCTATCGTGTTGTTCGCTCTATGGATCATCCGCCACGCACCCTCCAGCAGCTGTCAGATGCACTGTAATCAGCATGACTTCACATGCCTGTGAACACCTTCCAGCACCTTATTGAGTCACTCCCATCATGTCTAGCTGCTGTCCGCGCTGCACACGGCGGCTACTCCGGATATCAGCTGGTGGTCACAATAATGTGACTCGACCGTGTATGTATATATGCTGCAGTGGCGCAGGATAACCTAAAAGTTTTCCGGGGCAAATATTTTAAAAATTGCTTTCAACCTTCTGCCGTACTGTGAAATATAATTTCAGGGGATTGGGAGGTTTCCAATCGTCCCTTGCTGAAATCATACTTAACCACACAGAATGTGGTACAATTTTGTTTTATGTTGTGCAGCGCTGTGTAACATAAAAAAGTACAAACAAAACAAACTACGTTTGCTTTGTTTTCCACTTAACCAGAATATTTTGCTATACCACCCCACATTTAAAGTTCTAGACCGATTCTTATGTTTTTGCAACAAATAAATATTTGTTCAATGTGGGCCAAAGTATTAAACGTATTTTTTTATTCATTCCGTAATAAACTAAAAGGATATTTAAATAAAAAGTCAACTTTGTTCATTTTACTTGCACGAGCGAAACTTACAGCTTAACTACACAAACGAAAATCAGACGCCCACTGGCTGGACGACGCGAAATCGACCAGCTCTGAAAGACAGTTTTACGCATGCGCAGTTCAGCGCGCATCTGCTCATTCGTTACTGTTCTCCGAAGCTTCGCAAAGGCGACGTGTTGACGAGAGTCCCCTCGCGCAGAGTGTGCTCTTGTAAACGGATATGGACGGCTGTAATGTATTAGCTAGTTCTTCAACTATTGTGCTCAAATTGTATTCAGAAAATCTGAAGATTGTCTACTAAAACGGATTTTCTTTCGAAATTTTTCCGATTAAAAGAAAAAGCATATTTTATTTCTCATTTTCACGTGGGACCCAGTTCTCGAACCGATGAAACTCCCTTCGCGATGACCCGGATACGAACTATCGCGCCCAGTCTTGTTCATTTACAGGGGTTGGACAAAATAATGTGAACACCATGCTCAGAGACGTGACTTGTAATGCAACTGCGTATGTGGCAATACGCGTAGGTATCCAGCACTTTTTGGTCGTAATGGCTTTGTTTAGAACCTCAAGGTCCTGTTTAAGTGCATTTAAAATGTCTTGTTGCAAATATTCTTTCAGGGTGACGACAAAAATGAGTGACCTAACGGATTTCAAAGGAGGGCTATTTGTTAGTGGCCGGCTAGTTGGTGCCTCCGTGACAACAGTCGCCAGGGTAGGGGGTATCGAGAGCTACTGTGTCTAGCGTCATGACAGCATACCGTGTTTGTGGCTAAAACCTCGTCTGCGAAACAGAACAGCGGTCGGAAAACGACCCTGACTGACAGAAACAGGAGAGCATTAAAGAGGATTGTAACCCGTAATAAGAAGACCACGGCGCCGAAAATTAGTGCGAAGCTCAATCTGCATCTCCAGACCCCAATATCAACGAAAACAGTGCGCAGGGAACTGCATAAACAATATATTCATGAAAGATCTGCTATTACAAAACCTATAGTGACCCGAGTGAATGCACAATGGCGACGGAAGTGGTGCCAGGAGCATACAACGTGGACTGCGGCTGCATGGAAGCGTGTAATGTGGTCGGATGAATCCACATCCACACTATTCTGCACCGCAGGACGTGTTTATGTGTGGAGAACATCGTCAGAAGCGTACAACCCAGACTACATGCTCTCAGAATTGCAGCATGGTGGTGTTTCTGTCATGCTCTCGGTGATCATATCGTGGTTTTCAGCAGGTCCCCTGATCACCTTGAAAGGACGGATGACTCGCAGGGTGTATGAAACCGTTTTGGCCGACCAAGTTCAGGGCCGGATTAAGGCCTTAGTGGGCCCCTAGGCTAAGACAAGGCTAAGACATCTGTGTTGGCCCCCAAAGAACTTATGATGGAGAACTACAGTATTATGAAGTCCGTTAAAACACAAAACTGTAACTACTAAATTATCTGCAGAGTTTTCAGAATAAGTGACCGTATTTTTCATTGTTCTCACAAGAACATGAGTTAAAAGCTTAAGATTCCTGGATTTTGTTTTGGATTTTCTACTGATTTACCATTGTATTCCTTTCTTAGTTCATCCTTTTTGTTAAACGCAATATGAAGCCAAAGAGGACTTCGACAATTAACGGTTCCAAGTACAAATTGGGAGGTGTGGGTGGATGGTAGTGAAAAAGCTGAAACTGTCTCGTCCTCACCGCTGACCTCAACGACAAGAAATACACTGACGGAAAAAGAAATCCCAACACCACGAAAAAATAGTTGTAGAGGAATGAAATGGCGGCAATACATTTGTATAGGTAACATATTTAATCGATTAAGGTTTCAAGATCACAGCTTATTGTAAGCTCGAGAGGAGCCATTTTAAATGTGAAATGCTGGTACATTAATAACCGGTGTAACCGCCAGAATGTTGAATGCAAGCACGCAAACGTTCATGCATTGTGTCGTACAGGTGCTGGATGTCTGTTTGTGGGATGGAGTTCCGTGCCTGTTGCACTTGGTCGGTCAATACAGGGACGGTTAATGCTGGTTGGGGGTGACGCTGGAGTTGTCGTCCAATGATGTCCCATACGTGCTCGATTGGTGAAAGATCTGGTGATCTAGCAGGCCACGGCAACATGTCGACACTCTGTAGAGCATGTTGGGTTACAACAGCGGTATGCGGACGAGCGTTATCCTGTTGGAAAAGACCCCCTGGAATGCTGTTCATGAATGGCAGCACAACAGGTTGAATCACCAGACCGACGTACAATTGTGCCGTCAGGGTGCGTGGGATAACCACGAGAGTGCTCCTGCTGTCATAGGAAATTGCTCCCCAGACCATAACTCCAGGTGTAGGTCCAGTGTGTCTCAGCCGCAGACAGGTTGGTTGCAGGCGCTCACCTGGCCTCCTTCTAACCAACACACGGCCATCACTGGCACACAGGCAGAACCGGCTTTCATCAGAAAACACAACAGATCTCCACTCCGTCCTCCAATGAGCTCTAGCTTGACACCACTGACGTCGCAAACGGCAGTGGTTTGGAGTAAGTGGAATGCACGCTATAGGGCGTCTGGCTCGGAGCTGTCCTTCAAGTAACCGATTTGTAACAGTTCGTTGTGTCACTGTGGTGGCAACTGCAGCTCGAATTGCTGCTGCAGACGCGGTATGATGCGCCACGGTCATACGCCGTGCACGGCGGTCTTCCCTCTCGGGAGTGCCACGTGGCCGGTCAGAGCCCGGTCTTCTTGAGGCAGTACCTTCCCTTGACCACCGCTGCCAACAATCATGCACAGTGGCTACATTCCTGCCAAGTCGTTCTGCAATATTGCGGAAAGAAAATCCACCTTCTCGTAGCCCTATTACACGACCTCGTTCAAACTACGTGAGCTGTTGATAATGGCTTCTTCGTCTTCTTAAAGGCATTCTTGACTAACATCAACACACTACGTCGAATCTCAACGATAACTAACGCTCACGAACGTCACAGAGCGTATTTACAGCAAACCTGCTTTGCATGTTCCGAAGGGGCGCTACTAGTGCCACACGTATGCGCCGAGCGCGAAATTTGCATAGACGTCATCTTACAGATGTACTCTCACCGCCTACCAACTGTCGTTTATCTAACACAACCCCTTCTTGGTGTTGGGATTTTTTTTCCGTCAGTGTATTTACCCATGGTGAGTCACTGTTTTGAAATCTGTTGGTTTTCTAGCCTCTGTTTCTTACCAAGTGGAAATTATACGAGACAAAAGTAAAACTGTATTATAAATCTCTCTCTCTCTCTCTCTCTCTCTCTCTCTTTTACTTGCCCAGACATGCCTTTTGTGCCCTTGGTTATGGTGGGCCCCAAGGCTATAACCCCTATAGACCCCCCCCCTTAATCCGGCCCTGACCAAGTCCATCCAATGGCTCAGGCATTGTTTCCTGCAGGGGATGCCATTTATCAAGTGATAACGCCCCAATTCACAGAGCTCGGAATGTCCAATCAAGGTTTGAGGAACATGAGGACGAACTTTCACACCTTCCTTGGCCTCCCCAATCACCAGATTTAAACATCATCGAGCCACTGTGGTCTGTGTTGGGAAACAGGGTAAGATCGCGTTATCCTCCTCCTACATCTCTCTAGGACGTGGAGCAGTTTGTTCTTGAAGAATGGTGTAACACCCCATTAACCACCATCAAGGATTTGTATTCGTCCATTCCAAGGAGGATTTAGGCCGTTTTGAATGCCAAAGGTGGTCCCAGACCCTACAAGGTACGTAAAAACTTCTTTTCCTAGGTATACACATTATTCTGTCCAACCCCTGTATATCTTTTTTAGGGCGATGCTCGTGAAGAAATTTTTAAAAAGAATGTACAGTTGGTGTGTAACATCTGTGATACTAAACGTGCATTGATTTTTGCTCGTTGCCTGAATTTAAAATGTGTTACCGAGCGAATTACTTTACTTTGCGTTTATATGTGTTATCTTTTCTATTGCTTAGTTCGCCCCCCCCCACTCCCCGCTCTCCGTTTATGTCAAAATATGGAGACAGCAAGAAGGCGGTCCGTGGCCACTGTGGTTGATGGCAGCTGTGACCATGCATCGACACTGATGGAAGAAAAACCATATTGGAACTAGAAAAGAAATGCGCTTTGGTGAAGGGAAGGTTTACGTTGCTTCAATTCTGCAATCTTCAGCATATGTATATATGTATGTACTCATTGTGTGCGTTCGGGCGCGGGCATTTTTGTTGCCCGTTGAAAGTACACTGATGCGCTTACTTTAAATTTGGATATATCAGTCTTGATTCTGGATGGATCGCTCACGAAATGATAGAACTAGAAAGAAAGAAAGAAAGAAAGAAAGAGCGAAATAGAGGATAGAGAGGAAAGTATAGAGAAAGTGATTATTAATGGTAGAACTGCATACAAGGGAAATAGCAGGAGGAATGAAATGAATATTAAGAAGTAGAAGAATGAACGGTGTAACTACCGGGAAGTTGCAAAGGGAATGAACGAACTATATAGAAATGGGAAAATGGGTGATGAAAATATAAAAGGATAAGATGTTCGTAATTTACGCAGGTTGTAATGAGATATTGTTACGTTTTATGAACGCAAACAACAGTGCTTCTTCTTCTTCTTTCGCTTAAATGTAGAGGAATTTAGTAAAATACAACTGCCGTTCCATAAAAACTGAGAGTAAAATTACACAAAATGAAGAAATATAGGTACAGCAAAATATATGTTATTCTTTCTCAAAGTATCTTCCCTCGGATGATATGCAACGGTCCCATCGTTCATTCCACTTTTCAAAGCATGTGGCGAAGGCATTCTGTCGAAGCTGCTTTAGCGACCCCTGTACAGCTTGAATAACGTCAGCATCTGTGTTGAATGTTGCGCCACGGAACTTCTCCTTCATTGTTGGAAACAACCAGAAATCGCACGGGGCGAGGTCAGGACTGTAGGCAGGCTGTGGCATGATTTCAATACTGCATTTCGTAAGAAACTATTGAACACAAGCAACCACATGTGGGCGGGCGTTATCATGGTGTAGGGTCCACTTGCCCACCAGTTCCGGCCGCTCAATCGATATGTGTCGTCGCAGACGCTTCAAGACTGAAATGTAATACTCAGCATTGACAGTAATTTGTGGAGGAACGGCATGCTGGTAGGCTACACCTTTATAATCAAAGAAAATTATCATCATCACCTTCCCAGCCCATTTGGTTTGGTGGACTTTTTTCGGAGGAGGCGAGTCTGTGTATTTACTCGTTGCACGCTTCGTGAGAGGGCCGAAATAGTGGACCTATGTTTCGTCGGCAGTTATCACTGTGTTTAAAAAGTTTGGATCCTTTGCACTCATTTGTTTCCACTCATGCCATACCTGAAAACTGGCTAACAGTTGTTCTCTCGTCAGGTGATGAGGTACCCATCTGGAATACACACCATGCAGCAGTAATTTGTCGCGTAGAATGCGGAAGGCCGACATTTTTGAAATATTAGTTGACGCCGCTATGTCTTCAGACGTAATTCGTCGATATTCTTGTAGGATTGTCCAGTGTTAACATTACGCTCCGGAACAACACTTCCAGGTCGACCAGGCCGACGAGCGAGTCCTGTCGACAACCCCCCCCCCTTTTTTTTTTTTTTGAAATTATGGTGCCATCCAAAAATCGTTGACTCATCCAAACATTTATGCAATCAAGAACATGAAGCGGGGAAAAGCTCCAGGAGAAGATGGAATTACTGTAGACATCATACAAGAAGCAAGTGGAGAAATCGAAACAGTACTCGCCCAAATTTTCACTCGATGCCTTAATGAAGGGAAAATTCCTGAGGATTGGAACAACGCTACAATGATCTTGCTACATAAAAAAGGTGACAATGAGGATCTCAGGAACTACAGACCTATCAGCCTCCTATCAGTGGTTTATAAAATCTTCACTAAAGTTCTTTCACACCGCTTGAAGGTGACACTGGACATGGCTCAACCGAGAGAACAAGCTGGATTCAGAAGTGGCTACAGCACAATAGATCATATCCACGTACTGAGAGAACTAATTGAAAGAGCGAGGGAATATGAACTTCCATTGTGCATGGCTTTTATCGATTATGAAAAAGCCTTTGATTCGGTGAAACCATCAGCAGTTGCAATGGCTCTGAAATCCTGCGGTATTGAAGATGCATACATTAATATTATTAATAACATCTATGAAAATGCAAGTGCAAAGATTCGGCTGTTTGAAAATACAACACATATAAAAATTGGAAAGGGAGTGAGACAAGGTGACACTATATCTCCGAAGCTCTTTAATGCCACATTGGAAAATGTCTTTCAATCACTGAACTGGGAAAACAAAGGGATAAAGATTAATGGAGATTATCTAACCCACCTTCGTTTTGCTGATGATGTAGTCATTTTTGCAACTACCCCATCAGAGCTTCAGAGTATGATCCAGGAACTTGCTGACAAGAGTAAAGAAGTGGGATTAAAAATGAACTTTCAGAAGACAAAAGTGATGTACAATGCTTTTACAAGAAATGAAGATTTATCGATTGATGGAGAAAAGCTGGAGATAACAGACACGTACGTTTATCTTGGACAGCAGATATCAAGTGAGGGTCACATTGGTGAAGAAATTAATCGGCGTACAAAACTTGCCTGGAGAGCTTTTGGAAGAAACAGCATAATTTTCAAGAGCAATATGCCATTATGTCTTAAAAGAAAAGTGTTTGATCAATGCATCCTTCCAGTGCTTACGTATGGTGCAGAGACGTGGACCTTAGCTAAAAGAGACATACAAAGGCTGCAGACAACTCAAAGCAGCATGGAGAGGTGCATGCTTGGTGTAACCAGGAGAGATAAGAAGAGGAACTCGTGGATCCGAAAAATGACAAGAGTGGAAGACATCATGATCAGAGTTAAATCCCTGAAATGGCAATGGGCTGGACATACTGCCAGAAGAACAGACCATCGATGGACAGCCGAAATTTTAGATTGGATTCCAAGGGACAGGAAAAGACCCAGAAGAAGACCACATGGAAGATGGGTGGATGAAATTCGAAAGTATGCGGGAGTGACATGGAGGAGACTGGCACAAGACAGACCGTTGTGGAGGAAACTTGGGGAGACCTTCGTCCAGCAGTGGATTGATAATGGTTGACAATGATGATGATGATGATATGTATATATATATATATATATATATATTGAAAATTAGAAATCTATACTGATTTCAACTTAAAATATCTTTAGGAAATGCTGTCATGTAGTAATTTTTCTGAATGTCGTGGTTATTAGAACAGAAAGTTCAGTAGCATCCTATTGTTATAAAAGCAGTTAAAAATATACCATAGATTCGAAATGCTGGTAAGCGAAATAAGGTTGCTCATTAACTAAATTTTCGGAATTAACGCTTGTAGTAATAGATATGTCTGCAACCATATCGATTTTTTTTTTCCTGTGAAATTCGTTCCCGGCGTTTAACATGGCTATTCTTTGCCCGTACTATCTTCCGAGACTGTGACTCTCAAGAACCAAAGTACGCCATCGTCTGGGTTGTCTGGTATCGAGTTACTCGAGTTTGCGGTGTGCGTGTGTGTGTGTGTGTGTGTGTGCTAGCTCCTTATAAAGAAGAGGGTTTTTGCAGGGAATTTTTCATCGCGCCGATATTGAGAAGGCTAGGAGGGTTGAACTTCGTCCGTGGAAATTCTAAACTGCGTTCTCCTGTTACAGAAACATGCTGTTTGTTGAGACTAAAGTGTCGACGCCGGGTTCCAAATCGCTGATGCTCTGCTGGTTTTGGGTTACACACTCTTCTGTGGGAGTAAACGAACAGTATTTTGAGGGTACCACAAGGGTCTTCTTGTTTGCCAGTGTTTATAATACGTTTTAACTCTGATAAAGTAAATAGCCGTCGAGTTCCCCGTGTTTCGGTTTACGATGTTGGTTAACTTTGTGATGCAAACCGAAGTCGTCGTAGTACACTTAGGCAGTAGACGTCAACACGGGCCTTATTTGGTGAGTCCAGCCCTTCAATTGCAGCTATTAGGCCCGCCCCAGCCCGTGACGTGCTATTTTGTATTATTTTGTTTTTCTATTGTATTTTATTAAATTGTGAAAGTTAAATAACGAAATGAGATATTATTGAAAATATTTGGTTGAATGTAAGCCTAAAAATATTAACTAAATTTTGGCAATTACTCAGGCCATATTTGAATTAAAAATCACAGGTGGGCCCAGTGTCTCATGAAAGAAAACTTCCTGGGGTCTCGAGTGGTGGTCTGGGGGGCATGGACCCCATAAGCTGAAGCATTATTATTGCTGAAATACTTCTCCGAATTCGCTCGTCAACACCAACAATTAACAAGAAAGATGACACCGAATTTTCGGGTGTAATAAGCACGTCTTTTGAATCCGTTCTGACGCAAATTAAATTTATCAAAGCTATTCAAAGTCAATGGAACCGGTTTGCAAAACAATAGTATCTGACAGAAGAAAGAAGTTTTTCAATCGCGTTTTTAATTCCTCAGATATTGCTGTAAACGGAATCGTGAGCTTACGCCCTATGGTTGCAGACTTGTGCGTTAAGAAAAACATGAATTTATATGAAAAACATTTCACACCGGAAACGCTCTCCAACATAGAAATAATTTTTCAAATCGGACTCTTAGAAACAGAGATATCGACAAAAATAAGGTGTCACTTTACGTCCCCTGGTGGAAAAACCATGCATTATTTTAGGAAGAAAGTATTCCAAAAGGTTTTTCCATATGAGCGGTATCGGTCCAAGAAAAAAAAAATTTAGTCGAGTTTTCAGGAGCCCAGATTTTGCTACAAATACATCAGAAGTAGAAATTAACGCTTATGTCCCCTGGTGGCCAAACCATTCTTTATCAAACATTAGAAATTAAGTGAAAAATATTTTCGATCAGGTCTTGTATGCGATACAGGAAGAATTTTTCAAATCGGAGTTTTAGAAGCAGAAATAACGCAGAAAACGCAATTTACCTTTGTGCCCCCTAGCGGAAAGTCTATGATTTACTTAAAATTTTGAATTTATAGGAAAAACATTTCGCATTGAAAACACCATTCAACAAAGAAGGAATTTTTCCAATCGGTCTCCTAGAAGTAGAGATATTGACAAAAATAAGATATACATCTACGCCCCCTGGCGTGGAAACCATGCATTATTTTAAGAAGAAAATGTTCCTAAAACGTTTGTCGACATGAGTAGTAGTATCGGACAACAAGTGACTTTTTTTTCAATCGAGATTTTGGAAACTCATATTTTGCTGCAAATACATCAGAAGAGGAAATTAAGACTTACGCCACCTGGTGGGCAAACCATTTTTTACAAAAACTATAAATCATGTGCAAAGGATTTTCCATCAGGAGGTGTATCCGCTGCAGAAAGAATTTTTCAAATAGGAGATTTAGAAGCAGAGATGTTGGGAGGGGGCAATTTACCTTTACGCCCCTAGCGGAAAAACTACGAATTACTTAAAAATTTTGAAATTGTATGAAACACATGTCACACTGGACATACTATCCAACAAAGAAGGAATTTTTCAAATCGGACTCCTAGAAGTAGAAATATTGACAAAAATAAGATATACATCTACGCCCCTGGCAGAGAAACCATGCATTTATTTTAAGAAGAAAATATTTCTAAAAGGTTTGTCGACATGAGTACCATCGGTCTGCAAACGACGTTTTTTTCAATCGGAATTTAAAAGCTCATATTTTGCTGCAAATACATCAGAAGCGGAAATTAAGCTTTTTTTTTTTTTTTTTTTTTTTTTTTTGATTGGAGGTTTAACGACCACCTTGAGCAACTCAATGGGCTATAAGCAGTCGCCCGTCCCTAATTTAGGGTCACTGGTTCCAGGGAAGGGAGAGAGCCAGTGCCGAAAGACAAACACAACATCCATGCCTCACCGGGATTCAAACCCGGACACCTTCGGACGAATGATCAGAGGCCATCGCTTAGACCACTGAGCCACCGGGGCGGAAAATTAAGCTTTACGCCCCTGGCGGCCAAACTATTTTTTTTACAAAAATTAGAAATTATGTGCAAACGATTTCTCATCAGGAGCTGTATCCGGTACAGAAAGAATTTATGAAATCGGAGATCTAGAAGCAGAGATATAGGGGAAACCCAATTTACCTCTACGCCCCCTAGCGGAAAGTCTATGAATTACTTGAAAATTTTGAAATTATATGAAAAACGTGTCACACTGGAAACACTATCCAACAAAGAAGGAATTTTTCAAATCGGACGCCTAGAAGTAGAGTTATTGACAAAAATAAAATATACATCTACGCCCCTGGCGGAGAAACTGTAGAATATTTTAAGAAGAAAATATTCCAAAAATGTTTATCGATGTGAGTGGCATCAGTCCACGAAAGAATGTTTTCAATCGATATTTTAGAAGCTCAGATTTTATGGCAAATACATCAGAAGCAAAAATTAACACTTACGGCCCCTGGTGGCTAAAGTATTTTTTACCCAAAATTTGAAATTATATGCAAAAGATTTTTCATCACGAGGAGCATCCACTGAAGCAAAAAGTTTTCAAATCGGAGTTTTAGAAGAAGAGTTATCGGGGAAAATGTAATTTACTTTTACGCCCCCTAGCGGAAAACCAATGCGTAATTTTAAAAAGTAACTATATCTAAAATACTCTTCGACATAAATGGAATCGAAGGATAAAATATTTTTTTCAATCGGATGTTTAGAAGCAAATATGTGGAATAAAACGTATTTTTGAATTCGACATCATCTGCATTTACGCCCTCTAGCGGCGAATGTACATCGTAAAAAAAAACGAAATAAAGGATCATCATTCGCATATTTCAAGCTTTCCAATGCAAAAAGAATTTTTCAAACCGGACTAATAGTTGCTGAGATAGCGTGGGTACAGACGGACGGACGGACAAACCGGTAACATAAGCACGATCTTTTTTTACAAAAGACGTGCTAAAATTGAGTATGCGTTTACTATTTGTATGCAGGCCCGTGGCCAAGACAGAGAAGTTGGTAGGGGCGGCTGATTATTGTTGTCGGGCGAAGGATATAAAGAGATCGAGCAAAAGATAATAAAAGAGGTGGCCTGCGGATGGCCCAGTGTTCAAAGTTCGGGACTACCACGGAAAAGTCTCAGGTTCGATTCCAGGCCGGTACTATTACCAAGCACCCGGTAGTGCAGTGGTCGTGGAATACTTATTAAATCGTCTAACTGGATAAACAGTGAGGTTGCGTTCCCCCTAAATTTAAGGAACCCAATCTCAAAGTTTACGGACGTCGCGTTGTGTTTCATTTGGGCTCGTTACGAGGTATTCGTAAAAACCCCATATGCCGAAAATTATGATTTTGAGAAATATGCACAGCCTAGAAAAGTTAGCTACACCAGGTTAAGTAATTAACATAATTATTATAAGAAAAGTATGTTGAATTAAGCAATTACAGCCTTCAGGTGGAGGCCAAATAAAAGTTACGTTTAATTAAAAGGATAAAATTAGCCATTTTGACTGGTCCACTGCTGCGTAAGCCTGTAACACTCCTGAGCTTAAATTTAAAATCGATCCCTCAATCTATCTACGAGGAGGCATGGCGACCATGCATGTGTATATATATATACAGATAACATTGGAACTGGAATTGGGGGGAAAACATCATCTTACCTTCCGTCGGTTGGGCTGATGCTCGTCGGGATCCCTCACGTAACAGAGTAAGATTCTTCGGGTATGCTGGCTAAGAACTTTGCTTCATTCTTGAACTCCTATTGAGTCTCCTCTCCCCATGTATCTATGCTCCTGATTTCTTATAAGGTTACCTCCTATACTTCTATATCTGACGCCCTACATATCTCTTCCTGTACGTCTATATACCTCTACATGTCTATAATCTATCTCTATACACTGAAGTCCAATTGAATTAGAGACAGCTGGCGTTATGCAAATGTGGCGCTCTGGGTGGCCCTGTAAACGGAAACGACATGATGTACGCAGCGATCGGACAATATAAGGAGTGATGCGACGGGAATCAGTATGAGTCGGACGCAGTATGGGTAAGACAAAGGATCTAAGCGCATTTGATCGTGGGCGAATTGTCGGGGCCCGACGAATGGGCCACTCTATCTCGGAAGTCGTGCAGGCACTGGGATTTTCACGAGTCACTGTGTCATGGGCGCACCGTGAGTACATCGAATCCGGTAAAACCATCCCTGCAAGAGCCAACTGCCATGGACAACAGCGTGTGGATGAGCGGGGTCATCGTCGCCTAGCTCGCATTGTAACAGCGGATAGACGGGCCACAGTGCACGAAATCACTCGGCAATTTAACCCTGGTGCACAAAACCGTGTAAGCAGACACACCATCCAGAACCATCTCCTCGCTATGCGGTACAGAAGCCATCGTCCCACGAGGGTACCGCTGCTGACCACACATCACAGGGTGCAAAGATTGGCATGGGCGCGGGAACATCGCCACTGGACCC
Source organism: Macrothele yani (assembly GCA_039090855.1). Classification (NCBI taxonomy): domain Eukaryota; kingdom Metazoa; phylum Arthropoda; class Arachnida; order Araneae; family Macrothelidae; genus Macrothele; species Macrothele yani. Next base: position 16,552,082 of record CM077005.1, on the reverse strand, counting down.
TAGACATGTGGAAAAATGTTTCCTGGACTGATGTGTCGAGATTCACGCTGGTACATGCGGATGGCAGGATACGAGTACGGCGTAAACCACATGAAGCGATGGATCCTTCTTGCCAGCAGGGTGCTCTTCAAGCTGGTAGGGGTGGCATTCTCGTCTAGGGACTGTTTACGTGGACTGAAATGGGACCCCTGGTACGTGTGACATCGTCCCTCACAGGTCAACGCTACCGGGATATCCTGGACGACCATTTGCTCCCGTTTGTGCGTCTTCAACATCCCACTGGGGACCTCATCCTGCAACAAAACAATGCAGCTCCCGAATTGTATCCGAATGGTTGGATGAACACTCCACCGACGTGACCTCGCTTCCTTGGCCAGCTAGGTCACCTGACCTCAATCGCATCGAGCACATCTGGGATGCCATCGAGAGAGATGTTCGAGGCTCTGCTCCTCCTCCATCAAATCTTCGTGAACAGTGGGAGCTTGCTCAGAGGTCGTGGATCCGTATGGCTTCCCAACGCTTCCAGTGTCTTGTCGAGTCCATGGCGAGACGAATCGCCACCGTCATCAGGACGAAAGGTGGTGCTACACGTTACTAGACAGGTATCTCTAATTCAATTGCTGTTCAGTGTATATATGTATATAAGTTAGCTGAAATTATTCAATGGAAAAAACTAATACACTGAAAGACATAAAAGCCTCGTTATAAAAAATAATAGCAGAAGTCTTTCTGCAGAGGTGGAAAAGCCCATTATGCCTGCGCTCATGTACTTATTTTATATTGTGTTATAATCAAAGGTGGAGTCACCAATTATTTTAATTTTATATTATTAGTGTTTCGTATATAGTGTGTTTAACTAGCCAAATTGTTCACAAAGTAGCATTGTAAGCTGTTCAACAGTACGAACGCTCGAACCACTAAAAATTCGCCGTGCATCGGATGGGCACGTTGAGCCGTCAGACCCCGAGTACTGGCCCCGTTATAAAGGCGTCTTTCCCTCTTTATTTATTTATTTATTTATTTTGGTTGGGAGTTTAACAACCACCGTGAGCAACTCGATGGGCTATAAGCAGTCGTCCGTCCCTAATTTAGGGCCACTGGCTCCAGCGAAGGGAGAGAGCCAGTGCCTTAAGGCAAACACAACATCCATGCCTCACCGGGATTGACCTTTCTCGGACGAATGGTCATAAGCCAGCACTCACACCACTGCGCCACCGGGGGCGGTCCCTCCATTTCTATTATACCTCGCTTCCGTGTGACTTTCACTTTAGCCCAAATTTCCTAACTGCCTACTTCCAAGGGTTGTTTAAGACCTGGGACCAGACACTACCTTCCTAAAAAAGAGGTCGGGCACTGAACTGTAGTGTGAGTCGCTAGGACGGGCGAAAGGAAACGCAGCTCGGGCGCCGCCCGTCCTTGCCCTCCTCTGACTACGGCCTTATTTGTATACATATATTTTTATTTATATTCCTTACATGTTTATGTAATTTTTAATTTTTCATGAGCTGTAGACACCTGCAGTGCTGGTTTATTGATACTTTGATTACAGTCAGCGCCATCTATGAATTATAGTGGTAACTTACATAAGAAAGTTATCTTTTACATAACAGCCACAACGGGGTCAAAAAACGGGGCAGGAAAATTTTCATTCGGTCAATTTATTAGAGAACTAAAAATTAATTTTAAAATGTCTAGAAATATACAGAAGTTTTATTTTTATAGAATTTTGAATTTTTTTGCAATTTATTATTATTTTGGGGGGCCCGATTTTCATAACTGGTTGGCCAGATTTGTTCACTGGTGAGCCAACGGGCCCACCAGTTACTATGTTAAAACATGCACTGCAATTATTGAAAAACATAACTTTTAAAGAGAGAGTAAAAAAAAAAATACAGGTAGGCTCAGTTTTGATTGAGCCGTCAGTTTGGAACGTAGGGCTACGACTTGCAGATCGGAGAGTTGAAATGAGCTAGTCGAGTATGGTTTTAAAGCGTTTATTTAATTGGTTATAGCCAACACAGGTCTATGATATGAAAAGTAGCTTACATAATGTTTACAAATAATGCTGGATACATTGCTTACATTCCTCATCACTTGCTGTTGCCTCTCGTTTTGATTTTCTCCACTTTTGCTTGCGTTCATTCTGCAAATTCCGCGGCACTGTCGAAAATGTTAACCCGTTCACACGAAAACATTTTTTAAAAATTTTAGTTTAAACCTTTGCGATATGCTATTTATATATTTGAATAGATCTCGTACAGACTTGAAAAAGATACCATGCGCTGTCGTTTTGTACTCAGGGTTGCCGAGATAAACTGTAGTCAAACGCGGCGGCACGACAAGAAATATTGCATCATTTCCCCCGCGCAGGATTTATTGCGCAGTACGCAAATGTTGTTTACGAATATGCTAACACGATCAGTGAGTGACACGCATTTTTAACGCTATAATGATTTCAGCTGGGACCTGTGTTTGTCACAGGCGGTCGATCGTAAGTCGTCCCATACTATCTGTGGAGTTAGACTTACTCCTACGTCAAAAGATTTTGTCTGATTATGAAAATCAATGCATGTACGTACTTTGCTCTGTTCTTCAGTATTGTTTGGGTCCTTAGTAATTGGGTACAGGGATGGTCTGTATATGGGATGGACTTCGAAATGTGTATGAGATAGTGTAAGTGATGTAACATATCTCGACTGCGCCATAAACTGAGATGTTCCCAACTGCACTGCTTCAGCTTTGTTTCGAAGTTTTTTTTGTTTTTAGGTTCTGCGTTCGGTTTTGGTGTGTTCCACTCTGCGCGGGGGATGCTCATGTCAACTGCCCATCACACCTGTCTGTAATGTTTTGTCTACTAAGTGTATATCTTAACTCGTAAAAACATTTTTTCATTAAAAAAATCTTACATGTTTATAGATAGATAGATTCTAGACATTTAAATGTCCTACTTTTTGCATTGACAAAAAAGTCTCTAATTAAATCTTGCATGTTCAATTTATCTGCCCTTCGAACTTCAGTGGTAATCAGTGAAAGATATTTCATTTGTTCTTGACACATTATACTTCGCAAATAAATTTTGATTATTTTAGCTTGTTGAACGATTTTTCAGAAGTAGCTACTGTAACAGGTAGTGTTAAATGCAAAATAAGTGCTTCTGGGAAACTACGTGACAAACTGTTAAACTTTATTATTAACAATTTTACGAATTATTTTATTAAATTTATTGATTTAATTTCTTCTTTTGCAAAGCTGTTTGAAACTATTCGTAAAATTTCAATGGAGAAATTTTAACTTAGATCTTTTTCATACAATATATATATTTTCCAAATCCTTACATATTTGTAAATAACACTCTCGGTTAGTGTTAAGTTCTAAGGCTTCAGAAATGCGAAATAATTGAAAAAAAAATTCATACTGATAAATCTTCCTCTAATTTGTGTTGCGCATACAGTGAAACCTCGATTATACGTTTTTCTAGGTGGCCTTAGAAACGTATAGATGAAATTTTATGAATACTGTTGCAAAATTTTGAAGCCGTCTCTGTGGCGCAGTGGTCTAAGCGATGACTTCTGATTATTCGTCTAAGATGGGTCCGGGTTCGAATCCCAGTGAGACATGTATGCTGTGTTTGGTTTACGGTGCTGGTTCTCTCCCTTCCCTGGAATCAGTGACCCTAAATTAGGGACGGGCGACTGCGTATAGCCAATTGAGTTGCTCATGGTGGGCGTTAAACCTCTAATAAAAAAAAATGAATGCATCCGAAAAGTAAAAAAGAGAGGGCGAACTCGTAAGTTTAGATTGCACTAATTTATAATGTAAGAAGTACATATTGGGTTGTAAAAAAAGGAATGTCCGATGACGAGGTACCCGAAATCGAAGCCCCAACCGCGGCGCACATTGGCCACTGAGACTGCGCAGCACACCGGCATGACACCAGCAGGTAGGTAGCTTAAGTCAGTGGCAGTTAGCCGTCAGAAGGCGAAGAGTGTAAGCTCCAGACAACATGGAAGTGGACAAGAAGCACATCCGACATTGCATGCTGTATGAGTTTCGTGGCTTAAGTCAGTGGCAGTTAGCCGTCAGAAGGCGAAGAGTGTAAACTCCAGCCAACATGGAAGTGGACAAGGAGCACATTCGCCATTGCATGCTGTATGAGTTTCGTCGCGGTAGCATCCCCACAAGTGATGTAAGGAATATTACCAGTGTGTACCCCCTTGCCATACCACATCTTCAGTGCTGTCGTTGGTTCGAACGGTTTCGAGAGGGAAATTTTGACCTGTCTGACCGTCGGCCGAAAGCCGAAAGACCCTCATTAGTGGATAGTGACGTGCTGAAGACCTTATTTGGGACCGACCCACGTGAGAAAATGCGGGAATTCGCCGAACAAGAGGGGACTACCCCGCACGAACAATATGACGAACCTGCGTCAACTTGGGAAGGTGTACAAGAGAGGACTTTGGGTTCCTCATCAACTCATAGTTGAGCAGAAAGCAAATCGCATGAGTGCATGCGTTTTCCTGCTTGCACGTTGAACCGTTCTTGAACCGCATTGTGACAGGTGACGAGAAATGGATCCTGTATGCGAATGTTAGCCCCCAGAAACAGTGGTTGGACCCAAAATAGAAGCCCATGACGACTTCCAAAGCCGAAGCCCATACCCACGTAAGGTCCTACTGTCTGTTTGGTGGGATATGCGAGGTGTCGTGTTTTTTGAGCTGCTACCGAACAACATCACTATCACCGCCGATGTGTAGTACCATCAACTCGACGATCTGCACTCATCGTCAATGTCGAAGCGACCAGCACTGCTGAACCGCAATGGCGTCCTCCTACAGCAGGATGGAGCGACACCTCCCACAGCACAGGGGACCTGTCACAAAATTAGACACCTGAGCTGGGACCTGCTGCCGCACCCAGGCTATTCCCTGGACATTGTCCCAAGGGACTGCCACCTTTTCCCTGTCGTTGGAGCATTTCTTGGATGGACAGCGGGTCACCAACTGGGACGATGTCGAACGCGCACTTACTCACTTCTTTATGGCCAAGACGTCACAGTTCTACAAGGGCGGTATCCAACAGCTGTCTAGACGATGGGAGCAGGTCGTGGCAAATGATGACTACATTTTGGACTGATTTGTACTTTTATATACGGTAATTAGCATTTTTCTGTTGCCTTGCATTTGCGGACATTACTTTCTTTCCAACCTAACACATATACTCCTACTACACATTCTTTTCTTATAGACATCGCTCTTTTCAAAGCAGTTTGGGCACTAGTTAATTTAGCATTAGTAGCAAAATACTCACTAATCTTTGGTTGTTTAGAATTTCTTCAAATCAGAGAAAATAGAATACTGTAAACTTTATTAATAAAATTTTTATCTGGACTAGAGCAGGATTACGTATAATAAAGCGAAATAGGGATATGGAGAAATGCGAATGTTTCCGTCTGCGGATTGTTCGACCACTTCTAAATTGGTATAGGTCTTAATGTTCGTATACCTAGAAATGTCCGAAAACCCCAAAAAAATCAGAATGGCGGCTAAACACGGCTTTGGAACACTGTCTGCTTGAATTTTTCCCGAATTATTCGACCACTTCTAAATGACCTAGAGATATGAAAATTGGCATGCTGATAGGCCTCAAGGTGGGCGTACCTTGAAAAGTCCGAAAACCAAAAACATCAAAATGGTGGCTTTGGAGTATTGTCCGCTTGAATTTTACTACCATTTCTACACCTAGAAAAGTCTGAAAAATTCAAAAGGGAGACTTAGCTTTACTGTACAAAAGGCTGATAGGTTTAAAGATAAATATAGAAAAAACGTTGAAATGCTGTAAAAATTTCATAAATGTTTTATTTAAAATGAAGGGCGTCGAAGCCTGCTATTGTTTACATCAAACCGTATGCATTGGCGTCACAACCCTGTTCTAAACAGGGTTTGAAAAAACCCAGCCAACTTGTTTTTTTTGGGTTTTTTATTTTTTTCCGGGTTTTGTTGGGCTTTTTCTAGTTTTTTTCGTTCCTAATTTGCATAGCTGGAATTTATTTGAAACAGTATTGGAAATTCCAATTTATCATATTTTATTAGTTCATATTTTTTTAAACTAACTGATATATAAAAGTATTTAAGGTGCGGTGAGTGTGTACAAAAATTACGTTACGATTCGAAAATTTTTTGAACATTCCCCAAAAGTCTGTTGAATCACGGGAAGTCCACTCTCACTTGTTCACTCCTCTTTTTGCTTCAGCAAATTGGCTTTAGTGTTTTTTCGACGTTTTTCATTTGCCATAGTTTTATCAAATCACAACAAATTCACAAGGGGGAGGGGTGCTTAAAAGGTGCGATTAAAAATTAAAGTGACGAAATTTATAGTGGAAGAGAGAAAATTTTAAGAACCCAGTGGAAGGTCAACGATAAAGAATAACATGGTGCACGGAAAAGGATAATCTAAATCTTACTGACGAAACAAACAACAATGGTTGCTTTTAAATCTGGTCCCACTCTTACACGTTATGTTCATATGAATCGGTAATATCAACAGAGAACATCACCGTAGCAAGCTTTTCTTTCCTAGGAGGGCGAGACTTGAAATTACGCCCCTTCGAGTTCCACTCAAATGATATGTGGTTTTTACTTTCCCACACACCGCCGTTATAGGGAAGTATTATGATCTTTCAAAAATCGCATTTCAGGTTTTTGTTCTAATTTTATTCAAAATGTAAAAGCTAAGTAAATACCCAAGAACCACAGGTTGTAAATACCAAGTAAAGCGTAAACGTTATGTGAACGCTGACAACACAACAAACACGGTATGAGGAAAGAATGCCCACGGAAAAAACGCCCACGGAAAAATCGCCCACGGAAAAAACGCCCACGGAAAAATCGCCCACAGACAAAATGCTCACGGGAAAAATATGTGATCGACTGATAAGTTTATATGTCTGTTATAAACGGTGTTCGGACAACTGGTCACACACTGCTGGCCAAAAACCGTTAGGGGTCATATAAAAATTGTGGTTTCTTGGCCACCTCACCTACATAACGAAAATGGGTGTAGGAGAATTGGCCACAAAAGTTCAAAGGGGGGGGGGGGTGTAAGTATTATCGATTTTTGGCCTACATTGAGAATTGAATTAGGAACTCCAAACAAATTTCGAGAAAACGTTTCATATAAGCCAAGCGAGAATTACAGCATAATGCATGTATGTTCGGAAAAGGACCCTAAGGTGGGATTTTTTAATAACGCTGCACTTTTACGTAGGTACTAAATATTTACATAACATGTCAAGTTTGCAATATTTTTCTTTTACTTAATTAATTCACAGGCGAAGAAAAAAGTGTTGAATAGGCTTATGCCTACGGCCTATTAATTAATGTATGGATTGAATGTATGGTGCATAAGTAGAAGCGCAATATTATTGACAATTAATACAGACATTTGACGTGGAATAGGAATAGCTGTGGTGCAGTGGAAGCATGTCCGGCGCATAACTGGAAGACCCTGAGTTCGATTCCTGGTGGCGGCCACTGAGAATTTTTCCGTGACTCACTTATAAACGTGGAAAGAGCGATGACTTCTGTTTGATTATTGACAATACTTGTTATGTAAATTTACGAATATGGGAATGACGGAACGAAAACTTTTAGAAGGGCCTAAACGTTAGTCCTAATATTATTTTCTGCCTGAGTAATACCGCAATATTAATAATTTGATGTGTTACGTAAACGTTATGAATATAACATCGTTAGAATAAAAACTGTTAAATAGGCCAAGGCCTAGGACTTATGACTTAAGGGCCGCGGGTGGCCTAGTGAAGAACCAAATAAGATTGTTAACTTTCAACTTCCTACTGTAGAGTAGCTACTTTCTTAAAAAATTCCAGTTCGGCTTTACTGTAAAAAATTTGTGACTATTCTTATTTTTTAAAGTAAGGTCTTAATTTTTATAAAACTATGCATGTTTGTTATTTAACTATATCAATTAAAAGGGAAATCATTAAAAGTCAGATTATTTTATTTATAAATACTTGCATTTAATTGTAAAAGTGATTTTCGTAAAAGGCGCAATGTACAGATATAACTTTGTGTAATGTGCTTTCTTTGCACTCTTGTCTCTTTTGGAAATCCTCTTTTGTGTACGGCGAGCGGAAGGGGGTGGGGGTGGGAGGCATCTGTCTTTCGTCAAAGTGGTGCTTTGCAGCTGCAGCTGGAACGTTTGCTAGCGACCGCACCCCAAATATCAAGCGATATATTTCATTTAAATTTATCGGTTGGCCACCGGTCAGGGTGTGTCTTCCCCGTGAGTAGTATAATCTCAAGTTACAGGCATACTTCTTTTCTTCCCAGTGTAAAGAAAAAAATACGCACTCATAGCTTCCTGGGAGTTTTCCAAAGGACAACTAAAACAGTTAATTTCTACATGACGGGTGTAGGAGAACTGGCCACAAAAATTTTAAGGGGCCTTATAAAAATAACGTTTTCGACCGCTTCGTGCCCACGATCCCCAGAGGTTGGTAATCAGAGTCATATAAAGTTTCCGTAATTTCGTCTTTTCTTAATTGCGATAATTAATGTAATTCTTTATAAGAAATGTTTATGATCTACATCTTAGCAAAAGATTTAAGGGTTTTCAAACTACAAGTCTGCAAATTATCTGAGCGCATGTGCTGACTCAGGAAACCTGTCGGGGGGGGAGGTAATATCAAAACTGCAAGATTTGAAAAATGTATCGTCCCATCGGGAGATTTTCAGCATTTACAAGCTACAGCTGGACAGATTATTTGAGGGCACGTGCCTACTCAGCAAACCTGCGGGGGGGGGGGGGGGGGTTATATGATAATTGTGAATTATATAGAATTTCTTGTCCGACCCGGAGATTTTCATCATTCACTTGCCTTCAGATAATGTGTCGAGTTGTAGCTGCTAATTGCCGAGAATCTCCCGATCGGACGAGAAATTGTTCATATTTTACACTTTTGGTATTACCCCCTTCCCCCTCTTCGCCGACAGGTTTCCAGAGAGTGACATGCGCTAAGAAAATTTGTCGAGTTGCAGTTTCTAAATGCTGAAGATCTCCAGATCGGAAGAGAAATCTTGATATTTTACGATTTTGGTATTACCTCCCCCACCCCACCCCCACCCCGACTAGTTTCCTGAGGCACCAGATACCCTCAGATAATTCGACGTGTTGTAGCTTGTAAACGCTGGAAATCTCTCGATCGGACCAGAAATTCTTTATATTTCATATTTTAGATTTTAAGCACCCCCTTCCCCAGACAAATTCCCTGGGTTTGCACATACTCGCAGAGAATTTTTTTATTTGTAGTTTCTAGAAAAATATCGTATAGCAGTTGGCTTGAAGACAACGGTGAATCATTACTATGTTTTTAAATAAATGTTGCATAAGACTACCACTGCTTTCAGGCCAACACCATACTACCTCTACAGTCCATCAGTTCAATCCGAACTTTCCTCTCGTATTTGTAAGGTTTGCAGAAAATATTTTACACATCAAATTATTAATATTGCGGTATTACTCAGGCAGAAAATAATATTAGGACTAACGTTTAGGCCCTTCTAAAAGTTTTCATTCCGTCATTCCCATATTCGCATTATGTAGGTGAGGTGGCAAAGAAACCGCAATTTTTATATGACCCCTAACGGTTTTTTTGGCCAGCAGTCTGTGACCAGTTGTCCGAACACCGTTTATAACAGACATATAAACTTATCAGTCGATCACATATTTTTCCCGTGAGCATTTTGTCTGTGGGCGATTTTTCCGTGGGCGTTTTTTCCTACTTTCGAGAAGTGGGCGTTTTTCCGTGGGCGATTTTTCCGTGGGCATTTTTTCCGTGGGCGTTTTTTCCGTGGGCATTCTTTCATGCAATCAACAAACACTCCAGAGAAATCCAGAACGAAAAAAAACAGCGCAGGACAAATCTGTATCGGATAGTGAACGTAACAGTGGCGTATCTTGGGTTCGAGACCTGGGCTCTCACACCTCCCCCCCCCAGTACTATTTTTTTTTTATTTGCGAAGTTTTTTTAATTATTAAGTAACTTGAAGTAATTTGTTTTTCTACATTTTTTAGGTACATGCTATTGCTAACATGATGTTCAATAATTATGAGGATTAGGATTTGAACACTTATTTGTACACGAACTCCATTCTTCTTCTTTTTGCATGAACTTGAGTGTAACGTTTTCACAAAAATGTTTCTTCCGAGTACTTTTTCGTATTTAAAAATAATGTTTCTCTCTATTAACGAACCAGCCAAGTTGCTCGAATGTGCATGTCCTTGTGTGGCTCTAAGATATATCTTGATTCTTTTTAATACGGAAAAACTTCTTTCGGCACTTGCAGTTGTTGATGAACAGTTTAATATTGATCTGCTATTGTACACCTCAATAAACACTATGTCCAATTATTCAACTTTATGTAACAAGTAATGTTTCTTACTGATTTTTTTGTATTCATCAAGGGAATTAAACACCTTCAGTTCATTTTTTAATCGAGCTGTATCAAAAGTTGAAGCATAGAGTTCTTTAAGCTCACAAAATTTATCAAAACAGTTCGAATCCAACAAAGCCAGGAATTTAAGATATAATATCACTGCTTTTAATTCATTGACACTTCACACAAACTGAAACAACTCTCACGAAACACGCGCTCGAAGCATGGAGGAACTGAGGTAGTCCGAAGTCTTCGTTTTTTCGGAGCGAACCCTTGGCCAAAGCAATGGCCATTCACGAGCTCCATTACTTATTCATGTTGTCATGGAAACGCAAGCAGGAGATACACTGCTGGCCACCTAAAATGTAACACCAAGAAGGAAGCATCCGATTGGCCTGAAATTCGCAGCATGCGTCGCCCGCGAGAGGACATGCAAACGATTGGCATTGCAGGGCATATGCAAAACATGTGCGCCCGGCACGCCACCGAGAATCACTATAAGAAGGGTGCACAGAAAGCGGGGTGTAAGTAGTGGAAGTGTGTTGTGCTGCCGGACCTGTGCGTGGGAAGCTTCCTGATGCCTCGTCGCAGAATACGGCAGTCATTCCAGCACGTTTCGGAGTTCGACAGAGGACGAATAGTGACTTATCGCGGCAGCGGTTTATCGTACCGAGACATCGGCGTCCGTGTAGGACGACATCTAGCCACAGTGAGGCGAGTATGGATTCCGTGGATGCAGGAGGGACGGACGGACCGATGTGTGCGATTGCCGCAACCGCGGCACACCATTGAACGAAAGGACCGGCATGTTGTGCGGCGGGCATTGACGACTCGCACCGCCACATCGCGAACGTTAGCGCAGGAAATAGGGTGTGTTGCACAACAACCTGTGTCAGCACGTACCGTTCGACATCGTCTGCAGGAGCGGGGACTTGTCGCACGGCGCCCATTGCTCCGATTACTATTGACGTTACACCACCGGCGAGTGCGGCGGCAGTGGGCCGTTGAACGCCACACCTGGACTACGGAATGGCACAACATTGTCTTCTCCAACGAATCCCGCTTCTACCTGCAACACCACGATGGTCGGATCCGTGTGTGGCGGCACCGCGGCGAGATACTGTATGGCGCCTGCATTATGCATCGCCATACCAGTCCGCCGCTTGGCGTTATGGTTTGGAGCGCAATTGTATATGACACCCGCACTCCTCTGGTACATAGCTGGTACACTCAATAGCCACCGCTACATCTCCGACGTTTTGGAGCCTGTAGTCCTCCCTTAACTGCAGGACCTGCCAGCGGCCACGTTTCAACAGGACAATGCGCGCCCCCACGTGGCACGCATCGTGCAACAATTCTTCACGGCCTACCAGGTGTCACTGCTGCCGTGGCCCGCCTGTTCTCCCGATATGTCGCCCATCGAACACGTCTGCTCGCTGATCGGCAACCGAGTGGCCCGGCAAGCACCATCCGCGGCTACGCCTGATGAACTGTGGCAACGTGTGGAAGCACCCTGGACTGACATACCCTAAGCCCACATCCAAAGCCTCGTTCGTTCGATGCCGCGGCGTGTAGCGGCCGTTATGGCCAGCCATGGGGGCCACACGAACCATTGATGTCTGCGTGTTCCGCAAGTCGCACGGGCCTGTAAGCTCAATCGTTTCATCGTTGTATCTGTTGTTATGTGTCCAGGAAATATGGCTTTGCTATCTCGTGTCCTTCTTGGTGTTGCATTTTGGGTGGCCAGCAGTGTAGTATTGAAACTCTTCGCATCAGAACAGCGAAGACTGTGGAAGACCTATTTGCGTTGCGTTGATGCCGTTGATCATCGCTCGCCAGACTGATTCTCATAATCGAAAGAAGCGAATCCGCTCGTGTTTTTTTCGCACCGAAAGCATCGACATATCTTAATACCGTTGATAATTGACTTTTATTTGTGTATATTTAATTCACTTTTATTTGTGCATTCTCTGGGCTTCGCAGCTAGCCTAGAATATACGCCACTGGAACGTAACAATAGGAAGACGTTTTAGGGGTAGGGCTTGGAAAAATTCCTTTTAAGGTTAAACTCTCAGAGAACTTTCTGCTACAAAGCACAGATGATTAATTAGCTCTTCATCCCAACAACATGTTCGGAAAGGTCATGGAGGTTAGACTTACCAGCATATTATTTTCTATGTATCCATTCGCTGTTTTGGAAAATTCCCTTATAGATATGAGATTTTTAGACCTCACAGTGTATGTTACTCTGTACCCTGGTTAACTGCGTGGAATACCGTGTGAGACTAACCAAAGTCCTTAAAAAGGTAATACTGAAGCATGTAACTCTCTTTTTTTATTTACAATTTCTATTTTATACGTCCCCCAGAGCATGAATTTACGCCCTTGGAATAACCATTCTGGGAGATTCAAATTTTCTGCCCTCCCGGTAGCTACGGCCCCGACACAGAATATTTACGAAAGTGGTAAAAACTGGAAATTTAGTAATTATTAGTAAAAAAACTGTTACAATTGCAGAAAATTTGCAAATAAAATACCCCCAGCGTTATCAGGTGAAATTTTTTTCAGTAACATATTTAGCGAAGAGCTCGGAAAGTAGATTTTTCATGTTTAACGAGAGCTAGCCAAAAACAGCTAGCGGTTATATTCTACAGATGAAAGAATTAATGACTAGTAGTTGTTTATGAAAAAGCCCCTCCCCTCCCCAGCCTCCTGTGTGCCGAGTGAACAGCGGCAGCAACGGTCTCCGTCTCTCTCCTAAATTTCATCTCCGTCTCTCTCCTAAATCTAATCTCCGTCTCTCAGCAGGTAATGCACGAAGTTGCCGTCCCGGTGGCGCAGTGGTCTAAGCGACGGCTTCTGACCATTCAGCCAAGATGGGTCCGGGTTCGAATCCTGGTGAGGCGTGGATGTTGTGCTTGTCTTACGGCACTGTTTCTCTCCTTTCCCTGGAGTTGGTGGCCTTACATTAGAGACGGGCGACTGCTTATAGCCCATTGCGTAGCTCACGGCGGTCGTTAAACCGCAAATAAAAAAATAAAAAATAAAAAAAGAAATGCTCGAAGTTGGTCGGTCAAATTAAATGTCAAACTATTTGTAAAAGGAAAAATTATATTGGGTGTGATTAAATTTAGAATAGAATAATGTAGAGCAAAAATAGAATCCAATTTTTAAAAAACCCAGGTGGGTTTTTTGGTGGGTTTTTACAAGCTGGGCCCACCTTGAGGAACCCTGGCTCAAAATTGTAAAACAGTTACGGGTCTTAAAGTATTTTCCTTCCAGTAATTATTTTTCCCTTTCTTTAATTTTATGCTAAAAAAAATTATAGAGCCATCATTCGAAGAGCCGACCCGGTGGCACAGTGGTCTAAGCGATGGCTTCTGATCATTCGTCCGACAGGTTGTGTTTGTCTTACGGCACTGGCTCTCTCCCTTCCCTGGAACCAGTGACCCTAAATTAGCGACGGGCGACTGCTTATAGCCCATTGAGTTGCTCACGGCGGTCGTTATATCTCCAATCAAAAAAAAAAAAAATCATTCGAAGGACGAGCATAACTGCTGGTTACGTATATAAGTGAAAAACGTGTAATCGGAAAACGTACAACCGAACAGTTTGAAATTGCTTCAGCTCTTTTAAATATGTAGTCCAATATTTGGCATCCTGCCAAAGACGTTCCCTACACTGCTTACACCATAGCAGTCGAGTAAACTGAAAAGAGCTCTTCTCTTCCTTTGGCTTGCGGTTATTTTTCTCCCCAAACCAGCCCCCATCGTTCATTATTCTTTTTGTTGGTGGACTTATTTGAGTTAAAAATTTATTTTATTAATCCTGATTTGGTCCCCTAACGTTGCGCTGCTGGTCGGTTTACAACGCTGTCCAAGTATGTGCCGCAAACCGAAACCGTCGTAGCACATCGCATTCAGTATTATTTAACACACACATCACCGTGAATCAAGTGAACAAAAAAAAAAAAAAATTGCGTAAATTCGCTGTCACGAATTTTTATCTGTAAAATGTGTATCATCACTTCGTGTAATGGTACGCAGCGGTACTGCCTACTGGCACCTTGATTGACAGTGACGCATTACGTTCATGATGGGGGTTCTGCTGCTGTTGGTTATAGAAGCATCACTTTCTAGAACTCAGCACAGCTCTCTTCCCTTTTTAGCACGTCTTTTGTAAAAAAGTACTCACTTTGTTCGTCCGTTGAAACCAAAACTCTACAGCTATTAGTCCGATTTGAAAAATTGTTTTTGCATTGGACAGCTTGAAATGTGAGATCGATGGTCTTTGCATTCCGGTTTTTTTTTTTTTTGTTTTTTCCCAAATTGATAACTTCGCCACTAGAAGGCGTAAATGCAGCTAATTCCAAATAAATTTTATTTCATATATTTGCTTCTAAATATCCGATTGAAAAATTTTCCTTCTTCCTTTCGATGCCATTCATAACAAACATTATTTTCGGTGCAGTTTCTTTTACAGGTAATATATATTTTTTCCGCTTGGGGGCGTACAGGTAAATTGCGATTTTTCCCCATATTTCTGCTTCTAAAAGTTCGATTTCAAAAATTCTTTCTGCATTGGATACAGTTCTTAGTGGGAAATTTTCTACAAGTAATTTCTAATTTCTGATAGGGAATAGTTTGGCCACCAGCTTAAGTGATTATTTCTGTCTTTGATGTATTTGCAGCAAAATATGCACTTCTGAAAACTCGATTGAAACCATTCTTTCGTGGACTGATACCACTCAACTCGGAACAGCTTTTGAAAATATCTTCTGTTTTAAACAGGAAATACTGTACGATATACATACAATACGATATGCCTCTGTATATCGTCGTATTGTTGTCGATATCTCTGTTTCTAAGAGTCCGATTTGAAAAATTCCTTTAACACCGAATACGATTTACTTTGTAGAACACTTTAGGCTTGTACTTGTGCAGGGTGATTTTTCTAGTTCACAGTTTCGCCGCTAGTCGGTATTTATGTACTTCTGTTTGCAGTTGTATCTCAGATTCTGAAAACACTATTGGAAAATTTTCTTTCTTCATTGCATGGCATTTGCCACAATAAAGATGGGGAACATTATCCTCTTTAAATAATGAGCAGTGTTCCCGCTAGAAGGCGTAAATGTAACAACATTTTTCTCACTATCCCTTCTTCCTGGAGACGAATTTAAAAAAAAATCACTTTCCTTAGCATACATTTATTTTGAAAACAGTCGTAAAAGTACGTACCTTTGGATTTCCTTTTGGAGGTTCTTTTTCCTGTTAAAAGCAATGATTGACGATTTCCCTCTATTTTTAATAATATTGTTTATTTTGCATTTAGAAATGCTAATTCCATGATTTTCACAGCGTTTTTTTTATTACAGAATACGAATATTTCTCTTCGTAACGAGCAAAAGCATAACTCCGTCCACTGCTTGTTCGAAAGTATGCGGGAGTGACATGGAGGAGACTGGCACAAGACAGACCGTTGTGGTTGTGGAGGCAACTTGGGGAGACCTTCGTCCAGCAGTGGATTGACAATGGTTGACAATGATGGTGATGATATATATATATAGGGATGTAAGGTCAGGTGATGCGCAACATCACAGCCTCTCCTTGACAAATGTCAACCCCGCCTTCTAAAGGGGCTCTGACGACCGCCAGTAGCGGTATAACTATTATACCATCGGGATCAAAGGAAATGCTATCCCCACACTTACCAACCCGCTTGGCCAGCGTGGTGAGTTATGGATACCCCCCCTCCCCAAATGACTCCACAACTTAAATCTTGGCCCTCAGTCTCCGGCAGCTGGAATGTACCTGGCCAAGGCAGCGGCCAGTGCGACATGAAGGCAGAAGGTGCTAAAAATCACCGGTGGACCGGACTAGGCTGCCATCTGATGCTGACCTTGGCTACGTATAATGGACGCTCCTTATCTTCTGATTCAAGGCTTCTTGAATTGGAAGAGGAACTACAAAGGATCAAGTGGGACATCGTGGGGCTAAGTGAGGTAAGGAGGAAAGGAGAAGATCTCATCGAACTGAAAAGTGGACATCTCTTCTACTATCGTGGGACAGATACTGGCAGAACTAGTGGTGTTGGATTTATAATAAACAAGAAACTGAAGGATAAAGTTGTAGAAGTCGAAAGTTCCTCTGACAGAGCTGCACGACTCGTTATCCAACTCTCGAGAAGATACCAGGCTCAGATTATTCAAACTTTTGCATCCACCACAAGTCATCCGGTAGAAAAAATTGAAGAATTTTATGAGGAAATTCGTCATCCAAATAATAAAGGCAAGCAGCACTGAAGATAATTATGGGAGATTTCAATGCAAAAATAGGGCAACAGCAACAGAATGAAACTTCAGTAGGTAAATTCGGACACGGCAACAGAAACCAGCGTGGAAATACTCTCTTAGAGTTTGCAGAGGCAGAAGGGTTTTTCATCTTGAACTCCTTTTTCAAGAAAAAGCCACACAGGAAATGGACATGTAGATATCCAAATGGGACGACAAGTGAAATTGATTTTATTATGTGTAACAAAATATTCGTTTTAGAAGACTGCAGTGTGCTAAACAAGTTCAACACAGGTGGTGACCATAGATTGGTGAGATGTAAGATGCACCTCAACACTGAACTCGAACGTGGCAAGCTCATAAGACAAACAAAAAGGTATTATGGTGTTTTTTAAGGTTGACATAACCAACCTTAAATAACACCATAATACCTTCAAGTTGGAACTGAAGAACAGATTCTCTGCTTTAGAAGGCCTAACAGCGGAAGAAGTGGATATTTCTGAAGTTAACAGAAAAGTAACCAAAGCTTCTATGGAAACAGCAACAAAATTAGCTGGGTCTAAGAACAATATGCATGTAAACAAATTATCAGGAACAACCAAAATGTTGATGCAAAAAAGAAGAGAGATGAAGACAACTAAAGATGTGACTTCCAAAGTGGAATATATAGAGCTATGCAAGACAGTACGAAAAAGTATCACTGAAGACGTAAGGAAATCCAACTGTGAACTAGTAAGGAAAGCAATTGAAAACAACCAAAGCCTAAAGATAGCAAAGGGACATCTCAGTAAGGGAAGAAAACAGATTATGGCACTGAGAAAAGAAGATGGTTCTGTAACAAGAAATAGAGACGAAATTTTGACAAGAGTGAAAGATTTCTACTTCAAATTATATGAAAGGGATGATACATGTACTCCAGACATCATGAAAGGTACCAGTACCAGAGTTCTTCCAGTCCTCCCAGCAGAAGTTGCACATGCAATCAAGAACATGAAGGGGGAAAAGCTCCAGGAGAAGATGGAATTACTGTAGACATCATACAAGAAGCAAGTGGAGAAATTGAAACAGTACTCGCCCAAATTTTCACTCGATGCCTTAATGAAGGGAAGATTCCTGAGGATTGGAACACCGCTACAATGATCCTGCTACATAAAAAAGGTGACATTGAGGATCTCAGGAACTACAGACCTATCAGCCTCCTATCAGTGGTTTATAAAATCTTCACTAAAGTTCTTTCACACCGCTTGAAGGTAACACTGGACATGGCTCAACTGAAAGAACAAGCTGGATTCAGGAGTGGCTACAGCACAATAGATCATATCCACGTACTGAGAGAACTAATTGAAAGAGCGAGGGAATATGAACTTCCATTGTGCATGGCTTTTATCGATTATGAAAAAGCCTTTGATTCGGTGAAACCATCAGCAGTTACAATGGCTCTGAAATCCTGCGGTATTGAAGATGCGTACATTATTATTATTATTAATAACATCTATGAAAATGCAACTTCAAAGATTCGGCTGTTTGAAAATACAACACACATAAAAATTGGAAAGGGAGTGAGACAAGGGGACACCATATCTCCGAAGCTTTTTAATGCCACATTGGAAAATGTCTTTCAATCACTGAACTGGGAAATCAAAGGGATAAAGATTAATGGAGATTATCTAACCCATCTTCGTTTTGCTGATGACGTAGTCATTTTTGCAACTACCCCATCAGAGCTGCAGAGTATGATCCAGGAACTTGCTGACAAAAGTAAAGAAGTGGGATTAAAAATGAACTTTTAGAAGACAAAAGTGATGTACAATGCTTTTACAAGAAATTAAGATTTATTGATTGATGGGGAAAAGCTGGATATAACAGATACCTACATTTACCTTGGACAGCAGATATCAAGTGAAGGTCACATTGATGACGAAATTAATCAACGTATAAAACTTGGTTGGAGAGCCTTTGGAAGAAACAGTACAATTTTTAATAGCAATATGTCATTATGTCTTAAAAGAAAAGTGTTTAATCAGTGCATCCTTCCAGTTCCAGTGCTTACGAACGGAGTAGAGACGTGGACCATAACAACTAAAAAAAGACATACAAAGACTACAGACAACTGAAAGTAGCAGGGAGAGATGCATGCTAGGTGTAACCAGGAGGAACTCGTGGATTAGGAAAATGACAAGAGTGGAAGACATCATGATCAGAGCAAAAGTCCCTGAAATGGCAATAGGCTGGACATGTTGTCAGACGAACAGAGCACCGATGAACAACCGAAATTCTATAATACACTGGATTCCAAGGTACAGGAAAAGACCAAGAAGAAGACCACATGGGAGATGGGCGGATGAAATTCGAAAACATGCGGGAGTGACATGGAGGAGACTGGTGCAAGATAGACCGTTCTGGAAGAAACTTGGAGAGACCTTCATCCGGCAGTGGATTGATAATGGTTGATGATGACGATGGTTTGTGTGTGTGTGTGTGTGTGTGTGTGTGTGTGCGCGTGTGCGCGCGCGCGCATGTGTGTCATATTTCAGCACATGCACGGTTTTGTTATTTTTACCTACGAGAATTCTGCGTTATAAACAAAGCTTTACAGTTAGTTACCAATTATTTTGACGCTATGTCTTCGATTTTCAAACTATTTTTGACAACCAGAATGCAAGTTAAAACTGAAACTTTGTCTTACTGAGGTAAAAAAAAAAAAAAAAAAAAAAAAAATCTGCGTTTGCGGAATTCTTCTCCTCTGTTATAGGAAAAACTTAGTGAAGATATTTGTGCAAAATTTTCATAGCACAGCTGATGGTTGACGCCCCCCCATCCCCGTAACGAAGGGATTGAATAAACGCATTTATTAATATGAATTAAAGAGATGACGCTAAATATAGGCTGTCTGCAGCCCTCTTGAAATTTTTATTATTTGAATGCGGCCCCCCAATCTGTGATGAGTTTGATACTATTGCTCTCGACAACTGCATTTCAATATTTTCCATAGCTCTAACATTTGTTTTCATAAATTTAACTTTAATTTTGTAACTACGTTGTTGTGCGAGAAAATCCGTAAGTAAAAAAAAAAAAAAAAAAGCCCTATTC
Source organism: Macrothele yani (assembly GCA_039090855.1). Lineage (NCBI taxonomy): Eukaryota > Metazoa > Arthropoda > Arachnida > Araneae > Macrothelidae > Macrothele > Macrothele yani. The sequence goes on along the minus strand of CM077005.1, from coordinate 16,532,249 downwards.
ATTGGATTTTGCACGTGTGAAAACAGGATCTTGAGGTAACCGGATCCCAGCGCGCAGATGGTCAAGCAACAGGCAAGGCCAGGAGATAGCAGCGCCGCCAGACGGTGCGAAATCCGAAACCCCTTGGGCTGCACATGGTAAAGAAACGGAAAACTCCTAAAAACCGTGCTTCATATAGCATTACACTCCACCCTCTCTAGACTTCTCACCAGCTCCCTTTCTCTCTATCTCTTTGCAATGTTGCGTTGCCTTTTGATAATAACTGGAGGATCAGGTGTCGGTTGACCTTTGCTGGCATGGAATCTCGTCTAGTTGAAAGTGCGTGTGCGATATACTATTTCAAATTTTCAGTATCGTGTAACTGTGCCTGCGTCTAATCTTTTATCATCTGCGTTGTTATTAGAAAACATTCCAGCGTATGCCCTTGCTTGTGAATTTATATCTGAATTGGAAAGATGAGCACTTTGCAAAAAAGGCACTCAATTTATCCTGAATAAGCATGTATGTGGTCCCGCTGATCAAACATATAAGCAGTCTCCTCTTGAAGTAAAGATTGACAGCATATGGCCACTTTTGTAGAATCACCCTGATTTTTCCAAGGAGACAGAGACGATTTAAGTCTACCCAACTGGGCCCCGCCGTTTAGGAGAGCCCAAACATCAGCTCAGTTATTAAATTTAAATATTAAGAAAATGCAGTGGTATTTTAGATCACGAATCGTCTGTTTAAAACATGAGCATTGCATTTTTCTCATGTACTGTTAACGGACGATGAAAACTCTGTGTAGCATCAGGCGCAAACTGGACCGCCGGTGAACTCCCGGTACCGCAATATTTTGGACCGGTAGACCTTATGCTAGATCAAGAAAAGAAAAAAAAAAAAAGAAAAAAACTGTGTCTATATACAGTATACTCGTATAAAGCAAAGTGGGAAACAACGAGTATTTCCGTCCGCGAATTGTTCGACCACTTCTGAACAACCTATAGATCTGAAAATTGGTATGCTGATAGGTCTAAACGATTGTATGAAAGAATGCCCACGGAAAAAACGCCCACGGAAAAATCGCCCACGGAAAAAACGCCCACGGAAAAAACGCCCACGGAAAAAACGCCCACTTTTCGAAAGTAGGAAAAAACGCCCACGGAAAAATCGCCCACAGACAAAATGCTCACGGGAAAAATATGTGATCGACTGATAAGTTTTTATGTCTGTTATAAACGGTGACAGGACAACTGGTCACAGACTGCTGGCCAAAAAATCGTTAGGGGTCATATAAAAATTGCGGTTTCTTCGCCACCTCACCTACATAACGCGAATATGGGAATGACGGAATGAAAACTTTTAGAAGGGCCTAAACGTTAGTACTAACATTATTTTCTGCCTAAGTAATACCGCAATATTAATAATTTGATGTGTAAAATATTTTCTGCAAACCTTACAAATATGAGAGGAAAGTTCGGATTGCACTGATTGACTGTAGAGGTTGTATGGTCTTGGCCTGAAAGCCGTGGTAGTCTTTTGCAACATTTATTTAAAAACACACTAATGATTCACCGTTGTCTTCAAGCCAACTGCTATACGATATTTTTCTAGAAACTACAAATAAAAAATTCTCTGCGAGTATGTGCAAACCCAGGGAATTTGTCTGGGGAGGGGGAGGGGTGCTTAAAATCTAAAATATGAAATATAAAGAATTTCTGGTAAGATCGGGAGATTTCCAGCGTTTACAAGCTACAACACGTCGAATTATCTGAGGGTATCTGCTGCCTCAGGAAACTAGTCGGGGGAGGGGGGGTAATACCAAAATCGTGAACATCAAGAATATCTCTTCCGATCTGGAGATCTTCAGCATTTAGAAACTGCAACTCGACAAATTTTCTTAGCGCATGTCACTCTCTGGAAACCTGTCGGCGAAGAGGGGGGGGGGGGGTAATACCAAAAGTGTAAGATATGAACAATTTCTCGTCCGGTCGGGAGATTCTCGGCAATTAGCAGCTACAACTCGACACATTATCTGAAGACATGTGAATGATGAAAATCTCCGGGTCGGAAGAGAAATTCTTCATATTCTACACTTTTGGTATTACCCCCCTCCCCCGACAGGTTTGCTCAGTAGGTTCATGCCCGGAGATAATGTCTCCAGTTGTAGTTTGTAAATGCTGAAAATCGCCCGATCGGACAAGAAATTCTATATAATTCACAATTATCATATAACCCCCCCCACCCCCAGGTTTGCTGAGTAGGCACGTACCCTCAAATAATCTGTCCAACTGTAGCTTGTAAATGCTGAAAATCTCCCGATGGGACGATACATTTTTCAAATCAAGTTTTGATATATACCCCCCCCCCCCCGACAGGTTTCCTGAGTCAGCACATGCGCTCAGATAATTTGCAGACTTGTAGTTTGAAAACCCTTAAATCTTTTGCTCAGATGTAGATCATAAACATTTCTTATAAAGAATTACATTAATTATCGCAATTAAGAAAAGACGAAATTACGGAAACTATATATGACTCTGATTACCAACCTCTGGGGTTGTGGGCACGAAGCGGTCAAAAACGTTATTTTTATACGGCCCCTTAAAATTTTTGTGGCCAGTTCTCCTACACCCGTCATGTAGAAATTAACTGTTTTAGTTGTCCTTTGGAAAACTCCCAGGAAGCTATGAGTGCGTATTTTTTTCTTTACACTGGGAAGAAAAGAAGTATGCCTGTAACTTGAGATTATACTACTCACGGGAAGACACACCCCGACCGGTGGCCAACCAATAAATTTAAATGAAATATATCGCTTGTTATTTGAGGTGCGGTCGCTAGCAAACGTTCAAGCTGCAGCTGCAAAGTACCACTTTGACGAAAGACAGATGCCCCCCCCTTCCGCTCGCCGTACTCAACAGACAACAGTGGAAAGAAAGCACATTACACAAAGTTATATCAGTACACTGCGGCTTTTACGAAAATCGCTTTTACAATTAAATGCATTAAACTTTAAAAGTATTTATAAATAAAATAATCTGACTTTTAATGATTTCTTTTTTAATTGATATAGTTAAATAATAAACATGCATAGTTTTATAAAAATTAAGACCTTACTTTAAAAAAATAAGAATAGTCACAAATTTATTATAGTACAGCCGAACTGGAATTTTTTAAGAAAGTAGCTACTCTACAGTAGGAAGTTGAAAGTTAACAATCTTATTTGGTTCTTCACTAGGCCACCCGCGGCCCTTAAGTCATAAGTCCTAGGCCTTGGCCTATTTAACAGTTTTTATTCTAAGGATGTTATATTCATAACGTTTACGTAACACATCAAATTATTAATATTGCGGTATTACTCAGGCACAAAATAATATTAGGACTAACGTTTAGGCCCTTCTAAAAGTTTTCGTTCCGTCATTCCCATATTCGTAAAATTTACATAACAAGTATACAAGTATTGTCAATAATCAAACAAAAGTCATCGCTCTTTTTTTTTTTTTTTTTTTTTTTTTGATTGGAGGTTTAACGACCACCGTGAGCAACTCAATGGGCTATAAGCAGTCGCCCGTCCCTAATTTAGTGTCACTGGTTCCAGGGAAGGGAAAGAGCCAGTGCCGTAAGACAAACACAACATCCATGCCTGACCGGGATTCGAACCCGGACCCCTTACGGACGAATGATCAGAGGCCAACGCCTTAGACCACTGCGCCACCGGGGCGGCAAGTCATCGCTCTTTCCACGTTTATAAGTGAGTCACCGAAAAATTCTCAGTGGCCGCCTCCAGGAATCGAACTCAGGGTCTTCCAGTTACGCGCCGGATATGCTTCCACGGCACCACAGCTATTCCTATTCCACGTCAAATGTCTGTATTAATTGTCAATAATATTGCGCTTCTACTTATGCACCATACATTCAATCCATACATTAATTAATAGGCCGTAGGCCTAAGCCAATTCAACACTTTTTTCTTCGCCTGTGAATTAATTAAGTGCCGCCCCGGTGGCGCTGGCCTCTGATCATTCGTCCGCAAGGGTCAGGGTTCGAATCCCGGTGAGGCATGGATGTTGTGTTTGTCTTACGGCACTGGCTCTCTCCCTTCCCTGGAACCAGTGACCCTAAATTAGGGACGGGCGACTGCTTATAGCCCATTGAGTTGCTCACGGTGGTCGTTAAACCTCCAATCAAAAAAAAAAAAACAACAAAAAAAAAAAGAATTAATTAAGTAAAAGAAAAATATTGCAAACTTGACATGTTATGTAAATATTTAGTACCTACGTAAAAGTGCAGCGTTATTAAAAAATCCCACCCCTTAGGGTCCTTTTCCGAACATACATGAATTATGCTGTAATTCTCGCTTGGCTTACATAGAACGTTTTCTCGAAATTTGTTTGGAGCTCCTAATTCAATTCTCAATGTAGGCCAAAAATCGATAATACTTACCCCCCCCCCCCCCCCGCACACACACCCTTGAACTTTTGTGGCCAATTCTCCTACACCCATTTTCGTTATGTAGGTGAGGTGGCCAAGAAACCGCAATTTTTATATGACCCCTAACGATTTTTTGGCCAGCAGTCTGTGACCAGTTGTCCTGTCACCGTTTATAACAGACATATAAACTTATCAGTCGATCACATATTTTTCCCGTGAGCATTTTGTCTGTGGGCGATTTTTCCGTGGGCGTTTTTTCCTACTTTCGAGAAGTGGGCGTTTTTTCCGTGGGCGTTTTTTCCGTGGGCGTTTTTTCCGTGGGCGATTTTTCCGTGGGCGTTTTTTCCGTGGGCATTCTTTCCTCATACCGTCTAAACATCCATTTACCTACAAAAGTGTGAAAACCAAAAAATTCAACAGGGAGGCCTAGCTTTACTGTTTAAAATGCTGGTTTAAAGATAATTATGCCAGAAACGTTGAAATGCGATAAGATTTCCATGAAATTTTGATTTAAAATTAAGGGGAGCGAAATCCTGCTACGCCTTCCCGGTGGCGCAGTAGTTCTGATCATTCGTCCGAAAGGGGTCTGGGTTCGAATCGCAGCGAGGCATGGATGTTGTGTTTGTCTTACGGTACTGGCTCTCTCCCTTCCCTGGAACCAGTGGCCCTAAATTAGGGACGGGCGACTGCTTATAGCCCATTGAGTTGCTCATTGATAGCCTGTTACCGTTTTATGTCAAACCGTATGTAATGACGTCACGACCCTGTTCAAACTGGTAAATATGTATAACCTATACGCCGATGAGCCATTGCCTTATGACCACCTACCTTTTAAACTGTAAGACCCCATTTACCCAGCAAAACAGCGGCCACTCGGCGAGGCATTGATTCGATAAGGTGGCGATAGGTATCCTGGGGTATCTGGTACCATAATGTACACAGCAGGTCCTCCAGTTCCCGTACATTTCGGGGTGGTGGTGATTTAGCGCGAACCCCCAAGTCGAACAACAAATGTTCGATTGGGTTCATGCCAGGTGAATTTGGAGGCCATGGCATTAACAGAATGCCACCAGCATGTTCATCGAACCACTCCTTGACGATTCTGGCAGTGTGGCATGGCGAATTATTTTGTTGGTAATGGCCATCACCAGCAGTTGTCATGAATGGGTAAACTTGGTCTACAACGATATTCAGATATCTGACAGCTGTCAGGGATTGTGCTATTGGGATAATGGGGCCTAAAGTGTCCCAAGAGAACATCGCCTGCAGCATAACACCGTCGCCGGGGCCTGTATCCGCCCAACAGTGTATCCAGATGCCATAGCCTCTGGTGGTAATCGGCGTAACCAGCTCGCCCGTCTACGTGATGCAGTAGGAATCTTGATTCTTCAGACCAGGCCACTTTCTTCCAATCATCCACGGTCCAATCTCAATCTCATTTCATGCGTTGTTGGCGATGACGTGCAGTGAGCTTGGGGATCCGGCTGGATCTTCGGCTACGCAGGCACATGCGCAGAAGGCTACGATGAACTGTGTGCTGTGACACATTGCCCTGATCACAGTGTCACCACTGTGTTTGAAAACACATTGGTGACACTGTTGTAGCTGCGGTCTCCGCTCCCATCTGGCATCAATGAGCTGCGGACCACACACGGTTCGACGACGGTCCGTCGTTTGGCCATCGGTGCACCACTTTTGATACGTACTCAGTACAGCGGCACGTGAACAACCCACAAACCGCGCCGTTTCCTAGATCGTAGTTCCTAGGCGCCGTGCTATCACAATTTGTCCTTTCTCAAACTGTCGATAAATCGACAGTTTTTCCCATTCTGACTCCGAACATTCTTCTAACCGAAAGCCGGTCCTCGGGTTGTATATATACTGCTCTGTGAACTTCACCTGAGCCACCTTTCGGTCTCTAGGCTGGGGGTGGTCATAATGTAATGACTCATCAGTGTATATATACAGGGTGATTGTAAACTCCTTCAACAAAACAAGAGGGGTGACAGTACACATCAAGACGAACAATATTTGTGTTGGAACCTAGAGCCGCATTCCACTGCTAGTGCCAGAAAAGAGCACGTTCGAGAAACGTCCAGCAGGCACACGGAGTTCCAACCAGTGCATGAGAAGCACAAGATGCAAAGCAGGTGAGCTGAACACGTGCGTAGACGATGAGGAGCAAACACTTAAAAACGCAGCCGAACCAGTTCAGCGATATTACCGTGCGAACATCACATGAAAATTGACGCATACGTCTGACCGGCGCAGCGTACCGTGTGTTCCTGGAGCAAGTGCTTCCCGGTCTGTTGCAGGATTTCTCGCTCACCACACGGAGGGACATGTGGTTTATGCATGATGGGACCCCAGCACACTTTCCCACCGATGTCTGATACTTCCTAAATGCGATATATTCCGGGCGGTGGATTGGACGCGATGGACCTGTGGCTTGGCCTCCACGCTTCCCGGACCTTAATCCACTGGACTTCTTCTTTTGGGGGCACATGAAAACATTGGTGTACAACACACCTGTGGATTCCCTGGAAGATCTCGTCGCGCGAATCGCTGTTGCTGCGGACAAAGATCAACACCACACCGGGAGTCTACGAGAGAGTGCGACAGTCTTTCATTCGCCGGTGTGGGCTGTGCAACGACGCCCTTGGATGCCAGTTTGAGTTGCTCCTTTGAGTCTTTCCCTGATGCGATTCGAATTTTGCAACTCATAAATTAGGTGTCTCTTTGTTTTTCACTGGTGGAGGCTCAACGTGGATATGTAACTTAACTCTTTTCTGGCACTAGGAGTGGAATGCGGCCCTAGGTTACATTGCAAATATTGTTCGTCTTGATATGTGCTATCCCCCCCCTCTTGTTTTGTTGAAGGAGTTTACAGTCACCCTGTATATAATAAAGCACATGCACTTTCAACTAGACGAGATTCCACACCAGAAATATATATATCATCATCATCATCAACCATTATCAATCCACAGCTGGATGAAGGTCTCCTCACGTTTCTTCCACAACGGCCTATCTTGTGCCAGTCTCCTCCATGTTACTCCCGCATGCTTTCGAATTTCATCCACCCATCTCCAATGTGGTTTTCTTCTGCATCTTTTCCTGTTCTTTGGAATCCAGTCTACAATGTCGGTGGTCCATCGTTCTGGCAATATGTCCAGCCCATTGCCATTTCAGGGATTTTACTCTAATCATGATGTCTTCCACTCTTGTCATTTTCCTGATCCACATCTCTCGGTTGCACCTCTCCATGCTTTTTTCAGTTGCCCGCTGTCTTTGTGTCTTTTTTGTCTTCAAGCCAACTGCTATACGATATTTTTCTAGAAACTACAAATAAAAAAAATATCTGCGAGTATGTGCAAACCCAGGGAATTTGTCTGGGGAAGGGGGTGCTTAAAATCTAAAATATGAAATATAAAGAATTTCTGGTCCGATCGGGAGATTTCCAGCGTTTACAAGCTACAACACGTCGAATTATCTGAGGGTATCTGCTGCCTCAGGAAACTAGTCGGGGAGGGGGGGGGGAGGTAATACCAAAATCGTAAAATATCAAGAATTTCTCTTCCGATCGGGAGATCTTCAGCATTTAGAAACTGCAACTCGACAAATATTCTTAGCACAATGAAGAGAACGTTTATCACACCGCCATCTTACTTTTCCTTTCTTGAAGGAATGCTTGATGTACATAAAACCATCATAAGCAACAGATTGTCCGCCTTTCTGATTCGCCGCAATTTCCATTTCTTAAAGAACAGTGCATAAAGTAGGAAAAAAAATCAGAATACAGTAGCTGGTGAACAAAACAAGCATATACTGAGAAGGATTGCTAATACACTGCAGTGAGGGAAATGTATATTATACCAGTGAGAATGGGTGTTAGTGCGTATTTTTCTTTACACTGGGAAGAAAAGAAGTATGCCAGTAACTTGATACTACTCACGGGGAAGACACACCCTGACCGGTGGCCAACCGATAAATTTAAATGAAATATATCGCTTGTTATTTGGGGTGCGGTCGCTAGCAAACGTTCCAGCTGCAGCTGCAAAGTACCACTTTGACGAAAGACAGATGCCCCCCCCCTTACGCTCGCCGTACAAAAGAGACAAGAGTGGAAAGAAAGCACATTACACAAAGTTATATCTGTACATTGCGGCTTTTACGAAAATCGCTTTTACGATGAAATGCATTATACTTTACAAGTATTTATAAATAAAATAATCTGACTTTTAATGATTTCCTTTTAATTGATATAGTTAAATAATAAACATGCATAGTTTTATAAAAATTAAGACCTTACTTTAAAAAATAAGAATAGTCACAAATTTATTACAGTAAAGCCGAACTGGAATTTTTTAAGAAAGTAGCTACTCTACAGTAGGAAGTTGAAAGTTAACAATCTTATTTGGTTCTTCACTAGGCCACCCGCCCTTAAGTCATAAGTCCTAGGCCTCGGCCAATTTAACAGTTTTTATTCTAACGATGTTATATTCATAACGTTTACGTAACACATCAAATTTTTAATATTGCGGTATTACTCAGGCAGAAACTAATATTAGGACTAACGTTTAGGCCCTTCTAAAAGTTTACATTCCGTCATTCCCATATTCGTAAAATTTACATAACAAGTATTGTCAATAATCAAACAGAAGTCATCGCTCTTTCCACGTTTATATAAAAGTGAGTCACGGAAAAATTCTCAGTGGCCGCCACCAGGAATCGAACTCAGGGTCTTCCAGTTACGCGCCGGATATGGTACCACTGCACCACAGCTATTCCTATTCCACGTCAAATGTCTGTATTAATTGTCAATAATATTGCGCTTCTACTTATGCACCATACATTCAATCCATACATTAATTAATAGGCCGTAGGCCTAAGCCTATTCAACACTTTTTTCTTCGCCTGTGAATTAATTAAGTAAAAGAATATTGCAAACTTGACATGTTATGTAAATATTTAGTACCTACGTAAAAGTGCAGCGTTATTAAAAAATCTCACCTTAGGGTCCTTTTCCGAACATACATGAATTATGCTGTAATTCTCCCTTGGCTTACATAGAACGTTTTCTCGAAATTTGTTTCGAGTTCCCAATTCAATTCTCAATGTAGGCCAAAAATCGATAATACTTACAACCCCCCGCCCCCCTTGAACTTTTGTGGCCAATTCTCCTACACCCAGTTTCGTTATTTAGGTGAGGTGGCCAAGAAACCGCAATTTTTATATGACCCCTAACGGTTTTTTGGCCAGCAGTCTGTGACCAGTTGTCCGAACACCGTTTATAACAGACATATAAACTTATCAGTCGATCACATATTTTTCCCGTCAGCATCTCTTCTGTGGGCATATTTTCCGTGGGCGTTTTTTCCTACTTTCGAAAAGTGGGCGTTTTTTCCGTGGGCGTTTTTTTTCATTCTTTCGAAAAGTGGGCGTTTTTTCCGTGGGCATTCTTTCCTCATACCAAAAAAAAACACAAGTTGAGAGAGTGACTGGTTGAAACATAAGTATTATTCAGTAATAACACAATGCCAAGCAACCCAACCTCTTAAGAGAGAATTTAAACCAGAATAGCAATACCAAGGTATTACAGATTGTAATGCTTTGCAATGAAAAACTCTTATTCAAAAATGCCATATAATAAAAAATAATAATTTTTTAAAAGAACAGATTCCCGAAAGTGAGCTTGAATATTGAACTCCCTTCTCTTCAACAACACACATCCTTGAACAAAAAATAAAATAAAAAAATGATAATAACAAACTAAAAAATGCTTTGTGAAGATTACATGATTTTAACATTTAGTTGCAATATATACAAAATATTCCAGAAGTGCTTTAAATATATATATAGTGCAAAGCTTCGGTTATTTGAGGATACAGCACCAATAAAAGGGAGTGAGACAAGGTGACACATCTCCCAAACACTTCAATGCCACATTGCAAATGTATTTCGATAAGTGAACTGGGAAAATAAGGTGATAAAGATTAATGGAAATTATTTTCCTTTCCTTCGTTTTACTGATGACGTAGTCAATTTTTCTACTACCCCTTCAGAGCTGCAGAGTTTGATCCAGGAACTTGTTGACAAAAGTAAAGAAGTGGGAGCAAAATTGAACTTTCAAAAAACAAAACTGACGTACAATGCTTTTGCAAGGAATAAAGATTTATCGACAAATGGAAAAAAATCTGTTTAAACTGATACTTTCATTTACCTTAGGTGACATACCTATATCAAGCGAGGGTCACATTGATGAAGAAATTAATCGGCGCATAAAACTTGGTTAGAGAGCTTTTGGAAGAAACAGTAAAATTTTCAAGAGCAATTTGCTATTATGTCTTAAAAGATGTGTTTTAATCAATGCATTGTTCCAGTTCTTACGTACGGAGCAGAGACATGGACCTTAACTACTAAAAAAAACATACAAAGACTGCAGACAACTGAAAGCAGCATGGAGAGATGTATGCTTGGTGTAACCAGGTAAGTTAAGAAGAGGAACTCGTGGATTACGAAAATGAGAAGCGATGAAAACATCATGGTCTGAGTAAAAACCCTGAAATGGCAATGGGCTGGACATATTGCCAGAAGAACGGACCACCGATGGACAACAGGAGTTTTAGACTGCATACCACAGAACAGAAAAAGACCCAGAAGAAGACCAAGTGAGAAATGGGTGGATGAAATTCGAAAGTATGTCGGAGTGACATATAGGGGACTGGCTTAAGACAGGCGGTTGCGGAAGAAACTTGGGGAGACTTTTTATTCAGCAGTGGATTGATAACAGTTGACAAGGATGATTATATACATATTTATGTACAGAGTCGAATTCCATTAATGTGACCACCTCCTGCTTTTGATGTCAACAGTGCGTAGCGAATGAAAGAAGACACGTGTCGTGAGCTGGCATGGAGGGTATATAAGGTGCGCTGTAAGCATTCTGAAAACATATCACTCGTTGCTGTCATGGATAAAAGGAGCGATTTATCAGATTTACAAAAAGGGATGATTATCGGCTTTCGGTCAAGGGTGGCAGTATTTCTGAAATAGCGCAGTTTGTGAAGTGTTCGCGTGCTTCTGTGGTTAAAGTGTATTGTGATTGGAGAAATGGCACCATTGCGAATAAGCGACGAGAAACTGCGGAGCACCACGTGCTATTGATGGGAGAGGTGAACGTCGGCTGCGATGGTGCGTGAGGGCCAATCGACACGTTACAGTGGAGCAACTTACTGGGCGAATGAACCAGGGGATGCCGGAAATGTGTCTAAAACGACAGTTCAGCGAACTCTGCTGCGTGCAGACGGATGGTCACTGCACCTATGCTAACGAAGGTGCATCGGCAGAAAAGGATTACATGTGCATGGCAGTATCGGAATTGGACCTGCGCTTATTGCCAAAGGATTGCCTTCTCCGATGAGTCACGTTTTCTGCTTCATCGAACGGATGGACGTTGGCTTATAAGGAAAGAAACATCGGAGAACAAACACTCTTTAACCATTGCTGGAAGAACACAAGCTGGTGGGAGCAGCGTTATGGTCTGGTGAATGTTTTCATGGCATTCTCTGTTTCCACTCATACCTGTAGAAGGCACTATGGACGGAATTCGTTATGAATCCATCTTTGCAGACCACGTACACCCATACATGCTGATTGTCTTTCCTGGGGGCGGATGGGATCTTCCAGAACGACAATGCGACGTGTCACACAGCTAGAAATGTCCGAGAGTGGTTGGAAAAGCACGATGAAGATATCAAAGTACTTCCCTGGCCCCCTAATTCCCCAGACTTAAACCCAATTGAGCATCTGTGGTACCAGCTCGATCGTGTTGTTCGCTCTATGTATCCTCCACCATGCACCCTCCAGTTGCACTGCAGTCAGCATGGCTCCACATACCTGTGAATACCTTCCAGCACCTTATTGAATCACTTCCAGCCCGTCTAGCTGCTGTCCGCGCTGCACACGGCGGCAACTCTGGATATTAGCTGGTGGTCACAATAATGTGACTCGACCGTGTATATACAGTATATTTGTACTTCAGTATTCTTGTACAAGAAAACCAAGCTATACTAAAACGGCAAAGTGTGTTTACCACCCAGACGGCTTCAGAAGAACAAACAACAACAGAAAACATCAAACAGGAGTCTTCGCTCTTTCCATGTTTATAAGTGAGTCACGGAAAAATTCTCATTGGGCGCCACCGGGAATCGAACCCAGGTCTTCCAGTTACGCGCCGGATATTTATGAGAATTTTTCCGTGACTCACTGATAAACGTGGAAAGAGCGATGAATTATGTTTGATGTTCCTAGTCCACGGCAAGTGTCTGTATTAACAACAGCAAAACCTATGTAACAAATGTTCTATTGAGCCAAACACCGTTTTTGATACGCCCGCCTTTCCTTTTCTCGACTTTCAAATTTCCCTTTGCACTGTAAAAAGTCAGGGGTGTGAATTCACGGAAAATTTCTGAAAATAAAGTGCAGCAAAGTTGACGGCAGGTGTCCATGTTTTCCAGATATTTCCATTTTTAAAAGTGCCCGTTCATTTTAACTTCCGTATTTTCACTCATTTTCTGTGGTCAGAAACTCCGTTTATTTTAGAAAAATCCATTTCAAGCTTTTCCGTATATAAACTGAAATTCCAAAACATCGACGACCCTGCATTTTTAGGCCATAACGTTGATAATCCTTCCGATAGAGCCAGGATCAAACCACCGTCGTTTGGATTGATTCAACACGTAACGCACGCCTTTAACCATTGAGCCACAAACGCTCTGCCATGTTAATTACGTACATCGTACAAATTGCTCACCGATAAAAAAAAATTCTATCATTAATGCGAGTGATTTAGTCATTTTATTTTTAGTTTGAGCTTATTATTTTTCTGAAGAATAGGTTTGTAATATTTTTTTTTTTTTTTTTCTGTAAGAGAGCTTTTCACAAATTAAGGATTTTTCATCGTGATTTTTCGAAGCAACGAATTGCTTTGCAACTTTTTTTTTTTAAACTGACAATGACTTTCAGTTATCTTCAAAAAAGGTTAAATGTATTAGGTGTATGCAAAAGTTTCCGCCGTTTTAAGGAGAAAGGAGACAGGAACAATTAGGAAACCAGTACACATTTATTCAACGAAATATTGGCCGTTTACAATCAATGTACCTTTTGCCATTTTTCATGCAACAAATCAATACCCCTGAGATATAGAAGGACTCGGCTTTTGAGCTGAAGAACGCAGTGACGAAATTTTCCACCTCTGGAACTGTGGTGAACCGCTGTTGGGCTAGGGCATGTTGCATAGAGCGAAACAGATGAACGTCTGAGGGTGCAATGTCCGGGGAGTAAGCCGGGTGCGTTAAAACCTCCCAGTGCAACTGTTTAAGGGTTGATTTCGTGGTAGCACAGACATGTGGTCTGGCATTATCGCGTAACAGGATGACTGGGCGGCGTCCTTTGCCTGTCCATGGGCGTTTTTGCTCGATTGCGGCGTTCAGTTTCATCAACTGATCGCTATATCGTTGTGCAGTGATTGTTTCGCCCGGTTTCAACAGTTCAAAGTACAGCACTCCATGCATATCCCACCACACACACAACAGCACCTTTTTCCCGTGGATATCCTGTTTTGCAGTTGGATATTGATGGCTGGCCTGGGTCGACCCAGGATTGTTTGCGTACGGGGTTGTCGCAATAGACCCATTTTTCATCCCCGGTGACAACCTTCCAGAAGAAATTCTTCCCTTGAAACCACTTCAGCAACGACATGCAAATTCCCAATCGTTGATCAATATTACGCTCCATTAAAGTATGCGGAATCCACTTACCAATCTTCTGGATCTTCCCCAAGGCCTGTAGACGCCGTATACCACCGTCGATTGACCCACTTTCAAACGTTTCGCCAGTTGCGTTTTTGATTGTGTGGCGGCATCATTTTGCAACAGCGATTCCAGCTCCTCGTCTGCGAGTTCCTGGGGTCTACCTGCACGTGGCTTGTCTTCCAAGCTTAGATCACCTTTCTTAAACCTGGCAAACCATTCTCGACACGTCCGCTCACCCATAACCGTTTCGCCATACGCCTGACATATTGAACCGTATGCTTCACTCGCACTTTACCCTAAATTAAACATGAATGACAAACAGTGCCGCAAATGAACTTTATCGACCGCCATGTTTGGCTTCATGTACGAACTGACAGCACGGATCGCGGGCCGGTTAGACCCCTACAGCGCCCTCTCGCGGGAGTGGCGGAAACTTTTGCATTCACAAAAAAAAAAAAAAAAAAAAAAAAAAACACCACTCCTAAATATAAAATTTGCTTTTGATAGCTATAATACCTTTTATCTTAAGTTGTCTAAAAGCTGATACATAGACCATCTGTACAATAAGTTAAGTACCCGGTTTCTTACAGTAACACAATATATGTATTAAATAGCTGGTGCACAAAATAGGGGAGAGGAGAAGAAATATCCTGTGCCACAATTAAACAAAATTCATGCGGTATGCTATCCACAATATCCGATCTCGCTACGGAATTTCAAAATTCGACAGACGATTGAAATTTAAAAGCTAATCAAACCTCAAGTATTCTCACCAATCGCTCCTATTACCGGTAATTTCTCGCCATACGGATATGGAAAAAGTGAGTTTTTCCGTTAATACACGAAAGGAATTGCGGAAAAGTTCCTGAAAATTCAGCATTTTCCGTTAACACATCTCTAAAACGGTAATTTACTGTCAATATAAGAAAGAAACTGCGGAAATATTTCTGAAAAATCCGTGAAAATCAGGTTTCTTTCCGTCATTTCACGGAAAAGGTTGTATTCGAAATATGTTTCGTTAATTTACGAAAGAAATGACGGAAGGTGGCTCGTGAATTTCAGAATTTTTTTACAGTGTGGGCGGATATCCCCTACATCAGTCAGCTTTTGCCAATTGCAGTTGCAGTTAAATAATCAATACAATGTAATCAAATATGCTATCAATAGTCTGTAATAGAAATTCGAAATTCATTATGTATGTTAATGCATTGAGATTCACCAACGGAAAAAAATTGTGTTGCTGTTTTTTATATGAATAAGCTTTTTTTGTTTCTTTTTTTTTTTTTTTTTTTTTTTTTTGAACGAGATCTGCTCCTAATTTATTTACTTACGGTTGCACTAATTCTTGAACTGCAGTTCTGGAAAGTCTGTTTCAACTAGAGCAAAAACACTTTTTCCATATGAAAGTAATGAAATATAACTTAAAATATTCTGACTTTATAAATTTCCACCGAAATATTTGCGATTCTGGACATTCAGTTTTTTCAAGAATTGTTTTTCGTAATTATTTCATAAACTAACGTGTATAGCCCGTGCTAGGATGGTTGTTTTTAAGCTTTAAATAAATATTAATATATAGGGGATGTTGCCCGTCCTATGACGGCGTGAAATTTTCAATTGCAGTAGTTGAAAACAAATCAAATAGACGCCGGACTTCCGTAAGGAATTATAGTAAAAACCTACATAGTGAGAACTCATTCATGTTAGAACTAAAAATAATATGTTATTTATTTCTGGTTTTCAAAAGACCCCGAGATAAATAATATTCTGAATGTGTAAAATATTTGTTGTTGTTTAACAATTGTAAATTAGAGCGTTTAGATAGATCGATACTTTGCAAAATGTGTAATAAAATCAGCACTAAACTCGGAAAGTTGTTTTTGTGTAAACTTACCTTAATAAATTACTTTTACTTTGATTTTTCGCGTTGAATTACTTTTTCTCCGGCACACTTGTTATTCCCTTCACGGTTTGTTTTAAACTGTCCTATTCGACGGTTAGTTTGAAACTTCATACCGAACTCTTTTCTACAAAGTAATGCGACATCTGTTATTACAAATCGGAACTATGTAAATCATCGATAATGTGCTCCTTGGGCGACATCTGCTTTTAGATGCAATCTTGCTCCCTTTGACATCTCAAGATTTCAGTTTTTATTGTAAGTTAGAGCGTTTAGGTAGATCGATATTTTGCAAAATGTTTAGTATAATCAGCACTAAACTCAGTTTTTATTGTAAGTTAGAGCGTTTAGGTAGATCGATATTTTGAAAAATGTTTAGTATAATCAGCACTAAACTCGGATAGTTAGTTAAATAAAAAAAGTAAAAAATAATTAAAGCGTGCAAATTAATATTCGAATTGTGCTAAATTAAATTAATATACAAACGCAACTTGCCGTGATATTAAGATTTTAGTTCGAATTTTGTAGATCGGATAAATAGAACTCGAGTCATTGATAATCCAATGTTTTTAAATTAGCACGCGATCACCTTGACATCTCAATGTGCTCGCATGCAAACTCAACTTGCTGGCTGTGATATTAAGAATTCAATTCGAATTTTGTAGATCGGAAAAACAGAACTCGAGTCATTAATAATCCAATGTTTTTAAATTAGCAGGCGATTACCTTGACATCTAAAAGGGATCTCGCGCTATTATGCGTACAACAGGAAATCATTTTGAAATCGCGAGAGCACACACGAATTTATCAATAAGTGATGACGCAACAATGCAGACGTTGGTGTGACGTCAAGCGTTCCAGAGAGACAGACGGATCTGGGTGTTTATATTATTAATGTTAGATAAGTCTTGAAAAAGTAATTAATTTTTTAAACACATTTGGATTTTCGTTATCACAAAAAGCGAAGAAATTATTGCAAATTCTGAATTCAGTTATCACAAAAAATTCGTAAGAATGGAATAAAGTCTTCAACAGTCTTTCTCAGAAAACGTACTTCTTGAATAGTCTTTCTTTCTCCGTGGTTTTTCAGCAACGGAAGTAAGTTTGTTTCTAAATTAAATTTTACTAGGAATTTGCTTTCCAGGAAAATTGGTAAAATGTTAATTATTTCCTCAATACAAAAAAAACTTCCAATTATTCTTAGACTTGTGTTGAAAAGATGGTTAAACAGATGCTGACATACCGTTTTTTCCGGGATGAGATATATCTTGACAATCTTTTCCCAAAACAGGGCCGCACGAAATAACTTCCAGGGCCGTTTATTAATCGCCAGTTGTGCCACATACTCTGATTCTAGACTCAGGCATTCAGTTATACATCATAACACTAAGCCCCCCACATAGACATTCGGATACTTTTGTTGAGAACAATTTTCCATTGCATTTTTGCCAACCTGATATAGCTCAGTGGTATCTAAGGCACTGGCTTCTGACCATTCGTCCGAGATGGGGAGGCCTATGATTTTAGAGTCCCGGATGAGACAAGTGTTGTGCGCCTGTCTCACCGCACTGTCTGTTCCCTTTCTTGAACCCGTGTCCCGAAATTATACTCCGAGTCAACCTAAGAGTGTACCACTATGAAGGGTACGAAACAGCTACCTCCGCTACGAAAAATAGTCCCTAGCGTTTAGAGCGAAAAGCAATAGAATTATTGCTTTTAGAATCCATATTTGTTTGCTCAACAGTTTATCAGACAAAATTGCTATCTAAAAAAAAATTCCAGAATTTAGAGCCAGAGTAGACTTTAGATCCCTAGGCGCTAAAAGCTTCAGGGGCCCCTCCTCTTTCTCATGCCTTCAGAAATTTTCATCCGTCAGATTAATAAAAAAAAAAAAAAAAAAGGAGGGGGGAGTAAAGAAAAGGTTTTTACACTTTTTTAAAATGCCATCGCTTCCTATTATTAGAACGTTCTGTAAGAAACAGTGCTAGTGTAATAATTTTGTCGCCCGTGCACATCGAACTTTTTGATTTCAGAGATATCTCAAAAATTATTTTTGCGGCTAATAGAAAATCAATGGATATTAAGTTTGGCACTTTTAATATCCCATATACTTCGTGCACTGCAGTTTTCATAAACAGAATTTTGAGGCTAATAGGGAATCAATGTATGTTAGGTTTGGCACTTTAACTACCAGTTTCCCATTTATACCTGCACTGCAGTTATGAAAAACAGAAGCATGCAAATTAAATGCAAAAGATCCGGTTTGAAAATGGAAAAGTAGGGACCGCAGGTTTTTGAGTAAGAGTATCATTGAAACTTTTTATTTCTTTTTTAAAAGCTAGTTTTAAGTCGATTTAAGGAACAGAAAAGGTGAGAATACTTGATAATTATCAGTATTAAACCAAGGGAGCAGAAAGTAATGAGAAAACGTTGTTGCAATACAATATAAATTACTTTTAACACTATTAAATAAGATGGTGTGATATTCTCAAATTTCTTTATTTTTTCAGCCTAAATATTAATAACTATTGTGGTTTAAGATGGTTTAGAGGGATTAGGGCCGAGAAAGAACTTGATTGTCCTAAGAAGAATTATCCTACGAAGAATATTTCTTTCTTCATTGATTATCCTACCACGAAGGAAACAAACAACTAACAGTGGACACGCCCGATCATCAGGAAAGTTTTTACAAGTACTCCTCATCGCAACTTGGGAAGAAGGTGGGAAGGTTCCAACATAGATGTGTTTGTTCCCTTGGCTGGAAGTACCATGAAAGCAATTTATAGCACAGCAGGCCAGTTAAGAATTCGCCTTAAACAATGAAAAGTGTGGGAAGCTTGAATACCTTCTTTATCAACAACTGAAAGCAACTCAACATTATTTTAACCGTTCCTTTCAAAATAAGTACATTGATAAGAACTTGAAAATTCGGAATATCAGCAACAGCAAGAAAAAAATGTTATTATTAGTATGAGAAAGTAAAATATCAATTGACAATACAAAGTAGTCGCTTTAAGGAATGATTTGCTTCGGTCCGTGAAAACCAAAACTGAAAATTCAATTATATGTTTTCGGGGCCCCCCTCAAACAGCGAGGCCCTAGGCGCGCGCCTAGTGCGCCTAGCCGGAAATCCGCCCCTGTTTAGAGCCCTTTTAGAAATTACTTTGTTGTGAGAAGTTGCTGAATCAAGAGCTTTGCACTTTCGGCTATCTCTGCCCACTTGTGATACAACTCGGACAGGGGAAAGGGGTGGAAGACTTCTCCCAACAACACAGAGACAATAAATTGACAATCGGGGACACTCGAAGGGTGCGTTGCTTAAACAGGCGGTAGGGGAAGCAGTTGGGCCACCACCAAACCCCCACTCACAATCCCCACTGCTTGTGAGATGTGTGGGTGAGTGGGGAGATCAGAAAAGAAACAGTAGAAGAGCACATGAACGCGGATGGATACCGTTCTTGCGTTCCACGACGAGCTGTGATAAGGCTCTCCAGCCTTTACCAATAGTACACTTTTAGGGTGAATTGCAGTATAGGTACGAGCGACTGACTGCGTGTATCTCTATGAGTTCCTCATGGTGGTCAAAGAAAAATGTATACATTTTCAAAAATTCTTTTAGTTATTTATTGTTTTATTTACAATTTTTTTTTATTGTGAATCTCCCTCAATATCAGAAAAATGAATCCTTCCCTTGAATTTAATTTGGCTTTGATATAAACCACCTACTTCCAGCAGTTTCAGGATCCTGGATTAATACTCAAGAGACGCAAATAGCGTATTCAATCCGTTTATTTTTGCGGCGTAGTAAGTATAAAGATTCGCCAAGCTTTCGCACTCCACTGGGAGGCTTTTTCAAGGCAATGGTAGACATAAAAATGCAGGGAATTGGAACACGTAAGGAACAAAGACGATTTTTGAAATAACGCGGGTGACATCACGAGCGTATTATACGGATTTTCATCACGCAATTATACGGTGTGTCGCGATGTGTTTCCATCTTTTGATAATGCATGCCAAGCTCTTGGTAGTTCAGTAGAAACTATATCATTGCACGCTAGTTTGCTGGATAGGATTTCGACTGTTTCCCTGATGGCAGTCTCTTTAAAATTCGTGTATGGGGCAATTCTTCTAATATTATTCCATTGAGGAGCAGCCGAGGAATGCATGACTTCTCTGGCGAGGGCTGTATTCTGCATGTCCTGGTTAACACTTCGCACGTGCTCCATACACCTAGTGTCCATAGATCGCTTTGTCATTCCGATATATACCTTTTCCGTGTTGTCAGGGTATACTAACGGTATAGCGTACACACTCGCCTTTTCTTTCTCACACTGTATATCCATGTAACTTGATATCATATGTGATAACGGAGTCGGGGACTTCAGTGCTATCAGTACGTTGTATTTACGTAATAAATTTTTTAACCAATATGTAAAACCTGGAACATATGTGATGGATCCTGTGAATCTCACCGTCTTACTAGGGGATTTTGTTATTGCTGACATTACACGATTTCTTACAGTTCTATGTATTCTGTCTATGTCATCTTTCTTATATCCAGCCTTTAGACCTTTGCTATAAATGTTACCAATTTCCTTATTCTTTAGGTAGTCGGGTTTTCATACGTTATATGATCTATAGAGCCGTGCTCTAAACGCAGGAAGTTTATACTCTTTTGGGCAGTGAGAATCAGGAGGAACAAGGTTCAGTACTGCGGTCGGTTTATAATAAACGTCAAAATCGAAGCTGGATGTTCTGTTTCTTCTGGCGTGACGTCAAGATAATTCAACGCTCCATCTACTTCAAGCTCCATGGTGAACTTTATCGTATTGTGTAGTTTGTTTATCTTGTGCATGAAATCATTTAATTCATCTGCTCCGTGTTCCCATATGAAGAATATGTCGTCAGCATAACGGATCCACACTCGGGGTTTCTTCATACAATTTAGAAAGATCAAATCTTCTAGCGGCCTAAGTACTGCTTCGGCAAGGACTGAAGATAGAGGTGAATCCATCGGTACTCCTTTTGTTTGTTTGTAGATGCTTCCATCCAACTTGAAATAGTTGTGGTTAGTAACCAAATTTAAGGCGCCGACAATTTTCTTTGTTTGAGTTGGTGTGAATTCACGGGAGGTGTCTTTTATTTCCTCTAGGTTTGCAACGGCCTCTGGTATAGGTATGGATGGATATAAAGGCACTATGTCGAAACTTCCCATTATATCACTATCAAGTATATTCAATTTTCTTGCGCGCTCCACAAGTTCTTTTGTTGACTTGATTACGTAATCGGAGTTTTTAACCGTTCAGATAAACACGGAAAAGGTATATATCGGAATGACAAAGCGATCCTTGGACACTAGATGTAAAGAGCACGTGCGAAGTGTCAACCAGAACATACGGAATACAGCCCTCGCCAGAGAAGTCATGCATTCCTCGGCTGCTCCTCAATGGAATAATATTAGAAGAATTGCCCCATACACGAATTTTAAAGAGACTGCCATCAGGGAAACAGTCGAAATCCTATCCAGCAAACTAGCGTGCAATGATATAGTTTCTACTGAACTACCAAGAGCTTGGCATGCGTTATTAAAAGATGGAAACACATCGCGACACACCGTATAATTGCGTGATGAAAATTCGCATAATACGCTCGTGATGTCACCCGCGTTATTTCAAAAATCGTCTTTGTTCCTTACGTGTTCCAATTACCTGAATTTTTATGTCTACCATTGCCTTGAGAAAGCCTTCCAGTGGAGTGCGAAAGCTTGGCGAATCTTTATACTTACTACGCCACAAAAATAAACGGATTTAAAAAGTTATATGCGTCTCTTGGGTGTTCACAATGTGGTGTATTTAGAATTACAGTCCTGGAATAATGTTGCATAATTCTTTATTTTTCCTTTTTCTTTTGTCTTGTTTACACGGAAGTGCCAAAACTCATGGTATAGCAGTATGCAAATTTTTAACTGGCGCTGCCGTCGTATAAAGGCTTCGACACACGCCACGATTTTGATCACTTGCGAGGTGTAATCTCGTGAGTCAGGTTGAACAACCGCCAGTATGGCAAGCTGACGTGAAGTATTGGAGTTTGAACAAGATATGGTACCGTAGTTGAAGCCAGACGGATGGGACATTCAATTGCCGAAGTTGTGCGAACATTCAACATTCCTCGATCCATGGTGTCACGTGTGTACCGAGAAATACGTCATGGAAGGCATGACCGCCCACGGTGGACAGCGCAGTGGCTGACAACGGGTGCTAATGACCGGGACCAGCGGCGTCTGACCAGGATTGTCTATGCTAACAGACAAGCGACACTGGCTCAAATTACATCCACATTCAATACAGGAGGTACCAGAGACATATCCATCAGGTCAGTGCAGCGTGATTTAGCGTCCGTGGCGTATGGGAGGAGAAGACACACCAGAGTACCTTTGTTAACACCACGACATCGGACACAGCGCCTCACCTGGGCTCGTGAACACGGTAACTGGATCCTAGAAGACTGGCAACATGTGGCGGGGTCCGATGAGTCACGCTTTCAGTTGTTACGAGCTTATGCTAGGATCCGGGTGTGACGCAGACCCCATGAAGCCATGGACATAAGCTGTCAACAATGCACTGTGCAAGCTAGTGGTGGTTCCATACATGTGTGGGGTGTCGTTACGTGGCACGGTTTGGGTCCTGTGGTCCTCGTAAATACGTCATTAACCAGTAATCGCTTTGTTGCTCTGCTGGGTGACCATTTGCAGCCCTTCATGGACTTCATGTACCCCAACAACGATGGGATTTTCCAGGCAGACATTCTGTCATTGGGCCTCGAGTTATTCCAACAACGATGGGATTTTCCAGGCGGGAACCCTGTCATCGGGCCCAAGTTGTCCAAAATTGGTTCGAGGATCCTTCTGGATAGTTTGACGGATGGTGTGGCCACCATATTTACCCGACATGAACACAATAGAGCACTTATGAGACGTGGTGGATAGGTCCATTCGCACCGAAGATCAGGCACTTATAAATACCAGGGAACTGTGGGAAGCTGTTCAGACGGTATGACTCAATAGAGCACTTATGAACCCAATAAAGCACTTATGAACCCAATAGAGCACTTATGGGACTGGTGGAAAGGTCTATTAGCACCGAAGATCCGACACTTACAAATACCAGGGAACTGTGGGAAGCTGTTCAGACGGCATGACTCAATAGAGCACTTATGAGACTGGTGAAAAGGTCCATTCGCACGAAGATCCGGCACTTACAAATACCAGGGATCTGTGAGAAGCTGTTCAGACGGCATGACTCAATAGAGCATTTATGAACCCAATAGAGCACTTTGGGGACTGGTGGAAAGGTCCATTCGCACGAAGATCCGGCACTTACAAATACCAGGGAACTGTGAGAAGCTGTTCAGACGGCATGAGTCAATAGAGCACTTATGAACCCAATAGAGCACTTTTGGGACTGGTGGAAAGGTCCATTTGCACCAAATATCCGGCACTTACAAATACCAGGGAACTGTGGGAAGCTGTTCAGACGGCATGACTCAACATTTCTCCAAAAGCCTTCCGGCCACTTATGGAATCGATGCCATGCCGAGTTGCTGCACTTCGCCGGGCTAGAAGTGGTCCTACATGATACTAGATACGTATGCCATGACTTTTGGCTCTTCAGTGTGTATGGTAAGCTTTTCCCTAGTATGCATCAAGTGTGTGATCTTAAAAACACTGCAAGACATTTTTATCGTATTTACTTGAGATGAAAAGGAAAAGATATACCAAGCAATAATTTCACATTTTGGATGATAAAATAGATTCAAACGTGCGCTCGCACGGTGAAGTGGGCTTCGTGCTTCGGCGACCGGATGCCTCATACGTTCTTTAAAACGTACCTGCTCGCACTTCTATACCGCCATCTCTGAACAACCGTTCCTAGTAAACGAATAGGTGCCGACCACTCTGGTTTCGAAGTGACGACGTTCCTGGCTTTTCTGCGTATGCGCACGCCCTTCAACACTTTATTGACGCTTTAAGAATTTTGATGCAAACAAGGAGAAATTTCCACTGAATTGTACACTATCGTAGCATACAGGGTTCAAAGAAAAGTCCTAACTCACCCCAAAAAGTTCGGAACGAAGGGTGCTGGAGCCGTAAAACTTAGGTGTAAGTACGGTAAAGTGACCATGCCCGATCCGATGACATCGATGGCAGCGCCCCTAGTGATGAAATGAGGAAGTTGGCAAGAAAGACCAAAAAAAAATGAAAAAAATGTAAATCGCGAGCCAAGAAAGACAAAAAAATGAAAAAAATGCCAATGACAAAGTTGTAGAGCGTCATTGACTCAGTACGAAATGACATCTTACGTCCACCAAAAGAGTGCATGGAAGACGCGAAACGCTGTTGAAGCGGAATATACATTTCTGCCCACTACCGAGATGCTGTCAAACCACATGCCGCAGTAACGGTTTAGTGCTGCTGTGTGGATGGGCGAGGACATATCCCAGTACGTCTTCTGGTTGAACCTTTTGAGATCCTACGTACAAAGGTCTCCCTGAGGGTGGACGAGCTGCTGTGCTGCCAGTCTCTCTAAGCCGTTGAACAGCATAGTGGATAGTCCTATCAGTTGGATGTGGAGCAGCCGGGAAACGTAAGGCATACTGTCGTGCTGCTTCCCTAGAGTTACGTTGACATTCATCGTACGGCAACACCATCTCACAGTACTCATCGTTGGAATTGCCCGCCATGTGAACGTTAACTCCTTTATGAAGAAATTAACTCGTGCACCAAAAGCTATTGAATCGAAAACAAATGCCGTCTCCTGCACGATACACTTTAATGATTAAAAACTATGTACAATTAAAATAAATGTGTTTAAGAACTTTCAACGCCACAACGGCGTCATCATCAGAAACAGTGCAGCAGTGAGCACAGAAGTGAGTAGCCCATATACTTTACAAGACACATAGCAGTTAATGCGCATGTGCAATAATCGGTAAAGTCCAAATCAGGTTCAGTGGGTACAAGCATAGTTGATGGGCGCAACCTGGCCCAAAAGTGTTCTCCAAGGAAGGGGGATAAACACGGGGGGATCATCGCTACAGCATCTTTCACCATTGACAAATATGTGAATACTTTCACAGAAAAGTGTTGATCGACGGTTCCTGGGAGAATCCAGAATAATGGTGTCATTCCAACATGGTAGGTAAAAACCGTTTAAATAGAGTCTCGACAAAGATGTAGCACTAGAATGCGTCCTGAGATTATGCTGATGTTCGTAAATGCGGAGCCCCAAATTACGAGTGGTAGAGCCCACATAACATAAATCGAGCTCTGCAGGGTTAGTAGATTTAAGTGGAACCAAATATACACCGTGACGTGACGGTTCACACAGTCAACACAGTCTCTGTCCTTTTTAACAGTGTTAAATAAAGTACGAGACCTTACACCAAACTTGAGTTGGTACTTATGACATATGTTCTTTAAAATGTTACATACAGGTGGTATATATGGAATGGATCCCACAAATTGCTAGTCAAATCAAATGAAATTTCCACTAAATTGTACAATATCGAAGTGTATGTATACACTTCGATATTGTGCAAAGATTTCGGCTGTTTGAAAATACAACACACATAAAAATTGGAAAAGGAGTGAGACAAGGTGACACCATATCTCCGAAGCTCTTTAATGCCACATTGGAAAATGTCTTTCAATCACTGAACTGGGAAAACAAAGGGATAAAGATTAATGGAGATTATCTAACCCACCTTCGTTTTGCTGATGACGTAGTCATTTTTGCAACTACCCCATCAGAGCTGCAGAGTATGATCCAGGAACTTGCTGACAAGAGTAAAGAAGTGGGATTAAAAATGAACTTTCAGAAGACAAAAGTGATGTTCGATGCTTTTACAAGAAATGAAGATTTATCGATTGATGGAGAAAAGCTGGAGATAACAGACACGTACGTTTATCTTGGACAGCAGATATCAAGTGAGGGTCACATTGATGAAGAAATTAATCGGCGTACAAAACTTGCCTGGAGAGCTTTTGGAAGAAACAGCATAATTTTCAAGAGCAATATGCCATTATGTCTTAAAAGAAAAGTGTTTGATCAATGCATCCTTCCAGTGCTTACGTATGGTGCAGAGACGTGGACCTTAACTAAAAGAGACATACAAAGGATGCAGACAACTCAAAGCAGCATGGAAAGGTGCATGCTTGGTGTAACCAGGAGAGATAAGAAAAGGAACTCCTGGATCCGAAAAATGACAAGAGTGGAAGACATCATGATCAGAGTTAAATCCCTGAAATGGCAATGGGCTGGACATACTGCCAGAAGGACAGACCATCGATGGACAGCCGAAATTTTAGATTGGATTCCAAGAGACAGGAAAAGACCCAGAAGAAGACCACATGGAAGATGGGTGGATGAAATTCGAAAGTATGCGGGAGTGACATGGAGGAGACTGGCACAAGACAGACCGTTGTGGAGGAGCGATTGTTAGCAAATCACACCATCTCTGAAAGATCAGCCCAAGTTCGAACCTGAGGACCTTGCATCGATAGTCTAAACTGCTAACCACTAAGCCATCCGCGGCTCGATATGATCGCGGAGGGTTGTTCTTATACCGTTTGCAATTGTACCGCGCGTCTTAACAATGCAGAGGATCCGTTCATTTGCTTTTGAAGGGGTGTCCGGTGACTTTTGTCAATATAGTGTATACGTATGGGCGGATGTGAATTCGGACAGCCCGGTGGTGCAGTAGTCTAAGCGCTGGCTTCTGCCCATTCGTTTGAGATGGATCCGGGTTCGAATCCCGGTGAGGCATGGATGTTGTGTTTGTCTTACAGCACTGGCTGCTTCCCTTCCCTGGAACTAGTGGCCCTAAATTAGAAACGGGCGGCTGCTTATAGCCCCTAAGTTGCTCACGGTGATCGTTAAACACCCACTAAAAAAAAATAAAAAAAATCGGACAGAAGTAAATTGCTGTATTACATAATGGTATTTCATTGTAACTATACGACGCAATATTCATTGGATAAAATAGTGTACAGTGTTGTTAGTTTGTCTTGTCTTCGCAGCGCTCTTATTCTACAGCTGTCCGCGTTTCTTTCATTCAGACGTCTATAGCTAAAATGAAATATGAAGGACTATATTCATAGCTTCGATCTTTTGTTTAATAGGGTCTGGGAGTGGGTGACCTTGAGGAGTTTCGACCTGTTTTTTTTTTTTTTTTTATTCTCCTTCTTTTAAAACGTCTTACCGGTCTCTCCTCCTCCTCTTTCTTCCCTGTTGCGTATTGTGCTTTTTTATTCTTTCGTCTTTCACTTACCGAAGTGGCAAACCGGCCTTCCTCATCATCCCTTGACAGATTTTAGTGTTTCTTACATCATCTGACATAGAATTACATCAGTAGGAGGTTCTTAGTGCCACATCAGTGCTTGTCTATTAGCTGTCAGCTCAGTGGAACTGCACGATGTAAGTATTTCCCTCTTTTAATCCCTCCCTACATTTCCCGAGGGTCTGAACTGCGTCACCTTAATGACTCGGATGGCCTCATCCTTTGCCACATGGCATTCTGACGCATTAATGCTTTAATTGCTTGCTAGAAATAATACGATTATCATGATAATTTATCATTTAATTTTCTTCCCAGTCATGTCAAGTGCCTGACTATCAGTTGGTAGAAATTTAATTTCGTAGGAGCTTAAGAAAATTAAACAAAAATCATTCCTCACTGTGTTTGGTAATTGCGTTGTTATGAATATTCCAAAATATACAACGGCCGTTCCATAAAAACTGAGAGTAAAATCGCACAAAGTGAAGAAATATAGGTTTAGCAAAATATATGTTATTCTTCCTCAAAGTATCTTCCTTCGGATGATATGCAAGTGTCAAATAGTTCAGTCCACTTTTCAAAGCATGTGGCGAAGACATTTTGTGGAAGCTGCTTTTAGC
Source organism: Macrothele yani (assembly GCA_039090855.1). Lineage (NCBI taxonomy): Eukaryota > Metazoa > Arthropoda > Arachnida > Araneae > Macrothelidae > Macrothele > Macrothele yani. Next base: position 16,504,173 of record CM077005.1, on the reverse strand, counting down.
AAGCCCTGTACAGCTTGAATAACGTCAGCATCTGCGTTGAATGTGGCACCACGGAACTTCTCCTTCATTGTTGGAAACAACCAGAAATCGTACGGGGAGAGGTCAGGATTGTAGGCAGGCTGTGGCATGATTTGAATACAGCATTTCGTAAGAAACTGTTGAACACAAGCAGCTTCATGTGGGCGGGCGTTATCATGGTGTGTGAGATCCACTTGTTCACCAATTACGGTCGCTTAATCAACATGTGTCATCGCAGACGCTTCAAGACTGAAATATAATAACTCAGCATTGACAGTAATTTGTGGAGGAACGGCATGCTGGTAGACTACCCCTTTATGACCAAAGAAAATTATCATCATCATCTTCCCAGCTGATTTAGTTTGGTGGACATTTTTTCGGCGGAGGCGAGTCTGTGTATTTCCAGACACTCGTTGCGTGCTTCGTGAGGGGGTCGAAATAGTCGACCCATGTTTCGTCGGCAGTTATTGTTGCGTTTAGAAAGTTTGGATCCTTTGCAATCATTTGTTTCCACTAACGACACACCTGAACTCTCACTAACAGTTGTTGTCTCGTCAGGTGATGAGGTACCCATCTGGAACACACACGATACAGCAGTAATTTGTCGCGTAGAATGCGTAATGCCAGCGTTTTTGAAATATTAGTTGACGCCGCTATGTCTTCACACGTCATTCGTCGATCTTCTTCTAGGATTGTCCAGTGTTAAGATTACGCTCCGTAACAACACTTCCAGGTCGACCAGGCCTAGGAGCGAGTTCTGCCAACAAACGCCCTTTTTGGGAATTATGGTGTTTTTTCAAATGAAAGGTGAATATCGAATAAATTTACTCGGCGCGATGAACACTGCATTTCTCATAACCGCATTCTTGACATCACTTATCTCTCTCCTGTCTGTGTTCACGCTAAACAGAGTATTCTGTGATTTTTCTAGTCACAGAAAATCACGCCAAAGGATATTTGGTGGAAGATAATTTTCTGGGGCGTGGGCACCCGCTGTAGCCTCCTGGAGATGAAAATAATTCGACGAAACGTTGTGGCTCACATTATTTCGTTGCTCTTTTAGATTGGACAAAGACAGGAGCGACGCCATTGTTTGACGTTTCATAGCATCATGTATAGACGTGTTAATCGAAAAGAGGGGTGCATCTAGTTTTACGCGTGGGACAACGTTTTATATTTTCACACTTTGACCTTTTATATTTTCACCACGTTTATATTTTCTTACTTGTTTTAACTATTTTATTCATTCTGTAGGTTTTACATTTTCACGCTTTCTTTTACTCAGAAGAAAGTGTACAAATGTAAAACGTAATAGTCAACAGACATTTATTGGCATCTTGAAACCACATGAATATGAGAACTAACAAGATATTTGTCGTTGGGAAAAATGTTTTGCGTAAAAGAAAATTTTCCAAATCGGCATTTTAGAAACAGACCGAAGGAAATTAAATAATATACATTTGCGCCCTTAGTGGAAGAACTGTGCAATATTTGAAACTGAAAATGTGCGCAAACTGATCCTCATATTGAAAGGTATCTTACGAAATAAAGACTTGATTTAATTAGATTTTCGTGAGCTAATATTACGGTATAAATGAAAATATGCACTTATGCCCGGTAGTGTCAGAATTGTTCTTTAGGGGGAAAAGTTATATTTTGCTCATCGTAGAACATATCTGTTACAAACCGAATTTTTCAGATTGAAATTTTAGAAACAGATTTACGTCCCCAGCGGCAAAACTGTCCGTTATTTGTTATAGAGAACGAGCGCAAAGTTTTCATGACAAATACACGGTCGAGTCACATTATCGTGACCACCAGCTAATATCCAGAGTAACCGCCGTGTGCAGCGCGGACAGCAGCTAGACGGGCTGGGAGTGACTCAATAAGGTGCTGGAAGGTGTTCACAGGTATGTGGAGCCATGCAGACTGCAGTGCGTCTGACAGCTGCTTCTCTCTCTCCCCCCCCCTTACAAAGTTCATAAATCTATTTTCTGAAAGCCTGCTTATTTATAACAACAAACAGCTATATTGTAATGAAGATTTTCCATGCTACGTCCCATCACCATGGAAAATGCTGATGTCGGGGAATAAAAATGAGGATTCAGAATAATTCATTCACAAATTTAGCTAGCTCCATCGGGAACATAACAGACTTTAACTTTTAACCAGCCTGTGCATGCGTCACGACCGTGACACGACGTCACAATCTGCCTTTTGACTCTGTTCCACTATACATTTTATTTTATTCATGCTGTTCCATTTGTTATGTACACATCTGATCCATCTTCTGATGCGTACGGCCTAGGTGCCTTGATCATGCGTACAAAAGTTCCGAAAGATCTAATGCATATGTTTTTAACTTGTGATATTTCAAATTAAATTTTAAACATGTCATGGTTTTAACTATTTTATTCATTCTGCGCAATAATTGCGATCGTGCAAAGACGGCTTCGACTTAGACGTTGTCATTAAATCTTAAGTTATGATTTTAATATTTTTTCGCGTGTGATAACAAGTACTAATGGCTAATCAACTGGGATTTAACGCATCGATCTTAAAGGTGCTGATCTTTTCAGAAGATTTTAAAATACAACCTTCATATTCCGTATTTGTGAACATTTTATAAAACCTAATAAAAGGCACTCAACGGATTATTTCTCGCCTATTTACAAGTCACTTATTCCGCGGGACTGTTTACAAGATTTTAAGTTACAACCAAGATATTTCGTATTTATAAACATTTTATGAAACCTAATGAAAGGCACTCAACAGATTATTCCTCACTTCTTCACAAGGCCGGGGGCCATTTTAGAAGATTTTCAGTTACAACCTAGATATTTCGTATTTGAAAACATTTTATAACACAAGTGAGAAATAATCTGTAAACTGCCTTTCATTAAGCTTTATAAACTGTTTACAAACACCAAATATCTAGGTTGTAACTTGAAATCTAAAAAGGCCTGAGGCCTAGATGCTTTGTAAAAAGCTGAGAAATAATCCGTTGAGTGCCGTTCATTAGGTTTTATAAGCGTTTACAAAATATGAAGTAAGTTGTAACGTAAAATCTACTTTTTAAAAAAGGCCCGCGGCTTAGGTGCCTTGTCAAAAGGTGAGAAATAATCTGTTAAGTGCCTTTCATTAGGTTTCATAAAATGTTTACAAATATGAAATAGCTAGGTCGTAACTTAAAATCTTCTAAAAAAGCTCGCCTAGGTGCCTTTTTGTAAATAGGGGATAAATAAAATATAATCCATTGAGAGTTTTCCGTTGAGCAAGTTTTCCTAGATCCCAGCAATTTCTGGCTAAGCACCGCACTTGCACAGGTCCAACAGCCACCCTATTCGCCACCCCCCCCACCTCAATCACCACCCCCTTGTAATTTTTCCCTCTCCCCAAAATCAAATACCACTTGAAAGGAAAAAGATTTGTAGATATTGAGGAAGTACAACAGAATGCGACGAAGTAGCCAGGACCGGATTAAGCGGGTGTCTATAGGTACTATAGCCTTGGGGCCCACTATGCACGACCAAGGGCCCAGGAGGCATGTTTGGTCAAATAATATATAGATAGATAGATACTGAGGAGATACAAGAGAGAGAGAGAAAGAGAATAAATGTACTTTTGTCTCGTATGATTTCCACTTGGTGAGAAACAAAAGGCTGAAAGAAGAACAGATTTCAAGGCAGTGACTCACCAAGGGTAAAAGTTTCATGTCACTGTGTACAGTGAGAGTTCTAAAACTAGAGAGAGTTTCAGCTTTTTCACTATCATTCACCCACACCTCCCAATTAGCATTTGGAACCGTTAATAGTCGAAGTCTCCTGTGGCTTCACATTGCGTTTAACAAGAAAGATGAATGAAGAAAATACTAATTCATTAGAAACTTCACGGCAAAATCTAGGAATCTTAAGCTTTCAACTCATGTTCTTATGAGAACAATGAAAAGTACAGTGACTTATTATGAAAACTCTGCAGATAATTTATTAGTTTCAAGAATGCACTACGTATTAATTATCATAAGCATATTGCTACAAATTTGTGTTTTAACGGACTCCATAATGATTTCCCATCAGAAGTTCTTATGGGCCCCATTCAGATGTCTTTACCTTGGTTCCCACTCAAATGTCTTAGCCTAGGGGTTCATTAAGGCCTTAATCCTACCCTGGAAGTAGCTGTTTGCTATTTCAAAAGATGACTTCAAAAAATGCTTCGAGCAGTGGAATCAGAGCTGGGCTAAGTGTATGGGAGACAACTTCGAAGGCAATTAAATTTCAAATCTGTAAATCTGTAATTAATCTTTATTATTTTTTTTTTTAATAAATCGAGTCTGGATGTTTTTCGGTCACATCGTGTGCTGCTGAAAATTCCCTATTTTTCCTGGAAACGAATTAAATCTAAAATCTAAAACCCTCATAACATATAATGGCACTGACTGCGTCTCCTTCTTGAAACCAGTGACCCTGAATTAGGATCGGCGGTGGCGCAGTGGTTTAAGCGATGGCCTCTGATCACTCGTCCTAAAGGGGTCCGGGTTCGAATCCCGGTGAGACATAGATATTGTGTTGGTCTTATGGCACTGGCTCTCTCCCTGCCCTGGAACCAGTGACCCTAAATTAGGGACGGGCGACTGCTTATAGCCCATTGCATTGCTCACGGTGGTCGTTAAACCTCCAAACAAAAAAAAAAAAAAAATTAGGATCGGGCGCTGCTTATAACCCTTATAGTTGCTAATGTTGCGTTTAATTCCGAAAAAACCTGGGACCCTAAATTAGGATCGGGCTACTGCTTATAGCACTCATAGTTACTGAAGTTGCGTTTTATTCCGAAAGAAAAAATGATGTACATGAATGTTAAAACTGAACCAATTTGAGAAAAATGTGAAAACATATCGCAGAAGTGAGACGTCATCGAACAAAATGCCGTGTGCATCATCCTACAGGCTTCCCAAATTCCTCATACTCAAAAAGAAAAAGCATTCCATTAAAAATTTCATGAAACTCCTCCATCTTTCTTGAAAAAGAGTCATTCTAATTGCTAGCGGAATAAATAGGATTGTTTCCCCGTGAGTCAATTGTTGGCTGGAATTAAACGTTCCAGCGAAGAACCAGTTTCAAGGAGAAAGAAGAAATATGATACTTCAGAAGATTCTTGGAAAAGAAGAAAGTGAAACCATAGGCCTCACAACTAGCCTCACTAGCTTCACAAAAGCAGGAATTTATACGTCGTTTCTTGGGACCCTAATAAAGCTGTCCACATTCTTTTAATAAAAATCTGTTTGGCCAACTAACTCCTCGTGACCTTTGTTCTTCAGGTGAAGGATACCAAATTCCATTGCGATGCCAGACATGTGCGTGAGGTATTTGAGGAACAAATAGTTCTGATACGAAAGAATCGTGAAGTTCCACAGGTGAGTTACTACAGTTATAAATAAAAGGCAAACTCATTAAAAAAGTAAATGAATAGTCCGCAATACTTCAGAGCCAATCTTGACAATTTGAGATTCTGTGTTAACTGACAGCATCCTATGCATCTTCCTGTTAATATTACAGTGAAAGTCTCTTTTAGGAACACTCTCCTGACCTCTATTCTTGTTCGTTATTTTTTTTGTTGGAGGTTTAAAAAAAAATTAAATGATTTATTTGGTATTACAGGGACATGACAAGCAGGCAGACATAAACTACACAGCAACAAGTACAAATCATACATGGTTGACAGCATGCCAAATGATCAATTTACACAGATATAAACAGTGTTGATCATGTAACACATTGTGAACAAGTATACATCACATATGGAATTTACAGTATGCTAAATGTACACAGATAACCAGCATTGGACAAGTTACACATTGAGAGCCAGTGCCGAAAGACAAACATCCATGCGTCATGAGATTCGAACCCGGACTCAACTAGGACGAACGATCATAAGGCAGCGCCTTAGACCACTGCGCCACCGTGGCGGCCTTGTTCGTTGAAGACAGGTTTCAAAATCGCTTTATTATTATTCATCATAAGAAAACATAACATAAACGTACAGCGTTGGGCGTCTCACTGGGAAATAATACAAACTGTTAAAACATGATGGTATATACACTGCAAATGACAATGGGGATGAATAACAAATGCTGCAAGCAAAGCTTATTGCATAAAAATTGCAGGAGAAGTGACAGAGAGAAATACATCGTGTCATATGACATTGGCTGGGCATGATTTACAGGATAACACAGGCGAAACAATAGTACACAATTAGAAAAGGAACATCACAAACACCGCCGTGAAGGTAAAACATTACATACGTGAGATAAAAACACAGCGTGCACAATTGTGCAAGTTATGTAACGAGGGCACCAAAGCAACATAATACAGGCGGGGTGAAGGTAATTAATGTACACGAGTAAGCATGAAAATATACTGAGATGACATTAGCATTCACAATTCAACGGTAGCGTGGATTGCACGAAAAAAAAAAATACAGAAGGAACAGTAAGATCACAGAGCAAAACTAGGAATGCACACTGGGATGACAAGAGGAATTAACGCAAAATGAAAGCACTGTACGACGCAATAGATGTAACTGGTACATTAACAAGACATGATGAACCATATTATACGCAGGGATGACCAAATAAAGTACACAATGTGAAGACACGATACAGCGCAAGAAATGTTACAAGTACAGTAAAAAGCACACGATAAACCATGAGTGCACTCTGGGATGTTATGAGTATATGCATAAAGTAAAAGCACAGGACAAGCCATGGGTTCTGACAGATGACAGAATTTATCATAAATTTGTACGTGCACGATCAAAGCATTAACACAATGTGGAAGCACGATAATAGTATGTACACAATGTGGAAGTATAGAAGTGTACAAAAATCAAACAGGTGCAATGAAAATGGCTAAGCACTAAGAAGATGTGTGAGTGCGGCAAATGTAACAAATGAGAGATAGAGACGTACACCACATGACATCTCAAAGTAAAACACACTACAGGAACACGGTGTAATACACTAGGTGCATAGACAGAAAGCACTTAAGGTGACCAGGGTACAGCCCCAAGTACATAAAAGTGACGGGAGGTCACGGAATCAGAGGGCACACTGATAACAATGTAAATATGGTAAAGCATAGTATGACACGAAGAACAACAATTCAAATGACAAGATCACAATGATATGCACACTGAAAACGAGAAAACAAAACTTGGGTATTACAACACAGACTGTAGCACGCTCACATGACATACATCGAGACGAGTCGTAGAGCGGAGGAGGGGCACCAGGATGCCACGGAACTCAGCAAAGGAGATGTAGAATGTCCTAGGGCACTGATAGGTGTAGCAGTCCAGAATCAACCGCAAACCATGGAGCAACCGGCGCCCAGGTAGCATAGAAGGTGGCTTCTCGACGACTGGAAGAAGCCGACTGGTACTCCAGGCGGAGTCGAGAAAGCAATCGATCTCGGAAATGGCACAAAAGTGCTGCGCTGGCCTGGTGTAAAGAGACCGGCGAGGAAACGCTGCGGAGTTGTTGAAGGTATACGTAAATAACGTGTTTAACCAGCACGAAAAGATAGGCACATGCTGACGGAAGAGGCGTAGGTGGATGAGCCCGCAGAAGAAGATGTCTGTAGGCAGTGAACGGAAGATCTTGAGAACAAGAGCGACTGGCAATCCGGAAAGCCTGGTGGAGGAGAGGCATCAGGATGGGACAGTAAAGGTAGACGTGGGAAACGTCTGCCTCCTGTGTGCAGAAGGAGCAAAGAGAAGAGGAGAGAAGGGACATGCGAAAGAGAAAATACGGAACAGGGAGGCGATTATGCAAAAAGAGCCAGTGGGTATTAATTTCAAGAGGGGCGGATAAGGGTCCTTAGAAGAGAGTTTCGCGTTATTTCTAGGTTATAGTTCCAAAACGTAACGTTAAACTCTTACGTTTCTCGCAGTGTTAACACCTTACATTTACTGACCATGTAAAATAATCACGTACGTCAGTGATTCCCAACCTGTGGGGCTTGGCCCCTAGGGGGGGCGAAATATCTAAAGGGAGGCTCGAAGAAAAGTGGAAATCGAAGCAAAAGCCATTTATCGGGAAAAAAACAACAACATAAAATACATTCTGAAAATAAAATACCTTTCTCGCTGCAATAAATGTTCGGGTACGCCAAGCGTGGTTGTTATAAACGGTAAGAAAAGCGGACTTGTTCGCGTTTGTAAGGAAACCGGCTTAATAAACCAAGTACTCAACTTGAGCTATAGTTTGCAACAAAAATATTTACAAAAACTGTAATAGGTATCTCGAGATATGCCTGGAAGCATTACTCCTCCTAAAACTGGAAGGCAATAAATTTAAACGCCCCCCAGCTCGCGTCAGACGTTGCTCGGTTGGACTTGCAAGAATTCACGATACAGTAGACGGATGGTGACGATCAGAAATTTGCAACGGTACATATTTTACGATGCGAACGACGATCTATGCATACAATAGATTTGAACAGATATTTTAAACCGGCGAACCGGCGCAGTGGTCTAAGCGGTGGCTTCTGATCATTCGTCCGAGATGGATCCGGGTTCGAATTCCGGTAATGCATGGATGACCTGTTTGTCTTATAGCGTTGGTTCCCTCCCTTCCCTGGAACCAGTAGTCTTAAATTAGGTATGGGCGACTGCTTATAGCCCATTGAGTTGCTCATGGTGGTCCTTAAACCTCCAAACATAAGCATAAACCGATCAATACTAAAGAAGTTGTGTAATGTACAGATTATACTGCAATTACTCAATTACAGTGTTCAGGCAGCAATAGCTAACTAATCCAAGTAACAAGTGTGGTGTTTTGGCAGCGTCCCGGTAAAAGGATTTGAATGGGGGCGCAATAAAAAATGACATGGAAAAGAGGGCCACAAATACAAAAAGGTTGGGAAACATTGACGTACATAATTGCAAATTCATAAGTAATCTAACAAAAAGATCAGCATGGGAGGTAAACGAGAAGCAGTGGCGGTTGCCCCCGAGACTGAGAGGTCAGAGGCGCTGGGTTTTGTCTAATAGTTCGAGCTGGGTCCGGGTTCTGGTCCCAGACGAGTGGTGTGTTTGTCTCATGGCGCTGGCTCATTTTCTTCCCTAGAAACAGTGGCCCAAAATTAGGGTCGTACGACAGTTTATGGCCTTCAGAGTTGCTTATGGTGGTCATCAATCCGACAAAACAAACAAAAGATGCACTAGTGGGTTTTAGCAACACACTGTTAAAATTTTTGGTTCAACGTTGCTTCACAGTATGGTGCAGTTTCAGCATTTACACCATGATGTGGTGCGCTTTTTGCACTTGCAGTGTAAACTGGTGCTTGAAATCATCTGCCTTGCACCAGTTTCTTTTTTCGTGCAAAGTACAAACGCAGCGAAGGTGGTGCGTGCAACCTTGCTCCGCTTTTTTGTGCAACTGTAAGACCACGTATCTTCGTGATCGAAAGCAGTGGACGAAAAGACGTATCTGTATTGTTGTGCAATGGATTTTTACGTGCGACAAGACAATTTTATAAAAATAGGACCAAATATAACATTGCAAGATTAGTTTTGTCTTCATACTAAGCTACGTCATGTAACAACATGGGAAAATAAAACACCTCACCACTTTGTTGGCGGTAATGAGAGGCCATTGTAGTTGGAAACGTTTTGTAGGAAAGCGCATATATTTTGCAGATGTTTTTAATAACACTTTAACTTTTACAGGTCAGTCATTCATGCTATTTAGTTGTGTGAATGAAACAAAGTATTGCACTGATTTCTTTAAATTATAGGAGTTACTGTAATTCTTTTGATGAAAATAGATACGTGTTTGTAGTGCTTCAACATATTCTTTTTTTTTTCTTTTTTATTTGACTGGATGTTTTTTTTTTTTTTTTTTTTTTTTTTGATTGGAGGTTTAACGACCACCGTGAGCAACTCAATGGGCTATGAGCAGTCGCCCGTCCCTAATTTGGGGTCACTGGTTCCAGGGAAGGGAGAGAGCCAGTACCGTAAGCCAAACACAACATCCATGCCTCACCGGGATTCGAACCCGGACCCCTTTCGGACGAATGATCAGAGGCCATTGCTTAGACCACTGCGCCACCAGTGCGGCACTGGAGGTTGAACGACCACAGTGAGCAACTCAATGGGCTTTGAGCAGTCGTCCGTTTCTAATTTAGGGTCACTGGTTCCAGGGAAGGGAGAGAACCAGAGACGTAAGACAAACACAACATCCATGCATTTTTTTATTGGAGGTTTAACGACCACGGTGAACAACTCAATGAACTATAAGCAGTCGCCCGTCCCTAATATTTAGGGTCACTAGTTCCAGGGAAGGGAGAGAACCAGAGCCGTAAGACGTAAGACAAACACAACATCCGTGCCTTTTTTTTTTTTTTTTATTGGAGGTTTAACGACCACCGTGAGCAACTCAATGGGCTAAAAGCAGTCGCCCGTTCCCTAATTTAGGGTCACTGGTTCCAGGGAAGGGAGAGAGCCAGTACCGTAAGCCAAACATAACATCCATGCCTCACCGGGATTCGAACCCGGACCCCTTTCGGACGAATGATCAGAGGCCATTGCTTAGACCACTGCGCCACCAGTGCGGCACTGGAGGTTGAACGACCACAGTGAGCAACTCAATGGGCTTTGAGCAGTCGTCCGTTTCTAATTTAGGGTCACTGGTTCCAGGGAATTGAGAGAACCAGAGACGTAAGACAAACACAACATCCATGCATTTTTTTTATTGGAGATTTAACGACCACGGTGAGCAACTCAATGAACTATAAGCAGTCGCCCGTCCCTAATATTTGGGGTCACTAGTTCCAGGGAAGGGAGAGAACCAGAGCCGTAAGACAAACACAACATCCGTGCCTTTTTTTTTTTTTTTTTTTTTTTTGAGTAGGTTTAACGACCACCGTGAGCAACTCAATGGGCTATAAAAAGTCAGCCGTCCCTAAGTTAAGGTCAGTGGTTCCAGGAAAGGGAGAAAGAGAGCCAGTGCCGTAAGACCAACACAACATCCATGCCTCACCGGGATTCGAACCCGGACCCCTTTCGGACGAATGATCAGATGCCATCGCTTAGACCACTGCGCCACCAGGGCGGCACTAGAGGTTTAACGACCACAGTGAGCAACTCAATGGGCTATGAGCAGTCGCCCGTTCCTAATTTAGGGTCACTGATTCCAGGGAAGGGAGAGAACCAGAGCCGTAAGACAAACACAACATCCATGCCTCACCGGGATTCGAACCCGGACCCCTTACGGACGAATGATCACAGGCCAGCGCCTTAGACCACTGCGCCACCGCGGCTTTGAGTAGGTTTAACGACCACCGTGAGCAACTCAATGGGCTATAAAAAGTCAGCCGTCCCTAAGTTAGGGTCAGTGGTTCCAGGAAAGGGAGAAAGAGAGCCAGTGCCGTAAGACCAACACAACATCCATGCCTCACCGGGATTCGAACCCGGACCCCTTTCGGACGAATGATCAGAGGCCATCGCTTAGACCACTGCGCCATCAGGGCGGCACTAGAGGTTTAACGACCACAGTGAGCAACTCGATGGGCTATGAGCAGTCGCTCGTTCCTAATTTAGGGTCACTGGTTCCAGGGAAGGGAGAGAACCAGAGACGTAAGACAAACACAACATCCATGCATTTTTTTTATTGGAGGTTTAACGACCACCGTGAGCAACTCAATGAGCTATAAGCAGTCGCCTGTCTCTAATTTAGGGTCACTAGTTCCAGGGAAGGGAGAGAACCAGAGCCGTAAGACGTAAGACAAACACAACATCCATGCCTTTTTTTTATATTGGAGGTTTAACTACCACCGTGAGCAACTCCATGGGCTAAAAGCAGTCGCCCGTCCCTAATTTAGGGTCACTGGTTCCAGGGAAGGGAGAGAACCAGAGCCGTAAGACAAACACAACATCCATGCCTTTTTTTTTTTTTTTTCAGGAGGTTTAACGACCACCGTGAGCAACTCAATGGGCTATAAACAGTCGGCCGTCCCTAATTTAGGGTCAGTGGTTCCAGGAAAGGGAGAGAGAGAGCCAGTGCCGTAAGACCAACACAACATCCATGCCTCACCGGGATTCGAACCCGGACCCCTTTCGGACGAATGCTCAGAAGCCAGCTCTTAGACTGTTGGCCACCGGGGCGGCCAACAGTGAAATTTCCAATGTTAGGTATAGGTAATACATACTTCATATGGTTCTAAGTAACCAAACAGCACTTTTGTTAGTTAGTCTACCTGGTAAGTGGTGTGAATTCACGGAAAATTTCTGAAAATAACGTGAAGCAAAGCTGCCGGTAGGTGTCCGTTTTTTTCAGAAAATTCCGTTTTTAAAAGTGCCTGTTTATTTTAACTTCCGTATTTTCACAAATTTTCCGTATTCAGAAATTCCGTTTATTTGAGGAAAAATTCGTTTTAGGTTTTTTTTCGTATTTAAACTGAAATTCCGCAAAATCGACTTCTATGCATTTCAGCCATTAACCCAGATAATCATTCCGCTGCGGTCAGGATCGAATCCCTGTCGTTTGGGCTGGTTCATCATGTAACGCACGCCTTTAACCAACCAGCCACAAACGCTCGGAAATCCGAGTCACGTACATCGTAAAACAAATTGCGCGACGATGAAAATTTTTTTGTCATTAATGCGGCAGATTTAGTCGTTTTATTTTCTGTTTGAGCTTATTAATTTTCTGAATAGGTTTGTAATAAATTTTTTTCTGTAGGGGTTTTTTTCACAAATTAAACATTTTTCATCGTGATTTTTCGAAGCAACAAAATGCTTTGTAACTTGATTTTTTAACTGACACTTACTTTCAGTTATCTTTCAAAAAGGTGAAAACTACTTTTTCATAATACTATTTCACAAAAAGAATTCCTAAATATAAAATCTATTCTTGCTGTCTCTAATATCTTTTGTCTTAAGTTGTCCAAAGACTGATACATAGACATCGTATAACCATCTGTACAATAAGTTAAGTAACCGGTTTCTTACAGTAACACAATATCTGCACTATACTGGCAAAAGTCATCGGACACCTAGAAGAGAAACACGGCATAGGATTTATTGACATACATTAGTACGATGTTGGTCCACCTTTGGCCTTAATGAATGCACTCACCCTTCGAGACATGCTGTCGACAAGGTTTTGGAACACAGCCATAGGTATGCGCTTCCATTCAGTACATACTGCTGCCGCTAACTGTTGCTTAGTAGTAGACTTGGTTCTAAACTTCTTATGCGGCGCTCTAATTCTTCCCATAGGTGTTCTATGGGATTAAGATCAGAGGTCTGTGTTGGCCAGTCCACACACGATACGGAATTATCGTCAAACCACGCCGTAATAGTCTTTGCTTTATGGCTCGGTGCATTATCCTGCTCGGTTCCATAGTATTGCAACAGAGTTGGTAGAGCATAGCTGTCAAGAAAATCGTGGTAGACGTGGTTTGTCCACGATAACCAGCAATGAGCCTGGACCATACCGCGAAAAACACCCCCACACGAGTACACTGTCAGCTCCAAACTTGACCGTACGAACAGTACACTGTAGTAAATAGCGTTCAACCGGCTGCATCCATTCCCACACACGGCCATGAGACTGATGGATCGTGTATCTGGATTCATCAGTCCATAGGACCAGTTTCCATTGATCTACGGTCCACGATAAATGTTCTTTGCACCATGCTAAACGACACAAGTAGCATTCCGAGTGCAGATGAAAGGCTTATGAGCAGCCGCACGACCACGGTAACTCATGGAATTAAGTTCTCTGCGAATGGTACGTGTACATATCGAGGTTCCAGAATTTTTGCTCACCTGTACACTGAGATTTTGTGCATTCTCCGTCGATTAGCTATAACGACGCTCCTGAGGCTTCGTCGTCCTCTGTCACTGATTTTCTTTGGTCTGCCGGTAAGTTTCGTTATTTAAGGCACGCCTTGCGTCTTCCACTTATTCAGTACATTCAAAACAGTTGACTTGGGTATGTTTAAACGCCCCTCGGTTTCTCTTATGGACAACCCACTACTATAACACCCAACAATATTTCCTTTCTCAAAGTCAGTTCTCTCCCGCCGCGACATTTTCTCTCAACCTCACAGTGCGATATGATCGCGGTCAGCTGCAGGCTTGTTTTTGTACCGTTTGTAGCTGTACCGCGCATCTTAACAACGCAGCGCATCCGTTCATTTGTTTTTGAAGGGGTGTTCTGTGACGTTTGTCAATATAGTGTATATTAAATAGCTGGTGCACAAAATAGGGGAGAGGAGAAGAAATATCCTGTGCCACTATAAACAAAATTCATGCAATGTGCTATCCACAATATCCGATCTTGCTACAGAACTTCAAAATTCGACAGACGATTGCAATTTAAAAGTAAATCAAACCTCAAGTATTCTCACCAATCGCTCCTATTACCGGTAATTTTTCGTCATACGTATACGGAAAAAGTGTGTTTTTCCGTTTATGTACGAAAGGAATTGCTGAAAGATTTCTGAAAGTTCAACGGTAATTTACCGTCAATATAAGAAACAAACTGCGGAATGGTTTCTGAAAATTCAGAATTTTCCACGTGGTACGAAAAATCCGCGAGATTCAGGTTTCTTTCTGTCATTTCACGGAAAAGGTTGTATCAGAAATATGTTTCAGTAATTCACGAAGGAAATGATGGAAAGTGGCTCGAGAATTTAAGAATTTTTTTACAGTATGGGGTAAACTTGTCCTTGCGAAGCAATCTAACCAGCAACTGGTATAACCCCTTAGCTGTTTTTACCCAGTAAGGTAGGGTAGGATGAAGGGTATTCAGAATTATCTGTTACTGGCGCTCGGCATTAAAATCCTTCCGGCAAAGTGGATGTCTGTGATTAAGCTTCCAAGTCCATGACCAGCATTTCCCTTTTTTTCTAGAAGCATTAGGCATTCAACGAAACATTTCACCAGAACAATAAACTTAAGTTAGTAAAATCAAGCAATGCATTGATTATAATACGCTTTCCAACATACCAGAAATCATTACTCAAGTTATGAGCATAACGGCTGTGGAATAAATCTCGGTCTTGTGCCCTGACGTTTGATCCCATTCCGATTATATTTAACAGAACCGATTCAGTATACCTCCGAAATAACATGATAACGTTTTGTCGCAATCGAAGCATTTTTACGTAAGTTATGATGCATAAGAGCTATGGAATAGATCCCGCTCCTGTGCCCTAACCTTTGACCCCATTTCGCCCATTTTCAATAGCATTCGTCTCCAGGCAGACCCCTACAACATACTAACATTTCACCCAAATATTTTTTTACGTAAGTTATGACGCATAATGGCGATGGAAGTAATTCCGCTCCTATGTCCTGACCTTTTACCCCATTTCGTCCATTTTCAATAGGGTTCGTCCCCAGGTGGTTCCCTATGACATATTACAATTTCATCGAAATCGAACCATATTTACGCATGTTATGACGCATAAGAGCAAAGGAATGCATCCCGCTCCTATGTCCTGACCTTTGACTCCCACTTCACCCATTTTCAATAGGGTTCATTCCCAGGTGGTCTCCTACCACATATAGAAATTTCATCGGAATCGAACCATATTTATGCAAGATATGGCGCATAAAGGCAATGAAATGGATACCGCTCCTATGACGTGACCTTTGACCCCATTTCGTCCATTTTGAATAGGGTTCGTCCCCAGGTGGTCCCCTACCACATACTGAAATTGCATCGAAATCGAAACGTTTTTACGCGAGTTATCGTGCCGACAGACAGACAGACGGACGGACAAAGCTGGAGCATATACGCTTCTTCAACCTACGGTTGGAAAGCGTAAATAAAATGCAGTCGCCATTGGTCGTTATACTGACACATTTCATTATGATATTTCCTTTATATTATACAGTAGTTACGTTTATGATGAAGTCTTTCATACAGCACAAAACGTTTCAGATATGTATCAGTAATGTTACAATCTCTCATTTTCGTTACACTTTCAGAGATATCTTACAATTACGTTTCAGCAACATCTATTTTGGAACAAAACTTTTTTGTACATTACGGTTACGTTAAAAATAGCATTCGCCGATACTACTGCTTTATAGTTTCCATTGTACATAATTGTTACCTTGATGTTACATTCCGGCGATATTTAAAATTTTTGATTTGGCGTGGATGCGCATGCGCATTTATGCAATTTCACCGAAGCAGTCGTATTTCCATGTGCTATTGGGATATTCTTTGGTGATACTGTCCTACTCGAGTTAGCTGGATGTAGTAGAGGTGGCCACAAAAAATTTTAAGGGGCCGCATCTTCGTTTCCACGACCCACAGAGGTTGGCTATCTGAGTCGTATAAAGTTTCCATAATTTCGTCTTTTCTTAATTGCGATTATTAATGTAATTCGTTATAAAAAATGTTTGTAATCTACAACACAACAAACGATTTCAGGGTTTACAAATTACAAGTCTGCAAATTATCTGAGGGCATGTGCTGACTCAGGAAAACTGTCAAAGGGGAGGGGGATGGGGGGGGAGGTAATACCAAAAGCGTAAAATATAAAGAATTTCTGGTCCGATTGGGAAATGTTCAGCATTTACAAGCTATAAGGCAAGAAATTATTTGCTGTAATGGCCCTAGCTCCTTTCTATCTCTTCCTTAACATAGCCGCGATACAACGAGAGCCGTCCAATAATTTTCGTGTTTCGTTCCATAGAATCACAACATGAAAAAAATATAGAATCCCGAGCCTTTGCAACAATAGCAAGCAGTTAATTTCGTTAAAACTATGTGGCTTGGCTTATCGGAGGGCTGGTTAATGGAATGCTCAATTTACTTGGTGTCCGTCCATACTGTATGAACCCTAGACCCCAAACTTTGTGCTTTTCGTACTACCGACGCCGAAAATCACGACCCGACCTCTCTGAAGAAAACCGAGATCCCATCTATCTCTCTCTCTCTCTCTTGCTCTCTCGCTTCCTTCTGTTATATGAAAATATTTAAACTTTAATCAAACTGTATGTTCTGTTATTTTGTGTGCGAGCGTCAGCCAGAGAAATTCACCCTCAGTTAAAAAGGAGCTTAGCAGAGATTCATTTCGAGGAAAACCTTTTTTCACGGACCGGGACCTCCCACGAACAAAAGGACACCACCAACCCCCGTCATTGGACACCACTCTTCCTCAAAGAGAGCCCGCCAGGGACAATCGGAGTAAGCAATTAACAGTACAACTTCTAACGCCAAGAGCATCTTTCTAGAGAACAGATCGTGAAGGGGATTTGGACGTAGCAGTCATAAACGGAAGGTCTTGTTGGAGATCTTCGGAGGGAAGGAGGAAAGATTTCAGGCGGGCATGTAACCACGTAGAGATAAGAACAGATTTGGCGTGGAAAACGTGGAGAAAGCCGTCCATAACATCCATCTTCCGCTGGAAGTATATACCATTTACTTTGCAGTCATTCCATCTATTTTGTTTATCTACTTATTTATTTGCTTCCCTGCTCCAACGACAAGAACCTGCAATGATTCTTCTGATAAGTTGGTGCCCACCACAATACACAAAATCAAACAAGACAGCACTTCCTTCCAAAGTGTTCTTTTCTTCTATAAAAATTCAGAAAATCTCCACTCCCCCTTAATCGGATTTCGGAGTTAATCCTCACCTACGTTGACCTACCTGCAAACACCCCTTGAACTTGTGTTTCTCTCATTAACGCACCCTTGAAAATCCCATATTCCCGCATAAGATAAGTACCAGTGGCGTAGCCAGAAATTTCTGAAGGAGGAAGGGGTTCCATGAATTTGGATGATGAAAGCCTCATATATACTTGTATATCGCTTTAAATTCGTTTTCAATCTCTCCTCCAGAAGGTCCGGACCCGAGGCCTCCCCTTGGCTACTCCTATGACAGGTATAATACACTTCAAATACATACTTATGTACTAAAGCTATAATGGGGCTAAACGCCTGTGTCTGACAGCAACAACCTGGAAACATGCTGATTTCGTCTCCTCTGCCCAAGAATAGCGCGTGCAAAGAAATTCCATGTAAGAATGAACATATGCATACATACACTAAAGAGCAATTGAATTAGAGATACTTGTCTAGCAACGTGAGCACCACCTTTCGCCCTGATGACGGCGGCGATTCGTCTCGGCATGGACTCGACAAGACACCGGAAGCGTTGGGAAGCCATACGGATCCACGACCTCTGAACAAGCTCTCACAGTTCACGAAAATTTGATGGAGGGGGATCACAGCCTCGAACATCTCTCTCGATGGCATTCCAGATGTGTTCGATGGGATTGAGGTCAGGTGACCTAGCTGGCCAAGGAAGCGAGGTCACGTCGGTGGAGTGTTCATCCAACCATTCGGATACAATTCGGCAGCGATGGCACGGTGTATTGTCTTGTTGCAGGATGAGGACCCCAGTGGGATGTTGAAGACGCACAAACGGGAGCAAATGGTCGTACAGAATATCCCGGTAACGTTAACCTGTGAGGGACGATGTCACACGTACCAGGGGTTCCATTTCAGTCTACGTAAACAGTCCCTAGACGAGAATGCCACCCCCACCAGCTTGAAGAATTCCCTGCTGGCAAGAAGGATCCATCGCTTCATGTGGTTTGCACCGTACTCGTATCCTGCCATCCGCATGTACCTAAGTGAATCTCGACTCATCAGTGCAGGCAACATTTTTCCACATGTCTAGGGTCCAGTGGCGATGTTCCCGCGCCCATGCTAATCTTTGCAGCCTGTGATGTGCGGTCAGCAGCGGTACCCTCGTGGGATAATGGCTTCTGTACCGCATAGCGAGGAGATGGTTCTGGATGGTGTGGCTGCTTACACGTTTTTGTGCACCAGCGTTAAATTGCGGAGTGATTCTTGCCCTGTGGCCCGTCTATCCGCTGTTACAATGCGAGCTAGCCGACGATAACCCCGCTCATCCACACGCTGTTGTCCACGGCAGTTGGCCCTTGCAGGGATGGTTTTACCGGATTCGATGTACTCACGGTACACCCGTGACACAGTGGCTCGTGAAACTTCCAGTTGCCTGCACGACTTCCGAGATGGAGAGACCCATTCGTCGGGCCCCGACAATTTTCTCACGATCAAATGCGCTTAGATCCTTCGTCTTACCCATACTGCGTCCGACTCATACTGATTCCCGTCGCATCACTCCTTATATTGTCGGATCGCTGCATACGTCATGTCGTTTCCGTTTACAGGGCCGCCCACAGCGTCACATTTGCACAACGCCAGCTGTCTCTAATTCAATTGCTCTTCAGTGTATTATCAATTGTTTACGCTTTCCAACCGTATAGGTTGAAGAAGCGTATATGCTTCAGCTTTGTCCGTCTGTTTGTCTGTCTTTCCGCACGTTAATTCGCGAAAAAATGGTTCGATTTCGATGATATTTTAGCATGTGGCAGGGGACAACCTGGGAAGGAACCCTATTGAAAATGGGAAAAATGGGGTAAAAGGTCAGAACATTGGAGTGGGATCCATTCCATCGCCCTTATGCGTCATAACTTACGTAAAACTGCTTCGATTGCGACAAAACTTTATCATGTTGTTCCGGAGACGCACCGAACCGATTCTGTTTAATATCGTCGAAATAGGATAAAAGGCCAGGGCACAGGAACAAGATTTATTCCCCAGCATTTATCTTCATAACTTGACTGAAAATGCTTCTATTGCGGCAAAATCTTAGTATGTTGTTCCGGAGGTATACTGAACCAGTTCTGTTTAATATAATCGAAACGGGGTCATAGGTCAGGCAGGGCACAGGATCGATATTTATTCCACAGCCATTATTCTCATAACTTGAGTAATGGTTTCTGGTATGTTGGAAAGCGTATCATAATCAATGCATTGCATGATTTTACTAACTTGTGTTTTATGAACTGGGGGTTAGCGAATCTTACAGAAGTGCTTGTATTATTTTTCTCTGATTATTCCTAACGGAATTTTTTATTTCATCTTTCTATTATAAACGACTTTGTTCATTTTTGTGCACTTACTCTCTCAAAAATTATTTTGATGGGATATAGGTAAAAATACCCCCGGAGATAATACCCCTGAAAACTGAAAAGCGGAAAAAATGCCCCCGGAAGAAATACCCCCAGAACAAAGCGGTTCACTGTAAACTGCCACACAGGAACACTGATGTGTGGCAGTGTTCCGGTGTGGTAATTTACCGGAAACCCTGCCACACATCTTTCAGCAACTTAGCTACAAAAGTTCAAAGGGGGGGGGGGGGGCTATAAAAATTGCCGTATCTGGGCCTAAATTGATAACTGAATTGAGAACTCCAAAGGAATTTCGCGAAAACGTTCCATGTGAGCCAAGCGAGAATTGTACTTTAATTTGAAGAAATAAATTGCCGAGGATCCGAGGTACATTTGGTTGGGCGGGAGGTCCTCTACCCTGAACTTCCGTAATATTATATTCTGGGCCGCTGGAGTCTGTCAGGAAGTTCCCCTTGAAGTGTCCGCGAGGTCCATGAGCTTGAGGGAGGGGGGTTCTCCCAAAAGTTAAAATGGATGTAGAGCTGTAAACATTAGTACCATGCTTTATATAATGATTCTGTACACGACCACAAATTTTCAGG
The DNA here is from genome assembly GCA_039090855.1 of Macrothele yani. NCBI lineage: Eukaryota > Metazoa > Arthropoda > Arachnida > Araneae > Macrothelidae > Macrothele > Macrothele yani. Next base: position 16,483,540 of record CM077005.1, on the reverse strand, counting down.
AGGGTGGGGTAACCCCCCTCATTTCTAAGAGCTATTCAGGGGTGACATCGAGGATACACTGACCGACTCTAGAGGTCCAGGTAAAGACCTCCATACCAAGCACCTCGTATTCCTTTCACAGGCTTCACCAAATTTCTGGGGGAGGGGGAAGGGCATACATAGCTTACCATTAAACACAACATGAAGCATAGAAATTGCGAGCAAATCCCTTACCTTGAACACTTGTCTGCTCTCTTAGAAACTTGCACCCCACCTTCCTGAAAATTCGTGGTCGTGTACAGAATCATTATGTAAAGCATGGTTCTAATGTTTACAGATCTACGTCCATTTTAACATTTTGGGACCTCCCCCAAGCTCTTGGCCCTCGCGGACGCTTCAAGGGGAACAACAGCCTGGATACACTGACAGACTCCAGCGGCTCAGAATCTAATATTACGGAAGTTGGGAGTTGAGCCCCCCCTCCCAACCAAAAGTGCCTCGGATCCTCGGCAATTCATTTCTTCAAATTAAAGTACAATTCTCGCTTGGCTTACATGGAACGCTTTCTCGAAATTCGTGGCCAAGTTGCTGAAAGATGTTGTGGCAGGGTTGCTGGTAAATTGCCACCCCGGAACACTGCCACACATCAGTGTTCCTGTGTGGCAGTTTACAGTGAACCGTTTGTTCTGGGGGTATTTCTTCCGGGGGTATTTTTTCCCAGGGGTATTTTTACCGTTTACCATTTTGATGATACCGATTAAATACATTTTGATGATAGTAATTGGTACAAAAATGTCTTTTCCCCAAAGATGTCGATGATATATCGATATTGCATGCAAATTATTGGCGAAGTTTTCGCATAGATTTCATCAGTATCATAACTCCTCCCAGAAAAAATTCCTACTTGCGCGTCTGGGTTTGGGAAACGTAAATGACTTCTTATCGGATTCGAAGAAATTATCCGAAAAAGTGTTAGCTTCTTCGTCGCTCTTAAAATATTGGAAATTGCGCAGCGCGAGAGAGGAGAGTTCCGTGGTCTGTTGCGTAAGAGAGTGCCGCGTTGTATCCCCAACATGCGATATCCAAGATCCCCTTACCAAAATAACATCAGCCAGGGGAGTGGTTTGCCTCTTTTAACACTTCTGAGATGCGGATCGTGTTTTGCGTCTGCTGCGTCTCCGACAGAGCGGTTCGTACATCTATGTGTGCCTGCTTCTATGACAGAGAGAGAGAGAGAGAGAGAGAGGAGTTCCCTATGCCAAAGGATCGAATGTCTTGGCCTTTCTGGCCTCCTTGGCCTGCCGCCACCCAGGATCGGGTGTCACCACCCCTTCCGGGAATAGCTCACGTCAGTCAGATGCTTGCCTCTGAACATCCACGCCATCATCTCATCTTCTCACATATCATCGCTTACGAGGATGCTTTTATCATTGCTTCTTCTATGTGACTGCGGAAAAATTGCCCTTGGGAATCCTTCAGGCGAGGCGGGAACATCAACTACGTACATGATGATCATCCAGAGCTGATCGCGAATAAAAGTGGTCACGTGGCATCTTTCTTCTCCCGGTAAATTCCCAAATTTAAGTGCTTAATCAGAAACATTCGGTATAGTTGTACTACGGACGTCAACAAAATATTTCCTTCATCGGAGCCAACTGCGCGCTCTCCTTTTCGTTTCTCCATCCGCACTCTTGGAAGACCCAAACGCTCGTCTGACAATTTTATAGCAACTATCCAGTTTAAGAAAGGGCAGGTCCAAGATTTTTCCCGTGGGAGGAGCGGTGCTGGAAATGGAAATTTCGGAGTGCCGGTATTCTTATGTTTAGCTAAAAATTATCCGGAAAAAAATACCTTCGTCAGAAAATCTCCAAAACTGAAAAAGTAAAAAAAAAAAAAAAAAAAAAAATCCCTGAAAGCAAAACTCCTATGTTTGAAAATATAATTGACAATTCTGTGGAATATTACTGTGCCATAAGTCAGAAACGATGGCAGTCGATTTCAGTTTGTGGATCCAGGTGGCGCTACTTATGCTACGCAGAGGAATGGGATTAGACATATACCGATGAGCCATTACATTATTACTACCCCAAGCCCAGAGCGCGCCTGGAGACCGAACGGTGGCGCCGGTGAAGTTCACAGAGCAGTATATGTACAACCCGAGGACCGGCTTTCAGTTAGCAGTGACCGCCACGGAAAGGACCTCAGGTTCCATCCCAGGCAGGTACGAACGCTCGATCCACTAAATATCCGCCGTGCGTCGGATGGGCACGTTCAGCCGTCTGACCCCGGGTACATGGCCCCCGGTAATAAATAAGGGCGTCTTCCTCCCCCTTTCTACTTCGATTCCTTGTCACTTTCCTATCGGGCACTCTAGCTCAAATCTCCTAGCTTCCTATTTCTAGGGGTTCTTTAAGACCTGGGGTCTGACACTCCCTTCCTAAAATCCTCTACATATGATCTGATCTGATCTTTCGGTTAGTAGAGCGTTCGAAGTCAGAATGGTAAAAGCTGCCGATTTATCGGAGTTCATAAAGGACAAACTGTGATGACACGGCGCCTGGGAACTACGATCTCGGAAACGGTGCGGCTTGCGAGTTGTTCACGTGCCGCTGTAGTGAGTACGTATCAAAAGCGGTGCACAGATGCCGTGTGTCTTCCGCTGCTCATTGATGCCAGAGGAGAGCGGAGACTGTCGCGCATTGTTCACAGCGACCTCAGGGCCACAGTGCGACAAATCACCAGCAGCTACAACAGTGGTGATCAGGGAAATGTGTCACAGCACATAGTTCATAGCAGCCTTCTGCGCATGGATCTGCGTAGCCGAATACCCAGCCGGGTCCCCAATGCTCACTGCACGTTATCGCCAACAACGCATGAAATGCGCCCATTGAGATTGGACCGTGGATGATTGGCAGAAAGTGGCCTTGTCTGACGAATGAAGATTCCTGGTGCATCACGTAGAACGTCGAGCGCGGATACGGAGATTACCAACGCACTATCGGACGGAAACAGGCCGGCGGAGGCGGTGTTATGCTGTGGGCGATGTTTTCTTGGGCCACTTTAGGCCCCATTATGTCGATAGCACAGTCCCTGACAGCTGTCAGGTATCTGAACATCGTTGCGGACGAAGTTCACCCATTCATGGTAACTGTGTTCCTTGCTGGTGATGGCCATTACCAACAGGATAATGCGCCATGGTACACTTCCAGAATCGTCAAGGAGTGGTTCGAGGAACATACTGGTGCCCTAGCTTCCAAATTCATCTGACGTGAACCCAATCGAGCATTTGTGGTTCGACTTGGAAAAGCGGTTCGCGCTGAATCACCACCATTCCGAAATGTACGGGAACTGAGGACCTGCTGTTGATATTATAGTACCAAATACCCCAGGATACCTATCACCACTTCATCGAATCGACGCCTCGCCGAGTGGCCGCTGTTTTGCGGGCTAAAGGGGGTCCTACAACTTATTTGGTAGGTGGTCATAATGTAATGTCTACCTCAACTAATCATTAGTGATTCAACTGGACCCGAGCCGAGAAGGCAGCACCCCTTCCAATAAGGACTTTCATGAAGTAGAAAGTTGGGCAGTTAGAATCTCCGCAATGAGAATGTATATTCAGTCTTAAATTAATAGCAATCTCACCACCTTCAAAAAAAAAAAAAAAAAAAGATAGTCCGAAGTGGAAAAAGTTTATACTTAATGCTGCAAAACTAAAATTTGTGTTTAATCTATTGCTCCCAATTCTTCATTCTATGAAGAAGCTCTTCAAACTAAATATATTAACTTAATGATATAATGAAAATTACAGACATCTTTAGTGGAATGATATGGGGCTTGGGCAAAATTTGATCATGCGCTATGATTAGCTCCATTTCCATCCTTTGAAGGATTGAACGTATAGCTCATGTATAGAGCACTCTCCTATCCTTTACGGTTTCCCCACAGCTATTTCTCAAGGGCACGAGGCACATATGGTTTAAAGAGTTTAAGAATGCGCGCTCATTAGTCAGGAACAAAAAAAAAAAAATCATTTCTGCAGTTCCCAGTACTAAAAATTAGTGCCGGTATGTAAATTACGGATAAAAAAAGTGCCGGTATGAATTTTGCACCGGGAAGGAGGAAGGGCAGTTGCTGTTATCTGAGAGAAAAAAAAAAGGGGGAGGGGGTTATCGAAGGATATTATGTATCTGGATATGCATATCATCATCAACTGTTATCACCACACTGCTGGATGAAGATCTCCCCAAATTTCTTCTACAACTTGGTCTTGAGCTAATCTGCCCCATGTCATTCCGGCATGCTTTCGAATTTCATCCACCCATCTCCCACATGGTTTTTTTTTCTGGGTCTTTTCCCTTCCTTTGACATCTAGTGTATATTTCAGTTGTCCAACTGTGGTCATTTCTTCTACCAATATGACCAGCCCATTGTCACTTTCGGGATTTTACTTTGATGATAATTTTCCCGATCTTGTAATTTTCCTGATCCACGAGTTACAATGTAAAAAAATAAGTGGTGTGAATTCACAGAAAATTCCTGAAAATAACGTCACTGCAGGTGTCTGTCTTTTAAAGAAATTTTCGTTTTTAAAAGTTACCTTTTTTTAACTTCTGTATTTTCACAGATTTCTCGTAATAATTCCGTTTATCGCAGAAAAATCCATTTCGTGTTTTTTCCACATTTATACAGAAAAATTTCGCAAAATCGAAAACACGGAATATTTCAGCCAGATAATCTTGGGATTCTATCCGAAGTCGTTTGGGTTGGCTCAACAGAAACCGCACGCCTTTGCCATTGAGCCAGAAATACTCAGAAATCACAGCCATGTTCAAGGTAGAACTCTACGTGCGCGATGATGAAATGTTTTTCGTCATTAATGAGAGTGAATTAGTCATTTTATTTTCTTTGGATCTTTTTATATTTAAAATAGCTTTGTAATAACTTAATTTTTTTCTATAGGACTTGTCACAAATTAAGTAGGTTTTTTTTTCATCGTAATTTTTCGAAACAATAAAATGATTTGGAACTTGAGATAGTTTTAATCTGACAGAGACTTTCAATTATTTTTAAGAAAAGGTGAATTGCACTGTTTTATAGTATTAGTTCACAAAACTCCTGAATATGAAATTCAGTGTTGATAGGATCATAGCTATATAGCTTCTGTCTTAAGGGGTCCGAAGACTGGTGCTACGTAGATATCATGCAATCACCGTACAATAATTTAATTACCGGATGTCTTACGGTAACACAATAGCTGGTGCACAAAATGGCGGAGAGGGGAATTAATATTCGATGCCACAATAATCAAAATTTGATGCGATATGCTATCTATAAATATCCGTTCTCGCTACAGAACTTCAAAATTGGATCCTCCGACAGACGATTGAAATTAAACAGTCAATCAAACCACAAGTATTCTCGCGAATCTCTCCTATATATTACCGGAAATGTTTCGTCATATGGATACGGAAAAAGTGAGATCGGAGTTGTTCCGTCAATGTAAGAAAGAAATTGCGGAGAGGTTTCTGAAAATTCAGAATTTCCCTGGCATACGAAAAATCCGTGAAATTCAGGTTTCTTTCTGTCATTTCACGGAAAAGGTTGTATCAGAAATATATTTCGTTAATTCACGAAAGAAATGACGGAAAGTGACTCGGGAGATTCAGAAATTTTTATTACAGTGCACTGTAAAAAAAAATGTGAAATTCACGAGACACCTTCCGTCATTTCTTTCGTGAATTAACGAAATATATTTCTGATACAAATATATTTCCGTGAAATGGCACAAAGAAACCTGAATTTTACGGAGTTTTCGTATACCACGGGAAAATTCTGAATTTTCAGAAACCTTTCCGCAGTTTCTTTCTTATATTGACCGTAAATCACCTTTTTAGAAATGCGTTAACGGAAGATTCTGAATTTTCAGGATCTTTTCCGCAATTCCTTTCGTATATTAACGGAAAAACTAACATTTTCCATATCCGTATGACGAGAAATTACCGGTAATAGGAGCGATTGGTGAGAATACTTGAGGTCTGATTAACTTTTAAATTTCAATCATCTGTCGAATTTTGAAGTTCTGTAGCGAGATCGGATATTGTGGATAGCATATCGCATGAATTTTGTTTATTGTAGCACAGGATATTTCTTCTCCTCTCCCCTATTTCGTGCACCAGCTAATTTAATATCTATATTGTGTTACTGTAAGAAACCAGGTACTTAACTTATTGTACAAATGGTTATACGATGTCTATGTATCAGTCTTTGGACAACTTACGACAAAACCTATTATAGCTTTCAAGAGTAAATTTAATATTTAGGAGGTTGTGTGTGTGGTAATACTACAAAAAAGTACATTTCATCTTTTTTTACAGATAACGAAAGTCATTGTCAGTTTAAAAAGATCAAGTTGCAAAGCATTTTGTTGCTTCAAAAAATCACGATGCTAATTAATTAAAAGTCCTCCTATAGAAAAAAATTATTACGAACCTATTCAGAAAAATAATAAGCTCCAACAGAAAATAAAATGACTAAACCACTCGTCTTCCTTGTTAGACCAAGAAGGCATCTCTCTCCATGCCTTTTAGATTATCGCAGCCTTTGTATGTCGTTTTCAGCCCTTCCATTTGTTACTCATGGAGCACGTTTGTGATCCATAAGTAAAAACTGGAAGGATGCATTGACTAAAACATTTTCTTTTAGGTCATAATGGTAAATTGCCCTTGAAAATTGTACCGTTTCTTCCAAATGCTCTCCAACCGTATTTTATATACCTATACGGGTATTAATTTCTTTTTCGATGTGTCCTTTACATGATATATGTTGTTACGCAAATCACTAACAGATCCAGCGGAGGACGACTAGGGTGATCGCCCCCCCCCAGCAGATTTTTCCTTTTTAAATGGCCAGTATCTAAATAAAGAATGCATTTATTTTTGTAAATGTATAGTATTAAATCCACAGGCTTTCGTAAAAGTTTTCATCATCATCATCATCATTGTCAACCATTATCAATCTACTGTTGGATGAAGGTCTCCCCAAGTTTCTTCCATAACCGTCTATCTTACGCCAGTCTCCTCCATGTCACACTGGCATGCTTTCGAATTCCATCCACCCATCTCCCATGTGGTCTTCTTCTGGGTCTCTTCCTGTCCCTTGGAATCCAGTCTAGAATTTCGGTTGTCTATCGGTGGTCCGTTCTTCTGGCAACATGTCCAGCCCATTGCCATTTCAGGGATTTTACTCTGATCACATTTTCTTACACTTTTGTCATTTTCCTTGTCCACTTCTTATCTTTCCTGGTTACGCCAAGTATGCATCTCTCCAGGGTTCTTTCAGTTTTTGCATGTCTTTTTTAGTTAAGGTCCACGTCTCTGCTCCGTAGTTAAGCACTGGAAGGATGCATTGATTAAATACTTTTCTTTTCAGACATAATGTCATATTGTTCTTAAAAAATTTTACTTCTTCATCCAAAGGCTATCTAACCAAGTTTTATACGCCGATTAATTCCTTCATCAAAGCGACCCTCACTTGATATCTGCTGTCTAAGGTAAATTTAAATATCTGTTATCTCCAACTTTTCCCCATCAATCGATAAATCTTCACTTCTTGTAAAAGCATTGTACATCAGTTTTGCCTTCTTAAAGTTTATTTTAACCCAACTTCTTTACTCTTGTCAGCAAAATCAAAAATGAAGGACAACTAAAATTTGCTGTGAATTTGGAGAAAATATATTCTGTTCTAACTTCAGTACAAAAAAAAAAAAAAAAAAAAAAAGAAAAGAAAAGAAAAGAACGCAATAAAAAAGAGGTTTAGAAACATCTTTTATATTGCGATTTTGATTGATAATGAAAAGCAATGAGTGAGCTTTGTTCTGTTCTTTTAGTATTGTCTGGCATCATTAGTAAACTGGAAGCAGGGAAAATCACCGTGTGGGGTGGACTTTGAAGTGTGTATGAAATAGTGTGGGAGACAGAGCGAAATACGTACCTCGCCTGGGCTGTAAACAAAAACTAGTAACAAATTTCTAAGCTGGAAATTTTTCTATTAAATTAACCCATCTGAATATAACAGGGATCAAACTTTTTTATCCGGACGCGAGATTCAAAAAGCATCCAGTTGATTTTTCGAGAAGCGGGCAATTGAACGCCATGACAATAGTGCTGATGTTTCAGTTTTTGTTCGCAGTTTGTGATTAAAAAATTTTGAAAAAATTTAATGCAAACTTTTAAAAAGCCTTGCGATCCCAGGAAGCGCAGTGCTTCAAGTTTACAGTGTGTGTGTGTGTGCCCTGCACAAAGTTTCTATGTTTTTCTTTTCTTTTTTTTTTTTTTTTGACCGGAGCATCCCCCTCTTCCCGCTAGATCCTCTATTGATAACCTCCAGATTTCTTTTTTTTTTTTTTTTTTTTTGATTGGAGGTTTAACGACCACCGTGAGCAACTCAATGGGCTATAAGCAGTCGCCCGTCCCTAATTTATGGTCACTGGTTCCAGGGAAGGGAGAGAGCCAGTGCCGTAAGACAAACACAACATCCCTGCCTGACCGGGATTCGAATCCGGACCCCTTACGGACAAATGATCATAGGCCAGCGCCTTAGACCACTGCGCCACCAGGGCGGCCCTCCAGATTTCATCGGTGACCGCTAAATATGCATATACACTGAAGTACAAATTATTAGGAACACCTACCTAATAACGTGACGGCTGAATCGTAATTAATACAGACATTTGACGTGGACTAGGAACATCAAGTAGAAGTCATCGCTATTTTATAAGTCAGTCACGGAAAAATTATCATTGGCCGCCACCGGGAATCGAACCCAGGGTCTTCCAGTTACGCGCCGGACATGCTTCCACTGCACCACAGCGGCCTCGAATTCCTCCAGACTCACACACGATTAACTGCCAAGCTACTTGGCAAGTTGCTTCTTGGAGACCCGCACAATGCTGGGAATTCCCCAAAGATGGTAAGCAGTAACTGAACAAATAACTAGAAGGTGCAGTGGAAACATGTCCGGCGCGTAACTGGATGACCTGGGTTCGATTCCCGGTGGCGTCCAATGAGAATTTTTCTGTGACTCACTTATAAAACGTGGAAAGAGCGATGACTTCTACTTGATGCTGAATCGTAAGTGTTAGTGAGGGGAATTGGTAATTTTTAGTGTACGATATCTAGATGTTACACCTCCATCGTCTTATACATCATTTTAAAGCTCTCGTCAATAGCAAGCAGGTAACCCCTTTGCGGGGGTGGGGGTGGGGGTGGAAACCAAATTTCGCTGCGCCGTACTGTTTTCATAGCATCAAAAATGCATTTCTGTAATGGATTTTATCACATGTAGCATGAGGTTCTCGTAATTTATTTCATAGCATTTTATTTCATATTTTCATAGGATTAAAATGCGTTTTTGTAATGGATTTTATCAGATTTAGCATGAGGTTCTCGTAACTTACGTATAGTCGGATTTTTTTTACTTAGCACTTGATGATAATAGAATCGCCTATTTTTTGGGGGGGGGGGGGTGCAAGCATTTTGGGTGCGACATGTCGAAGCATCTCTCTCCCCACGAACTGCATTGTTGTTTCCCAGATTGCCTCACATTGCGTGCTGGGGACATAATCGCTGGAGAGAGAGATCTCACTGTTTCCTTAAGAAGGATCATTTAAGAAACAAAAATCCCTCTTCCCCCTTTCAGATCAAGCATTGTTTACTACCATGCTTTCCACAAGGATTCCGCCCTAATGTGAGATTACTACGGAACCCTTCGCCTGCTCCCTTCCTGCTGCAAATCACATGTGTTTAGACCCTGAAAGTGCTTGCTGCACTCCCAAAATCAGGCGAGCCCATTATTGTCAAGTGCCAAGAAAGAAAGATCCGACTATAGATTGCAATTAGATATTGTTATGTTCATAAAAAACGTGATGAAATAATGTTCGGCGGTAATATATTGTTGAGTAACAATGAAATTAACTATTGTAGCGTTACTTCATGGGACAGCATTCACATTACAACTGGTTTTGACTACTTCCGTTGTCCATTTCCGTTACATCGAAATGTTATGCTACATTGGCGTATCCTGGGTCCGAGACCTGGGCTATCTCCCCCCCCCCCCATTACTGTTTTTTTTAATTGCGAAGTTTATTTTTTAATTGTTAAGTAATAGAAGTAACATTTTTTCTAAATTTTAAGTAATTTCTATTGCTAACATGAAACCAAATAATTATGGGGATTAGGATTTGAAGACTTATTTGTACATGAACTCCATTCTTCTTTCCTTTTGTGTGAACTTGAGTGTTACGTTTTCACAAAAATGTTTCTTCCGAGTACTTTTTCGTATTTAAAAATAATGTTTCTCTCTATTAACAAACCAGCCAAGTTGCTCGAATGTGCATGTCCTTGTGTGTCTCTAAGATATATCTTGATTCTTTTTAATACGGAAAAACTTCTTTCAGCAGTTTCAGTTCTTGATGGACAGTTTAATATCAGATCTGCTAATTTGTACACCTCAATAAACACTATGTCCAATTATTCAACTTTATGTAACAAGTAATGTTTCTTACTGATTTTTTTGTATTCATCAAGGGAATTAAACACATTCAGTTCATTTTTTAATCGAGCTGTATCAAAATTTGAAGCATAGAGTTCTTTAAGCTCACAAAATTTATCAAAACAGTTCGAATCCAACAAAGCCAGGAATTTAAGATGTAATATCACTGCTTTTAATTCATTGACACTTCACACAAACTGAAACAACTCTCGCGAAACATGCGCTGGAAGCATGGAGGGACTGAGGTAGTCCGAAGGCTTCGTTTTTTTGAACGAAACCCTTGAGCCAAGCAATGGTCCACTCACGTGCTCCGTATCTCATTCATGTTGTCATGGAAACGCTAGCAGGCGATAGTATTGAAGCTCTTCGCATCAGAACAGCGAAGGCGCTCGAAGACCTACTGAATTATGCAGTTGATCATCGCTCGCCAGACTGATTCTCATAATCCAAAGAAGCGAATTCGTTCGTGTTTTTTCTCCCACCGAAAGCATCGATATATCTTAATGCCGTTTATAATTGACTTTTATTTGTGCATATTTAATTGACTTTTATTTGTGCATTCTCTGGGCTTCGCAGCTAGCTTAGCTAGCCTCGAATATACTCCAGTGGTTATACATGGGAATTACTTTACTGCCGTTGAGAAACATGCATTGCATTAAAATTGCTATATAAAACGCTTTCTCGGCCGGGTTCTGAACAAGCGTCAGGCGCCGTGTGTTTGAGACGACCACGAACTTGGTCAGCGCCGGGCGCTTAATTAGATACGAACTAGGCAGACCCTTTGCCTGTCACGAGTCACTAATACTTCCCTTACCTATTTCCGTTACATCGAAAATATTTTGCCTGTTATTTACTTTACTGTTGTCAAGAAAGATACATAACATCAAAAACAGATTCTTCTGTACCTTGGTTTCAACTCATGCAGAGGTCTAAACGATGGCTTATGAATATTCGTCAGAGAAGGGTCCGGGTTCGAATCCCAGTGAGGCATGGATGTTGTGTTTGTTTTATGGCATTGGCTCTCTCCCTTCCCTGGAGTCCGTAGCCCTAAATTAGGGACGGACGACTGCTTATAGCCCATTGAGTTGCTCACGGTGGTCGTTAAACTTCCAATAAAAAAAAATTGATTGATTGGGGATTTAACGACCACATTGCGTAACTCAATGGACTATAAGCAGTCGCCCGTCCCTAATTTGGGGCCACTGGTTCCAGGAAAGGGAGAGAGAGTCAGTGCCGTTAGACAAACACAACATCCATGCCTCACGGGATTCGAACCTGGACCCTTCTCGGACGAATGGTCAGAAGCCAACGCTTAGAACATTACGGCATCTTTATTATGGAGAAACATTGGGAATAATTTTCCCATATTCACTGTCTTTAGTTCTATCCGAATTGTCATTGTAGACTTTTTCTGCAAAACCTGAATTTACAGTCTGATTAAACTGAATAACTCCTTCCTTATTTCCCGACCGACATATTTTAACGATGATGGTTAGCGTAATTAATACAGAATTCTACTAAGAGGGCATTTTTCAGAAGATCAGTCATACTAAAATATAAACAATATGGACTCAGATTGTGCAGGTTTCGTAGACAATTTCCTCTTGCAGTAGAGAACACACTTAATTAAACATTTATAATTGCATTTCTACCTCAATGCATAATGAAATAAAGATTCCTTTTGAGAGACGAAACTAAAATTTCGCTTTCAGTTTTGCGTTTCGTTGTTATGTAACCATTTCCCTGTTGTTGTTTTTTAAAGTAATTTCACTTTTCGGAAATTCAAACATAGATGTTCATGTTTTCATGGTGAAAGCAAGACCAGCTACGTGATCTACGGAATGAAACATGCACTACATTTGCAGTCGTACTTCTTCGGCGAAGCTTTACGCAACGCATTTCGCTTTTTCTTGCGAAAACTGATTTTACTGACTCATGCTTCCTTTCGTTTTCAAGATCTGCAAACACAAGTCTACATAAAGAAAAATTGGTCTTTTTTTCCACTACCCCTTTCACTCACTCCTCTTTTTGCCTGTGTGTGCGCAGCGCACACACAGGCAAAAAAAGTATTTATATATATACATTATATTGACAAAAGTTACCGGACACCCCTTCGAAAGCAAATGAACGGATCCTCTGCGCTGTTAAGATGCGCGGTAGCGCTGCAAACGGTATAAAAATAAGCGTGCAGCTGACCGCGTTCATATCGCACTGTGAGGTGAGTGAAAATGTCGCGGCGGGAGAGAACTGACTTTGAGAATGAACTGACTTTGTTGGGTGTTATATTAGTGGGTTGTCCATAAGAGAAACCGCGAGGCGTTTAAATATACCCAGGTCAACTGTTTTGGACGTACTGAATAAGTGGAAGACACAAGGCGTGCCTGAAGCAGCAAAACGGTACGTAGACCAAACAAAATCAGTAATAGAGGACGTCGAATAATCAGGAGAGTCCTTACAGCTAATCGGCGGAGTACTGCACAAGACCTCAGTGTCCTGGTGAGTGAAACTGCTGGAACCTCGGTATGTACACGTGCCATTCGCAGAGAACTTCATTCCATGGGTTATCGTAGTCGTATGGCTGCTCATAAGCCTTTCATCTCCACTCGGAATGCTACTCGTCGTTTAGCATGGTGTAAAGAACATTTATCGTGGACCGTAGATCACTGGAAACGGATCCTGTGGACTGATTAATCCACCAGTCTGATGGTCGTGTGTGTGGGTATGGCGGCAGCCGGAGGAACGCTTTTTACCACAGTGTACTGTTCCTACAGTCAAGTTTGGAGCTGGCAGTGTACTCGTGTGCAAGTGCTTTTCTTGGTATGGTCCCGGCCAATTGGTTATCGTGGACAAACCTCTTAACCAGCACGTCTACCTCGATATTCTGGACAATTATGCCCTACCTATTCTGTGGCAATACTATGGAACCAAGTCTTGTTGTTACCAGCAGGATAATGCACCGAGCTATAAAGTAAGGACTGTTACGGCGTGGTTTGACGATAATTTCGTATCGTGTGTGGACTGGCCAGCACAGAGCCCTGATCTTAAACCCATAGAGCGCTTATGGGATGAATTAGAGCTGCCGCATAAGGAGTTTGGAACCAAGGCCTAATACTAAGCAACAGTTAGCGGCAGCATTATGTGGAAGCGCATACCTATAGCTCTGTTCCAAAACCTTGTTGAAAGCATGTCTCGAAGGGTCAGTGCATGCATTAAGGCCAAAGGTGGACCGACACCGTATTAATGTAGGTCAATAAATGCTATGTTGCGTTTCTCTTCTAGGTGTCCGGTGATTTTTGTCAATATAGTGTATATATATATGTAATGTGAATTCTGAATTATCATAACTGCTGCGTCGCGTGTTTTGATCTTCAGGTTATTTTGCAACTTTCGTTTTAAATTCTTAAGTTTTTCTTATGTTTTCGGCTCTGCTCTTAAGTATATATATATATATATATATATATATATATATACTATATTACTGTGCTGAACTGCATTAAACGGGATTTTACTGCAGTTCAGTACAGTGGAGCGTCGAAAATCCGAACTAATTGGGACCACTGGTAGTTCGAATTTTCGATGTGTTCGGATTATCGAATATGTAAAAAAATACAAATACTCTAACATTTCTGCAATATATTACCCAAATACATGTACCAAAAATAAGCACCTGTATGCAAGAAAAATCTCATAAGACAAAGATTTGTTTTTGTTATTATGCAAAACGAAACAGTTTGCCATTTTTACTACTGCTGTGAAATTTTTAAACATAAAGTACAAATTTCCAAACTTACCAATCATTACAAGCTTGTTCCGATTGCCAAGGGGTGCGCTTTATGTTGAGTGCAGGGAAGTGTAACTTTCCTCCCGGCTCTCAGTGAACAATGGGGATGAGGGATGAAACAAGGGTTGGCTGGTACTGCCGTGCTAGTGGGTCGTAAAATCTTAGCCCCGCAGGGAACAAGTGATTGAGAAAGTTTTCGCCTTTTATCTATGAGTATCAGAAGTCACTTCCACCTTCGCCACGTCACCCCCAAAATGCTTGCACCCCCAAAATTAGGCGATTCCATTATCATGAAGTGCTAAGTTAAAATAAACGGACTATACTTAAACCTTCCACCACCACAAAAAAAAAAAAAAAAATGGTGGAGGGGAGCGTGTTCAGATTTTTGACGCTCTACTGTATTTCTGGAGATTGTAATGATACTGTAGTGTGGAAGAAGGAGGGTTATATATAACTTCCGTTTAAAATATTTACAATTCTGTAAATTTGGGTGATTTAACGGACGAGCAGAAAAATATGTGAACTCGGAGTTTTTCCAAACGAATAGAAAAATATCCGATCGCAGTGATTTTACAAATGAATAGGAAAATAGTTGACCTCAGTGATTTAACAAAAGAATAGAAAAATATGTGGAGTCAGTGATTTCACAAACGAAGAGAAAATTTTGTGACCTCAGTGATTTAACGAATCAATACAAAAATATGTGCTTCGTACAAAACAATTTGTGTTTTCATTCACATTTCTGTTTCGTCTGTTTGTCCTAGGATTTTGCGGAGACTACAATGAATGAGTTACTGGGATGGTATGGATATGATAAAGTCAACACCGGAGAAACGAAGGGAATTAATCTCTCCCTCAGTCGCTTTTCTTCGTCGTCTTCTCCACCCCATGAAGGAAGCGAATCCGAAGATGGCAGCCGTGATACTGCGGAGTCACGTGTTCACGCTCCAGACAGTAATGGTTAGTACAAGTTGTTAGTACTTTTGTTGATGTCACATTCAATTCTATTTTGCACCATCCATCGGGATGAAAAATGGGTACTTTTTCTGTTAGGGCATTTGCTGGTAGTATACAATATACACCGAAGAGCCAAAACATTATGACCACCTGCCTGATATGATGTTGGTCCTCCACGTGCTGCCAAAAAGCTCTTACCCGACGAGGTATAGACGCTACAAGATTTCTAGAGATGTCTTGTGGTATCTGGTACACTGTTAAAAATCGGTACTTAGAAATAAGCAATATGTACTCGTTTTTTAGTACATTCTGGGCTTATAATACATCCAAGTACTTGTGTCACATTTTTGGAAAAGACACGATCTCATTTTTGAGTACATACAAGGAATCAATTGTGAGTATATCTGGTATTTCTAATTTGAAATATATGTACTAAGTTTTGAGTACATATATTTCAAATTTATGTACTCAAAAAATCCATATATTTCAAATATATGTGCTCTAACTTCATTCAGTTTCTGTGCCCTTTCGGGCAGGGCACAGAAAGTGAAGAAAGTTAGAGCGAATCTAGCGATTCTGACAGGATAGTTTGTAAGCGAGAGAGAGCATACTAGATGGCGCCACCGTACAAGCGTACGATTTTGCACATGGAAGGGAAAGAGAAATTAGGAGGGGTGTTTAGGAATGAACACCTTCATACGTAACCGCGGGCCGTCACTTGACGTGCTCGTCCGATATTCAGTGATTGTTTGAGATTCACACTACCACGCCAGGTTTGAACCTGGGGTCCTTCCATCAGCAGTCTGAATCTCTAACCACTAAACCATCCGCGGCTCGACTTCAGATTTGGAATACGTGTACTCCATACATACTCATTTATTCACAGAATCAACTGGAAGTATATTATTCGATGGCACATCTGGGATAATAGATATACTCGTTGTCACATGTTGGGCAAATGGACCGCACAATTTTATGACAAATATAGTGATGAAGTGACAATATATTATTTATGAGATTGACACAAATATATTTAATGTAAAAGCGTACACAATGATACTTTATGCATAATTAAATTACTTGGGATCAGTGACTTTCTTGTACTGATTATTATTCATGTGTGTCACTTTACACATTTATTCAACAATTTCTCTTGAAATCTATAATATCTAAAATGAAGTAATACGAGATCATATTTATATTTATTGACGTAGTTATTTGTAAGTACGTATGGCTACTTATATTAGAGCATGTCATGTACTCGTTTACGATACGATTGTACTTAAAAAAAACGAGTAGGTTCAGGTTCTCATTTTTAAGTAGATTTTTTTAACAGGGTACTAACATGTTACCAACAGATTCTTTAACTCTTGTAAGTTAGGTAGTTGAGCCGCAGCGGATTGCATCTAATGTTCCAACACAAACCACGGATGCTCGACTGGGTTGATATCTGGGGAATTCGGAGGCCAGTGCAATATCTGGAAGTCTTCCTCTTGTTCCGCGAACCACTCTCGAACAATCCGGGCAGTGTGGCATGGCGCATTGTTCTGGTGAAGAAAATTCGCTTCTAGAGGGAAATACCGTTGCCATGAAAGGGTGTACCTGGTCTGCAATGGTGTTTAGGTATGTTTGTAGACGTCAATGTTTCCTGTACATGAATGACTGGACCCAGAATTTCCCAGCAGAGCATTGCCTAAATAGTTACACTTCCTCCACCGCCTTGTTTTCGTCTCACGATGCATCCTGGTGCCAACACTTTCCCAGGTAAACGACGCACATGTTCCCGGCCGTCCACATTAGAGGTCTGCATGGACCCGGCCAGCGGGCCGCGTCGCGCCTTTGCTCATTTATAAGTTGGGAAAAAGGGCCGGGACCGGGCCTTCAATATTTAATGTAAAACTGACACGGGCCAGCATTTTTTTTTTTTTTAATGAGCGAAACAATCGCTGAACGGTGCCTTTCTCGTTTGAAAATCTCACAACATACAGCAGCAGGATAAGATTGAAAAATTTCAGCTGTTGTTAAAAATAGAATACATAAACCACATGGTTATGGTCTGTGTTAATGTGCTAAATATCTTATCTGATAAGGTGTATTTCTGAAATACAGTTCTCATTAACTTAAACTCTATGCACATTCCTCCATGTGAGCAGTTTAGCCTTCCATGCATATATGCTAAAAGTCTATAGCAATCTTAATACTGCCGTATAAATTAAAATTGCCGAGTGATTTCTTGCACTGCGGCCCGTCTATCCGCTGTTACAATGCGAGCTAGCCGACGATGACCCCGCTCATCCACACGCTGTTGTCCACGGCAGTTGGCTCTTGCAGGGATGGTTTTACCGGATTCGATGTACTCACGGTGCACCCGTGACACAGTGGCTCGTGAAAATCCCAGTGCCTGCACGACTTCCGTGATGGAGTGACCCATTCGTCAGGCCCCGACAATTTTCCCACGATCAAATGCGCTTAGATCCTTCGTCTTACCCATACTGCGTCCGACTCTTACTGATTCCCGTTGCATCGCTCCTTATATTGTCGGATAGCTGCATACATCATGTCATTTCCGTTTACAGGGCCGCGCACAGCGTCATATTTGCATAACGCCAGTTGTCTCTAATTCAATTGCTCTTCAGTGTATATCCATTCATGAATACTTTGTAATGTATACCAATTGCTTAAAATAACAAAAACAATTCCGGTACGGGCCGCAAGAGTAATGGAAATTCCATGAATATTGTCTCTGCCAGTGTTCTTTGATGTCCTATAACTTCATCATTTATATTCCACAGCACCTAAACGTTTGTCATTATCCATTATCCCTTCAGTACTATCGAAAGATATAACAAGCACTGTGCATCTAGCGACAACGGTCCGGACCGTTCCCTTGTGAGTTTCAAAGGTTAGGTCCTCAAACTAAAGTTATATACACCAAATTAAATTTACTGATGATGATGTATATTTACATTTGACTTACTGTTATTGTATCAAACATCTCCATTTACAGTGATCTTGGCACACAACTCGAATTTCACTGACATCCATCACACGTTTCACACAACACTTTTTCTATAGGCGTTCCTGAATCCTATCATGTTTTTCTCAGCATTTCTGTAGCCTTCTTTCCCACCACTTGGGCTGGATAAATTCTTTTAGAACCTCATCAGTCATTTTTTCAATGTCATCAACCGTCACTTTTTCAATGTCATCAACAGTCACTTTTCAATGTCATCAACAGTCACTTTTTCAATGTCACCAACAGTCACTTTTTCAATGTCAGCAACAGTCACTTTTTCAAAGTCACCAATAGTCACTTTTTCAATGTCATCAACCGTCACTTTTTCAATGTCATCAACCGTCACTTTTTCAATGTCATCAACCGTCACTTTTTCAATGTCATCAACATTCACTTTTTCAATGTCATCAACATTCACTTTTTCAATGTCATCAACAGTCACTTTTTCAGTCATCAACAGTCACTTTTTCAATGCCACCAACAGTCACTTTTTCAGTGTCATCAACAGTCACTTTTTCAATGTCATCAACAGTCACTTGTTCAATGTCACCAACAGTCGCTTTTTCAATGTCACCAACAGTCCCTTTTTCAATGTCATCAACAGTCACTTTTTCAATATCACCAACAGTCACTTTTTCAATGTCATCAACAGTCACTTTTTCAACGTGACTAAACCTCGCAAAATATTGTTCTTCATCCTACTAAGAACATTTTGCTTTACATTACAAATCTGCAACAAGGAGCGGATTGGTCCACCGGGAAAGTGGGCCAATTCTCTGTGGACCACTCGAGAAATGGTCCCCTTTCTCGTATTCTTTTTGTCTGGATTCAATAAATAATTAATTTGGTACTTATGAAAAATAATCGTTAACTTCATTTGAGCTTTATTTCTGTCTGAAAAGTATTTCCCTTAATATAAGAAAGCTTTTCCTTCTATCCATTTTTAACATACGCTCGGAAATGACGTAGCAAAATTCTCTTATGTGTGAAAAGTACCACTGGACTAATATGACTACGCAGTCATATCAGAATAATATGACCACCCCCGGAATCACATTGTACCCGCCCAGGCACGTCACAGAGTGCACGTGACAAGGTCAACCACAATGAGATATATTATAAGTGGTTGGACATTACAGACGAGCCATAGTGCGTTACATGAGCACAATGGGCAGACGTAGTGATTTGACGGACGTCAAAATGGAATGTTTATCGGCTACCGGACCAAGAGTGGAAGCATCTCAGAAATAGCAGGCTTCGTGGGCTGTTTGCGAGGTGCTATAGTAAGGGTGTTCCAAGAATTGAAACCTATCACACCGAGTAACTCCCGACGTCATGACTGTGGAGCCTCAAAGGCCATCGACCCCGGAGGAGAAAGTCGTCTCCGTCGACTGGTAAAGGACAAAGGACGTGCAATAGTGCAGCAATTGACCTCGCAAATGAACGCTGGGGCACCCAGGTACTTGTCCCTGATAACAGTAGAGCGAACCCTGTTACGCATGGGTTTCCGGAGACGACGCTGCGTCAAGGCGCCCATGTTAACACAGGTCCATCTGCAACGACCCTTGCAGTTCGCTTTGAACTACCGTCATTGGACAGTGGAAGAGTGGGAAAAGGTTGCCTTCTCCGGCGAATCTAGGTTTCCACTCCACAGAAGTTGTGACGTAGTACAGAGGTAAAGCACGTGTCAAGACGACAAATCTGCGGCGATACATTCTGTCAGTGTAGCTTAACTGGGAGAGCAACTTACTCTGAAGAGAAGGGGCATGGATTCGATCTCCGTCACGGACAAATTTGTGCTTTCACAAAGTGACGGTCTGTGGCGGATATGACGTCAGACACACGAGAACCAACACCTTGACACGCTTGTCAGTCAAGTACAGGCCGGCGGTGGCAGTGCGCATGTCTGGGGGAAGTTTTCCTGGTATGAACTGGGACCACTGGCATCACTGGATGGGTCCTTGAATGCCAATGGCTACCTGTCCATTCTTGCTGACCACATGCATTCCTTCATGTTGGACGTTTACCCTGGTGGTGATGGTGTCTATCAGCAGGACAATGTGCCGTGCCACGATGGGGGTGCGTGACTGGTTCCAGGAACACGACAGCGATGTCTCCGTTCTTCCTTGGTCGGCGAAATCGTCTGATCTCAATCCAATAGAGCACTTGTGGGACTATTTAGATCCACAGGTTCGGCGTGCCGACCCACAACAACGTCATCTGCGGGATCTCCGTGCTCTGCTGTAGTCCGAATGGGCACGTGTGCTTCGGAAAAACGTCCAGGGCCTCATTGCGGCCATGCCACGCCGTCTCGCAGCGGTCATCCAGGCCAAGGGTGGCTATTCCTATTATTACGTAGGTGGTCCTATTATTCTGACACGACCTTGTATCATAGGTAAATAATAGATAATTCAGTTAACGCATTTAGGTGTAGGTCGGTGAGCTTGGATTCCATGGTCATTGGTATGCCATACTCTCCTTTTGTAATCTTAAAGGAGACTCTACTACCCGCCATGATGGCCAATCATCCCCAACCATTTGTCCACAAACTGACACAAAGCGATTCTCTCTTAGAGGTATTACGAAATCCGTGTCCCTCCCACATTTATCATAAAAGACACAACTGTTTACCGGTACTGGCTCTGGTTCATCGATCAAAATAAGTGTAGACTTAAAAAAAAAAAAAAGACTCTTACTCAGGTAGAAGATACTAATATAATTGCGCAGTAGGCGATTAGTGACCAGATACCCAGTCTTAGCATAAATACTGTTGCAAACGTTCGACAGATGGCGCGCAGCCCGTGTGCGACGTCACCAACCATCCAGGACGCATGAAGCAGCTAGTGAATCATTGTGTGTTCAGTCACAGAGGAGATAACGTGTTTCGTGAAGTACTTGCCATAGAGCGGGGCGATTATGAGGATCGCG
The DNA here is from genome assembly GCA_039090855.1 of Macrothele yani. Classification (NCBI taxonomy): domain Eukaryota; kingdom Metazoa; phylum Arthropoda; class Arachnida; order Araneae; family Macrothelidae; genus Macrothele; species Macrothele yani. The sequence continues at coordinate 16,462,328 of CM077005.1, read as the reverse complement.
CCAGCAGACTGTAATAGCGCTGCACAAAGTTGGAAAATCAGCTTCCGAGATTTTGAACATGCCGAAGAAGCTGAAGATCAGACGAACTTTAGCCTACCGGACCATAAAAAGGTTCCAGGAGACTGGGACCGTCGCTGACCACCCCAGAAAGGGTTCGCTACGTATCGTGAGGACTACTCGCCTGGTGAAAGCAGTGGCAGCCCGTATTCGACGAAATCCTGTCAGAAAACAATCAGTGATGGCTCGTGAGCTGAACATTTCAAGAATGTCGATGTCAAGCATGCTGCAGTGTGACCTAAGGGTGAGAGCTTACCGGCGGCGTACAGGGCTGTTCCTCACTCCACAACTGAAGCAGCAGAGGATGCTAAAAGCGAAACGTTTGCTGCAGCGTTACGTAGACAATAGCCACAGACAGATCCTTTTCTCTGATGAAAAAATGTTCACTATTGAAGAGGCTTTCAACCGCCAAAATGACAGAGTGTATGCGTCAACCTCACGAGAAGCTCAAGAGAAAGCTCCAAGGATCATGAGGGACCATCGTCCTGCTTCTGTTATGGTTTGGTGGGGTGTCTCCTACGAGGGTACCACGGAGCTCCATTTCTGTGAGAAAGGAGTGAAAACACCTGCCGAAATCAACCAGGACAGGTTTTTGGATCCACTGGTCAGAAATGTGAGTCACACCCTCTTCCAAAACCGACAGTGGAGCTTTCAGCAGGATTCTGCGCGGGCCCACAAGACCAAATCAACCCAGGAGTGGCTTTAGGCGAATTTGCCAGACTTCATTTCGCCAGCTGATTGGCCTTCAAGCAGCCCAGACTTCAACCCACTGGACTACAAGTTGTGGACCACACTAGAGGACATGGCCTGCAGAAAGGGACACCCCTGTAATGACAGTCTCAAACATTCTTCGGTGCGGGCAGTAGCAGCTTTTCCTGTGGAGACCCTGCGTAAAGCTATTGATGAGTGGCCACAGAGACTGAAGAACAATGTGAAGGCAAAAGGATGCCACTTTGAAAAGTGATTGGTGCCATGTATTCACAAGTGTACTACTTACGTCATATCACGGGTATATTCAAAAATCTTTAAATTTCTTTTGTTATTTCATTGAATACTTTGTAACAGTATTTATGGTAAGACTAGGTAAATATGGAAATAAATTATCAAGGAAAAGTGCTATGTGGTACACTGTAAAAAATAAATAACGTGAATTCACGGAAAATTTCAGAAAACAACGTGCAGCAAAGTTGCCGGTAAGTGTTAATCTTTTAACGGGATTTCCGTTTTTTAAATTTCCTGGGTTTTTTTTTTTTTTTAACTTCGTATTTTCATAGATTTTCCGTAGTCAGTAATTCCGTTTATTTCAGAAAAGTCCGTTTCAAGTTTTTCCTCATTTAGACAAAAATTTCGTGAAATTCAATACGCTGAGTATTTCGGCCCGTACGCGAGAGAATTCTTATGCGTGGATGATCGAACCCAGTTCGTTTGGGTTGAAACCAGGCGTCTTAACCACTGAGCCAGAAAGTAACCGAAATCAGACTCACATTCAAGGGAAAACTAATTGGGCGATGATGTGTTTTTTTCATTAATGAAAGTGATTTAGTCATTTTATTTGCTATTAGAGCTTATTATTCTTTCGAATACGTTTGTAATAATTTTATTTCTTCTGTTGGAGGTCTTATTACAATTGCGTTTTTTTTTTTTTTTTTTTTGTATTTATATAATTAATATATAGCCAGTTCCGGTAATGCCCACCAGATGGAGACGGTAGCTGAGCCCATCTTACGGATATATGTAAGAAGCTGACACAATAACACACATAGCGCCATGTATTGTTGGCCACGGCGCTATGTGTGGTGTAAGGCTTGATATCGAGAGATCTGGGATTCGATTCCCCAGCAGTGTCCGAATAACAATTTTTCGGTTACTGTGTGTTGCTAAAACGTGGAAAGAGTGTTTATTCACACGTATTTGTTTCATCCTGAATTTTCGAAGCAACAGAATGATTTGGAATTTGGGATCTTTTTCAACTGACAATAACTTCCAATTACCTTTAAGAGAAGGTACTGGTTTTTTTTTTCCAGAACTTCTAAATATGAAATTTACTCTTGATAGCTATATAGCTTTTATCTTAAGGACTCCACAGACTGATACATAGACATCGTACAATCACCTGTACAATAAATTAAGTGTCCGGTTTCTTATGGTAACGCAATGTATAATAGCTGGTGCCGAAATTGAAGTAGGCCGTAGTGGTCTAAGCGATGGCTTCTGATCATTCGTCCGAGATGGGTCAGAGTTCGAATCCTGGTGAGCAGTGATGTATTCAGGTAGCTTCTCGGGGGTGCTTAGCCCCCCCCCGAAAATCCATGACCCCTCCCCCCGTAGGTTTTTAGGCGATCTTTCCTTATATTTAGTCTATTTTTTTTTCATTTACAGCTGAATATTTGGAGAAATTAATTTAAAAAAACTTAAGAAAATGAGGTAAAATATTATAATAATAAAAAAGACCCCACATGGACTTCGATCTGAAATTTCTATCATACTTCAATAAAACATTAAATAGTCCTCACTGAAGGAGTGAATTTTCAAGCACTGACAACTCGTACTGCTTCCGCAATAAAAACGTAATCCCACAGAGTAGAGATGTTTGCAAAGCAGTACGTCATCATATTTTGGAAGCCTGCATTTATTTCAGTCTTCTGGATGCCGACTTTCGTGTATACGGGTAAGCCTTAGTGTAGCCAACGTGACTTTAGTGCTTCCAATACAACACAATATGTGCTACCTAATTTTTAACAATAGCAAATTCTTAGAAATTGTTCCCATAAAAAGTTTTTTTTCCTGGCGTTGGGTGGTTTACCCTCTGTAGTAAAAAATCGAGGCATCCAAATGGTTAGTTAGTTGTTTTTTTCTTTACTACTATGCGCTAATCTAAAGGGGCTGAAACCAAACTGTAGGGGAATGGTTTACACCATATGTTTTCAAGTAACACTATAATGATTCCTTAATTATAAGAAATAGGCTTGTATAAAGGCGAAGACATTTTTACCACTTCTAATGTTTTAGGGGGGGGAGGATTTTCTCTGGCACAGCGTTATCTTACTAGCATCCTCAATATTTTATACCACACCCATGGTGAAATCCGTCGTGCATTACTGTATTAAAGCAAAGGTATAACATTTTTACATTTTTAGTCACTTGTATGTGTAGATTACTTGGAATTTGCATTGCGATATACGAACATTAGAAAATCTTTATACTCTATTTAAAAATTTCATATCATCATCATTGTCAACCATTATCAATCCACTGCTGGACGAAGGTCTCTCCAAGCCTCTTCCACAACGGTCTGTCTTGTGCCAGTCTCCTCCATGTTACTCCCGCATACTTTCGAATTTCATCCACCCATCTCCCATGTAGTCTTCTTCTGGGTCTTTTCCTGTCCCTTAGAATCCAATCTAAAATTTCGGCTGTCCATCGATGGTCTGCCCTTCTGGCATTATGTCCAGCCCATTGCCACTTCAAGAATTTTACTCTGATCATGATGTCTTCCACTCTTGTCATTTTTCGTATCCACGAGTTCTTCTTCTTATCCCTCCTGGTTACACCAAGCATGCACCTCTCCATGCAGCTTTGAGTTGTCTGCAGCCTTTGTATGTCTCTTTTAGCTAAGGTCCACGTCTCTGCACCATACGTAAGCACTGGAAGGATGCATTGATCAAACACTTTTCTTTTAAGACATAATGGCATATTGCTCTTGAAAATTATGCTGTTTCTTCCAATAGGTCTCCAGGCAAGTTTTATACGCCGATTAATTTCTTCATCAATGTGACCCTCACTTGATATCTGCTGTCCAAGATAAACGTACGTATCTGTTATCTCCAGCTTTTCTCCATCAATCGATAAATCTTCATTTCTTGTAAAAGCATTGTACATCACTTTTGTCTTCTGAAAGTTCATTTTTAATCCCACTTCTTTACTCTTGTCAGCAAGTTCCTGGATCATACTCTGCAGCTCTGATGGGGTAGTTGCAAAAATGACTACGTCATCAGCAAAACGAAGGTGAGTTAGATAATCTCCATTAATCTTTATCCCTTTGTTTTCCCAGTTCAGTGATTGAAAGACATTTTCCAATGTGGCATTAAAGAGCTTGGGAGATATGGTGTCCCCTTGTCTCACTCCCTTTTCAATTTTTATGTGTTTTGTATTTTCAAACAGCCGAATCTTTGCACTTGCATTTTCATAGATGTTATTAATAATATTAATGTATGCATCTTCAATACCGCAGGATTTCAGAGCCATTGTAACTGCTGATGGTTTCACCGAATCAAAGGCCTTTTCATAATCGATAAAAGCCATGCACAATGAAAGTTCATATTCCCTCGCTCTTTCAGTTAGTTCTCTCAGTACGTGGATATGATCTATAGTGCTGTAGCCACTCCTGAATCCAGCTTGTTCTCTCGGTTGAGTCATGTCCAGTGTTACCTTCAAACGGTGTGAAAGAACTTTAGTGAAGATTTTATAAACCACTGAGAGGAGGCTGATAGGTCTGTAGTTCCTGAGATCCTCAATGTCACCTTTTTTATGTAGCAGGATCATTGTAGCGTTGTTCCAATCCATAGGAATCTTCTCTTCATTAAGGCATCGAGTGAAAATTTGGGCGAGTGCTGTTTCAATTTCTCCACTTGCTTCTTGTATGATGTCTACAGTAATTCCATCTTCTGGAGCTTTTCCCCGCTTCATGTTCTTGATTGCATGTGCAACTTCTGCTGGGAGGACTGGAAGAACTCTGGTACTGGTACCTTTCATGATGTCTGGAGTACAAGTATCACCCCTTTCATATAATTTGGAGTAGAAATCTTTCACTATTGTCAAAATTTCGCTTCTATTTCTTGTTACAGAACAATCTTCTTTTCTCAGTGACATAATCTGTTTTCTTCCCTTACTGAGATGTCCCTTTGCTATCTTTAGGCTTTGGTTGTTTTCAATTGCTTTCCTCACTAGTTCACAGTTGAATTTCCTTACGTCTTCAGTGATACTTTTTCGTACTGTCTTGCATAGCTCTATATATTCCACTTTGGAAGTCACATCTTCTTTAGTTGCCCTCATCTGTCTTCTTTTTGCATCAACATTTTGGTTTTTCCTGATAATGTGTTCATATGCAACTTGTTCTTAGACCCAGCTAATTTTGTTGCTGTTTCCATTAGAGCTTTGGTTATATATATATTAACGTATATATATAAATAGGGATGTAAGGTCAGGTGATGCGTAACATCACAGCCTCTCCTTGACAAATGCCAACCCCGCCTTCTCGTGGTGCATCCTGTTCCCACTAAAGGGGCCCTGACGACCGCCAATAGCGGTATAACTATACCATCGGGATTAGAGGAAATGTTATCCCACACTCACCAACCCGCTTGGCCAGCGTGGTGAGTTATGGCCAAACCCCTCCAAAATGATTCCACAACTTAAATCTTGGCCCTCAGTCTCCGGCAGCTGGAATGTACCTGGCCAAGGCAGCGGCCAGTGCGACATGAAGGCAGAGGGTGCTAAGAATCCCCGGAGGACCGGACTAGGCTGCCATCTGATGCTGACCTTGGCAACGTACAATGGACGCTCCCTATCTTCTGATTCAAGGCTTCTTGAATTGGAAGAGGAACTACAAAGGATCAAGTGGGACATCGTGGGGCTAAGTGAGGTAAGGAGAAAAGGAGAAGATCTCATCGAACTGAAAAGTGGACATCTCTTCTACTATCGTGGGACAGATACTGGCAGAACTAGTGGTGTTGGATTTATAATAAACAAGAAACTGAAGGATAAAGTTGTAGAAGTTGAAAGTTCCTCTGACAGAGCTGCACGACTTGTTATCCAACTCTCGAAAAGATACCAGGCTCAGATTATTCAAACTTATGCACCCACCACAAGTCATCCTGAAGAAGAAATTGAAGAATTTTATGAGGAAATTTGTCATCTAAATAATAAAGGTAAGCAGCACTTGAAAATAATTATGGGAGATTTCAATGCAAAAATAGGGCAACGGCAACAGAATGAAACTTCAGTAGGTAAATTCGGTCACGGCAACAGAAACCAGCGTGGAAATACTCTCGTTGAGTTTGCAGAGGCAGAAGGGTTTTTCATCTTGAACTCCTTCTTCAAGAAAAAGCCACACAGGAAATGGACATGGAGACATCCAAATGGGAAGAAAAGTGAAATTGATTTTATTATGTGTAACAAAAAATTCGTCATAGAAGACTGCAGTGTGCTAAACAAGTTCAACACAGGTAGTGACCATAGATTGGTGAGATGTAAGATGCACCTCAACACGAAACTTGAACGTGGCAAGCTCATAAGACAAACAAAATCTATCGACATAACCAACCTTAAAAAACACCATAATACCTTCAAGTTGGAACTGAAGAACAGGTTCTCTGCTTTAGAAGGCCTAACATCAGAAGAAGTGGACATCTCTGAAGTTAACAGAAAAGTAACCAAAGCTCTTATGGAAACAGCAACAAAATTAGCTGGGTCTAAGAACAAGTTGCATGTAAATAAATTATCAGGAAAAACGAAAATGTTGATGCAAAAAAGAAGAGAGATGAGGACAACTAAAGAAGATGTGACTTCCAAAGTGGAATATATAGAGCTATGCAAGACAGTAAGAAAAAGTATCACTGAAGACGTAAGAAAATTCAACTGTGAACTAGTGAGGAAAGCAATTGAAAACAACCAAAGCCTAAAGATAGCAAAGGGACATCTCAGTAAGGGAAGAAAACAGATTATGGCACTGAGAAAAGAAGATGGTTCTGTAACAAGAAATAGAGGCGAAATTTTGACAAGAGTGAAAGATTTCTACTCCAAATTATATGAAAGGGATGATACATGCACTCCAGACATCATGAAAGATACCAGTACCAGAGTTCCTCCAGTACTTCCAGCAGAAGTTGCACATGCAATCAAGAACATGAAGCGGGGAAAAGCTCCAGGAGAAGATGGAATTACTGTAGACATCATACAAGAAGCAAGTGGAGAAATCGAAACAGTACTCGCCCAAATTTTCACTCCATGCCTTAATGAAGGAAAGATTCCTGAGGATTGGAACACCGCTACAATGATCCTGCTACATAAGAAAGGTGACATTGAGGATCTCGGAAACTACAGACCTATCAGCCTCCTATCAGTAGTTTATAAAATCTTCACTAAAGTTCTTTCACACCGCTTGAAGGTAACACTGGACATGGCTCAACCGAGAGAACAAGCTGGATTCAGGAGTGGCTACAGCACAATAGATCATATCCACGTGCTGAGAGAACTAATTGAAAGAGCGAGGGAATATGAACTTCCATTGTGCATGGCTTTTATCGATTATGAAAAAGCCTTTGATTCGGTGGAAACCAGTTACAATGGCTCTGAAAACCTGCGGTATTGAAGATGCATACATTAATATTATTAATAACATCTATGAAAATGCAAGTGCAAAGATTAGGCTGGTTGAAAATACAACACACGTAAAAATTGGAAAGGGAGTGAGACAAGGTGACACCATATCTCCGAAGCTCTTTAATGCCACATTGGCGAGTGTTTTTCAGTCGCTGAGCTGGGAAAACAAGGGGATAAAGATTAATGGAGATTATCTAACCCACCTTCGTTTTGCTGATGACATAGTCATTTTTGCAACTACCCCATCAGAGCTACAGAGTATGATCCAGGAACTTGCTGACAAGAGTAAAGAAGTGGGATTAAAAATGAACTTTCAGAAGACAAAAGTGATGTTCAATGCTTTTACAAGAAATGAAGATTTATCGATTGATGGAGAAAAGCTGGAGATAACAGACACATACATTTATCTTGGACAGCAGATATCAAGTGAGGGTCACATTGATGAAGAAATTAATCGGCGTACAAAACTTGCCTGGAGAGCTTTTGGAAGAAACAGCATAATTTTCAAGAGCAATATGCCATTATGTCTTAAAAGAAAAGTGTTTGATCAATGCATCCTTCCAGTGCTTACGTATGGTGCAGAGACGTGGACCTTAGCTAAAAGAGACATACAAAGGCTGCAGACAACTCAAAGAAGCATGGAGAGGTGCATGCTTGGTGTAACCAGGAGAGATAAGAAGAGGAACACGTGGATCCGAAAAATGACAAGAGTGGAAGACATCATGATCAGAGTTAAATCCCTGAAATGGCAATGGGCTGGACATACTGCCAGAAGAACAGACCATAGATGGACAGCCGAAATTTTAGATTGGATTCCAAGGGACAGGAAAAGACCCAGAAGAAGACCACATGGGAGATGGGTGGATGAAATTCGAAAGTATGCAGGGGGACATGGAGGAGACTGGCACAAGACAGACCGCTGTGGAGGAAACTTGGAGAGACCTTCGTCCAGCAGTGGATTGATAATGGTTGACAATGATGATGATGATGATATATAAATAAGAAAATTGTGATTATATGTATATAATCAGTCAACAAGTTATAGCCCCCTCAGAATTTTTAATTGACCTTCCGGAAAAACTCTGAATGCAACACTGCTGGTGATGCACGGATGTTGTGTTTGTCTTACTGCACTGGCTCTCTCCCTTCCCTGGAGTCAGTGGCCCTAAATTAGGGACGGGCGACTGCTTATAGCCCATTGAGTTTCTCACGGTGCTCGTTAAACCTTCAATAATAAATAAATAAAAATGGAGAAGAAATATCTTGTTCCACAGTAATCAAAATTCATGCGTTATGCTCTCCACAATATGCGATCTCGCTACAGAACTTCAAAATCAAATACTTCGACAGACTATTGAAATCTAACAGTTATTCAAACCCCCAAGTATTCTCGTGAATCTCTTCTATTTTTCGTCATATGGATACGAAAAAAAGAGAAAACGGTGTTTCCCGTTAATATAAGAAAGTAATTGCGGAAAGGTTTTTGAAAATTCAGAATTTTTTGTTAGCATACGGTAATTTACCGTCAATATAAGAAAGGAATTGTGGAAAGTTTCCTGAAAATTCAGAAGTTTTCTGGCGCTTTTTCCGTCATTTCACCTGAAAAGTTGTATCAGAAATATGTTTCGTTCATTCACGAAAAAAAAATCACGGAATTTCAGAAAAAAGTTTCCAGTGTATGTGCACATTTCAACTCCTAGAATGATCTTCATGGTGAGTTAATTGGAAATGGAGTCTTCAAGAGAAATGTGACTTTATTTTTTTTGTCAAACCCAAACATTTAAAAAAGAAATTACCGTGTTTCCCGGCGTCGCACGTGGTGGACGCTATTTTTTTCCTGAAATAAGTCTCGAAAATTTACCGTGCGTCCTGGAGACCGAAGGTTACGTTTTTCACAGGCCAATGCTAACCCCAAAGGAAGATTATGAAGTTGCAGTTACAATAAATTTATTACTTGTTTGAATTTATAGTGCACGTTGTCCTAGATTTATCGTAGTGAATTATAACTTGAATCTCTCAATTCTCTCACTATCTATTCTGTTTCCTATTTATTCGCTCTTTCGTATGTAGCAGGGGCGTACTGATAGACCCCGCACTGCGCGCGGGGGGGGGGGGGCTCAGAGTTAAGAGGGCCTTTAGCTTCAGCAAAACATTTTAGAAATTTTTTTTCGGAAACTTCATGTGAAGCTGTTTAAAGGAACAGCCAACAATTTAGGCAGCTTTCAATGAAGTACTCAAAAGAAAAAACAATGTTGTTGTTTTTTTCAGTAAATAAGTAAAATACTAAGATATCATTTTCGTTGCTTTAGTTCATAAAATCTGGATGATGAGGAAGCAGCTATTCCAGAGGACTTGAGGCCCCCTTTTCACAGCCATAGAAATAGTTCCTATGCATATTAATTAATGAGAGAATGTGAAAGAAATATCAGTCCAATGAATGAAATTTTTATAAACCAATGAGAATAAGAAGCTATGTATTACAGATCTTTCCACATAACTACGCATCTTTTAGAATTTAATGAACTAAAAGGTATTCTTAGCGGAACGAAGGAACAGATAGATGCCTGTGTCATGTTTTTTCAGTTTTTTTTTTTTTTTTTGCTTTGTTTTGTTTTTTGTAACAGAGTCAAGAGAAAAAAAATTGCTCTGCGCAAAACATCATGGTATTATATTAAGTGTGTTCTTTATATTCAAGAATAAATCATTTAAGTAATTTTGCGTTTTTTGTTCTACAATTTTTGATTTTATTTATTGATTTGCTTACTTATTTTCTGAATTTTCGTATAAACCAGAAAAGGGGTCATTAAACATTGTAAAACGGCCGTTACGTGTTTTGTTTGTGTGATCGTGAGATATTTCGAAGATACTGGCCTTACTTCTCTAAAAGAATAAAATTTGCATGATGTGATTAACTTAGGCGTGAGTGTTTTGTAGTACTTTGTACCGGTATAAAAGTAGGGCAATCGTTTTAATTACAATGTGTAAATTTTTTTTTCACGCAATAAACGTGTAATAATTTTGGTTTTACGAAAAATACTTGTAGGCTCTGTAACGTACTAGGAGATGTGACGTACCTGCCAGAAGGACGCACACGACATAAAGGCAGATAGCAATTAGAATCAATGTCCGCGTAGCTTAATTGGTAGAGCAACTTATTCCGGAATGAGTGGACTCGGGTTCGAACCCCGGCGCGGATAAAAATGACGGAGAAATTTAATTCGTTATAATGGCGCCCGAACTATCCGGATGACCCGACCGTTCAAAATCTCGCATTGGTGTGATGTTATTTCCACACCGCGAGATAGGAAAAATATGAGCAGCACTTCGAAAGAAAAAAAAAAAAAAAAGAAAAATAAAAGGGAGATGATGTAACGTACTAGGAGATGTGACGTACCTGCCAGAAGGACGCACACGACATAAAGGCAGATAGCAATTAGAATCAATGTCCGCGTAGCTTAATTGGTAGAGCAACTTATTCCGGAATGAGTGGACCCGGGTTAGAACCTCGGCGCGGATAAAAATGACGGAGAAATTTAATTCGTTATAATGGCGCCCGAACTATCCGGATGACCCGACCGTTCAAAATCTCGCATTGGTGTGATGTTATTTCCACACCGCGAGATAGGAAAAATATGAGCAGCACTTCGAAAGAAAAAAATAAATAAAAATAAAAGGGAGATGATGTAACGTACTAGGAGATGTGACGTACCTGCCAGAAGGACGCACACGACATAAAGGCAGATAGCAATTAGAATCAATGTCCGCGTAGCTTAATTGGTAGAGCAACTTATTCCGGAATGAGTGGACCCGGGTTCGAACCCCGGCGCGGATAAAAATGACGGAGAAATTTAATTCGTTATAATGGCGCCCGAACTATCCGGATGACCCGACCGTTCAAAATCTCGCATTGGTGTGATGTTATTTCCACACCGCGAGATAGGAAAAATATGAGCAGCACTTCGAAAGAAAAATAAAAATAAAAGGGAGATGATGTAACGTACTAGGAGATGTGACGTACCTGCCAGAAGGACGCACACGACATAAAGGCAGATAGCAATTAGAATCAATGTCCGCGTAGCTTAATTGGTAGAGCAACTTATTCCGGAATGAGTGGACCCGGGTTCGAACCCCGGCGCGGATAAAAATGACGGAGAAATTCACTTCGTTATAGCTCCAAAGATTTTGATTTATTAAAACTCCCCGAAAGTCTAGTTACTATTATGGAAGTTAAGATCTTCAGTAACGGAAAGCTGATATATTTAAATTTTGCGGGGGAGGGGAGGGGGGGGTCCGGGATGCCACTGGTATGTAGTCTAATTCTACGTAAGTTTTCATTCTCGTGCACTATCCTTGTCTGGAGACCCTAAAAAGTGTTCCTTCTGAAACCTTCATCTGGCGACCTATATACTCCGTAACTTCTGCTTTTTCCCAGACCACTGTGTCTATACCTGAAGACGGTATCCATAAATTGTATGTGTCTATGCCACGTCGGATAACTGCTTGTACCCGAGCCAGAGGTGGAACTACAACGTACTGATTTGTTCCACTCGTGTCGCTGTTTTATGCGAATAAATGTCCCAACTGCTCTGAAATTGCAATCATTTCCGTTCCTATACATGTACACTGCACATACCAATTTTCATCTCAATTGAATGATTCCTTCTGGGTACTTGGTTTTTAATTCGTGTGTGTGGCAAAGAGTACATTTACTATGCTGTTCTATTTCTAGTGGAATCAGAGATACAGCCAGAATGACCAGATGACTTTTGGGAACGGGAGGACATTTCCATTAAAAAAAAGGAGGGCATTTCGAGAAAAAGGAGGATACAACAATTTTTTTTTTTACACAAATAAAGATGACTGCACATATTCTGTTTTTGAATTCTACATTTTGAGAGTTCAAAAAAAAACCTTTCGACCCGGTTTTATTTCCATTTTATTTTTGAAAAGAAACCAAATATTTTAAAGAACCCTTCAGAAGTCTTTGAAATAATATTTCAGAGCTACACAGGATGATCCAAGAACTTGCTGAGATGGGTAAAGAAATGATGATTAAAAATTAACTTTCAGAAGACAAAACTGAAGTACAATGCTTTTACAAGAAATGAAGATTTACCAATTGATGGAGAAAAGCTGGAGATAAAACCAATTCCTACATTTACCTTGGGCAGCAGATACCTAAGCGAGAGTCACGTTGATTAAGAAATTAATCGACGTATAAAACTTGGTTGGAGAGCTTTGGAAGAAACGGCACAATTTTTAAGAGCAATATGCAGTTATGTCTTAAAAGAAAAGTGTTGAATCAATACATCCTTCCAGTGCTTGCGTACGGAGCAGAGATGTATACATTTACTAAAAAAAAGACGTACAAAGACTGCAGACAACTGAAAGAAGCGTGGAGAGATGCATGCTTGGTGTAACGAAGAAAGATAAAAAGAGGAACTCGTGGATAAGGAAAATGACAGGAGCGGAAGACATCATGATCGGAATAAAATCCCTTGAAATGGTAATGGGCGGCACATATTTCCAGAAGAACGGACCACCGATGAACAACCAAAATTTTAGAGTGGAGTGACAGGAAAAGGCCCAGAAGAAGACCACGTGGGAGATGGGTGGATGAAGGAGATTGTCCTCATCCACCCATCTCCCATGTCCGTTGTTGAAGAAGTTTGAGGAGGCCTTCATCCAGAAGTGGATTGATAATGGTTGAGAATGATGATGATATATTCGAATTTATAGTTCAAAGCAGATTTGTCCGGCTCAGGTCTGGGTCTGGTCCAATTATGTGACGGCCGTGTCAGACATTTTTTGACCCGTTTCCAACTCTGATTGTGAAACGTGATGCATTAACGTTCGGAGGAAATTTAGTAAAATATGTTGTTGAGTAACAACGAAATTAACAACTGTTGCGCCATTTCATTCGGACAGCATTCAAAAATCAGATTTCAACAATAGTTTCGACTGCTTCCGTTACCCATTTTCGTTACATCGAGATTTTTTTACTTGAGATTTACTGTCGGGAAAGATACATATAGCATCAAAACTGACAAATAAAGGCCCATAAAACGGCACAGAACCATGGTCCCCATTCGGACCTTGCTAAATAAACCCATGCAGAAATCTAACTATGGTGTATCAAATAAAGTGGCCAATTAGTATATATTCGAGCACATTCGCTACCGTTGGAGCCAGTTGATGTTGTTCTTGACCCAATTTATTTTTCTCTCGTCTTCATGGGTGAATGGTAAAAGATATTTTATATTACTTTTTTTAATCCTCGGATGACACCCCGCCGCTTTTGAGCAATTAGAGAGCGTTTTGTCAGATGCAATTTTCTCCAGTCGCTCCCCGTTTCCAGAACTGCTTTTCCATGAGTTGCGCTAGGAATTCGCTTTATGTTTGCTTCATGTTCTTTCTCTCCCTGCTGTCGGTCCCCGTTGAAGTTGAAATCGGTCATTGGAGGCATTAAGTTTAATAGTCCAGACAGTATGAAAGAAAGTAGGGGCAGGCTGTGGCGTATTCAAACCCTTGCTTCAATAGGAGAAAGAAAAAAAAAAAGAAAGAAAAAAGATGGCCGTCATTGTCAGCATACCGCGCAGCAGCTGCCAAACTACTCATCAAATTAACCAATCAGCGGGGAAATTTTTCTACCTGTCAGCAACTCACGTCTCATGATTTTATGCTTCAGGGAATTCCGAGGAGTTTTTTTAGCAGCCTTGCTGGCTAACTGGCACTTTCTTAGAAGAGTTAATAGCCATCGAGCCTCAAAATTCGGAGACTGAAAAACACGAGTCAGAAACATTTGGCGTCTCTTTTCATAGACTTGTATATCTAAAAGTCAAGTGCGGTTAGTATTAGCAATACATGAATCGCTAGGTTTCCTATGACTCTGTCCGTGTTCACTTCGTCCACAGTTTATAAAAGGCCACCGTTCACGGTGTCCGCTGTTCATTTCGTCCATCGTTCACTCTGTCCACATTAACTTCGTCCTCAGAATGGATGGAATATCACGGAAATTTTCATTTTTTTTTTTTTTTTGATTGGAGGTTTAACGACCACCGTGAGCAACTCAATGGGCTATAAGCAGTCGCCCGTCCCTAATTTAGGGCCACTGGTTCTAGGGAAGGGAGAGAGCCAGCGCCGTAAGACAAACACAACATCCATGCCTCACCGGGATTCGAACCCGGACCCCGTTCGGACGAATGATCAGAGGCCATCGCTTAGACCACTGCGCCACCGGGGCGGCACGGAAATTTTCTGTTTAGATGTAATTTTTGTTACTAGGAATAAACAAGTTAATAAAATTATGCAATGAATTGATTATGATACGCTTTCCAACATGCCAGAAATCATTACTCACGTTTTGAGGATAATGGCTGTGGAATAAATCTCGCTCCTGTGCCCTGACCTTTAACCCTATTTCGATTATATTAAACAGATTTGGTTCAGTATACCTGCGGAACAACATACTAAAGTTTTGTCGCAATAGTAGCATTTTTAGTCAAGTTATGAGGATAATGGCTGTGGAATAAATTTCGCTCCTGAGCCCTGACCTTTGACCTCATTTCGATTATATTCAACAGAACCGGTTCAGTACATCTCCGGAACAACATGATATAGTGTTGTCGCAATCGAAGCATTTTTACGTAAGCTATAACGCATAAGGGCGATGGAATGGATCCCGCTCCTGTCCTGACCTTTGACCCCATTTTCCCCATTTACAGTAGGGTTCGTCTCCAGTTGTCCCCTACCACATACTAAATTTCATCGAAATTATTATTATTATTTTGTTTGATTGGAGGTTTAACGACCCCCGTGAGCAACTCAGTGGGCTATAAGCAGTCGCGCGTCCTTAATTTAGCGCCACTGGTTCCAGGGAAGGGAGAGAGCCAGCGCCGTAAGACGAACACAACAGCCATGCCTCACCGGGATTTGAACCCGGACCCATCTTGGACGAATGATCAGAAGCCATTGCTTAGACCACCGCGCCACCGGGGCGGCTTCGTCGAAATCAAACCATTTTTACGCGTTATTGTGCGGACAGACAGACACACAGACGGACAAAGTTGGAGGAAAGCGTAAAAGAAGGTCAGCGGACATTGCTTACATGCGATTTTTTCTTTTTTCGTGTTTAAGTTTTTCGATTAAAATGCACTGCTGTTAATAGAAATTGCAGCGCCAAGAAAGAAATAACCAATCACAATGAAATTAATGGGAGTGATTAGTTATGGTATAAGCTGCAAACGATCACAATTACATACCGGTTCGTGATGAGAAAGGCTAAAAAATGAGTAATAAGTAAATCCACCATGGACGGTGACAACCGACCCCACACGCCGTGGGATCGAATGAAACAGAGTGTGGATGGTCGTCTGCGGTATTGCATTCCATTCTGCTTCTACACGCATCCACAATTCGTTGGTTGTGACAGGCGGCGAGGCCATGCGAGCCAGTCGTTGCGCGATGACACCACACACGTTCTCTATAGGCGACAAATGTGACGAGTGAGCAGGCCAAGGAAGACGAGGGACTTGATGCGCACAGTGTGCGTCTTGGACAGTACGAGCAACATGGGGTCGGGCATTGTCTTGTTGGAAGATGGCTCCCGGGATCGTCAGATGGACGGGTAGAAGTTCAGCTTCCGACACTTCCGTGATGTAGCGTTGGCTGTTCAATGTGCCTGTGATGCGTAGTAGGCGAGTGTGTGAATGAAACGCAGTAGCGCACCAGACCATCACGCTCGATATGGGACCGGTATGGCGCTGCACAATGCCGCCTTCCAGATACCGTTCACCACGGTATCAGCGGACAAGGATTCGTCCGTCGTGATTCATTAGATTCAATCTGGACTCATCCGAAAACACAGTATGCTTCCATTCAGCACTCCAGTTTCGACGTTCGCGGCACCACTGCAATCGCTGGCGCCTACGGTTCAGATTCGAGGGAAGTCGCAGTAGTTGACGCGAGCAACGAGGCCTTTCTGCACAATCGGTGACGAACGACGAGGCCTCTCTGCAGCAATCGGTGACGAACAACGAGGCCTCTCTGCACAATCGGTGACGAACAACGAGGCCTCTCTGCGGCAATCGGTAACGAACAACGAGGCCTCTCTGCAGCAAGCGGTGACGAAAAACGAGGCCTCTCTGCAGCAATCGGTGATGAACAACGAGGCCTCTCTGCAGAAATCGGTGACGAACAGCGAGGCCTCTCTGCAGCAATCGGTGACGAACAACGAGGCCTCTCTGCAGCAATCGGTGACGAACAACGAGGCCTCTCTGCAGCAATCGGTGACGAACAATGAGGACTCTGCAGCAATCGTTGACGAAAAACAAGGCCTCTCTGCAGCAATCGGTGACGAACGACGAGGCCTCTCTGCAGCAATCGGTGACGAACAACTAGGCCTCTCTGCAGCAATCGGTGACGAACAACGAGGCCTCTCTGCAGCAATCGGTGACGAACAACGAGGCCTCTCTGCAGCAATCGGTGACAAACAACGAGGCCTCTCTGCAGCAATCGGTGACGAACAACGAGGCCTCTCTGCAGCAATCGGTGACGAACAACGAGGCCTCTGTGCAGCAATCGGTGACGAACAACGAGGCCTCTCTGCAGCAATCGGTGACGAACAACGAGGCCTCTCTGCAGCAATCGTTGACGAAACAACGAGGCCTCTCTGCAGCAATCGGTGACGAACGACGAGGCCTCTCTGCACAATCGGTGACGAACGACGAGGCCTCTGTACAGCAATCGGTGACGAACAACGAGGCCTCTCTGTAGCAATCGGTGACAAACAACGAGGCCTCTCTGCAGCAATCGGTGACGAACAACGAGGCCTCTCTGCAGCAATCGGTGACGAACAACGAGGCCTCTCTGCAGCAATCGGTGACGAACAACGAGGCCTCTCTGCAGCAATCGGTGACGAACAACGATTCCTCTCTGCAGCAATCGGTGACGAACGACGAGGCCTCTCTGCAGCAATCGGTGACGAACAGTGCTTGCAGACATCGGACGATGTGTGACCATCCTCCATTACCGCGCAAGTGTCGTGGATGGTGTTGTGCGCGGCGTCACTGCCATACGGTGCAAGTGCCTGTCTACCCGCCCGGTCGTGCGATTTTCTGCTGTCCATTGACACCATGTACGCATAACGGTAGTTGCGTTACGACTAACGCGTGCAGTAATATCGCGGTATAATAAACCACCTTCTCTGAGTCCAACGATTGTACCTCTTTCAAACTCCGTCAAGTGTTCGTATGGTTGTCTTGTCCTTCTACGCGGCATGTTTACATGTTAACAACTGCGTACGGTCGAGTGTAGCAGGTTTAAAAACCTGCTCTCTGTACACTTTCTTTTATACCCCCTGGTGTGACATTTCGGATGGCGTCGTGCGTGCCTCACATTTGTATGTTCGCTGCAATTGTAATCATTTGCATCTTTCATGGTGCCCTATCCACCCTGCAAATTTCGTGCAAATCTGAGCATTTCTTCATATGGTGTAGTTTCTATTAACAGCAGTGTATGACGATTTTAAATGCTATTTAAAGTAAAACGAGGAACTGAACTTTGGTGGGCTTGAAGAGGAAAATTTTAGACCCCTTTCTGTTTTACATAAAAAGTTATTTTTTTCCATCCCTCACACCCCAAATTCACAGTAAATATCAATCTAAATTTTTTTCTCACGTTAGATAGCTATGACACATATAGAGAGCATTATAGATCATTCGTAGGAAAATTAGTAATGCGGAAATTGTAAACAATTAATAATCAAGATAAAAAAAGAAACGTACTGAAAAGCTAAGAATTACACCGTCGAGTCACATTATTGTGACCACCAGCTAATATCCAGAGTAACCACCTTGTGCAGCGCGGACAGCAGCTTGATGGGCTTGGAGTGACTCAGTAAGGTGCTGGAAGGTGTTCATAGGTATGTGGAGCCAAGCTGACTGCAGTGCATCTGGCAGCTACTGGAGGGTGCGTGTTGGAGGATCCATGGAGAGAACAACACGATCCAGGTGGTCCCACAGATGCTCAATTGGGTTGAAGTCTGGGAAATTAGAGGGTCAGGAAAGTACTTTGAAGTCTTCATCGGGCTCTTCCAACCACTCTTGGACATTTCTAGCTGTGTGACACGTCGCAATGTCGTCCAGGAAGATCCCATCCGCCCCAAGGGAAGACAATCAGCATGTATGTGTGTACGTTGTCTGCAAAAATGGATTCATAACGAATTCGGTCCATAGTGCCTTCCACATGTATGAGTGGATCCAGAGAACGCCACGAAAACCTTCCCTAGGCCGTAACGCTGCCCCCACTAACTTGTGTTCTTCCAGCAATGGTTTAAGAGTATTTGTTCTCCGATGTTTCTCGCCTTATACCCTAGCGGCCATCCGTTCGATGAAGCAGAAAACGTAACTCATCGTAGAAGGCAATTCCTTGCCAATCAGCGGGGGTCCAATTCCAATACTGCCGTGCAAATGTAAGCCTTTTCTTCCAATGCACATTCGTTAGCGCAGGTGCAGTGACCATCCATCTGCATCGGGGCTCCATACCCAGCAGGGTTCGCTGAACTGGCGTTTTAGATACACTTTCGGTAGCCCCCTGGTTCATTCGGCCAGTGAGTTGCTCCACTGTAGCGTGTCGATTGATCATCACGCACCTTCGCAGCCGACGTTCACCTCTCGCATCAATGGCACGTGGTGCTCCGCAGTTTCCACATCGCTTTTTCGCAATGGTGCCATTTCTCCAATCAGGATACACTTTAACCACAGCAGCACGCGAACAGTTCACAAACTGCGCTGTTTCAGAAATACTGCCACCCTTGGCCCGAAAGCCGATAATCATCCCTATTTGGAAATCTGATAAACCGCTCCTTTTATCCGTGATAGGAACGTGTGATATGTTTTCAAAGATCATAGATTATATGTAGGGGAATTTTTAGGAAGGGAGTGTCTGACCCCAGGTGTTAAACAACCCTTAGAAATAGGAAGCTCGGAGATTTGGGCTAGAGGGCCCGATAGGAAAGTGACACGGAAGCGAGGTGGAAAGGGGAGGAAGACGCCCTTATTTATTACCGGCGGGCCAGTACCCGGGGTCCGACGGCTTAACGTGCCCATCCGACGCACGGCGGGTATTTAGTGGTTCGAACGTTCGTACCTGCCCAGGATCGAACTTGAGGTTATCTCCATGGCAGTCACGAACGCTGACCACTAGGCCACCCGCGGCCCGATATGTTTTATATACCCTCCAAGCCAGCTCACGACACGTGCCTTCTTTCATTGGCTATGCGTTGTTGACGTCAAAAGTAGGAGGTGGTCACAATAATGTGACTCGACTGTGTATATGAAAATAATACACAACATGTATTTTGAAACATCAAAAGGTTTTTGTAAAACTTTGATTTATGTCATAGTGACTGACATCTTACTACACGAAAGAGTTGAAAACATCTTCAAAGTCCAGTCATGGGCGTACTGATAGCCTCCGCAACCGCGGCAGTACGGGGTTTAGGGACTCATGGCTAAGAGAGCCTCTAGCCTCAACAGAAGGATTTTTCAAAATATTTGCGGGAGCTTCGTATGAAACAGGTTAGAGAAATAGCGAGAAATTTTTGCCGGAAGCTTTGAATGAAGTATTAAAAAGAAAAGCAATATTTGGTATCTTTTTTTTTTATCAGTAAATACACTGGCGTGCAAAAATTAAGGAGGAGACGGTTTTTCGAATGTAACCTCGTGCAAAAGTGCTCCACATCGACTCAAATCATGCCATAAGATCCCCAAGATGTAAGAATATGGGACAAGTGAGCAAAACCGTCCAAACAAGGAATCCAAAGGATACAAAGGCACTTTATTGAAAAGGTAGCTTCGAGCAAAACTGGACAGAAGACAGAACCGTCCATGTGACAGGCGGCTGCCAAGAAAAATCCAGTCTTTAGTAGGGGATATGATCACCCCTGACTGCGTTGCAGGATTTACAACGTCTGTCCATGCTGAGGACGAGGTTTTCAAGGAGCTGTTGAGGCATCGCGGCCCATTCCTCTTGTAGCGCCAATCGCAGCTGCGGAATCGTTGCTGGCGGCTGGTGACATGCTGCCAAGCTTCTCCCGAGAAAGTCTCACACGTGTTCGATTGGATTTAGGTCCGGGGACCTTGCGGGCCAATCCTTGCGTTGAATATCTTCACTCTCCACAGCCTCTGCGACACCCAGTGTAGCATTGTCGTTCATGAAGAGGAACTCAGAAGCAACATCACCTCTAAACAGACGCACGAGAGGCATGAGAACCTCGGTACAATAGTGGACACGAGTGACTGTACCTCCTTGGAAAATGTGGAGGTCAGTACGGCTACCAAGCCTGATACCGCCCCAAACAAGAACTCCGCCACCTCCAAACCGGTCCCTTTCGATGATGTTTGAGGTGTGATTGCGAGTTCCCTGCTCTCTCCAGATGTGTATACGTCCAGAATCGCTCGTCAGACTAAATAGGCTCTCATCCGTAAAGAGAACTCGACCCCATTGCTGATGTGTCCAGTTCTTGTGTTCCTGGCACCACAGAAACCGTCGTCTCCGATGAGCAGGCGTTAATGGCACACACCGTACTGGTCGTCGTGCAAATAGACCACTTTTGTGCAGCCTCCTGGCCACGGTAAAACGCGATAACGGACGTCCAGTTGTCTGTTGCATCTGCCTTGCGATTTCTCCCGTTGTCTGCCGTCTGTCTCTCCTCACCTGTAGGACAATATACCGGTCGTCCGCCGCCGTGGTTGCTCGTGGACGACCACTGCTAAACTCTCGGACAGCTGCTCCTGTCGTTTGAAATGCTCTCCAAGCTCGTGAAACGATGTTGTGAGCGATCCCAAACTCCTCGACCACACGAGTCACACTTCGACCTTCTTCCAACTCGCTGCTATCTGCCTTTATGTCAGATAGCAGCGAGTTGGAAGAAGGTCGAAGGCAGATAGCAACGAGAACGAACGCCTGCGTAGCTCAGTTGGTAGAGCGACTTGTTCCGGAATAAGATGACTCGGGTTCGATCCCCGGCGTGGACCAAAAATGACGGATAATTTACTTCGTTATACAACATACGTAGTTCGGCATAGATGTAATAGTAATCAACTCTGTTCCATTGTCCAATACATCGGGGTAACACTTCAAAAAGGCTAGGACTAACCTTTTGAAGTGATACCCCGATGTATTGGACGATGGAGCAGAGTTGATTACTATTACATCTATGCAGAACTATGTTGATTGTCGGACTTAAGGTACCTTTTTAAACATTATATTATTTTGTGTAAAGTGCTTCAGTTTTGCAACATTCATTTCCATAATTTTGTGTTAATTCTCGCGCTTTGCCTTAGCCATTAAAGAATTGGACTTTGCTTCTCACATGAAACAAAATGTACATTTGTGTTACACGCACTAAAGTGTAACAATTTTGGTTTTACGAAAAATACCTATAGGGTCAAAGAATTTGAATTACAGAACACCCGAAAAAGCTAGTGTAATATGAAATTTAAAATTAAATTTCAGTAATTGAAAGCAAATAGGTTTCCGCAAAATGGTCACTTTTTTTTTGCTGGGGGGGGGGGGGGTTCAGGTACGCCACTGAGTCCAGTACCTCGTTTTACTTTTAATTACATTTACAAATCGCATGTACACAATGTCCGCTGATCTTTCTTTTCTGCCTAGTAACAAAAACTCCATCAAAACAGAAAGATTCCACGGTATTCCACCCATTCTGAGGACGAAATGAATGTGGACAAAGTGTGAACAGTGGAAGTGAACGATGGACGAAATGAACATCGGACAAAGTGAACGATGGACGAAATGAACATCGGACAAAGTGAACGATGGACGAAATGAACATCGGACAAAGTGAACGGTGGACGAAATTAACTGGACCGAGCGAAAGTGGACAAAATGAACATGGACAAAGTGATCCGTTACCGAATTGCTCATACTGAGAGAATGTACCATGGACGTCCGCTGAATATTTTTTCCAGTGGTTGGTCCCTTCGAAAAAGGATAAAAGAAAATATCTTTATTTCTTAAGAAAAAGAGAAAAAAATGTTCTAGTATTTAATGACAATTTAAGTAAAAAAGAAGTGAATAAATTTTGCTAAACCTAGAGAGCAATTTCTTACGATAATTAAGCTGGATTAGAATTACGTCACTCCTGGAAAGAAGTAAATAAAAACTTAAGTCTTCTATTCGTTTGCCCGAATCTGTCGACAACTTTTGCTATAAAATCTGCATTTCTGTACACCCAATTTCGATGTACACTCATTATACACATACCACCTAGTCTCACCTTGGGTATGGTTGATCTCACCCAACACTTTCACCCAACGCATGGAACTGAAAGATCTTTCAGTGGCACATGTTGTTGCGGGGAGTGTGGGTGGATGCGTTTAGCCCTTGAAACTTCCAAGTAAAATTTCTCTGCTTTTTGGATAATTTCGGAAAGAGAAATCTTTTCTGTTTCTGTTACCAACTTGTCTTTCCAAAAGTGGTACCACGACCTGGATTTTGCGCCTCATTAACTTTGACAGACAAATTAAATTAGCCTCATCAAGTTTGCTAATATTTTTGGAAAATAAAAAAAAAAAAAAAAATGAAGGTTCCTCCTCTTCCGAGAATCCACTTTCCAGAGAAGTGTTATCGAAGAATCCAATTTCGGAGTGTTGTTAAATGAATGGTAATATTCTTCCCATGAATTTGATGATACATTAGATATATGTACTTGTTTGACCACGTTGGGGGATGGGGGGGGGGGGGGGGGGGGGGAGGGGGTCGGCGATTGAGAGGCCCGCCGAGACGACAGTGAACAAGAATTCAGGTGAACGTGATTTGCCAATGAGCGTCCCTTCTCTATTCTGTCTTTATTTATACATTTTTTTTTACTTACAATTTTTATTTAATTTTTCGGACGGATTCCAGCTTCCAGGGTGTCACTTGACCGTCGCTGCAGGGCCCATGGAAGATTACGTGCGGGAAGCGACTTTGCGCCAAGCGACCCTGTGGAAAATTCTGTGCGAAGCGACCTTGTTATACAGTATTTCATCGTGGACGAAGCGACCCTGCTAAACGAGAAGGAACATACCGCGCATTGTTTAAGGAACTTAAGACTTGTCCACATTGGGTTCCAAAGTTGATAAAGACCGACTTCGAAGCAGCCCTTAGAAAAGTAAACTAAAGAAGTATTCCCTGATGCAACTGTCTCCATTTGCAATTTTGACTTCAGTCAAAGTCTATGGCGGAATATTCAAAATCTGGGACTTACACAATTGTATAAAACCAACGAAGAAATAAGAAGAATACGTAAAATGTGCGCTGCTATGTGGCCCACCTACCTATAGAAAATGTTGAAGACGCATGGCTGCTTATCATGGAGGACACTTCACAGAATGAAATGTTAAATTTATTTCTTGACTATTTTTGCTAGCCAAGGGATGGAAAATCCTAATGTAACGTCGTGCATAGAACCAACAATATAGAACCAACATGATCAGCGCCATAGAACCAACAATGCCGTCGATGGATGAACTTGAAATGAAATAGCATGCTAGGAAAAAAAAACCAGCCAAATATATATGAACTTATTAAATGCCTAAAGAAATTATAAAAACGTGTCATGCACAAACAACAATTAAAAGAATTAGGAGACCTTGGTCCAAAAGGATATACACTGAAGAGCAGTTGAATCAGAGATACCTGTCTAGTAACGTGTAGCACCACCTTTCGCCCTGATGACGGCGGCGATTCTTCTCGGCATGGACTCGACAAGACACCGGAAGCGTTGGGAAGCCATACAGATCCAAGACCCCTGAACAAGCTCCCACAGTTCACGAAGATTTGATGGAGGAGGGTCAGAGCCTCGAACATCTCTCTCGATGGCATCCCAGATGTGCTCGATGGGATTGAGGTCAGGTGGCCTAGCTGGCCAAGGAACCGAGGTCACGTCGGTGGAGGGTTCATCCAACCATTCGGATACATTTCGGGAGCGATGGCACGGTGCATTGTTTGTTGCAGGATGAGGTCCCCAGTGGGATGTTGAACACGCACAAACGGGAGCAAAAGGATATACACTGAAGAGCAGTTGAATTAGATATACCTGTCTAGTAACGTGTAGCACCACCTTTCGCCCTGATGACGGCGGCGATTCTTCTCGGCATGGATTCGACAAGACACCGGAAGCGTTGGGAAGCCATACGGATCCAAGACCCCTGAACAAGCTCCCACAGTTCACGAAGATTTGATGGAGGAGGGTCAGAGCCTCGAACATCTCTCTCAATGGCATCCCAGATGTGCTTGATGGGATTGAGGTCAGATGGCCTAGCTGGCCAAGGAACTGAGGTCACGTCGGTGGAGGGTTCATCCAACCATTCGGATACAATTCGGGAGCGATGGCACGGTGCATTGTCTTGTTGCAGGATGAGGTCCCCAGTGGGATGTTGAAGACGCACAAACGGGAGCAAATGGTCGTCCAGATATCCCGGTAACGTTGACCTGTGAGGGGCGATATCACATGTACCAGGGGTCCCATTTCAGTCCACGTAAACAGTCCCCAGACGAGAATGACACCCCCCCCCCACCAGCTTGAAGAGTACCCTGCTGGCAAGAAGGATCCATCGCTTCATGTGGTTTGCGCCGTACTCGTATCCTGCCATCCGCATGTACCAACGTGAATCTCGACTCATCAGTCCAGGCAACATTTTCCCACACGTCTAGGGTCCAGTGGCGATGTTCCCGCGCCCATGCTAATCTTTGCACCCTGTGATGCGTGGTCAGCAGCGATACCCTCGTGGGACGATAGCTTCTGTACCCCATAGCGAGAAGATGGTTCTGGATGGTGTGGCTGCTTACACGTTTTTGTGCACCAGCGTTAAATTGCCGAGAGATTTCTTGCACTGTGGCCCGTCTATCCGCTGTTACAATGCGAGCTAGGCGACGATGACCCCGCTCATCCACACGCTGTTGTCCATGGCAGTTGGCCCTTGCAGGGATGGTTTTACCGGATTCGATGTATTCACGGTGCACCCGTGACACAGTGGCTCGTGAAAATCCCAGTGCCTGCACGACTTCCGAGATGGAGTGACCATTCGTCGGGCCCCGACAATTTGCCCACGACCAAATGCGCTTAGATCCTTCGTCTTACCCATACTGCGTCCGACTCTTACTGATTTCCGTCGCATCACTCCTTATATTGTCGGGTCGCTGCATACGTCATGTCGTTTCCGTTTACCAGGCCGCCCACTGCGCCACATTTGTATAACGCCAGCTGTCTCTAATTTAATTGCTCTTCAGTGTATATACTATATATATATATAAGTAAAATGATTCGATTATCAAGGTCGCTTCGTCCACGATGAAGTATAACAGGGTCGCTTCGCGCACAGTTTCCAGAGGGTCGTTTGGCGCACGGTCGCTTCGCGCACTGCACCCATGGAGAGTACTGAATAAATATCCAATTTCAGTGGTGGAAATGGAAATTATTCGCTGCCAGAACCCTACGTGCAAGTAAATGCCATAAAAATTTAATGTGCACAAACCCATTCGCAGTAGATAAAAAAAACTATATAAGGAAATTTCGTTATAAAAAAAGTACTCCCGTTTAGCTGAAGTCAGAGCTGCTTTCTTTATTCAGAGACGAACAATTCATGCAAGATGACGTCATAAATTGAAATGTATAATGCGTTGCGAAATGTTTTGTTTAAATTAAATGTTCCCTTTCTTTTGGCGTCGCATCGTTCCCGGTACGTGGGGTTTCGCTCCCGGAATGGGGTTCCCCTGCGTTCCGGTCTATTTCCACCACTGCCCATTTTGTATTAGAATTTCGTAAATATCTGTTCGCTCTGACACAATACAGTCTCTCTGCTATCAAAATTACGGAAGTTTCTAACGTTGTAATTTTTAGCATATCTTTTGAAAAACAAAGTGTGTCCTTATGGTATCACTGTGCCTGCCCGTATTATATCAAAGCAACTAATAATCCGATTTGAAAAATCCTTTTTACAGTTGAAACACTGAACTGTGAAAACGACGCTCCTGGTCTTTTCCCGGTGCATAACCTCGCCACTTAGGAGGCATAAATACCCATACTAATAAAAAAATATGTATTTCTCGATGCAATTGCTTAAAAAATCGAAAAATAGCTTTTTCCTTTCGCTATTTTTTTTACCACGAAGTCCATAGTTCTATTTGAAATAACGTATGTTGTCACCACTAGGGGCGTTAACATATATTGTATTTACTCCGAATTCTTTGCTTCTAAAACTCGGAGTTTAAAAATTATTCCTGCGTCAGATAGAGGTCACAACGTGAATATTCTGATGCATTTTACAATAGTTTGTGGCAAAATGCTTTTCGCCACCCCGGTGAGACAGTGGTCTAAGCGGTCCTTCTGATCATTCGTCCGAGATGGGTCCGGGTTCGAATTCCTGTGAGGCATGGATTTTGTGTTTTTCTTACGGCGCCGGTTCTCATCCTTCCCTGGAACCAGTGATCCTAAATTAGGGATGGGCGACTGCTTATGGCCCATTGAGTTGCTCACGGTGGTCGTTAACACGTTCGCTGCGGCGACGTTTTTCGGCGATTTTTTTGGAGTACGTCACGACCCACCACAGGTGGGGTCGTAACTGTTTCAATACAGTGCTGTACGACACACCGGTGGGTCGTTTAAAGTTATATACATAAAGTCACTGCTATTCACTACAGATTTATGTATCTAAACTTTTTTTTCCTCCTCTGAAAAATGTAGAAGTTAATGCGTTACGACCCGTCCGTGGGTCGTAACGCAGCGAACGTGTTAAACCCCCAACCATACAGTTTTTGCCACTAGAATCAAAATTTAGCTTTGTACCATACAGTTTTGCCACTAGAGTCAGGGCCGATTAAACGGGGGGGGGGGCTATTGTCTTGGGGACCATCGTTACCAAGAGTAGGAGGTATGCCTCTACACCAGAAATAATACACAGCTTATATATTTATATAAAGGGAGAAGTTTATAAAATAGTTTTACAGTTTTGCCTCGTATGATTTACACTCGATCGCAAATAGAGGGTAGAAAAGCAAACCGATTTCAAGGCAGTGGCTCACTAAGGGTAAAAGTGATGGCTTCTAACCATTTGTCCGAGATGGGTCCGGGCTCGAATCCCGGTGAGGCATTGATGTTGTGCTTGCCTTACGGCACAGGCTATCTGTCTCCCTTCTCTGGAGCCAGTGACCTAAATTAGGGGTGGGCGACTGCTTCTAGCCTACTGAGTTACTCACGGTGGTCCTTACTCCCCCCCCCCCCAAAAAAAAAAAAAACGGAGGGTGTAAGACATTTCATGTCGCTGTGTGTACAGCTTGATCGGCGAGACAGTTTCAGCTTTTTCACTACATCCACTCCCCCTCTCTGTTTTCACGTGAAACCGTTAATGGTCGAAGTGCCCTCAGTGCCGTAGCTACTGTTAAATTCTAGGAGAGGCTACAAACAATGCAGGGGACGCTAGAAAATTTTTAGGAACTTCCATAAATTAATTTTAACCTATTGCAATATTATATTATATTTAAGATGATATTATAAGCAGTATTTATTGAAACATTAATAAGCACAGCAGTTGTGTTTCGAGGATGTACATTTATATTCCGAGCGTACCACCTCTTTTGATGCCCTCAATAGCACAAAAAGTAAAGGCACTTCCGAGATTTTTTTTTTTTTTTTTTTTTTGAAGAATGAAATAACTCAAAAGCTGCTTAACAGATAAAGACGAAACTTGATATTTCCAAGTTTTGTTTTAAAAAAATGTTTATAGTCGATTTGGTTGAAATTTGACAAAAGTATTCTTAACATAATGCGAAATTAAAAAACGACTGAAGATAACGTACTATAAATTTTTATACGATGAATAGTTTTATTAACAGCTAACCGAAAGCTGCATTAACTGGAAAAATCTGCAGAAACTAATTTGTTCAACGGAGAAACGTGTTCAGTATAATCGGGCGCTATCCGGGAGACGGGGTCCGATTCCTGCTCGAGAATGGCGAAATTTTCAAGTTTCCGTATATTATCTGAGTTAACATCCATGTCATATTTACGCCAATAAACGGATTTACATCATCCAAATTTGTGTCGTACAATGGTATAATCCTGTATTTCATTCATTTAATTGAAGATTTAACGACCACCGTGATCAACTCGATGGTCTATAAGCAGTCGCCCGTCCCTTATCTAGGGCCACTGGTTCCAGGGAAGGAAGAGAGCCAGTACCGTAAGAAAAACACAACATCCATGTCTTATTGGGATTCGAACACGGACCCATCTCGAACGAAATGTCATAGGCCACCGTTTATACCACTACGCATCAGAGGCGGCCTTCGTCAATGTGGCCTTTGCTTGATGTCCGTTGGTCAAGGTAAATGTCGTAGTCATCTGTTACCGCTAGATTTGCCTCATCGACCACTAAATCTTCAGGTTTTATAAAAGCATTGTACGTCCATCCCCCCCCCCGTAAGTTCATTTTTAATCTCACTTCTTTGCCCTTGGCAGCAAGTTCATGGATCATCCTCTGCAGCTTGGATAGTGTACTTACAAAAATGAAAGTCTGTTAAACAATCTCCGTTAACCATTATTCCTCTTTGTCTTCCCGTTGAAACACAGTAGCTGAAACACATTCTTTGTCTTCCCAGTTCAGTAGCTGAAACACATTCGGCATCTTTGTCTTCCCAGTTCAGTAGTTGAAACACATTCGGCCTCTTTGTCTTCCCAGTTCAGTAGTTGAAACACATTCTTTGTCTTCCCAGTTCAGTAGTTGAAACATATTCGTCCTCTTTGTCTTCTCAGTTCGGTAGTTGAAACACAGTAGTTGAAACGCATTCTTTGTCTTCCCAGTTCAGTAGTTGAAGCACATTCTTTGTCTTCCCAGTCAGTAGTTGAAACACATTCGGCCTCTTTGTCTTCCCAGTTCGGTAGTTGAAACACAGTAGTTGAAACACATTATTTGTCTTCCCAGTTCAGTAGTTGAAACACATTCGGCCTCTTTGTCTTCTCAGTTCAGTAGTTGAAACACATTCTTTGTCTTCCCAGTTCAGTAGTTGAAACACATTCGGCCTCTTTGTCTTCCCAGTTCGGTAGTTGAAACACATTATTTGTCTTCCCAGTTCAGTAGTTGAAACACATTCTTTGTCTTCCCAGTTCAGTAGGTGAAACACATTCGGCCTCTTTGTCTTCCCAGTTTGGTAGTTGAAACACAGTAGTTGAAACACATTCTTTGTCTTCCCAGTTCAGTAGTTGAAACACATTCGGCTTCTTTGTCTTCCCAGTTCAGTAGTTGAAACACATTCGGCTTCTTTGTCTTCCCAGTTCAGTAGTTGAAACACATTCGGCAATGTGGTATTGAAAAGATTTGAAGCTATGATGTCACCCTATCACACTTCTTTTCGAATTTTTATACATGTTGCATTTCCAACAGTTGAACCTTTGCTCTTTCTCCTCCATACAACGGCCGTTCCATAAAAACTGAGAGTAAAATCACAAAAAATGAAGATATATAGGTACAGCAAAATATACTTAAGAGCAAAACTGAAGACTAAGGAAAAAATTTTAGAATTTAAATATATGTTATTCTTTCTCAAAGTATCTACTCTCGGATGATATGCAACTGTCCCATCGTTCAGTCCACTTTTCAAAGCATGTGGCGAAGGCATTTTGTGGAAGCTACTTTAACGACCCCTGTACAGCTTGAATAACATCAGCATCTGTGTTGAATGTGACACCACGCAACTTCTCCTTCATAGCTTGGAAACAACCAGAAATCGCACGGGGAGAGGTTAGGACTGTAGGCATTTCAATGCCGCATTTCGTTGAACACAAGCATCCACATGTGGGCGGGCATTATCATGGTGTGAGATCCACTTGCCCACCAGTTTCGATCGCTTAATCTATATGTGTCGTCGCAGACACTTCAAGACTGAAATGTAATACTTAGCATTGACAGTAATTTGTACAGGAACGGCATGCTGGTAGACTACACCTTTATGATCAAAGAAAATTATCATCATCACCTTCCCAGCTGATTTGGTTTGGCGGACTTTTTTCGGTAGGGGTGAGCCTTTGTGTTTCCAGACACTCCTTGCGCGCTTCGTGAGAAGGTCGAAATAGTGGACCCATGTTTCATCGGCAGTTATTACTGTATTTAAAAAGTTTGGATCCTTTGCAATCATTTGCTTCCACTCATGACACACCTGAACTCCGGCTAACAATTGTTCTCTCGTCAGGTGATGAGGTACCCATCTGGAACACACACGATGCAGCAATAATTTGTCGCGTAGAATGCGGAATGCAAACGTTTTTGAAATATTAGTTGACGCCGCTATGTATTCACACGTCATTCGTCGATATTCTTGAGGGATTGCCCAAACAGTGTTAACAATACGCTTCGCAACACTTTCAGGTCGACCAGGCCTAGGAGCAAATTCTGCCTACAAACGCCCTTTTTTGAGATCATAGTGCCATCTAAAAATCATTGACTCACTCAAACATTTATCTTTGTAAATTTTTTCATTAAATCAACTGTTTCTGCCGTTTTACCCAAATGGTAGCAAAATTTTATCGCACAACGCATTTCACTTCATAATTTTGAATCACTCATCTCCATAGCTCTATGGCGAAATGCAAACGTACCTTAAACAACTGCGCAATAACAAAACCAGAATCCTCTGCCACGGCTAATAACTGTTGCCATAGATACTTCCTTAATTCTTTTTTTTTTTTTTTGATTGGAATTTTTAACGACCACCGTGAGCAACTCAATGAGCTATAAGCAGTCGCCCGTCCATAATTTAGGGTCACTGGTTCCAGGGAAGGGAGAGAGCCAGTGCCGTAAGACAAACAGAACATCCATACCTCACCGGGATTCGAACCCGGATCCCTTTCGGACGAATGATCAGAGGCCATCGCTTAGACCACTGCGCCACCGGGGCGGCTTCCTTAATGCAGTTAATCGTCTGCGTGATTATTTTTCCCCTTCGCACTGTTGCCAACTAAAAAAAAAATTATCTCAATTTTTATGGAACGGCCTTTGTTGATATTATTAATAATATTAACGCATGCATCGGCATCAGGGCCGATTTAAAGCCTTAGTGGGATCCTAGGCTAAGACATCTGAGTGAGCTCTCAAAGAACTTATGAAGGAGAATCAAATACGAAACTGTAGCTATATGTTTATCATAATTAGTAAGTAGTCCAGAGAGCTTTCATAGCAAGTCCCTGTGTATTTTCTGTTGTTCTCATGAGTTGAAAGCTAAAATTTCCTAGATTTTGTCTTGGATTTTCTAATGATATACCATTATATACTCTTGGTGTACTGTTTTTTACGCTTTCCAACCGCAGGTTGAAAAAGCGTATATGCTCCAGCTTTGTCCGTCTGTCCGTCCGCACGATAACTCGCGTAAAAACTGTTCGATTTCGATGAAATTTTAGTATGTGGTAGGGGACCACCTGGGGACAAACCTTATTGAAAATGGACGAAATGGGGTCAAAGGTCATGACATAGGAGCGGGATCCATTCCATTGTCCTTATGCGTCATAACTTGCGTAAAAATGTTTCGATTTCGATGAAATTTTCGTATGTGGTAGGGGACCACCGTGGAATGAATTTTTTGAAAAATGGACGAAATGAGGTCAAAGGTCAGGACAAAGGAGTGGGATCCATTCCATTGCCTTTATGCGTCATAATCATACCTGCCAACTCTTACGCATTAAGCGTAAAATTTGCGCATTTTAACTGATCTTTACGATTTTACGCATAGATCGCGTAATTTTACGCATTTCCGTATATTTAAAAAAAATTATAATTCTTCATTGAGAAATATTTGTTAATGTTTCAGTTAAATCATACCTACCAACTCCTCCGGATTTTGCGGAAGTTTTCCGTTTTTTTTTTTTGTTTTTTTTTATATATACAGTCATCCGGTTTTCCTGCCGGAAGAACCTCCAGATTTTTAAAATTTTCTGTATTTTTTGTAAAAAATATCCCTATAAATAAAATATATAAGAGAGATGGGAATTTTGCGCCATTGTGCTCCAGAACGCCCGTGCCGAGTCGGGACTTCGGCACAGTAAATTCTCCGTGCACACTGTTATGCTTGACGCTGAATAAAGATCATGCGGTGGGAAAGAAGATTCTGCGGATTTTACGTAGTTACTATGGAAATAGTCGGCCTCTACGGACGACGGAAAACATCGAGTATGCTATGGAAATCGTCGTTTCGCTACGGACGAAGGAAAACGTCCAGTATGTTATGGAAATCGTCGGTCCGCTACGAACGACGGAAAACATCGAGTATGCTATGGAAATCGTCGTTCCGCTACGGACGAAGGAAAACGTCCAGTATGTTATGGAAATCATCGGTCCGCTCAGGACGAAGGAAAACGTCCAGTATGTTATGGAAATCGTCGGTCCGCTACGAATGACGGAAAGCATCGAGTATGCTATGGAAATCGTTGTTCCGCTACGGACGAAGGAAAACGTCCAGTATGTCATGGAAATCGTCGGTCCGCTACGAACGACGGAAAACATCGAGTATGCTATGGAAATCGTCGTTCCGCTACGGACGACGGAAAATGTCGAGTGTGCTATGATAGTTGTCGGTCCGCTACGGACGACGGAAAACATCGAGTATGCTATGGAAATCGTCGTTCCGCTACGGACGACGGAAAATGTCGAGTGTGCTATGATAGTTGTCGGTCCGCTACGGACGACGGAAAACATCGAGTATGCTATGGAAATCGTCGTTCCGCTACGGACGAAGGAAAACGTCGAGTATGCTATGATAGTCGTCGGTCCGCTACGGACGAGGGAAAACATCGAGTATGCTATGGAAATCGTCGTTCCGCTACGGACGAAAAAAATCGTCGAGTATGCTATGGAAATCGTCGGTTCGCTACGGACGACGGAAAACATCGAGTATGCTATGGAAATCGTCGTTCCGCTACGGACGACGGAAAATGTCGAGTGTGCTATGATAGTTGTCGGTCCGCTACGGACGACGGAAAACATCGAGTATGCTATGGAAATCGTCGTTCCGCTACGGACGAAGGAAAACGTCGAGTATGCTATGATAGTCGTCGGTCCGCTACGGACGAGGGAAAACATCGAGTATGCTATGGAAATCGTCATTCCGCTACGGACGAAGAAAATCGTCGAGTATGCTATGGAAATCGTCGGTTCGCTACGGACGACGGAAAGCATCGAGTATGCTATGGAAATCGTCGGTCCGCTACGGACGAGGGAAAACATCGAGTATGCTATGGAAATCGTCGTTCCGCTACGGACGAAGAAAATCGTCGAGTATGCGTCGGTTCGCTACGGACGACGGAAAACATCGAGTATGCCATGGAAATCGTCGGTCCGCTACGGACGAAGAAAATCGTCGAGTATGCTATGGAAATCGTCGGTTCGCTACGGACGACGGAAAACATCGAGTATGCTATGGAAATCGTCGGTCCGCTATGGACGACGGAAAACATCGAGTATGCTATGAAAATCGTCGGTCCGCTACGGACGACGGAAAACGTCGAGTATGCTATGATAATCGTAGGTCCGCTACGGACGACGGAAAACATCGAGTATGCTATGGAAATCGTCGGTCCGCTACGGACGAAGAAAATCGTCGAGTATGCTATGGAAATCGTCGGTTCGCTACGGACGACGGAAAACATCGAGTCTGCTATGGAAATCGTCGGTCCGCTATGGACGACGGAAAACATCGAGTCTGCTATGGAAATCGTCGGTCCGCTATGGACGACGGAAAACGTCGAGTATGCTATGATAATCGTAAGTCCGCTACGGACGACGGAAAACATCGAGTATGCTATGGAAATCGTCGGTCAGCTACGGACGAAGAAAATCGTCGAGTATGCTATGGAAATCGTCGGTTCGCTACGGACGACGGAAAACATCGAGTATGCTATGGAAATCGTCGGTCCGCTACGGACGAAGAAAATCGTCGAGTATGCTATGGAAATCGTCGGTTCGCTACGGACGACGGAAAACATCGAGTATGCTATGGAAATCGTCGGTCCGCTATGGACGACGGAAAACATCGAGTATGCTATGAAAATCTTCGGTCCGCTACGGACGACGGAAAACGTCGAGTATGCTATGATAATCGTAGGTCCGCTACGGACGACGGAAAACATCGAGTATGCTATGAAATCGTTCGTCCGTTACGGACGACGGAAAACGTCGAGTAGGCTATGATAATCGTAGGTCCGCTACGGACGACGGAAAACATCGAGTATGGTATCAAAATGTGATATAATTTGTTTATATTATAAATATCTAAAAATTATCAAATGCACATATATTTGCATTTATTTTTATTTGTACATAGCTAAATTCATAACAAATGTTGTTTGCGCATAGTTGAAAAAAATCATATAAATGTCATTCGCGCACAATTTTACACATTTGAATTTTCTCAGGTTGGCAGGTATGCATAACTTGCGTAAAAATGTTTCGATTTCGACGAAATTGTAGTATGTGGTTGGGGACCACCTGAGGTCAAATTTTATTGAAAATGGACGAAATAGGGTCAAAGATCAAGACATAGGAGCGGGATCCATTCTATTGCCCTCATGCATCATAACGTACGTAAAAATGCTTCGATTGCGACAAAACTTTATCATGTTGTTCCAGAGGTACACTGAACCAATTCTATTTAACATAATCGAAATGGGGTCAAAGGTCAGAACACAGGAGCGACATTTATTTCACAGCCATTATCCTCATAACTTGAGTAATGATTTCCGGCATGTTGGAAAGCGTATCATAATCAATGCATTGCATGTTTTTACTAACTTGTTGTTATACAATGTGAAGCCACAGGACTTCGAGCCGTCCCGGTGGCGCAGTGGTCTAAGCGATGGCCTCTGATCATTCGTCCGAAAGGGGTCCCGGTTCGAATCCCGGTGAGGCATGGATCTTGTATTTGTCTTAGGGCGCTGGCTCTCTCCCTTCCCTGGAACCAGTGACCCTAAATTAGGGACGGGTGACTGCTTATAGCCTATTGAGTTGCTTACGGTGGTCATTAAACCACCAATCAAGAAAAAAAAAAAAAAAAAAAAACAGGATTTCGCCTATTAACGGTTCCAAGTGCAAGGTGTGTGGGTGGATGGTAGTGAAAAAGCTGGCACTGTCTCACCTACCTCGCTGTACACAAACGTGGAATCTTTAATGAGTCACTGCCTTGGAATGTGTTCTAACCTCTCTGTATGTAATCGAGTGTGACAAAAACTAGCTCTATATTTTAAACTTCTGTCTCCCTATAAATATATGAGCTGTGCATTTTTTGAGATGTAGCAAAATGCCTCCTGGGCCTTGAGTAATAGGAGGAGCCCCTAAGCTGTATCCCCTTTAGACCCCCCACCCCCTTTCTCCTTTAATCGGGCATTGATCTTTCACACCGAAGGATTTCAAAGAAATTATGTTATAACTGCTGATGGTTGCACCAAACTCCGAATGCGACCCCAAAGTGACGACCTAGTTGTTTTGTGGCGATTTTCAAGCATTATAATACACGCGAACTCTTCCAACGCCCTCAAACCCAACTCTGGACCTCCATCACCTTTATGCCGCATGTGTTTATTTACGTTTGGACAACCTGGATTGCTAGGATAATTTATTTTGTTTCGTAACAGCAGAAAATGGCTTGCTCAGGTAAAATCAATGGCAGCGGAATCTTGACAGAATAAGCAGAACTCATTCAGCAGCGAGTGATGAGTTTCGGCGAGCCATTCACACAAAGGGCAGATTGCGCCGAAAAGGGGGAAGACAAACTCCAAATGTTCAAAAGGAAGAGGGGGGGGCTTCATGTGTGATTGTTGGGGCTGCAGAAAGATATGTAATAACAGCTGTTGGCCATGAGGTGAGAGGGGGGAGAGGACTTAAACATGAAAGGTGGGGAATTAATTTTGCAGAATCCCCATCGTTCAGTATCCCCTCCCCCAAAACTTCCTGAAGCTTCTGGTGTGCCTCTTATTGGTAATCATATGTTTTTATGAAGGGGCAATACAAATCTATTTCGTACAAGTGAAAAAGAAAAGGAAGGGAAATGAAATATAATAAAAGATGCGCCAGGGAGCTGCCATTTGCAATTGCAACTGACAGGTTTCCTGTGGCTGAGAATTGGGGGCCCTCTAAGATAAAAAAGATGAATGCGACTCAACACACTTCTGCAAGCTCTTGGGCAGGGTTCAGGAAGAGGGGGGGGGGACAAATGGCAAAAGGAACGTGGGAAACAATGACAGGTGACAAACGATCAGCTGAAAAAATGTTTTTTTTTTGTTTGTTTGTTTTTTTCTCTCTTGTAAATTTTTCCAAACTCTGTTTCCCCTCTGCTCGGATCTAAAAGAACTTATCATGGTAAAAAAAAAAAAAAAAAAAAAAAAATTCTACGGTTTGTAAATTTAATTCGTCGTAAAGCAGACGCGTCGTAAAACGGGTGATTCGGTGACAAAAACAAAAGAAAAAGATCATGATAATAAAATCACATTGTTTCCGGGATTGAAGAACTTAAAAGTCACACGGTAAAAAAAAAATCTGAAATTGACGAGCCACTTTCTGTGATTCCTTTTGTGAATTAAAGAAGCACATTTCTGATAAAACCTTGAAATGACGGAAAGAAACCTGAATTTCACGAATTTTTCGTACTCCAGGAAAATTCTGAATTTTCAGAACCCTTTCCGCAATTCCTTTCTTATATTGCCATTTTTAAGATGTGTTAACGGAAAATTCTGAATTTTCAGAACCATTTCCGCAATTCCTTTCTTATATTGCCGTTTTTAAGATGTGTTAACGGAAAATTCTGAATTTTCAGAACCCTTTCCGCAATTTCTTTCTTATATTGCCGTTTTTAAGATGTGTTAACGGAAAATTCTGAATTTTTAGAACCCTTTCCGCAATTCCTTTCTTATATTGTCGTTTTTAAGATGTGTTAACGGAAAATCCTGAATTTTTATAACCTTTTCCGCAATTCCTTTCTTATATTGCCATTTTTAAGATGTGTTAACGGAAAATTCTGAATTTTCAGAACCCTTTCCGCAATTTCTTTCTTATATTGCCGTTTTTAAGATGTGTTAACGGAAAATTCTGAATTTTTAGAACCCTTTCCGCAATTCCTTTCTTATATTGCCATTTTTAAGATGTGTGTGACGTACCTGCCAGCAGGACGCACATGACATAAAGGCAGATAGCAATTAGAATCAATGTCCGCGTAGCTTAATTGGTAGAGCAACTTATTCCGGTTCGAATCCCGACGTAGACCAAAAATAACGGAGAAATTCACTTCGTTATAATGGCGCCCGAACTATCCGGATGACCCGACCGTTCAAAATCTCGCATTGGTGTGATGTTATTTCCACACCGCGAGACAGGAAAAATCAGAGAATTCCTTCTCCAGTGCTTCGAAAAATAAATGTGTGTGACGTTGCATTCCACACACCAGATTGACTGGGAGTTCTCAAGTGCACGTTCTTCAGTGGTTGTCTGCCTGCAACGATTCATGGTCACGGCGGATCCGTGGGCCGTGCCGCCCCCCTCTTTCGGGGGAGGGGGAGATGTGACGTACCTGCCAGCAGGACGCACATGAC
This sequence comes from Macrothele yani, assembly GCA_039090855.1. Classification (NCBI taxonomy): domain Eukaryota; kingdom Metazoa; phylum Arthropoda; class Arachnida; order Araneae; family Macrothelidae; genus Macrothele; species Macrothele yani. Next base: position 16,424,269 of record CM077005.1, on the reverse strand, counting down.
ATAAAGGCAGATAGCAATTAGAATCAATGTCCGCGTAGCTTAATTGGTAGAGCAACTTATTCCGGAATGAGTGGACCCGGGTTCGAATCCCGACGTAGACCAAAAATAACGGAGAAATTCACTTCGTTATAATGGCGCCCGAACTATCCGGATGACCCGACCGTTCAAAATCTCGCATTGGTGTGATGTTATTTCCACACCGCGAGATAGTAAAAATATGTGCAGCACTTCGAAAGAAAAATAAGGGGGAGATGATGTAACGTACCAGGAGATGTGACGTATCTGCCAGAAGGACGCACACGACATAAAGGCAGATAGGAATCAGAGTAATCGTCCGCGTAGCTTAATTGGTAGAGCAACTTATTCCGGAATGAGTGGACCCGGGTTCGAACCCCGGCGCGGATAAAAATGACGGAGAAATTGACTTCGTTATATGTGTTAACGGAAAATTCTGAATTTTCAGAACCATTTCCGCAATTCCTTTCTTATATTGCCGTTTTTAAGATGTGTTAACGGAAAATTCTGAATTTTCAGAAACCTTTACGCAATTCCCTTCGTATATTAACGAAAAAACTCCTTTCTCACTTATTCTGTATTCATATGACGAAAAATCTCCGATTATAAGAGAGATTCGCGAAATTACTTGATGTTTGATTGATTGTTAAATCTCCATAGTAAATAGACAAAGTAATCGCTCTTTCCACGTTTTTCTTTAATTAACACACAGCAACCGAAAAATTGTTATCCAGACACAGCTGGGATCGAATCCCAGATCTCTCGATAACTAGCCGAGTGCGTTCACCTTACGCAACAGATTGTTGGCACATTTTGAATTGTTTGGATTATTGGCACCGTAGCGTAAGACGAACGCAATCGGCTAGTTATCGAGAGATCTGGGGTTCGATCCCAAGCTGTGTCGAAGTACAATTTTTCGGTTGCTGTGTGTTAATTAAAGAAAAACGTGGAAAGAGCGATGACTTTGTCTGATTACATTGTCTCCACGTTTTGAAAGATTTTCACCAAATCTCCATAGTTTGTCGAAGAATCTGATTTTGAAGTTAGCAAGATTTAAGTTAAGTGTAGCAAGATCGGATTTATACTGTAATAATTATAAGTAGTGTGAATTCACGGAAAATTTCTGAAAATAACGTGAATTAAAATAAAATAACATGAATTATAGCGTTTTAATATTGTTTTTGAATTAAATAAATAGCGTTTTAGACGGACACTTACGTTATTTCTGAAAACAACGTAAGTGCCCGTCTAAAACGGAATTTCCGTTTTAGACCTCCGTATTTTCACAAATTTTCAGTTAATTCCTTTTATTTCAGAAAGGTCCGTTTCAAGTTTTTTCCGTATTTAGACAGAAATTTTGCAAAATCCAACATGCTGAATATTTTGACCCTTACGTGAGAGAATCCTTTTGCGCCAGTGATCGAGTCCAGGCCGTTTGGTTTGAAGCCGCGCGTCTTAACCACTGAGCCAGAAAGTAAAAGGAATTTGTTCCCTAATTTTTTCCTTGGGGGGGGGGGGGGATTCTCGGAAATAGGCTCACGTTCAAGGCAAAACTCATTGGGCGATGATGATTTTTTTTTTTTCATTAATGCGAGTGATTTAGTCGTTTTATTTTATATTGGTGCTTAATTATTTTTTTTTTTTTGAATAGTTTGTAATATAATTTTACTTTTTCTGTAGGAGGTCTTATTATAAATAACGTACTTTCTTCATCGTGATTTTTTCGAAGCAACAGAAGGATTTGGATTTCGAGATATTTTTTTCAACTGACAATAACATAGGCATAGCGTCGGAGAGGCACAGAGGACACCCGCCCCTCCTCCCCAAACTTAAGTCAAAAAAGTAATTATTAGTCGTTCGCTTTTTAAATGTTATAAAGTGTGACATACAGCCAAGGGAACAACGCTACGCAATAGCAAACACGGTTATAGGTGCTTTCCAGAAGTCATTCCATTCATAATAGCGTGCAGTCATCTGATGATGGTTTTTATCATCTGATAACTGCATGAGGTGCTTTGAAAGGCATATTTCTTTCATCTTCATCCGGATCAATCCAGGCAAACCTCGCACACCTCGTAGTTTTGGATATATTAGGCATGTAAAAAACCTAAGTTATGGCAATTGAACAGACGCATTTTCGGAGAAACTATTTCCGAGAATTCCCTCCCCCCCCAAAAAAAAGAAAATTAGGTTACACTTATTTGTGTCCCCTTCCCCCCAAATATTTAGTCACGCTACGCCTATGGACAATAATTTTCAGTTATCTTTATGAGGAGCTGAAAAAAAAATGTCTGTTTTATAATATTATTTCACAAAATTTCTGAATATAAAATTTGCTCTTTATAGCTATATAGCTTTTGTCTAAAGGACTCCGCAGAATGATACATAGACATCGTGCAATCATCTATACAATAAATTAAATTTCCAGTTTCTTACGGTAACACAATACAGGGTTACAAGGAAAGTCCGTGATCAGGTCAATATCTCACGAACTATGGCAGTTAGCGATTTGCTTCTTGTGCAGTTGTATAGGAAACCCCCTATGTCGCACACAATAACACCACGAAGGATCCCCTCGCCCCCTTGGGGGGGCTATCGTGCCCCCTTTGCAGATAGGGCAAAAAAGTCAATTGCAAACTTGTTCAGCGAGGCAAAAATAGTACATAAATGTTTTTGTCCCATAACAAAAGATGGAAGGAGACTCTCCAAATGAGTAAAAAGCGGAAAGCTACCTGAGTCGCTGTGTCCGAAGCATATTCGCTTGGATTTCAAATGTGCTTTCTGCTCCGTCGTCAGAATACAAAAATGATATGGGTGGTCGGTATGCCAACACTTCGTGAACCACTGACGGGAAGTCGAAAGCTTTGCCACATATGCTAGATGTGCATACAGTTTTCCTATTGGATGAGTGTTTCGCCACTTAATGCTATTCCTCCTTGTCTCAGCGTATTTTTTACTGTATTGGACATCAAAGTCTGTTACTGAATATGTCAAGGAACTGCGTTTTATTTCAGAACAAGAACTGTTGATAAGGTTTGTAGGAAAAATTTTCCTTTGGGCTTTCATTTACTTAGAACTTACCAGTTTAGATAAGTTTTAAGTAATAAGTTCTTGTCTAAATACTCTGTCGTCGTTTCCGGGTGTTGTGATTTTCTTGGGGCCACATTCCCGATCCCCTTCCATCTTTTGTTATGGGACAAAAACATTTATGTACTATTTTTGCCTTGCTGAATAAGTTTGTAATTGACGTTTTTGCCCTATCTGCAAAGGAGGGCGCGATAACCCCTTCAATCCCCCCAAAAGAAAGCTAAGGGGATCCCTCGTGGGGTTATTGTGTGCGATAGGGGGCTTCCTATACAACTGCACAAGAATTAAATTGCTAACTGCCATAGTTCGTGAGATAATATTAGCCTGATCAAGGATTTTACTTGTAACCCTGTATATACTACTAGCTGGTGCACAACATGGGGAAGATGAGAGGAAATATCCTTTGCCACTATAGCCAAAATGCATGCGATATGCTATCCACAATATCCGATCTCGCTACAGAACTTCAAAATCAAATACACTGACGGAAAAAAAAATCCCAACACCAAGAAGGGGTTGTGTTAGATAAACGACAGTTGGTAGGCGGTGAGAGTACATCTGTAAGATGACGTCTATGCAAATTTCGCGCTCGGCGCATACGTGTGGCGCTAGTAGCGCCCCTCGGAACATGCAAAGCAGGTTTGCTGTAAATACGCGCTGTAACGTTCGTGATACGCGCTGTAACGTTCGTGAGCGTTAGTTATCGTTGAGATTCGACGTAATGTGTTGATGTTAGTCAAGAATGCCTTTAAGAAGACGAAGAAGCCATTATCAACAGCTCACGGAGTTTGAACGAGGTCGTGTAATAGGGCTACGAGAAGTTGGATTTTCTTTCCGCAATATTGCAGAACGACTTGGCAGGAATGTAGCCACTGTGCATGATTGTTGGCAGCGGTGGTCAAGGGAAGGTACTGCTTCAAGAAGACCGGGTTCCGGCCAGCCACGTGGCACTACTGAGAGGGAAGACCGCCGTGTACGGCGTATGGTCGTGGCGCATCGTACCGCGTCGGCGGCAGCAATTCGAGCTGCAGTTACCACCACAGTGACACCACGAACTGTTACAAATCGGTTACTTGAAGGACAGCTCCGAGCCAGACGCCCTGTAGCGTGCATTCCACTTACTGCAAACCACTGCCGTTTGCGACGTCAGTGGTGTGAAGCTAAAGCTCATTGCAGGACGGAGTGGAGATCTGTTGTGTTTTCTGAAGAAAGCCGGTTCTGCCTGGGTGCCAGTGATGGCCGTGTGTTGGTTAGAAGGAGGCCAGGTGAGCGCCTGCGACCAACCTGTCTGCGGCCGAGACACACTGGACCTACACCTGGAGTTATGGTCTGGGGAGCAATTTTCTATGACAGCAGGACCACTCTCGTGGTTATCCCACGCGCCCTGACGGCACAGTTGTACGTCGGTCTGGTGATTACACCTGTTGTGCTGTCATTCATGAACAGCATTCCAGGATGTGTTTTCCAACAATATAACGCTCGCCCGCATACCACTGTTGTAACCCAACATGCTCTACAGAGTGTCGACATGTTGCCGTGGCCTGCTAGATCACCAGATCTTTCACCAATCGAGCACGTATGGGACATCATTGGACGACAACTCCAGCTTCACCCCCAACCAGCATTAACCGTCCCTGTATTGACCGACCAAGTGCATGCAACAGGCATGGAACTCCATCCCACAAACTGACATCCAGCACCTGTACGACACAATGCATGAACGTTTGCGTGCTTGCATTCAACATTCTGGCGGTTACACCGGTTATTAATGTACCAGCATTTCACATTTAAAATGGCTCTTCTAGCGCTTACAATAAGCTGTGATCTTGAAACCTTAATCGATTAAATATGTTACCTAAACAAATGTATTGCCGCCATTTCATTCCTCTACAACTATTTTTTCGTGGTGTTGTGATTTTTTTTTCCGTCAGTGTATGTACTTCGACAGGCTATTGAAATTTAACAGTTAATCAAGTCCCCAAGTATTCTCGTCAATCTCCTACTACCGGAAATTTTTCGTCATATGGATACGAAAAAGTGAGAACGGAGTTTTTCTGTTAATATAAGAAGGAATTGCGGAAAGGTTTCTGAAAATTCATAATTTTTCTGGCGTACTAAAAATCCGTGAGTTTTTTTCTGTCATTTCACGGGAAAAAGTTGTGTCAGAAACATGCTTCGTTAAATCACGAAAGAAATCGCGGAAAGTGGTTCGTGAATTTCAGAATTATGTTTACAGTGTATAGTGGATAGCATATCGCATGAATTTTGGTTATTGTGGAACAGGATATTTCTACTCCTCTCCCCCATTTTATGCACCAGCTCAGTGGCGCACCGACGGTGGAGGTCCAACGGGTCCGGTCTCCCCCGCTTAAAAATAATAGCAATGACCCTAAGATACTGTGCTATCGTATAGGGCTATCGGGGCGGCCAGTGGTCTAAGCGATGGCTTATGACCATTCGTCCAAGAAGGGTCCGGGTTCGAATCCCGGTGAGGCGTGGATGTTGTGTTTGTCTTACGGCCCTGGCTCTCTCCCTTCCCTGGAACCAGTAGCCCTAAATTAGGGATGGGCAATTGCTTATAGCCCATTGAGTTGCTCATGGTGGTCGTTAAACCTTCAATAAAAAAAAATCAAATCAATGAAGGAAGAAATATTCTTAAATATAATAAAATAATCAAGTTTGGTGGTTGAATCTGGCTTGTTAATTAGTTTTGCTTCTTGAAAGAGAAATTTATGGCTCTTTTTGTAACAGTGTTTAGCCATCGATGACTTCTTTAGGTCACAGTTAAGAATGTAGTTCTTGTGCTCCTTCAATCGAAAACGCAAGGCTCTAGCCTTCTACGGGTCCGTCCTATATACAAAACGCCACGTTAGCGTGGAATTTGATAAATTCCCCACGAGTTTTTACTTCAACATAATCTTTTGATCCTAAAAAGTTTGTTTTGTTTATGGGTTTAAGAATCATTTTAAAATGAAAGGTTTTGAGAATTTTCGATCGAAGGAGCCGAAGACCTATATTCAGAACTGTGACCTAAAGAAGTCATCGATGGCCAAACACTGTTACGAAAAGGACCATAAATTTCTCTTTGAAGAAACAAAACTAATTGACAAGCCAGATTCAGCCACCAAACTTGATATTTTGGAAACTTTCCATATATATCAGAAGTCTTCGCAACTTGTCAATGACATGGCACCCACACCATTTCGATCAAGCGCGTGAAAGCAACTAGCCAAAACCCGTGACTGTAAACACCATTTATGATATCATGTACATTGTAAATAGACTAAGTCATCGCCCTTTCCACGTTTTGCCTTAACCAACACACAGCAGCCGAAAAATTGTATTTCGACACCGCTGGGATCGAACCCCAGATCTCTCGATAACTAACCGAGTGCTTTCGCTTTAAGCTATGGTGCCAACAATCCACGGCGCTATGTGTGTTTGTCTGTCACTATCTGGCTTCACAAATCCGTAGGGATGGGCCCAGCAACTGAGACGTAACCATACGCTACGGTGCCAACAATCCACGGCGCTATGTGTGTTTATCTGTCAGCATCTGTCTTCACAACTCAGCACTGAGACGTCTCCATCTGGTGGGGCTTAACGGCACAAGCTATTTAATTATAGCTAATAAATCCAAAGGGCAAGAGAAATGGTGAAAATCTTCCAAATACGTGGAGACAATGTAAATAGACGCTCTTTTCTCGAACGCACTCGGCTAGTTATCGAGAGATCTGGGGTTCGAATCCAGAAGTGTTTAAAAATATAAAGAAAACCGTAGAAAGAGCGATGACTTAGTCTATTAACATTGTCTCCACGTATTTGGAAGATTTTTACCATATCGTGTACGATTTGAATATTTACGTGTCATTCGTCCTGAAACAAACCTTGGTCGACTTGAAAAAATAAAATATTTGTGACAAACGTTGTATTATTTTAATATATATAATCGTCACAAGACTGTAGTCTCTGATTTCAAGGAGGTGTATTTGTCTGATGGCGCTAGCTCTTTCCCTTGAAACAGTGGCTCTAAATTAGGGACGGGCGCTAAGGGCGCCCGTTCCTAATCTCTTCGTGATCGTTAAACTTCCAAACGAACAAAAAAAATGTCTGCATGTGATAATTGTATGTTTCTATACTATTAAATTACTTGTCGTGGCTCATTTCCAACTTTAGCAGCACCGTCATTCAAATCTTTTTGCCCTCCCCCTTGACAAACTGGCGCACGGGAGGGACTGTCCTCTTCCATCACTATGCCTCTGCTTCTGACCATTTTGCCACCAATTCAGCAAACTTCCTTCTGCCCGTACATACTCACGCATTTCTTAAACCCCAGGAAACAACTGATATGCTTTTGGAGTACCAAACGACAATATAGAGTGTCCCATAAAGGTGTAACCAATTTCAAATAATCATAACACTTTTAATATAAATGATCTCAATATACATTTTCTTTCTTAAAGAATTACTGATTTTATTACACTTAAATGAAAGAGAAACAACACTCCTGCTCTTTTTATAAGAGCATAATAATGTATAATTTTCAGGATAACGGTTTTTTAATGCTGCTGCTATCACTGTTAAAAATTTTGTGGTAGGTTCAACCAAAAAGTAGTGCTACACCAGCTGCACCGCTTTCTGAGAAACGGTACACCATCGTGTTTTGCAAACAAAACCCACCAACGTGGTTCAACTTTTCACCACGTAATGGAACACGGTTGCAGCTCATAATGGTGCAAGGTTGCACCATGTTGTTGGATTTATTTTGCACCACAGAATGGTGCATCTTTTCTAAGAAAGTGGTGCAACTGGTGTAGCACCACTTTGTGGTGCAACCTGCCACAAAATGTTTACCAGTGTACTTCGTAAAACTTTTTTCTTTGCGTACTGGATAACAGAGGAAAGTTTAATCCGTGTCTGAAGAATAATATTAGGTAAGCGAGGAGAGTCTCTAGCGTCTCAGGAATCACACTAGGAAAGCGAGGAGAGTTTCTGGCGTCTCAGGAATCACAGGAAAGCGGGGAGTGTTTTTAGTGTCTCAGGAATCATACTGGACAAGCGAGGAGAGTTTCTAGCGTCTCAGAAATCACACTAGGAAAGCGAGGAGAGTTTCTGGCGTCTCAGGAATCACAGGAAAGCGGGGAGTGTTTTTAGTGTCTCAGGAATCATACTGGACAAGCGAGGAGAGTTTCTAGCGTCTCAGGAATCATACAGGACAAGCGAGGCGAGTATAATCCGCTTCCCCCAAATCCTACTGGATACGCGAGGAGAGTTTCTAGTAACTCAGGAATCATCCTAGACAAGCGAGGAGAGTTTCTAATGACTCAGGAATCATCCTAGACAAGCGAGGAGAGTTTCTGGCATCTTAGGAATCATATGCTGGACAAGCTAGGGGAGTTTCTAACTTCTTAGAAATCATACTGGACAGACGAAAAGAGTTCCTAGCGTCACACAAATCATGCTGGACAAGCGAAGATAGTTTTTAACGTCTCAGGAATCATACTGGGCAAGCGAATATATAGAGTTTCTGGCTTTTCAGGAATCATACTAGACAAACTAGGCAAGTTTCTAGCGTCTTAGGAATTCAGCTTTTTAGGTGGTTAGATATTAAAGTAAAACACAATATTTTGTCCGATCAGAAGAAATTTTAAATTGCAGGACAAAAAATGTTAATCCGATTTCTGATTACTGACATAATTAAAAAGAAAGGAAAGTGAGGGAACACATGTGATGTTTTGTCCCTGTACGCAATGACTGCGGGGGCGTTTGCCCCTTTTACCCCTACGGTCCCAATGCCGTTTTAACTCAGTTTATGTATGGAGCTTTTATCGATTATGAAAAAGCCTTTGATTCGGTGAAACCATCAGCAGTTACAATGGCTCTGAAATCCTGCGGTATTGAAGATGCATACATTAATATTATTAATAACATCTATTAAAATACAAGTTCAAAGATTCAGCTGTTTGAAAATACAACACACATAAAAATTGGAAAGGGAGTGAGACAAGGTGACACCATATCTCCGAAGCTTTTTAATGCCACATTGGAAAATGTCTTTCAATCACTGAACTGGGAAAACAAAGGGATAAAAATTAATGGAGATTATCTAACCCACCTTCGTTTTGCTGATGACGTGGTCATTTTTGCCACTACCCCATCAGAGCTGCAGAGTATGATGCAGGTACTTGCTGACAAGAGTAAAGAAGTGGGATTAAAAATGAACTTTCAGAAGACAAAAGTGATGTACAATGCTTTTGCAAGAAATGAAGATTTATCGATTGATGGAGAAAAGCTGGAGATAACAGACACATACGTTTATCTTGGACAGCAGATATCAAGTGAGGGTCACATTGATGAAGAAATTAATCGGCGTACAAAACTTGCCTGGAGAGCTTTTGGAAGAAACAGCATAATTTTCAAGAGCAATATGCCATTATGTCTTAAAAGAAAAGTGTTTGATCAATGCATCCTTCCAGTGCTTACGTATGGTGCAGAGACGTGGACCTTAACTAAAAGAGACATACAAAGGCTGCAGACAACTCAAAGCAGCATGGAGAGATGCATGCTTGGTGTAACTAGGAGAGATAAGAAGAGGAACTCGTGGATCAGAAAAATGACAAGAGTGGAAGACATCATGGTCAGAGTTAAATCCCTGAAATGGCAATGGGCTGGACATACTGCCAGAAGGACAGACCATCGATGGACAGCCGAAATTTTAGATTGGATTCCAAGAGACAGGATAAGACCCAGAAGGAGACCACATGGGCGATGTAAGATGAAATTCGAAAGTATGCGGGAGTGACATGGAGGAGACTGGCACAAGACAGACCGTTGTGGAGGAAACTTGGGGAGACCTTCGTCCAGCAGTGGATCGATAATAGTTGACAATGATGATGTATGGAGCAAATTTACATTCCTGAATTAGGATGAATCAATATAATAAATCATGTAATATAAATATTATAACACAAATGGCGAAGCTTTCCTTGGTATTTGTCACATACGCGGACATACTGCACTCAGAACTTTTTCTGGCGGAAAGGGTAAAAACATACGTTTTCAGGAGCCAATCACATGACCCTCTGCTAAGAATGTCTTCACCTGGATGAGAGATCGTCTTCTGAACTGAAGTTGGTGAGGCCTGAAATTGAATTTTTTATTGTTTTCTCGAACGACATTTCCAACGATCTTCACAAGTATTTTTTAGTCGCTACTTACTGTATATGTAGGCTCCAGTATATACATTCTCCAAACATTTTTCAGACCAAAAATAATTATCTGAAGTTAATTATTGTGCATCTCGGAAATTAAAACAACTATTTTCCGCAGTGTTAATTTTTTTTTCGCAGTTATTAAATCTGCAGACCAAAAAATACACAGTTAAATTATCCTGTATGTAACCGTTTTTGCAAAGATTTTGAAACTATAATGATTTTTTTTCTCTCAAATTTAGATTCCACTGCGCAGTTAACTTCAGGTGGAGGCCTCATCGAGTGCTCATGGTGCTCGAAGAGTGGTTTGAAGTTGTTCACCTTGAAAACCTCGGACGGAGAAACCAAAGCCTTCTGCAGTGAACTGTGTTTCAACCAGTGCCGAAGAGCCACCTTCAAAAAGAGTCGCATTTGTGACTGGTGCAAGCACGTTCGTCACACGGTTAATTATGTGGACTTCCAAGATGGCGCACATCAACTTCAGTTCTGCGGCGACAAGTGTCTCAACCAATACAAAATGCACATATTTTGCAAAGAGACTCAAGCCTACCTCCAGATGCATCCACACCTGCAGGAAGTAGCCCGATCAGGTGGCGACTCCACAAGCGCAGGCTCCAAACTTATCACTCCAGACCTGTGGTTACGCGATTGCAAAGAAAGCGTTAATGGCAATGCGCACAGCACATCTATTCACAGTGATGATGAGGCAGAACCTGGAGCAGGTAGCAGCAGCACTGGTGAGCAGGATGAGCTCTTTTCTGCTCATCGACCGTCAAGCATCACTGAATCGAAAACCAGTGACAACTCTTCTGCGTTCAACATATGGGAGAAAATCGAAAACCACAGGAAGGAATTCAACAAAACGACTAAAACCAGAGACTGTTCAAGACGGAATGGCAAGCAGTCGACTAGAAACGCTGAGACTCTTTCCCGTAGACCAGTGGCGCCATCTGTATCACCGAAACCACATCATCCGCAAGCTAGAGTGCGGTCCCCATTATCACCTGTTCATATAACTCATGTCAACGGCTCTGCACATGCCCGCACATCGCCAAACCTTCATCCACCACGTATTATGCCACCGTCGTCCCCATCTTTACCTGTACAGCCTCATTCGCAGCCGTCTTCCACCTCCAGTAGTTCATCAGTTCCTCCCGGAATTCCGCCACCGCCTCCTCTCATTAACAGCGAGCTCTTTCGTCCGCCATTTCCTCCGCATTTGTACCATCCATCTTTCAACTATCTGTCGCAACAGCAGCAGTTGGAATATTTTCTACGAACTCAGGCAGGAAATATGAGGATGGGAATGACGCCTCCACCGCCCCCGGCACACTTCCCCCATCCGGCATTTCCTAGTCCCTTCATGCAGCCACCTAATCCATTATCTCTTGCATCACACTCTTTTGGGTCTAACTCTTTGGTACCACCACCAACGATAATGATACCATACCCAGTGATAATACCTCTTCCATTGCCGATACCTATTCCAATTCCCATACCTCTTGTAGGTGCTGCAAAGAAAGGCCAAAAGGGTGAGGATTCTTCAGAACATCCTCAAGAAAATTCTGCAGAACGTGTACATTCTCCCACCTCAGAGACCCAGTGTGCTGGTACATCGGAAGATGGTGAAGCAGGAAGAGACACAAGCGTATCATCTCCTCTGAATGAAGTGGAAGAAAATATTCTCGTTGACGTTGTCGAGGTGAAAGAAACGGAAATCAAAGATTCTGAGTGTCTTAGATCATTGTCATCACATGATGAAGGTCAAAAACGCGCTCACTCTCCTGCTAAAATAGACTGTGAAGACCGGAAAGATCAACCTATGGCGTTGACGAGGTCCAAGTCTAGAAATAACAGATTGCAAACGTCTCCCAGGGAATCGAAGAGACCGCGTCTTATGGATAGAGACGGTTTATGACAGCCCAGTGTTATTGTGTTAGGAACCAGTATATAATTTGTATATTAACAGGCATTCTTAAGTTATAAGAAGTTCATGTTCAGTTGAATATGTAATTGTTTTATGTAATTTTTTAATAAATCCAGAATCTATTGTATTGTTTCAGGTGTCGTTACTTCCGAACGAAGCAGTTGATTTTACTCCCGTTGGTTGTAGGAGGCATTAGTGCTGTGCTCGTAAGAGTTGAGTTCGGGCTCAGTTTTAAAGGCCCGAGCCCGAAGTAGGTCAGCTCTGGCCAGCCTGAGCCCGAATTTTATATTGTAAGACAGAGCCCGGGCCCGAACGAGCCTGAAAACTATGACCAATCTGTTTATGCATTAAAAAAAAATCCTCTTCCAAACCTCCACTCCTTCCGCCCCGTGCGATTAACCGATGTCTTTCTCAACTGCGGAGTGGGGAAGGGATGTCTATCTATATTTCTATAGTTTGTTTGACCATTCATTTTATCCTGAAATGTTTCGAGGGGCCCGGCATCAGGAAAAATCGGGAGGCACAACAATCTACGTATGTTAACAGCATTGGGGTGGGGTATGAACAGGGCATAAAAAAATTTCACAACTTTAGTTTCATAAAGTTTTTTCACCCATGTTTGATAAAGTTGCAGAACAATGCTAGATAATGGTCATTATGGGATCCACTATATGAAAACACAGAATTCACAGTGAAAGCTAATAATATCAGGAACTTATTTTGAAATAACTGTAAGATTATTTGCTGGGGTGTTCATATACGATCCCTTTCCCCCGAAATGTTCTACCTACGCAGCTCCTTGTGATAACTGACAAATGCTGCAGATGAAGGCATTTACGGAGATATCATTTCAACATGAAGTTGCAAAATGTTTTGTTTACGTTATTTAGTAAGGTGTCTTTACAATACATAACCGCAGCATAAAAGCACGTTTTGTAATTGAAACACATACGAATATATGATCACTAAATGAAGAATCTGTTCGCCACGATATTAAAAAATCTTTAAATGTGATTGTCAACAATAGAAAAATTACAAAAATTGCAGTACAAATAGAAAATGTTACAGTGTAAAAGTTCTGTTTTTTCCCCCTTTATTTAAATTAAAAATCATGTCTTATAAGCGAAAGGATTTTTGGTACAACTCCAACATAATTTTGGTATTAGCATTTCTTCTCTCTCTCTCTCTCTCTCTCTCTCTCTCTCTCTCTCAAATATATGCTGGAATTTCAGGCATTTCATTGAAAATTTAAGAACTGGAAGCTCAAAGGTATGAAAATCGAGATTATTTTAGGATCTGTCAAACATGAAAAGTCTATATAAGCATTTTTTTTTATTTTAATGTTCTTACTTCAGCGTTCTTAAGAGAAATTTTTTAACAAACACAAATATTGGGTGTGTCAAAAATTAGAAGCCTCTCTAGCGCAATTACATACCTAACTAACTAAACTAGTGATTTAAACCTGGTTATGAGCTTTTTTCACGTCGATTAAGTGAGTTTGCCACGATATTTAAATATCTTGAAATTTCTAACTGTGATTGTCCACAACAGAAAAACTGCAGTACAATTTTTCTGCAGTAAAATCTTGGCATGGGCAGATGAAATTTTTTACGCAACATCCACTTCAATTTAAGGATACGGGTGTACTTTTTGCACCCCCCCCCCTCCTAGTACCATGCTTGCCACTGTTTCCAGAGTAACTGTACTTTTGTTTTGTTTCTTAAATTAAAAAGTTATTTTCAGTTGTGATACAATAGTACCGCAGAACTACAACTGAACGGGCCCATTTGCTAATATTTTCCCGGGCCCTTTTGTGACTGCCAATCCACCCCTAGTTGGAAACCCTAATTCTAAGAATTTTATTAATAAATAAAAACAAGAAAGATGACACCGAATTTTCGGGTGTAATAAGCACGCCTTTTGAATGCGTTCTGACGCAAATTATATTTATCAAAGCTATTCAAAGTCAATGGAACCGGTATGGAAAACAATAGTATCTGACGGAAGAAAGAAGTTTTTCAATCGGGTCTTTAATCCCTCAGATATTTCTGTAAACGGAATCGTGAGCTTACGTACTCTTAGAAACAGAGTTATCGACAAAAATGCAATGTGACTTTATGTCCCCTGGTGGGAAAACCACGCATTATTTTAGGAAGAAAGTATTCTCAAAAGGTTTATTCATATGAGCGGTATCGGTCCAAGAACATCTACGCCCCCTGGCGTAGAAACCATGCAGTATTTCAAGAAGAAAATGTTCCTAAAATATTTGCCGACATGAGTATTTTAGAAGCTCATATTTTGCTGCAAATACATCAGAAACGCCACCTGGTGGCCAAACCATTTTTTACAAAAATTAGAAATTACGTGCAAACGATTTCCCATCAGGAGATGTATCCGGTGCAGAAAGAATTTTTCAAATCGGAGATTTAGAAGCAGAGATATAGGGGGAAACGCAATTTACCTTTACGCCCCTAGCGGAAAGTCTATGAATTACTTGAACATTTTGAAATTATATGGAAAACATGTCACACGGAGAACACTATCCAACAAAGAAGGAATTTTTCAAATCGGACTCCTAGAGTAGAGATATTCACAAAAATAAGATATAAATCTACGCCCCCTGGCGGAGAAACTGTGGAATATTTTAGGAAGAAAATATTCCGAAAAGGTTTATCGATGTGAGTGGCATCAGTCCACGAAAGAATTTTTTCAATCGATATTTTAGAAGCTCAGATTTTATGGGAAATACATCAGAAGCAAAAATTAACACTTACTACCCCTGGTGGTCAAAGTATTCTTTACCAAAAATTCGAAATTATATGCAAAAAATTTTCCATCAGGAGATGTATCAGATGAAAAAAAAAAAATTTCAAATCAGAGTTGTAGAAGAACAGTAATCGGAGAAAATGTCATTTACTTTTACGCCCCCTAGCGGAAAATCTATGCGTAATTTGAAAAAGAAACCATATCTAAAATACTCTTTGACATAAATGGAATCGAAAGATATAATATTTTTTTCAATCGGGTGTTTAGAAGCAAATATGTGGAATAAAACGTAATTTTGAATTCGACATCATCTGCATTTACGCCCTCTGGCGGCGAAATTGTACATCGTAAAAAAAAAAAACGAAATAAAGGATCAGCATTCGCATATTTCAAGCTTCCGAATGCAAAAAGAATTTTTCAAATCGGACTAATGGTTGCAGAGACACCGTGGGTACAGACGGACAGACGGACAAACCGATAGCATAAGCACGAACTTTTTTACAAAAGACGTGCTAAAAAGGAGTCATGCGATTTAATGTTTCCTTGCTTATACACAGTTCTCTGTTTGGAACATATGAATCCCTGTTTGTACTGCTAAGTTAAAGTTATTTACTTCAGGTTTCCGAGGAATTAATGCTGTTCGTATGATTATCCGGCAACTAGCACCATCTATCGGTAGCAGAGAAAAGCGTGCTTTAGAAAATTTATTTTATGGCACAAGAGTCCGAAGCAGTGTGAAGCCATGGGATAATAAAAAGAGTAATGTTTGTTATAATACAAGTTCCCTTCCCTGGTGTATTTTGTGAGCACAAATGTTTAGAAGGGCGAAGTTTTCAAAGTTTCGGTTGTAATGAACAAACTTGAACTCAGTGGCGTACCGGAAAAACTTGGGGCCTCCCAGCAAAAGATATCTTCGAGGCCCTTTTATGCAGGGGCGCGCCAAGGGCATTTGCCGCCCGGGTGCAAGCCCCTTGTACGAGAATATTTTTCAATTGTTATTCATTTTTACATGAAATAAATATCTTTAGCAACATTATTTTCTATTTCCGGTAAATTGAGATTTTCCATAAAACACTACTGTCTCATCTAAAACTGGAGAAAAAAAAATCTGTAAAACTCTGTAGTTCAGATGACGCTACGAATAATTCAAGAAGTCAGCTTCCCCTCTGTCAATTTACACAAAAGTCTGCATTACCGGTAAAAAAAAAGTTTCGTCATGTACGATGATAAACTTATTACAGCTTCTTGATGGATATACACGCACACACACACACACACACACACACAGTATATATAACTAAGCAAGATAAGGTGAGGAACCCGTGAGGAAAGAAAATGATAAGAGTGGAAGACATTATGATCAGAGTAAAATCCCTGAAATGTTAATGAGCTGGACATATTGTCAAGAGAACGGACCATCGATGGACAACCGAAATTTTAGACTGTATTCCAAGGAAGAGACCCAAAAGAAGACCACGTGGGAGATGAGTGGATGAAATTCGAAAACATGCGGGAGTGAGATGGAGGAGACTGGTCCAAACCGTTGTGAAAGAAACTTGGGGAGACCTTCATCCAGCAGAATATTGATAATGGTTGAGGAGGAGGATGATATATATACATGTAATATTAAACATGACGGGCGTCTCTTTAACTATTCTAACCAAAATATCTAATATCGTGGAATACATCGAAATTGCACCCCAGTGCTCGTTACCCGTATTGCATCGATCCTACTGTATAATATTTTCCCAACCTGTTTTACGGTCAACGCTGGAAGCTTGTTCTTGAAAATTTGCCAACGATAAGGTAATTCAGAAAAGTAAGCATATATTTCTTGAACAATACTGAAAATGTTCACAATCTGCAGGGAAATTTTTTCGTCGGCATTTACGACCAGATTTAAGGTATGAGCAGCTCAAAGTACATAAAATGCGTAAGGGTCTTAAGTCGACAAATTATGCTCTTTGAAGTCCATTGTGTTTTTCCTACATATTGGTCCTATTTGTCATAACGCTGGCCACGCATTCATGAATGCTGAAATCTTCAAGATTTAAAAAAATTAGAAAAATAATTTTCAATCTTTTGCCCGCGGTATCTGTTACTGAACAAAACAGTAAAAATTGTTCTCTGATTTCAAGACGTTTTCTGTTGAATTGTAAATGAGTTATTTTTACTAAAAAAGTAAACGTTCCACTTAGTATTACGATTTCTCACAGTATAACGTTTTCATAACTTCTCCCACGTCACTGATATTAATTTATCAAACAAAAAAATTGATTGTGGGTCCTTCCGCCCCCGGACTCTGACGCCCGGGTGCTTAGCACCAGTTGAACCCCCGCTTGGGGCGTCCCTGCTTTTATGAAAATCTATTAGCTTTCAATTACTGAACATTTTAAATCCTTACTAGTTTTATGGGTGTGTTTTAATAATTCAAACTCTGTGAAACCTACAGGTATTTTTCGCAAAACCAAAATGATTGCACCTTATTGCATAAAACACAAATGTGCACGTTGTACAATTCTAATTATTGCCCTAGTTTTATACCATTAAAAAGTACTACAAAACGCTTACGCCAAAGTTAATCACATGATGCAAATTTTCTTGTGTTAGAGAACTAAGGCCAGCTTCTTTGAAATGCCTCACAATCACGCACACACAACACCTAAATACGGTGTGAGAGTGCCAAATGACATTTTCTGATTTATACTAAAATACGGAACATAAGTAAGCAAAAAAATAAGGGACAATTAAGAATAATATACCCTTGAACATACACTGACGGAAAAAAAAAATCCCAACACCAAGAAGGGGTTGTGTTAGATAAACGACAGTTTTTAGGCGGTGAGAGTACATCTGTAAGATGACGTCAATGCAAATTTCGCGCTCGGCGCATACGTGTGGCGCTAGTAGCGCCCCTCGGAACATGCAAAGCAGGTTTGCTGTAAATACACGCTGTAACGTTCGTGAGCGTTAGTTATCGCTGAGATTCGACGTAGGGTGTTGATGTTAGTCAAGAATGCCTTTAAGAAGACGAAGAAGCCATTATCAACAGCTCACGTAGTTTGAACGAGGTCGTGTAATAGGGCTACGAGAAGGTGGATTTTCGTTCCGCAATATTGCAGAACGACTTGGCAGGGATGTAGCCACTGTGCATGATTGTTGGCAGCGGTGGTCAAGGGAAGGTACTGCCTCAAGAAGACCGGGTTCCGGCCGGCCACGTAGCACTACTGAGAGGGAAGACCGCCTTGTACAGCGTATGGCCGTGGCGCATCGTACCGCGTCTGCGGCAGCAATTCGAGCTGCAGTTGCCACCACAGTGACACAACGAACTGTTACAAATCGGTTACTTGAAGAACAGCTCCGAGCCAGACTCCCTGTAGCGTGCATTCCACTTACTCCAAACCACTGCCGTTTGCGACGTCAGTGGTGTCAAGCTAGAGCTCATTGGAGGACGGAGTGGAGATCTGTTGTGTTTTCTGATGAAAGTCGGTTTTGCCTGGGTGCCAGTGATGGCCGTGTGTTGGTTAGAAGGAGGCCAGGTGAGCGCCTGGAACGAACCTGTCTGCGGCCGAGACACACTGGACCAACACCTGGAGTTATGGTCTGGGGAGCAATTTCCTATGACAGCAGGAGCACTCTCGTGGTTATCCCACGCACCCTGACGGCACAGTTGTACGTCGGTCTGGTGATTCAACCTGTTGTGCTGCCATTCATGAACAGCATTCCAGGATGTGTTTTCTAACAGGATAACGCTCGCCCGCATACCGCTGTTGTAACCCAACATGCTCTATACAGAGTGTCGACATGTTGCTGTGGCTTTGCTAGATCACCAGATCTTTCACCAATCCAGCACGTATGGGACATCATTGGACGACAACTCCAGCGTCACCCCCAACCAGCATTAACCGTCCCTGTATTGACCGACCAAGTGCAACAGGCATGGAACTCCATCCCACAAACTGACATCCAGCACCTGTACGACCCAAAGCATGAACGTTTGCGTGCTTGCATTCAACATTCTGGCGGTTACGCCGGTTATTAATGTACCAGCATTTCACATTTAAAATGGCTCTTCTCGTGCTTACATTAAGCTGTGGTCTTGAAACCTTAATCGATTAAATATGTTATCTATACAAATGTATTGCCGCCATTTCATTCCTCTACAGCTATTTTTTCGTGGTGTTGGGATTTTTTTCCGTCAGTGTACAAAAAAAACATTAAATTAATCATGCACTCTTGAATGTATACATATATAAATATATATTTTACATTACATATAATATACACTATATTGACAAAAGTAACTGAACACCCCTTCAAAAGCAAATGAAAGGATCCGCTGCGTTGTTAAGATGCGCGGTACAGCTGCAAACGGTATAAAAACGAGCCTGCAGCTGACCGCGATCATATCACTCTGTGAGGTTGAGTGAAAATATCGCAGAGCTGACTTTGAGAAAGGAAAGATTGTTGGGTGTTATATTAGTGGGTTGTCCATAAGAGAAACCGAGAGGCGTTTAAACATACTCAAGTCAACTGTTTTGGGTGTACTGAATAAGTAGAAGACACATGGCGTGCCTGAAGTAGCAAAACGTACCGGCAGACCAAAGATAATCAGGGATAGAGGACGTCGAAGCCTCAGGAGAGTCGTTACAGCTAATCGACGGAGTACTGCACAAGACCTCAGTGTGCAGGTGAGTAAAACTGCTGGAACCTCAGTATGTACACGTACCATTTGCAGAGAATTTCATTCCATGGGTTGCCGTGGTTGTGAGGCTGCTCATAAGCCTTTCATCTCCACTCGAAATGCTGCTCGTCGTTTAGCATGGTGTAAAGAACATTTATCGTAGACCGTAGATCACTGGAAACGGGTCCTATGGACTGGTGAATCCAGATGCACGATCTACGGTCAAGTTTAGAGCTGGCAGTGTACTCGTGTGGGGGTGTTTTTCGTGGTATGGTCCCGGCCCATTGGTTATCTTGGACAAACCTGTTAACCAGCACGTCTACCTCTATATTGTGGACAATTATGCACTACCCAACTCTGTGGCAATACTATGGAACCAAGCCTTGTTGGTGTCAGCAGGACAATGCACCGAGTCATAAATCAAGGACTGTTATGGCGTGGTTTGACAATAATTCCGTATCGTGTGTGGACTGGCCAGCACAGAGCCCTGATCTTAATCCCATAGAGCACCTTTGAGATGAATTAGAGCGCCACATTAGAAGTTTGGAACCAACGCCTACTAATAAGCAACAGTTAGCGGCAGTATTATGTACAGAATGGAAGCGCATATCTATCGCTGTGTTCCGAAACCTTGTCGAAAGCATGTCTCGAAGGGTCAGTACATGCATTAAGGCCAAAAGGGGACTGACACCGTACTAATGTATGTCAATAAATGCCATGTTTTGTTTCTCTTTTAGGTGTCCAGTGACTTTTTTTAATATAGCGTATGTTCTTAATATATTATGTATATTATACACATTTAATATAATGCCGCGATGGCTCATTGTAATTTTTTTCTCTTTACTGTTATAAGAAAAAGACAGAGGTCTCTGTTTAATCGTCCCCTGAAGAACACCTTTCTGTTCATCATATTCTGAATGCGTAGTTTTGTGCAAACCATGGGCGGCGGAACCTACTATTTTCAGGGGTAGGGTCCAATTTCTCCGAGATCGAAAACAATTTTTGAAAAAAGTAAGGAGAGAGAGAGAGAGAGAGTAACAAAGCAACGTAGCGTAGATGAGGATATACTCGTACACAGGGCTTAATTTCTAAAGAAAAAAGTACCAGAGCCCCTTTTTAAGCTACGTCATTAAGCATTGCGTCATTACCAGTTTGATTGTATCCTGTCCTTTTACCCAATGCGAAGAGAGTGCTAAAAATAGCTGCGTCACCATGGCTGCACGTCACGGGACCAGAACTTTCCTGTGTGGTTAACGCTGAATACAATAAACAAAACAAAAAGAACCGTCTCTTTCGGAGCTCCGGAGCTCACCAGCTAATACTGAAATATTCACCAAAAATGAAGAAATACCGGAGCTGAGCTCTGGTGAGCTCCGGCGCAAATTAAGCACTGCTCGTATATATCATCATCATCATCAACCATTGTCAATCCACTGCTGGATGAAGGCCTCCCCAAGTACCTTCCACAGCTTTCTGT
The DNA here is from genome assembly GCA_039090855.1 of Macrothele yani. Taxonomy (NCBI): domain Eukaryota; kingdom Metazoa; phylum Arthropoda; class Arachnida; order Araneae; family Macrothelidae; genus Macrothele; species Macrothele yani. Next base: position 16,403,102 of record CM077005.1, on the reverse strand, counting down.
CTTGAACCTGTCTCTTCCAAGTCACTTCAGCAGGCTTTCGCATTTTATGCACCCATCTTTCACTTGGTCGTGTTCTGGTTCTTTTCCTGCCTCTTGGTATTATATCTAATATTTCAGTTGCTCAAGCACGGCCAGTTTTTCTAACAATATGCCCAGCTGATTGTCACTTGAGCGTCTTCACATTGATCATTACGTCATCAACCTTTTCCTTTCTCTAATCCGTGTGTTCCTCTTTCTACCTTTCTTGATTACACCAAGCATGCACCTTTCCATGTTTTTCTGAACTGTCTCCGCCCTATGTATGTCTTTTCCAGTTTAAGTTAATGTCTCTGCTCCATACCTAAGAACTGGAATGATACATTGATTAAACACTTTTCCTTTGAGACATAATAGTAAACAAACTGCCTTTGAAAAATTTACTGTTTCTTCCAAATGCTCTCCAACTAAGTTTTGTACGCCTATTTACCTGGGCGAGTCAAAAGTTCGTCCCATTTTGAGTTCCACATAATGTTGGGTCTCTATTCCTGTGCGAAACGCACTCCACCGTCGACTGCGTACAGCGATGATGTCGAACAGCACAAAATGCTAATGATGAGCGTTTGGCACGCGGAAGCACATTGCCTTATCAGATGAGCAGGGGACGGAGGTCGATAAACGCACTGTTTGAGTGCACCTAATCCCTTATTGGAAAAATGGGTTAAACGCGGCAGCAGCGAGACAAATTTCTGCACTTGAAGGTGAGAAAACTATGGAAAGCAGCACTGCACGAAAATGGTTCTGGCGTTTCAATGCTGCGGATATCAGTCTCGAATACAAGTAAAGGTCAGGTAGTGCATCGAACACCGACACTATGGCTGAAGCTGTGACAACGAACCTCGGTACCAATACACGACAAATGGCAGCTGAGGTGGTGTTTTCCCAATCACCTGCACAAGCTTATTTTCTCCTATAGGTGCCATCAAATTGTTCCCCATGCATTGACACCCCAGTAGGCGAAACAAGGTGTTTCCCTCCGTCAAAGGTTGCTGTCAAATCCACAAGACAATAGGTTTGGGCGTCCTATCGCTACAGGCGATTAAAATTGTATAATCCTACGTTATCTTACCACTAAGCACAAGTGGCTGAAGACACACCAGGAAGCATACATAGCCAGTGGTACAAAAAAGAAACTTCGAGTGGGTAATCATGCTGTGCGTTTGGTGGGATTTTGAGAATCCCCCTACCCTAAGAACTTGTGCCAGATATTCAGACTCCGGAAGGAATCTCTGTGCGAAACAACTGCAGCTACCCAGCACTCACCAATAGAAAAGGTCCGTCGATAATACCCCCAAGGCACACCTACAGAATGATCCACCTGAAACTACAGGAATTGGAAAAGGTTGTGATACTACCCCATCTTCTATACAGCTCTGACTTGGTCGCATCAGAATGCCACCTGTTTCGTTCCATGGACGGTTTCCTGCAAGGAACAGATAGTTTATGTCCTCGAAACCTGCCGAGTGGTACCGCCGTGCTGGGAATGTGGATCTGGTGGAAGGTTGTAAAAGAACTGTATGAAACAACGACCTGCACTTTGCAGAATGAGGTGAGCTTGTGTGGCTATCTTGCCCCATTCAACTTTTTAGCTGCAAAGGAGGCGAACTTTTGACTCACCTTCGCATTTCTTCTCTATATATACCTTTCTTGATATCTATTATTCAAGGTAAATGTAGGTTTAGGTCACATCCAGATTCGCCCCATCAACTTCCTAATCTTCAGTTTTTGTAAAAGCATTGTACATAAATTTGTAAACCCCCCTTCTTTGCTCTTGTCAGCAAGTTCCTCCATCATACACTCTAGCTCTGAGGGGATACTCCCAGGAATGACTATGTCGTCAGCAAAGCTAGGGTGGGTTAAATAATCTACATTAATCTTTCCCTCCTTGTTTTCCCAGTTCAATGATTGAAACACAATATGGCATTGAGGAGTTTGGGAGATACGCTGTCACCTTGTCTCAGTCCCTTTCAAATTTTTATAAGTGTTGTGTCCTCAGAGAGCCGAACCTCTGCGCTTGCATTTTCATAGATGTTATTAATGATGGTTATGTACTCATCTTCAGTACCGCAGGATTTCAAAGACATCAAAACTTCTGATGATTTCACAGAATCAAAAGTCTTTTCATAATCAGTAAAAGCCAAGATTTCATTTTCATTCTTCCTTTCAATTATTTAGTTCTCTCAGTACGTGTATAGTATGATTAATAGTGCAATTGCCGCTCCTGAATTCGGTTCTTTTAGTTCAGTCAAGTCCAGTTTTTCCTTCAAGTTATGCGACAGTACCTTCCTGAAAATGTAGTGCATAACTAATAAGAAGCTGACGGGTCCGTCGTTCCTGAGGTCATCAAGGTCCTTTTTTTTTTTTTTTTTTTTTTTTATGTGGCAGGATCAAAGATCAAAGAAACATTGTTCCAGTCATCAGGAATCTTTCCTTCTTTGAGGCATTTGGTGAAAATTTGGGCCTGTGTAATTTGTTTCTCCATGGGCTTCATGTACAATACCCATGGAAATTCATTCCTCTTTTGGAGTTTTTCCCCGTTCTATGCTCTTAATGGCATGAGCCGGAAGGCTTGGGGGGACTACTGGTAGAAGTTGCGCATGCAGTTAAGAACATGAAACGGGAAAGAGCTCATATATACAGTACGTACAGGGGTTTATCAAAATAATGTAAACACTTACTGTTTGCGGAAAACTTTTTATTTATAAGCTATAGGCCCAGCTCGGGCTTTCAGAACAGAAGCAATTCGATTTGAAATAGATTTATACAAGTCATGCACATACGATAATGGAATTTGGGACCATTCTTCCTGTAAAATACGGTATATTCCAATTGTGCCAGAAAAGTTGGAGGTGGAAAGTAGGATGGACTGACCTTTCGCTCCAGATATTCCCACAAATGTTCATTAATAATATTGAGGTCTGGAATAGCTGTTGTACCTCATCTTTATGCTCTGCAAACCACAACTTGACACGTTACGTACAATGCACGAGTGTATTATCTTCTTGAAACCAGCGATGGCCAATAGGGAACCATGCCTATAATACTGGGTGCATTTGCTCTCCAAGAATGAATTAGTACATCGCAGATGTTACACGACCCTGCAGAACAATCAGTGGCTCTAACAAATGCCATGATATGGCCCCGGACAGTGTCAGGGATGCACCTCCGTGCTTCACAGTGGGAAGCAAACAGTCGGGTTGATACACTTGTGCAGGTTTTTGCCTGACGTGCATTCTACCAATGATGGGAAACAACGTGAAGAACGATTCACCAGATGGCACGTTGCCAGTCTTTAGCATCTCAGCGTTTATGTGCTTTGCGCCACCTTACATGTTTTGTTCCATTGATGTTGGCAATCAAAGGTTGTAGATGGCAGAACAGCTATAAATACCTGCACGATGGAGTTCCCGACGAAGTGTTAATGACGGAAACAGGATCATTCCGACTGGTGTTCAAATCTGCTGTTATTTAAAGTGCCGTGGTCTTGTGCTTCTGTTGTACAGTCTGTGCAAACCTTTGCCTATCCCTATCTGACATCTTCGTGTGGCGTCCCCAGTTTGCACTTTTGGAGGCAACCCCATATCCTTTTGATATGTATTCATCATTTTCGATGCAATTCCTCGTGTTACACTACTGTTCCTACTGTTCTAGTTAGTAAAGACCCTGCAAGGAGCGCACCAATGATCGTGCATTTTTTGAGGTCACAGAGATTCGTGCATTTTTTGAGATCGTGCATTTTTTGAGGTCGTTGTCGATAAGTACTCCACAACAGCTGTTTCACCGCGACTATGGCACCGCTACGTGTAGGTGACGTCGTCTCCGTGATTTACATACAGCGCATTGCGTGTACTCCAGTCGGTGTTTCCATTATTTTGATAAACCGCTGTACATATATATATATGTGAGTGTTGGCAGAATATACATATTGTAACTAAGCTCAGAGAAGAAAAAATAAATATATAATTTTTCCCATCAAATTCGAATTTTTAGGGCAAATCAGTTTGACAATTTTTTAGCACAAAGTTGAGGGACAGACTAGAAAGATTCTAAAATTGTAATAAGTGTAGATTATTAAGTTGTACCGTAAATTTAATGTTTCCTTTTTTTTTTTTTTTCGATTGAAGGTCAAGAAAACGCCGATAGATTGTTTCTACCCTGGGTAAAAACACCATCCAGAACGCCATAGAGTGTGAGAGGCAAGCGATTTCGACAATAGTGGTTTTCGCAGCAAAATCAACCATATTCGTCCAGGATCGTTTATCTTCTATGTGGCAAAACACTAAGAAAGACCTGTGCTCTGTGCACAAGTAGTATACTCACCGCTTAATTTAAGTTCGAGTTCTTTTGTTCAGTTATTTATTTCTCAAATGTATTAATATTTAATGGGCTTTCTGATCTCCAGTAAGACACGTTCGAACTTGGAATTAAAAAAAAAAAAACGCACAGAGGGAAGGAGAGAGACCTTTTCTCAGTCCTGGTTATTGCTTTAAAGAAATTTAAATAATTCTGTAACGATCTTTTTAAGGAGAAAAACAGAACGTTGAATTAACTTTTCAGTATATTTGTGCGAAATCAATTTTCAAAATTGTACTTCAAGAGTTTTACAAAAACAAAAATGTGAAGCATGGTGACAGTTACCAGGAAATCGTAAAAAAAAAAAAAAAAAAACCTCACTTTATACATTATATGTGGAAGTTTCCTGGGTGGACTTCCTCAGTGAGGGGACCATGAAGCTCCAGAAGGGGTGCAGACTCCCGCGTCCCCTATCTTCCGCCGCCCATGATGCAAGCAACTGTAATACGTAACATCATATCCTCATTGGTATAAAAATTACATTATTTGAACTGATATTATTTTCACATTTCCTTGTTAATATATATCATCATCATCATCATCATTGTCAACCATTATCAATCCACTGCTGGACGAAGGTCTCCCCAAGTTTCCTCCACAACGGTCTGTCTTGTGCCAGTCTCCTCCATGTCACTCCTGCATATTTTCGAATTTCATCCACCCATCTCCCATGTGGTCTTCTTCTGGGTCTTTTCCTGTCCCTTGGAATCCAATCTAAAATTTCGGCTGTCCATCGATGATCTGTCCTTCTGGCAGTATGTCCAGCCCATTGCCATTTCAGGGATTTAACTCTGATCATGATGTCTTCCACTCTTGTCATTTTTCGGATCCACGAGTTCCTCTTCTTATCTCTCCTGGTTACACCAAGTATGCACCTCTCCATGCTTTTTGAGTTGTCTGAAGCCTTTGTATGTCTCTTTTAGTTAAGGTCCACGTCTCTGCACCATACGTAAGCACTGGAAGGATGCATTGATCAAACACTTTTCTTTTAAGACATAATGGCATATTGCTCTTGAAAATTATGCTGTTTCTTCCAAAAGCTCTCAAGCAAGTTTTATACGCCGATTAATTTCTTCATCAATGTGACCCTCACTTGATATCTGCTGTCCAAGATAAACGTACGTGTCTGTTATCTCCAGCTTTTCTCCATCAATCGATAAATCTTCATTTCTTGTAAAAGCATTGAGCATCACTTTTGTCTTCTGAAAGTTCATTTTTAATCCCACTTCTTTACTCTTGTCAGCAAGTTCCTGGATCATACTCTGCAGCTCTGATAGGGTAGTTGCAAAAATGACTACGTCATCAGCAAAACGAAGGTGGGTTAGATAATCTCCATTAATCTTTATCCCCTTGTTTTCCCAGCTCAGCGACTGAAAAACACCCTCCAATGTGGCATTAAAGAGCTTCGGAGATATGGTGTCACCTTGTCTCACTCCCTTTCCAATTTTTACGTGTGTTGTATTTTCAAACAGCCTAATCTTTGCACTTGCATTTTCATAGATGTTATTAATAATATTAATGTATGCATCTTCAATACCGCAGGTTTTCAGAGCCATTGTAACTGCTGATGGTTTCACCGAATCAAAGGCTTTTTCATAATCGATAAAAGCCATGCACAATGGAAGTTCATATTCCCTCGCTCTTTCAATTAGTTCTCTCAGCACGTGGATATGATCTATTGTGCTGTAGCCACTCCTGAATCCAGCTTGTTCTCTCGGTTGAGCCATGTCCAGTGTTACCTTCAAGCGGTGTGAAAGAACTTTAGTGAAGATTTTATAAACTACTGATAGGAGGCTGATAGGTCTGTAGTTTCCGAGATCCTCAATGTCACCTTTCTTATGTAGCAGGATCATTGTAGCGGTGTTCCAATCCTCAGGAATCTTTCCTTCATTAAGGCATCGAGTGAAAATTTGGGCGAGTACTGTTTCGATTTCTCCACTTGCTTCTTGTATGATGTCTACAGTAATTCCATCTTCTCCTGGAGCTTTTCCTCGCTTCATGTTCTTGATTGCATGTGCAACTTCTGCTGGAAGGACTGGAGGAACTCTGGTACTGGTATCTTTCATGATGTCTGGAGTGCATATATCATCCCTTTCATATAATTTGGAGTAGAAATCTTTCACTCTTGTCAAAATTTCGCCTCTATTTCTTGTTACAGAACCATCTTCTTTTCTCAGTGCCATAATCTGTTTTCTTCCCTTACTGAGATGTCCCTTTGCTATCTTTAGGCAATATCTATATATATATATATATATATATATATATATATATATATATATACTTCGTTTTAAATTCTAAAGTTTTTCCTTAGTCTTCAGTTTTGCTCTTAAGTATATATATATATATATAGTGGGATGTAAGGTCAGGTGATGCGTAACATCACAGCCTCTCCTTGACAAATGTCAACCCCGCCTTCTCGTGGTGCATCCTGTTCCCACTAAAGGGGCTCTGACGACCGCCAATAGCGGTATAACTATACCATCGGGATTAGAGGAAATGCTATCCCACACTCACCAACCCGCTTGGCCAGCGTGGTGAGTTATGGCCAAACCCCTCCAAAATGACTCCACAACTTAAATCTTGGCCCTCAGTCTCCGGCAGCTGGAATGTACCTGGCCAAGGCAGCGGCCAATGCGACATGAAGGCAGAGGGTGCTAAGAATCCCCGGAGGACCGGACTAGGCTGCCATCTGATGCTGACCTTGGCTACGTATAACGGACGCTCCCTATCTTCTGATTCAAGGCTTCTTGAATTGGAAGAGGAACTACAAAGGATCAAGTGGGACATCGTCGGGCCAAGTGAGGTAAGGAGAAAAGGAGAAGATCTCATTGAACTGAAAAGTGGACATCTCTTCTACTATCGTGGGACAGATACTGGCAGAACTAGTGGTGTTGGATTTATAATAAACAAGAAACTGAAGGATAAAGTTGTAGAAGTTGAAAGTTCCTCTGACAGAGCTGCACGACTCGTTATCCAACTCTCGAGAAGATACCAGGCTCAGATTATTCAAACTTATGCACCCACCACAAGTCATGCTGAAGAAGAAATTGAAGAATTTTATGAGGAAATTCGTGATCTAAATAATAAAGGTAAGCAGCACTTGGAAGCAGCACTTGGAGATTTCAATGCAAAAATAGGGCAACGGCAACAGAATGAAACTTCAGTAGGTAAATTCGGTCACGGCAACAGAAACCAGCGTGGAAATACTCTCGTAGAGTTTGCAGAGGCAGAAGGGTTTTCTTCTTGAACTCCTTTTTCAAGAAAAAGCCACACAGGAAATGGACATGGAGACATCCAAATGGGACGACAAGTGAAATTGATTTTATTATGTGTAACAAAAAATTCGTCATAGAAGACTGCAGTGTGCTAAACAAGTTCAACACAGGCAGTGACCATAGATTGGTGAGATGTAAGATGCACCTCAACACTAAACTCGAACGTAGCAAGCTCATAAGACAAACAAAATGTATTGACATAACCAACCTTAAAAAACACCATAATACCTTCAAATTGGAACTGAAGAACAGATTCTCTGCTTTAGAAGGCCCTAACATCGGAAGAAGTGGATATTTCTGAAGTTAACAGAAAAGTAACCAAAGCTCTTATGGAAACAGCAACAAAATTAGCTGGGTCTAAGAACAAATTGCATGTGAACAAATTATCAGGAAAAACCAAAATGTTGATGCAAAAAAGAAGAGAGATGAGGACAACTAAAGAAGATGTGACTTCCAAAGTGGAATATATAGAGCTATGCAAGACAGTACGAAAAGGTATCACTGAAGACGTAAGGAAATTCAACTGTGAACTAGTAAGGAAAGCAATTGAAAACAACCAAAGCCTAAAGATAGCAAAGGGACATCTCAGTAAGGGGAAAAAACAGATTATGGCACTGAGAAAAGAAGATGGTTCTGTAACAAGAAATAGAGGCGAAATTTTAACAATAGTGAAAGATTTCTACTCCAAATTATATGAAAGGGATGATACATGTACTCCAGACATCATGAAAGGTACCAGTACCAGAGTTCTTCCAGTCCTTCCAGCAGAAGTTGCACATGCAATTAAGAACATGAAGCGGGGGAAAGCTCCAGGAGAAGATGGAATTACTGTAGACATCATACAAGAAGCAAGTGGAGAAATCGAAACAGTACTAGCCCAAATTTCCACTCGATGCCTTAATGAAGGGAAAATCCCTGAGGTTGGAACAACGCTACAATGATCTTGCTACATAAAAAAGGTGACATTAAGGATCTCAGGAACTACAGACCTATCAGCCTCCTATCAGTGGTTTATAAAATCTGCACTAAAGTTCTTTCACACCGCTTGAAGGTGACACTGGACATGGCTCAACCGAGAGAACAAGCTGGATTCAGGAGTGGCTACAGCACAATAGATCACATCCACGTACTGAGAGAACTAATTGAAAGAGCGAGGGAATATGAACTTCCATTGTGCATGGCTTTTATCGATTATGAAAAAGCCTTTGATTCGGTGAAACCATCAGCAGTTGCAATGGCTCTGAAATCCTGCAGTATTGAAGATGCATACATTAATATTATTAATAACATCTATGAAAATGCAGAAGTGCAAAGATTCGGCTGTTTGAAAATACAACACACATAAAAATTGGAAAAGGAGTGAGACAAGGTGACACCATATCTCCGAAGCTCTTTAATGCCCCATTGGAAAATGTCTTTCAATCACTGAACTGGGAAAACAAAGGGATAAAGATTAAGGAGATTATCTAACCCACCTTCGTTTTGCTGATGACATAGTCATTTTTGCAACTACCCCATCAGAGCTACAGAGTATGATCCAGGAACTTGCTGACAAGAGTAAAGAAGTGGGATTAAAAATGAACTTTCAGAAGACAAAAGTGATGTACAATGCTTTTACAAGAAATGAAGATTTATCGATTGATGGAGAAAAGCTGGAGATAACAGACACGTACGTTTATCTTGGACAGCAGATATCAAGTGAGGGTCACATTGGTGAAGAAATTAATCGGCGTACAAAACTTGCCTGGAGAGCTTTTGGAAGAAACAGCATAATTTTCAAGAGCAATATGCCATTATGTCTTAAAAGAAAAGTGTTTGATCAATGCATCCTTCCAGTGCTTACGTATGTTGCAGAGACGTGGACCTTAGCTAAAAGAGACATACAAAGGCTGCAGACAGCTCAGAGAAGCATGGAGAGGTGCATGCTTGGTGTAACCAGGAGAGATAAGAAGAGGAACTCGTGGATCAGAAGAAAGACAAAAGTGGAAGACATCGCGATCAGAGTAAAATCCCTGAAATGGCAATGGGCTGAACATATTGCCAGAAGGACAGACCATCGATGGACAGCCGAAATTTTAGATTGGATTCCAAGGGACAGGAAAAGATCCAGAAGAAGACCACATGGAAGATGGGTGGATGAAATTCGAAAGTATGCAGGAGTGACATGGAGGAGACTGGCACAAGACAGACCGTTGTGGAGGAGGCTTGGGGAGACCTTCGTCCAGCAGTGGATTGAAAATGGTTGACAATGATGATGATGATGATGATATATATATAGTATACATATATACATATAGGGACAATTGCTATGGCTGTGGAAGGGGTTTCCAGTTATCTGGAATACATTTCTTTCTTAATATACATATATAGGGACAATTGCTATGGCTGTGATTCAGTTATCTGGAATAGCTGCTTTCCTGTCATCCAGGTTTTATAAAGTAAAACCCCGAAAATGATTTTCAAATGATATAAATTCTTGCTTTATTTAACGAAAAAAAACACGCCGAAGATTCCTTTTTCTTAATACTTTATTCAAAGATGCCGTAACAAAATCCTGGCTATTTTTTTTATTCAGCTTCATTATATGCAGTTTCCGCAAACAAATTTGTAAAATATTTTCTCTGAGGTTAGAGTTCCCCTTCTGGTGGGGGCTTAGGATATCGATGAAAGCTATATGAATAGTACGCCAATAATTTGTTCTTAATATCGGTGCATTATAGGGGGAAAGTTTGATAATTGGTATCTTCAAAATAAGTATCCTTATTGAGCGAATTAAAGTACAGAAATTACCAAAGTAATTTATAATAAAAAACATGAAACAATAAATCCCATTAGGAATAATCAGATGCAAACAATGCAAGAACATTCTCATAAACATAACTTTAATAAATTTAGTTCAACTTAAGTATTTTATTTTCAAATTTGAAATGTAACATTTCTTATAAGCTGCTTATTCCTACATAGGTTTCCTTGGGTTAATTTACCTTGAGAAAGCCACCCTTAGGCTGAGAAAGCTTGGTACATATATCTATATACACTGGTATGCAAAACTTAAGGACGAAGAGGAGAAATTAGCATAACAGCTGAACGAGCGGGCAGAACGGACCGAAAGACCACTCAGAAGATAGACTAGGGTCCGGTACGGTAGGGCATGCGCATATATGCAGCATGACGTGGGGGAGGGGAGTGTCGGAAGGGTATAAAGCACACGGGCGGTGTACGCTCAGCAGTTCGGTGAAAGCTATTGCACGGTGTACATCGGTTTGAACGACGTCGAGTTGCTGCCACCATGTGATATGGCCAACAGGCAATCCAGTAGACGACATCTGGATGACTTTACCCGAAGTCGCGTCATTGGGAAGAAGTTGGAAGAAGGTCGAAGTGTGACTAGTGTGGCCGAGGAGTTCGAGATCACTCACAGCACCGTTTCACGAGCTTGGAGAGCATTTCAAACGACAGGAACAGCTGTCTGAGAGTTTAGCAGTGGTCGTCCACGAGCAACCACGGCGGCGGATGACCGGTATATTGTTCTACAGGCGAGAAGAGACAGACTGCAGACAGCGGGAGAAATCACAAGGCACATACAATAGACAACTGTACGTCCGTTATTGCGTTTTACCGTGGCCAGCAGTCTGCACAAAGGTGGTCTATTTGCACGACGACCAGTACGGTGTGTGCCATTAACGTCTGCTCATCGGAGACGACGGTTTCTGTGGTGCCAAGAACACAAGAACTGGACACATCAGCAATGGGGTCGAGTTCTCTTTACGGACGAGATCCGATTTAGTCTGACTAGCGATTCTGGACGTATACACATCTGGAGAGAGCAGGGAACACGCAATCACACCTCAAACATCATCGAAAGGGACCGGTTTGGAGGTGGCGGAGTTCTCGTTTGGGGCGGCATCATGCTTGGTAGCCGTACTGACCTCCACGTCTTCCAAGGAGGTTAAGTCACTGGTGTCCGCTATTGTACCGAGGTTCTCCTGCCTCACGTGCGTCTGTTTAGAGGTGCTGTGAGTCCTGAGTTCCTCTTCATGGACGACAACGCTACACCTCATTGTACAGTGGCTGTCGCAGAGGCTGTTGGAGAGTGAAGATATTCAACGCATGGATTGGCCCGCAAGGTCCCCGGACTTAAATCCAATCGAACACGTGTGAGACCTTCTCGGGAGACGCTTGGCAACACGTCACCAGCCGCCAGCAACGATTCCGCAGGTGCGATTGGTGCTACAAGAGGAATGGGCCGCGATGCCTCAACAGCTCTTTGACAACCTCGTCCTCAGCATGGACAGACGTTGTAAATCCTGCAACGCAGTCAGAGGTGATCATATCCCCTACTAAAGACTGGATTTTTCTTGGCAGCCGCCTGTCACATGGACGTTTCTGTCTTCTGTCCAGTTGTGCTCGAAGCTACCTTTTCAATAAAGTGCCTTTGTATCCTTTGGATTCCTTGTTTGGACGGGTTTGCTTACTTGTCCCATATTCTTACATCTTGGGGATCTTATGGTATGATTTGAGTCGATGTGGAGCACTTCTGCACGACGTTACATTCGAAAAACCGTCTCGTCCTTAATTTTTGCATGCCAGTGTATTACTGCACCAATAAGAAAGGAGGTTTCTGTGATAATATGTATCATTACGTATAATCTCCAGTATGATTCCCATTACTTCCTTTTAGTGGCGGACTGGCGATCCATAAACGGCCCTGGAAGCTGAGCTTGAGAGGCCCACTTTTGGAAAAAAATTGTCAAGTTACCCCATCCTTAAAAAAACCCAACAGCAACGGCATATCAGCAACACCATTTACACTGTTTTCCAAAATTAAGGTCACAAACACATTTTTTACAGTAATTCAAAATAGCAACCAGTAAAATTTTAAAATTGCCGTCATACATACTTTGGGGAACGGTGAATCTAATGTAGATTTTTTTTTCATTTATTTTTTTTTAGCGGGTGAGTGGTAGATTATTTGTATGTAGCATGTAATACTACATTATCCCCGTGTAACGTCATCGTTGCTGGTAGAATCTCTTTCTGCCGACTTTGGTGCTCGAGGCAACGCTTCTTGACTTTGTTTTCTGTGTTGGTGACACCCCTAGGTTAGCTGGTCTTCGCACTTCCTTTGGGCTCCGCAAAAAGGTACGTATTGCCTTTGTCGTTCTTTGGCTGGTAGGTATAGTTTCCTTGGCTTCATCACTTGCGCAGGGCAGCCATTCAAAAGTGGTGGCTTTTTACTTTCTCTATTTTCTGTCTTACAATATAGTATGTTTCATTTCAATGCTAACTGCAAGGCAGCTTAAATGAGTAAAGACCTAAATTTAGCATTCCCGCTATCCTTTCTTCTCACATTTCTTTAATTTCTCCCTGTCCATCAATCTATTTTACTTCATTTCAACTGATAGCTGCAAGTTAGCAGTCTTCCCACTATCGATGCTTGCATCCTTCAAATTTACTGAAAGAAAATAGCTTGGAAAGAAAGTTAAGGACATTAATTGAAAAAAGGTAGTTTGAAGAAAGAAAAGGAATTTATGCACTTTTATGGCACCATCTTCAGGGCCGATTCAAGTTCTAGAAATTTTATCAAAAAGGATACCAGTCGTACACTCATATAGAAAATTAAAATAGTAATCCAGAAAAACTGAGATAAGAAATCCAAGTACTTTTCGCAGCAATTGTTGAGAAAATTTGAAATCAAAAAGGCACTTTCAAGGGTTGATTACTTGTTATTATTTTTTTAAAAAAGGATTCCAATCAAACAAACATGCAAAAAAAATTGATAACCAGAGAAAATTAAATAAGGAATCTAGAAACATTTTTGCAGCAATTATTGAGAAAAATTCGCAGTAAAAAAGAGCACTTTTCAGGGCCGAGTCCATTTTATTAAAATTTTGAAAAACTTTTTATAAAAAGGATTATAGTAATACATTCACATAGCAAATAAAAATTGATAACCAGAGAAACTGAAATAAGGAATCTAAGTACATTTTTACAGTACTTATCGAGAAAATTTTTAAATAAAAAAGGGCACTTTTCAGGGCCGAGCTCATTTTGTTAAAATTTTGAAAAAAAATTTATAAAAAAGATTATAGTAGTGCATTCATATAGAAAATAAAAATTGAAAACCGGAGAAACTAAGAATGAAATCTAAGTATTTTTTAAAACACTTATTGAGAAAATCTGAAATTAAAAAGGCAATTTTAAGGGCCGGCTTCTTCTTTTCTTAAGTTTTTCAAACACCTTTTTCAAATTCAAAAAAGGATTCCAGTAGTACAGTTATATAAAATCTATTTGAAACTACAGAAATTGAGTTTAGAAACCTAAAACCTTAATCCTAGACAATTGTAACATACAAGTAGTGATACAATTAAACTTAACATTGAGAATATTACAGTAAGCGATAGCATTACACTGTTAACACAAACATTGCAGTAAACGGATTGCACTAATAATTAAAAAATAAATTTAGAACATTCTTATAACAGAATAAGTTTGTTTTTCTTCACACATGAAACTTTATATGTGAGAATAAAAAAATTTTTATACTTAATATTTTTAATTTGCGTATTCTTCACATATGTAAATCACACGTGTGAATAAAGCTACTAAGTGCAAATAGGCCCATAAAAGAGAATAAATATAATATTCAGACAATAAATCTGTATTTCTTTAACCTCCGCAAACAAATCAAGCAAGATAAATCAAGTCAACAAAATTAAAGTCAACTCAAATGAATATTTCAATAAAATGATTCTCCTTCAGAAACTGGATTTATAATTAACAAACTATTAAGACAACCCATGCAAGATGGCATATAATATATTTAATATATAATAATATATAATAATACATAATACTATATAATATAATATATCGTCATCATCATCATCATTGTCAACCATTATCAATCCACTGCTGGACGAAGGTCTCCCCAAGTTTCTTCCACAACGGTCCGTCTTGTGCCAGTCTCCTCCACGTCACTCCTGCATACTTTCGAATTTCATCCACGCATCTGCCATGTGGTCTTCTTCTGGGTCTTTTCCTGTCCCTTGGAACCCAATCTAAAATTTCGGCTGTCCATCGATGGTCTGTCCTTCTGGTAATATGTCCAGCCCATTGCCATTTCAGGTATTTTACTCTGATCGCGATGTCTTCCACTTTTGTCCTTTTTCTGATCCACGAGTTCCTCTTCTTATCTCTCCTGGTTACAACAAGCATGCACCTCTCCATGCTTCTCTGAGTTGTCTGCAGCCTTTCTATGTCTCTTTTAGTTAATGTCCACGTCTCTGCAGCATACGTAAGCACTGGTAGGATGCATTGATCAAACACTTTTCTTTTAAGACATAATGGCATATTGCTCTTGAAAATTGTACTGTTTCTTCTAAAGGCTCTCCATCCAAGTTTTATACGCCGATTAATTTCTTCGTCAATGTGACCCTCACTTGATATCTGCTGTCCAAGATAAATGTAGATATCAGTTATATCCAGCTTTTCTCCATCAATCGATAAATCTTCATTTCTTGTAAAAGCATTGTACATCACTTTTGTCTTCTGAAAGTTCATTTTTAGGATGTAAGGTCAAGTGATGCGCAACATACCACAGCCTCTCCTTAACAAATGTCAACCCCGCCTTCTCGTGGTGCATCCTGTTCCCACTAAAGGGTCTCTGACGACCGGCAATAGCGGTATAACTATACCATCGGGATTAGAGGAAATGCTATCCCACACTCAACCACCCGCTTGGACAGCGTGGTGAGTTATGGCCAAACCCCTCCAAAATGACTCCATATAATATATATAATACATGTACATAATATAATAACTATACCCTGGAATTTTTGAATTTCTGAAATAAATTAAACTGGCAAGAATCATGAATCAATGATTTTTCTCCTCTGCCGAAAATATTAAATTACCTTCCACCTAATTAATCATATTAAGTCAACACGGTGCCAGAAGCATTCTATTTAATCAAACTTTTTGCACTAATAAATGGTTCAATGTTGCGATTCTTCGCCCGAAAAGACTTAGTTTGCTTCATCACTTAGCATTCAGCATTTAAGCGATGTATACACTCTTATTCTTATCTTCACCTCCTTTTCATTCTGATCTTTCCTTTGGGGCTTCTGCTCCTCCCTACTTTCAAAGACAGCTGGACCTACGGCGTCACGCCTTTTCTCGGCTGAAAGAGCTGTCTGCAGCATACACGCAGTCGACTAAATCTGTGTTAGAGGCAACACACGTTAACCGTATGTTAGGTATGAACGATTGGAGCTGCCCCAATGTTTGAACCTTCCGTTCGTGTTCTTGTGTATCGATAGTGCGAATCTAATGTTAGCATCCACTGTTTGTTAAACGGTTAACAGGGTGAGTTTCGTAAGGGAACGTGAAAATGACCGTTTTCTGCATCTGCGAATTTCGTCTTCATAGTTGTGTTTCTTGCAAGAAAAATCACAAGATTGACTGATTTCAGTTGGAATAAGTGCTCGGAATCGTTTAGACGATTGACTGAGGGTGGAGAGCCATCGGCAGGCTTGAAGCTGGCCAGTATCAAGCGGAGGTTGCTGGATGGTTACAGGTGTCAGGAAAGGTGGTATCCAGGTTATGGCACCAATTCCGGAAAACGGGTACCATCACCAAGAGGCCCTGCCAAGAGCCACGGCACCTGTGGAGGATCGTTACGTGGCATTAACTGCCAAACGCCATAGACGGATGACAGATAGAGACCTCTCTCAGGACCTCGCTGCTGCGACTGGAACAAAAATTTCGAGGCAAACTGTATACAGACGCCTGGCAGAGAAGGCCCTTTACGCTCGGCTACCAGTGGTGTGTGTCCCCCTCACCAGATCGCAGAAGAGAGCCTATCTGTCTTGGAGCCAAACACATCTTTCTTCGACAAAGCAAGATTGGGGCCGTGTACTTTTCTGTGATGAGTCGAGATTCAGTACACAAAATGATTCTCGACGAGTCTTCATCTGGAGACAACGTGGGGCCAGCTATCATCCCTCCAACATAAGGGAAATCGACCACTTTGGTGGAAGTGGATCTTTGTGTGGGTAGGCATCATGTTGGACGGCCGTATACCACTGCATGTATCGTATGGGGGCACTGCGACCGCACAGCGCTATAGGGTTGAGCTCCTTGACCCTTATGTGAAGCTTTTCCGGGGAGCTGTAGAACCGATCTTCATTTTTATGGACGATAACGAGAAGCCACACAGAGCTCAGCTTGTCGACGATTTTCTGGAGGGAGAGGATGTTCACCGTATGGTGTGGCCAGCGAAGTCGCCGGACCATGGCTCTCCCTAGAGCATGTTTGGGATGCTCTAGAGAGAGCCATTGCACGACGTCAACCCCTCCCAGGACCCTCCAGGCGTTAAATTCCGCGCTTTTAGAAGAATGGGATTTGTTGTCACGAGCTGTTATCAACAACCTCATTTACAATATAAGGCCTCGTTGTGCGACTTGTAAAGCTGTGCGAGATGACCACACTCCCTATTAGCCGGACCGTTCCCAAGATATGATGCATCATGTTTGGACCGTTTTTGGTCTAATTTGCATATCGTACGCAATTTACCTCCTGTTCATGTTGTTATTGCATGTCTCATAATATGAAGCATCTGTGTACCGAATTTTATTGCAATAAACCCCTTTAGTTTTCAAGATATCACAGAATATGTGTTTGTGACCTTAATTTTGGACATCAGTGTGCTTTTTAAACATCTTTTTAACACAAGTCTACAAATCGCTGTAATTTTTTTATTGAGGCAATAACAGCAATTAACATTTTACACAATTAACGACATTTTACTCATTTTCCTGGACGCTGCTCGCTGGTTAAATTTAGAGTAAGAACAAAATTACTTCCGTTGCTATAGAAACACACAAGGTACTTTCTCTGAGAGAAACTATCGAAGACTTTATTCCATTCTTACGAATTTTGCTGCTTTAACTGAATTCGGAATTTGTGTAGCTTCTTCACTTTGAGTGAAAACGGAAATACTAATATGTCGAAAATTAATTTCTTTTTCAACCCTTGCCTATTGCTATAAAACAATCTCTTGAGAAAATCGACAGTGTCCAGAATTGTAAGAATTTCAGTGTAAATTTATAACGTGAGAGACATTAAAGAATGTGAAGATCAATTTTTGTTTTATTACTTTCAAATGGAAAAGTTCTTTTTATTGTAGTTGAAACAGTCTTTCCAAAACTGCAGTTCCAGAATTCGTGCAACTGTAAGCCCCAAAGTACATATTCAACTGCTATTGGCAAAAGCAGACTGAAGTACGGGATATGAGCCCAAAGGGACAGGGCTTCAATTTGGAATTCGAGAAAGGAAAGGGGCCGCCCCGATGGCGCAGTGGTCTAAGCGCTGGCTTATGATCATTCGCCCAGGAATGGGTCTGGGTTCGAACCCTTGGTAAGGCATGGATGCAGGGCCGGCGCTAGCCAAAGACCGCCCTGTGCGACTTTCCCTTTGTCTCCCTTTTCTAATTGCCGCAACATTGTCACGAATTCGTTGTTCTTATTCTTCCTTATAGCAGATGTTTCTTAGCTTATAATCAACCGTGGGTTTCACTCTTTTTCGTTCCCTCTCTACTTCATATTTCAATCCAAAATGTGTTAAATATTTTTCCTTCATAAATAAAGTTCACATTTCCCAAAAAAATTTATAATTATTACACCAAGCACACTAAGTCCAAATGTTGGAGAAAAACACTGTCACAACCCAAAATGATACTGTATATACACTGATGAGTCATTACATTATGACCACCTATCTAATAAACTGTAGGTCCCCCTGTAGGTAGCAAAACCGCGGTCACTCGGCAAGGCATCGATTCGATGAGGACGCGACAGGAATCCTAGTGTATATGTGGTACCATAATGTCAACAGCAGGTCCTCCCTGTTGGGTTGTCGTGTGCGTGTCGTTAGCTCCGTGAATATTGGGCTTGTTTTGTACATTTCCTGAGTGTGTTCTCGTTCCTGTCTACATTCGTCATTCCGTGAAAGGTCAGTGTTCCGTTTGAGTCTGCTTTCAAGTGGGTGAGTTGCTTTCCTTTCAAGTTTTCTGTGTTGTTTACGTTTCGACCCCGTCGGTCGGCGTGGCTTGATTCGTCGCCATTGCAAATGGCGGCTTCCGGGAGCGAGGGAAAGATTTCAGCCCTCACTTCCGGTCATCAATCATCATCATCATTATCTACTTCTACTTCTTCTGATGTCGGCGTTACTACGCTGTCTTCCTCAGCTCGCTATGGCACTCTTCCTTCTCCGGGTGGTGTGTTCAGCAATCCTGCAGGTGTCAACCCGTTGCCTTCCTCTGCCCACATGAATTCTTCAGCTTCTACTCATAGTGATAACGTCATGGATACTTCTGGAGTTTCAGCCTCCACGAGCTCCTCGATGCCCTTTGAGCCTTTGAACACGTATTCTGCTATCGCTGCCTCTTCTGCGCCACGTCATCAGCCCAAGATGCCGTATGCGGGCACTCAGGCGTTGCATAACTATATTCGTTAAGATGGTAAATCCATTTTTCTTGAAATCCCAGCTGACTCTTCAGCAGAAAATACTTTCTTTGAAAACCTGGCGAAGAGAGTTAGTTTCGAGGCTCTCCCGGATACTCCGATGAGAATTTACGCGGACGCCATTATCCAGAGGTTTTCACTTGGAGACATTTCGCATATGTACCGGCGTGGCCGGACAGTTGTTGTCTATCTTGCCAAAGTTGAATATGCACAGACTCTCCTGGCGACCGGTCTAACCGTCGGTGATCGTCAACTTTCTCCTGAGCCTGTCGCCCAAACACCTGTGAACGTCTCGTTTTATCCTGTTCCCCCAGAGATAAATGACCTCATGTTGTATGCTGTGCTATAGTCTCTGGGGCGAGTCGTTGGGGGAATTTTTACCCACTCAGCAGCGAAGAATGACCCGCAGCATGACTTTATTCGTGGTGCTCGTCGAGTCGCAAGAGTCGTATTTCCAACTCAGGAAGCTATTGCACAGCTCCCAACACAATTCACAGTCAAGTGCAAAGACCAGATCCGGCATATTGATCTATTGACGGAATATCATTGCAGTCGCTGCAAGGAGATTGGACATCGTTACACACAGTGTCCTACGGAGCACTGTGAGCAGAAGTCAGTGTCCTACGGAGCACCGACTTCTGCTCCGCCTGACGCCCGAGTGGGTCCTCTACACCCGCCTACTGGAGCTTCTTCTATACTTTTGACAACTGATGATCCTTCCCGTCTGGAGGCTACTTTTCAGTCAGCTTCCTCTCCACCTCTAGCCTCCGAGGAAAATTATCCTGCCCTGTCATCGAACACCCCTTTCAAGGCTCCTGACCCTCCTACCAACGTTCCAGATGTTAATGGTAGAAATATGTCTGATACCGAGACCTCTAACGCGGATACCGATACCGCTTACCTGAGTGTTAGTGACCACACCTTGAGTGAGGGGTCGGACGCGACCCCGTTCCCGCACTGAAAAGAGAGAAGCTCCGAAGGCTCCACGTGGCTTGTCCAAGCGGCGGAAGCCACCCGGACTGTCACCTGCTTCGTCTTCTCGACGCCACTCGTTGCCGCCTGCCCTGAAAGACACAAATATTTAGTTTTCATCCGGTGCATACGGTTCATATTTTTATTTATTTTGATTTTTATCCATAGTTTCTTTTCAAGAGTTGGCAATACTCTATACGCCGGGTGAACGTGGAGATGAATTGAACGCTCAGACCATCTGCGTCTCGTAAGCTGAATTTAGTGTTACAGAGCTAGTGTTCTTGCCCTGTGGTTTGTCTCTTTCTCTGTTGCTCTTAAAAAACCCTCAACTCCACTGAAGCATTGCTTAAGACAGCACTGCGCGTCACAGCAAAATCATGTACATCACTGCTCATCATAGAAAAATTCTGTCTCCAAAATAATCCTGCCACTAGGGCCAGCTAATGGCAACCGGGGCGGTCGCCCCAGGCCCCGCGCCTTGAAGGGGCCCAACTGTTTACGGAAAAAAATCAATAGAATTTTTTCATAATTACTATTCGGGTGGGTGTATGTAAGTTTTGGGGCTCGAGGCCCGTAAAAAATGTTTTTTTTTTTTAGTTTTTTTGCTGTTGTTTCAAATCCCCCCATTTTCGAAAGGTTATCCCCTTTGCCGTACAAATACTGAGATTTGCAGATTTCAAGTGATTATTGTAACCACCTTCATATTTTCCTTATTCATGAAATAGCAAATTAAATTTCATCGTTTTGCGGCCATTACTTTTATAAATTTAACAATTTGTGTGCAAACCAGTTACTTAAATTTAAAGAAATAAAAAGAAAAAAGTTGGTTTCGGGTTACAAGGCCAATTATTCAGTGACCTAAAAAACATTACCAGAAATTTAATAAACGCAATTTTCATATACTGTATGAGCGCGTAAAAAAGCTTAAAAAGTCACTAATTTGTCAATTACTCCATTTTGTATTAAAAATCAGTCACTAAAAATGTATCAGGAGTAAAAAACTATTAATATGAATTTTTTTTAGAGGGATCCTTATTATTCCCTACACAAAAATATCCGCAATCTAAAATTTCACTACGCCGGTATCTTTTTTTTTCAATTTTGTGAGGGAGTTTTTATAAGGGTCACAATACAACCGCAACCCCATCTCCCAGGAAAGAAAACCGTAGAATTTAACGGTTTTTACTCGCTATCTCTCTCTGAACTTTCAATCCATATTATGGCCTTTTTCTTAAAGCAAATACTTCTTTGAGATAATCATTTTGTCTTTATGATAGTTTTCGTTATGATGTACTACAGAGGTGAAGCACATGTCAAGACGGCAAAGTTACAGTGATAAATTCCATCAATGTAGCTTAATTGGTAAAGCATTCGACTCCGGAGCAAAGGAATACGAGTTCACCCTCCATCACCGGCAAATTTGTGATTTTCACATGGCGTGTGTTCTTTACGGACATTTTTCACGTAACAACTTTATTAAAATATGAGATTTCCTAGGCAACGAGATTTTGCCCTGCGGCCCCTCAATAAAATTTCACCCCCGGCCCCGCGAAAGGTCCATCCAACCCAGCCTGCCACTGCGTGGAGTCACCACAACAGCACTCAACCAGCACGCAGAGAACACATAGAATCCACGACTCACTTTGTCCTTATTTTTTGGCTTCTACACTGTCTGCATACGGAATCTTTTGATCGTCCTAATATAGGCTACAAATAAAGGTGAGAATGGCGAGCCCACTACACCAGTACAAAGCAAATGGAAGCTATTTCCACATTCTCAAAAATCTACCAAAGACGGGGGTTTGCCTCTCTCTTGTTTTAAATAATTCCTTACGTGCATGTGAGGAGTCTACATCTCACAAATAGGTTTCTCTGTACCGTAATTACATACGACTAACTAAAGTACACTCATTGTAAAAAAAAATAATATTTGCACCCAGAAGGACGTGTCGTATTGCAATGCTATTCGGGAGGAAGGTAAAGGTTATCAGGAACAATAAATGATTAGACATTGAGACTGAAATGGGCAATATTTATTGAGCTACACGCCAATAAGTAGTGTCTCTCAGTATGGCGCCGGGCTGCCATGTTTGCTCACACAGCATGCTATACGTTTCGGCATGGAGTTGTACAGGTTCCTAATGGTGTCCCGGGATAAGCCACCCCATGCAGCTAAATTTTCTCACGCAGTTCCTGCAGATTGTGTGGTAGGGGTGGGATGAGGATAGCGCGTCCAATAGCGTCCCACACATTTTCAATCGGCGAAAGTCTCGCGATGCAGCTGGCCATGGCAGAGTGTCAGTGTCTTGAAGGCAAGCTCTCGAGACAACAGCAGTATGCGGACGAGCGTTGTCCTGTTGGAAAATCCCACCGGAGTGAGCGTTCAGAAAAGGTAACACTAGCTGATGACTTTACCTGCACCGTCAAAGTGTTGACTTCGCAGGGAAACGTTGAACTCTCTCGAAAGTTTTGGGATTCAAGGATCCCTGACGGCGCTGCCATAGCCAGCCCGTCAGTCACCGGAAACCACAGTCTTCCACTCGGACAGATTCGGTCTAGAGACCTGTGGGGATCTGCCTCCCCCACGGGACCGGTACCTTACACCCTTCTGTCACAACCCGTGTGTGCGACGTGCTATGGGCAGTTGGGGCAAGCA
Organism: Macrothele yani; assembly: GCA_039090855.1. Lineage (NCBI taxonomy): Eukaryota > Metazoa > Arthropoda > Arachnida > Araneae > Macrothelidae > Macrothele > Macrothele yani. The sequence continues at coordinate 16,380,285 of CM077005.1, read as the reverse complement.
TTATTAGGCATCTGAGTAAATACAAACACATGCACATTTCACTATGAGGGTCTCATACATCCCTCTCACAATATTCAAACACTGAGAAATATTAAAACACATCACAAAAACAACATTGTCCACAGCGCTAGGGCCAGTGCTGTGGTGATGACCCCGGGCCAGGGTCATCTCAAACACCTTGGTCAATAGACCGAAAAAAAAACTCAATGTCGAGAGCTGCGTACCTCCAAGGGTACTACCATCCGTCAACAATAGTTGACTCGACTCTTCCTTAGCTCAAGTTCCCTAATAAGACTAAGGCATGTCTTACTGAAGCTGGAGTGTGAGACGTCCAGTTTCAGGCGGAACTTGGCATTCGCAGCATTGCAGTTGCTACATTTCGGTGCGGCTGCACACTGGTGGTGCTGGTGCCCAACTTCACCACAATTGCCGCACCTTGCTTCTGTCTCGGGGCAGTTGCCTCGGAAATGACCGAAGCCATTACACCGAAAGCACCTGACCTCCCTCAAAAATTCCTTTAGGCGGAGCACTGACCAACCCAAGTTCAGTGTCTTCCCCCTCACCAAGTGCTTGAAGGCCTTGGGTTCCACGTCTGCCACCCAGTGGACCCTACCTCCCTTGCCCTTGATGGGAAAACAGGCTTTGAACCCGTTCTCCAGCTCTGGGTTCTGCCCGCAAACCGCCTGCTCGAACTCTTTTCCTGAGAGATCCCCGTCGACCCCTTAGACTATCAACCTGGGGTTTCTCTTTCGTGGGGCCGTGGGGAGTGTGCAATCCTTGGTCAGCGGATTGCTTCTCAACTCCTGGGCAAGGCGGTCGAGCTCCCCGGGATGGGAACACTCCACCGCGACCCCACCTTTCCTTATGCTCCGAAAGCTCTTGACCCCTATCTGCAGTTTAGTTGGGTTTACTGCAGTTTTCAGGGTCTTCTTTGTGTCCTCTGAGGACGCACTCTCAACTGTCGGGTAGACTAAAAGCACGTGTCTCCTGTCTCCCGACTTTACCTTCTTCTTTTTAATCTCAATCGGGGCGGGCGAAGGCCCTTTCGCCTTGCTAGCCCCCTTCCTAGCCACTTCGGCGTAGGAAACCACTTTCGCGTCGGCTTCGCAGCCCGACTCCTCCCGCACGGACAGCCTGCCTTCGACATAGGCTACCCGTGCTGCTTGCTCGTAACAAGCCTTCTTAATACTGCTCAGGGCAGCTTTCACCTTTTCTCTCCCGGAGGAAGTGACCCGTGAGTCCAAGAGAACGGACTCAACTTCCCAGGGAGGTTGAAAATATGGCTGACAAACGCCTCGGGTGTAAGCACCGGGGGTGTCCTGGGATGTGTGCTTCCCACCAAGGAAGCATCTGGGCAACCCGCGGACGACCCCTCAGGAGCCAGAGAGGGTTCGGGCTGGGGTGGTGTTTTACCCTTCCTTACCATGGGCGGAACTGGCAAGGGGGTGCTTACACCGCTAGCTGACTGAGAATGCTCAGTCGAGGCTCCCTTCGTGGGTGTAGCGGCTTTAGAGCCCTTCGCTGGGGGAAGCGTCTTTGACGGTTTTCCCCTGGCATTGGGCTCTACCTTCCGGCTGTTCTCGGAAGAGGGGCTAAGCCCTTTAGCACTGCCGACAGGGCTTGGTAGTGCTTCTGTCGCTACCTTCTGCGTCCGGGTTGACCCGGACGTTTTGGGGACTGACCCATTAGGTTTCACTCTACCCTTCTGGGTAGCTGACATCTCTGTGAGAGAGATGAAAATCACAAAATTTTCTTTTAAGTACTGAGTGGGTACCCAGAGGTTCTCCCACTCTAGTCAAACCTTAGAAGCCGGGCGCTCGGGCTTTGGGCGGACGAGGGATCAAAGGGCCCCTGCGTCCGCGGGACCAGAACGGCGACGACGTACCCGAAACTGATACCAGAGTTTCAATGCGGGCTGAACGGAACTTCGCCCTCACAAGGGCGTTTTCACTAAGTCCCGTCACTGCTCTAATTGAAAGGTAACATGATGTTCACCGTTTCAAAAAAAAAAAAATCGCGAGATCGGGATGAAACCCCGTCTCGCGGTTGATATCGTCAATTCTGCTTAACAGTGCAGTATTGCTCAGCCAAGTCACACACTAAGAACTCTCACCCGGTCGGTATCAGAGTGACTGGTCTCAGAAAAGGTAAGGCTACTGGTTGCAGGACCTCATTAACGTAACGTTGGGCTGTCAAAGTGCCTGTAATGAACAACAAAGGTGATCTGGCATCGTCGGCAATTGCACCCTACACCATGACACCAGACCTTCTGGACTTGTGGCGCTCGACAATAAACCATTCATCTTGGCGCTGACCTCGGTGCCTCCACACACGGATTCGGTGGTCGTCTCCTCCAAGAAAAAAGCGTGACTCGTTAATGAAGATCACCGGCTGCCATTCTGAGTGGCTCCATGACATTCTGGCACGACACCATTGCAGTCTTTGGCGACGATGCAATGGTGTTAAGGGCAGTCGTCGTAACGGTTTGCGTGCGTGTAATGCTAGCTGATGACTCTACCTGTACCGTCCAAGTGAGAACTTCACAGGGAAATGTTTAACTCTCTCATAAGTTCGGAACTTTTAAGGTTCCTGACGGCGTTGCGATAGCTAGCCCGTCAGTCACCGGAAACCACAGTCTTTCACTCGGACAGATTCGGTCCAGAGACCTGTGGGGATCTGCCTCCCCCACGGGACCGGTACCTTACACCCCTATATCATAACCCGTGTGTGCGACGTGCTATGGGCAGTTGGGGCAAGCAATTTTTCAATAATTTATCTCATCTCGTGGCCGGGAGATCGACCGCCAACGCGAGTTTTTGGGACAAAAGTCCTTTATTAGGTATCTTATAAAAAAATACAACCACGTTACACTGTGAGGGTCTCATGCACCCCTCTCACAAATATTCAGGCTCTAAAAACAAATTATTCAAGCAGCAATATTTACAAAGTCCACAGCGCTAGGGCCAGTGCTGTGGTGATGACCCCGGGCCAGGATCATCAAAAACACCTTGGTCAATAGACCCAAAAGCTCAATATCGAAAGCAACGTACCTCCGAAGGTACTACCATCTGTCAACCATAGTTGACCCGATTTTTCCTTTGCTCAAGTTCCCTAATAAGACTGGGACACGTCTTACTGAAGCTGGAGTGAGAGACGTCCAACTTCAGGCGGAACTTGGCATTCGCAGCAGTGCAGTTGCTGCACTTCGGTGCGGCTACACACTGGTGGTGCTGGTGCCCAACTTCACCACAATTGCCACACCTTGCTTCTGACTCGGGGCAGTTGCCTCGGAAATGGCCGAAGCCATTGCACCGAAAGCCCCTGACCTCCCGCAAAAATTCCTTTAGGCGGAGCACTGACCAACCCAAGTTCAGTGTCTTCCGCCTCACCAAGTGCTTGAAGGCCTTGGGCTCCACGTCTGCCACCCAGTGAACCCTACCTTCCTTGCCCGTGATGGGGAAACAGGCTTTAAACCCGTTCTCGAGTTCTGGGTTCTGCCCGCGAACCACCTCCTCGAACTCTTTCCCTGAGAGATCCCCGTCGACCCCTTAGACTATCAACCAGGGGTGTCTCTTTCGTGGGGCCGTGGGAAGTGTGCAATCCTTGGTCAATGGATTGCTACTCAACTCCTGGGCAAGGCGGTCGTGCTCCCCGGGATGGGAACACTCCACCGCGACCCCACCTTTCCTAATGCTCCGAATGCTCTTGACCCCTATCTGCAGTTTAGTTGGATTAACTGCAGTCTTCAGGGTCTTCTTTACATCCTCTGAGGACGCACTCTCGACAGTGGGGTAGACCAAAAGCACGTGTCTCTTGTCTCCCGACTTTTTCTTATTTTTATTCCCAATTGGGGCGGACGAAGACCCTTTCGCCGTACTAGACCCTTTCCTAGCCACTTCGGCGTAGGAAATCTCTTTGGCGTCGGCTTTGCAGCGCGACTCCTGCCGAACGGACAGCCTGCCTTCAAGATAAGCCGCCCATTGTGCTTGTTCGTAACAAGCCTTATCGATACTCTTCAGGGCCGCTTTCACCTGTTCTCTTCCTGAGGAAGTGACCCGCGAGTCCTTGAGAACGGACTCTACTTCCCCTATGAGGGTGAAAATGCGGCACACGAAAGCCTCTGGTGATAGCACCGGGGGTGTCCTGGGATGCTGGTAGCCCTCCAAAGGTGTCTCTGAAGGACCAACGTACGACCCCTCTAGAGCCCGAGAGGGTTTGGGCTGGGGGGTGTTTAACCCTTCCTTGCCATGGGCGGAGGTGGCAAGGGCATGCTTACACCACTAGCTGACTGAGAAGGCTCAGTCGAGGGGGAGGCTCCCTTCGTGGGTGTAACGGCTTTAGAGCTCTTCGCTGCAGGAAGCGTCTTTAACGGTTTCCTCCTGGCGTTGGGGTCCGCCTTCCGGCTGTTCTCGGAAGCGGGGCTAAGCCCTTTAGCACTACCGACAGGGCTTGGTAGTGCTTCGGCCGCTGCCTTCAGGGTCCGGGTTGACCCGGACGGTTTGGGGGCTGACCCCTTAGGATTCACTTTACCCTTCTGGGTAGCTGACATCTCTGTGAGAGAGACGTACCCGAATCTGATGCTTGAGTCTCTATGTGGGCTGAACGGAGCTTCGCCCTTACAAGGGCGTTTTCTCTAAGTCCCGTCACTGCTCTAATTAACAGGCAATATAATGTTGACCTATTCTAAAAAGAAAAATCACGAGAATGGGATGATTACCCCTCTCGCGCTTGAGATCTCAAATCTGCTAAGCAGTGCAGTATAGCTCAGCCAAGACACACCATAAACTCTCCCCAGGTCGGCATCAGAACGACCGGTCTTGCGTGCGTGTAATCGTACGTCGTGCAACGGTTTGCTAATGGTGCTGGCACTAATCAGACGATGCATGGACGGCACCACTGCTCGCTGAACATCCGCAATCGCGGTTGTTGGGTCACTCCGCATGTATCGGACGACTTGTCATCTTCTCTTTCCGCGGTTCGTCTAGGTCACCCAGACCCTTCTTGTCGCTGCGGCGTGCCTTGTTCTATCCACTGCCGCCAACAGCGTGCTATGGTGATATCCGCACGACCGGTATGGCGCGCAATACAGCGATAGGACCATCCCGCTTCCCGGAGCCCGACGATGCGCCACCTCTCGAACTCCTCCAACTGCTCGAATTACTTCCGAACTTTTCTCCGAGGCATACTTCACTTGCAAAAGATGCAACTAACACAACAGCACAATCCGACCTACATCCGTCCTGATGGGAATTGGGTCAAAGCGCTATGAGGAAGAAGGATGTTTCGACTAGCAAAAATCTGAGGACTTTCAGATTCCTATGTCTCTGTTGCTTGGAACTCCACTGTCCTGAGTGGTGTAATGATTAGCATACTCGACCAGTAATCGAGAGATGCGGGTTTCGATTCCTGCTCCAGGACGATTGAAGTTTTCTGAGAAGCGTTTGGACGACCAGTAAGTGGAACAAGCAAATTCAGTTCGCTTTGCTTGAATATTCAGTGAATTTTCCATGTATTATGAAGAATATTTCTTCCTTCATTGACCTTGTTAAACGTATCTGTATCGAGCGTGAAGGAGACTATGTACAAAAATAAAATCTATATATTAATTCTATAAGGTTTTTATTTTGAGAGAACGGCTGAAAGTAAAGATATGGTTAAGGTATCAAAATAAAGGTCTTACCATGTAGATGTGCCAGTCGAATCGAAAAATGAGATTGGGGCAACGGTTCGAGAGTTGTGGGCCGGCAAAGTTCCCATGTAAAGTCTATGGGATAAGCTTGCGGTTGACATTCGATCGCGTGCTATTGGCTGAAACAACTCTTGCGAAACACGTGCCGTTAAAGGCGGAAGCATGGAGGGACTGAGATAGTTTAAAGTCCGAAGTCTTCTCTTTTCTGAGCCAACTGTTGCGCAAAGCAATGGCTCATTCATCTCCATACGCTGATACATGTTGTCATGGAAAGACTAACAGGCGATCGTGTCGAAGTTCTTCGCATCAGAACAGCGAAGACTCTACAAGATCTTCTTGCGTTATTCCGTTGGACTGTGTGATGTATATATACAATTTAATATTCATTCAATCCAGTTTATTCACATAGGTAAGACGTTTCCCCATTATGTAAAGATGTAAATAAACATTCCGTTGACCATTGTTAGTGAAAATATTTAGAAAGTACATATTGAGTTCCGCCATCTATATCTTCATTCTATAGGGTTTTGCACTGTGATATCTATTTCGAGAGAACGGCTGAACGTAAAAATATGGTTCAGGAATCAAAATCAAAGTCTTACCATGTAGATGTGCCAGTCGAAGTTAAACTAAGATTCCGTTGTGTTTACCTGCCAATACACTTATCCTAAAAACCAATTTCCACTGCACTTGTTCTGAGTTCCACCAAAAAATTCTACAACATGAGAAAATTCTCCACGTAAGCCGTTCTTCAGTTAAATATGAGTTGTGCTCGTTGCTCTTAATTCAACGCGTGCATCGCCGCCCTGGTGGCGCAGTGGTTTAAGCGATGGCCTCTGATCATTCGTCCAAAAGGGTCCGGGTTCGAATCCCGGTGAGGCATAGATGTTGTGTTTGTCTTACGGCAGTGGCTCTCTCCCTTCTCTGGAACCAGTGACCCTAAATTAGGGACGGGCAACTGCTTATAGCCCATTGAGTTGTTCATGGTGTTCGTTAAACCCCCAATCGCCGCCCCGGTGGTGCAACTAAGCGATAGCTTCTGATCATTCGTCCGATAAGGGTCCGGGTTCGAATCTCGGTGAGGCATGGATGTTGTGTTTGTTTTACGGCACTGGCTCTCTCCCTTCTCTGGAACCAATGACTCTAAATTAGGGACGGGCGACTGCTTATAGCCCATTGAGTTGCTGACGGTGGTCGTTAAACCTCCAATCAAAAAAAAAAAAAGAACACGTGCATCTAAGGTTACGTACGACTGTATGAGTATTTTACTTTTGCTGGGTATGCTTTCTCCGTTACAGCTCTGCCTTGTCGGTACAAAGTGCTAAAACTTTCCAAGATGCATCTTATAAAGGTAAATTTCTCTTTGTTTGGGTGAAACAAGCAATATATACCTATCATCTTTATCTCCGGAATGCCGCAGACTCTGCTAATCCACTTATTGCGAGTGACACAATCCTCACCTATTTTCGCAGCCGCTTAACAGCTCGCCTTCGCCTCGAATATGCAGAACCACAATCAACTCATTCTTCAGCACGGTTTCGTCAGGTCTGGGCGCAGGATGCCGGTTGGTTCCGGATTGATGGTACCACCATTAGTCTATCGTTTTAACCACTCAGTGATCCTTGCAAGTTGGACCGTGAGGAGTTTTCTTTGCTCTGTAGCCTTTTGTTTGTTTGTTGTTTCTTCTTCGCATTGTAGTGATTATTGTACTCCCTTTAAGTTGCATTAAGAGGTTAATTATTTTTGGAGCTTGACTAATGTGCCTCTGTATCTTTCCTCCTGACACAGGTTTTCCACCATGAGTTGTTCTTTTATGGTGGTGTCCTCATGAGTTTGAGGACTCTTGTTTTCGAATGCGTTGATCAACGTGTTCTAACGTTTTCATTGCTGTTCTGTGTATGTGTTCTGTAGATATTTGTGATGGAGCTGTAATCCCGAGCAATTTGTATTGTATCTTGGTACTGTGCTGAACCATTGACTTGCCTCAGTATTATTATGTTCTATTGTACCATGTGCTACTGGAGGATTTGTTATGTATATATGATTATTGTTTATAAATTGTGCATTTTCTGGATGAGTTGCTTGATGCCGCGGAAATCGGCTGACTCCTACGTTTCTCACTATAACAAAACCGAGGGTTCGTTATGAGAATTTATTTGCTCATTTCCTAGTATTTCTGTCTTGTTGTTTGCCTGTACCGTAATGTTAATGTTGCATTTTGCTTATTTCTTTAGTGTTATCATTACATTGTTTTTCATGTACTGTTCTGCCGCCGTTTTTGTTTTTTGATTATGTTGCGTAATGTGCAAACTTTCAGTGCATTGTATAGCAGAGGAGTTTCTTAGTGTCCACTGGTTTTATCTGTTAATCACTTGCATAGCTCTTTGCATGTGGCATTTTTTTATTTTCCTGAGATTTTTTGAGATTTGCACATGTGTTTCGTTTTTGTATAGTGTATAAGTTTGTTGTGTTTCCTCCTTGTGATTTTGCATTGTGTTTTTTTACAAGTTGCTTACCTATATGGACCACTATGTTTTCCTGTAAAATTTGCACCATGTTTTGTTCTGTTCATGCGAGATTGTTGGCAATGTATCGCCACTTAAATCTTTTAACTTTATGTTTTTTTCGGAGGCTAGTATTGCTTCGACACATGTCGTTTTCATATATTGTTATCAAATTACTCATTGAGGTACCCTATGTGTTCTTCTTCCTTTAGCTTCATGTTTTGATTTCTATGTGTGCAATTGTAGACACTGTGATAGTTTCTCATCCGTTTTAACTTTCTCGTTTATTTCCGGAAGGGGGTCCTGCTCCGGCATTTGTATTTATTCATGTTTGTTCTCAAGTTATTTCTCATGTTTTAACAGCGTGTATGATTCTGTAATACTTTTAGACCAATAAAGATTGTTTGAACTACCGTGGTCCGTGAACAACTCAGTGGGCTATACGTAAATAATCCTCCCGTCCCTAATTTAAGGCTACTAGTTCCAGCAAAGACGGAGAGAGAGAGAGAGAGTCCTAAGACACACAACATCCAGTGGCATAGCCAGAAATGCCTTAAGGGGGAGAAAGGGTCCATAGATTTCTTTAACCAGTGAAAACCTCCCTGGAAAAAATACTCCAAGTGGAAATAAGCTCAAAATATTTAAAAGTTAAAAAATGAGAACATTACAAAAAAGCCTTTTTAACATATATATAACTTTAAATTCGTAATTAATCCCAGCATAAGCGTCGCCGGGCGGGGTGGGGAGGGGGGGGATCCGGACGCGAGGACCCCCGCCATTGGCTACGCCTATGACAAAATCCATACCTCATCGGGATTCGAACCGGGATCCATCTAGGACGAATGATCAAAAAGCAGCACTTAGACCACCGTGCCGCCAAGTGGTTAGAATAAAACTTCTGGAGATGTCCTGGATCACGAAGCCGCAAAAGTGTCGGAATTTGGGTATTGTTTACATGATACCCATTGCAATTTTATCTGTATTTGTGCATTGCGTTGTTTTTGGTCACAGAAGTCGTGTTAAAATCAAACCGAAATAAATTATACTCCAGAAACGAGTGAAGTTTTCAATTTTAACGTTTTGAACTTGCATTACAGTTTCACGAATTTCAATTTAAAATAGAAATGGGAAGATACCTCAAAATGGGGAAAAGGTCAGAGAGCGTACAGGAACCGCTACATCTGCCTGTATAGTGGATCGGGTCCCTGTGGGAACCGTTCGTGCATGGCACACGACCACGTCGATCCTCTCTACCAGTGGTCCTCCTGGTTCGTCCGGAGCCGCTCTGCCTTGCAGCACCGTGAGCAACTCAATGGGCTATAAACAGTCACCCGTCCCTAATTTAGGGTCACTGGTTCCAGGGAAGGGAGAGAGCCAGTGCCGTAAGACAAACACAACATCCATTTTTTTGATTGGAGGTTTAACGACCACCGTGAGCAACTCAATGGGCTATAAGCAGTCGCCCGTCCCTAATTTAGGGTCACTGGTTCCAGGGAAGGGAGAGAGCCAGTGCCGTAAGACAAACACAACATCCATGCCTCACCGGGATTCGAACCCGGACCCCTTACGGACGAATGATCAGAGGCCAACGCCTTAGACCACTGCGCCACCGGGGCGGCACACACAACATCCATGCCTCACCGGGATTCAAACCCGGACCCCTATCGGACGAATGATCAGAGGCCATCGCTTAGACCACTGTGCCACCGGGGCGGCGCTGAATAGTTTTCATATCACTGTCTTAAAATTTCACGCTAGGGTTTTAGCTGATATTTTGAACATTCGTATCGCCGTCTACGACTTTTAATAACTATATTTTGGCAGCTGCAGTGGCTCAGTGATCTAAGCGCTGGCTTATGACCATTCGTCCGAAAACGGTTGGGGTTCGAATCCCGGTGAGGCACGGATGTTGTGTTTGCTTGCGGCACTAGCCCCTTCCCTTCCCTGGAACCAGGAGCCCTGAATAGGGCACGGGGAGTGCTTATAGTTAAGGTGGCCAGATATCGGGACACCGATTTGAGGACAAAAGGGCGTTGCGGTCCCAAATCGGTAGTTCATTTGGTTACACATACGTACTTAAAATAAATATGCAAATATTTTTGTCACGAAACTGCATTGCTTTAATAAGTGTGATATTACACACTAAAATCTGTGTCTTAAAAGGATATATCTTGTAGAATGTTGGTAATTTGTATTGACAACGCCGAATTATGATGGCGAGAGCATATTAGCAAAAGGGAAATGCTTTATCTTAGGAACATGCGCTGAATTAAAATTAGGCTGCACACCATAGCAATTGCATGGCGAATTTGCCGCCCCGGTGGCGCAGTGGTCTAAGGCGCTGGCCTCTGATCATTCGTCCGTAAGGGGTCCGGGTTCGAATCCCGGTCAGGCATGGATGTTGTGTTTGTCTTACGGCACTGGCTCTCTCCCTTCCCTGGAACCAGTGACCTTAAATTAGGGACGGGCGACTGCTTATAGCCCATTGAGTTGCTCACGGTGGTCATTAAACCTCCAATCCAATCCAAATGGCGAATTTTTCATTTTGCCAAAGTTTTTGGAGAAACTCAGAACAAGTACAGTCGAAATTTGACAGCGCCAGTCGTGTACTGACCTAGTGCTGGCTAGTGACCATTCGTACAAGTTGGTACGGATTCGAGTCCAGAATGAGGCACGGGTGATGTCTTTGTCTTGCAGCACTTGCTCCCTCCCTTCCCTAGAACGAATGTCTCCAAATTAGAGAAAGGTGACTGTTTAGAGTTACTCGTAGTGGTCATTAAACCCAGAAAGAAGATAAAAAAGTCAAATTTGTTTTCACAAGAAGCATGTTGGAAACTCAGTACAACGGAAGTTACTTTTACGAACATTTTTCATTGGAAATCTAAAGGGTTAATGAGGAAGTGTAAATTCGAGGACATTTGGGGACAAACATTAAAATTTGAGGACAATTTGCGTCCCCAAAGGCTTTAGACGTTTTTGGGGACGGTACTCTAAATTCAAGGACTGTCCTCAAGAATTGGGGACGTCTGGTATAACCTTACTTATAGTCCATCGTCTTGATCATCCTCTTGATCATTTGGTTTTGTAAAGTAAAAGCGGGGATATTTAAACAAATCTGGCAACATGCTTTATAATATTATATTATTTTTTGCGGGTATACGGTTTGGTGCATGAACAGCTCCTACGTTTAGTAATTGTTTATGTCGGGTTTTTTGAATGTCTTTGTTGTATGTATGAATCATAAAAAATGTTATACCAACTAAAACCTTTCCATTGTCCATTCTGCAATTGCTGTTTTTCCTGTAGAGGTAGAAATTGAATTCTTTTGGTTTTCTTTATGCACCTTGCATTGCTTGTTTTATGTAAATTGCGATTTTGAAATTACTGTGTGCAGTGAAATCATTCAGGAAAGTATACGCGCAATAATTTTAAGATACGAAGAAAATTTTAGGGGCAGGAAAACAAGACGCGTTATGTGTTTATAAAAATCAAAAGTGCTTTGTTGCAGAGCTTTCCTAATAATAGGCGTGCTTCTTGTGCTGCTGCAACACCCCAGCACCCCAGGTGGTATTTGTTTTATGCAGAGAAGTGGAAACCACGCGGTGTTCTGTAACATTTGCTGCCAAAATATGTATAGCTGTTCTACCAGATTTTTTTTAAACTTAAAAACAATTGAACGCAGAAGTTTATTCCACTATGAATAGATTTATTGAGTGCAACTGTTTGAAAATTCACGTATTTCTTAGAAACCAACCGGAAGCTAATCCTCGGAAGAATTAATTGTTTTACCCGTTATTTCTATTTGCGTCTGTTTAGGGACGTTGATGGCATAAATCATTTCCTCGGCCCAGTGGTCTAAGCGACTTCATCAGAGTTGGGTCTGGGTTTGAATTCTGGCCAGGCATGGATGTTGTGTTTGTCTTAGGACACTGGCTCTCTTCCCTGGAAACAGTGGCCCTAAATTAGGCATGGATGACTGCTTATAGCCCATTGAGTTGCTCAGAGTAGAAGTTCATTAATGCAAAAGTCATTCACAAATAATCATTCAAATGAATAAACCAATTTCCAGGTTGTCACAGTGCTCACTGAGTAAATTTATTTGGTGCAGAGATCCAATGTTACAATTAAAGCATGTTCAAGGCCAATGGTTTCTGCCTGAGAGAACAGGAACTCTTCAACTGTTCATGATGACTTGCAGATTCCAGCACATCATTCAAATGAATGGCACTCATATGGATGTTGTGTTTGTCTTTGGCTCTCTCCCTTCCCTGGAGCCAGTGACCCAAAATTAGGGACGGGCGACTGCTTATAACCCATTGAGTTGTTCCGGTGGTCGTTAAACCTGCAACAAAAAAAAAAAAAAAAAAAATGGCATTCACATGCCATTTCCATTCTTAAGTTTCAACATATTCCCAGCAACAGTTGACGCACACCAATTCTCAACATTACTTTTCTTATTGGAAATTCATTTCCGAACTCATGCCGGCGAAAGAAAGTAAAACATGCTGTGACTTCAGTGTGTGTGTGTGTGTGTTGCAGTAATTGCAGATTGATCATTCACAGCTGGCTGCTCTGGTGCTGCAGTGATGTAAGCACTGGCTTTTTAATCATTCGTCCGAGATGGGACCGTGTTGTAATCCTGTAAGGCAAGGATTTGAGTTCGTATTATGGGTACTGGCTCTCTTCCTTCCCTCGGGAACCAGTTGTTAAAATTAAGATGGTGAACTGCTTATATATATATATAGCTCACTGAGTTGTTAGTTGTTGTCAAACAAGTTAGTAAAATCATGCAATGCATTGATTATGATACACTTTCCAACATACCAGAAATCATGAGTGGAATACGGGATTGCACCATGCAATGCAAATTTTAAAGATGTCAATCCGTTTTCCGGTGTAAATATGGTAAGTCAGATAACATCCGAAAACTTGAAAATTACCCGGGCACTATCTGGAAGACGCGGGTTCGATTCCCGCTCCAGGACAACAAAATTTTCAAGTTCTTGTTTGTTATCTTACTTACCATATTTACACCAAAAAATGGATTGTCATCTTCAAAATTTATACCAGACAGATAGACGGACAAAGCTGGAGCATAAACGCTTCTTCAACCTACGGTTGAAAAGCGTAAAAAAACAAAACCCACAGTTGTGCGAGTTCACCATTTGTAGTGTGGTTGCAAATGAATTATTTGTGAATTGTCTCACTGAATGAGGCTCATCGCATGTATTTGCAGTAGGCCCAATGGAGATTTAGAAGCAAATGTTTTAAAGACAATATATTGGAAAGACCAAAGCCAGAAAATGGGGGGAGAGGGGGAAACATAAGTACGGTTTGAAAAATTTTATGTGCTAAATGCCAACCAAATATGGAAAGTCTCCTTCCTAAGACAACTAAGCAGGTGCACAAAGCAGTGTAACAGATGTAAAACATAATTTGGTAATTATATGTGTATACCCAACATTTTGGAGTGATTTTTTGGTAAATGTGTAGATTAGTGTCCGAAATTATTTCATGAGAAAAATGTTAGTACCTGGGAAAAGTGTGACATACAGATTTTAGAGTATAGAAATGAATGGCAAATGGTGCAGAAATTTCGTAATTTAAATGTGTTTTAAATATTTTTAACGTAATATTTGCCTGTAAGTGCGGTACTGTGAAGAGACGCTGCAGTAAGCCTAATGCATGGCTACCGTGACGACGCTGTGTGTTGCTCCAATGAAAGGAAGGTTTGCTGTGCCATGTAATTCATGTGCGGATGACAACAAGTGCAGCCATGTACGTTCTTGCCAGGGGAGCGAAGCATCATGTACTCATACCCTACAGAATATAATTCGTTCATATTTTGTCATTGTTTCTGAAACAAATGTACAGAAATTTTTTGTTCATTCACATATATTTCCCTGATTTGAAATAGAAAGTACTAATATGCTTTTCTATATTGCACAGAAAAGTGGGAAACTATAACTTTTGGTTCTGGTTTGAACAGCTTCAATTCGTAGCTGACTTGCTGTGTCACTGCGCTTTTGGTTCTCCTGTTAATAGCTTGTTCGCAAATGAGTTTCTGCTGCCCGGTGGCGCAGTGGTCTAAGCAATGGCCTCTGATCCATTCGTCCAAAAGGTTCTGGGTTCGAATCCCGGTGAGGCATGGATGTTGTTTGTCTTGCGGCACTGGCTCTCTCCCTTCCCTGGAACCAGTGACCCTAAATTAGGGACGGGCGACTGATTATAGCCCATTGAGTTGCTCATGGCGGTAGTTAAACCTCCAATCAAAAAAAAAAAAAAAAAAGTCAGTTTCTATCTTATGCATACATATCTTTTGCAAATATGAGAGAGTTTATCCTGTTTTTCCTGCCAACAACATACATGACAACAAAATAAAGGGTGGATGATGTGGACCTATTTTCTGTAGCGTATCACTACAACAGCTCTCCTGCCAACAACGTCACCTCCTTCTCTTGTACTCTTCCGCCCGTCATTTCGGCACAGCAATGAACCTTCCTTTTAACGGACCAAAGCTTCACATCTTTGCAGGAGCTATGCATTAGGCCTACCGCAGCTTCTCTTAACAGCGTCGGACTTGCAGGTCAATGTTACGATAAAAATCTTTAAAACAAATTTAAAATATGAAATTTCTGCACCATTTGCCATTAATTTCCATACTCTTAACATCTGTACGTCACACTTTTTCCAGGTACTAACATTTTTTCCGACGAAATAATTTAGGACGCTAATCTACACATTTACCATTTTTTCTTGCTGGAGGAATTGCAGTGTCAAAATAATAATACAGTGAAACTTCCATTAATGGACACTTCTTAATTGGAAACATCTCTATATAACGGACAATTTTTTATTCTGCAGAAACGCATTGCTTCTTATGGGGCATTCACTTCTTTATAGTGGGCATTCTAAATAACGGACGCGGACACACTTAAAGTACAATATAACTGACATTTTGATTTCGATTCTAGGAATTCCTAGTGGTGTTATTTGCCCAAACTCGCAAAATTTTTCTTTTTTGTTATTTTACTCTTTTTCATTGTCTATCTCAACAGTTTTGTTCCTGAGGCCTAGTAAATTTTAGGGTGCTAAGTGCTATGGTAAGTGGCTGAAATTGCTGGGAAAAGGATTAACGTTCGTGCTCTAACCAGACAGTCCAACTCTCTCTTTGTATATGTACATCTGACCAGGAAAAACTGCTTTCTAGCTCTTCAGGTGCTCCCAATAGGGGGGGCCAGCGCCCAAGGCCGACTAATTCGGGAATGGTAATTGGATTGAAACACATGCAAACACAATTCAGGTGTAGGTGGAAGGGACTGCCTTTTGTTGTTTGGTAAGGTCAAGGTCATTCGGTGCACAGGGATCAATTTCAAGTCCAGATTACTAGAAATCACACTTGTTTGCAATAATCATGTAGGTTTTTTTCATCAAGTGAGCTATGAAGCAAAGATTTCTCAAACAGATTTTAAAATGTCGAACAAAATTAAACGCTTGATTCTAAAAGAAAAACTTTAAAAAGAGTAGCTCAGTGAAAGATTAAGTGTACGCGTTTTAAAAGATAAAAGTAGGCATTGGAAAAACGCAAGTGAGTGAAATCTTTGAAGTCTTGGCAAAATTGTAATGGCAACCAGAAAATTAGAGCTTTCCCTAAAACTGATGATTTTTGCCGCACTAGAGCCAACAACATTTCTTTATCAGGGACTTCAATTTGTCAAAAAGTTTTAGAAATCGCAAATGAATTAGGATTCAAAGCTTCAGGCGTCTGGCTAGAAATTAATTTAGAAAACAAAGTTTCACAAGAATGTAATAGATAAACAGCAATACTTGATTATTTTGCTTCTTAGGTTTCGATGGGTATTTTTTAATAAAAGTTAGTACAAGTTTGCCCCATGTATTGCATAAATTTACATATATTTGCTTATCTTTTAAACCACTTTTACATTATAAACATAGCATACTGTCATAAAGCATGATTTTCCCAATAACGGACAGTTTCCCCCCTTCCCTTCAATGTCTGCTATTCAGAAGTTTTACTGTACCAACAGGCAGCAAAAGATTCATAGTAACTAAATATAATCGGTTTTGATAGTACTGAAAGTTTTGGTACTTGTGTATTAAACAGAGGACCTCAGTAGAGACCGATTTTGGCTCAAATATAACCACGGCAAGTACAGGTACAAGAGTGAAACAGTTTAATATAAAGAAACATATACTGCCTAACTTACGATTACAAAATATGATCATATGTAGAGGATTTTAGGAAGGGAGTGTCCGACCCCAGGTCTTAACCTTTAGAAATAGGAAGCTAGGAGATTTGGGTTAGAGTGCCCGATAAGAAAGTGACACAGAAGTGAAGTAGAAAGTGGTAGGAAGACGCCCTTATTTATTACCGGGGGTGGGGGTTCAGTACTCGGGGTCCGACGGCTTAACGTGCCCATCCGACGCACTGCGGATATTTAGTGAATCGAGCATTCGTACCTGCTGGGATCGAACCTGAGGTCCTTTCTGTGGCAGTCACGTACGTTGCCCACTAGGCCACCCGCGGCCCCACACATACGAAAGTCAACGTGTGCTGCCTATATACTGTCTAAATTACACATACAAAAGTCAACATATACTGCCTAAATTACACATACAAAAAATAAAACAGTTCAATAAAAAAAATGAAAATTTACTGCCTAACAACACCAAGTACACATACAAAAGTCAAACAGTTCAAAATAAAGAAAAGAAACATATACTGAGGCATCAGTCCAGCTTTTCTGATGGTGGCCAAACATTAGCAATGGCGGTAAGTATGGCTTCAAACATGTTTTCATTTCTTTTTCATTCTTCGCCACATGAACTCCGCCAAATAAGATTCGATATGATGACGTGCAGTATCACAGCGTTTCTTGTTGCACTATTTTGTAGAACCCCATAACCTTTCTATGGATTGTGTGTGTGCCCCTCTGTCGGGGTCAATAAAATTGTATTAGTTATTCACAGTGAAGTGATGAAAACCAGCATCTTTTAAGTTCATTAGATTCACACGTCCACCACAAATCCAAATATATCGTACTGCCTTTGTTTATATTTTGAACAATAGCATTCATTAATGTCGAAGCGTCTCAATCAGCAACTTGAATTATAAAATATTCATTTGTCTCTCTACAAAGTCCCCCAAAAATCAGGGTTGAAAAAAACCAACCAGGGCTTTTTTAAAGAAACCCAACCTGGGTGTGTTTTATTAAGGCTTTTTTTTAGGTTTTCTTGTTTTTTTGGGGTTTCAACAGGGTGCTAGAGGTTTTATTTGGTTTTCATATCCTTTCATTAAAATTTCAGATGATTAAATGTTATTAATGAAAAATCTATACAACACACCTATTGGTTAACAAAAATCTCCTTTTTATATAGTCTTGAAAGAATTTTATTTAAATCTACACAAATGTTAAGATACTTTACATACCCATTCACTGCAATCTATGAACTAGTATTTGATCAAACTCTCAGCCCTCATCAAACATTTCTGGGATGTTTAATTAAATTTGGGTAAAACCACAAATTTCAATATTTTTTGTGAAAAATTTACAGTTTTTTAAATATTTGTGGATCTTGACAAGTTTCTGTGCTTTATCAACACTTAAGCAGTTGCGAAGTTTTGATCAGACTAGTCCGCAAGTAGAAAATATCCTTTCTACTGGAGATGAACTGGCTGGGCAACCACAAAAAGAAAAAAAAAAAAAAGAAAGTTAGGCGCCCAACCTAATTTTTTTTTATATCGATAATAAAATGCTTGCCATAGTAATTAGCGAATGTTGAGGCCCCCCACCCCACAAAAAAAAAAAAAAAAAAAAAAAAAAAAAAAAATCATTCCTCCTCAAAGGACTTCCAAATAAAGTTCTATCCTGACTTGCTATCTCTATTTTTGCCTCCTAAAGTTTCTAGTCATGTTGGATGCATCTACTTCCTTCAGTTTAGAAAAAGGTCGTGCATTGCCACAGACTGACAAATATTGAATATTTCACTGATGGTTGTTCTGCACAATATGAAAACTGCAAGAATTTTCTGAACTTGTGCTATCATGAACAGGACTTTTCTGGATTGGTAGGGAAGTAGTCATTTTTTGCAACAAGCCATGGCAAGTTACCATGTGATGGTATTGGTGCAGTTGTAAAAAGGCTAAGCACAAAAGCCAGTTTGCAGTGACCTTTAGCTCAGCAAATAACATCTGCTGCAACAATGTATAACTTCTGCAAAGATAATATAAAAGACATAACATTTTTCTTTGTGTATGCAGAGGAGATGAACAAAGTGCGTAATCAGCTTAGTCCCCATTTTGAGAAAGCAAAAACTCTTCCTAGTACACGCACAATGCATCACTTTACACCACTTCACAATTGGTGCTGAGAGATTTTCTGATTAATATTACAGCATTATTTCGGAAATCAATGTAACCAATTCTCAAGATGAGTTACAGTTAAATGCTAACTGCTACGTAGCATGTTTATGATTTCTGTTGATATGTGGGATTTGTTGAAAAGATTAACTATGATGAAGGTGATGTGAGTGTTCGATTCATGCACCCACATTGGCCTAATAATGATTGTTGTGAAGTACCTTTGACACACACATTATGTTTGGTTGAGGTAAACACTACAACTGGAACATACAGCCTATCCAAACAGGCTGAAGACCTGGTTCAGTCATTTTTTTTCATATGAAAATTAGTAATTTGTTTAGTTTTAATTCAAACTGACAGAAAAGAAATCATTTATCTCTTATGTAACCAAGAAAAAGTTCATTTATAAATCATACATAATCACTCAATGTCAAAATAGTTTGTTCCATTAGTTTATATTTTTATTAAATTAGTAAGAAATATAAAGTCACTTAATCTTAGCAGTTGCTTGTATTCTTAAAAAAAAACCAAAAAAACCCAGCAGCTTGGGATAGCATAGGTGGGTGGCCCTGTTGGTCACATTTTTCGCAATTGGTGATTATTGTTAAGTACAGCAACTATAAAAAAACTTTGGCGATTGTGAGCACAGCTTTGCAGGCTAGCATTTTGATCAGTTACAAATTGAAATTGGTCAAAATCAACAGTAACAAATATAGTGAGTTGCAAGCACGCTCACAAAAACAAGGCTATACATCTACAGGGCTTGAAAAATACCTTGTCCGAGATGCTCGGGGCATGTAAATTATTGGCCTGGGCAAGTAAAAAAGGAATCTAGTTGCCCAGTCGGGCAACTAGGTTTAAAGAAAAAAAAGTTTGGAATGGAGAATTTTCTACTCTAGAAAAAAACAACCTGTCATCACATGTTTTTCATTTTACTGCAAATCACCAGAAGTTGTATTATTATTACAGAATGAATGCCAAGGCCAGGAGGATAGCGCTTCTTCAGTTATGTTATTATCTACATCCAGAAATTGGGGCCATACATAGTTTTTAAAGATCAAGACTCACGGTTGCCAGGTCGCCACCGGCAATAAACTTCATCGTCGTGGCCACTAAAAATGTTTGATTAAATCGCCAATTCTGGCGACCTGTATGGGAAAAACAATTATTTTATTTAACATGTATTGTACAGAATTTTTTTTTTTTTAACTTGTACGGAACTCGCACGTTTCCAAAAAAATTTTACTCCAAATGTACGGAAATCGCAGGAAATGGCACAAAATTTGAGTTGTACGGAAGTCGGCCATCACCTGTTTCATTCTGCTACTCTGCTTGAACAGCAGATTAAAAAAAAAAAAAAAAAGTTTATAAAAAATGCTAAGGTGTCAGTTTTTGATCACAAAGAATGGGCCAAGACTGATGATGGGTCTTCGGGGGAACGAGGTTCACAAGGTTGCAGTGGGTATGCTCAACTGGGAGAAATTTTTATGAAAAAAAATTTCTCCAATTTTTTAAATAACAGATTGCAAATTTTACAGTAACCAAGATACGTAAAAAAAAAAACTCCCCTGTGAAATTTCGTCAAAATCCGATTAAAACTTCAGAAGTTAGGCATTTTCTTTTTATTATTTTTAATGAATGTTCGCTGAAAGCCTGCATAGTCCATAGGGAAATTCTAAAATCCGGAATCGTCAAAGTCCGGATCTCCGGACGATTCCGGATTTTCGAGGTTGTACTGTAATAGTATTTCCATACCTGCGAACTGCTACGGAATGTCTGTAGTTTCTACTGATTTAGTTGGCTGACTACGGAACTATGGACCTCGCTGTCGAAACTACGGATTCTACGAATTTTCATTTTTACTTTTTTTTAAATTGTTTTTGTTTTATGGTATACATGAAATTATTAGCTGATTTGCGGAATTCCGCGTGTTTTTGTCATCTTTTGGATTGTTCTCAGGATCAATGTAAAACTGAAGACTATTTGGGGGGCCGGTATTTTGTCTCAAAACTTTCGAAAACTGTAGTTGAACTGAGTAAAAAAGTTACTGTAATCGTAATTTTTCTCTCCCGATGTTGCCTTTGTTTCCAGTTTTATTGTTAAATATGATTTTATTGCGTGAAAGTATTTCAGCTTGGAACTGTAGGAAACGATTTGCGAAAACGTAGGTTAGACGCCGCAAAATTTCCTCCCGTAATCAACAGGCATGATATTCTTCTGCGAAATCGAGGAATTCCGCCTTTTTCGTTATTATTTTGGTCATTTGCAAGATCAATGCACCATTAAACATAATTTGGGGGAGGAGTGGAGGATGTTCGTCGGAGGACGGAATTCCAACTTTACGAAAATTTCGAAAATGGAAGGTCTACTGAGTTCAGATTTTTTCCGCAATCGTAATTCCTTTTTTTCGCGAAGTTGCCTCTGCACAGTATTACTGTTTTATAATATTTAACTGCATAAATATTTGTATTTCAGCTTGAAAATAGCGAGAAAATGTCCAAAACTGGAAGTCGGACGGTGCGAAGGTTTCTCTCGTAATCGCACTCCCTCCCCGCGCGATGTTCCCACCACTCCTGCATTGTTTTATTACTTCAGTTTCAACTTTTAAGCATACTATAACTGAAATATGCAAAATACAACATACTGATATTATACTAAGCAATTTTATAAAAATAATAGAGTATGAAATATACAATTTGATTTTTTTTCAAAGTTTGGTCACTGATTTTTTTTTTATGGCCACTCACAATACAAATTTTGCTGTCTACTAGCAAAATTTGTAAGTCTGGATCTTTAGTAGTTTTGCTCCAGATGTTGTTTACAGTTAATGACAGGATGCTTGCCTCGGATGAAACTAGCCTCCAGTGTTTAGTGACAAAATGCATAAACTGCCATGGAACAGGAGGATGCAGACTGATGGGCAAAAAAGCCGTGCTTTATGAGGAGGGAGTGACAGCAGAATATTTATTGCACAACCCTGGGTGGGGTTGGGTCTCCGATACAACTTGCGCGAGTGAGGGAGGGGAAATGAAAAGCTTCCCCCCCCATACACACGAACAACAGCGGTACTACTGAAACAAAGCTTAAGTTTCGTTTAAGATTTAAGAATGAGCCTGTACACTTAGCCGAGAGAAGAGCGAAAATTACTGACACCGATAACTTACCTAGTTTGTCTAAGAGAACAGTAGTTTGTGTTAGCTGCGGATACAAGTTGTATTTAGTAAAAGATATATTTTTTTTTTTGGAAAAAAATCCAGCAATGAGATTATATCTCATAGTAAGCAATTATGTGAAATTCCCGATCTGTCAGCGGTTGGTTGTTACAAATTTGTCTTCCGCATTGTTGAGTGACGTAATTTCAGAATCGGAATCTGCGTCGTCAGAATTGAAATACGCAAGCAGACTATGATAAAGTGTATGCAAAAAAATGCCGTCGGACAGTTCAGGAATCTTGGATAAAAACATTTAATTGGCTAAATTCAAATGACAAGACTATTATATGATGCACTGCTTGCCAAAACCATCCTAAAATTGCCGATACCACAAGCAATTTTTTCAAGGAATGTGTGTGTGTGGCGGGGGCGGTCCAGGTGATAATATAGTTTAATAACTATAAGTGCACACAACAGTAGTCGAAAACGTACGGATTGCCTTTGTTTCTAAACAATTCTTGGGGTATTTTATGATGCAAAATCACTTCTGTTTGCACAAGAGAAAAAGGTAAATAATTTTTACATTCAAAATTGTTGAAAACTACTTAAACTGCTGTACAGTTAACTATGACTATTTTTTTTTTTTTTTTGTGAAACACAGGACGTATATTAAAAATTCTTGAACATGGCATAATCACTAAATTACCTTTCTTAAAACTTAAGATATATGCGTTTGTGCACTTTTAACACGGACACTTTAAAATGGCGATGTAAAAGATGTATAAAAAGTTTAGCATAATTTTTAACTTTAAAAAAATGAGGCTTCTGTTTTGTTATCTTAAAAGATAAATTTTTCCGGGCATGTAGATTTTACTTCTGGGCAAGTAAATATTTTCTGCACTTGCCCCAAGCTGGGCATGTAACTTTTCATATATTTTTCAAGCCCTGCATCTAGACAAGTGTTGCTGTTAAAGTTTGTGAATTGCAAACTACAATATGCTACTTTAAGTTCTTATTTTTTTTAATTTCTTTATTTACCTTGTGTATAAATTGTACATATTGTATTTGCTAGTTAAAAGTATTTAAATATAATTCCTTAAAAGTTTAAAAATATTTTCAAAACAGAAATAAACAGAAATTTCCCTGTATTCCATTTATCTAAAATTTAGTCTATTATTTTAGCGTATTTTCTGTGTTAACTATTGACTATAATATTAAAAAGTAAAAACTTTATTAATTGACAAGAATATTTGTTTATTTCTGTAAATAATGGAAACAGAAATAAACAAATATTCATGAGTTTCTGTGCATTTCCAAGTTCTTAAATGTTACCATTTACTCAGTTTCCAAATAATCGTCACCCCGGGAAATTCTTGGTCAAAAATCAATAACATTCAGTTATTATAAAAACTATGAAAGCTAGTATCTCCAATTTTGGCATGGAGTAAGTACTTTGTTATGCTTTTTATAAAAAATTTACTTCATAAATTAATTCTTAATTTGATTAATTATAATTATTAAGTGACCAATAATTACCCCAGGGTTGAGGTAATTCCTGGGCACTTCTGGAGAAATATTTGGTCAGCATCATATTTGATATATAAATGGAGTAATTTAATTTTTTTTTATGATAATCTGTTAAAACATTTAAACTAAATGATATGAAGTTATAATAACCATATAGCCAAAAAGGAGAACAACATACTGTCCAGTAGCTTAAACACAATTTTATTCGATATGCTGAAGTCTTGCACTTAAATTCTACATTATCCAAAGTACTTCTTATAACATTTGTAAGCAACATTTATTTGCTCATCATTTGCTGTTAATGGATCAGCACCTTGCAAATCTACTGGTCCATAGAAAATGTGCTGAATGTTTATAGTTTCTAGTCTGTCTTTCTTAGGCCAGTGCAAGTGTTTGCAGCTCCTTTTTCTAGAAATTTTACTTCTACTTTACTTCCTTCCTTGCTTGTTTGTGACTTTCCCAGTGTAAAAAGGATCTTTATGCTCTTCTGCATTCTGGATATTTCTCAACACTATTTTCGCAGTTTGCAATGAAGTATCTTTGCCTAACTGTTTATAAATATTTAACGGAAATTATCGAGGATAAATTTATTAAGGTACATTACCTCTCATATTTTCGATCTAAATGATCTTCGTCAGGAGTTCTTGCGTCTTACTACTTCTACAGGTATGGCGACCAAGCCTTGTACCTTAATAAATTTATCCTCGATAATTCCCGTTAAATATTTATAATACTGGAAGTAATAAGAGGAAGCCATGAAGTCATTAATTATTAGAACTAACTGTTTAATCAAATTTAAATCATCCATATCTTCAGAGCAACTGCCTTTATCCTCTTATTCACTTGGAATACTTTAAAAAGGAGCACCTACAGGCTTTATTTCTGTTTTGTTTTTTAAGCTTGCTAAACAGGCCTGCAAAGTTGAAAAAAGTATATCTACAGCTCTAGCAGCTGCACATGCACTGAAATTTTTATTTTCCTTCTTATATATAGCCTTGTCAAGCTTTAATTTCTTCAACTTGATATTTTTCTTTGGCTTATATTGCCTCATCATGATGCATAAATTTCACAGAAACTGTATAATATTATAGTCAATAGTTAACACAGAAAATACGCTAAAATAATAGACTAAATTTTAGATAAATGGAATACAGGGAAAAAAACAAGTTGAATAACTGACTAACATTTATGCAATATGCACGTTTTTGGCACAACAAAGGATTATCACATTGCAGTTACAGTTAGAGACACTTTGCAGTTACAGTTCAGAATGTCGCTTTGCAGTTAGGGTTAAAAAGTTGCATAATAAATATAATTAGAGGTTAAATGATCACAATAAGTAAAATGTCAAGCATAAATACTAGAAAACTACACTGATCAGGAATTACCCCTGAAATATGGGGCAAAGTTTGGTATACTCCTATAAATTAATTTAGAATAGCATAAGAAAATCTTAAATTCTCAGCTTTTAGAAGCTGTGATAGTTTATAATTCTACCCAAAAAGAAAAAAGTTAAATAATTAAAACTTTATTAATTGACAAAGATCTTTGCAAATACTTAAGCCAGTGCACTCACTTAACCCAGTGTTGTTTTACCGAAACTTATATAGTAGGTTTTAAATTTTTTTTTTTTTCATAATAAATTTTAACTTAAGGAATAAATGAGTTATGCATTGCAAAGTAGAATGCTCAAATTGCTTCTATGATTTTTTTTTTTACTTCAGTGAAGTGTTATTTTGATTTAAAAAAATGTATGTGACCAAGAATTACCCCGGAAACTTAGTGACCGGGAATTACCCCAGGTGACGATATTAGCAGATTTTGCTGGTAGTTTTTGCTTGTAGATTGAAAAAAAATAAAATGCTATTTGCAGCAATTAAAACACTTACTCAAGGCTTTACTCAGATTAATATACTTAATTCTATTTTAACTTTCAATTATTCTCCACCTCTTCTGAGTTCTTTTGTTTTTACAGACATGTCTGGCCTCTAGATTTTATCAAGGCTTGTTCTCAGTGTATAGAAACTATCAAAAGTTTCGTTTACACAGAAAGAATTTAAATCTTATTGGCAGGCTCATTTTGCAGTTGCCAGTTATTAAATTAAAATCTTTCCCTAATGTGAAATACATAGTAAGCATTAATTCAAGAATAGAAATTATTCGTGAATTAATTTGTTGAAAAATGTTCTTTATAAGTTTTGAAGGTTGACTAATGGAACTGTTTTTCTGGATATAAAAATTTCCTTTATTCTTGTTTTTATGAGGTTTTTAGTCCAATATTTTAATTTTGCCATGAAGGTCCATTTCACACACGTTACTGCTCATTCAATTGTAATGAATCTATTTTGTCCTCATTGGAATCTGTAATGTTCTAATAATTATTTATTGTTTTATTGATTTTTCTATAAATTGTTCTATTGTTATCGTGGTTTGTATTTCAGGAATTTGCAGCAAAGTTTTCTGTTTCAGTGGTTGAGAAAACTTGATGCAAATTCGTGAAGCGTGAACCACGATAACAATAGAACATATAACAATAGATCAGATACATTTTGTTTTTATACAACTCCGGATATGCATATTTTATTGTTCTGTGTGTGAAGCTGTTGCTAAGATGAAATAAATTCAATGCTGTACTGAAATTGTGTAAAATATTTTGAAAAAACATGAGTATTATGTACATTTAATTTCATTAGCAGATTATGGGCATCAACATAACACATCAAGTTTTCCTCTTCTCTTGACTTGTGGACACTCTGTATGTGAAGGCTGTGCTAAAAGCCATGCTTGTCGACATAAAAGAATTGTATGCAATGATTGTCAGGTACTAATCTTTTACTGTATCCATGCTTTGAATTTGATTTATTGCTTGTAAGACTTTATTTTGCTTATGGCAAATTTTTTTTAAATTTCAATAGAAGAAATTTTTAAAATGTTTCTTCACTGTTTCAAAATAACTGAATTTAAACTTTGAACTACTGTAATGATGGATTTTCATCATTTTTTAAAATTTTAAGATACTAAATATATTTGTTTTTAAAGTGTCACCAGCAAAATTTTCATCATCCTGGAGCGGGTTGGAGTCCCGCTCCAAACGATGAAAATTTTCAAGTTTTCGGATATTATCTGACTTACCATCCTTGTCACATTTACGCCAAAATCGGATTGTCATTTTCAAAATTTGTATTATATGGCGTAATCTTATATTTCTTTCATGAAATGTGTTGAAGTTAGAAGAAACATTTTAATGACCCCATTACCTATGTATACCCAATGAAAACTTATTTTTGTTAATTGCATATAATTTTATAGTGTGAATGAAATGTTTATGCTTGGTATTTTGATTTATTGTGTGGAATGCCATACATATTCTTTTTTATGGATGGTAATGAGTTATTATTTAATTCCAGCTGACTACAGATTTGTCAGAAGGAGATGCATCAGTTTCAGCACTGCTCCCAGACGTGCATGTGTTAGGAGTCTTAAATGCTAACACAAAGAGATCACTTCCTAGGTTTGTACCTGTTTATTACACTAAGTTATTTGTTTTCTGCCTCTCTTTTTTGTATCATGATCTCAGAAAAGTGTGGTTTCATGTAATGCTGATTTACAATACAAGAAGTAATTTTCACCATATAAGAACAAGAACTAATTTTTTATATATACTGTGTGGCTGAAATGCTAGATCATACATAAAGTCATACATATTGGGATGGTGCATAAGTTCATTTCGTTTTATTTCAAGAGTGTTTCCCAGTATGTATATATATATATATATATATAAATTAGTTCTTGTGTTGTAATTCAGCATTACATGAAACCACATTAGTAGTGACGGTGCAGATGGCCAGTTGTATATCAAAATGTAGCCAGTAATATTGTGTATCTAAATCATATTGCGTTGTGTGATTGTGGCTAATGGTTTTTTGGTTTTCAGGTCCGAAAGTATGGAGTGTCAAGTAGAGAGGAATGAACATTTATGACATCTGCTTATGAACAAGTTTAACAAGGGATCCATAGCCGCTGAGGCTACTCGACAAATTTGTGCTGTGTATGGAGATGCTATTGTTCCAAGGACAGCCCGCAAATGGTTTGAGCGGTTCCGAGGTGGCAATTTTGACCTCAACGGCTCTCCATGCTCAGGTCATCCATCTCATCCACTTGGATAGCCGTCAAACCACACTCCAATTAGCCCCTGAGATGGACTGTGATCAGGCCACAGTGGTGCAACACCTGGAACGTATGGGAAAGGTCCAGAAATTGGAGTCTTGGGTGCCTCACACTCTCGCCAAGGACAACACGAATCAGCGTGTTGCCATATGTGGTTCCTTGCTTGCCCGTTATCACGAATGTTCTCAGCAACTTGTATTGTTAGAGAGAAAAAGTGGTGTCTGTATGTGAATTTCAGGCATCAGAGGGAATGGTTATGCTCGAACAAGATGCCCACACCACATCCAAAACGTGACCATCCTGCGAAGATCATGTTGTGTGTTTGGTGAGACATGGAAAGCATCATTCACTGGGAAATGCTGCCTAGGAATCGGACCATCAACGCTGCACTCTATTGTGAGCAGCTCTGCTGCATGCAGGGAGCAATTCAGCAGAAATGGCCACATTGGTGCCATGGTGTCTTTCTCCAACATAACGCACGCCATCACATTGCAAACATGACCAAAATGGCCATTCAGGACATGAAATGGGAGATCCTTCCACATCCGGTCTATTCCCTAAATCTCGCCCCTTCAGACTATCACCTGTTCCGATCTCTGTCGAACCCACTCCAAAGCAGAATGATCAACAATGATGCTGATATCCAGAATTTCCTTGATGATTTCTTCACAGCAAAACCTGCACGTTTTCTCAAGACCTACCCAGACGTTGGGACACCATTGTAAAAAATGGGGCGGGGGGGGGGGAAATACATAGTTGATCGATTCCGTTTTCCCTTATGATGTAATGCATTACTGTAGTGCGGTGAAAAAAACGGCATGAACTTATGAATCACCCCAATGCAACGAAGAACCAAAATATTCTGAAAGATGTGTTCATCTTTATGCAAAGTGAAGTAACTGCATTAGGTAAACGGCAACACATGTGAAGGTCGTGAAATGGTACAAATAACACCTGATACTGAACTCTGTTAATCAGTGTTATTCTTGTTCTTAGTGAGGCCAAAGTCAAGGAAGGTGTATTTGTCAGTCCACAGACACTCCAGCTTTTCCAAGATAAGCACTTTGATGATATCTTCACAGGTTATGAAAAGTTAGCTTGGAAAGCTTTTCAGTAAGTGGCTGCAAATTTTCTAGAAAACCATAAGGCTGACAATTACCAGGAGCTTGTAGGAACCCTCTTGCAATGCCACGAGAGACTAGTGTGCAACATGTTATTGAAATTACACTTTTTACACGCTTATCTGGATTTTTTCCCGGCTAACTCTGGCACTGTCTGTTACCAGCACAGAGAATGGTTTCATCAGGCCATTACTACTGTCAAAAAAAAGGTACCAAGGGAAATTGAATGCAGCAAAGCTAGCAGTTTGTTTGTTGAACCCTAGTGAGAAATCTCCAGGAACTCATTACAAGAGGCAGGCAAAATGGCGTCACTATGAATCATTTCCTCTGTGTGGCTTATTACAGGGTATGTATAAGCAAATAAGTAAAACTTGTTTTATAGATATTTCAAAATCTAGAGCTAATCTGGTGTTGTAATGACTAATTTTCGTATTCAGCAGCCCAAACAACATTAAAGGTAACTTGGTTTAATCTCGGGTACAAAAAGTCCAAATTTGTTGTCCAATCTATTTGGATGGATTCTTTCTTTAATTAAAAGACCTGATCTTCTCTTTTTTTATTTTTTTTAATGTTTTCTTTTTTTTTTTTACAGGTGCAGTAACTTTGTCATATAAGGTTATATATATAAGGTTATATATATAAGGTTATATATATAAGGTTATCCTTGAATACATTGAAAACTTATTGAATAATGAATAAAAAACATTTTTATTCAAACATACACAGAAACACTGGTAGGTTTGGGCCATCAAGTTTTTACAGAAGCTGATAACCATCCTTAAAGCATCAATGTTTCATGGAAGCTGACAACCACTCTTTAGTTCAGATAAGTGATTTGTCAAAACCTGCATTCAGTGAGTCGGTTTGTTTAGTCTTTCAGAGATTTGGGAATAGTGCAAAAGCTATGTATGCTGGCAGTAGAGCATGTGTATGAGTGAATGGTGTATTGAAATGGTTTTCTATTGGTACAGAAATCAGACAAGGCTGTGTGATGTCACTGGCTGTTTAATACATTTATGCATGTGTGATGTCACATTAAACAATACTGGTTTATGTCTTGATAATATCTGTGCGCGTAGGTTGCTGTATGCTGATGACACATTCCCGTTGGCAGAGAGCAAAAGTGAGTTGCAGAGTATGTTGTCCCAGATGTACGAAGTTTACATGAAATTGAAACTGAGGATAAATATGGGTAAAACCAAAGTTATGGTTTTTGAGTGAGGAACTGTTGTTACTGAACGCAAGATAAGTCTCAGTGATTGACCAGGTGAAAGAATTTGTACATTTAGGAAGCATGTTTGACAGAGAACAAATTAGATGGTGAAATTAGTAGGTGTGTGAATTCTTCTTTCAAAGTCATAGCTGCCTTAGGAGGATTTCTTAGGAATGATTTGTTCTCAAAAAGTCCCAAATGGCTGTTTATGAAAGTAGTCATTCCTACTCTGACTTACAGCAGTGAAACCTGGGTACTGTGGAAGAGACATAGGTGTCATTTGTGTGCTAGAGAGATACATTACTTATGGGGGGGAGGAGGTGTTTGTGGCAAGACATGCTCTGATTATGTGAGGAATGAAGATGCGTTGCACATGTGTAATGTGAAGCAAAATGTTAGTATGGTGGAGACAAATATTCTGTGGAGGCTTGGCCTTGTTAAAAGAACGAGTGATGAGATGCTTACTAAGAGAATTTATTCAGCTGAAGTAGCATGAAAAGGTAGAGGAAAACCTAGGGAAATCATGGGAAGACCAGATTCAGGAATGTTTGCTTGAGAAAAAGATAATGAGTATGAAGTACAAAAGGTCTTGTGGAAGACATATGAGGAATGTCAGTGAAGCTCAAGTTGTGTGCCAAGATTGCTGTAAATGGAGACTTGAGGCATAAACAATAAGTGAAATCTAGTATCTAGTTCCATCAGTTTTAAACTTGAATCTGGCAGAATAGCTTTCTTTGAGGGACTGTCCTCTGAATGTCAGAGAGCAGGTTAGTCATGTGTTTGTGTTGAGGAGGTGCTCAACTTGTATGGCAGAGACATACCATTTGTTCTGGAGCTATATATTATACATTGGCCCTTCCATTTTAGGAATGTTCTCAACTTATGTGATAAAGATGTACTATTTTCTTAGATACAGCTCCGAGTTGAAGTACAGGGTGTCCTTAAAGTCTTTCCCACATTACGAAAATTAATATATAATATCTATGTAAGTTAAAATAAAATGGTTGGCAGCATAATATAGCAGTACTTATACGTTTTTTTTTTTTTTTTTGCTGTACTTTAGAGGTGAGTGCTACTGCTGAATAAGAGGAGCATTTTATCGATAATGGCTTCCATGCAAGAAAAAGTGGTGTTCGTGTTGTGGTTGAGGTTGTTGTATTAAGACCAAATCGGCGGTTACTGTCCAGCATCATTTCAGAAAAGAGTACAGACGATCACCATCGTACCAAATAAGCATGAAAAGTTTAAAGCAAAGGATAGTGTTGGCGATCTCCCCGAGTGGGCCGACCACCGGTTACACAAGAGGCAGCTGTTCAGGAGACATTTCTGTGAAGCCCCAGCAAATTCATTCGTCGTGCTTCATTGAAAACTAGTATTCCCTGTGTCATAGTTCACAAAATTATGCACAAACGTCTTCATATGTATGCTTTATAAGGTATAGTGATTTTTCACAGATGAAACCACATTCAAAGTCTCTGGTACAGTAAATAGGCACAATGTGCGAATCTGGGGATCAGAAGATCCCCATTATGTCATCAAACAACAGAGGGCTAGGCTAGCCTGAAAGTGAATGTATGGTGTGGCCTGATGCCTGACAAAAGCATCAGACTCTTCTTTTTTACAGAACCCATGATATCATGTAATTTGTACCTGGACATGCTGGAACTTTTTGTATTTGTAGCACCTCAGTTGCATGCACTCTAACCTGCGGTTATTTTCCAACAAGACAGTGCCCCACCACATGAGTTAAGAATGGTTTGTGAGTTCCTGAGTGCCGTATTTCCAGACAGATGGATTTGGCTGTGATGGTCCCATGACATGGCCACCTCGATCACCCGACATTACCCCCTCTAGACTTTTTTCTGTGGGGTTATGTAAAAGACAAAGTTTACTCTAGCAGTGTTCTGAATGTCAAGACGTTGAAGAGCAGTAGAATAATGGATGCCATTGGTTCTGTCTCTGCTGAGATGCTAAACAAAACATGGTGTGAAATCGAATATTGCTTAGATGTCCTCCGGGCCACAAATGGCACCCATGTGGAGGTGTACTAACACTGGAAAAAAATTTTACTTGTGTACCATCATTGACGTGCAATCCCTTTCTTGTACCTGTAGTACATTTTTTATATTAATTTTTGTAATGTGGGAAAGACTTTATGGACACGTTAAAATTTTGCCTAATGGTTCTCTCGTATGTAGGTACAGTTTGGAAATTCTTTTATTTTAATAATAAATTGTCTTTACAAGGGAAAGCTATATTTATTGTTTTACATAAAGGATAATGCATTTTTGGAATTTGCTCTTTTCCAGTCTGAAAATGAAACGGTCAGGTGAAATAGAAACTAAGCGTCGTCAAAAACAGAATTATAAGCCAAGTAAGTATTATTTTGGATTTGTGCAGCTTCTTTGGAATATTTATTACAGTTCATAAGCTTGTAGTTATGTAGTTCATTGATGATGTAAGTGATGATTGAAGCTTGTTTCTAGGTTACATGTATGAAATTTTGTTCCCCTAACATTTATGCCAAAAGTATATAACAAGATGAGGAGCAAGTATTTCCACTGCTTAAAATTTATAGAAAAAATATATGACCATCAAATATTGCCATTCTACTGCTCTGGATGAAGGTCTCCCCAGGTCTGTCACAACTCTGCCTTGGGCTGCTCTCTTCCTTGTCACTCCGGCATGTTTTAGTTTCATCCACTACCTGCTATGTGTTTTTGCAGTGTGGTATTTCAGTTCTTCTACCAGTATGTCCAGCCCATTGCCACTTGAGGGTCTTTAATTTCATCATGATGCCATAAAGTTTATTTTTTTTTTCTGATCCATGAATTCCTTTTTGTGTCTCTTCTTGGGTTCACCAAGCTTGCATCTATCCATGTGTATATGCATAATTGACACTTTCTCATGCAATAATACCATTAATAGCAAATTCTGAAGAGCATATGGCTTTCTTCTGAAAAAAAAAAAAATGTTTAAATATCAGATTGAAAGAACATCTAGACGATTGGAACACAGAACAAGCAAAAACAGCTATGATTCAATGCTGCATGGATAATAATACGGAGCTCGAGTGGGTTAATATAAAACATCTTGCATCTCACAGCACCCACAAACAAATCCTCATATCCGAGGTTATTATGATTGAAAAGACAAAAATCTAATTGTAACAATAATAGTCGACATGACCTATCATATGCATGGAGATTTTTGGTTGACCAAGAAAAACAAAGAAAGAGAAAGGAAACAAATAGTAGGGAAGACCAGGTGGACTCGTACATAAGAACACCAACAGATGGCGCGCAACACGACATGCACAATAACGATTATGACTTGGAAGTAGGGCGTGTCTTGGCAATAAATCAACGTGGTATAGATGACTTGGCAGTTGGGGCAAAAACATCGCCGACCACTGACAAAGACTACTACAACTTCGTTATTTTAGAAGATTCGTTACTGCTGTTTTCTGGTTTAATTTGTTAACATTGTTTTATTCAGATTTTATTCTGATGAAGTTTGACTTGTATTCCGAATTTTATTAGAATTTTAAAGTATTTTCATTCCTTTGTTGGTTATAGTCTGGGTTGGCAAGATACGTTCTGATTGTGTGAGGAACGAAGATGTGTTGCAGTTGTGTAATGTGA
Organism: Macrothele yani; assembly: GCA_039090855.1. Lineage (NCBI taxonomy): Eukaryota > Metazoa > Arthropoda > Arachnida > Araneae > Macrothelidae > Macrothele > Macrothele yani. The sequence goes on along the minus strand of CM077005.1, from coordinate 16,346,884 downwards.
AGCAAAATGTTGTAAGCAAGGTGGAGACTAATATGTTTTGGGGGTTTGGCCACATTGAAAGAATGAGTGATGAGATGCTTACTAAGAAAATCTTGTTAGCCCAAGTGGCAGGAAGGAAAGGCAGAGGAAGGCCAAGGAAGTCATGAGAGGATCAGATTCAGGAATGTCTGCATGAGAAAAAGATTATGAGCATGAAGTATAGACGATCTTGTGTACAGGGTGTGATGGATGTCAGTGAAGCCGGAGTTGTACGTCAAGATCACAGTAAATGGAGAAGTTTGATACAGCAACAGTAAGTAAACATTATCTGGTAATCTGTATTTCTTTGTGGAGCTAAACCTCTGAATATCAGAGAACAGCTTAGTGATATGTAGTGATACTAAAACTCCAATTTAAAGAATTCTTTCTGCACCGAATACAGCTCCTTATGGGGAAATGCTTTGCATATAATTTCTAATTTTGATAAAAAATGATTTGGCCACCAGGGGCGCAAGTCTTAATTTCCGCTTTTGATGTATTTACAGTAAAATCTGAGCTTCTAAAATTTCGATTGAAAAAAAATTCATTTGTGGACCAATACTACTTATGCTGACAAACCTTTTATGAATATTTTCTTCTTAAAATAATGCATGGTTTCTACGCCAGGGGGTGTAATGTATAATTTTTTGTCAATATCTTTACTTTTAGGAGTCCGATTTGAAAAACTCCTGCTTTGTTGGATAGTGTCTTCGATGCGAAATGGTTTTCATATAAATTTAAAATTTTCAAATAAATCGTAGACTTTCCGCTAGGGAGCGCAAAGGTAAATTGCGTTTTCTGCATTATTTTTTGCTTCTAAAACTCCGATTTGAAAAATTCTTCCTGTATCGCGTACAGCTGCTGATGGAAAATGTTTTTCATATAATTTCTAATATTTGGTAAATAATGGTTTGTTTGGCCATCAGGTGGCATAAGAGTTAATTTCTCCTTCTGATGTATTTGCAGAAAAATCTGAGCTCCTGAAAACTCTACTAAAATTTTTTTCTTGGACCGATATTGTTTGCATCGAAAAACCTTTTGAGAATACTTTCTTCCTAAAATAATGCATGGTTTTCTCTCCATGGGGTGTAGATTCATATCTTATATTTGTTCACACTCTGCTTTGAAGAGTCCGATTAAAAAAAAATTCTTTCTTTGTTGGAGAGTGTTTTCGCTGCGAAATGTTTCTCATATAAATTCAAATTTTCTTAAGGCTCTACAAGACGTGCCATCTTGTATTGCTGCCTTCTGTTATTAACCAATGGGCAAGCGTATTTCACAAATTGCTCTGGCAATTTTTCACATTTTGGAACACCGTTTGTGGCTAACGCAAGATATATGATAAATAAAGAGTTCCCTTGTTTCAGAATTTTTATTGACCTTTCCCTTCAATTTTTATCTGCAGCGAAAGTAGTACCAAGGCGTCTTCCATTGTTTTATTAATTAATAAAAAATACTTAAAGGGTCCAAAATAAAAATCTGAAACCAGGGAACTCTTTATTTATCATATATCTTATGTTAGCCACAAATAATGTTCCAAAATGTGCAAAATTGCCCGAGCAATTTGTGAAATTCTCTTGCCTGTTGGTTAATTAGAGAAGGCAGCAATACAAGATGGTGGGTCTCGTAGAGCCTTAAGGCACAAGTCTGCAACCAGAGGGCATAAGCTCATCGTTCTGTTTACAGCAGTAGCGGCGGGATTAAAAACCCAATTGAAAAGCTTCTTTCTTTTGTCAGATACTATTGTTTTCCATACTGGTTTCATTGACTTTGAATCAGGGTGTGCACAATTTAAATCACTTGATTGAAATCATTGATACTGGATTTAAGCATTAGTTTTAACATGATCAGTCAGAGTGGCTGAAATGAAAAAAAAAGGTAAACAAAACTCAAAGCATGCTTCATGTTGACTGGGTACAGAAAGCATATGTATCTTATTCTACAGTCTAGAAGTAGGGATTAGCCATGTGTGGCTCTTTGAATAGGGATTGGGAAGTGGTCTTTTCAGCTTCAGGGCAAAAGGGGTAACTGCAATGCAAGTTGTAGGGGTAGAAGAAGACTGAACAGTCCCTATAGTTTGGGAACAGGTTTTTATCTTCTGCTCAATGACCTGTCAGATCACAAGGTTGTTGTTCTAAGTTACTGGTCTGTTTGTTTTACTAAGGGTCTGTTACTGTTCATTGTTTGCCTTTGTTCCTCTGTACTCAGCGTTATACAGAGTACACTATTTGTATTTTCCATTCAATAACAGTCAATGCCTTGTATGTTCTCAGATACTTTACAAATATGTCTGCTAGGAGAAAGAAAGATCCAATTTGGTGCTATTTTACTGAAAAGATTGAGCTTGGAAAGAAAGGATGTATGGCACACACTGGACTGGTGTAGGTCATTAGCTTTGCTAAAGGACTGTTTCTAGAAAATGACTTTAAGCTATTGAAGCACTTCACACATGCAAAGCTACATCTGCTGGGGTAGAGAGAATGTTTTCTACTTTTGGACTCTTTTACAGTAAACTCAGGAATCAGCTGGGGGTAGAAAAGGCTGCTAAACTTGGGTTTTTATTTAGATCTTTAAATGGAAAAAGTGCTTAAAAATTAACTGATTATCTTACCTACACAGCACTGTCTCATGTTTGCAATAAAAATGTTACTGCAACTGGAAAAATTCTTGAATAATTTTAAATTGTTTTTATTAATTTCCAGTTAATTAAATTTGTGCAATTAATTGCTTGTGTTTTAATGCTTATGTTTTGTTGCCAATGGATAGGAGTGACGGCCGACATACATCGCAGATTTATTTTGTACTCATCCCCGTAGAAGAATCACGGTGATGTTCATCGCAGGTTTATTTTGTACTCGTCCCCGTAGCAGAATAGCGGCGACGGACGACGTACATCGCAGATTTATTTTGTACTCATCCCCGTAGCATAATCACGGCGACGTTAATCGCAGATTTATTTTGTACTCTTCCCCGTAAAAGAATCGCAGCGACGTGCATCGCAGGTTTATTTTGTACTCGTCCCCGTACAAGAATTGCGGCGATAACCGACTTACATTGCAGATTTATTTTGTACTCATCCCTGTTGAAGAATCGCGGTGATGTACATCGCAGGTTTATTTTGTACTCGTCCCCGTACAAGAATCGCGGCGATAACCGACGTACATTGCAGATTTATTTTGTACTCATCCCTGTTGAAGAATCGCGGTGATGTTCATCGCAGGTTTATTTTGTACTCGTCCCCGTAGCATAATCGCGGCGACGTTCATCGCAGATTTATTTTGTACTCATCCCCGTAGCATAATCGCAGCGACGTTCATCGCAGATTTATTTTGTACTCGTCCCCGTAGAAGAATCGCGGCGACGTGCATCGCAGGTTTATTTTGTACTCGTCCCCGTAGAAGAATCGCGGCAATTAACGACATACATTGCAGATTTATTTTGTACTCGTCCCTGTTGAAGAATCGCGGTGATGTACATCGCAGGTTTATTTTGTACTCATTCCAGTAGCAGAATTCCGGCGACGGCCGACGTACATCGCAGATTCATTTTCTACTAATCCTCGTAGCAGAATCGGGGCAACGGCCAATGCACATCGCTGATTTATTTTAGTCCTGCTGACAAAAACGACATCCCCAGAACCTGATTAAACCATCTTGCAGACCTCCTAAGATGCAAGTTTTCCACCTCTCAAAATTTCCGAAAACAGAAGTTAGGCGGAGTGATGATTTCTCCTGTAATCGTAATTTTTTTCTAATAATTAACAACATAAAAGTGTTTGCTGATTAGATTTAATTAGTTTCTCAATAAAATTTTGATGTAGGGAAAAAATTCCTACATTCTCATCATCAAGATGAGTTGAAATAGGCTTAAAAAATTATCAGCATGCGTCGTGTTACCATTTTTTTTATCTGAGTGTTACGTTTTTTGGTTCTGAGAGGTTGGCAGGTCTGCTTTACATCATCAAACAGATACCACATGAAATTTGTAACAGGAATGCATAAAGTGGCATGCAAGCTTTAATGCACTGAAGTATGATAAACAACCACAATTCATTGCATTTTTTGATTCTTTTATATATACAATTTAAGCAATTCTAGGCTTAAACATTATTTGCCGTGCATGGTGAATGATGATGATAGGAATAACTTCACCAAAAGATTCTTAGAAAGTCCTTATTTTTCCCTCATCAAAAATTGTATGGACCAAGTTTGTGTGGATGTATTGAATGATATTGGTTTAGTGTATCAGAATTGTAGGAGTACTTTTTATGTTATAGCATACTTCACTGTAAAACCTGATTTTTAGTTGTTTTCACTGTTTAACTGCACATTTAAATTTGAATAATTATGAGTATTCAATAAAGTTGAATTTATTATCTCTTTGTATTTTTCAGTTGTTTGTGAAGAATGTATGAGTAGGGAAGTTGTCTGTAGCTGTGATAAGTGCAAAGAAAACTTTTGCAACATTTGCTTTGACCATGTAAGTTATTTTTAAACGAGAACTGCAAAATTCATTCCTAAGAATTTTATTACTTTTTTTATCATTTTCTGAATCACTCTTTGTGAGCATGTCTCTTTAACAAGGAAGGTAAACTTAGTGCATGCATTGCTTGGCCATTAACATACGGTTCTTCTGCAGATTCGCAGAATTCTGCCTTTTTTTTTGGTCATGATTTAGGTCATTCTCAAAATCGATGCAGAAGTGAAGAGAAATTTCTTGGGGGGGGGGGGGGAGGTAGTTTTAGGTCTGGAGAAGATATTTCATCTTTCGAAACTTTTGAAAACGGAAGGAAGATTTTCCCTCTAATTGTAATTTCTTTTTCCTCACGATGTTGCCTGTGTCCAGTATTGTTAAATATCATTTTATCGCATAAATGCTTGTATTTTAGCATGAAACGCGGGCAACGATTTCCGAAAATGGAAGTTAAGACTGCGCAAAACTTTTCCTGTAGTCTTCAGGCTTAGATTCTTTTGCGGATTCAAAGAAGTACCATTTCAGTTATCATTTTGGGCATTCTCGAGATCAATGCACAACTGAACAGAGAAATTTTGGGGGAATGGTGGGTGGGGGGGGGGATTTGTTTTCCGTTACAGAACGAAATTCTGTCCTTCGAAACTTTCGAAAACGGAAGTTGAGCGGAGCAAGATTTTCCCCGTAATCATGTGTTTTTTTTTCGCAATGTTTTTTCTGCCCTGTAATGTTCTTAAATATCCCTTAATTCCACAAATACTGCATTTCAACTTAAAAATGGAGGAAAAAAGGTTCCAAAAACAGAAGTTGGTCAAAGCTAAGATTTATCCTCGTAATCATATGTTTTGTTTCCGCAATGTCATGTTATCCTGTATTGTTTTTAAATGTTACTTTTTCCCATAAATGTTTGCACTTAAGTTTGATAAGGGAGAGGAAATTTTCCAGAAACAAAAAGTGACGAAGTTTGAAAATGTGCAGTATTTGTGGAATTTAAGTAGAAGTGACGAAGTTTGAAAATGTGTTAGAATTGATGCATGGTGTTCAAAAGTATTTATATTCTAAAAATTACACCATTTATCTAAAGTAGTGATAGCTTTGATATGCATTCATGGTCCTCAGGCTGAAAGTTCTTTCAGCATGTTGGATGAATTATTGTCATCTGAGGGAATAAAAGGGGATAGGGGGAAAAGGAAAGTGACAAAGAAATGCGAAGGCAAATGTGAACTGAAAGAAAAACTAAACAAATATTACTGTGCAGCTGCAGTGTCACCAAAAAACAAATATGACTATGGAACTTGCAACTTGCTCAGAAGAAAAGAAGAAAGCAACACAAGAGGAAAATTGCCGCCCTGGTGGCGCAGTGGTCTAAGCGATGGCCTCTGATCATTCGTCCGAGCGGGGTCTGGGTTCGAATCCCGGTGAGGCATGGATGTTGTGTTTGTCTTACGGCACTGATTCTCTCCCTTCCCTGGAACCAGTGACCCTAAATTAGGGACGGGCGACTGCTTATAGCCCATTGAGTTGCTCACGGTGGTCGTTAAACCTCTAATCAACAACAACAACAACAACAACAACAAGAGGAAAATTGAGCTGATGTTCTATCAAGTACAAAAAAAAAAAAAAAAAGCTGTGTTTGAAGCCAATGTCTTTTAAAACAGTTTTCTTTTGTTTTGAATTCAGTAATTTTGTATCTTGAATATAGTGGTGTGCTCTAAATATTTACATAAATATGTTATGGTGAACAATTTCACCTTACCCATGCACCATTATATTCACACTTTCTAGTCTCATGTATGCATTAAGTGACATTTTCAGAATTTTATGTGAGTTCACTACATCTTGTTGTACACACGTCATTAAAAAAAAAAAAAGCAACAAATCCACGTTGCATAGTTGCCAACTCAAAGTTTTCAGTTGCTTTTGTATTTTTCTTTACTTTATTGTAAGTTAGTTCTTTGATTCACATAGAAAATTCAGCTAGTGATCCAAGATGGCACAATGTTAGAGTCCCAGGTAAGGCATAGGTGATGGTGTTCATCCTATATTTTTCCTGGAACCCATGGACCCCAAATTAGTTTTTTCCCTCCACAGCTGCAGTATAGATACTTTTTGACCAGACCTTGTACTATTCTGGGGTCTTATAGTGCTTCAGACATTCATTTGTATTTGCCAAGTTTGACCTCTGAAGTGTTTTTTTTTTTTTTTAAATTAAAATTTGATCTCCGATTGTGCTGAAGATCCATTTAAAAACACAGTAAAAATTAAAATAAATTTTTTTGATGCCTTGTTAATAAAACACATTTGATATTGAATTTAATTAAAATTAAATTGCATTAAAAAGATAATTTTACACGTGTGCCAGTTTCTCAGCCACGGGTTTGTTTAAACACTTTAAAAAGAAATAAAAAAGTGATGCTGGTATGCACGAATGTGCCCAGTTCCTTGCTATCCTTTTGCAAGATTTTCTGCTGCAAAAACATGCTAAATTGATAATTACTGGCTGATTTAGCAGTTTCAATGCAGTTCTGATTCTTGGTCTCTTCTGAATTTCACAAAATGTGATATTTGTTAATGTGATTTTGTGAGTAATGTTTCGTAGCCCATGTAATGCACTTGTTCAAATCACTGTAATATGTTCTCATTAATTTTTTCATACCGAAGTTTCCTGTTTAGTTGGAATGTCTTCATTACTTATTTTTTCCATTGAATTTCTGCACACAATAATAGTTTTTCATAATATTTCTATTAAAACTATGTCATGTCAGCAGCATTGCTAGCCTTACTTATGTGTCCAGCTTTCAGTACTGCAAAAGAGGGTAGGATTAATTACTGGTATTGATTTAACCAGTTTTGTTGTATATCCAGCTTCTATTATAGTGAAAATACTCTTTCCAGCTACTATTGTAGTGAACATAAAGTTAAATAGTTGATAATTTGTTGTGGTTTTTGAACTACATTTCCTAATTTCTTGTCTGGCTTTCATTTTTTCATTTCTCAGAAATAGTTACACTGTAATAATTAACTTGTGACACCTATTCTAGCCTCTTTTTGTGTACTACAAAAGTAATTAATTTTGAATAGCCATTGATCTGTTTGCATTCTTCACACTGATGTTAAAACTGCCTATTTCAGCACCTTAAATCATTACTCTCTTCATGTAATCTTTCCACCATAGATCACAAATAAAAATGGGGAAAGGTTACATTCCTGTACTTCAAAGTTTAATTTTAAACCACTTCAGTTTAATTTTCTTCCAAAAATAATGCTCATGTGCAAAATTTCAGTAAGCCTGCTTTTCAATCTATAACTTAATTACATGCTGAATAGCTTATTTACTGTAGGTACCTGTTCAAAAGCTTTCAAAATTGGCAAATGCAAAACTAATTTCTCAAAAAAAAAAAAAAAAAAAAAAAAAAAAAAAGAAAAGAAAAAAGAAAGGTTATTACACTTAGAACCCTAGTCACATATTTATGTAAATAGTCAGTTCAGAATGGTAGCTGGGAGAGTACCAATGCTATGCAAATTTCAGGGCAACACTGGTGACAGTGGTCTAAGCAATTGCTTCTGACCCTTTCATTTCATGAGATGGCTCTGAGTTTTGAACCCTAGTTGGCATGGATGTTATGTTTGTCTTAATATGTCTCTGGCTCTCTCTGCTGAAACCAATGACCTTGAATTAGAGATGGATGACTGCTTATAGCCCATCACATAGCTCACGATGGTCTTTACCCTCTCCCCCACAAAACCAGACTCTTGCATTGCTGTCTTGTATGCTAAGGCACAAGAAAGATGTAGTAGGGGTAACTTGACTTCAAAGTGGTCATTGTGTTTTAATGGTGTATGTATGTATGTATGTATGTATGTATGTATGTATGTATGTATGTATGTATGTGCGTGCGTGCGTGCGGCCCCGGTGGTGCAGTGGTCTAAGGCGTTGGCCTCTGATCATTCGTCCGTAAGGGGTCCGGGTTCGAATCCCGGTCAGGCATGGATGTTGTGTTTGTCTTACGGCACTGGCTCTCTCCCTTCCCTGGAACCAGTGACCCTAAATTAGGGACGGGCGACTGCTTATAGCCCATTGAGTTGCTCACGGTGGTCGTTAAACCTCCAATAAAAAAAAAAAAAGAACTACTGGGGCCTGACAAGATTAGTACAATAAATGCTCTCAGAAACTCCACAATGCCCAGATGCCACATTTGAAGTGCTCTAAGAAGAGCCACTAGTGTTGTCCATAAGAAACTGCCTTAAGATGGTTTATGATTGAGGTGTCTACACTAGTGTCCAAAATTGTGGAAACCTTTAGAAAAATTTGTATTTCTAAGGTTTGATGGCTCATAACATGTCTTTTTTAGAATAATACTACAAAATTAGGTATCAGTAGGAAGACAATTTAATGAAGAGTGCAATGCAGCAAATTGTGTTGAATTATCTTTATTCTACCAAAAGTTACACCCAAAACAACCAGAAAAAGAAATCACAACTTCCTTATACAGTATAACAAGAAGTGGCTTTCCTTAACTCAAAACTGACCATTGAGATTGATTGTTCTGGGAGCCAGTCAGATGTTATTATAACACAACATCAAATCAATCAAGTGTTAGTATGAGTCAGCTCTAATTTCCAGGTATCAGAGTTAAAATAGAATTTTAATTGTGTGAGAGTGTCAAGTTGGTCACTAGTTTTTTTCATGGACTTTTCTATTCCTTGATTATTTAGTAAGCTGTGTAACCTAGTAAGAGTTGACTGGTCACCTAGAAAGTGATGTAAAATGCTAACATTGCATGAGGGCTACACTTATAAGCATACATGAGATTCTTCCACAGATTCGCGAAATTCTTTTTTTTTTCTTATCAGTTGGGCTGTTCTCGAGATCGATGCAAAACTGAAGAGAAATTTTGGAGGATTAGTTAGAAGGGGGGGAGGAGTCGTTTTTTGGTCTGGGGATGGTATTTCGTTTTTCAAAACTTTTGAAAACTGAAGTTAAACGTAGTGAACATTTCCCCCATAATTAATCGGGATTTCGTTTTCTTGCGATGTTCCTTCTGCGCAGTATTATTGTTAAATATAATTTTATTCCATAAATATTTGCATTTCCACATGTAAATGGAAGTAGACGGCACGGAAATTTCCCTGTGATCTTTAGGCATGAGATTCTGCCGTGGATTCGAAAAATTCTGCCTTTTCCATTGTCATTTCAATGGTACTTGAGATCGATGCAGACTGAACAGAAATTTGAGAGGGATTGGCGATGTGGTGGGGGTTGTTTTGTGTCAGAGAACAGAATTCCGACTTTTGAAAACTGAAGATAGACAGAGTGAAGTTTTCTTTCGTAATCGTAATTCTTTTTTTCCCCGCGATGTTTCTTCTACCCAGTAGTGTTGTTAAATATAATTTTATTCTATAATAAATGTTTGTATTGCAGGTTGAAAATGGAGGAAAACTTTCCTAAAACGGAAGTCTGACAGAGCGAAGATTTTGTTCGTAATCATAATTTTTTTTCTCCGCGATGTTCTATTTATCCTGTGTTGTTACTAAATGTTAAAAAAGGAATATATATTTTGAATACAGGGCTGTGTTCCAGTTAAATATTTACATAGATAAATTTGTGAACAATTCTGTCTTGCACATGCCATGTTATATTCACACTGTTTCGCAGCGCGTCCTCATTTTTTGCCCTGTTAAAAGGTTCAGCTTTTTTGCTTTTGTCAGTCTCTTGTATGTATAAGGAAATCATAAGAAAAGTAAGTGGAGATTTAAACAAAGGAGGTATTTATAAACTGTGCAAGGGGTATCAGCAGGCTCAGTCAATTCAAAACCAAACTGGTAGAGGCAGAAAAAGGTGCACAACAACATATGGTTGTAGAATAATTAAAATAGTGTGTTTAAGTTACAGGAGAAAATAATCTGAGTCAATTAAAAATGAATTGTCTCAGTGGTTTGAAGATGAGCACTAGAACTGCTAGATACAGACTCAAAGACTGGTTTAAATTCTAGAATTCCAAGGAAAAAGGCATTTGTATCTCCCAAACAAAGAAGGAAGAGCTCAGAACTGGCTAAAAACCATGTTAATGCATCTGAAGAACAATGGGACAGAGTCATCTGGTGTAATGAGACCAGAATATCCATATTTAGTAGTGATAGAATAAAGTATGTAAGAAGAAGAAATGGCGATTTGCTACCTGAATGCATTTATAACTACCATGAAGCATCCAGTTAGGGGTTGAATGACAACAAAAGGTGTGAGCAGAATTTGTGTGATTGATGGCACTTAAAATGGCAAAAAATATATCACTGCTATACTTGAGCATACCTGCCAGGTTTTACGATTTTCCCGTAAAATTTACGGAAACGTGACTTGTTTTACGGACAAAATGTTAATTTTACGGATTTGGTGATTTCCCGAGATTTATTTTCCTTTTTCTGATGATTTTGCACCCACTATTCAAATTTTTTTTATTTAACTTAATCCATTTAAAGTAAAGCGCCGATGTAAGCTACGAACAACTTTTCAGTTATTATAATAAGCTTATTCGTAATGTGTTTATGTGGCTGCATTTGCAGCAGTTTTCCCACGTGTTAGGTTTTGCGTTGTTTCAAACACTAAAACTTGCACCCTGCGTAAACTAATAAGGATACCCCCAACCAGCTGGGCTTGTTTAACCTTGGGACTTGGCTCTTTCTCTCGCTGTTTCCCCCCCCTTTTCAGGTAATGCATTCTTTGTCCCCCGGGTCGCAACTTCTGAGGAGCCAAAGTGGAGTGCGACTTGCATTGGAGCAAGCACTTCAGAGCAGGTGTTTTTGCTACTCCCAGTTCGAAATGCAATCTCAAAACGTAGTTATTGTAGAAAAAAATTTAAAACTGATTTTAAATCTGTGTAATTTTTAAGCCCAAATCTATACCCAACATGACGAAATTAGGCAAAAGCTGTCAGTTTTTGTGAAATTGAAAATGCATTGGGTCATGGTTTCGTAACTTCTTCTCTGGTAATAAATTTGACCTAACGAAAGCATGCTAAGAGGAATTTAAAAGAAAAAATAAGCAAGTCCAATGTTCATTCGAGCCAGTGCTTCTCCAGCAGTGACTTATTTCGCTCTTCCGTTAGAAAGTTTGTACGCTTTTCAACTTTGCTTTGTTCATCTCTCGATAATGTGCATAAAAATATCTTGGCTTGATTCAACCAAATTAATATGTTGTGGTACTATTTTTTCCTCTGCAAATTGCATCTCTTAGTAATGAGAAATTATGTATAGATTCCATTTTAATCGAAATAAACGTGCCGATAAATTCAAACATCTGTAGTCATCAATTAAAAGTTGATACTTGTTTCAAAGGTAACATATCATTTTTTAATCGATATGTTCAGCACCATTTAATCAAATGCACGACAAGTAATTGAATTGAATATATCGATTAAAATTTTCAACAAACATATCGATTTTTTATTTTACGGGTTTCGGTTTCTGAAAGTTGGCAGGTATGCTTGAGCCAAAAGGTCATTCCATATCAAGTCATTCCATATCAAGTGATCCAATTTATAAACAAAATTTTGCTTCACCTTTTTGATTTCTTTCAAATTTGGCTCATCTATTGTACCCCTAAAGGTAATTAAAAATCCAAATTTTTCGATTTTTATCTCCTTTAGTTTTTTAGTTATAGGACTTTAAAATTAGGAAAAAAAAGATTATTTTGTTGATGCTTGAACACAAAATTGACCATAACTCATCACCAAACAGAGCTAGAAAGGTCTAGTAAAAAACATTTTGCATCATTTTTTCATGGGCTTTCATATGATATACATCATCAATAATTTTATGAAAGTTTTAATTTCAAGGTCAATTAAAACATTTTAAAATCTAAATTTCTTTTAAAATGTGTGATTAAATTTTTTTAAAAATTCTCAAAAATTATTTCATATTTTGTCTTTATGCCAAATTTCAAGCTGGGATCTCAATGGGATCATATTTTTTTCTAATTTCGGAATATATCTTGGCATGTCGAAAAATGAATATTTTTTAGATTCAGGTGTTACAGAATAGCTTTAAGTGTGGTTTAAGCATCACAAAGTACATTTTCAATAGCCCTAATGTAATTCAGTTTTAGAATATATAATAATAAGTCTTAATATTATTAAACATTATTCATTTATGTATTGAAATAAAATCTTGTATGAAATGACTGCAAAGGCTAGATTCTGAATATATGTGAACTTGTGTGTGCAATTTTGAATGTGCAGGAACATTTCTCTCCTTGATGGCAATACTCTAGTCTGTCTGAGTCACCCCAGATTCATGTCTGTGCATGAAATGAACAAGCAGTAACATGTATTATGTGCACAGCTCAGTGATGTGAAATAGTGTTATATTGATTATATTTAGTACTACTTGTGGTGGTGAATAAATTTAGCAAGTTAATAATTCTTAACTTCAATTTAACTGTAAATATCTTTATAATGCAGAGCTTCAAGCTGCTTATATGAACTGCAAGTAACTCATATTTGTAAATAATTCCCAGCTTAAGCCAATTGTGTGAACTGTAAAATAATTTAACGTAGCTTTCAGTCATGACTGACCCCCCAAAAAAAATACATTCCTTTCAAAAATAGATACTGCTGTAATCCTTTTGAAAATGCAGACCATAAATTAAAAATTTAAGGCCAGTGCAAACCTAGATGTGTGAAGTAAAACCTTGCATTAAAAACCTGATGCAAAAATCTGTGACAGTTGTAGTAAACAGCTTGCTAAGGAAAAGTCACATTCACAACAAAACAAAGAACCTGCCAGCTGTGAGGAAGAGTTTGTTGAAGAAACAGGTGTTCCATTGGTTATTTCATTTTCTGATCCAAGCACTTCCATATACTATTTGAATTTCTTGCATGTATAGAAGAATCACCTATTGTAAAAAAGCGGATGAAAACAGATTCAGGGTACTGTATAAGAAAACTTGATAAAGTGAAAAAAAAAACCTAATTGAGAAACTTTTGGATAAAAATGCAGTGCAGAATGATAACAAAGGTGATGGCACACATTCAGAAATTATTGATCAACTGAAGGAAAAGTTCATGAAAACAGAAAGTAGGAGAGAGAAATTTCTTATTTTAACTGTTCTCCCCAGAGTTGGACAATTAAAGAAGTTGAAGGAGTTTAAAGTAAGCAACCGAATGGCGAGAAAATGTAAAGCACTGGTTAAAGAGAAAGGAATACTCTTAACCCAAGATCAAAAATCAGGTAACTCTTTACAAGAATTTGTCAGGGTGCGCACGCGTGCTTGAAAACCTGGAAAGTCCTGGAAAATCATGATTACGTTTTCAAGGCCTGGAATATCCTGGAAAAACGGTATTTTTTTAATGCTGTCTTGAAAAGCCTTGAAATTTGAAATTAGTGCTTAAAAAACGCCCTTTTTAGGAAATCGTGTTACTGACTGTTACCCCTTAATTTTTTTAAGTTCCTCTCCTCTGTTCTCAAAGAAACCGCCGGCCTCAGTGGTGTTTCTCGGATGTGCCCAAATCCTAATTTGGCTGGAAGGGGGGGGAGCACTACTTCCAGGGCAATAAAATTGGATGATTACTAGCAGGTCTGTTAGGGAAGGGGAGCTTGATGCATTCTCTAGCCCTGAGCTTGATGTCCGTCCGACAACTACTGAGAACAACAGAACGGGAAAGAAGAGACATTTAGCATTTGCAAGGGGGTAGCGTGTTTACCAAGTCAGCTGGCATCCACCAGTGAAGAGTATGCCTGAACAACACATTCATCTGCTCCTTGTTTATTGCATTAAGACGCTTGCTTCCGGCCCACCCCTCAAGAGACTTCGGCTACTTATGATAAAAAATAAGAAAACTATCTTTGCGAATTTTTCACAAAAGTGGCTGAAATTTTTACATTTACTATAATTGGATTACAGAAGCTCACTCCCAAAATTCCATTTGAATCGGTTTAAAACTTAAAAAGTTAGCATTGGAAATTTTTATTATGTGTGCCTCTTTAGACAGTGAGCCTTGAGCAGAAAGTGTGTTACCATAGCAACGGTTGATTGACAGCTGGGAGCGCTGATCCGAAGCCCTTGGTTGGGAAGAAAGCAAACACCTGTTTATCACTTCCACGGCTCAAAAGGACTAAGAGATATTTTCAGAAATCCATTTTCCGGAATTTTGAAAATAACAGTAAAATTTTTACAGTGGTTAAAATACATCACAATAAAGTTCTAGTGCAAATTTCGCCGAATTCCGTTTGAAACTTTAGCAGATGCAAAAAAATCTTCCGTTGCAAAATCGGATTCAAAAAAGAAACGGCAATTATAAATTACGGGAAAAGCAAGCAAATTATTTTTTTTTAGATGCCATGGTTTATTTAAACAGAGTGATCCTTAAATTTTGTTTCTGTGATGATATGGACTCTATTTTAATTACAAACATACATTTTTATTCAGATGTCCGAGTTACTGTTTTAATAAAAAAATCTATAATTAAAAAGTTTTCAATGGATTTAGGCGAAATTCAGCAGATAAACGTATTTTAGTAAATTGCAACGTTATGACGTAAATTTGGTCATTTTGTCAAAAATTGGGCAGCATTTTTTTTTTTTTACGTTTTCTCCTATAGTTATTGTGAAGGAGGAAGACACTTCAGTGAGCTGCAGGTGGTGATTTATGGCGATGTGCCAAATGAAAAGAAGCCGTTCCATCAGGGCATTCCAGAGGTTGAGTGTGCGTGGACGCGTGCTCCTGCTGTTTGAACTTAATCGGAATGTTTTCGGGAGGGGAGAAATATCCGTTTCAGCTTTCAGGCTCCTTTTTTTTCTTGGTAATAAATAAAAACCATAGTTGCTGCATTCACCATTGATCCATATTCGCATTTCTTGAATATAAACAGCAGACAATCGGAAACATGGTGTTGGGTGGGTCTTGATGTTCTTCATTTGTATCTGCTGAATTTTGTTCTGTGGGAATACGGAATGAGTTATACTGTGAATACATACAAAACTACATATTTTTGAGCTGAAAAAATAGGTCTACTTGTACACAGTAGCTAACGTGTGAACTCAGACGAAGACAATCAGACATATGGACGTCTGATTCCATAAAAAAATCAACCCACTTTTATTATACACGACAGGTAAAAAAGAAAAACATTACATGTTTTTAAACATTATAAAGGAAAGCGGATTTTTGAAACACCATGACTTGATGATATTAATTTCTGAAAGTTTTTTTTTTCGATTTTAATTTCTGAAATCTTTTTTTTTTTTTTTTTTTTTTTTCAATTACAATACATTGTAACAGGATACCTGTGTGTTGTATCCCTTAGTTGTATGGCAGATTTTCAGTTGGCCGATATCCGCGATCGTAAGTGGTAGTTACATTGCTATTGTTGATGATGACAAGATAAATACTGGAGTAATGTAGAATGTTGCATAAAGTAAAAAAAAAATCACCCCCCTCCTCCCCTTCGAACTTTTATGCGGTTATCATAGCTGATCAACCATTTCATTCCATGAACATCAGCACATTTCAATCATTTGACCATTGGGGGTCTGACGGAATTCAGCAGTGCTTAAGCGCCTAGCGCAACGAGAACATGCTAATTATGGACAGTTCTATTCCCTTCCCCCCTATCATCCCTAATAATTGAGAGCGCATACTGTAGTTTCAAATATTCTGTGTATGAGCTAGTTTTCACGCTGTTCGTTATGTTTTTATTTTAGAAATTACTAACCCTTTCGAACTGTAGGTTGCAGAAACGTTTATGCTTTGGTTTTTTCCATTTGTCCGTACGATAATTCACGTAAAAGGGGTTGGATTTTGGCGAAATTTTAGTATGCTGTTAGGTACAACCTAGGAACCTACCCTGTTGAAAATGGTCGAAATTAAATTCAAAGGCATAGATATAAAAGCAGTATTCATTCTCCAAGCTTGAAGCCCTACGTCCACTCCAGCTGGGTAAGTATGAAAGATTTGAGACTTGGAGGAGGAGACCCAGTACAAAGTTTTGCTTCCCTCAGGCACTAAGTGTTTGTTAACATTTCCTTTCCTCTGGTTTGGAGCCCAGCTGTAAGAGGTGATGCTTTGTAACAGTCTTTTAGCACAACACTCTGTCTACTGATTGGCATACAGGTCATAAAACAGTAACTTCACTAAGTGTTGTTTCCTTGTTTTGAATGAAGACTAAATCAATGCCAAAGCATTTGCAACCCAGGCTGCCTAAAGGACAAAGCTGGGGGAGCAGGAAAGAACATAGCAGTAAGACCCCTTTTTCTTTAATTACTTAAAATCTGGCCTATAGTAATTGGTCACATGTGTAGCCCCTTACTCAGGGGAAATTCTCAATTTTTAGTTGTGTGGTTCCTGATCTTAGATATTTTTTTGGTTTTCATTTACTGTTTCAGTTGATTTACCCATTTTTTTCACACACACCCTCCCCATTAAATATGGGTAAGTGTACTTTTAGTGATCTTTGGCTAATAAATCCTAAATATGCTGGATGGATTAAAAAAGATGAAAGCAATTGCCATGTTGCAAAATGCATTTTTATCCATTAAAATAATAGATGTTTCGAATATGGGGGAATCCGCTTTAAGAAGCCACATGAAAGGAAAAAAACATAGTATGTTGACAGAAAGCTGTAAAAATGGTCCACTAACTGTTGATAAATTGCTATGTGTATCAAGTGATAAACAAGTACAGCCTATTGCATCCACATCTAATCCTCTGCATATTCCTCTTGAAAAAAATGCAACCATTAAAGCAGAAGCATTGTGGTGTTTAAAAGTGGTTAAATCCCATTACCCTTACAGGTCTTGTGCAGGTAATGATGTTTTATTCAGCCTAATGTTTTCTGACAGCAGAATTGCTGGAAACTTCAGCTGTGGCGAAAAAAAAATGTTCCTACATTTGTTGCTTTGGTTTGGCACCTCACTTTAAATCAGTGTTGGTTCAGGAAGTCGAAAATGAAAATTTTGTGATTTTGTTTGACGAAAGTTTAAACAAGTTTAGTCAGTCAAAACAAATGGATATACATGTTCGTTTATGGGAAAAAAGAACAGTTTCAACCAGATATTTTTCATCAGTTTTTTTGGGTCATGCTAGTGCAGACATAATGATGGAAAAATTTCTTGAATGCATGGCGTGCCTCCCACTGTGTAACATTGTGCAGTTATCAATGGATGGACCCAATGTTAATTGGAAGTTTTTTGATATGCTGCAATCAACACTTAGTGCTGACTCAAATGTCCAACTCCTAAACACAGGGAGCTGTGGACTTCACATTGTAAACAATGCCTTTTGACATGGAGCCTCAGCAACAGGGTGGGAAATTCAAAAGTTGCTTTCATCATTATTTAGGCTTTTTAAAGATTCACCTGCAAGGAGGGAAGATTTTTCTAAAATAATTTTAGCCAGTAAGATGCCATTAAAATTCTGCCCACACAGGTGGCTAGAAAATACTCCTGCCTGCGAGCGAGCATTAGAAATTTGGGCAGACATTGAAAATTATGTTAACCAAGTTGAAAAGAAGTGCATCAAGAATCCCCACACTGTATCATTTGATGCTATCAAAACTTTCACTAAAGATCCTTTTGTTTTGGCTAAACTGCATTTCTTCAATTCAGTTTCAAAACAGCTGGTACCATTTCTCAAGGCATATCAGTCAGATAAGCCAATGATGCCTTTTATGGCCACAGATCTTGAAAAGATGCTAAGAAATATGATGAATCGCTTTGTTAAAAGAACCGTAATGGCAGAAGCTAACTCTGCCTTAAAGCTGTTACAAGTAGACCTTACAGATGCATCTCAGTGTTGTCACTATAAAGAAATTGATGTTGGGTTTCAAACAGAGAAGGTATTGAAAGAATTAAGTGCTAAGAACATTAGTGAACGCAAACTTATGGAGTTTAGAATGGAATGCCGAATATTTTTGCAAAAGCTAGTTGTGAAGCTATTGGAAAAAAATCCACTTAAGTACTCCCTTGTTCGCCACATGAAGTGTTTAGATCCTCGGTTGATGTCAAAAAATAGTGAGACTTGTATTAAGAATCTAACATTCATTCTCACACTTCTTGTTGATGCTCATAGAATACAACCAGAATTATGTGATGGTGTAATATGGCAGTTTAAGGAATTTGTGACCAGTGTTGCAGCAGTAAAATCTTCATTCATAAACTTTGATCCAGAAGATAAACAACAAAGAGTAGACACATTATTGTATGAGTACATGTCTTCTACTAAAGCTTTTAGTGAACTGTGGAAAGTTGTGAAACTTCTTTTACTGTTGTCACATGGGCAAGCTTCTTCTGTTGAGAGGGGTTTTTCAGTCAATAAGGAGCTCATTGTAGAAAACATGAGAGAGGAGTCAATTGTAGCACAGAGAATTATTTATGATCATATATCCTATGTAGGTGGTATTGATAAGGTAAAATCTCAAAATCCCTTCTGTTATCAGTTGGAGCTGCAAGGCAAAAATACATAAATTATTTGGATGATAAGTCCAAAGAAAAGGAAAAGCAGCCATATGTGGAAAAAGGAAAGCTATTTTAGATGAAATTGATAGCATAAAAAAGAAAAGAAAACTCATTGAAGGAGAAGTGAAAGAATTACTTAACTCTGCTGATGATTTAGCTTTAAAAGCTGAAACTACAAATAACAATATATACATTGTAAAATCTAATAGCTTTAGAAAAACTGCTCATGAGAAAAGAGCAGTACTTAAAAAAATGGATATGGAACTTGAAACCAAAGTCAGCAATCTTAAATCTGTATAGCCATCCATTGATACTCCATATTTGTGGTATCTTCCAAGCATATAGAGAATTAATACTAAAACATAAAATTTTTATATTTGTACAATTTACAATAGAAATGAACTTTTTTTTTCTTTAAAGCATGTTGAACTTCAAACCAGTTTTGATCTTTTATCTTCATAATTATTTAGTGTTTTTCATATGAAGTTCATGTAAATAGACTAATGAACTCTCTTCTGTTCCAAAAACTTATAACTTTCTGCAACTAACTTCCACAATTGGGCTTCTTATTGGACTAAAACTTCGGTAAGTAATATAAAACCTTATATATACTTGTACAGTAAATACTCATGGGCTCCTAAAACATATTTTTGCTGTACATTTTACTATGAATTTGTGGCCAAAACAATTCAATCAATTGTCCTTAATTCATTGATCAGATTTTGGTTTATATAACTGGCAAACTTCCAATTTTTTTAAAAAAGCTTTTAAAAACTTAATTCATATAATTGTCTTATGTTTTGGGAGTTGAACCAAAAGTGGTTATTCTGATTCTGGTTATGATTGAAGCTTAACTGGAGGTAGAGATTCCTTATGCTCATCATTTTTCATTTATGTAAAATACTTAAGAATATCCTAATTTATACCAATAAAAAACTGAAATTGTTTTATGTTTAAGGTTTTTATAAATAGTTTAGCTAGTTCCACATTTTGGGGTAGCACTTCATAAATTTAGTTTAGCAGTGATTTTGATTTAAAAAAATAAAAGTAAATTAAGGCAATCTTGTTTGATATGAAAAATAATTTTTGGAAAGTAATATGAGGCAAGTGTACTGGTAGACATAAAGGTGGTTAGATTCTTTTGATTTGGGTGGTGGGCCAGGACTTTCTGACTTCTATGATGAAACTTATTTGAAATTTGTTGCCATGTTCCTAAAATTACACTTTCTGTTTTAAACTCTATTGGTTCACCTTTCTATGATCGTCCACTCCCGAATCATTTCTTGAGGTGCATAGTGATTCCGTGGCTTATGCTTTTTGATTTAACATAACTGTACTACAATTGGGGGAAATTTTCCTCAAGTCTGGAACATATTCTGTCTAGTAATTAAGATTTTCATTGCCTTCAAAAGTCACATCCCAATATGCAGCCACCAGTGGCAGTTATTGGGAATGTTAAAAGAAAAAAAAAATCATTCCCATGTATGGAAACACTTTTTATCAGAGCTAGAATCCACCTGTGGGCATAACAGGCACATGCCCTATTTAAAAAAAAAGTTTGGGGGGGGGGGGGGGGTTGAGTAAGTAGATAAGTGCTTTGCTTTGTCTCACGTTTCTTGTTTTCAGACATCACACTTTTTCACTTATGGATTTGCAACTCCACGTTTTGTCTTACATTAACCCGAACTTCAGTGATCCACACAGCAGTACTTCAGAACTGCTGTTTGTGATGTACTCTGACAGGCAAGCACCCCATCTCCCCCTTATGGGTCCTCCATGTTTTACCACCGTGTTTTTTGGAGGAAATAAATCTCAGAGATTTTTTACCAGTCCTCTGTTAGACGTGCGCCCTCCCCATTCTTAAATTCTGAATCTGCCCTCACTTTATTTTATAATAATTTCAGTTGTTATCAATAATAGTCTGATTACATGGAAGATAGTGCAGAATAGTGATGCAGCTAAAATGACTGATTGAATTAATCATTTTCTGATTGAGGGAAAGGATTTTCTGAATAGCCTTGTGGTAATTGCATCATGATTCAATTTAGCATTATTGGGTAATTCAATTAAAAACATTAAAAAGAAATGTAATGAGTAAAAAAGCACACTCATCCATTTGCATCTTTCATCATTTTTATTACTTAAAACTGAAATTGCTTTTAAAAACTAATTTGAGCATGATACTGTAAAGCGTAGTAATCATCCTGGAATTTTTTGTATATGGCCTGGAAAAGGCCTGGAAAGTCCTTGAATTTTTTTCCCCCAAAAAGAGTACGAACCCTGATTTGTGGTACAAAAAGTTCTAGAATTTTATAACAGTGATGAAGTAAGCCGGATTATGCTCTGTAACAAAGATTTTGTTTCAATGAAAACAGATAAGACACGAGAACGTGTTCAAAAGAGGCTTATTTTCGGGAATCTCAAAGAAATTTACAAATTGTTCAAGGCTAAACAGTCTGAAGAAAAAATTGGGTTTTCTAAATTTGCCGAGCTTCGGCCTAAGAATTGTGTTGTAGCAGGAGGAACTGGCACACACTCTGTATGTGTGTGCACAATGCACCAAAATGTAAAATTGATGTTGAGTGGGAAAACATTTAAAGAAATGGTCATGAACAATGATGGATCATGTTTTGGTGACTACAAAGCATGCCTTAACAAAATAATGTGTTCACCACAAAGTCCAAAATGTCATTTAGATGAGTGTAAGAACTGTCCAGGAACCAAATACCTGGAAGGCCATCTACTAAATGCATTTGAAGAACAAATGGTAGAAAGTATTACTTACAAACAGTGGTTGTCAGTAGATAGATGCAGTTTTGAGACTGTTACAAAAACAGCTGAAGATTTTCTTGACACATTCTTGTTGGGCTATGAAAGCATGCTTCTTCAGAGGTAACAACTGCTACCTCTGAAGAAGCATGCTTTCATAGCCCAACAACAATCTGCCTATTTCTCATACTTAAAGGAAAACATGAAATTAAATGAGGCTGTTATCACCTTAAACTTTTCAGAAAATTATTCATTCGTGGTCCAGGACGAGGCACAGTCTTTTCACTGGAGGAATGACCAGGCAACAGTGCATCCATTTGCAGTCTACTACAGAGATCAAGATGAAGTAAAGTATAAAAGCTTTGTTCTTATTTCTGACTGTTTACAACATAATACAGTAGCTGTTCATCTCTTTCAAAAGAAGCTTATTAAATTTTTGAAGGACAATGTACTGCCATCTTTGGAAAAATATTTCTACTTCTGACAGTTCAGCGTCACAATATAAAAACAGAAAGAACTTTGCTAACATTTGCCTTCACAAAAAGACTTTTGCATATATGCAGAGTGGCATTTCTATGCAACAGCTCATGGGAAAGGAGTCTGTGATGGTTTGGGAGGGACAGTGAAACACCTTGCTGCTAAAGCTAATCTCCAGAAACTATATTCAGATCAAATCGTGACACCAGTTCAGCTCTTCAACTGGAGTTCTTCGAATATTTCTTTGATTCAGGTTTTTCATACAACTGTTTAGGACCGTTCAAAAGAAGAAGAGTTATTAAAAGCTCTATTTTTAAGAGCATTACCAATTGAAGGAACACAAAAGTACCACAGCTGTATTTCATTAAGCCAATGTGAAATTAATACAAAAGTGTTCTTGTACAGTAATGACTTTCAGAAACACAATGCCTTTGAAGGAAGTACAAACATCCTAAGCCTGATTTACCTGAAAGGGTACATCACATGTAAATATGACCAGAAATGGTGGTTGGCTGAAGTGATTTCAACAGATGTTAAAAATAAAAAAGTGACATTTAATTTCTTGCACCCATCAGGACCAGCACCATCATTTGTTAACCCACAAAAAACAAAAAAACAAACAAACACTGTCAGTCTCAAGAGACCAAATTCTGACTTGTGTGGATCCTATAACTCCAACAGGACACACATTTTCTATCACAGAAAGAAATAAGTGAAGCAACAGCAACTATATAAACAAAACATGAGGTCTGAAATGATTTGGACATTAGTTTGAAGTAAGCACATTTAAATTTAACTGTTATGCGATAATAAAACACTGTTCTGTTAGTGGCTATAAACAAGTGTGATAAGAAATGGAACTATTGTTGTACTACTGACTCCTTTGTATCCTATGATAAAGGTAAATATTTTGGAAATAACATTCAAATTATATAGCTGTGTTGCCTATTTTTATTCCACATTATGTTCATAATACAGTACTGTCGATCTTTTCTTTAACTGAAATAGGTATATATTTCATATATGCACAAGCTTTTTCCATTGTGTGCCTAATATAAACTACACTGCTGGCCACCCGAAATGCAACACCAAGAAGGAAGCATCCGATTGGCTTGAAATTCGCAGCATGTGTCGCCCGCGGGAGGACATGCAAACGATTAGCATTGCAGGGCATATGCAAATCATGTGCGCCCGGCACGCCACCGAGAAGCACTATAAGAAGGGAGCACAGAAGGCGGGGTGTAAGTAGTGGAAGTGTGTTGTGCTGCCGGACCTGTGCGTGGGAAGCTTCCTGATGCCTCGTCGCAGAATACGGCAGTCATTCCAGCACGTTTTGGAGTTCGACAGAGAGCAAATAGTGGCTTATCGTGACAGCGGTTTATCGTACCGAGACATCGGGCCTGTGTGGAACGACATCCAGCCACAGTGAGGCGAGTATGGATTCGGTGGGTGCAGGAGGGACAGATGGACCAACGTGAGTGATTGCCGCAGCCGTGGTACACCACCGAACGAGAGGACCGGCATGTTGTGCGGCGGGCATTTATGCCCTGCACCGCCACATCCGGAACGTTAGCGCAGGAACTAAGGTGTGTTGCGCAACAACCTGTGTCAGCACGTACCGTTCAACGTCGTCTGCAGGAGCAGGGACTTCCCATTGCTCTGATTACTATTGACGTTACACCACCGGTGAGTGCGTCAACAGTGAGCCGTTGAACACCACACCTGGACTATGGAATGGCACAACATTGTCTTCTCCGACGAATCTTGGTTCTGCTTGTAACACCACAATGGTCGGATCCGCGTGTGGCGGCACCGCAGCTAGAGACTGTATGACGCCTGCATTATGCATCACCATACCGGTTCGTCGTCTGGCATTATGGTTTGGGGCGCAATTGGATATGACACCCGCACCCCTCTGGTACGCATCGCTGGTACACTCAACAGCCACCGCTACATCTCCAACGTTTTGGAGCCTGCAGTCCTCCCTTACCTGTAGGACCTGCCAGCGGCCACATTTCAACAGGACAATGTGCACCCTCATGTGGCACGCATCGTGCAACAATTCTTCACGGCGCACCAGGTGTCACTGCTGCCGTGGCCTGCCTGCTCTCCCGATATGTCGCCCATCGAACACGTCTGCTCGCTGATCGGAAACAGTGGCCCGGCAAGCACAACCCGCGGCTACGCCTGATGAACTGTGGCAATGTGTGGAAGCAGCCTGGACTGACATACCCCAAGCCCACATCCAAAGCGTCTTTCTTTCGAAGCCGCGGCATGTAGCGGCCGCTATTGCCAGCCATGGGGGCCACACAAACTATTGATGTCTGCGTGTTCCGCAAGTCGCACAGGCCTGTAAGCTCAATCGTTTCATCTTTGTATGTGTTATGTGTCCAGTAAATCTGGCTTTGCTATCTCGTGTCCTTCTTGGTGTTGCATTTTGGGTGGCCAGCAGTGTAAATAGGACATGATCTTAACTTTAATTATTGCCCAATTTTAAAAATAATCATTTTTCAATGGGACAAAATATGTTTGAAGAAATAAAAATAAAATGATCCCATTGAGATCCCAACTTGAAATTTGGCATAAATAAAGACAAAATATGAAAAAATTTTTTGAGAAGTTTTTGAAAAATTTTAATCATACGTTTTAAGAGAAATTTAATGGTCAATTTTGTGTTCAAGTGTCAACAAAAAAAAAAAAAGGTATTTTTTTTTCGAATTTTAAAGTCCTATAACTAAAAAACTAAAGGAGATAAAAAATCTAAAAATTTGGATTTTTAATTACCTTTAGGGGGTACAATAGATGAGCCAAATTTGAAAGAAAAAAAAATGTGAGGGGGAAAAAACCCCTTGAATCACTTGATATGGAAATGACCCATGTGATCTTTCCCAGGATAATGAAGTCTATATGTTTCAATAGGATTCACCTTCTTGTCATGTTCCTGCTGTGTGTAGAAAGTGGTTTCAGGAAAATTATGTTACAATGCTAGAATGGCAGTGACCCTGACCTGAATCCAATAGAAAAATTATGGAGCCAATTAAATAAACTTGTTAGTCAGAAGCAACCAAGGAATAAATCGCAATTGATAGAAGTAATCATGCAATCTTGGTTTCACATTATAACACCTGATGAACTAAAATGCTTGCTTGGTTCACTCTATGGGATGCCACTGTGAGGCTGTAATTGTCGCTAAAGGTTTCTTGACAAACTACTAACAGAGTGAGAAGTTATGAAATATGCTTTATTGTGTTTTTCTATGTATAACTTCTTTTAAAACACATTTTTTAAAATAGTGTCCTGCGTTACATTCTGCATTAAATTATCTTCCTAATGATAAACTGTTGTATTGATGTGTCATGAGACATATCAAACCTGATTGCCTACATTCTGAGTTTCAAAGCAGATTTTGCTTACGTTCCAACAGTTATGTCTGGGGAACCTTGGGAATACATGGCAGCCAGTATTTGTGTCATCTCGTATATCTTTTTCACCATGGCTGAGTCATATGGGGACAGGAATCTTACGATTGCTAGAATGTAGCTGAATGACATCCCCAGGAGTACTGTGACACTTTTTTTACTGGGTGATAGGCCATAGTTTCATTTTTGTAAATGTTAATGCATGACCTCATTAAGCTGACATTGTGATTCAGAGTTCAAAGATTTTGGGCACATGCAACTCTACCTCCAAGCTTTCCTTTACTGAAATCCCATTTAACATGGTTGAGATGCACTTCAGAAGAGCTTGGATGATCTTCACCTGTCCCCTTTGACAATATGAGAACTTTGTAACCTTTTGCCTCATCTATGGGTGGTATTAACCCAAAGCTAGTCGAATCATCTAATCTGCTGTCTGCCATGGCAGTGCCAAGACAAAGTTGTAAATAACAGAGGTGTTACTGCAATGTATTGACTAATCAAGGTAAACCTTGTGTGCTTCTCATTCCTTTAGTCGATGAGGTTTTTTTTTCATTTGAATGCTGGACGTACCATACTAGATCATAGCTGTTTAGTGTTGTCCATAATTAACCACATATGGTTGCTTTCTATGTGCTTTCAATCTTTTTTTTTAATATACCTAACTTTTTTTAAGCAGTTTATAAGCAAAAAAGTTAGCAGTTTCTAACTTTTTTAAGCAGTTTTCCTTTTACTGTGGTAAACTTTTCTGAAAGCTGTCCCAGCCCAAATACACTATAAAATCAAAACTATCTGGACACTTACCTATCCACAAACTCTAATAGGTAAGGAATTAATGTCAAGTCGGTCATTTTTTGTTGCTATAACAGCCCACACTCTGCTGGGATGGCTTTCCACTAGATTTTGGTACATTGCTGTAGGAATTGCCTTCCATGGTTGGTTACCCATGTTGGGCTGTTTGGCCTGACTCTTAATCCGTGTTCCAATTTGTGTCAAAGGTGTCTCATGGGCTGGAGATCAGGGCTCTGTGTAGGCCAGCCAGGTTCTGTTACACCCATCTCATTAAACCATTCCTATACAGACCTCATATTTTGGAAGGGGACCCTTCACCTAACACTTGCCATAACATTAGGAGCACAGAATTATCAAAAATGTCATTATACTCCGCAGCGTTAAGATTTCTGAGCACCGGAACTAGAAGGCCGAGCTGAAACCATGAAAAACAGCACCAGAGTGTGATGCCTCTGCCACAAAACTTCACAGTTGGCACAACATGGTCAAGTCAGGTAGTGTTCACCTGGCATCCTCTGCACCCAGACTCATCTGTCATATTGCCAGCTGGTGAAGTGTGATTCATTACTCCAGAGAACATGCAGGGTTGTATAAAAATATTTTCTTCCTGTGTACACACTTTTAGCACCTAAAATTTCCTGCGAGTTTTCAGTGGGGATCTGAGGTTGCATCACTCAACTGCCTATGAAGTTTGCCAAAAATGTATTTGCATATATTTATAATCAGTATAAAAAAAATGCTTACTTGTAAAGTAACTCTGGTGCAAATACAAAAGGTTAGAGGAGCGAGGAGAGTCAAAAGGTAAGTAGGACTGCCAAGTGTAAAGTTAGGTCAGAAGTCTTGTACGGTTTTTTGAGGAAAGGGGGGTTGAAAGTTTAGGACCTAAACTTTCACCTCTTAAAAAATAATTTGCAAAAGGTCATAAATATAATAATCACTCCAATTTTGGGGGAAACTAGCTTTACATTTCGCAACCTGATTTACCTTTGACTCACCCTAGCCCCTCTATTCTTTTGTATTTACCAGAGTTACTTCATGAGTAAACATGGTTTTTATGCTAGATTCCAAATACATATACATTTTTAGCAAACTTAATAGCAAATGAGTGCCACTATTCAGTGTTCCGCAAATACCATAAAATTACTGATGTTTTCCATACCTAAATTCTGAATACTTCCTTGACAAATATCATGTTGCAGTTTGTAGGAATAACTTAATATGTTCATTGTTTGCTAAAGTATAATTGAAATAAAGCATAATAAGCCATTATATTTATATTGATTCAGTGATTCTATTCCCTAAAAATGGTTTTAAGATTTCAGTAGACTATACAACTAAGGAATTACTTTTTTAGGAATTGTATTAAAGCACTAATGAAGTGGATTTGTAGTATATTTAAATTTGATAAAGAATCAATATTGCAAATAAAGGCACAACTTACAAAGATATACTAACCTCAAAATTTCAGCATACAACTTGAAAGAGATGCATTATAGCTGTAACTGATCCATAAAATGAAGAGGGGAATTTTTTTTTTAAGAAGTTTGTCAACAGTTTTGGATGTCATCCAATCCTTCAACGAACGGCTATGCCTTAAGAAATGATATTCATGGTCATGCTTATTGAAGTACTTCTTCATTGCCTCAATAACGACAGCATCACACTTGGTAGGTAGAGGCCCATTGACTGCAATCATCATTTCATCGGCTGTTGTCTCCTCTGTTATGGGTCTCCTTTTGTTGTTGTGGTGCTCATATTTTGAAGCTAATGACTCCACAACAGATTCAACAGACATCATGATGGAACCAACACAAATGCAATGTATAACTGTTTCTATTGTTTGAAACAACAAATCCTTGTTTTTCCAAAACCACTGAATTATTTGAATGCTAGTCGGGCTTCCAAACTCTTTTTCTGGCATATCCTTGATCATCTCCTCAAACTTCTTTAAGAAAATTCTGTACTGAAACTGTACTTCACTATCTGGGATTTCTGTAAGCTGATGAACAAGTTTTTTTTTAAGACACCAAGAACTTAGGCATTTGAATAGAAGCTGTAAGATGAATTCCTTTACTTCTGATCTTTACAGCTAAGGATTTTATGTCTGTAATATTTTGGATGTGATTAAGTGTATCTTTGTCTTCTGATGTAAACACAGTTTCCCGAAAACCCTTCAGCATTTCCAGTGAAAGTTCTATGAACTCTTTTTTGACCATTGCATCTACATCTTGTTTTCTTTTGATTCTTTTATTGTGTTGCCCTTGTAAAATTGCTGCTTTCTTCAGGCTCTAAAAGGAACAAGGAAACCCCTTGATATTCCCCAACACTTTCAATAGATGCTTGATCACAATGGTAGTAAGCTCAAAAACACTTATTTTTTTGTCCTTAGTCACTAAGACAACATCATTAGGATTGGAAGACTACACTGCTGCATGGAGATATTGCATGATCAATTTTTGAAGTCATAGTATCCAGGTGATCTACTACTTTCATGAAATGGTTACATCGCTCATGTGGCAGAATGTTTACTTTTTGCAAAGTATTGATGAGTTCACCAAATTTCTCGCAGAGGTCGCAAAGGCCTGAGAGTCTCAAACAAAACTTCCTGTTGAATATGGTATTCATGTGTTGGTTGGCATTCATTGCTTTTTGTCTCTGGCTTGCATTCCCATCAACTATATGTCAGCTTGCTTTTCCTCAAGAATAGAAATGATAGCTTTATAATTGATTCCAAAGCTGTCATAAACCTTTCTAACAGAATTGGCAAATCTTGTTTCACTGTAAAAGCAAGGATTAGCAAAAGATATTTTCTCTTCTGTCCTTGAGCGGTATCTTTTCCCCTCTGTTACAGTATCTAGCAATTTCTCATACTCTTTACCCCAATTGAACACAGTAAATATGGAACCAATTATTTGAGTAATGGTACTTACCCAAGCAAATTTTGGGTTCTTACGGATGCGTTCATCAACAAGTCCAGCTTTGTGCATTGGATCCCAATCATAATACAAATTTTGGGGGTCGTTTAGACACTTGAACTAGATGTTGAGCTGAAGTGTTCACGAGAAGCTTTGGCACACCTAAATGAAAGTATTGACCATCAAAAGAACCACCAAGGTACTGGTCACCTGAAATCTCCCATTCATCTACAATACATGATAAATGCTATCTGCAACTGCTCTTCCTGAGTGTGCTTTTTCACTGGATGAGCTAAGTAGACAGCATGAATAAGATCATCAGAATTAGGAACTACAGTTACAGCCATCACAAACTGTCTGGTGCAGGGCTTCCCGGTTACCTTATCAGCAATTATTTTTATGGGTGGTTGGAATCCAGTTTGTGAAAGTCTATTGTGAAGGAAGCTCTTCACACGATTGGCTACTGCACCTGACACAAATGGAAACCTTTTGGGAAAGACTTCTGAATGATTAATATCACCCAGATCACATACATAACATATACTAAGTGCAATTTCTTCTTCGAAGTCATGATATGGCTGCCCCTTGTAATACAATTTATAAGCTATTCGACCTATGCACAGTGCTATCTCCCTTTCTCTTTGCTGATGCTGCTCTTTCTCTCTTTCATTTTTTTCTTTTAACTGCACATGTGATAAGTGCACACTGCTTGCGAAGTGTTCTTTCAAGTGAATTTTAAGGCTGCGTAACTTCTGGGGTAGGCTATAGCCTTCTGGAAATGTCCCATATTCTGGCGTATACACAAATACAGCTGGATGACAATTAATCCCATCTATGTATGGTAAAGGTTGGTTATTGGGCACACATGTTCGACATATCAAGATGCAAGATGATTCATTATACTCAAGTTCATCAAAAATCGAGGTTAAATCCTGGATTGAGTGGCAACTGTTTAACAAATAATTAAGATTTTTTTTCACAGTAACTCACCCTTTTTCTCACTGCATTGTGATACACTGTTTTTCTCCTTTTTTAAATTAGCTAGTTCTTTCTCAATCACTTTCATATGATCAAGAATGTGATCCAACTTCTTGTTGACATCACTACTAGCGTTATCGGAAGAAAAAGGAATAGCTTCATTAACAGGCTGTGGTTCCTGATTTCATCTTGTTTGTTCATGAATTCTGTCATCATTCGAAACTGGGCTGTTAGTTTTTGAATGACTTGCACGTGGGTTAGGTTGGCTGCGAGTAGACTGAAGAATTGTTGAAATTGATGCTTGATCCACACCTCATTTCTCAGCAGCATTTGTTCCTGGATGTTTATTCTTAATATGCGAAGAATAGTTCTGCTCCAGTAATTCTTTGTGGCAAATACGACATATGACTTTGCGCCGTTTACTTGGAGGGCAATGTTTTTCATTGCAGTTTGAAAGCTATCACTAAATATAAAAATATACGTGAGTGCAAATGCGGTTAAGCTTGTACTATTGACCAGCGACAAACAAGTTCTCTGTCAACAGAAACCTTCCCCTGGCCAACTCAAAAGACATCTAATCTGACCCTTACCCGCAATTGAAGAGAAATAGTAGTAGTAGTAGTAGTAGTAGTAGTAGTAGTAGGGGGTAATTGCCACATAGGCTCAGAGAGAGAGAGAGAGAGAGAGAGAGAGAGAGAGAGAGAGAGAATGTTTCCCCTTCCAGTTTTAGTGGTTGTGCCACATGGGAGCAGTTTTAAAATGATGTTTGGAAAAGTCAGCATTGCCGCAAACAGCCACCAAAGAATCAGATTCTTTCGCACTGCAGTATTAGCTGTCATTGGCTTGATAAATGAGGTCAAGAGTCGTCTCAATCTGACGCTGCTAAAAAACGGACCCTGTGGCCTGATGGGCTGGGCTGGGAGGGGAAGGGGAAGTTCTCTCAGCTAGCTCACTCAAGGTGGCAGGGAGGAAGCAAGAATGACTAATTGCTGCTGTCCTCGTCAGAGGCGAAGGCATGGATGATACAAAACGTGAGGCAGGCTTTCTCTTTGCAGCGCTTTCAACCCCCAACCTCCCCTCTCGGTCTTTTCTCCGTTCCACAACTGCAGGAGGACCTAGCTGTCCACAATGTGATGCACTTGCACTGTGTGTAACATTCCCCCATCTGCATCCCTTACTATCTGGAAGGGAGTGTTTCTTCCTTCAAAGAGAAAAAAGCGGTTCCCTTTGTAACTGGATTAATGTCTTCGATAGGAGGTAGGTGTTTTTGCGAAACTCGAAGTCGCCGACGTGGATGCGTCGGCAGTCAGAATGCTGAGAGTTTAGATTAAAGCAGTACCTGTGGCTTTTGAGCATGGCACAGCGGCTGGCTAAAATGAAACAAAATTTATTCTAGGAATTAATCCTGACCAAGTTTCCCCATCTGCTTTCTGCGTTTAGTTAAAAAAAAAACTTTTTACAACATATCCAGTAACATTTCATAATAAATAAATAATTACAGCCTAAAATTTCCTGCGAACATCCAATACTTCCTGCGCACGGCGTGCACACGTACATAGATTTTATACAGCCATGAGAACATGCTTCCACTGCTCTAGAGACCATTGGCACCAAGCTTTATGCCATTACAGCTGATGCTTGGCATTGATCTTGCTGATTTTATGCTTGTGTGTGGCTGCTTGTGTCAGCTCTCAATGAACCATTATGGTGCTAGCATTGCTTTTAGAGGAAGTTTGGAAGTCAGTGGTGAATGTTTCAACCAATGGCAGGCAATTTTGTTGCACCACCTGCTTCAGCACTCTGCAGGCTTGCTCTGATGCCTTATGTTGCCTACCAGGCTCACGATTGCCCTTGTTGCTCCTAGGTGTTTTCACTTCACGAGAACATAACTTACAGTTGATCGGAGCAGCAGGGTAGAAGTTTCCTGAACTGACTTGTTGCTAAGATGGCATCCTATGACTGTGCCATGTTGAAAGTCACTGAGCTCTACCATATGGCCCATTGTACTGTTCATGCTTGTCTATGAACTGACTTGTTGCTAAAATGGCATCCTCTGACCGTGCCATGTTGAAAGTCGCTGAGCTCTACCGTACGACCCATTCTACTGTTCATGCTTGTCTATGAATTGACTTGTTGCTAAGATGGCATCCTATGACTGTGCCATGTTGAAAGTCACTGAGCTCTACCATATGGCCCATTGTACTGTTCATGCGTGTCTATGAACTGACTTGTTGCTAAGATGGCATCTTACGACCCTGCCATGTTGAAAGTCACTGAGCTCTGCTGTATGGTCCATTCTACTGTTCATGCTTGTCTATCAACTGATTTGTTGCTAAGATGGCATCCTATGGCCATGCACATTGAAAGTCACTCAGCTGTGCTGTATGGCCTATTCTACTGTTCATGCTTATTTGTGATATTTGCCAAGCCACATTATCTTTTTATACATGTGATGGTCATATTGACTACTCAGATGAGGTGTCTGGATACTTTTGATCATAGTGTATATTATCCTGGCATCTCCTACCCACCATGAAGCAAAAGTATCCTTCACTCACAAGGAAAATCATCTGACCTCCCGACGGCAATTGTCACGGAACGTTCTGTGATGGACAAGCATGACACCAAAGTAACAGGTGTGAAGTACGTCATTTCACGATCTCCTGCAACCCCTAAGACATGGCTTATAAAAGTGGGACGCCCACCTGTAATGTATGCAGCCATAAGGTGTCAAACAACATTTACCTGTTAGATATGAGGCACCTAAATGTCAAGAGAGACCACGTACAACACCATTAAGTTGCAAATGTCATATACATACCTCACTCCACATCATGGTAATGTGTTGAGAGAAGGCAGTGCTGCAAGAAAAGGTGAATCGTGCACCATGAGCAGATAATGACTGCACTGGAATCACAGTCAGGAGCATTGCACATATCATGCACAGCAAAATTGATGTCCAACACATTACGAAACGGAAGAGGCGTTTCGTGTGGCAAGTATCCAGACGCCTTCCACGCATAGTGAAGCGTAATTTGGTGCTGTGGTGCACACAACTGGTTGTATATAAATGAATGCAACTTGAAAATGAAGATTCTGTTATGCTGGTTGACGCCATGCACCTCATCAGAATGCATGTACTCTTCCATGCGTCGTGCAAACAGTTCATGTTGTCGAAAGAAATACACATCAATGGGCTGGCCGTATTTGGTGGCTTTCGGTGGTATGATTTTTGTGTGCAAATTGACGTCTGTCACCGAAGGCTTTGGCTGGCAAACTAGTGTCGGTTTGACCAGACCACAAATCCAGCTAGAGAAGGGAAGGTCTTGTTAGCTCTGGTTCCAGTACCTTATGCATCCAGGACAGAACGAGAGCTGTGAACATCTTACCACTGGTGCTGCAGTCACATTCTGTATTTGGAGGTTGGTCACGTCGTACTGTTTCGGGAAACACATTTGCCAAACTTACCACCCGCTTCCTGAAAGCAGATGTACAATTTCTTTGCTAGGCGTCCTGACATGGACATAAGCACCTGAATGGTATAGGAGTGGGTAGTCGATGCAACGGATTGCACGCCAGCTTCAGTTGTCTTCTCCCCAGTCAGTGATAGCATCTTGTTTGACATGAGTTCATACTCAAATAGAGTTTGGTCTGTATTGAACACCATGTCGGCATCAATTGTAGTCTGCATCATGTAGTCTGCAACATCTTGTACAAACTCCAATGCGCTGTTCCTTACGGCCGTGTCAAGGGTAACATCCCGCCTGCCAACGAACCTCGTGATCTTGCATGATGAGATTTCATGGCGGCGTTTGAATTTGTGCAGGAAATATGTGCTGGCTTTAAAATTGGGGATACCCATTGCATTAGCTGCTTCCTTCGCCCACGTCTTTAAATGCCAGTAGTGAATTGAGAGTCCCTTGTTACGCACATCTTGGAATTTGGTGTACATATGCTGGCGAATGCGTGCAGTTTTGTGTTCCATTGTACCATCACTCTCAACAGCCGTTACTATTTGCCGCACTTTTTCTGGTGATATCTTGTATTTACGGGCAGTTGCTGCTGCAACAGTTTTCTTTGCGATCTTCACATTGTCATAGACACTCTGCATGGTTTGTCCGGAAAACTGTTCGTGAATGCTTTTCCGTTTCACTTTGGGGGGGGGGGGGGTGATGGTCCATAGGAACTCCAACTGCTTGGCACGTTGTGTGCTGGAGTACTCAGTGTATCACTATGTTCAGATAACGTGTTCGACATTTCATCACTATCACACCACAATGTCTGTCCTTCAAACATGTCGGCACCTCCAACGACATGTTGCTCCAAAACGCTATACAACTGCCTTTCAATTTGCCTGTCGATGTACGTTGGAGCCGTGTCGTCCGCTTGGTATTTCTGCATCACCTCGTTCACCAGTATCTGTACTACAGCATGAGGGTTACAAGCCATTTTCTTAAAACACACAACACAATATTTGTATGCGTACGAACAGGCCCGTGCGCTGTCTCTCACTACTCACGTTTAACAGTCACTGACGTACACAAAGCAGGACACCTTCCAGGCATGCACAGTATCACCCAATCACATCACACCCACATTTACATGTTGTTTGACACTTTATGGCTGCATACATTACAGGCTGGCATACCACTTTTATAAGCCATGCTCTAGGGGTTGCGGGCGATTGCGAAATGCCGTACTTCACACCTGTTACTTTGGTGTCGTGCTTGTCCACCACAGAACGTTCAGTGACGATTGTCGTCGGGAGGTCCGATAGTTTCCCTTGTCAGTTGATATCTCACTTTTTCTAAGTTTTTTAACTCATTCAGGTGAATATTTTACATAAAGCGGTAATCAAGGAGATGCTACAGTAGTAGTTAACTCGACCATTTGCCTTCTTGTAAATTGACACATTGGTTGACTTCGGCCAATCTGTGGGAACCAAATTAATTTCCTATGCTATTTATTATGATGGTGACACTTGTGATTCCACTGTTCTTAAGCAATTCCAGATTAATTAAATCATAGCCTCCAGCTTCATCAAGTTTTTGTGGATAGCATCTCTCGTTTCATGTTGATAATCTATGGTTATCCAGTTGCCCTCATTATATTTAAAACTGAATTCTAAGATATTAAGAACACAGTTTGCCGTCTTTACACGATTTTAAAAAATTACGTTAAAAGTTATATATACATTAAAACCGTAATTTTTTTAAAATCTTGTAAAGACGGCAAACTGTGTTCTTAATATCCTTCAGCATGAAAAATTGACTTCCTATGAATTCTAAGAATTTAGGTTTGGCTAAACTAACTGAAATTTAAATCACTGTTAAGTTTAAATGTTATTTTATTAAAATGCCAAAATTCTGTGCACAGTGAAAATGTATTAGGGAACTGTGAAGTTCTTGGTGACTAGTGGGAGAAATAATCTCTTCATGGGAACATTGATGTTTTTAATGTATTAGTAATTATGTAACATGTTTTACAGGGGTGATTTTTTATTTACACTATATCATTAAGTGTAATTTTTCCATTTTACAGATTCATAGTAAAGGTGCAAAGGCCTTAAAAAAACACGAAAAGAAACCCATAGAGAAGTTAATGTAAGCATTCGCTTTTTTTTCAATAAAATTTTCTTGTGTTATTTGCATTGTTTTCAAGAGCTATTTGTGTGCAGACAAATTTGCATGCCTTACTTTGATCTGTGCACATTTTGTTTCACTAGAATGTGCACATTTTTCCATGTATGAGTTTCTTCGTCTCACATCTTTTCCTTTGCAAGATTTTCTCTTAATGTTTTCCCCATTGATCATTAACCCTTTTGCGACCACCATACTAAAATGTTTTGTCACTCAGAATATCACAGTGCCCGAAAATGTCTGCTGCTCCTTTCTGAATTTCATCCCCCCCTTTGTTAAGTTAACAAAAGAAGGATTAGTGCTGGGTTACCACTTGAAACTTCCGATCTCTAGGCTTGCTGTGCACTGACCTTCAGACGTTTCTCTGGGACAATCACTGCATTCTTCTGTCGAGAGCCTAAGACAGGTGGGAGTGGTAACAGCTGGAAAATCTTGTTTACTTTCCCCATTTCTTGTAAAAAATATGCTCTCAATCTGTTTATTTTGATTGAGCAAATATGAAAGAATTTTTACAATAAATTTTCTCCAAGAAATTAAGTTTTTAGGACAATGGAAGGTACCACAGTTTATTTGAAATTAAATATTAGCATTTTATGCTGTCTTTGAGGCAAAAAAAAAAAAAAAAAAAAAAAATTACTGTTCTTCTGGTAAATGAGCTTTTTTTTCTTGTAGTACAAAAATATTTTATGATGACCCATTTTTTTTTTTTTTGCTGCAATATCTACAGAATATATGTGTGCATATTGTGTGTGTAGTTGGTTTG
The DNA here is from genome assembly GCA_039090855.1 of Macrothele yani. Classification (NCBI taxonomy): domain Eukaryota; kingdom Metazoa; phylum Arthropoda; class Arachnida; order Araneae; family Macrothelidae; genus Macrothele; species Macrothele yani. The sequence continues at coordinate 16,310,199 of CM077005.1, read as the reverse complement.
AATCGGGGCCCTACAGGTAATTTAACGTGGGCCATAACTGAGCCAATGGCTTTTATTTCTGAAAGACGGTGGCTCAGCTTTGGGCCTACGTTAGATTGAAAGGCTGTGATACCAGGGATGTATTTCCATCTCCAAAAATTTAGGGGTCCTGAAAAATGTAATTTGTAAACTTATTTGTTCCACGAACCCTTAGTTGTCCAGAAAAATGTGATTTGTAAATTTGTTTCATGAACTCTCAACTGTTCAAAAAATATGTTCCAAATAATTTTTCCAGTGTCTACAGTCTTTCCATGTTTTTACATATAAATAATTTTTACTGGATTCATAGTATTTTTGCCACATGTCTGACATTCCTTGCTTACAATTTCAGCAATTTTTTTATTGCTATATCTCTTTGCATCATTCAACTACAAGAAATTAGAAAATACATTTTTGTTTGCCTGATGAAATTGCTTTGAATAATGGATTAATGTGTGTGAGCGAAAAAGTATTTTATTTATTTCTTCTCTAAGTAGTCCTCTTGCTTCAGACATAATGAGTAAAAATAATGCAGAATATCACAGACAAACAAAGCACATATCAACAAAATAAGAGTTCTTCTGAGCGATATCAGAAGGCTGAATGATATTGCCCCGGTACAAACCCTGCTAATCCTTCCTCAGACTCTGTGTGAATTCAAAGAACACGAGGGGATGGGGGGGGTATGAAATCCTACTCGTGCAACCTGGGTGTTTCAGGCTCTTGTGGTTGTCTGAATATCCGGGCTCGTCGGGTGTTGTGGTAGCGATAGGGTTAACGGCCAATTGAATATCTTCAGTTGATCTCATTTTTGTTTATTGTATGGCTTGTGGTGTGAAGCAACAGAGATAATCTTTCATTGTCCACTCAAACCACTTCAGTCTATTTTTCGTCTACCTTTTTTTTTTTGTACTAAAGAATTAATTAGTTCAGTTACACAGATGGTGAAAAAGTTGAATTTGAAGTGCAAATGTGGCTGAGACAGCAGATCCAAGACTTCTGTGCTGCAGTTTCAGTGCACTGACAAACCAACATACATACATTACATACATACATATATATCACTAAGCTGTTCTCTGAGATTGAGATTAGCTCCAAAAAGAAATACAAACTACCAGATAATTTTTACTTACTGTTGCCGTATTAAACTTCTCCATTCACAGTGATCTTGACCTAGAACTTGGACTTCACTGATATCCATTACACGCCGTACACAAGATCTTCTGTACTTCATACTCATAATCTTTTTCTCATGTAGACACTACTGCATCTGATCCTCCCATGACTTCCTTGGCCTTCCTCTGCCTTTCCTTCGTGCCACTAAAATTTCTTAGCAAGAATCTCATCACTCATTCTTTCAACATGGCCAAACCACTGAAGCATATTAGTCTTCACCCTGCTAACAACATTTTGCTTCACATTACACAGCTGCAACACATCTTCATTCCTCACACGATAAACATCCATTATGAAAATTATCTATAATAAACTGGTTTGCATGTTAAAAAGCCCTTTTGTGATTTCACTTAGACTGGGGTAAGCAGCTAAGTTTTAGTTTGTTCTCATGATAAATTTGGATGTAAGCACGTAAATGTAAATCAGCAAGTGTTAAAATTTAAAAGAAAAAGAATAAGTTTTGAAGTTGTAATTCTGGTTCTATTTCTTATGTCTTTAAATGCCTAATGACTTCTGTTTTCACTTTCTTGTCACTACACTAGCATACCTGCCAACTACTACGGAATGTTCGTAGTTTCTACGGATTTAGTTGCCTGACTACGGAACCACGGAACTCACTGTCGAAGCTGAAGAGAATGTGGGGGACGGGGTTCGTTTGTTCATTTTCCGTCTGGGGATGGTATTTCGCGTTTCAAAACTTTCGAAAACGGTAGTTAAACGGAGAATTTTTTTCCGTAATTGTAATCCCCCCATCCCCGATGTTTCCTTTGTGTCCAATATTCTTGTTAAATATCATTTTATTGTATAAATGTTTGTATTTCAGCTTAAAACTGTAGGCTACAGTTTGTGAAAATGGAAAGTTAGACGCCGCGAAAATTTCCTCTTAATCTTCAGGCATAAGATTCTTCCGCGAATTCTAACAATTCCGCCTTTTTCATTATTATTTTGGTCATTCAAGCGATCGAATCGACGCCCAAGTGAACAGAAAGGGGGAGGGGGTGCGTGTGTGTTGGAGAACGGAATTACATCTTTACGAAACTTCCGAAAACGGAAGGTCGACGGAGGTAAGATTTTTTCCGTAATAGTAATTTTTTCTCGCGATGTTACCTCTGTGCAGTATTATTGTTAAATAACCTTTTACTGCATAAGTATTTGTATTTCAGCTTGAAAATGGGGGGGGGGGGCAAAACCGGAAGTTGGGTGGAGCAAAGATTTCTCCCGTAATCGCCCTCTCCCTCCTGCGATTTTTCCACTCTCCTGCGTCTTATGTATGTCGCGTAAAAATACTAGTTACTACTGACAAGGGTCTTGCCAATGTTGGCAGGTATGCACTAGATGCTTTCTTTGTGGCATGGGTAATCCATCATGGTTTATGCTTTTGGCATTCCATCTCAGATTTTTCAGTGGGTGTGATTCTAAATTGATGTGGCCTTATTAACTGACTCACTTCTGAAAATTGGACCTAACTTCTGTATTATTCTGTGTGCCAACCGTGATGTATACTAATATTTTTTCTTGTCTCTATTAAGCAGACTATCTGACAGTTGTTTCCAAGTGTAGAAACTATTAATTTCTCATTGTTCATAGCAAAACTTTAAAAAACTGTGACCATAAATCACCCTTGGCCTTCTGTTTGCAAAAAGCCTGCACAATGCTGCATATCTTTTCTGCAGACATGAAATTTATATTATTTTTTGTGCGTAAGTGCTTCAAGTTCTTAGGATTTATGTCATTTTCTTGTGATACATAGTCACACCGTACATATGGAGAATGCAATTCACATATAGCATGTAAATGTAGGTTGAAAGTTAGCATGCTGTAGTTACAAAAAGAAATTATAGAAATGCAGAAGCACTTTTGACCTTGCCTAACTTAGGTCTTGATCACCGGTAAACAGTAGCATAGGTGATCAAGACCTAAATTAGGTCAAAAGTGCTGTGTTTCTATAATTTCTTTACATAACTAGTGTGTGACCTTCAACCTTCAGTCACAATATCAATCTGCTTGTGAAAAAAAAAAAGTTTTCTTTAGTTAAATTATAGCTTTAAAAAGCCATCTTGTCCAAGACATTCAAAAGTTTGTGCTTTAATTTCCTGATTTTCCTCTTCAACGAGTTCTGGATGATCTCTGGAGTTAAAAATTTCTGGCTAGGAATCGGTATAGAAATATTCATTGATCTGATGTCTTTTGCTTCTGGTTTGTGGCAACATTGGATTGCTCTGTTTTACTATTATGATGCCATTTTGAACTTCCATGTCACTAATTTTTTCTACTCTGAATGCCTTTCCCCGAACATTCTGCAGATTATTTTTAATACAATTTCAGGCAGTGGTAACAATTGTAAGGGGTTTTCATAAACACAAGTCTGTATAATTGGATGCCTGAAGAATGGTGATTTGGGTAACTAGTACTGTGCTGTATTGCAGCTTTCCATTTGTGCTGAAGCGATTTTTTTTGTTTTACATTGATTGCCCATTTATATTTTCAATTTGGTGTTTATATCTTATACAAGTGCTATTGTGTTAAAATATGTGGCTAAAAGTACTAACATCTATTATTATAACATTTGGTATTTTGAATACACTTAATTAAGTGCTTGTAAAACTTATATTTATTTAGCTACAATAGCATGATCCAGAAAAGTTGTGAAGAACACAGTAACAAAGATTTAGAATTTTTTTGTGAAGATGACAGTCAGCTTGCTTGCAGTCATTGTTGTGTGACAGGGACACATAAAGGCCACAGTGTTCAAACTCTTCATCAAAAGGTAACCAATATTTTTTTTCAGAATATGCATTTTATTTTAGCATAAACATTTTCCCATGCATTTTTACCAGGAATTCAGTAAATGTGTAACCTTGCTACTACAAAAGTGCTACTTAAACAGCCATCTTGTATGTGGTACATATGGTAAATAAATTTTAAAGTAGTATATCTTGTATGTGGTACACATGGTAAGTACATTTTAAAGTAGTGTACCTACATATTGTTCAGTATTCATGGCATTAACATTTATTTTATTATAGTTATCTTAGTAAACAACCCCAACTGCAAATGTAACAAAGTTTCTTTTTAAATGTTACCATTAGAAAAGTTTGTATGGCGTGAAAACATTGAATGTACTATGGGAATTGAAAATTTAAGTGAAATTGTGGCATTAAAATCTGTGTAAATCTGTTTTCAAGATTCTGACATTTACTAAGCATTTTTGGATGTGCTTCTTAAAAGTTTTCAGTGTTGTGACATTTCTTTGATGTTTTTTTTTTTTTTTGGATGTCTTAAGGTGCATCCACCTAAAAACTGTGCCCATGTTTCCAACGGTAAAAAAACCTTCTGTAGACATACTGTGCAAATAATATATTCCCAATAGAAATTTGCAAATAATAATAAAAATAACTTTAAATTATAGCCTAGTGTACTAAATATTTGCCAAAACTTAACTGTAATTATATTAATCAGTTTTTCTATGGGTAGCATTTGAGATCTGCTTATAGATGGCACCACCTATACAGATCTCTTACTAATTGTACTATACTGTACAAATTAATTGGGACAAAGTAAAAAATCACTCTTTTTTCCAAAACTATGCCTTTATATCATTCTATGCCTTGATATACCCTGATAAATATCTGTATTAGTATGAAGTATGTCCTCCTTTAGCAGAAATGACCTCTTGAATTAGTTTTGGCATTGACTCCACTAATTGAGTGCACATATTTTTGACTTCATAATTGTGGAACCACACTTTTATAGCATTCGTTATCATGCGTTCTTTGATTGTGTACAGTCCATTTTACCTAAACGTCTCTTCAAAACATTCCACAAGTTTTCTATAGGATTTAAGTCTGGTGAATTTCCAGGCCAATCAAGCAAATGAATTTGATTTTCCAGCATGAAATTCAGGTGTCTTTTGCATGTATTTTATTCAGTGTGCAAAATACATGCAAAAGACACTACCATTATGTAGTGATCTTTTAATGTATATATCAGCTATTTGATCCTTCTACAGAGGGACATAATCTAACTTTAAAGAGACTGAAAAACTTCCACAGTTCATTTCAAATATATTGAATTCAGAGGAAATGGAAAGCTATTCTCTAGAAATTCACCAGTATCAGGTTGATTAACGACTTCCATCTCCTGTTGATGAAGTTGTAAACTTTGTAAAAATTGATGCATGGTGGGCAAATGTGTTTAACCTCTACAAGTACACTATGTTATCTAAAATAGTAAAAGCCTTGATATCATGCTTTCATGGTCCACAGGTTGAAAGTTCTTTCAGCATGATGGTTGAAATCATAGATATAAGATCAGGGAGAATGAACATTGAAACCTATTCAACTATACAACCTGTGTAGTGTAAACTTAAAGCACAGGGTAAGTATCATACATGAGATTCTTCCGTGAATTCGCGGAATTCCGCTTTTTTCGGCATCACTTTGGTCATTCTCGAGGTCATTGCAAAAATGAAGAGAAATTTTTCAGGATTTTTTAGGGGGGGTCGTCATTCTATAGAAAAATTTAAAGCAAAGCGGAATTCCGCGATTCCGCTTGTTGGAATGTTGGAAGGTAGAGTCAGGAGCTCAATTCGTTTACTGCTGTCAACAATGGATGGGATGTCAGTCACTTGAGCATCACAGTGCAAAGGGTGGAAGCTCCGCCTACTTCGTGCGTTAGGGAAACTCCCGCAGTCCTTTCCGTGTCTTGCGGGAAATCGCCACTCTGCATTCTATCATGGCCAAACTATCCGCTTGATTCTATCCGTGACGTCATGGCCAGAAACTCTCTTGTAATTTGCAAATGTACCCGAATGCGTTCCCGCTTTTCTGAGATCGTTCGAGAATCGAAGCTCTCGTAAATCCTCTTCCTACGGAGGATGCCAAAAAATACAGAATCTCCGTAATTATTACGGATTTCCACCGGGATTACGGGTGACTAACAAAAAAATTATGGATATTCAGATTTTCGCTGTTATTAAGAAAGTTTTACTGATTTTGTAAATAATCGACGTAAAAGCCTCTGAACAAAGTTCATAATACAGCCCTTTGTCTTTTTTTTTTCCTCAAGTGGTGAAATTTGTTTTGCTTGTTTCAAAGTGTGAACAAAAAAAAAAAAATGCCCGTCGTGCTTCCTTCGCCGTGGCCCGGGATTACGTCGACCTGAAACATCTAAATAAAGTTCGTGAAGTTCGTGACGCAGCTTTCTTTTCTTAAATTCGTTCTACCCCCTCCCCCCGAAGAGAAGGAATTTGTTTTGCGTGTTTGAAAGCTAAGTGGAAAGGAAGCATGGCGCGGCGCCGGGATTATGTCAGTGGCGGCTCGTGGTAGGAAAAATAGGTGAGGAGCTACAAGAGCAATATGAAAAGATATCTACTGTCTTCAATGAAAATCAGTTAATGAGAACTTGCCTATTTTTTTATATATTAGATCAATTCTTCTTCCCTTTAAAGCTGGAAATGTGTCGATTATGTCGTCAGAAAATGGCTGTTTCTTCGTGACCTCAAGAAAATGTCTTTCCGAATAGAATAATTTGCCAAAGAAGCAAGTCTATCTGGAGAAATAGTGTTTCTAGAGTAACTTTGTATTCTTTTAAGGCAAGAAAAACTTCTTTCCAGTGAAACATTTGCAGATGCAATTGTTAAAATCAGGGAAACCAATTTATAAGCTTCTGTAAAAATGCCTTTATCTCCATGAAGCACTCGAAGAAGTTCATGAGTCGATATATTCCTTAATTTTTTATCAGCATATAAATTTCTTAAGGCGCTGGTGTTTAGTAAAAAAATTTCCGTAAAAATGTTGTAGATTTTCAAAAGTGTGAGAGGGAAAGCATGAATTAAATTGGTCGAATTTGGTTGTGTCACCAAGCCAGGCAAATTGAAGTTTGTTTCTCACAGTCTTGAAATCTTATATCAATTTCCATAAGAATGTGGTACAAAATTTCAAAATACAATTGTTTATAATTTTGAAAAAATTGTTTCTGGTGTAAGAGCAGCATATTCCCATTTAGATCTGCTTATTTCTGTGATTTTGCTAGCTTTTCCAAACAGTGTTTCAAATACCTCATCGTTCCTTTTATGGCTCAAAATTTCTTAAGTTGTTTTTAATTTGAGTAACACAGTAGTTTATGCCTAGTGATTTTTTCTGCAAAATTTCGAACAATAGATCGGTGAGGTCAAATATTTCATTAAAAACTATTCCCCAAAATGTAAATTCAAGAGTGTTCATATCATTTAAAAACCCTTGGGCAAGTTGAATTGATTTTTTTTCTGACTGGTCACTATTTGTGAGAAATTCGAATACTTCCTTCAATTTGTCCTAATCTTCAACTATTACACATACTAACTTCGAAGTGGAAGACCATCGAGTTTCTGTTATGGTTTGCATGCATCTTGCGGTTGTTGATGTGAGTGTATTGTTTTTTCACTACTCAGTGAAGCGATCTCTTCGCTGAGTGGTGAAAAAACAAAGGAATTACACTGAGGCTTGCAAAAAATATTCGACACTTAGAAATTTTAGAAAAACTCTGCTGTAATACAAGGTTCAAACGATGTACTAAGCAATAACAAAAACAGCTTGAGAAGCTTCATGCTTAACTTTTTTCTGGAGCCCAGTCTAGTGTCCAGACATTACGTTTGCCCCATCTTAACATTATCCTATTGACTTGTGTTGATAATCAAACTGTTCCAAAACTTTGTCTAGCGTTTTGTATAAAGCTTCTGACGTTCTGTCTTCACTCACACCATGGAAACCCAAAAATCGCTCAACCAATACACCTTCCGAATCAACAGATCGTATTATTAAAGAGCACTCGGAAGTCTGGTTATGGTTTCCCATCTATTTGAATATAAAAGCATTGAACTTCATTGATTTCATTTTTGACGTGATCATTTATATATTCAGATATACATTCAATTAATTCGTTTTGAATAGTTTTTGAGTCACCTGTGAAGACATTTTTTATCGTTTCGTATTGATTTTGAATTTTTAAAGGAGTTCTTGATATCAACAGTGAAAGCAATTCCTTGAATTTCTACGATTTATCGAGTCAATGCCTTTGTCATGGTCACGGAATGCTAGTTCTTGTTTACTCAAATACAGTACTGCATCAATCATTGTCTGCAGGAAAAGTATTTAAACGAACGCTTTCGCTGAAATGCATTTTTAAAAGCCTAGGAACAGCTTTTGGCATTTTCAGTTAATTGGATGGTTAGACAATCACATGCCTGCATTTAGTAAGAATCTGTGAATTTAACTTATTTCCACACACATGACTCTTGAGATACTTTTCATTTCTGAAAAATTTGGTACACTAGAGTGCTACTAAGCCAACAAGACTGACTTTTCTCTTGTATTATGATGTTTGACCAAAACTAATCTGTGGATATATGTTTCTAATTCTTGCAAGTTTCTAATTGCTTGACTAAATGCACCAACTTTCCTAGACAAATACTTTTCACCTCAGGATTTAGCTAGTAAAGGTTTACATGTAAGTTTTAAATCTGATTTTTTTAAATATTTCATTTTATTTTGTTCTCAATTCCCTACTTTTCTATTGTGAATATAAAATGTGCTTCACTTTAATATTTACTTACATAATTTACAGAAAATAATTCCATATGGCTTGTGCAATCTTAAATATTGTATATGCTGTATTTGAATTTGCTCACACAGCACGGTCGTGTGTCCTAATTTTCCACCCAGTTAAAAAGTTTAGCTTTTTTTGTCATCAGCTGGTCTCTTGTATGCCGACAGCATGCACAAATGATAATTTGGGTTTAAAAAGTCCTTGAATTTATTTTGCTTGAAAGAGTACGAACCAGCACTGGCAGTATACCAGTCAGGTTCACAAAAGATCATTGGCTGTATACCACTCAGGCTCATGAAAGATCATTGGCTGTATACCACTCAGGTTCTCATGAAAGATAATTGGCAGTGTACCACTCAGGTTCACAAAAGATAATTGGCAGTGTACCACTCAGGTTCACAAAAGATAATTGGCAGTGTACCACTCAGGTTCACAAAAGATCATTGGCAGTGTACCACTCAGGTTCACAAAAGATCATTGGCAGTGTACCACTCAGGTTCACAAAATATATTTGGCAGTATAATGTGCCTCATACATTTAGTTGTTAATGAAAATCAGGTAATTGTATAAAAATCAGTTAAAGAATTTAGAAACACGTGCTTCGGTGAGAAAATTCAAGAATGGCAGGAAATGTAATGATTCATCACAAAATCATTTGGGTAGCCACTCTAGAAAAACTTTCATAACCACTTAGAAAACTGAAGGCATTTTTTTTTCTTGTGAGTGAAATCATAAAATTCTACGTGGTCAGTATACCACTCAGGTTCACAAAAGGTAATTGGTAGTATAACACTCAGGTTCACAAAAGATCGTTGGCCGTATACCACTCAGGTTCACAAAAAATCATTTGCAGTATACCACTCAGGTTCACAAAAGATCATTGGCAGTATAATGTGCCTCGTACATTTAGTTGTTAATGAAAATCAGGTAATTGTATAAAGATCAGTTAATACAGACATTTGACGTGGACTAGGAACATCAATTCTCATTGGCAGCCACCGGAAATCGAACCCAGGGTTCGATTCCCGGTGGTGGCCAATGAGAATTTTTCTGTGATTCACTTATAAATGTGGAAAGAGCAATGACTTCTGTTTGATAAAGATCAGTTATTTAAAGAATTTAGAAATGTATGCTTTGGTGAGAAAATTCAAGAATGGCAGGAAATGTAATGATTCATCACAACATGATTTGGGTTACCATTCTAGAAAAACTTTCATAACCACCTGGAAAACTAAGGGCAATTTTTTTTTTCTTGTAAGTTAAATCATGAAATTCTGCGTGGGCGGTATACCACTCAGGTTCAAAAATGTCATGGAATTACGGTACAAAAATAATGCGCCTCATGCATTTAATTGTTATTAATAAAAAGCAGGTAATTTTATAAATAATAACAAAAAAAAGTGTGCTGTGGTGAGGAGTGTAAGGAAATGTAACAATTCATTGCTATGTGATTTGGTTTGCCACTATGGAAAAACTCTTGGAACCATATGGAAAAGTCTGGGGAATATATATACATTTTTTTTTAACTTTTGAGTGAGAACCCTGTAATGGCACTCCTCACTTCAGTGTAATAACTGCACCAGTCATGGAAATGGTGCAATTCCCAGCAAGCAAAGGTAAGTAACAATTTCAGTTTGAATTTTTCCTTATTAAAAAGCAAAATACTTGCTCTCCATTGATTGATATATAAAATATTGAAAATAAAAAAATATGCATTTCATTAAGAAACTTTTCTGAAAAAAAAAATCGATTTTCTGCATTGTAATTTTTTTCGATAATGTTCCACATTTTTTTGCTTCTGAGTTTTAAAGGCTACCACGAAGCAACAACCTCCTACCAGTTTAGCTACTTACAATGTTTTCTGTAGGATTTCGAGGAACATACATTAGTTTTTCAGGAAAACTTAGGGAAAAAAAGTTAGCGTGACAGTGTTCCTCACAAAGAAAGTCTTCAATTTGTAAAGTTCACATTTTTTATTGATTTGCACTGTTTGTTACTTTGCAGCTTCCACAATTTGTTTGTTACAGGGAATGTAATACAATTTTATTCATTACTACTAAAAAACCCTAAAGACTACAGTTCACTGCCAGAAATCATTGGTAAGGGTTGGTTGGGAAATTTCAATTTTTTTTTTTTTTTGAGATCTAGCTTTAATAGTTAAAAAAAAAAATCTATATCTGATGTTCACTTGTTCTGGGATATTTCTTTCTCTTTGTGGTGCAACTATAGAAGTCCCTGACACATTTGAAATGTTCATAAAAAAAAAAAAAGAACAAATGATGGTAGAAGCACTTGGTTTGCTGCAATTGCTAGGTTAACTCATAAAGGTTTTTCCTACGTCATTAATACACTTCAGTATATGTGTATAACTTTTGTGTTGCTCAAAGCAAATCTAATCAATATTCAGTTTTGGACCATGTGTGTTCTAAAAAATAGTTGATAGAAGACACAACTGCTACAGGTATTTGGGTTTTCAGTTCTTCAACACACTACATTCCTGATGCATACACTTTGTTCTCGTAGGAAAAAGTCAAGTGGATTAATGTCTAATGAAAGAAAACAGGTGGACCACCGTCTACTAATCATGAAAGTCATGAAAAAGTCGTGAATTTAGAAAAAGGTAATGAAAGTCAAGAAAAAGTCTCAAATTTTGCTTTGGGGCCATGAATTTCTTTTTGTTTTAGTAATTGTTCATTTTCTGGTGACAATCTAAGTAATTTTACATGAACCAACCTTAAAAGATGTTAATGGGGTTTCCATATAATGATACAAGTGTTATTTTACGCCCTCCCGAAATTGCGATCTACCCCTCATTTTCTGGGTTGTTTCACAACCCGAGCTAAAAGCTTTTTATGACTCCTCTCCATGCTCTCCTGCACTTGTGCTCTCCTCCACAAATAACTGTTAAAGCATAAACCACTTCAGCATAAAAAATGTTATTTACAAAATTTTGTGGTCAATTTAGCAATTTAAGTTATACTGCTTAGAATCATGACATTTTCAAATATAAATTTTGTATTATAGAAAGGTGCAATGAAATCATTTAGTACAATGTTGAGTATGTCAACTTCAGGTGCAGTCAAAGTATGACAAGTCAGATTTTTGTTATTGACTGAAGGGGGAGGGGGTCCATAAAAAATGGGGGCAGACCCATCTTTAATATGTGTGTACATGCATACTTGGATATATATATATATATGCAGGATGTAAGGTCAGGTGATGCATAACATCACAGCCTCTCCTTGACAAATGTCAACCCCGCCTTCTCGTGGTGCATCCTGTTCCCACTGAAGGGGCTCTGACGACCGCCAATAGCGGTATAACTATACCATCGAGATTAGAGGAAATGCTATCCCACACTCACCAACCCGCTTGGCCAGCGTGGTGAGTTATGGCCAAACCCCTCCAAAATGACTCCACAACTTAAATCTTGGCCCTCAGTCTCTGGCAGCTGGAATGTACCTGGCCAAGGCAGCGCCCAGTGCGACATGAAGGCAGAGGGTGCTAAGAATCCCTGGAGGACCGGACTAGGCTGCCATCTGATGCTGACCTTGGCTACGTATAATGGACGCTCCCTATCTTCTGATTCAAGGCTTCTTGAATTGGAAGAGGAACTACAAAGGATCAAGTGGGACATCGTCGGGCTAAGTGAGGTAAGGAGAAAAGGAGAAGAAGATCTCATTGAACTGAAAAGTGGACATCTCTTCTACTATCGTGGGACAGATACTGGCAGAACTGGTGTTGGATTTATAATAAACAAGAAACTGAAGGATAAAGTTGTAGAAGTTGAAAGTTCCTCTGACAGAGCTGCACGACTAGTTTCCAACTCTCGAGAAGATACCAGGCTCAGATTATTCAAACTTATGCGCCAACCACAAGTCATGCTGAAGAAATTGAAGAATTTTATGAGGAAATTCGTCATCTAAATAATAAAGGTAAGCAGCACTTGAAGATAATTATGGGAGATTTCAATGCAAAAATAGGGCTACGGCAACAGAATGAAACTTCAGTAGGTAAATTCGGTCACGGCAACAGAAACCAGCGTGGAAATACTCTCGTTGAGTTTGCAGAGGCAGAAGGGTTTTTCATCTTGAACTCCTTTTTCAAGAAAAAGCCACACAGGAAATGGACATGGAGACATCCAAATGGGACGACAAGTGAAATTAATTTTATTATGTGTAACAAAAAATTCGTCATATAAGACTGCAGTGTGCTAAACATTTTCAACACAGGTAGTGACCATAGATTGGTGAGTGTAAGATGCACCTCAACACTAAACTTGAACGTGGCAAGCTCATAAGACAAACAAAATGTATTGACATAACCAACATTAAAAAACACCATAATACCTTCAAATTGGAACTGAAGAACAGATTCTCTGCTTTAGAAGGCCTAACATTGGAAGAAATGGATATTTCTGAAGTTATCAGAAAAGTAACCAAAGCTCTTATGGAAACAGCAACAAAATTAGCTGGGTCTAAGAACAAGTTGCACGTGAACAAATTATCAGGAAAAACGAAAATATTGATGCAAAAAAGAAGAGAGATGAGGACAACTAAAGAAGATGTGACTTCCAAAGTGGAATATATAGAGCTATGCAAGACAGTACGAAAAAGTATCACTGAAGACGTAAGGAAATTCAACTGTGAACTAGTGAGGAAAGCAACCAAAGCCTAAAGATAGCAAAGGGACATCTCACTAAGGGAAGAAAACAGATTATGGCACTGAGAAAAGAAGATGGTTCTGTAACAAGAAATAGAGGCGAAATCTTGACAAAAGTGAAAGATTTCTACTCCAAATTATATTAAAGGGATGATGCATGTACTCCAGACATCATGAAAGGTACCAGAGTTCTTCCAGTCCTCCCAGCAGAAGTTGCACATGCAATCAAGAACATGAAGCAGGGAAAAGCTCCAGGAGAAGATGGAATTTACTGTAGACATCATACAAGAAGCAAGTGGAGAAATCGAAACAGTACTTGCCCAAATTTTCACTCGATGCCTTAATGAAGGGAAGATTCCTGAGGATTGGAACAACACTACAATGATCCTGCTACATAAAAAAGGTGACATTGAGGATCTCAGGAACTACAGACCTATCTGCCTCCTATCAGTGATTTATAAAATCTTCACTAAAGTTCTTTTACACCGTTTGAAGGTAACACTGGACATGGCTCAACTGAGAGAACAAGCTGGATTTAGGAGTGGCTACAGCACAATAGATCATATCCATGTACTGAGAGAACTAATTGAAAGAGCGAGGGAATATGAACTTCCATTGTGCATGGCTTTTATCGATTATGAAAAAGCCTTTGATTCAGTGAAACCATCAGCAGTTACAATGGCTCAGAAATCCTGTGGTATTGAAGATGCATACATTAATATTATTAATAACATCTATGAAAATGCAAGTGCAAAGATTCGGCTGTTTGAAAATACAACACACATAAAAATTGGAAAGGGAGTGAAACAAGGTGACACCATATTTCCGAAGCTTTTTAATGCGACATTGGAAAATGTCTTTCAATCACTGAACTGGGAAAACAAAGGGATAAAGATGGATGGAGATTTTCTAACCCACCTTCGTTTTGCTGATGACGTAGTCATTTTTGCAACTACCCCATCAGAGCTGCAGAATATGATCCAGGAACTTGCTGGCAAGATTAAAGAAGTGGGATTAAAAATGAACTTTCAGAAGACAAAAATGATGTTCAATGCTTTTACAAGAAATGAAGTTTATCGATTGATGGAGAAAAGCTGGAGATGACAGACAAATACGTTTATCTTGGACAGCAGATATCAAGTGAATGTCACATTGATGAAGAAATTAATCGGCGTACAAAACTTGCCTGGAGAGCTTTTGGAAGAAACAGCATAATTTTCAAGAGCAATATGCCATTATGTCTTAAAAGAAAAGTGTTTGATCAATGCATCCTTCCAGTGCTTACGTATGGTACAGAGACGTGGACCTTAACTAAAAGAGACATACAAAGGCTGCACACAACTCAAAAAAGCATGGAGAGGTGCATGCTTGGTGTAACCAGGAGAGATAAGAAGAGGAACTCGTGGAGCCGAAAAATGACAGAAGTGGAAGACATCTTGATCAGAGTTAAATCCCTGAAATGGCAGTGGGCTGGGCATACTGCCAAAAGGGCAGACCATCGATGGACAGCCGGAATTTTAGTTTGGGTTCCAAGGGACAGGAAAAGACCCAGAAAAAGACCACATGGGAGATGGGTAGATGAAATTCGAAAGTATGCGGGAGTGACATGGAGGAGACTGGCACAAGACAGACCATTGTGGAGGAAACTTGGGGAGACCTTCATCCAGCAGTGGATTGATAATGGTTGACAATGATGATGATGATGATGATGATATATATATGCACACACACACGCGCCCACATGCGCAACTTGTAAAAATCTTCACGAAAATTGTTAATTGGTCTTGAAATTGCATTTCCCAAATTTGGTAGACACCCTGTACACGGAATAGGCACATCTTGTTCAGTTCATTTGTCTGGGGATTTCTCTTTTAGTTAGTGTTTCACAATTTTACCCGTGTGTTGCGGCGCATCATCTTGTTGCCAAATGATATTTAATTGCATATGAGAAATATGAGAGATTTTTTAACATGTGTGAACAAATTTGTTTTCTGACTGTGGATTCAGAAAGAAAAAAGTAACAAAAATAACATGGTCAACTATTAATCCACTCTACATATTTATTTTAGGCTATTGAAGATGTTCTCTATAACATGTGGGTTCTGGGATCCTCATAGCATGACATGGTGGCAATGAACTTTTTCTGAAACATGAAAAGTTCTGTAAAAAATATGCATGATAAAGGAAGTCATACATCATATTTAGCCATATGATGAGGCATATCAATGGCAAAGTCAAAATGACGAGGTTTGTCATCAGGCTGTAATGCTTGCAATATCTGCTTTGTATGAGTATTAAAGTGAAAGCGTTTGGGCTTCACACGAAGCAGAGCTGTATGAGGAATTCGCAACTATCTTGCTGCGCTACATGATGATTTTCCAGGGCTGGCTAGGTAAGCTTGGGGGCTTATCTGTTCGACAGTGTCTTCAGAAGCACTTGGTTTTTGTGTCCTTTCTCTGTCAAGAGCACTTCCAGTTTACAGAAAGTTTTTGTGCCAGGCTAAGAAGCTGTTATAAGATGGTAGATTCTTCTCATTGGAAATTTCTTTTCCCTTGTGTGACAAATTTCGCTTAGAAAAACCAACCGACATGGACAACTTTCTCCTAGGGTGTAGCCATTTTGGATGCAAATACTTGTGATCAAGGAGGATATAATAAGGGGAGGGAGCATGTATATAACTTAGCTGGCTTCACTGGTGAAGCCAGCTGAGTTGCTTGGCCGTCATGTTGCCTTACCCTCAGTTGCTCATCTGAATGTGCATTCAAGTTATGGGAGTGAACATTAGCATGGTTCCAGTTAAGAGTTTTTTTCTTTCTGTTTTTCATTTTTGTTGGTGTTTTTCCACGGAAGAAACTTCTTAAAAAATGCCAGTGTGCGCAGCTGTAGGCTGCCCCAATAAGGCAGATTAAAAAAAAAAAAAAGGAATCCCTGCCTGGAATCATGTTTCACAGGTGAGTCTTATACATCTGGTATTCTATTCTCAAGTTCAAAAGCTTATGGTGGAATAGCTAACTACACTATCTACCAACAAGTAATTGGACACCTGTGATAGCAAAGGAAAACTAAGTTTATTCACCTTCAATAGTTAGTGGAGCCTCCACGAGCGGCGATTACAGCTGCGACCCTCCGGGGCATACTCTCAACCAGGCGTTGTACGACGGCTAGCTGTATTTTCTTCCACTCGGCTTGGAGAAGACAGGTCAGTTCCTTCACCGATTTCGGACGGTAGGGGCACCCCTTGAGTCGATGCTCCAACTCGTCCCAGAGGTGCTCGATAGGGTTAAGGTCCGGGCTCTGCGCAGGCCAGTCCATTCGATTAACCCCATTGTCACCATACCAAGCCATGGTGGACCTCGCAACATGACAGGTGGCATTGTCATCCTGAAAGTGACATGGGTCCACCCCGTAAAACTGCCACAACTTAGGAAGCGCATGGTCATCCAAAATGGTGCAGTAGGTCTCGGCGTTGAGTCTACCAGGAATTGCGACCAAGGGTCCCATGCCATACCAGGAGAAACACCCCCATAGCATAATTCCAGCGCCGCCGAACTTCACAGTTGGCACAATACATTCCGGCAGGAGGCGTTCTCCAGGCAGACGCCAAACCCAGACCCTGCCATCCGAACGGTAGAGGGTGAACCTTGATTCGTCGCTCCAGAGAAACTGTTTCCACTGTTCAACGGTTCACTGTCGACGTTCTTTGCACCACGTTAGCCGAGCAGCGCTATTGAACTTGGTGATCAAAGGCTTGTGGGCAGCAGCACGTCCATGATAACCGAGCAGATGGGCTTCCTTACGGATGTTATTCAGCGAAAGAACACTCCCGAATGCCTGTTGAAACTCCTCATGGATGTGGCCGATCGATTTAGTGCGGTTCTTCCGAATTTCTCTGGCCAGCACCTGTGGGTCTGCCGGGTCGGGGCACATTCCGACAGTCACCTCTCATCTTCCACTTGCCAATCACGTAGGCCACTGTCGATTTTAGGTACTTCAACTCGTTGGATATGTCACGTATGGATCGGCCATTTCTGTGATACCCCGCGATTACACCTTTCTCAAAATGAGAGAGCTCCGAACTGTGTGGCATCTTGCATGTGACTGGTTATGTTGTTGTTTTCCACACAATAATTAACGGCGGTGGCCGTGACGTGTATCAGGACCGGAGATATAGTCGATTGCAGGGGTGTCCAATTACTTGTTGGTAGATAGTGTATTTCCATTACGAACTAAAAAGTATCTTTGTTTTGAGTAACTCCTGGTCAAAAACTACATCCCTGAAAATGTTCTAAAATTTGGTAAAATCAAGTCTTAAATTTTGTAAATTATTGCATTTATTATTAGTGTATACAGTAGTTATTAGCCTTATTAACACCAACAATAGGATTTTATTGCGTACTAAAAATGCTTTTTGATTTTGCATATTTTGTGTACTCTTTGTTCAAGTTTTTCAAATGATCAAATTTAGCACAAATTGTCGGTTTCTTAGATAATATTTTGTTGTGTTTTCAAGAATATTCACTTGACCACATGAAATAATTCAGTGTATTATTTTGTACTACAGAGTTTGGGAACTATTTCATGCATTATTTTAAACAGCATGCAATTTTTGTGTGGTAAGTTAAAGCAATTTCTGTCGTTTACACAGTTAAATGTGGCCTGGCATTGCTTTGAAAGAAAAGAAAGCAGTGGTGGTGATACAGAGTAGATCCATAAATTAAAATTTTTTTTTTCTCAAGAAGTTTTTAAAAGTGCTTACTAGCCTGATGTAGCTAATTATGTAATTCGGTGTGAACTCGGCAGAAGGGTAACCTAAGATGGCTGCTTCTGAGGAGTGTCAACTTCAGAGCTTTATGTAGAAATTGCTTGTATGTTCCCTCCCCTTATTCTATCCTCTTTGCTTGTGATGGATCAGCAGTGTCATCTGTGGTCTGCAATAAAAATTTCCTGATACCTTTTGAACTGCCATAGCAGATGCAGTGAACCTCATGCCTGTACTGTTCTTAGTTTTATTTTAATGAATTTTTGAAATGCTTCAATTTTTGGTCACCCTGTATATATAGAAGTAGGTCAAGAGGCACCTACCTTAGATTATTGGAAAATATTGACAAACATTGTTTTAACAGAAGTAGCCACTCATCAAAGCACCAAAATAAAGGAATGTAGTTAGTGCATTTTTAGAATTCGTTAGTAGAATTATTGAATTATGTTGTTGTGATAGTCATGCATACCATTCTTTCACACAGAGGTTACATTGAAAGTTATTAGACCACTTAAAAAGAAATTGATCTGTAAGAATCTGGCTAAAAAATGAATTTCTTACCTAAGCAAAAAAGCATAGGCAAACTGCTGAACTTGGATAGTAACTGCAACATACTTCAAGGCCCTAGTAATTGGAAAATTGTTACTTAGATGTTGACATTTATTTGTTTTAATGTAGGCAGACTTCAATTTCTTCCAATTTTTGTGATTAGTGACTAAGTATAGGAAAAGAACACACATTTTAAAATAAACATATGATGCAAGAGACATAAATTTTTATCTTCAATGTGTTAGGGAGACATTGAAGATAAAAAATTATGACATTCATATAAAATAAATATATGGATTTTAATTTCCATTCTGAATCTTAGGTTGATTCCCATGTATTTTTTATGCATTTTTAAGGAGGAGTTAAGCTTCTTGTGTCACCAGTCAGCTTTTTATTTCTTATTAAGTTACAGTTAAAATATAAAATAAAAGAAAATGCATTATAAAAATGATTTTAAATTCGGATATTTGTTGTTTAATGTTGATAGGTTTTGATTGTCTGAAGTTGTACCTCTGTACTCCTGTCTAATAATTGACGGAAACAGCCAGGTTATAATTTCAGAATGTACATTATCTCTTATTGGCCTACAGCTGTTGGTAGTAAAATGAGGCTTTCGATGAAGTTGTTACTTTCTGGTTAGTATTCCAAATAAGTACCAATCTTTGAAATAATAGCTAATTTTGCATGTGTGCATGAAAGAAATAAAAATGTAGTTTTTAACATGATTTTTCTGATATTATTACATTTTCATGTGTTTTCTGCTAGTGCTTCAACTTAATTTAATTCCTTCAATAGTCAAAGAATACTTTTTGTAAAACACCTTCCTGATTAAAGTTAAACAGTTTCACATTTTGTTCTTCTAAGTGCTTGTGATATGCTTTTAATATACTTTTTCTTTCTGGATGATTATTTAATGGATTATTGTTTTGCAAAATGTGGGATATTATAATATATATATATATATATTTTTTTTTTTTTTTGTTCTAGAATGTGGGATGTCAAGATGAACTCAAATCTGTGTATGAAGCAGCATTACAAGTGAAAAGGAGGATGAAATATTCAGAAAAGGTGAGTTTGCTTTATATTATTTATATTTATACATATTTGCCAAAAGCCTTATTATAGTTTTGCATGTATTTGTAACACTGAAGTTATGAAAATATCTATTCTAGAGTTCTAGAGGAGTAGCTTTTTTTTTTTTCATTTTGTGTAATATTTGAATTTCAAGTGAAATAAAAACTAGGCACTGTAAGAAAATTCACAACTTGTGATTTGTGATATGGATGAGTTTATTGCCAAAATGCATTGCAAACAGATTACACATTTTTTCAATTATTAATATCAAACCAAGTTTTTCAGTTTACCTGTAAAATTTATAGAAGTTCCACACTTGTTTTTGCAGATGACATATTTCACAGATTTTCGGTTTATTTTTCTTCCAGATTAGTGCAATTTTACTAGTAGAATATGGTTCTCCAAGGTCCATTGCAATTGGACATTCTGATTTACCTGATTACGTGTTCACTTTGACGTCCCCCAACCCCCTATGCTTGCAGCCTAGTGGGAAATGCTCAGTAAAAGCGCTGTAGGATCCGGTTCGGCGATAACTACTAAAAAAGAGACACAAAGGATATAATTTCACAGTTACAAATAAAATTCTTTAGCGACGTTTGTAGCCTAAAGATATCGTACTAATGAGAAAATTGTGTATCAATTGCATTTTAATCACTGTAAGCGTGAACAAGTGCCAAATATCTTAATTATAGCATATTGATTAAAATTGATAAATCATTTGCTAATTAATTGCCTTTAATCAGTAAGTTCAATATATTTAATCAATCTGTGGAGATC
Source organism: Macrothele yani (assembly GCA_039090855.1). NCBI lineage: Eukaryota > Metazoa > Arthropoda > Arachnida > Araneae > Macrothelidae > Macrothele > Macrothele yani. Next base: position 16,289,600 of record CM077005.1, on the reverse strand, counting down.
TTAGAAAATAAATTTGTCATTGTATTATAAAAGGCTATGAAGTGGCTAAAAGCCGATGATTTAGTGCTAATTTCTGAGTTAGTGGCTTTTAGTATTGCCTTAATCAATTGATTATGACTTTTGAAAAATTTGGGATAATTTTAAATGTTGGACATTTAAACCATTTTGAGTCAAATCCCAAAAGATTCATGTGCCTTCCTATATTCCTAAGCTATTCATGAACCTTCTCATATGATTTATATGTACATGATAAGGTCAGGTGATGCGCAACATCACAGCCTCTCCTTGACAAATGTCAACCCCGCCTTCTCATGGCGCATCCTGCTCCCACTAAAGGGGCTCTGACGACCACCAATAGCGGTATAACTATACCATTGGGATTAGAGGAAATGCTATCCCGCACTCACCAACCCGCTAGGCCACCGTGGTGAGTTATGGCCAAACCCCTCCAAAATGACTCCACAACTTAAATCTTGGCCCTCAGTCTCCAGCAGCTGGAATGTACCTGGCCAAGGCAGAGGGTGCTAAGAATCCCCGGAGGACCGGACTAGGCTGCCATCTGATGCTGACCTTGGCTACGTATAATGGACGCTCCCTATCTTCTGATTCAAGGCTTCTTGAATTGGAAGAGGAACTACAAAGGATCAAGTGGGACATCGTCGTGCTAAGTGAGGTAAGGAGAAAAGGAGATCTCATTGAACTAAAAAGTGGACATCTCTTCTACTATCGTGGGACAGATACTGGCAGAACTAGTGGTGTTGGATTTATAATAAACAAGAAACTGAAGGATAAAGTTGTAGAAGTTGAAAGTTCCTCTGACAGAGCTGCACAACTTGTTATCCAACTCTCAAGAAGATACCAGGTTCAGATTATTCAAACTATTGCACCCACCACAAGTCATCCTGAAAAAGAAATTGAAGAATTTTATGAGGAAATTCGTCATCTAAATAATAAAGGTAAGCAGCACTTGAAGATAATTATGGGAGATTTCAATACAAAAATAGGGCAACCGCAACAGAATGAAACTTCAGTAGGTAAATTCGGTCACAGCAGCAGAAACCAGCGTGGAAATACTCTCGTAGAGTTTGCAGAGGCAGAAGGGTTTTTCATCTTGAACTCCTTTTTCACGAAAAAGCCACACAGGAAATGGACATGGAGACATCCAAATGGGACAACAAGTGAAATTGATTTTATTATGTGTAACAAAAAATTCGTCATAGAAGACTGCAGTGTGCTAAACATTTTCAACACAGGTAGTGACCATAGATTGGTGAGATGTAAGATGCACCTCAACACTAAACTCGAACGTGGCAGGCTCATACGACAAACAAAATCTATTGACATAACCAACCTTAAAAAACACCATAATACCTTCAAGTTGGAACTGAAGAACAGATTCTCTGCTTTAGAAGGCCTAACTTTGGAAGAAGTGGATATTTCTGAAGTTAACAGAAAAGTAACCAAAGCTCTTATGGAAACAGCAACAAAATTAGCTGGGTCTAAGAACAAGTTGCATGTGAACAAATTATCAGGAAAAACCAAAATGTTGATGCAAAAAAGAAGAGAGATGAGGACAACTAAAGAAGATGTGACTTCCAAAGTGGAATATATAGAGCTATGCAAGACAGTGCAAAAAAGTATCACTGAAGACGTAAGGAAATTCAACTGTGAACTAGTGAGGAAAGCAATTGAAAACAACCAAAGCCTAAAGATAGCAAAGGGACATCTCAGTAAGGGAAGAAAACAGATTATGGCACTGAGAAAAAAAGATGGTTCTGTAACAAGAAATAGAGGTGAAATCTTGACAAGAGTGAAAGATTTCTACTCCAAATTATATGAAAGAGATGATACATGTACTCTGGACATAATGAAAGGTTACCAGAGTTATTCCAGTCCTCCCAGCAGAAGTTGCGCATGCAATCAAGAACATGAAGCGGGGAAAAGCTCCAGGAGAAGATGGAATTACTGTAGACATCATACAAGAAGCAAGTGGAGAAATCGAAACAGTACTCGCCCAAATTTTCACTCGATGCCTTAATGAAGGGAAGATTCCTGAGGATTGGAACAACGCTACAATGATCCTGCTACATAAAAAAGGTGACATTGAGGATCTCGGGAACTACAGACCTATCAGCCTCCTATCAGTGGTTTATAAAATTTTCACTAAAATTCTTTCACACCGCTTGAAGGTAACACTGGACATGGCTCAACCGAGAGAACAAGCTGGATTCAGGAGTGGCTACAGCACAATAGATCATATCCACGTACTGAGAGAACCAATTGAAAGAGCGAGGGAATATGAACTTCCATTGTGCATGGCATTTATTGATTATGAAAAAGCCTTTGATTCGGTGAAACCATCGGCAGTTAACAATGGCTCTGAAATCCTGCGGCATTAAAGATGCATACATTAATATTATTAATAACATCTATGAAAATGCAAGTGCAAAGATTCGGCTGTTTGAAAATACAACACACATAAAAATTGGAAAGGGAGTGAGACAAGGTGACACCATATCTCCAAAGCTCCTTAATGCCACATTGGAAAATGTCTTTCAATCACTGAACTGGGTAAACAAAAGGGATAAAGATTAATGGAGATTATCTAACCCACCTTCATTTAGCTGATGACGTAGTCATTTTTTCAACTACCCCATGAGAGCTGCAGAGTATGATCCAAGAACTTGCTGACAAGAGTAAAGAAGTGGGATTGAAAATGAACTTTCAGAAGAAAAGAAGTGATGTTCAATGCTTTTACAGGAAATGAAGATTTATCGATTGATGGAGAAAAGCTGGAGATAACAGACACATAGGTTCATCTTGGACAGCAGATATCAAGTGAGGGTCGCATTAATGAAGAAATTAATCGGCGTACAAAACTTGCCTGGAGAGCTTTTGGAAGAAACAGCATAATTTTCAAGAGCAATATGCCATTATGTCTTAAAAAAAAGTGTTTGATCAATGCATCCTTCCAGTGTTTACGTATGGTGCAGAGACGTGGACCTTAACTAAAAGAGACATACAAAGGCTGCAGACAACTGAAAAAAGCATGGAGAGGTGCATGCTTGGCAGTTGGCTGAAGAAGTGTATAGGAAACCTGCATATACAGATAATGTATTATATATTTATAATAAGAAGAGAAACTCGTGGATCAGAGAAATGACAAGAGTGGAAGACATCTTGATCAGAGTTAAATCCCTGAAATGGCAATGGGCTGGGCATACTGCCAGAAGGGCAGACCATCTATGGACAGCCGGAATTTTAGATTGGATTCCAAGGGACAGGAAAAGACCCAGAAGAAGATCACATGGGAGATGGGTGGATGAAATTCGAAAGTATGCGGCAGTAACTTGGAGGAGACTGGCTGTTGTGGAAAAAACTTGGGGAGACCTTCGTCCAGCAGTGGATGGATAATGGTTGACAATGATGATGATGACATGAATAATTAACGAATAATGTTTGTTAGCTACTTGGATTGGTGATTGATGAAGCAAACAGCATAATAAGGAGTTTTTAGTCCAAAAGTTTGAGTCAGAGTAACTCATATTGTATGTTTTTGGTGGTGTGCTATAAAAAGAAACAGATTGGGTAAAGGACAAAGATGACTGTGTGCAGTGAAGTTTAAAAGAGTGGTGAGTGCAAAGGAAGTCTTTCAGTTGAGATCTATTACAAATGAAAAGTAACTGTGATATGAGAGTAGTAGGAAGAAGATTAGGAAAAATAAATGGATACAGTGGTATGACAGGATCATTTATACAGAAAACAGATTTGAGCTGGGTGTTTTGTCTGTAAAACAGATAATTACTGAGAAGGTTTGTGGACATATTCATGGTATGAGAGAAGACAACTTGCTGTCTTCCACGATATAGCAAAATTTAGACCAGAGAAGAGTGGGTGGGTGGAAACTTGATGTTGGACAAAATTGGCAGATGTGAAACTATTAGTGATTTAATTATTATACATAGCCCCATATTAGAGGTACATTCTGGCAGTTGGCTGAAGAAGTGTATAGGAAACCTGCATATACAGATAATGTATTATATATTTATTATATCAATATGCCGGTGTTTACTGAGTTAAAATACAAAGGTTACAGAAATGGTACAGAAAAGTTAGGTCAATCCACAGCTGATGGTTCTAGTATGTTATTCTTCTTAAGAACCTCAAAAAGTAAACAAAACAAGTCTTTTTTTCAAAGTGTAGCAATGTGTTCTCTGGTGTCTATAGTATGGCATCTGTAAATTAATAGTGATATTGATTGTGTGAGGCATTTCATTGAAAAGGTTTCACTTCCTTAAAAATAAAAATGACACTAAGGTTGGAGGTGTGCATTATGAAGTATTGGACAAATTAAGAAAAAAGAAACACGCTTTTGTGCTGTAAAGAAAGCTTGTTTAATTATTACACTTCTTTACAAACACAACAACCTCCACCTGAAATGGTTCCCCAGATATTAATCGAAGGACAAAGACACAGATACATACATACAGGAAATTGGATAAATTTACATAGGGCAAGGGTTAAGTTAGGTCTCTAAAGGCTATCTGAAAGCTTTCAAGTCGTCATCTCAAACTATTCCCGAGATATCAATCTAAAATGTGGGACAAATGGATGCACAAGCGAGAGGGCAGACGTGGTGTGACAGTTACATCTATTTCATAAAAGCCATCTAGAAAATATCAAATCTGTCTCGAATGGTTCCCAAAAGCAGAGATATTTATCAAAAACAGGCAAATGTATAAACAAACCAGCGGATGGACAACAAAATGCTAAAGTAAGTGTCTGGTGCAGGAGTTGCTTGCTGTTCCTATCTCTGAAATTTCAAATCTTTGTCTCAAACACATGCTGTGTTAAGCTCCAGTTGAAATATCTGATCAAGGAGGCCTGATGAAGGACTAATGCCCAATCCATAATAAATTTTCCAGCCAGTGTCTACCTAATATGAGGGTGGTTAATCGATGTGTGTACTGAAATCAAAGACAATTTGGTGACAATTGCTCCAAGATGCGGCAAAACAAAAATCTTGTGCCATCTTGCTACAAAAAGCAGATTTTGTGCCATTGTGCGCCAGAACCGCCATGCCCAGTTGCCATCATCAGGATTTAGGCACAGTAAATTCTCTGTGCACACTGTTCCACTTGACGATGAATAAGACCATGTGGTGGGAAGGAAGATTCAGAAACTAGAGTACTGCGGATCTTATGTAGTTACTATGAAAACCGTCGGTCCGCTATAGACAATGGAAAACATCAAGTATGCTATTGAAATCGTGGGTGCTCTATGGATGACAGAGAACACTGGGTATGCTATGGAAATGGACGACGAAAAACATAAAGTATGCTGTGGAAATAGTCTGTCCGCTGCAGATGATGTTAAACATTGAATGTGCTGTGGAAATCGTTGTAAAAAAACATAGAGTATGCTGTGGAAATCGAAAATCTCAGCACTTGTTAAATATTTTCAGAAATGTTTCTTGGGTTTTTTCAATATCGTAACATTTCTTCAGCGTTTTTTTTGTTGTTGTTTTATTTTGTTTTTTGGATGTTATAATTGTTATAAGTGTCTGATCACGTGACAGAGTTCGTACGGCCCCTAGAATCCTGGTAAAATTCTGAAACTTAAGTTCCCCCCCCTTTTTTTTTTTCTTTCAAAGCCTTGATTTTTGAAAAGTCCTTGATTTTTTGCATTTTGGGGAAAGGTCCTGGAAGTAGTACTGGGCTCTGTTCAGCAATGAGAAATTTTAGGGAACAGATTGAAAAATTAGGATAGGATAGGGAACGATTGAAAAAACTAGAAAAAAAGTCTGCGAATGTCGCAAATGTTTTCGTTAAACGCACCGAAAATGACTGCTGTAGCAGCGATGAGAATATCACATTTTCAGTTTCCACCTATTAAATTTTTCCAAGTTTACTTTTTTATTTTTTCATTTCTCTGCCTAATTATATTTTTATTTTTGATGTTTTCTGATCACATTCCTCATTTTTAATATCTTCGATAATAGTGAAAAGGAGTGACTTCGTATTTTTTAAGAATTTTTTCTAATGAAATGCACGTTTTCCTATTTCTAATACACACTTCTTCAAAACTAATCAATTAAGAGCAATCGTTTTTGCCCTTTTCCCTTTTATTAAAGGAAATTTCTAGATCAATATTTAATCTGTCCGTCGTGAATCCCCGCCATTTCCGTGCCCCATAAAAATGTTTCACAGCAGAGTAAGCAATGCAGTATCGATTTTTCACTTTAATTTTCCATAAAATTCCTGTTTTCCCATTTCTTAGTCGACTGTATTTTACTCATACATGAGATTCTCTCGTGGATTCTGCTTTTTCAGTCATCATTTGGGTCATTCTCGAGAACGATGCAAAACTAAGCTTTTTTTTGTGGGGTAGTAGGTTTTTTTTTCTGAAGTCTGTGGATAGTATTTCATACTTTTGAAAACAAAAGTTAAACGGAGTGAAGATTTTTTCCACAATCGTAAATTCTTTTTCTCGCAATGTTTCTTCTGTCCAGTATTGTTGTTAAATATCGTTTTAGTCCCTAAACATTTATATTTCAGCTTGGAAATGGAGGGAACATTTCCCAAAACGGAAGTCGGCTGAGTGAAGATTTCGCTGGTAATCGTAATCCCCCGCCACCCCACCACTTCACGCAACTCTCCTATGTTGTCAGTAATTTTGTA